>JAUMIR010000001.1:16257500-17507500 GCA_030847615.1 Gambelia wislizenii | reverse complement strand
TGTCTGAGGTAGTGGCTTCTCTTTGCCTCGTGCTAGGATCAACATTGGATTTTCTCCACATCTCATCTCATCCTGCCTTAGCTGCATGTGACTCTAGAATAGCATACTCTTCCATTGTCCTGATTTGGCTGGGGCAGTCGCCGTTAATTCTTTGCTATCCCACTTTTTAAATAATGTATTTATTGGATTTATACCCTGACTTTCTCTTGGGGTGGGGAAAGCTTCTTTTCAAATGTCCCAGTTTCTCTCCCCTCGCCACATTGCCCTTTTGTCCTCAGCTTACGTCAGTTGCTGCAAACTGAATTCAAAGTGATTTCAAATTACTTTTGTGCTTTGAACTCAGTTTGCAACAATTGAAGTAAGCTGAGGACAACAGGGGAAAGGTGGAGGAGGAGAGAAAAACTTGGACATTTGAAAAGTTGGTGGAAAAGTGGGATGACAGAGGATTTACCCCTGCCAAATCTGGACAGTTGGAAGGTATAGGGAGGAGATTCCGTGTCAGGCTACATCTCTCTAACAAACGGCTTGTCTATACAGCGAAAATACTGTTCATAGAATTTGAGGAGAATATGTTTTGTCCAAATGGGATTCTGCATCATTTTGCCATATTCAGAAGGAGGAGGGGGGGAAACTCCAAATAATCTGCAGGAAAAGCTTTTGTAGCTTTCCCCAACTTAAAAAAACAACAACCCAAAACTGTGAAGGAAATGTGCATTCCCACTTGTTGGGACAACTGATTTGTTTTCTTGCACTTTCCCAATAAAAGCAGAAGTGGAAAGCTGATTGGCCAGACATGCACAGGGCGTGGAGCTTGCCATGTTGGATGTTCGCCACAACAATCATGTGCCAAGGCAACAAAACAGCCTTTTTTTGTTGTTGTTGTTCCTGTTTATTTAAGCAGAAGATTGTACTTCTGTACCTTGGATTTGTTTTTTGTTGTTTTTGTTTTAAATACTGTTCCGCAGCAGCAACTGGTGACAATAAAAATGCAAGCAATTCACTCGAGCCTGCCATCTTGATTCGCAGGCTTGCCTGTTTGAACAATAAACATGGATAGCTTTGCACCCTGCGATCTTGAAAAAAAAACACCCGTGGAGACAAATGAAAGTTGTTGCAAATTGACATTACTGTGCACCAACCCACATTTTATTGCCTCGTATAGATGAGCCCCAAGAATAACAACACAGATTTTGTTGAGAAGATGTAAAGCTTGATGTAGAAAATATATGTATCAAATGAGTGGTCCCTTTAGGTCAAGAGGGAAGAGATGCCTTGACTGACCCAGATATCACACACATTTCAGTTTGCATTACTTGTTATGATAATGGTGCTTGAACTTCCGGCTGCTGGACTATATCAGCTAACTCCTAGCCAGCATTGCCAGTGGTGAGGACTGCTGGGAGATGCAATCCAGCAACATCTGAAGGCTCCTCTTATCTACCCCTTGTTCCACATTTCCTTTTGACTTAACCCTAAAATGTCCTGTCAAGAATTATGAGATACATCAAACCTCATCCACCCAGTAGCAGAGTTCAAACTCTTCCTTTAAAACTGAGGGGACTTGGTCTTAGATAGATAAATGTGCTTTGTCTTAGTTAGAGCATGCCCAGTGTGAATGAAAATTGTAAAGTGTGACCTCTTTTCTCAAGTCAGCCTTAATGTAAAAGTGTTGATAAAATTCAAAAGACTGAATTTTAGGTGGGCATCTAATTCAAACCATTTCTCCCCTGTATAAAATGTGGGGTGTGCTTTTAAAAAAAAGCTGGCTTGTCTTTTGTCTGCTTGACTGATCCGTTTCCATGGATACATGCTGCTGACAGACTCTTCAGTGCTGAAACAGAGACAGAATTTTGCTCTCTAATAACAATTAGTTTAAATAATTAAATGTATAGCCAGTCCCACTACGATGACAGGGGAGAGCTTGTGAGAGACAGACTCCAGGCACTTAAAGGGCCATAGGCCGATTCCCATGGGAACCAAGCCAAAGCAGTGTTTGGAAGTAACTAGTTACATGTAACTAGTTAGCTGTAATTAAATCTTCTTTTTGGAAGAACAAAGCGATAACTAAGTTACACTAAGATTATAATTTGGTGAGAGATAGCATCATTCCCTTTGCAGTATAACAGTAATTAAAAAAACTTTTATAGAGTACTGGGGAGCATGGAACAATAACTGTAATTACTGTAATTTAGGAAAGCGGGCAGAAGTAATCTAGCACCAGCTTTTTGATTGAATTATTTTAGCACAGCCTTTTGTGGATTTCAACCCACTTCTTCAGCGTCTGAAAAAACAGACTGAAATGCATGAAAATTCATATTAGAATAAATCAGTCTCAAACATGCTGCCTGATTTGTTCTCCACCCCACTTTCCATTTTATTTTGAAAAGACTTACAAAGCTATCACCTTAACAACTGCAACTAATTACTTCTTTAAATTTCTGTAAAAATAAAGTTCTTCAAAATTCTGATCCCAAAATAGGCTGCTAGTATCATGGCCCCCACAATGGGGAGGTGGAGGTTTGACAGGACTCTACCCTGGGGGCCTGGGAGGGCCCCCCAGTATGTTATTATTGTAAGATTTTATTATGTAAATCCATTTAGTTTTTTAAAAATAAATATAAATATTACTTTGGTGTCATAATTTAAACTGACTTATTTTAATTTTTATGCTAAATCCTGTAGAGCATCTCGCTGCCCTTAACCTTAGCAGTAGGTACTGGGCCTGCCAAAGATCCTGGCCTGGGGCCCCTGCTTCAGGATGTGGAGGCTATGGCTAGTGTATACACGTTTCCTCAGAGGTATGCCATAATTTGAATGTTGGCTTCAGGCTGCAGTTTTAGGAGATTATCAGACATGTTAAAAGTGGTGTTACACGAACACCAGGAGATCACAAAAGGGCTCCCTTTTCAGATGATGTTGTTCCCTCCTCGTTATGCACCCGTTCTGCTGCCGTTCCACCGGCACTGCTTTTTATTGACGCAAGAAGCCGTCAATAGACCCCCCCCCCCGTTCCATTCCTGTCATGGATATTCCTGCGAGTGAAATGGTGCTCTGTTATGCTGGTGAGATCCCAGCGTCAATGGGAGGTCCCTGCCAGAACACTTCCTGGTGAGATTGGGGCATCCAGGTAAGTGACACCCTTTTTATGACCCTCCCCAGGTTACTTGTTAATTTTAAAGTGTGCTTTTGTGCTTGCTGTCATTTTTTAAAGTTCTTTTTATTTTTATTTTAGAGTTTCACGCTCTCACGTCTTCTTGCGAGAATCCACAGGATTTCGATCCAGGAAGTGAAGGGAGCTCCGTTAGAGCTCCGTTCACTCCTGGGCTTCCAGAACGACGGGGGAGGAGGTAAGTGCGGTGGGGAGGGTGATTGTGGCATGACAGGAATGGGACAGGGGCAGGAGTGGAGATTCTGGGACAGGAACACTTTTTTTGTTCCTGTCTGATAATCTCCTAAAACACAAAAACATTAGTCCCATTAACTCAGTAGGACTTCAGTGCAGAGGGTTATGCTGGGCATTTGTGATCCTCAGCACCAAGACTTTTCTGTTGATGGGATTTGTACTTCTGAGTAGATATGCACTGAATGGGGCTGCATGGCAACAGCTGTATACAGCACAAGCCAAAGATATTTTGCTGCCTGAGGCAAAGAACAAAATGGTTCCCTCCTCCAGTCCGTGTAGTAAAGCTCTGCAGACAGGCAGGTGAATCTTGTTTCAACACTGGCAATGGTATAAGGCTGTTGTCTACACCTTAAGAGTAGCGGCTAGTTTAGTGCGCACAGGCAGACTGCATAGCATATACATCCCTGTCCTCCAAGAAAGGGAGATGGCCAGGGAACTAACAGCCTCATTGCACTACACTGTTATAGCACTATTATTCCACTTTAACTGCTCTGGTTGCCTCCTGTGGAATTCTGGGGTTTGTAGTTTAGTGAAGCCTAAGAGCTCTCAGGCTGAGAATGCTAAATGCCCCTCCTTAAACCACAAATCCCAACATTCCACAGGAGGCAGCCAGAGCAGTTAAAGTGGAATAATAGTGCTATAACAGTACAGTGTGATAAGGCCCTCAGCAGGAACACTGACTATCTGTCTGGAGTGCTTTGATTGTGTTTTCCTGCATGGCAGGGAGATGGACTTGATGGCCCTTGTGGAAAAAGAAGTGGGTGCCAAGGAGGGGGGAAAGCCCCATCTTTGATGGGAAAGGAACCAAGTTATGGATCAGTGATCTATCAACTCAAGCTAGTACTGCCAGGTGTTCAAAAGAGCAATAAGCAAAAATAAAAATTCTTGACATGCAGGATTGCCAATCAGGACGTAGCCATCAACAATTTTATGTTCTACCTAAATTAAGGTTGCCAGGCTGAAAACAGGAGAAGGTGCCTGAACCTTTAATGGTTGTGTAGAAGAGGGGATTTCAGCAGATGTTGCTTGTCACACAACCAGGTAGGAAGCAACACCTGCTGAATTGTCTACTTCTACACAACCATTAAGAGCACAGGATGCCTCACCAGTTTTCAATCTAGCAACCCACACTTAAATATTAAATGGAAGCATTGATTTCACGTAACCTACCCGTGTATTTATCTATAAAATTAAAGTATTGTCCACATTTATGCACACATGTCTTCATGAAGGGGCCCTTCATAACACCCCAAAATACAGGATTTCTTTTTCTTTTTTGGCATCTTGTTCAGTCTGTATGAAAGTCTGCTTTCCAATCCTGAGATAGAGGACACCGCTTATAAAACCAGGGATGCCTGCAAGCCCTATAAGGGACAAGCTTTCTGGCCTGCAAATAAGGGGCACTGTTACCCTAAGAGATGGGGGTTATTTAGACTCCCACGCATGATGCGAAAATCTCCTTTAATATTTGGGCGTATTATCAGCTCTAAAGGAGGCCTGCGAGGAGTGTAACTTTGGGGATCTTTTCACCCATGTATACCAGTACTAACTGCAGAGAGCACTCCAATTAAAGTGAAAGTAAGTCTTTTACTGGAATAACACAAAGTAAACTAACGTACACAACACATGTTCTTAAGAACCATAGAAGGCCATAGCAGAGTAAGAAAGAAAGGTTGGATAAAGGGAAAGAGGGTCCAGGAAGACATGGTGATAGTTACCAGTCTTGAAGAAAAGAGTTCCATACAGCGAGGATACTCAGACAAGCGTCTGAGGGTGGCACAGGAGGTTCCAATCCAGGGCAAGGCAAGAAAGAAAGTCGCCAGGTTCATCCACTGTGGCGCACTTTAATATTGTTGGGTCTAATATTTATACCCTATTCTGTGTCTTGGAGGGGCAAATTTAGTAATAACAAAGCTTGGATATTCTCCCACAGAACATAAAAAGGAAACAAACTCAACTAATTGCTTTAATTGCTGGGAGATAGAAATTTATAAGTTTGCGACAACCTCACAAGGTTGGACAGGAAGGGAGCATCAGGGGAGATTTCTGTAGAGTATAGATTAAGGAATGGTCAGTTAATTGCTTGATTGAATAACTGATGAAACGCTCAAAGCTGGAAGAAGGGATTAGCACATACCCCTCTAATGACTGGGTTGTTAGCATAAGCCCATTACAGGGGCTTCCTGCTCAATCCTAATATGGGCTACCTCACCATTTGATTTCTAGACACATCTCAGGTCATAATGATCTCCAACTGACCTCTGGTCTGCCTCAGCTAACCTGACCCCGAAAAGTGTCCAGTATTCCCAGTTATGAGATGCTGTGGGGCGGGGATAGTAGGGCATGCTAACAACACCTGGCAACTCTAGCTGAAGCCCAAAGCCCAGAAACGTCCCCTGGAGTTTGTATATGAGTGAACTATAGAGTTGCCAAGTCAGGACTATTCCAGGCCCTAAGATTTCAGTACCAAACCCTAAGCTTAGTGATGAACCCTGGTGATGTTAAAAAGGGCAGCTTGTGGTGATGCCATTCAGCAGGGTACATTAAGTATCAACCACTGGCACACGAGTATGCCATTCAAATAAAAAAACATGAAGTCTAACAAATGAGGATAATCTATCTACAAACACTTTTCAAGGCAGCCCTCTTACCCTGACATTCCTCCTCCCTTGCCCTGAGGATTAGAGAAGAGGGCCTGAGCTTTGGGATCTCCAGTGAACTGAGTGGAAGATCCTAAAACATTTCTTCTTTCTGCCCCTCCAGTTTGTTGGCGCTCATTGTTCACTCTGTTTAGACCTTTTCCCCCAGCCAGCATTTTCCATCTCCAGTACACTGAGTCACTTCCCTTCTTCAAATAGTAGATAGAACTCTTCCGCTTCTCTTTAGCCAGAGATATTGATTCTCAATCTCCCTCCAGCAAGCTGTGGTGCACTTTGTGAAGGATGTGGCATACAACAAGCTAGATTTATATAATTTTATATAATTTTGAATAGTATTCTTCACTCAGTATGATCATACTTGGCTAGATTTCCAATTGTGTTGTCACACCTTAAGAGGTTTTTTTTAGGTGTAACTGTTGTGTGCCGTCAAGTCATTTCTGACTTATGATGACCCTGAGGTGAACCTATAATGGGGCTTTCTGGGCAAGATTTGATCAGAGAGGGGTTGCTAGGGGTTGCTGAGACTGTGAGAGTGTGACTTGCCCAAGGCAGTAGGCTTTCATGGTTGCGTGGGGATTCAAAATTTGGTCTCCCAGAGTCCTAGACCAGCATTCAAACCACTATACTATGCTGCCTCTTTTTAGGTGTAGATCTCAGCCTATCTGTCACACATACACAGACTATTTTAGGTATATACCTAAAAATGTAAACTGTGATGTGATTATAGGCAGTCTCTAGTCTCATAAAGCTCGGGTAACCATGTACATTTTGAGAGTCACCTACCAGAAAGCATCGGTAGATTGAGAGTCCCTTTTCAGTATATCCTTGGTGCTAGCCCTAGAATTTTGTTGTGGTATAATGTGTGAAACTGCTCTTAGAGCAAAAGGCACCAAATCATCCAAAGATTAGAAAGCAAAAATGAACAGCTAGTTTATATGCTGTTTTTGTAGTTTATGAAATCAGAATCAGGATTCATTATGTGCAACACACAACTTGTTACCCAAATTGCGTGAGGTCCGCAAGGATCCCACTAGTGTTTGAATCTTAATATGAGGAATATTTAATTAGCTCAAAATGACAGTGAGAGGCCGGGTAACGGCAAGATCTTTTGACCTATGTATACTGGTAGTAACTGAGGAGCTTCCAATCCAGAACGTACAATTAAATGGTTTTTATTGGAAATTATTCTTAACAGCATTCATGCTTACATTCAAGTAATTGCATAAGGCTATTGGAGAAAGTAGGAAGAGTTTGAATAGAGGAATAGGGATTTTGGGTAATACTATACGGATCCTGGAGAGCTTAGATCGTGAAGTAAACTGGCTGCGAGGAGGTCTGGAAGGCAGAATGGCTACACAGACTGGCCTGAAGTCTACAGGAAGATCTGTGCACCTGGCCATACAGACTGACGTGATCAAGAGGAAGCGGATCTGTGTGCACTTTGTTGGTGTTTTAGGGTGATATTTATATGGGATAATTCCCCTGAAGGGAAGAGATTTAGAGTGGAATACAATGTCTCAGAGTTCCCCAGGACTAGACAAACGGTTCTCCAGAAGAGTTAAAATTGTTAATGAACGATATATTTGGAATTGAATAGGAGCAGGCAACTTCTATTGTTGAGGAGAGGAGAGTAGGAAAACCATTTTGCAACCATTGAGGACTGTGCTATTTTTGAGTGGATTAGTAAATGACTCATCTCCAGGTGTTCTTCAGGAAGAACTCTGACCTGGGTGTGACCTGTTTTAGGAATTTAGGAGCTCCCTCCCTAAGTTGTACATGACTCCAGCCTTGGTATCCGGGGGTCCCTGGTTTACTTGCCAACCATGTGGAAGGCCACAGCAAGCCAAATTATTAAATATTGCCAATTGTGCGCTATTCCAAAATAGGGGCTATCAGGGTAGGTAACAAATAGTTTAGTTGGAAAAATCTCCAAAGATGTTTTATAGACCGCTCATCACCTTCATTAAACAATGTGGTACCCTTTGTGTTCTCTCCAAAAGTTTGGCTCTATATGGGGCAAAATTATAAAAGAAACTGGGTCTATTTGCAGGAGTCAGTCTGGTGTAATGGTCTTGAGTGTTGAACTAGGACTCTGGGAGACCAGGATTCAAATCCCTACTCAGCCATGGAAACCTACTGCATTCTTAGCCTCAGAATGAACCCCTTATTACATTTTTGCAACTACCAAGACAAGATGAACCAACAGATTTTAAAAAAAGTCTTATAAAAGCCCAGCAAAGAGAATATCATAAGAACAATAATGACATAATCATAGTCAACTGTAGAATGACTTATATTCATGGGGCAGAACTATAGTTCAGTAAAGACAAAATGTTTCAGATTTAGGAGATTATCAGACGCGGGGGAATGCACAAAAAAATGGTGTTCCCAACCGCATCAGAAGATCGCTAAAAGAACAGAAAGGGAGACCTTACCAGAAGCTGTCTTCTGCTGTTCCAGGGGTGTAGAGCTGCTGCGGACGAGGCTTCCCTTTTCCATCAACGGTGAGAAGCCACTAATTAAAAGGGATGCCTTACTGATGCCTGCGCTATGCCCCCGGAATGCTGAAAGACGACGACGTCTGGTAAGGTAACCCCTTCCTGTTTTTGTAGCGATCTTCTGACATGGTTTTTGTCATGTCTAATAATCTCATTAAACAGTAGCACCTTGAGATAAATGGCCTAGGAAGTTTTCTGAGAAAAAGCAATGTAAGTCTCTTGCAGCATAACAAGGAGGAAAGGGAGGGGGAAGATGGAGCAGCACCCATAAGACTGATTTTTATTTTAGCGTGAGCTTTTATGGATATAAACCCACTTCTGTCCTGCATCAAAGAAGCGGATTTATATCCACAAAAGCTCATGCTAAAATAAAAACCAGTTAGCCCTAAAGGTGCTGCTACATTCCTTTCCCCCTCCCACTCCCTTCCTCCTTTATATGATCTAGGAAGGACTTCTGTTGGGAACTTTGGAGAACTACTCCGCAGCAGTATAGATGAGGCCTGGAGAACACACACCTTTCAAGTGTCCCAATGTGGCATGGACAGTCCTGATTAATACTCTAGTGACCCACCTTTTCTGCTGCTTTTAAAATGTCCAAGTTTCTCTCTCCTCCTTCCATTCCTCTCATTTGTCCTCATCTAACTTCCATTGCTTCAAACTGAGTTCAAAGTGCAAATCCCTGTAGGCTCAGACCAAAGCACGCTGTTGCAGCCTCTCTTGACTGGTGTGTTCCGCATTAAAAACTTTCCCCCATTAATAACTTTACCATCTTGACCTCACATGTCCCAGTTTTCATCTTCAAAATGTTGGAGGGTATGAGAACCTTTACCCCACAAGCCTACAGGGTACAAGCCCCCTGTCCTCAGCAGGGCCAGTTTAACCTGTCTGCCAAATCAGCATTGGCAGGGGGGGGCGAGGTCAAGAGGGGGCCCCGAGGTCAAGAGAGGGCACCGTGTTGGTTTCCTTAATCTGACGAAGGAGACAGCCAGGAGACAGCCGGGAGGAATCCCCTCTTACCCTCCTCCTCCAAAAACCTCCTGCTGGCTTTTTTAAAAAAACAAACAAAACAGCCTCTCCAAAACTAAAAAGAGAAAGAGAAAGAAACAGCAGCCCTCCATGGCAGAAGCTGGAGGGAGAGGCACGTCGGAGAGGGTGAGTGTGTGTGAGAAAGACAGGGAATTTGAGGGTTGTCTCCCTCAGAAAGGGCGTCTTTCTTTCTTTCTTTCTTTCTTTCTTTCTTTCTTTCTTTCTTTCTTTCTTTCTTTCTTCCATTTCCTTCCTTGCACATAGATCCCCTCCAGCCCATCTTTCCAGCTGCTTTTAACATGTCTTGTTTCCTCTTCCCTCCCTTTCCCCCTTGGTCTTCTTCAGCTTCCTCCGCTTGATGCCAGCTGAGTTCAGCCTGCAAAAGAAATTTGTGTGTGTTTGCCTATGTGCCTTCAAGTCATTTCTGAGTAAGGCCAACCTACCATGGGGTTTTCTAGGGAAGGTTTGTTCAAAGGGGGTCTGCCTTTGACTTCCTTTGAGGCTGAGAGAGTGTGACTTGCCCAAAGTCACCCAGTGGGCATTCATGACTGAGTAAGGATTCAAACCCTGGTCTCCACAGTCATAGTGCGATGCTGAAACTTCTACAACACCGTGGCTCTTTTAACAGAAGAATATAAAGAATATAAATTAAAATTTGGAGTAATATTACTGGGAACAATGGTTTTATTGTTGTCACTAAAACACCAGTATCCCATTAGTGTTATGTGAGAGGCATTGGCCTAGAGCAGTGGTTCTTAACCTTTTCTTTACCAGGGACCCCCTTTAAATATCTTTTGTTGCCCCAAGACTTAACTCAAGATTTAAAACCCTAATAATAGCAGCTAACAACAACAACAATACAATTACACCATCTATTAAACTTTCCCTCAGAGGCACTCTTGCTTCTTCCTGCAAGTTTGTGGCTGGAGTGGATTGAATGGCAATGTGCAGGCCAAGCCAGGCAGCCTTTGCTTTGGTTCCTGTCACGTGACTACTCCACTACAGAGAGGAGGTAGGCCAAGCAGTCTTCAAGCCTTTGTGGACCCCCTGTGAGGACATTGTGGACCCCAAGTTAAGAACTACTGGGCTAGAGAATGCTGGAAAAGGAACAATGCAACCAGACCTTGAGAAAGGTGCTGGCAGGAGGATTCTGGGAGGTATAATCCAAGAGTGGGAGGTATAATCCAAGAGTAACTTTCCCAGGCTCTAAATGCAGGCTAGAATCATACAATCATAGGGCTGGAAGGGACCCCAACAGCGATCCCATCCAATTGGCTTCTGCCTGGCAGGAACACACAATCCAAGCATTCCTGACAGATGGCCATCCAATCTATGTTTAAAAAAACCCAAAGAAGGAGACTCCACCACACTCCAAGGCAGTGTATTCCACTTCCAAACAGCTCTTACTGTCAGGAGGTTCTTCCCAATATTCAGGTAGAATCTCTTTTCCTGTAGTTTGAACCCATGGCTCCGTGTCCTAGTCTCTGGAGCAGCAGAAAACAAGCTTGCTCCTTCCTCAGTATGACATTCCTTCAAATATTTAAACATGGCTATCACGTCACCTCTCAACCTTCTCTTCTCCAGGCTAAACATACCCCGCTCCCTAAGCCATTCCTAATAGGGCGTAATGGCTTCCAGACCTCTCACCATCCCTCTCAGTATCTTTCTTGAATTGTTGTGCCCAGAATTGGAAACGGTATTCCAGGTGAGGTCTGACCAAAGCAGAATGGAGTGATACTATTACTTCCCTTGATCTAGACACTACTCCTATTAATGCAGCCTAGAATCGCATTGGCATTTTTTGTTGCTGCATCACACTGCTAACTCATGTTTAATTTGTAGTCTACTCTTTATTTTCTTTGAGGAAATCTACACCATTACATTAATTGCTAATAAACAAAAAATATTATGTTAGTGCCTATAATATAGTTTTTAAACTAAATTATTGGTGGTAAATTATGTAATATAGTAGGCCCCTCTTATACACTGGGGATTGGTTTGGGGGGGTGCGTGGATTCTGAAAACCATGAATAATAGTGAACGCCATTGAAAATAATGGGACTTCTGGTTTAAAATAACATAGAGTTGCCTTGGAGGGCCTAGAAAAGGGCTAGGGAAGACACATTTTTTTAGGAAGACTCTATGGTAGGTGTGCTGTTTTGTGTCCCATGGCTAATGAATCCATGGATATGGGGGTCCTACTATAATCTGAACATCCTGTACGGTGAATAGGTTAGGTTACATTGATCTGAGATAAACATATGGGGGCCCCAAAGTAAAGCATTGCAGGGCCCCCCAAAATTCCTTAAACCAGCCCTGGTCCTCAGTTAGGGAAAATCTCTTTCCTTTGAAAAGAACAGCTTTCTCTGAATAGCTCTGGTTGGATATAAAAACTTTCCTGTTCTCTGAACTGAATAAGGGCCCCTTTCTTAATGATGAGAAAATGCCTCTCCCAACAGCTGATCTGCCTGTATTAGATGAAGAATGGGAGAGTGCATATATGAGAGAGAAAATGAATAGTATTGGGCACATGGGTTTGTGGGTTTGTGTGTGACATAAATGGATATTTGTGATGTATAATGGTGCATACATATTTATATGAATAGTGTGACAGATTGGGATGACCATGCTCACTTTGGACTCTGGCTACACACTGCTGCCACATGGGCCCTGGGAATTTTCCTAGAGGGTAATTTAGCTGCCATGCCAAAAAAAAAAAAAAATGTTGTTTCTACCTGTCATGTAGATACTACCTATCTAGGTGACTACAGGTCTGATAAGCTTCTTGTGTTTCATAGTTCTTCACCTTCTATATGCAGGAACAATTCTGTGAAAGAATGGGAAAAACACAGATGGGGAGATTAGAGGCATCTATCCATGAATCAATTGATAAAAATAAGACCTAGTTTTTGGACTAGGTTTCTCTCCTGATGATGATTTAAAGAAAAAGTTGCCACTCAACTGTATTAAAAAATGATGGTTCAAAAATGGCATTCCCCTTCCAGTCTTCTCTGGCCAATAATTGTTTGTGCATTAAGGGAATTAACAATCACAAGTGCATTGCATGGTTTAATTTTTTACTAAAATCTAGTGGTATTTTAATTAAATTCTTCAATGCACATAATGATTTTAATTAATAATAATAATAATAATAATAATATCCTATTATTATATAATACAATAAAAGCCTATTTCTGCTTCAATGCGTGTGTTTTGCATTGACTCAATGAATGCAATGAATGCTGCCACACACCCCATTTTATACTTTAATTCCTTTCTACCACCCACACATACAGAATTTCTGGCTAGAGACCCATTTCTACAACATTTGTATTTTTACAGGGTTAACAAACTCACACACCACTTTCTATTTAAAATTATAGCAAACTGGTATAATCATAACACTGCCTATCATTATGAAGTAGTTGCAAAAACATTAGTTTTTCAATAGGAATTTACTGCAGGATCAGACCTCAAGCTTCTAAGGAAAGGCAACCTGATTTGAATCTAAATAAACTTAAATGTGCTTGCTAACTAACTATAAAAACAAAACCAGAAATGTTTTTCCAAAATTGTAAATAAACTTGCCAGATTATCAGACGCTTTAAAAAACCCCACCAAGGAGCTTGCAAGAATGACGTTACTGTGCCGCCAAAGGGTTCTAATATTGTACGACACCGTTCTCTCATGCTTCCTTTGTTCTGAGGTGACGAAAAAGGCGCTGCTTTCCATTAGCGGAAACTTGAGTTAACTGAGTGCAAACTACTTCTGTACTTTGAACTCAGTTTGCAGCAATGGAAGTAAACTTAGAACAAAGGGGGAAATTGGGAGGAGAAGAGAGAAACTGGGACATTTTTTAAGCTGCTGAAAAAGTGAAATGCCAGAGGATTAATTGAGATTGGCCCTACCAAATTGGGACATTTGGAGGATATGAGCTTACCATTGCACAGGTTTAATATTTAAAGAGGTGTTGTGCTTATCTATTGGCATACTATATGATTATTTTTCATTGATAATATTACCAACCTTATTTCTTCCACCAGTTAATTGATTTTGTGCTCTCGCTCTCTCTCTGTATCTTTGTGTATGACAGCTTTTCCAACCCGGTGTCTTCCAGTTGTTGCATATCCCAGTTGTCATCACCCTCAGCCAGCATGACCAATGGAAATGGTAGCTGGGGGTGGTGGAACTTGTCATTTGACACATCTGGAGGGTGCCATGTGGGGAAGGCTGGCATATAACATGTAGTTGGCCCTTTGCCAGCTTTAAAGCCCTGTCTTGAAATAAATAAGCATATGCTGGAAAGAATGCAGATGCTCTTGCCAAGATCTGACGAGCTATTTCTGATTTATATCTCCTGCCTAAAAGGGGAGAAAAAGACAATAATAGGCAGATCTCATGTCCCAGAATGTAGTCTGAAATCTAACCTTTTGCAACCAGGTGCTTGTTCAGATCAAGTTTCTATTCTTGCTAATGTGATAGCCATTTATCTTGTGTTGGCAGCATTTATTCATTGAAATGAGATCATCATATAACAGTGCTGGATCATCCCTGACACCTTTCTGAGGAGAGTCTGACACACACAGCATCACTCGCTTCACCAAGCTACACTTCTGGGATAGAGACCGTGAGAAGAGTATGCAACAATTCTTGGCATATTGTATGAACAAATACAGAATACAACATGCTGTTATGAGTACACTTCTACTCTTCTTAACAGCTATCTGTTTCTAACCATGAATGCAGTCTGAGTGGGCAGGCTAAGACCCCCCTCTCCAGACAAAGAAAAAGTCTCTGAAAGGCTCAGGTTTTGTTCCTGTACAAAGCAATTTTATATTTGGAAAGATGCATGATGTTTTCTTCATTCTGAAGTCTTTCCTGCAAATTCCCAGTATAACCAAGGATTTTTCATTCCTACTTCCTAGGTCAGTTTAAATTAACCTTGTATTTTCTGAAATGAAATGTATCTCTGCTTGGTTAGCTGGCTGGCTGGTTGTATTATCCAGGTACTAGCTAAGATGGCCGCCACCAATAAACACAGCTATTGTTTCCAGGACACAGAGTCAACAGAAATCAAGGACCTTATATCACACGAACGTGTAAATACGCTGTAATTCCAAACTTGAGGATAGTGAAAGCATGACGGCATTATTACATTCATTATCACACTTTGCCACAATCACGCAATACTACCACTAATGGAACATCACATGACCACCTACTAGTGCTTTACAAATGGGATTGAAGCTTGCGCTATTGTTACACTTGTTTGGCCTGTGCATGCTCCTTTTAAAAAAATTCTCCTCCTTCCACAATTTTGCAAGAACACAGTTTTGGCCATTATCACAAGAAAATGCCACTTCAATTAACAAACAAAGAAACAAAGAAATTAACAAATTAACAATTAAACAAACAAAAAAAGTACTGAGAAAAGGTGACAGTTCCTTAAAAGGGTGTCATGGAGGTCCTCTTCACGCTCTCCACCAGAAGTTGAATTATATGTTCTTGTTGGGAATCGGGAGGGGAAAAGAGGGAGGAATGCCCACTCACACTGTAATATCAAAACTACAGCAGGAATGAATTATCACACACTCGTCAATACTGGGAAAATAGTGATATTGACAGTTATTCACAGGTTTTGAATGCAAAAGTGTTCCCAAACAACATTTGGAGCGCTCACCAACCATGGTATAAAGATGATGTTGTGTGATAATGGGAAGCCATTACTGTTACTTTCCCAGCATAATTCCACAGTTTCAGCTTCATGTGATAAAGTCCTAAGTGAGGGAAAGAGGAATGTTTGCACCAAAACAAAATGAACCTAATGTTTAACTAGTGTAATATTGCTAATGCGCTTTAGAGCTTTGATTATAATTCCTGAATAATAATAAAGTCTCAGGGGAAATGGCTAAAAATCAATTTCTGAAATGTTGCATGAGTCCAGATGTGGCACATGATCAGGGTGGGGGGAGAAGAACAAAAGGGAAGAGGGGAGTGAGGGAAACCCAGGATATTTCAAGAGTTTGGATGCAAACCTGGGAATAAGCAGGTAAAACCAAAACAAGAAGAACTGGAAACTCTTGACACAGCCAGAGACTTTTCTCCCTTCTGAAAATTGCATGTTATACACCTACCTGCTAGGGTGAGTTGGAACTGTTGGGTGTGCCTGTGATTTGTCTGCTAATGTTGGAGGGGGGGACAAACAAAGGAAGCAATTTTAATCTGACAAGAGAAAATAGTTAGTTTCTGGAATGGGCTAGCAATTACTAGCGTTGAGGAGATGCCAGTGTATGTGGTTTTTGGAGGGGAAAGGGGAATAAGGATAAGTATCAGCCCTTGGCAGTTTTCAGGACTTCACATTAATGGCAGGAATCACCCTAGCCTCTCTCCTTGATGGGAAGTGAGCAGCTATGAACTGATTGGGCATCAGGGGTGTCACTATGGTGGGCAAAAGGAGGGAATTGTCTCCAAAATAAGAATTCTGCCCCCACAATTAATTTTTTCCTTCAGTCCCCAAATTTCTAGCATTACAGAGTGACACTGAAAATCATTTGCACCTAGAACCAAATATTTACTGTATTTGCATTCCCTTGGTAGCTTTGCTGCCCCTTTTCTTTGTGTGCTGAGCCTCTATTTCTACATGTTCAACCTAGGTTTTAATTACTACAGTGCAAGAAATTCAGAGATTGAAGGGGGATTTTTTGTGTGTGTGGGGGGGAGAATTCATATTTGGGAAGGCAATGCCCTCATTTTCCCCACCCCACCCTGCCCAATGCTACACCCCTATTAGACACTCCAAGGCATTCTAAGAAATTTTACATGGCAGCTCATAGCTTTCCACAGCTGTCACCAGATAATCCCATGGCTCAGGGATTTCCCCTTTAAACACGGTTTACCTGGTTTCAAAGGCAGCTTCACCTGTTATGCACCTATGACTTCTTTCTTATCAGCTTGTATACTTGTAAAGCTTAATGCAAATAAACAGAGATTACAAAACACTATATCAGTTTCACCATAACAAAAGGGACAGATATGATTGTTTTTATAAAAACAACAAGAATCCAGTAGCACCTAAAAAAAAATCAACACATTTTTCTGGGCAGTACAGTTCTCCCTTCGTATCCACGAATTTGGTATCCACGGATTTAAGTGTTCACAGCTTGAAAACATGCTTAAAAAAATAATAATCCAAAGAGCAACCCTTGATTTTGCCATCTTATATAAGGGACACCATTTTGATGTGCCATTGCATATAATGGGACTTGAGTATTCACAGATTTTGGTATCTACGGGGGGTCCTGGAACCAAACCCCAGCAAATATGAAGGGAGAACTATATATGGGTACATGTACACATGGCTGAAGAAGGGCCATACCAGTTCTCTACTGCAAATATCTGTTTTCTTCTCAACTGGCCTTACTTCTGGGTCCAGATGATAACACAAATTTGAAAAAAAAATGGTTAGATAGATGGGACTAACTGCAGTGGAATTAATTGGACAGCTGGCCTTTCTACTCCACCTTCAGTGTTACAAGGCAAATATGAGGGTGGGTCTGTCAGTTTACCTTGTAATGGGGAACTCCACCCCATTTATAGTCAAAATAAATTTAAACTATACAAGAGCATGTTTGTGGCAATGTCCTTTGCCAAATACCTACATCCTGAACAGACCAACAATGCCCGCTTCATCTGAGACGTCACACTCCTGTAGTAAATCTTGAATAGAAAAATATCCTATGATTTACAGGCATACCTCAATTAACAAAGCCTCTGACAATGAAAGTCCTTTCTATAAATATGCTTATATCTGTCCTGTCCTCCTTTTCTTCTTGGTCCTCTGTCTAGCTGAATTTTTTAGCAGCATCAGCACTGGGATGATGGTGAAGGAGGCCTGGAGAAAATTTTTGGTGCTGAGCTCCAGCGGTATGACTGCAGTAAACCATGCAATAAAACTTGAGCTTGGTGGGGAAAGAATGGTATTCTATTCTAGCCAATCCTACGATAGCTGTGTCTGCCTACAATTGGCAAGGCAGATAGCAGCTGTCTCCAGAATTCCTTACTAAGCCTCTGTGAAAAGCAAAACAGATAGCAAAGGGGAAAGCAGATAAACCTGCCTCACCAAGTACCAAAACAGAAATAGTAAGAAAGTGGTGTTTGGTGAAAGAAAGAAAAAATGTCCCTGGATGTAGTCCCTGAGACTACATTCAAGTAGTCTCAGAAGGTTCAGAATATAATTGTTCACTTCTTTGGCTTACTTGGCCTGGTGGTTTCATTTCATATGAGAATATAGAGTTTTGAATAAAAGCTTTGCTGAAACATGTTGAACTGCTCTTCTATTTTGTGGTGTAAGGACCTATCCTTATTTTTTCCAGATCATTTCTGGTTCTGTTGCTAAATGTTCTGTTAAAGAACTAATGCCCAGGAACACATCTATTCCATGTTTAAATACTTTAAAGCATGTCATATTGAAGAGGGAGCAAAATTGTTTTCTGCTGCTCCAGAGACTAGGGACATTATCAGACTATGAAGTGTCCAAAACCACTGTAATTCCACAAATGAAGCTAGTGGAAACATCATGGCATTATTACACTTATTATCGCCCATTGCTGTAATCATGCAAAAGAAACGCTACGGAATTATTGCACAATCACCATTAGTGCTTTAAGAACGGGAGTTTACTTCTGTGATTTGGCATGGGCGAGATTTTGGCGATCCTTGCAAGAAGGCACGAGCGTGCTTAAAACTAAAAAAAAACCCCTTAATTAACAAAGTAAATGAACACACACGCACTGAAACAAACATAAAAAGTGCAGACTAAGCAGGACAATTCATAAAAAGAGTGTCCTGTGCTTCACTTTCGCATTCTCACCTGGAGATTTTCTTGCTAAGGATCACCCATTCATGTTGTAATCTCGCAATCACAATGGGATGTTTTTTTGCATGCTGTCAATCATGAGAAAAAAGAGCTATTGAAAATCTATTGATGGCTTCTCCCATCAATTAGAACTGACACCTTTTTTGCAGCTGGAGCATGGAGTAATAACGTGAAGACATGTGATAGTGGGACCCATTTGCGCTACCCTGACATTGTATTCCTAGAACATGGAGCAATGGACTCAAACTACAAGAAAAGAGATTCCACTTAAGCATTAGGAAGAATTCTAACAGTAAGAGCTGTTTTGGAATACACTGCCTTGGAGTGTGGCAGAATCTCCTTCTTTGGAGGTTTTTAAACAGAGGCTGGACGGCCATCTGTCGGGAATGCTTTGATTGTGTATTCCTGCAAGGTAGGGTGCTGGACTGGATGGCTCTCATGATCCCTTCCAGCTCTACGATTCTATAATTCTAAGTGTGGGGCACCTATACTTTTCAGTACACATTCTTAAATTAATCCTTTTCTCCTCCAACAGGGCAGCTAGTTGGAACTGGCAAACTTTTATACAGAAATCCAGAATCATTAAGGATGCAACCTTTAAATACATTTTTTACAGAGCTGGAAAGTTACTTTTTTGGACTATAACTCCTGTAATCTCTCAGCCAGAACATTTTTTTGCAACATTGATTTTTGACTGGCTATCTTGCCAGCTTACATCAGAGGTACAGATTTCATGCCACTAACAAAACAATAGTTGTTAAGAAGCCAGCTTTTACTGGTTTTAATTTCTGATGAACAGGCAAAGGATCTATCTCCCCAATCTATCCTGTCAGATGTCCAATAACACTCTCACATTCTCTCATTATTACAAGAAACTCTGCACATGGAACTCAGGCAAGCAAAATATGACTAGCAAAGGACTTTATCAGATGCACTAAAAATGGCTTCATAATGACACCCCATAAATACGAAAGAGCGCACATATCAGATGATTTCGCTGTTTCGCAGTTATGTCTTGTCCTTAAGCTGATCTGTTTTATTGACAGCCCAAGCTGTCACTAGATCGGCTGTGCCGGGGTTTTGCCAGCACAGTAGTCATGTGTAACCTAGCATCTTTTTTTCCACATACTTACCTCATGAATGGCCGAACCATCCAGAACATTTCTGGGTGAGATTGCAACATCCAGGTAGGTGACGTACTTTTTAAAAATCTTCCCTGGTTTACTTGGAAGTTTTTAAGTGCGTTTTTGTGCTTTGTGTAACTTTTTGTGTTTTATTTTTTGTTTTATGTTTCCCACGTGATGAAGTCTCACGGATTTCAAATGAGGAAGTGAATGATGCTTCATTCACATACTCCTTCATTGCCAGGGAAGCCTTTGCTGGAAAGGAAAGTAAATGTGGTGAGGGGGTGTTCTTTTGCTGGCATAAAAAATGATTTTTTAATGTCATCAAAAAATTTTTTAAAGGGGCTCATCTGATAAAGTTCTAAGTCAGGATGGTTTTATTTTTCATTTACTTCGATATCCTGTATGTAAGATTTTCACTACCCCATTTTAGTCCTACCAAAAATCCTATTTTCATCATCATCATCATCATCATCATTTTTAAAATCCTATATATATATATGGACAACTGCTTTCTTGGTTTCTTTTTTTTTAAAAAAGTAATTTCTCATGTATTTCTCAATAAAATCTTCCTCAGCTACTGACTGCACAGATGTTAAGCTGCCCCTTGTATTCTTAGACTCTTTCACAATGCAAAAGGATCTTGCATCAACTTCATCAGATGCATCCCAGTCTATGAAAGCTTATGCTACAAAGCTCTCTCAGTCCTCTCTCAGTCTCAAAGATGCTACATGATCCCTTTGTGTACTGATACAGACCAAGATGACTGTCTTTGAATTTTATTTCACAAGCTTTTGTTAAGCTTGGTGTCCTCTAGGTGCTGAGAAATTAAATCCAAAGCTCCTTGCCATTTAATATTTCTAACACTAGTCTGAAGGGAAAGATAAATTGCAGTAGGATTTAAAACTCCCCAAGCGGCCAGGCAGCTTACAGCAAGTTTTGCCAACCTTTATGTGCTGGCAGGCACATGTGGAATATAGAGAAATGCTTGTGAGAATTTACATAAAATGGTTGCCACAAGAGGGACATGCCCATTCACTAACTACCCATTTCATAGAAGGCAATCTGACGACAAACCACCTTGCGTCACAGTTCTGGGAGGAAACAAGGAATATAAATAAACTAAGAAATAAAATGAATAAGAAAATGACTTAAAAGGATCTTTGTCCTAGAATATAGAATCATTCATAGAATTATAGAGTTGGAAGAGACCACAAGGGTGTAACCCTCTGCCCTGCAGGAATAGATAATCAAAGCACTCCTGATAGATGGCCATCCAGCCTCTGTTTAAAAACCTCCAAAGAAGGAGACTCCACCACACTCCAAGGCAGTACATTCCACTGTTAAACAAGCTCTTAGTGTCAGGAAGTTCTTCCTAATGTTTAGGTGGAATCTCCTTTCCTGTAGTTTGAGTCCATTGCTCGGTGTCCTTGTCTCTGGAACAGCAGAAAACAAGCTTGCTCCATCTTCAATATGACATCCCTTCAAATATTTAAACATGGCTATCATGTCCTCTCTTAATCTTCTCTTCCCCAGGCTAAACATACCTAGCTCCCTAAGCCAGTCCTCATAGCACATGGCTTCCAGACCTCCCGCCATTTTGGTCACCCTCCTCTGGACATATTCCAGCTTGTCCATATCCTTCTGGAATTGTGGTGCCCAGAACTGGACACAGTATTCCAGGTGCGGTCTGACCAAAGCAGAATAGAGTGGTGCTATTGTGTATTCCTGCATGACAGGGGGTTGGAGTGGATGGCCCTTGAGGTCTCTTCCAACTCTATGATTCTATAGCTTCCAACATTTGACAGATCAAACCTGGGACACGTGTGGGCACATGGAGCAAAAGTTATTAATGAGGAAGAACATAAAAGCTAGGTTAAGCTGAAGCAGTTTTCTTTTTCCTGAACCTACTAGGATTCCTCTTCTCTCCTCTTCTTCCTGCTGAGTTCAAACTACTTTTGTATTTTGAATACAGTGTGCAGCAATAAAGTAAACTGAAGGGAAAGGGGGGGGGGAAGCATTGTGAGGAGAGAGAAACCAGGTCATTTTAAAAGCAGTTGAAAACTGGGCCAATAGAGGATAAATCAGGACAGTTGGAGGGTATGGAACCCTTCCCCCGTGGTCCATGTCTGAAATCAATTATCTATGCAATCAGTTATTTGTCCCAGTCATCAAGACATACTTGACTTGGAAGTAAGCCTTGCTGTATTTAGTGAGGGTTATACCCAAGTAAATATACATAGAATTAGAGTCTTTTTTTAAAAAAAGTTCTTTAGTAATCTCTGTGAAGTTGCTGTTGAATAGCTGTCTCATGAAAGTTTCTCCTCCTTAAAAACAGACTAACCAAACTGGTTTGTTCACCTGATCTATTTGTGGTGACTCTATGCAAGTCTTTTTGTTCTTCCTTACCTACAGCATATTATTTATGACTGTGTACAACTTAATTAGTGATGCACATACTTATTTTCATTCTTGTTTGGCCCATGTGACTCTTCTTTTAGACTGGGCCCTACCAGTGGCACAAAGAGAAAAGAGTTTGGGGATGTAACAGCTGTAGCATTTTGAAGGGGTATTACTGCTCAACCATTAGTTATTCATATCTGTGGCTCAGTCAGGGCCTGCTGGTTTTTGATCCCGTGTTCAATCACACACATGAGTAGGCTGACATGGCAGCATAGCAATAATATACCCTTCAACTGTCTTGATTTGACAGGGACAGGCCCAATTAATCCTCTATTGTCCCACTTATTCCACTGATTTTCAAATATCCCAGTGTTCCTCTCCTTCTCCCACCTTTCACTTTTGTTTTTTTTTACTTCAGTTGCTGCAAACTGAGTTCAAAGTGCAAAAGTAGTGTCCATTCAATTAACACAGCAAGGGTTGTGAGGGTGGAATCTTGTCTCTCCCAGGAGGCTCAGGCAAAAGTGAACTGCTATATCCTCAGAGCCCCACGTGTGACAGAGTGTGTGTTGAGTGCAGCGGTTCGTTAAATAGCCTGGTTTAAGGAGCACAGACACCAGTGGATTTAGAGAAACAAACTAAAGCTTTATTATAGGAGAAGTGGTGTCACTAAGGCTGGGATACCCACCCACCCCCAATGGTATCACCTGGTATGGTTTGGCCTCTCCGCAACACCACTGCCACCACTGTATAGGAACTCCATTCTAAGATAGAACTGTTACTCAGGGTGCTAATCTAAGTTAGCTAGATTTGTAGGAAGAGCTGAGAGAGTTTAGGGTAGGAGAAGAGGTGGAAACATCCCTAAGAGTATCCGTTTACATCATAGAGGGAGCAGGATAGGTAGACAAGCAGGGAGGACACTATGGGTCACTCAAACTATCTAATCCTAATATTACTACTTACTCTGAGGCAGTCTTGATTCTTTAGTACTAAGTATTGTTGCACTTTCAACAACATGTACCCACTGCTGACATTTGCCTTACTGCCTTTGCCCCCCAACCCTTTAACCAAAGTTATTTTCTGATGTTCCAATTAGCATCAGATGGTTGACATGGCCATTTGGGAACTGGCTACTATTTTCTAAGGGGTGTAATGTTCACTGAAAGGTTTTCTTTCTTTCTTTCTTTTTAAAATTCTTTTCCGAATAAAAGTGCAAATGCCACTAATACTCCAGATGGGTTTGATGAAACCCTGCAAAGGCATTACAGAGACACAACAAATCCTCTCTAACATAAGTTATTTATTTTTTATTTCCCCCTTTTCTTCTAATATTTTCCCCCTGCTGATGTGCAGAGAGAAAGATGAGAATATGTTGCATTTAGTCTCTGCGGGGAAACCATATTCTACCTTTCATGGAGGACAGCATGTAAATTACACAAGCATTTCAAGAGAATTCAATGGATGGATTTACAGAGAACATGCTGTGAATTCAATGCTGTAGCAGACACAACTTTATATAAATTTCTACAAGGGTAGCCACATTAATCTGTTGCTGCAAAAACATTAAAGAGTCCTCGGGCACCTCAAACACTAACAAATTTATGTAAGGCGATGATGATGATGATGATCACGATGACAACAACAACAGCAACTAAATCCCTCTTCATCAGATGTGTGGATTGGGGTTGGGATTGTGGATACTGAGGTTAGGAGGAAATTAAATGCAGAAAGTACAGGCATTGCGTGTGTCCACACTACAAAAATATAGCGCTTTGATGCCATTTTAATTGCCATGGCTCCATCCTATGGAATCTTGGGACGTGAAGTTTGGTGTGCTAGTCAGGATCCTCTGCTTCCCTGGACAACCTCACTAGTGGTATCTTGCAGGAAATTCCAAATACCTCAACAAACTACAAATCCCAGGATTCTATAAGATGGAACCATGATACTTAAAGTGTTTACAAGGTGCTGCAGTTGTGTAGTGTGCATAAATCAAAGACAATTCCATTTTTAATACTAGCTATTCACCAAGCTATTGCTGATAAGTCAATGATCATAGCACTAGGTAAGCCATTTAACAGGTAGGCCAAAATCCTGTATTGCTTCAGAGTAACGTAAAAATCTGCTGGCAGTTATCTTGCACAGCCCTTATGCTGGATGCCAATGTAGTGCAATGTATGTGGAACAATGCCTGACAAGCCATTGTTCAGTTGCAACGCACACTGGCAATGCATATAGGCAATGTATATTCACACCCTACTCTGTGCACTTTTAATGCGTTACGAAAAAGCGATACAAGGACTCCCTGAAACAACATCTCAGGCTCGGCCAAATTGATCACCAACAATGGTCTGCCCAGGCCTCACATCGAGAGGCATGGAGACGCACTATCCACAATGCTGCAGCCTTATTTGAGAACTCATGCCAAACAAGTCTTGAAGAGAAATGACAACACAGAAAGAATCACAACCCAGAAACATCACTCAAGGAGACCTTCTGCTGTGCTTTCTGCAACCGGACTTGTTTATCTCGGATTGGCCTTTTTAGTCATCAGTGCGCTTGCAGAAAGCGCAGGATGAGTCCTTCCTGAATCTTTGTTTGAAAAGAAAAGCCAGAGAGAGAGAGAGAGAGAGAGAGAGAGAGAGAGATGCACAATGGTCCACATGCATGATTCTGCTTAGGCCACTGTCAGCTGGACATGAATGTTACATGCAGTCCAGAAAAAACACTCCACACAAGTAGAGCAATTTAGGGCTGCATACATCACTAGCAGGACGCCAGCTGTAGTGTGGTAAAAATGCCTTGTTTCAGTTTCTACCTTTGGCAACAGAGTGGAACTAAAGTGGTCCTTACATTTTGAATTCCACTGTTTAAAACCAGCATCTCCCAATTTCTGGTTGTTGATGCACACTTCTTTCAATCTAAATTAAAACATCAGGCATGGCTACAATAATTTAAAATAAGATTGCCTAAACATTAGCAGAGTGTTCTGCCATCAAATTCCTTGTGTTTTCTGCATGAATTGCAGATCAGGGTGTGCTGACTGAAATATGAAAGCCCAAAGCAATGGCCACACAGAGATTAAACAGACAACTTCATTTAAGGGCAGCTAATTATACTATGTATCTACGCTGAATGTGATCCTCATTCACTCGTGCAAAAGAGATAGCCGAATTACCCAAGTGCTGAGGAGCTGACTGGAGCAATGATTCAGGCTGACAAAGCTAGGTTTCAGAGCGGGCAATAGGGAAATTGGAGAACCAAGCTTGGAGGGAAATAAGTCACTGGGCTCAGGGTATAACCATCATGAACTATTCAGTCAACTATCTACAAATGAAACAAAGATAATACACAATTAATCTTCTCTTGTAAAGCAGTTGAGTCTGATCTGTGCTACTAGAAAGTTGGATTCATGTTCAGTTGTTTGAGGAGCTTAGAACAATTACATTTTTGGATTCCTAGTCCCATAATCCGCTAACCAGCATGACCACATGCTTGCTGGTGGATTCTGGGATCTGTGGCAACAAAAGTAAGTTTCCCAAGCTCTGTGAATTGCTTACGTTTTAATTCAAAGAGAGGTTTGTGCCCATTCAACAAACATGCAAGTGACTTTTGAACAGATCCATGCTGGCAGATGTATAAAATTATATGGCAGAGATAAATAAATCATGAGTGCAAATCATGCATCAAAGCTGTTCTATGAGTGACACTGGCAGTTACAAAATACTCAAAGCTGAACAGAAAGGCCTTGGAGCCTGTGCAATGGATTTTTCTGGTGGAGCGCAGCATGCACAGAACTGGCCTCACCCTATAAACCAAAGGTTCATCTGCTGTGGCCTTGCAAGCATGGACGTAGCAGAGAGGTCCTTGGGTCGTAGGTTTGATTAGAGTTTCCTTCTCTTAGATGGTTGACCTTACAGGGTTGGATGAGCACCATCTGCCTGGGTTTGGGATTGGAGTTTTCCTTCTCCTAGGAAGGTTGCCATAAGGCTAGAGAGCCCATCCTGCCCTTTGACGCTCTTTGTCAGACCCTTCGGTTTTGACCTGTCTGGCATGGGAGACCCTACCAGCACCGTCAGCATAGATCATCATCATTAGGGTACGCAAGCCTCTCTCCCACGACAAGGGGGCATCAATGGAGAGGAACAGAAAGGAGCTGGGAAGAAATGAAGATGTGTTTTGCCTGAGGCAGTTTGGTCTAGGACCAGTCCTGCCTTTAATTATTTTGCTTATTTGTTTCTCACAGCTCACTAACAGTTCTCTGAAGCTAGCTGTGTTTAGGAATTATTGATTAAAACAACACAAGAACCTTATTACTGTGGGGGAAAGCTCTTGTGGCCTGAGACCTGCATGACTGGATGCATGAAACAGCATCTCGGTTGTAGGCACAGGAAATAGCTACTCACATGGGTTTTCCTGATGTGAACTACTAGTGGTTTAAAGGGGGTGAGGGCACTGAGGGAGTTAAATGCATTAATCCTGCACAGAATATCTGGCTCAGCAGCAGCAGAGCCAAAAAGAATGGGGTGAGGATATTATAGTGATTTGCAAAGTAAGCGTGAGTCAGCAGGATCTACCTACTAAAAGGAGGCAAAATGCTATTTTTGGATGCATCAGCAGAAGAATTATATCCAAGAAATGATGGGAGTACATTGCTAGAGGGGGAATTGAAAGAGTCTGGTGGAACGCAATGTCCAGCTTGAGGCACTACATTTTGGGAGAATTCCATACAGACTAGTTCAGGATCATTGGAAAATTACTCAGACTATTTGCATATTTAATCTATAGCCCCCCCAAAAAAGGTCAAACCATAAAACTGATGGCTTTTACTTAGACCCTTGGTCCATCTTACCCAGTATTCAGACTCATAGTGACTTTGTGGGATTTCAGACAGATTTTCCCAGCTCTATGTGGAGACGCATGGATTGAACCTGGGGCCAACTGCTTGAAGATAATGGCTGGCATCCTGTTGGTGGCATACAGAGGTGTAAGTCAACCTTACATATGTCTTTTTGTTTGTTTAATGTGGAAGTTAGTGCAGTATTCCCTTCTGCCCTCTGCACTTACCAAAGCCTCCCCCACACTTACTATAGAACTATTGTACACATACACACCATGGCTATTCCACACTTTGTGGAGAATGAGGGGGGAAATGGAGAAGCATCTGGCTGTGTCCCCATAGACAGATGTGAAATGATTACATCATCCACTGAGACCTCTGGAGGACACTAGCAGATCTCAGCCAATGATGTAATCATTCAATGTCTGGCTACAGGAACATAACCAGACAGTTCTTCGTCCCATCTGGTTTTCACTAAGTACAGAATGTCTACGGGGTGGGGTGGGGCTGTAGCAGCTCTACGTCAGGGGGTTGATGAATGGCCAGTTGTAGCATATTCCCACATGTGGAACTAGTATGCCATGCTGAGTTGTACAGGATGCTGGCCAAAGGGCTCTACATCAGTTGTTCCCAAACTTTGGTCCTCAAGGAGTATTGGGCTTCACTCCCAGAATCCCTAATTCTTGTCCAAATAAATAAATAAATAAATAAATAAAATTGTCCAAGCTGGCTGTGGTTTCTGGAGGCTGATGTTCAAAACACTTGGAGGACAAATGTTGAGAAGCGCTGGTCTACACTGAGATTTTACCCCCTTTCGCTTCCTGCTGCCCCACTGTTCAGGTAAGCAGTGAGGATTTGCGGATTAAACACTCTCCCATAGAAAAATAACTTCCCGCACACAAAAGCCTAGAAGTCAGGGGAACAATTTTAGCCTAGTGTCCTCCCTGGCACAGTAATTTTCTATATGTAGGCAGTGATGGTTGATTGTTTCCACTGCTGAAGCAGTGCATATAAACCAGATTTTAGTCCAAGGTCCTGAAACCATGGGGTATTGTGCTCAACACACTGGATAGCATGAAATTCAGCATCTCGAATCAGGTACTATGCTATGGATAACTTAATATTTGGGTGAAAACTTGGAGTGGATTTCCTGTCCCATTGACATGGAAACCACTGGATACCACTGCTTGCAGAATTCCCACTACCACTATCCTAAGAGATGGGTAAGGTAACCAGATAAAAAAGAGGGCAAGGCCCCTGAATATTTGATAACTGCATGGCAGGGGAATTTCAGCAGGGCTGGCGTGAATGACCTGCTACACCTGCTTAAATTCTTTCTTCTACATAATTATGAAGGTGCAGAAAGCCTGGCCTCTTTTGCAGATAATCATGCTGGGGTGGATGATGGCCCAAGTAGGGAACAGGCAGATGAAGCCATGGTTACCTCATCTCGCTACCACATTGGGAGATTTAAAATTTTATCCATGTTCTCTGCCTTTTAAATCTGGCAAGTAGCAACCCTACCAGAGCAACAATGGGTATTAGAATCAATTGGCATAGGTGTGACCTGAGGCCAAATTTGGAGTAAATCTTGAAGTCACCAGACTTCCAACAACAACAACAGAAGCTGTGTTGAAGCCACAGAGTTGGGATTCCTTAGGAAATGTGATGCTTGGCCCCAATAAACACTGGGAGTGGCTAGCCCATTATAGAAAGGAATTTTCCCTCTTTAACAGTATGCATTTCAGTCTTCTTGTGCCTGTTCATTACTGGTCAGGAATGAGTCACACCCATGCCCATTGAAACTTGTGATCATTTAATTGGGTTCCATAATAATTTGTGTTCTCCAAACAACTGGGACACACCTTCTGATAATGCTTAACATGCTGGGCTCTTTGGCCTCATTTTGTATCATCATCATCATCAGCAGCAGCAGCATAGTGTTTTCTTCTCTTTGTACTCACGCTATTTCTAACCAGTTTATACCAGTCACATGGTGATGCTTATGAGGCCATCAGACTTTGCAGCAGAGTTCGCAAGTGCTGAATAAAGTTTGGGGTTTTGACTCTCCATCTCCACTTTGCCAGGCAAATTAACCAATCTGCAGGCAAGCTACTTGGCATGCAAGGAAATTAATACTAATTTTTATTCATTCAATTAATAGAGATGAGGAAGGAAAGCAAAATGGTACCACACTTCTTTTTCTCTTCCTCCTTTCTTTTCCATCTTCCTCTTCTCCTTCCTATTGGCCTAAAGAAGAAAAAGCAGATGAGTGCATGGGTAACAGACAAATCATGTGACAGAGGTTGCACCTCAGGTCTGATCACAGTCCAAGACTAAATACAGACCTCATAACTTCAGCATAATGCCTGTGTAATGTTCGTGGCAGATCAGTTCCTCAAGCCAGGCAATGTTTGGACTTTATCACACAAGGCCGAAATTGCGGAATTACATTGGGATAGTAGCTGTAATGGCTTACCCTTATCACACAAACGTCGTCATTATACCGTGGTCAGTGTGCACTCTAACGGTTACTTTTGTGCACAAAAGCTGTGAATAGCTGTCAATATCACTCTTTTCCTGGTATTGATGAGTGTGCGATAATTGACTCCTGTTGTAGTTCCAATATTACAGTGTGAGTGGACATTCCTCCCTCTTTTCCCCCTCACCATTCCCAACAAGAACACAGAATTCAACTTCCAGTGGAGGGCATGAAGAAGACCTCCATGATGCTCTTTTAATGAACTGTTGCCTTTTCTCGGTATGTTTTTCAATTTCTGTAACTGTTAATTTATTAATTTCTTTGTTCTTGGTTTGTTTAATTGAAGTGGCATCTTCGAAATTGCAGAAGTAGGATAATTTTTTTTTTTAAGGTGCATGTGTGGGCCATCTTGAAGCGACAACACAGCACTATTCCAACATAAAGCGAAACAATAGTGCAAGCTTCAGTCCTGTTCTGAAAATGCTAGTAGGTGGTTGTGCAATGTTCCATTAGCAGTACTGTTGTGCAATTGTGGCAAAATTCAAAAATTAATGTAACCGTGCCACTATGTTTCTGCTTTCTGCAATTCTGGAATTTCTAGATGCTGTGTAATAAAGTCCTTTGTTAGAAAGCCCTGGGCTTACTAGAGAACCCCAGGTTCTCTTGCAAGTGTCTGGAAAGACTGGAACAATTGGCCTGTTACTTTGGGCAGGGAAGGAACTATATAGCAATTGCCTCCTTTAAGTTTCTGGTGACTCTACATTCTTATTTCTACAAACTCTAAACACAGCTACAAGCTCCCCCCTGCTCCCCTTTTATTTAACATCTGTGCTTGATGAAGAGTTTCAGAGGAACTTGAAAGTTTGCTCCCTGTTCTGTAACATTGTGGTTGGTCCTTGGGGGAGGTTGGCACCTTTTGACCCTGCACTGGCTGAACTGGTGCCACTTTTGGGGGTCATAGATGACATTTTGGGTGCCTCCCAGTCCCTTTTAAGACCAGTTTTGGCAGTCCCAGGGTGAGAACACCTGAAACAGCATTTGAAGCAAAACTATATACCCTGGAGCAGTGGTTCTGAAACTTTGGTCTTCCAAATGTTTTGGACCAATTCCCAGAATTCCTGGCCATTGGGCATGCTTGCTAGGACGTCTAGGAGTTGAAATCCAAACATCTGCAGGGCCAAATATTGGGCACACCGGAACTAGAGCAATAATTGTGCAGCTCTCCAGATGTTCAAAGTGCTGATTATGGCCTATAAAGCCCTATATGGTTTAGGTCCAGGCTATCTGACAGAATGGATCACCCCATATTAACTTGCTTGGGCACTGAGATCCAGAGGAGAGGCCAACCCCACCACCTTCACAGTACAATTAGTGAGCATATGCAATAGGACCTTTTCAGTGGTTGCTGCAAGTTTGTGGAACTCCTTAGGATGGCCCTCTGTTAGTAGATAAAGACTTTTTAAAATCCTGATTGGCTTTTGAAAACCAACAGTTTTTAAAGAAACTTTTTAAGAGCATGCTGTGCTGTTCTAATAATACTGGCTGATGTTCTACATTATCTACTTAAATATGAATGCATATCTGTGTAACTTCTCCAGGCCCAGACCTCCCCAAACTTACTTTACCAGGCAGTAGCTACACTGATAGACAGAAGTCTATTCAGCTGGCAATCAGGGTGTAAGAGGATGACATTTCCACACACCCTCCCACCAGCGAGCAAGGCTGTGACAAGGAATTGCGACAGGTGTGCTGCTTCTGATTGTCGGAGCCATGCTCACTGGTGGGAGGGTGTGGATACATCATCCCCATGTGCTCTGATCACCAGCTGAACAGACCTCCCTCTCTCAGTGCAGCTGCTGCCTGGAAAAGGAGGCTTGGGAGGGCATTTATGATCATGGCAACAGTGCTACAAGTATGACTATGTAGTGTTAGTGAATATGGAGCAGTTACACATCTGTAGCTCTAGATTACAAATTGGTAACTGCAATACAGAATGCCAGCCACTGTTTTTTAAACTGCTTTTTAAACATTTTAACTTGTATGTTTTAAGCTATTAAGTATTTGTTTTACTTTTGTTAATAGTGAATTCCAATTTAATGTTACATTTTGTTATACAGGTTTACCTCAGTTAACAAAGTAGATCTGTTCCTGGGTATTATTCTTTAATGGAAACAATGATCAAGGAGAAATAATGTGGAAAGAATAGGGATAGGTTCCTACACCACAAAAAAGAACTTTCTACATGTTTCACCATGTGAAATGAAAGAACTAGTCAAGTAAGCCTTTCATAAGTAAACAAAAATATTTATAGGCACCATTTGAAGACTTCTTCTAAAATTCACCCAAGGGTAGGGTTGCCATAAGTCCTGGAAAACTGGGAAAATCCCAGATTAGAGAGACAGGACTTTTTCGGACGTTGAAAAATAACACAAGCAGCCTCGTCAGCTTGCGAGGCTGCTGCGCTGCAAAGCATCAGTTTCGGATGATGCTCGCCCCTGCCGGTACTGTTGCGGTACCGCGGGGAGATTTGAGCGTCGTATTTCCTTGATTTTTAATCATGATCAACTTTCGTGAGTAAAAATCAACGAAATATGACACTCAACTCTCCCCACGGTACCGCAACAGTACCGGAAGGGGCTAGCATCATCCGAAACTGACGCTTTGCAGTGCAGCAGCCTCGCAAGCTGACGAGGCTGCTTGCGTTATTTTTCAGCGTCCGAAAAAGTCCACAGAAAGTTGTCCTGTCTGGCTGGGCTGCTTCAAGCAACAGATTCTGGATTCTAACTCTAGGCTTTCTGTCTGCAGGCTCTCTGTGCTGGGTCATGTGGGGACTGAGTACAGAAGGTGGGAGAGTACAGTCTAGGCTAGACAGGAGAATGCAGCGTGCAAAAGGTGGAAGTCGGACTATGCAGATCAGACAGCAGCAGAGAGAGCGCAAAGGAAAATCAAGAGAGAGGAAAGAAGGCCAGCAATTTACTAGTGTGTGTGTGTGCTGAGTCTGGCCACCAAGGTCACTGCCTGTGTAGAAGCTCCTGGGGGGGGGGCTAAGTACACACCCCCTTAGACGAGGGGCCTGTGCACCTTTTGGTCATTGCTGGGAGGCAGGATGGCCCAGCAGAGCAGCAGGTCCTCTTCCCCGCTCATTTGGTCAGCAGCGGCAGCTAGAAACCCATAGAATTATAGAATCATAGAATTGTAGAGTTGGAAGAGACCACGAGGACCATCCAGTCCAACCCCCTGCCACACAGGAAATCACGATCAAAGCATCCCCGACAGTTGGCCATCCAGCCTCTGTTTAAAGACCTCCAAGGAAGGAGACCCCACCACGCTCCGAGGGAGTGTGTTCCACTGCCGAACAGCTCTTACTGTCAAAAAGTTCCTCCTAATGTTGAGGTGGAATCTCTGTTCCTGGAGCTTGCATCCATTGCTCTGTGTTCCAGTCTCTGGAGCAGCAGAAAACAAGCCTGCTCCATCCTCAACGTGACACCCCTTCAAATACTTAAACAAGGCTATCATATCGCCTCTTAACTGTCTTTTTCCAGGCTAAACATACCCAGCTCCCTAAGTCTTTCCTCATAAGGCATCGTTTCCAGACCTTTCACCATTTTAGTCGCCCTCCTCTGGACATGCTCCAATTTGTCAATATCCTTTTTGAATTGTGGTGCCCAGAACTGGACACAGTATTCTAGGTGAGGTCTGACCAAGGCAGAATAGAGCGGCACTATTATTCCCCTTGATCTAGACACTATACTTCTATTGATGCAGCCCAAAATTGCATTGGCCTTTTTAGCTGCTACATCACACTGTTGACTCATGTTCAACTTGTGGTCTACTAGGACTCCTAGATCCCTTTCACACGTAGTCTCATTCAGCCAGGTCTCTCCCATCCTATATTTATGCATTTCATTTTTCCGCCCTAAGTGCAGTACGTTACATTTCTCCATATTCAATTTCATTTTGTTAGCTTTGGCCCAGCTCTCCAGTCTATCCAGGTCATTTTGAATTTTGATCCTGTCCTCTAGGGTATTAGCTACTCCTCCTAATTTGGTGTCATCTCCAAATTTGATAAGTATGCCCTTAATTCCCTCATCCAAGTCATTGATAAAGATGTTGAATAGCACTGGGCCCAGGACAGAACCCTGTGGCACCCCACTGGTCACATCTTTCCAAGATGAAGAGGAGCCACTGCTGAGTACCCTTTGGGTTCGGCCAGTCAACCAATTACAAATCCATTGAACAGTTAACTTGTCTACCCCACATTTTACAAGCTTGTTTGCAAGAATGTCATGGGGAACCTTGTCAAAGGCCTTACTGAAATCAAGGTATACAATATCCACAGCGTTCCCTTCATCTACCAAACTGGTAATTTTATCAAAAAAAGAGATCAGATTAGTCTGGCATGACTTGTTTCTCTGAAACCCATGTTGACTTTTTGTGATTATGGCATTGCCTTCTAAATGTTCACAGACTCTCTGTTTAATGATCTGCTCTAGAATCTTCCCTGGTATTGATGTCAGACTAACTGGATGATAATTGTTGGGATCCTCTTTCTTTCCCTTTTTGAAGATGGGGACAACGTTTTCCCTCCTCCAGTCTGCTGGGACTTCTCCCGTTCTCCAGGAGTTCTCAAAGATTATTGCCAATGGCTCTGATATTACATTTGCCAGCTCTTTTAATACTCTTGGATGTAGTTCATCTGGTCCTGGAGATTTAAATTCATTTAGATTAAGAAGGTATTCCTGTACTACCTCTTTGCTTATTCTGTGCTGGATTTCCCCTATTGTGTCCTCTGTTCTAATATCCTCAGGTGGATCACCCTTTTCCTTTTCTGAAAACACTGAGGCAAAGAAGGTGTTGAGTAATTCTTCCTTTTCTCTGTCCCCTGTTTTTTGCTTATTTAAATCATGGGAATTTGCTGCACACTCACTCCCCAAACTCCCCCACCCCCAATGGCCCGGCAGGGTAGTGGGTCCTCTTCCCCACTGGGCTGGCTCACCCAGTCGGCGGCAGCAGCTTTTCACCCCCTTTCCCCCAACCCCCCAATCCTGCCCGGCCCCCTCCTTGACCTGCAGGGCTTCACCTTCATATCAAAGCTCACATGCTTACTGGACAAAGGTAGCTGGATGGGTCTTTTTGTCAATAATCTGCCAAATCCAGTCCTGTATACTTTTGTCCCAGAGAATTAAGGCAACCCTACCCACATGTAACCTTTTCTTTCACCAGCCTCCACTTTTTTTAATAATTTCCATTTTGGTGGGTAAACTTTAACATGCTATGGGGGACAACTCATGAGGTAGGCTTATCTGGTTTCCCTCTTTCTGCTTTATGGTTTATGAGTGCTCGGTAAGAATTCTGAACACAGCTGCTGGTTACCTTACCTGTTGTAAGCAGACATGCACAGCTACAGTAGAATCAGCTAGAGTAGAATCTCATTCTTTCCCAGCTACAGCTTTATGGTATTGTTTACTGCAGACACATTGCTGCAACCTGACATCAAAAGTCTATGCTTCTCTAGCCCTTCTTCACCATCCTCCCAAAGCCAATGTGGCTAAATAAAACTGAATAGCCATCAAAATATTTGGTTAAAAAGAAGCTTCACCATCAGAGGTTTTGTTAACTGAAGTATGCCTGTATTTTTAACTACATTCTACTATATTTTACAACTATATTCTAGAATCCCAGTTTTTGGGAAAAGGTGGGATAGAAATAACGATGATGATGATGATGATGGTGAGCTGTAGTTTCCAGTATTCCTCACCACTGACAGTTGGCTAAGGCTGGTGACAGCTGCAGTTGAACAACATCTAAAAGGCTACACAATTGCCTTCAAAGCAATTTTGAGCCAAAAAAAATCACTCTGAGGGAGTCTGTAGAGGTCCAGGAGACCAGGGGCTACAGAGGGTCTTCCCTAAGAGCCACATTACAGACCGCAGACTATATGATCTCCACCACAGAATTAAATGTATTGCCTGATATTCTATTTGGGGGCTTTCACATGGACCAACATTTCTTCCTTTGTGAGGAAGGTCAATACCGTGCTTGGAAAAATTCATTTTTTACCTACAATTCTCTGCACAGCTGGAGGATTTGAGGAAATAATAGTTAACATTTTTAAGCCCTGGTGCACAGTTGCAGAGAACACTATATCAAAAGGTGGATATCAGTCTACCCCGATAGTTAATACTTAGTTTAATTTATGAGGTATACATATTTGCTTCAAAATGAGTCCTTTCTTCTTTCAACATTAGAGCCTCCTTCTGTCCTTTATGGCTGCTTGCTAATGTCCTTTCTTCATGCCTGTGCTTTCTTCCATTTGCGGCAGCCTTTCTCTCTCTTTCTCCCCCTCTGTCTTTCCTGCTGTGTATAAGAGAAGGATTTAAGAAGCTTCATCTGCTGTTACTGCAGACAAAAGATGCTGCCAGGATTCCTGTTGGCAGCAGCAGATGCAGTGAGCCTATAATTCCTTTCCTGGCTCAGATAGCCTGGACCGCCAGACAATTTCCATCTTACTCCAAGGTGCTTACTTGCACCCCATTAAGTGCTGTGGAATCTTGAGCTTAACCTCCAATTTGGAACCTGCAATCTAGACAAATTCTCCCTTTGCTGTATGCTGTCTGAGGGGCATGTCACTGTAAACCACCTCAGTATGAATGGCTGGGTCATCAAGTAACCTGGCATGGCATCTCGATGTCTAGACAGAGCCATTATTGCTAGGCAGCTGAAGATAGTTATTTTGTCCTTTGCCCTTTGTTTTCTGTTGTCATCATGACATTACAGATAACATTTTGAATAATTCTGTGAGACTTTTCGAGATGCCTCAACATGACCAAATACGTCCTATCCATTTTGTCTGTAATCAAAAGGGAAGCAGGCAATGCAGAAATCGCCTTTCCTTTCTCCTTTTGCTCTATTCAGACTATAGACCAACCAGAAAAATTCAAGAAATGCTACTCTCAGTGAAGGACAAAAGAGACCCTGTCACAGCTGCAGGAGTGTACTGCATACCATGCAACTGTGGACAGGTTTACATAGGGACCACTAAACACAATGTGCAAACACGAATCAGGGAACATGAGAGACACTCAGACTGAGCCAGCCAGAAAAATCAGCAGTAGCAGAAATTGTTATAAACCAACCTGGGCACAAAATGTTATTTGAAAACACAGAAATTCTAGACCAGGCCAACAACTATCATGTCAGAATGCACAGAGAAGCTATTGAAATCCACAAACACCTGGACAACTTCAACAGGAAAGGAGAAACCTTAAAAGCAAACAAAATCTGATTTGCTCCCAGTTTTGAAATACAATAGAATCAAAACTCAACGCTTACAAAATAATTCCACCCAGGGACAGGGGGATTTCCAGGAGATAATGGTCCACCAACCAACCATTAGCCAAACAGACAGTAATGAAACTAACCATTCAATTACACAAATGTACATATACTCCCCAACAGGGGTTCACAGCATATAAACTGCACCCCCACCCACCCACCCATTCTCTGAAGATGCCAGCCACAGAGGCAGGCGAAATGTCAGAAAGAAACTCTTCCAGAACACAGCCTCACAGCCCGAAAAAAACCCAAAGGAAAATCTAACAACAACATTGTTTCACATTGTGGTTTAGAAACAAATGTCTAGCTGAAATGTATACCATTTTTGATGCTGTAACAAATAATTGTGATTTGCAAAAATTAAGAAGCAGAGAAGCAAACCAATACACAGGAAAGGAGGGGGAGCTCATGTCCACCAACCACCAAGCCGTGTTTTTTACGTTATTTCTGCATTGAGCCAGATCTGAAACAGCCATTTCTCAAAAGATAGAGGCTTAAATACCCTGACGATACCAGATCCAATCTGATCTTGGAAGCTAAACAGGGTCAGGCCTTAATAGTATTTGGAAGGGGGACCACCAAGGAATAGCAGTTGCTGACATCTGTATCTAAGAGGAAGGCAACGGCAAACTACCTGTGAGTATTTCTTTCCTAAGAAAACCCTTTGAAGTTCATGATGTCACCATAAATCAACAGGGAACTTGCAGGCACACAAACTCACTCCATTTCTGAAAGCAAGGGGAAGGAAGGGGGAAACCCAGACAGCCTGCCCAAGCCTTCACTCCTGTCCCAGACCTAGGAAATATGGGTTTTTTTGCAGGGGGGGGGGAGGTATTACTGCTAACACCACTCATTATGTCCAAGTAGATCTGGGTCAGAGAGTTCCTAGATTTTACAGGATGCCCATATAAGTCAACAGAGCGAAAGGGGCAACTGTTCCTACTGTTCCCAAGGCCTCAGGAAAAACCTTTATGGAGCAGCAACCTACCAAGAAGTATTGGATTTAGATTTAAGACTCTTTAGAAGAACCATATGCTCAGTATTTCAAGGGAGATAGATTTATTAAAGTACAATGAAGAAGGAACAGTCTAAAAAGAGGGCATCAGACAAACATAAGAGCATAATTATGTCACTATTCTATACATGCCAAGCATGGGTCTGACTTAACCCTAAATCCTATTTTAGGCTTGACTAGAGTAGACCCACTGAATCAATTTGATTTACTTATGTTGTTACCCTATACACTCAGGGGTCTTAATGACCCTCAAAATATCTACATTAATTTGGGAAATTAATGTGCTCAACTTGGCTGTGCGAGAGGAGGCAACAAAGCAGAATCTTTGGACCTATATTTACTGGTACTAATGAGGCAACTTTAAGCTAGATAGTACAATAAGTTGGACTTTATTGGAGAAATTAATAATAAACACATTCACACACACATTCAGGCATCAAACATTCACACAGGACTATCAAATAAAAGAGGAAATATTGGGATAGAGGAATAGAGAAAGGAGTTGTTTATGGGAGATACAACACCAGTCCTGTAGAGATGAGGTCGCAGAAGAAACCAGCAGAGTTGAGATCCTGATCAGGAATGGCTACACAGTTTGATGTGGAGTTGAGAGGAAGATGAACTGCGCATGCTTGAGTGGAATTTTGGAAGGGTTTGTATAGTCAATATTTGTCTTCAGGGAAGGAATCTATAGTAGGAGACAATGCTCCTTGGAGTTGCTCAGGGAGAGACAAAGGCACTCCGGATATGTTAATGGCATCTTAATGTGCAGGTGCTTTGCACATTGGAGGAAAGCAACTTCCTTTGTTGGGGAAAGGGTGAAGAAATGAGGGTCATTTACAGGTGTATGTCTCCCAGCTTTAGGTGATAGGATTAGCCAGGTGTTCATGCCTTCAGCTTCATGCCTTTGCAAATTAACATTTCTTTGGAATTTAGGCAACCACTCCTTAAGTATATACCTGACTGAATCTGAACACTAGTCTTTGTACTGTAATTTACTTTAATTTTCCAGGTTTAATGGCCATACTGCGTGGAAGGCCACATTTGACCTAATTATTAAGTATTGCCAATTATTAATATAGACGTAGGGCTGGGGTGTCAGGGTAGGGTAAAAATGTGTTGACTGACCATTCAATATACCAGCTTTTGCATCCAGGACCTAAACAACAGCAAGGGCTCTTTTATGCTATACAGTTACCACACTATGATTTCACTTTAACAGCCGTGTCAACATCCCGTGGAATTCTGGGGCTGGTGGGCACTTATAGCCCTCTGGCTGAGAATTTAAAACACCCCTCCCTAACCTGCAAAACTCAGGATTCCAAAGGATGGAACCATGGCAGTTAAAGTGGAATCATAGTGCTATAACTGTGCAGTGTGAAAGGTACACCCAATAAGCATTAAGGCCCAAACAGAGACAAGACAATAGGGATGGAAATAATATTTGTCACCATTCATTTCCTGATCAAGAAGGGCAGGAAGCTTTTACAGAGGAAGTTGTGAAGCTGCTGCAAGATTCTTTGCACTTTGATAAATATCAGTCTGCACAGAAATACTTGTGTTTTTCTACACATAAAACAGGTTTTTGGACAGAAAACACTGTTTCCTGTACAGGAAATGCATTTCCTGCACAGCAAAAGCATGTATATTTCTGTGCACATAAATATTTCCCAAAGCATAAACAGTAAAATCTTCATATTCTCCTCCAGCAGGGAGAAAACTGTAGGAATTATTTGTTCACTCTTGTTTGCACCTCTGCAAGACAGGAATATAAAAGTACTGTATGCCCCCTACTTTTCTACTCCAAGGCTTCAACACCCAACATCAGATTTAATTAGCTGGTCACAGCCTGAGTAACCATGGTATTCCTGCATTCTGCAGCTCCTGGGAATGAAATAGCACACGCCACTGCTAAAGATACACTTCTTCCCCTTTGCACACAGCCGGATCTGGTTACACTAATTAGCAAGCCCTCACCTCTAGCCTTGAAAGCCTAAACCTGCAGATAAGGCAGGTGCAACTACTACTGCCTATCTTGCTCACAGGGTATGGCAGAATCTTTAAGAACCCTTAGAAGCTCAAAAAGTAATATCACACTGGGCTGTATAGCATGTTAGAACTAGCGAATTTCTAATGAGGGAGTTGGCAACTTGTGCATATCTATACCATACCCTCCACTCTTTCACATGTGAAAATCAGGAGTTGTATGGCCAAGCAATATCAGAATGTGGACAAGATGGCAGAAGTTATTAATGAGAAGAACATACAAGCTAGGGGGTTGTCCAGATGATGAAAATAGTCCTCATACAATTCGCAGAGAATATGATGGGCTTCTTCATATGAGGCAAAAAGAAGTGGATTGCTCTGCAGTAAAGGCAACTCACAGCAGCTGCGATTTGTCTTAATTGGTTTTTGGGATTTTTTTTAGGTAGATTGCAGGCATGAGAAGCAATCTGCGTTTGCTAAGCAAATGGGCATGCCTATGAATCAAGAAGGAGGCCCCAAGTGCATTATTTGTATGTTTACCCATTTGAATACATAAACCAACATCTGATTGTTAGTCCCAACTAGAGAAGACCTATTATAGAATTATAGCATTGGAAGGGGCCTCCTGGGCACTTTAAAAGGGCTTTCCTTTGAAATCAAGCCGCTTGGGTTTCCCCTTGCCTCTTTAAAATATTAACCCCTACAGCAGGCTGCAGAGATTTCAAACTGGCTATAGGCAGGCGTTTTGAAAGACACAAACACAGAGAGGGGGAATTAAAGGGTGCTAATTCGCTCAGAGGCTTGACTATTTTAATGTGCCCGTTCTGACTAAGGCAGGGGATGAATGGGCAACGACGATCTCTTTGTAACATGCAGTTGAGGAAAAGGTAAAGCTGAAGGGTTTGCAGTGTAGAAATCCATTTAAAAAGGTGATTGAGTACACGTGCACACACACACACACATCAACCTTCGTGCAGCTGGAAGGGATGCCTTTGTTTTCGGCTGGTGAGGCTGGATCTGCTGAACGGGTGACTGACCCCTCCTTTTCTGGTCGCTGATCTCTAAGCCCGGCCCCAGTCACCATTTCCGGTCATCCCAGTACCGAGACATTTTGTCCCAGGCTGTTTACATTTCCGATTTTCCGAATCCTCCCGTGACTTTTTTAAAAACCAGCAGAAACCGAGGGACTGGAAGTCCCGCAGGTTGAGGGATAAATGGTGGCCCCTCTTCTGAAAATCACATACCCGACCCGATGTACATGTAAACTGCCAGGGATCGACACGAATTCTTCCCAGGACATTTTCATTGTGTAAATGGCCCCCTGGGATGTGTAGTTTTATGAGATATTTAGAATGGTCTGCCAGAAAGTTCTAGTGTCTTGCCAAACTATAAATCCTAGGACTCGTAGGTCAGTAAAATGAGTACCCAGCTTGTTGGGGGCAATTAGCTAACATGTTGTAAACTGCTTAGGGAGTGCTTGTTACTGATAAGTGGTATAGAAATATAAGTGCTATTGCTGAGGCAATTAAAGTGGCATCAAATTCCTGTAACTGTGTTGTCTGAAAGAGACCTGAAGTTTCACCTGCCCTGCTATTTGCCTCTACCTAATTAGCAATCAAGGCAGCTTCCAGAAACATCCAATTAGTTTCTGTTAACACAATGAAATGGTTCCTCTTCTATAAAATTTACATCAAGGTCTCTGTTTCTCATGCCTTCTCATTACAGAAGAGCTTCCCATTGCTAGAACATGGTAGAATTAATAGGAAATTAATGTCAGAAGGAGCACAATGAATTAGACCTCTGTGAATTGCTGCTTCACAGCACAGTACCACGTAGACACAATATGCTACCAGTCACTTTAAGGACTGTGAAAACACCCAGTAAGATGTGATTGATTTTGCACTTGAGGGAGGATCTGTAGTAGTTTTTGTAACAGAGGAAATGCTGGGGGATATTTATTTTTAGGAACTGGTCCTCTTTAAGCGCTAATATTTCTAGAATGAGGTCACATATTCAAGCTGGTCAGATATGAAAGTGTTCAAAGACTGTCACTCAGACTGAGCAGAGATTACGGTAAAAAAAAACTGCAGTAGGGCTCTCATTGCTGGCCACATTGATTTAATGCATGCAACATGCAATTGTGATGCACTAGAGCCAGATGATCCATTTTAAAAGCCATGTTGTTCCTATTTAGCAAAAGGCTCAGTGCTAAGTCTATTTTCAATATATATTATATTAAAACACCCACAAACACTAATACATTTTGTCTGTAGGTTCCTAAATATGAAAAAAATGAAGCTTTGGCTACAATGGAGTTGTGCTGTCAGGGCTAGAAAGAGCTTCTAATGGCTATCTTAGGGAGCCCTGGTGGCACAGTAGGACCCCCTTATCTGCTTCGGATTGGTTCTGGGGGTCCCTGTGGATACCGAAAACTGTGGATAATAGTGAACACCATTGAAAATAATGGGACTTCTGGTTTAAAATACCATAGAGTTGTCTTGGAGGACCTAGAAAATGGCTAGATAGGACACATTTTCTAGGAAGACTCTATCTATGGTAGGTGTGCTGTGGATAATTGAATCAGTGGATAATGAATCAGTGGATACGAGGGTCCTACTGTACTGCAACCACAATGTTGCAAGTTCAATCCCAAGGGTTCCAAGGTTCACTCAGCCTTCCAGCCTTTTGTAGGTTGGTAAAATGAGTACCCAGCTTTTGGGGCCAATTAGCTAACACACATTGGAAAGCGCTTAATGCCTGGTGCACTATAAAGTGGTGTAGATGTGTAAAATGCTGTTGCTTAACAATTTGTAAGCTGCTGTGAGAGCATTTAAATACATAAATAAATATCTTCTCATGTGATTTCAAAAGTAAGCAATCCTTTGGCTTTCTCAGTGTTGCATAGGATTCCCACATGGAGAAAGCAAAAGGTGCTGGATTGCTTTGATTTTATCTTATAAACCCAAGCAGCTGGTGGCTTCCATGTCAGTGATTGGGTGATTGAATATTCATCCTGCCTTTCCTGCATGACTGGGGGTTCTACTGGATGGCCTTTGTGGTCTCTTCCAACTCTATGATTCTCCCAATATGGGACCCAAGGCTGCTTACAACATGAGTTAAAACAAAGTACAATTAAAGCAATGTTTAATATAAAAAATGTTGTTTTTAATAGCTATGTTTTAGGTTTTTCGTGTTTTTTTTTCGGGCTGTAAGGCCATGTTCTGGAAGAGTTTATTCCTGCTGTTTCGCCTGCATCTGTGGCTGGCATCTTCAGAGAATGGTGGCATAGGGGTATGTGGGGTTTATATACTGTGAGTCCCTGTTGTAGAGGATATGTAAATTTGTGTATTTGAATGGCTAATTCCTAGGGTGGGAAGATATGCAAGGAGGATTAGTGTCTGTTTGGCTATGTTGTTGTTTTTAACAGCTATGGTTTTAACTGGTTTTAATTTTATGGATAGTTTAATTATCTGTTTAACTTTTATATTTACAGTATATTTTTAGCTCTGGTTCTTTTAACCACTGTAATCCGACTAGAGTTCCAGACTGGAAAAAAGGTGGAATATAAATAAAGAAATAAAGAATTAGCAATTAAACATTAATATTAAAACATTAATTTAAAAATGGTTTTAAAAGGCAGTTGAAATTATTTTGAATACACCCCCCAATTATAAGATCTTCTTCATCACACAGTTAACATTCAAAGGTCTGAGTAAACAGAAAGGTCTTCACCTGCTGGTGGAAAGAGTGAAGAAAGGGAGCCAACCTAGCTTCCTGTGGCAGGGAATTCCACAGTATGGGAGCAGCCACCAAGAAGGCTCTCTCCTTTGTCCTCATCAAACAAGATTGTGATGGTATTGGAACTGAGACAAACCTCTCCTCCCTTCAGGATCTTCAAACCCAGGCTGACTTATATTGGGAGATACTGTTTTTCAGATAGTTTCAACCTAAATGTATTGGGCTTTATAGCTTAGAATAATAGAATCCTAGAGGGTGGGAGCAACCACTGAGAAATCTCTTCTCTTCCAGTTCTATGATCCACGTATTCCTGTACTACCTCTTTACCAATTCTGTGCTGCATTTCCCCTACTGCCTCATCTGCTACATTTTCCCCAGGTTGAGCACTATTTTCCTTTTGAGAGAAGACCTTTGGGAAAGAAGGTGTTGAGTAGCTCTGCCTTTTCTCTGTCCCCTGTTAGCATTTCACCATCTTCTCCACACAGCAGCACTACCATTTCCTTGTCCTTCCTTTTGCTATAGACATAACTAAAAAAGTCCTCTTTATTGTTTTATTGTTTTTAACCTCTCTAGCAAGCATGTTGAATTGTGTGGTAAATCCACTCTGGGTTTTGGTCCAGACTTTAAAAGAACTACCCAAGGTGCTGAACATGTTTTGGTGATAGAGTCCAGCACCTTAGGTTGTTCCTTTAAAGTGTGGACTGAAACCCCAAGTAATTTCACTGTTCCACATGTGTGGAAGCCATCCAGCCATCCTGATTACAAGGTACTTTACTGAACAGTTCATATTGCAAAGATTTATTTTATCAAACACACACACATTTTAGAAACATGACTTTCTTTTCTTCCAATCTTCTTTTTCTGTTCACCCCCAACTATACTGAAATGCAAGGCTTTAAATGCTGTGGTCCTTGGCAGCCTTCACAACCAATGAAATACTGCTACTGCTCCCTACGTAGGGCGCTTTCTGAAGGTATACCAGATGGGCTGTGTAAGCACCATCCAATGGGTGAGTCTTCCAACTGAGGGCTTGACTACATTGGGGAGGGGGTAAAAATCTGGATGCAATTCAGACTACTTTGGCCTGGAGCTGCAGCGCCATACCTACCAAAGCTGGAATCTACATTGGATTTTTACTTGGTTTCCATTCAAAATCGTTACTTACACTTGACTCTGAGCTCCAGGAAAAGCAAATCACCAGCGGTAGTCACCCTCTCTGAAACCAGGATGGGCGGCTAGCCTCACGATGGCAGTGGGGCAGGCTGCCTATTCTGGTTTCAGAGAGGGTAACTACTGCCAGCACTTTGCTTTTCCCGGCGCTCAGAGGGGCGATTGTGCACTTGAAAATCAATACCCCAGTGGTAGTTACCTTCTTTGAAGCCAGAATAGGTGGCTAGCCTCCTGATGGTGGGGCAGGCCACCCATTCTGGCTTCAGAGAGGGGGTCTACTGCTGAGGTTCTGCCTTTGGAATGAGAAGTGGTGCCAAGGAGGGGGGGAATGGTGGTGCCTCAGGCAGCACTTATCCTCCCTCTCTTCCCACCCCCACCCCCAAATCCAGTGCAGATGAATTGCTCACACAGTTTTCTCTGGAGTTTCAAACAAACTCTGGATAAAACTGCATGTTTTCTAAAACCCAGATCAAGGGGATATTCCCTGAGTCTGGTGCGAATAGGGCCATGCATCACATGTCACTATCACACCAGATTCAGGGGAAAGGCCGCACATCTTTTTTTTAACATTATAACTTTTTAACATTATATTATTATTTTTTAACATTATAACTTTTAATCTTATAATCTGCTCCTTTTAACATATTGTTGTGAGCCATATCAGTTACCAGTTCTGGGATAAATGAAGGATGGTAATCAAATTAAATGAGGCAATGGATAAATAAATATTTTTGGAATCAAGTGAGAAGCCCAACAGTTAAAAGGACTCCCTCCCTCCCTCCCTCCCTCCTTGGATCAAAGTGTTCAGGGAGATGTGTGGTCTCTTTATCACATCCCATTATGTGATCCAGAACTTGAACAATATCACAGCATGAGAGCAGCATTAAAATACATTGGAATGTCTCCCTGTCTCTGAGCTATTTATAGACCACTTTTGCCACTGGCATTCCTGCCCAGCTGAAAGCCTCTTTGGACACAAGGATGATGCCAGGTTTTGACAGCAAACCCTGCTTAGTTGGGTTTGAAGTAATTCAGGATTAGCATGAAAACCACGAACTATCATTTGAAACTTTCCTTGCAGCCAAAATGCCAAGTCTCAAGAGACAACTCTTCAGTTGTGCAATTTGTTTTTCTCAGCAATCTGTTTAATGAATAGGTATTTGATAGTACAACCCATCCTCTGATTTACTTGCAATATCTAATTTTACATTCAAAACACAATCTGTAACTCTTCTTTCATCCCACCCCCTTGTAGGTTTAACACATCACAACTCTAAATGAAATGTCTGGTCAGGGAGCTGGACTTGTGCAACAATTCTGATTCATCTGGGGATCATCAACAAAGGCCTTTATATCTCAGAATCTGAAAGCAAAGAGAGTTCACTTCCTTCAGACTTCAGACCCTGGTATAGGGCCTTTCAGTCTATACAGAGATCACTCAAACAATCAGTCATCTAAATTTAATTTTCAAAGAGAGCACCATCTTTCTTTGTTTCAGCATGAAAAGTGGGGAGGAATCTAGTGGCACCTTTAAAATGAACTTCTTTTTTTAGCATGGGCTTTTGTGGATTTCATATTTCAGCTCCACAAAAGCTAATGGTAATTACATTGGTTAGTGTGAAAGATAAGCAGCCTAAATCATACCATCCAACTATCCAGATTTGGCAGGGGCAGTCCTGATTAATCTGTTGTCATCCCACTATCTCAGCTGTTTTTAAAATGCCCCAATTTCTCTCTCCTACTCTTTGTCCTCAGCTTACTTCTGGTTACTACAAACTGAGGTGTTGTCTAGATGAGAGGATATAATGCTGCTTCCTGTGCATTAATGCAAAATTGCAGCAGCATTCATTTGTCTCCATGGTCCTTCGGCAAAATCACTGATATGTGAAGGTAGCCGTTGTTTAAAGTTCACATGCAGCCATGCCTGCGAATCAAGATGGTGGCCAGGAGTGAATCGCTCGTGGTATTGCTCGTCCCTCCTTCCTCACCCTTCTATTCCCCATTTGCAGATAGTGAATGGGGAAGAGGGGGGGCAAACCGGAGGAAGAGGCTGTCCTCTGCTGCAGCTTCTTCCTCCATTATGCCCCCCTTCCCCGTTTGCTATCTGCGAACGGGGAATAGAAGGGTGAGGAAGGAGGGAGAGGCACCAGCAGGGGAAAGGCCAGGCGATGGGACTGACAGTCCCATCGCCCACCTCTCCTCCACTGCAGCCTCTTCCTCCACTTTGTCCCCCTTCCCTTCCCCATTCGCTATCTGCGAAAAGGGACTAGAAGGGTGAGGAAGGAGGGAGAGGCAGCCTCTACGGAGAAGCCACCACCCCCACCTTGCACAGCGGCGAGAGCGGGGGGGAGTAGCTGTGTGGGGCGGGGGGGGGCTTCTCTGTGACATGGGGCGGGGGGAGGCTTCTCCATAGAGGCAAGGGTAGCTGTGACGGGCCAGTCATGGTGGTGGTGGTTCTCTGAGACTGACCATACAAAAAATGGCGGATGCAGAATTGCCAGCCTTTCCTTGTAAGCCCATCCCCTCCAAAGTCCGACCAATCAAAATACAGCTCTGCTGTGTGCCCCTTTCCCAGGATGGAGGGGTGTGTAAACAACAAATCCAAAAACCCAAGACTTCTTGTACCAGCGACACATTCGAGATCTCCAAGATCTCACTTCTCCCTGGGATAAAAAGTGCTGTGTAACTGAATTCCATGATGAAGAATTTTTTTTTTATTGTGCTATAAATTGTTTTAGCTGTTTTTTGTTTTAATCTATGTTGTAAGTCACTTTGGATGCCATGTTGGGAGAGAGGTGGGATATAAATAAACAAACAAAGAAGCCCTGCTTTTCCAAGTCCTACCCAGGACTTCCTTCTCCTGTTTTCTGTCATAATCTCCCCCAATAACTTTTCTAAGCCCTGTTCATGATGGACCAGATATTTACCTGTGGGATAAGGCTGAACTCTCCCCAGAAGCCAAGATGACTTCATTGAGACTGCTGTAGTTTGGACACATCATGACTCAGTAGAAAAGACAATGATACTTGAAAAGGTAGCAAGTTGTAAGAAAACAAGGATACCACCTTATAAATGGATTGACTCAAGAACGCCACAGCCCCAAATGTGGAAGACCTGAGCAAGACTGTTAATAACAGAGTGACTGGTGTGTGTGTCTTATTCATAGGTTTGCCATAAGTCGAACTCAAAGGCATGGCGTGTCAATTCCTTTAAAAGATTATGGGCAAAACATGTGTGGCACTTCTTGGCACAGGAAGCAGTTCTTCACACATGCCAGCACGAGGAAGAGCAGTTGGATCCCTTTGATTATGCATTGCGTGAGGATTTGTGCACATGATTCAACACCGCAGGAGGTGACAGTTGGGCAACAGGTGTTGGCTGGCACCTTCAGACATTTCTGTTTTAACTGATCAATAGCATTATTGCAGAGCTGTATTGTACATATAAATTCAGCTGCTGTTATGTGCCTTCAATTTTTTTCCAACCTATGGCAACCCTAAAGTCAGGTGTTTCCTTGGCAAGATTTGTTTAGTGGGGGTTTGCCATTGCTCTCCTCAGAGGCCGAAAGAGTGTGACTTTCCTAAGATCACCCAGTGGGTTTCCATGGCCAAGCAGGGCATCAGACCCTGATCTCCAGAGTCATAGTCCAATGCTCAAACCACTACACCATGCTGAACTGCCACTCACTGGGGATTCTAGGAGAGGTAATTCATCTCTGGGCGAGGCAGGAAAAGAGCATACCCTCCAACATGTGACAGCTGAAAATCGGACATATGTGGCCAAGCAAAGTGTGGTCAAGATGGTAAAACGTATTAATAGAAAAACACACAAGCTAGCAGAGGTTGCAGCAGTTTGCTTCTTCCTGAGCCTGCTGTGAAAGACAAAATTCCTCCCCTTCCTTTCATCTCTCCCCTGCTGAAGTTAACTGAGTGCAAACTGCTTTTGCATTTTGAACTCAGTTTGCATCAGTTGAAATAAGCTGAGGACAAAGGTGAAAGTGTGAGGAGGAGAGAGTAACCAGGGGCTGCTGACACACTGCAGAAATAATGCAGTTTGACACTACTTTAACTGCCATGGCTCAATGCTATGGAATTCTGGGATTTGTAGTTTTGTGAGATATTTGGCCTTCTCTGTCAGAGGGCTCTGGTGCCACAACAAACTACAAACCCCAGGATTCCATAGGATGGAGCCATGATAGTTAAAGCAGTGTCAAATGGCATTATTTCTGCAGTGTGTCAGCAGCCCTGGACATTTTAAAAGCAGTTGAAAAGGAGGAATGACAAACGTTTAATTGGGACTGTCCCTTCCAAATTGGGACAGTTGAAGGATACGCATTCTGGTGAGCCTGGAGAAGTCAAGGACCACCAAAGCAACCTTGGAGGACCACAACTTATCTCCCTCCAGTGTGGAACTGAAAAGGTCTTGAAACAGTTTCCTGTTAACAACAAGCGAGAAAGAAAGACTTGGTGTTCACATGCACAGTCACATAGATGAAGTCATCGGCTGGCATAGCTGCAGCCAATGTTAACAGTTTACAATGGCCATCTGGGAGCAGCTGACTTTCGCCAGAAAAAGATGCAGGGAAGCGTAATGGGCTGCTGCATTAGCCTCTCCCTGGCATTCAGAGAAGGAGAGGTTTGTTTCCTGAATGGAGGGAATGATACAAAGGGCCTATTCTTTTAACAATATTATTGATAATAATAAATGTTTATTTAAAAGCTCGCTTAATGAAAGTCAAATGATCCTGGAGATGAGGCACAGACCAACAGTTCCCCAACTGATTCTAATGCCCAAGGAGGTTGGTTGGTTGGTTCCACAAAAGGATCAGCTAAATTCAGTACTACAGTTCTGTCTGGCAGATTCTCTATTTCATGCAAGATCCAATCAAGTTTCTAGTCCTCTTTGCTGCAGCAAAATATTTCAGTGTCCTTCCTCTTTACTTCCTCAATTGCCTAGCTAATACCTTTCTTTGCCATTAAATTCCAAACTTATTTGAAAACATAAATCACAATTTATTATGCATAAAATAATTACGCAATATACTGTGTGTGTGTATAATTCTGGCAAAATAAAGTGATATTTTTAAAAGAAACACACCAAATTATCCTCATTTCACAGACTGATTTGCTTAGACTCAGCATATTAACAGCTGAGGGTGATTTCAACCCTAATCACTCAAATTCAAAGCTGCCCATCACTGTCAAGAGATGTTGAGTGACACCTCCACAGATGTATTATTCAGAATGGCAAAGGGAGAACAGAAAATATTTGCCTTTTTTTAATTCTCGAAGCGAACAATCAGTCTGCCGGCACAGGTCAGCTAAGGGGGCAGAATAAAGGACAATGAAGACTGAGGGGAAAATACGGTATTCTTGGGATCCGTGCCTGGTACTGATGCAAATGAAAAGTGAGGGAGGGGGAACCTATGCAAAGTGTAACACAATTGGGTCATTCATAACGCCTTCATTAACAGCTTTTTTGGCCAACCGAAACAGCTTCCCTTCTTTAATAACCAAGGGACAGGAGAAGATTGGAAAACAACAACACACTTTTAATTGCCAAATACAGAGGGCACCTTGTTTGCGAAATGGCAGCAAATACATAAACATTAAAACAGCATAGTTCACCTTATACAGTACTACTCTGTAAGTATATCAGGCATTTTAAAAAAAGCTTTCAGATTTGTACAAGCAGCATATTAAGCCAGCAACAAACTCAAACGATCAAAACTTTAGTGGAAATGCTTTGATGGGTGAAGCTGAACAGAAATAATTTTGTGTGTGAGAGAGAGATTTAATTAATTCCCATTAAAATGCCACTGCACAGAGCCAGACTAGACGTGACGGCAGCTGATCCACATATCAGAATTGGTTCACTACCAAATCCCTATGAACTAGGGAAGGGTGAAAATGTTGTTTCAGTTTGTGAATTTTCCAAAATTCACAAAAGCCATATTTCTATCCATTTGGATGGGAAGAATTGATTTTTTTTTAAAATGCTACTGCAACCCAGAGTAGATTCATTGACTCAAGTGCTGAATAGTAAGTTAACAGTTACATAAATTCCATGAGTTCAGTAGATCTACTCCATTTGGGGCTGGCAATTAGATTTAGGCTTAAATCTGGAAGAAACTAACACTGACAGATTCATCCATCCAAGTGCAGGATTTGGAGAGCATAACTTAAAAGTCTAGGATCAATTCCCTAGCCATTCAATCATATCAGGTCTGAATTAGGGTTGCCACCACTTTTATCTGAGCAGCTGCTCATCTTCGTAGGCTATTTTCTGCTAGTAGTATGGTGTCATCGGCATTGATATTCCTTCTTCCAATTTCTACACCTCCTCCCTCCAGTGTTATCCTGCTTTACATATGATATGTTCAGCATACAGGTTAAATAGATAGGGTGATAAAATGCAGCCTTGCCTGCCCCCTTGCCAATTGGAAACCATTCTGTTGCTTCATATTCTGTCCTGATGATAGCCTCATGTCCTAAGGACATTTTACACATCAGGACAATCAAATGTTGTGGTACACCCATTACTTTAAGAGTGATTCAAAGTTTTTCATGATCTACACAAGATTATAGGTTTCCTATAATCTATAAAGCACAGGTTGATTTTCTTTTGAAGGTCTTTGGTGAACTCCATTATTAAGCATAAGTTTGCAATATGATCCCTAGTGCCTCTTCCTTTCCTGAACCCAGCTTGGACATCTAGCGTGTCTCTCTCCATATATGGTAAAGATCTTTGCTTGCATAGGAAATTAATGAAACTGATGAAACTTGGATGAAACTGATTATCTAGACCCTTTTCAAACTGGCTTCAGGACGGGATTTGGAGTTGAGACTGCCATGGTTGCCTTGACCGATGATCTGCATCTAAGCATCGACAGGGGTAATGTGTCCCTGTTGGTTCTTCTGGACCTCTCAGCGGCTTTCGATACGATAGATCATGGCATTCTCCTGGATCGCCTGAGTGGGTTAGGAATTGGAGGCACCGCGCTCCAGTGGTTCCGGTCCTTCCTCTCGGGCAGGTCCCAGAGGGTGCGGCTTGGGGACAGCTGCTCCAGCAGAAAGGAGCTTACTTGTGGTGTTCTGCAGGGCGCCATCCTGTCCCCAATGCTGTTTAACATCTATATGAAGCCGCTGGGTGAGATTATTCGGGGTTATGGGGCTGGGTGTTATCAGTACGCTGATGACACCCAGATCTATTTCTCCTTGTCCCGATCATTGGCCTCGAATTCCAATGGCATCTCTCCTCTTAATGACTGTCTTAAAACTGTAATGGGCTGGATGAGGAAAAACAGATTGAGATTAAATCCGGACAAAACGGAGGTGCTCAAGGTAGCGGCCCCGAAACCAGGAGTTGGGTTGCAACCGCCAGTCCTGGATGGGGTCACGCTCTCCGTTAAGGACTGTGTTCGCAGTCTGGGGGTGCTCCTTGATTCATCGCTTCAGATGACGAGTCAAGTGAATGCGACGGTCAGGAGCGCTTGTTATCAGCTTCGGCTGATACGTCAGCTGTGCCCTTTCCTGGAAGTAAGGGACCTCGAGACTGTGGTGCACACGCTGGTAACCTCTCGTCTAGATTTCTGCAATGCGCTCTACATGGGGCTACCCTCGTGCTTGGTCCGGAAACTTCAGTTGGTACAAAATATGGCAGCCAGAGTGGTCTCGGGAACATCTCGGAGAGATCATATAACTCCAATATTAAAATCTCTCCACTGGCTGCCTATCAGTTTCCGGGCCCAGTATAAGGTGTTGGTTATTACCTTTAAAGCCCTAAATGGCTTGGGTCCAACTTATCTCTGGAACCGCCTCCTCCCATACAATCCTCCCCGCACACTCCGGTCCTCTGGGAGGAATCTGCTTCAGCCACAAAAATCTAGGCTGTCTGCAACCTCCCAGAGGGCCTTTTCAGTAATAGTCCCCAAATTGTGGAATGGCCTGCCGAAAGAGATCCGTCAGCTGACGAGCTTGAGTAGCTTTAAAAAAGCACTAAAGATGGATCTCTTTCAGTAGGCCTTTCCTGATTAGATCCTGGCCTCAGGAACTCAGTCTCCTGGCTTTTTAAAAATTATGTATATATTTGTTTTTAATGTGTTTTTTAGTTAGAAGGTTTTAATCTTATTGTGTTTAATGTCTTTTTATGGGGGAGGATGGGGGTGGGTGGTGTTTTTAGTCATTATTATAATGTTTTAATTGTTGGAAGCCGCCCCGATTGTTTTTAGCAGAGGGGCGGGGTATAAATAAATATTATTATTATTATTATTATTATTAATGCAATGGTCCTCTGGCTATTGCAATCCGTGGTGTCTCCTGTGTTGGGGATTGGAATGTATGTTGAGTGTTTCCAATCTATGGCCCATTGTTTTGTTTCTCATATTTGTTGACAGATTCTAGTTAGAACTAGAGTAGATTCTGTCTCTGTAGCATGAAGCAGCTCTATTGGCATGCCCTCTGTTCCTGGTGATTTACAAGTATTTCTCCCAAGTGCTCTGAGTGCAACTTCCACTTCACTTTCTAAAATTGTAGGTTCATCTTGAAATGGCTCTTCCTTGAATGAATCTGTCAACCTTTTATTTCTTTTATATAGTTCTTCAGCGTATTGTTTCCATCATCTTTTTATTTGTTCTTGGTGAAGTAATGTGTTCCTCTGATGGCCGTACCGTATCCTCACTCTTGCTTTAAATTTCTCTTTGATGTCTCAGATCTTGTGGATGAGGTCTCTTGATCTTCCTTTTTGGTCATCATCTTCTATTTCTCTGCATTGATTAATATAGTAGTTCTCTTTGTCCCTGTGCACAAGTTGCTGAACAGTTGCATTCGGGGTTGTGACCCTTTTTCTGACAGTTTTTACTTTTACTTTGCATTTATCTTTATGTGCTTGAAGAGTTTCATCTGTCAGCTTTCTTTCTTGCTGCAGATAGTGTCATTTTTGCTCTTCTTCTTGACTATGTCCCTGGCTTCAGTCCAGAGTTCTTCTGGCTCCAGGTCAATTAGGCTTAATAGTGTAAATCTACTTTTTTCATTATTTTAAAAATCTATGGGGATGTTCTTTAGGTTGTATTTTGGTTGGTTTAGTATTCTTCTTTAGCTTCTTTAGCTTTACTTTAATTTGTGATACTAGCAGTTCATGGTCAGTCTATGTCACAATCTGCTCTTGGTCTTGTTTTTGCAGAGAGAATGCTGCTTCTCCACCTTCTGCTTCCAATTATGCAGTCTATTTTATTTCTGTATTGGTCATCAGGTGATGCCCAGGTATACACTCATCTCTGGTTGCTTGAAGAATGTGTTTGCGATGAACAAACTGTTGGCCTCACAAAATTCGATCTGTCTCTCTCCTGCTTCATTTCTTGATCCTAGACCAAATTTTCCTACAATCATTGATTCTGTTTCCTACCTTTTCTTTCTAGTTACCTATGATTAATAAGAAGTCCTGTTTTGGTGTATGATCAATTTCCTCCTAGACTCCAGTATAGAATCTTTCAATTTCTTCTTCTTCTGCCTCTGTAGTTGGAACATAAATTTGGATTATGATTATATTGATGAGTTATCCCTGAAGTTTTATTGATATTATTTGGTCAGATTTTGCATTATATCCTTTGACTGCTTTTGCTACATCTCTCTTCGATGCCACCCCATTTCTTCTTAGATTTACATTTTCTGAGTAAAATACTGTGTAATTATCTCACTCAAAATGTCCCATTCCTGTCTACTTTAACTCTCTCACCTCAAGTATTGCAATGTTTATATGTTCCATTGCTTGTTTTACTAGGTCTAGCTTCCCTTGATTCATGATTTTCATATTCCATGTTCCTATAATATGTGCTGTGCAGCTTCAGACTTTCCTTTGACCTCTGAATACATCAACATCTGAAGTCATTTCAGCTTGAGTCCAGTTGTGCCATTAGCCACAGAGCTACTTGTACTGTCCTCTGCTGTGTCCCAGTAGATTGTTGTGCACCACCCAATCTGGCAGGTTAATCTTCTGGCACTATTTATTGTTTCACTTTGGATTGTCTCATCATAGAGTCTTCATAGTGAAAGACATTCAAAAGGGGTTTACTGTACTTCCTTCTGTGCAATACTAAAAAGTGTTAGCTACGGTGCCACTGCCATTGTCTTTGAGATCCTCCACCAATTTCACCTCCCACTACTGTTGCTGCCCAGTAGCTATTTGGCACATTTAGTCTGGCTCCACGCAAAAGTCTGTTCAACATGGGAGACCCTACCAGCAGCACTGCTTCTATCAGCATAGCCTCTTGCCTTACAGGAGCACACCACTGAAAGGTAGTGCTATTGGTAGTTTAGGCGGGTAGTTCTTCCTAAACATTAAGAACCTTTTTTTACTGTAAGAGCTGTTCAACAGTGGAATATATTGCCTCAGAGGGTGGTGGAGTCTCCATTTTTGGAGGTCTTTAAACAGAGGCTGGATGGGCATCTTTCAGGAATGCTTTAGTTGTATATTCCTGCATGGCAGTAGGTTGAACTAAATGGCCTTTGTGGTCCCTTACAAATCAATAATTCTATGATTTGCAAATTTCTTCATAACCATTATGAAAAAGAATGTGAAATTTTAAACATTTTTTGCATGCAAAACTGACAGATTCTCCCATCTGTACCATAAATTGGACTAGGGATCTGTATACATTGATGTCAGAAGGAGTAAGGTGAATCTATTTGTTTTCACCTGAGTTCCCTCCCTCCCCAAACCACCCCTCTCCACCTGTTTTGCTTCTGGAGGGGGTCTCCAGGAACAGAAGTATCCATGATTGAACAAAACTGCTTTGGGAAGAGGCGGCTAGGATCCATCTATGCATCCCTCCTGTACTTTCCATCACTTCTGCACCACCCCCCTGCTTTACAGGCATTTGGTACAAACCTTATCACTGAGTTTCACACCCTAGGAAGGCTAATAGATCAATGATAGAACATGTGCTTTCAAGACAATGGGTCCCAGGACAATTCACAGTGCCTTTGTTTTAAAAGTTGCAGAATAGAGGGGTTAGGAGAGGAATGTTTTGTAAAACTTGGGGGAAGTAAAAAAAAAAAAAAGATTACAACCCTCAGAGCCCTCTAGCTGATATTTTCTCCAAGGTATCTTAAAACTCTGCAACCCAAAGGTTACAGACATTTTTTTGTTTCAATTCCCAGAATTCTCCCAGCCAGTATGGCCTCTGGACATGCTAGCTGGGGTATTCTGGGAGCCTCAATCCCTTCCCCACACATACCAATTCCACACCCACACACGGACCTCTGGGTCTTTCTCTGAAAATCTGAAGTGCTGCTACCAACCAGAGTGGTAGCACTCAGCCTTTTATTCCCACTCTGTACATAAATTTAACACAATTGATACATTCAATACTGTTGGTTCAAATATATCCTGTCTTTCCTCTAATGACCTCAAGGTGGCATACATACCTTTCTTCCTCCCCTACTTTAACTTCACAACAATCTTGTGAGACAGTCAGGCTGGCTGAGAAAAGTGAGTGGCCCAAGGACATCTAATGAGCTTCATGGTTCATTGTAGTACTGACCTAGAATAAATCCCGGTCCAACACACTGTAGTACAATCTTTCCCAACACATGGAGTCATGTTAAATTTGTAAGACAGTTCCATGTGCAAGCAATACTTGAAGTGTGTGCGTGCGTGCTTGTGTGTGTGTGTGTTGGGGCGGGGGGGGGCTCAATTGGTTTGACTGTATGTAAGACTAGTTTAAAATAAATTACTATAACCAGAAAACAGAAGCTGTGTGTCTGTTCCACTGGTGCATATGCTGAACTCCAACCTATCTTAAGTGTAATGATCCACTGGTAATTACCTCCTGCCATGTCTGTGCTTTACAACTGAATGCATTCCCAGAACATTAAACCTATTTCTTTCAGCTTGGCAACAAGGCTACTCACATCACAGCTGTTAGGAACTGGCACAGGAATGCCTCTTCTAGCTGGGATTGCTAGATATCCTTTATTTTAAGGCACTTCTCTTATTGCAGGAAAGGGGAACATGTGGACCATCAGATGCTGCACTGCAACTCCCATTAGCATTCAGCAGTATTGCCAGGGATAAGGGCTAATGAGAATTGCAGTCCAACTACTGGCAAGTGAGGGGAGACATACTCCTTCTGTCAGCAAGTGAAAACTTCTGTTCTGACAGTCTTTTAGGAATGGACTGCAAGAGCTTTTAATAGCATGCTGTTTTGCTGGTTTTTATCCTTTATTTTAATGCCATTTGTTTAAAATGGTTTTCATTCTATGGATAGTTTAATTGCATTTTCATATGTTTTTATTTATGTCAAAAGTGGAACTGTAGCCAAGAAATCTGCAGACTACAACTTCGAAGGCTAGCTATGAAGGAACTAGGTAAGATTTCCAAGTACAAAGATATATCATTAAATGTCAAAATCAGACTCATCCATGCCTTAGTATTTCTTATTTCTATGTATGACTATGAAAGCTGGATAGTGAACAAAGCTGACAGGAAGAAAACCAACACAACTGAAATGTGGTGCTGGAGAGTTCCACAGATGCTATAGACAAATCAATGGATCCAAGAGCAATCTGGCCTGAACTCTCACAAGAAGCCAAAATGAGGCTACTGTTCTTTGGGGATAACATGGAACAACATGATTCATTGGGGGAAAATGAAATGATAACAACCAGTAAAGGAAAGGCTGTAAGAAAAGAGGAAGACCACAGTACAGGTGAGTTGACTCAATCAAGCCACAGCCGTGAGTTTGGAAGACCCAACCAAGCCTGTTGATGACTGGGCTCTTGGTGCAATCTTATTCATAGGGTAGCATTACAGTAGGACTCCCATATCCATGGGGAATTGGTTCAGTGGGGGGCATGGTTACTGAAAACCGCGGATAACAGCGAATGCCATTGAAAATAATGGGACTTCCAGTTTAAAATACCATAGAGTTGCCTTGGAGGACCTAGAAAATGTCTAGAGAGGATGCTTCTCTAGGCATTTTCTAGGAAGACTTTATGGTAGGTGTGCTGTTTTGTGTCCCATGGATAACGGAATCAGTGGATAACGTATCAGCAGATATGGGGGTCCTACTGTACTTCAAGCCAGCTTGATGGCAAATAATAACAAAGTGCTTTTTACTATATTCGTTTTAATTTTTATAAGCCATCTTAAGTCCTAGTACTAGGGGGAAAGCAGGATAAAAACAAATAAATAACAAGAATGACAACATCTGGAGAGCCATATGTTCCCCATATCTGCCTTATTATAACCACCCCAGAATATCATAATAGAACTTCTTACTTCGGCCCAAGAGGTCAATTTAAACATTTCCTTACTTTTCGTTGGCCTCAAAGGCCAGAGGCTGGCATTTAGACAATGGTCTGTGCACATGCCATATGCAGTGGCATAGTGGTGAATTTTAAAGCGTAGGCATTCATCATGACGACCCCTGTAGCCACTCTCTCAAGGACAGTCTAAAAAGTCAGGCAGCTGTGTTGATTCCTATCAACACCAAGCAGTTCTAGCAGTTTTCCTCTCCATCAGGGGCTGGTCTTTAGAGCGAATGATTTTCACATGCCCAGTCAAGATCAAGCCACTGGAAATCTCCAAACCATTTAGACTCTCATTGCAGGTGTAATTATGGGGACTAGAATTATGAGTGCCTGCACTTCAAAATTTTTGACAGTCCCAATTAATCTTCTGTCATCCTTCTTAACTTCTTGACAATAAGAGCGTTCAGCAGTGGAATCAATTACCCAGAGAGGTAGTGGGGTCGCCTTCTCTGGACATCTTCAGAAAGTACTGGACAGCTACCTGCTGAGAATGCTTTAGCTGGAAATCCTGCACTAAGCAGGGGGTTGAACTTGATGGCCATGAGGTCCCTTCCAACTCTATGATTGTATAGTTCTATTCCATTTTTGTGCCGCTTTTAAACTGTCCCAGCTTATGACTTCTCCTCCCACCTTTGCCCTTTGTCCTCAGCTTATTTCAATTGCTGCAATCTGAGTTCAAAGTGCAAAAGTAGTTTGCACTCATGAACTCAACAGGAGGAGAAGAGAGGGTGAAGTCTTGTCCTTCCCAGTAGGCTCAGGCCAAAGCAAACTGCTGTAGCCTCTCCTAACTTGTATGTTCTTCCTCATCAATAACTTTTGCAATCTTGACCACGCTATGATGCTGCTTGGCCACACATGTCCTGATTTTCATCTGTGAAATGTTGGAGGGTATGTTACACCACTGTACCTGGCAACATTGTGGCCAGAATCCTGTTGGTTTCTTCCAACTTGAGTAATTACTGACTCTATCTCGAATGGTTTATTAACATATAGATAAACCCAACTGATTCAGTGGGCCTACAGGGTTCAGAAGTAACAATAGCATTTATGTCTGTGATATCAAGTAAGCCCTTAAGAAGTTGCAACAATAGCTGATTAATGTTCAGGTAAACAGTTTCCAGTATATCACCATGATGAATGGCCTTGGGTAGGGCATCTCCTAGTTAGTCATGCTATGCAAACACTTCTTGCACTCTTGGTGACCTTTTTGGAACTATGGAAATAGGCACTTTTTCATACGGAGTTCTCTGATGTGTAGCCTGTTACCTAGGTTAGATGTACATAAGGATCAAGAAGATATTACTCATCAATCCTTCAGGGTTCAAGTTGCTGAACCCTGAGAACTCTTCCCTGAGAAATGAGAAGTCAATCTCAGTTAAAACGTCACACTGTCCTGGAATGGGCAATGGTCTATGTTGGCCTATGCATGTTTTGGTGTTCTTAAACATGTGTTATAGGGCCATTTTCTCTTAACACCAGCAGCCTATCCACACTACAGAATTATAGCACTATATTCCACTTTAACTGCCATGGGAACATCCTATGAAATCCTAGGATTGGGAATTAAGGGAGGGGCATTTAGGATTCTCAGCTAGAGAGTTCATGTGCTTCACCAAACTACAGTGCATCCATGTACCCATTAGCTCTCTCCCGAGTTCTCTTCCTTCACAACCATATAAATACCTTGATACTGAGCCAGTGAACACTAGTGCCAGTGAGAAATGGGTAGAGATGGTTTCCCAGATTTTCATGCTACCACATGCACAGATTTTTTTCCTCTTTTATCCTGAGAATTTTCTCTGTGTGTGGATATCTGAAGAAGCACAGCAATTCCTTAAGTCTTCAACTAGCTCCTTGAGACCTAGAAACCCTATATATATACTGTATATATTTGCCTAAAACCATTGGGAAATCTTAACATTGTAAACTTAAAGCTGTGAGCTGTTTTCTTGCACCTAAAGAATCTTAGAGCGGAAAAGAACCGCTAGGGCCTTCTAGTCCAATGTTCTTTTTGTGCCTTAGAGTTGTGATATTTCCCTCTTTTGTGTCATGTTTGCATGAGGCACTATGTAGAGATCTGTGCATATTGATTTTTTGATGAATAGACTTAAAGAGATCAATCACAGATTAGCACATTTGGAAGACTTTACAAGAGTCTGGAGTAATAAACACCTGAGGCGAAACACAAAAATCAGTGTGTATAGAGCCATTGTACTGTCTATTCTCCTTTATGGGTCTGAAACATGGGTCACCTATCGCCACCACTTACGACTCCTCCAACGCTTCCATCAGCACTGTTTATGCACAATCCTAAATATACACTGGACTGACTATGTCATGAATGTTGCTGTCCTTGTGCAAGCAGGGATCACCAGCATTGAGGCCATGATATTGAGAACACAGCTGCGCTGGGCAGGGCACGTTTCTAGGATGGAGGACCATCACCGCCCAAAAATAGTACTCTATGGTGAACTCACCACGGGTCAGCGTAAGAGGGGTGCTCCAAAAAAGCGATACAAGGACTCCCTGAAACAACATCTCAGGCTCGGCCAAATTGATCACCAACAATGGTCCGCCCTGGCCTCACATTGGGAGGCATGGAGACACACTATCCACAATGCTGCAGCCTTATTTGAGAACTCACGCCGAACAAGTCTTGAAGAGAAATGACAACGCAGAAAAAATCACAACCCGGAAACATCACCCAAGGAGACCCTCTGCTGTGCTTTCTGCAACCGGACTTGTGTATCTCGGATTGGCCTTTTTAGTCATCAGTGCGCTTGCAGAAAGCGCAGGATGAGTCCTTCCTGAATCTTCGTTTGCAAAGAGAAGCCAGAGAGAGAGAGACTTTGTGCTCTAGGCCTCTATGCTCCAGATCTGCATGCACATCAGTGAGTGAATCCCACTGGCTCACAGCAAGTAGCCTCTGTCCATCAAACTTTGTATCTACGTAGGGCTTTAACCACAGTTCAGAAATCCCCACAGGAAGCATGTGGTACGTGCAATGTAGCTATAATGACCATGTGTACTTCTATAAGGGTAAATACCATCTCAGTATCAATTGGCATGATTTATATCTCATGGCTTTAGCAGATGGGATCTATTTTAGCAAAGCAGCTGCTTTGTTTCTTGTTAACTCTTCAACAGATATAAGAGATGTATGCATGTATCCATTTTGTATTTCATTTGTATCTCATGTCGGGGGTCCCCCCCTCATTTCCCCCTTCACTACAACCCTGTGCAAGAGGTTCAACCAACAGTTAGCAACTGACTTTCTCTCTCTGACTTTTCTTCGCAAACAAAGATTCAGGAAGGACTCATCTCGTGCTTTCTGCAAGCACGCTGATGACTAAAAAGGCCAATCCGAGATAAACAAGTCCAGTTGCAGAAAGCACAGCAGAAGGTCTCCTTGGGTGATGTTTCCAGGTTGTGATTCTTTCTGTGTTGTCGTTTCTCTTCAAGACTTGTTTGGCGTGAGTTCTCAAATAAGGCTGCAGCATTGTGGATAGTGCGTCTCCATGCCTCCTGATGTGTGGCGAGGGCGGACCATTGTTGGTGGTCAATTTGGCCAAGCCTGAGATGTTGTTTCAGGGAGTCCTTGTATCGCTTTTTTTGAGCGCCCCTCTTACACTGACCCGTGGCTACCATAATCTAATAAACTGCATAGCTGAATCAAGATTAGATTTCATATCTCTTCAGACACCCTAACTGAGGTCTGGAATGCTAACACTGGTCAAGATTCCACACCACAGTCTATGTTTTCTTAGCTTTATGAATCTGTAATGCCCTAAAGACACCAGATCCCATCTGATCTTGGAAGCTAAGCAGGGTCAGCCCTGGTTAGTACTTGGATGGGAAATAGCCAACGAATACCAGGTGCTATAGGCTGTATTTCAGAGGAAGGAAATCTCACCTCTGAATCACCTCTGCATAGTCCTTGTCTAAGGAAACCTGATAAAAGTCATAGGGTCTCCAACAGGCAACTTGATGGCATATACACACACACAGGGATGCTGTTGAAATGCAACAAAACACTGCTAGTGAATTGTAAAGATTCACATCTGGGCATCAGCAAGAGTGTTCCAATGTGCATTGGGCACTTCTGATGTGCATTGGGTGTTCCTATTTTGCTTTGGCACTCCCTAGACAGTGTCCAGATGTACAGTGGGGAGCACTCCAATGCTCATCAGTGTCCATTACACATTAGGCCATGGTACATCAATGATTCCACTGATTACCACTAAATAAGGAACACCCTTGTATTGTAGCATCACACTGCAGCCCCTAGGTGAATGTGGACATTGCAAAACTACTCAATTCAATTTTGTGCAAACATAAGACCATTTACAAAGACGGAAGTCCCAAGCAGAATGCCAGCCATTATCTACATTAGTTCTAGTTTTTCGAAGAAGAGTAGGGTGCCCTATGAGGAGCAGCTTAGGGAGCTGGATATGTTTAGCCTAGAGAAGAGAAGGTTAAGAGGGGACATGATAGCTGTGTTTAAATATTTGAAGGGGTGTCATATTGAGGATGGAGCAAGCTTGTTTTCTGCTGCTCCACAGACTAGGACATGGGACAATGGACTCAAACTACAGGAAAAGAGATTCCACTTAAATATTAGGAAGAACTTCCTGATAGTAAGAGCTGTTCGGCAGTGGAATGTGCTGCCTTGGAGTGTGGTAGAATCTCCATCTTTGGAGGCTTTTAGACAGAGGCTGAATGGCCTTCTGTTGGGAATTCTTTGATTGTGTATTCCTGCATGGCAGAGGGTTGGGCTAGATGGCCCTTGTGATCTCTTCCAACTCTAAGATTTTATGATTCTATGAATCTAGGGTAAGTCTTTAGCATTTCTTTATTTTATTTATAATATTTTAATAGTGCACTTGGTGTGATTTTATTTATTTATTTATTTATACCCTGCTCTTCAGCCACAAGACTATCAGAACGGCTTACAAATTGTTTTAAGCAATAGCTATTTACACATCTACACTGCATTAAGCAGTTTCCACTGTGTGTTAGCTAATTGCCCCCCACAAGCTGGGTACTCATTTAACCGACCTACGAAAGGATGGAAGGCTGAGTCTACCTTGGAGCTTGCTGGAATCGAACTTGCAACATGGTGACTTGCAGGACTGGCATTTAACCACTGCGCCACCAGGGCTCCCCTCTCTTAAAAAAACACCAAACCATAAGTAGTATGTGTGTGTTTATTTAGCAACTAAGTTAAGGACTATTGCTCTGTGCAATGCAAGTCTTTAGCATTTCAACAAACCAATAAATCATCTTGAAAATCAGTGGTATCTCCTTCATGAGGTCACATCCACCCATGGTAATCTGGTTTGAAATCTGGTTAAGTGTCATAGTTCCCAACTCTGAGAGTGAATGAATGAATGAATGTCTTTCTATCAAGGGTCTAGAGTTAGGGTTACCAGATCAGGATTATCGCAGGTCTTGTGGTTTCAGCATTTTGAGAGCTAGGGAAAACCCCTTACAATGTTACAGGGGGTGGGGCCTGATGGTGCTACAAAGGTAACATTACAAGGAGCAGTACCTGTCAAGGATTGTAAAATTCATGTGTGGAAATTCTACAGTAAAAGGAGCCATGGCCAGTAGAGGCTAGTAGAGGTGGCCATGAGCACAGCTGGTGTTTACTGTTATTCAGTACTTAGAGCCGGATGCGTGGGAGTTACTACAGTACTGACTGTACAACTCATTCTCTATGGGAAAGGTTCGTACAAACTGTAAGCTTGGGAAATCAGTTATATAGGTATGATTGTAAAACCCATCATGTTATGTATAAATAGCAGTGCAATGGAGATTTATTTTCACACTACACTTTTATAGTGTTACTATTCCACTTTATTTGCTATGGCTGCCTCCTGTGGAATCCTGGATTTGCAGTGTAGGGAGGGGCATTTACAACTCTCAGCCAGAGAGCTCTTAGGCCTCACTAAACTACAAACCCCAGAATTCCACTGGAGGAAGCCAGAGTAGTTAAAGTGGAATAGTAACACTATAACAATGTAGTGTGAAAATCTCCTCTGTCCCACCCTCTTGACTCTTGTCTCTTCAGCTCTCATTATGTATGCTTGTATGGATCCTCATCGATGACTTCTGTATACTCTGCTATACAGTACTCTAGTAAAGACTTGTAGTTTAGACACACACTGAGTCTGAGTGCTTTATTAGCAGCCTTATGCAGGCCACATGTGCCTACAGCTATAGTGTGGCTTAGCCCTCTGCATATGTTCAGGAGGGACTTGCACGCACACCCTGACAGGGCCTGCTGAGGTTATTAAACATGATACATTAAACGTCAACCACAGTTGGTATAGTAGTTTGACTAGGAGTCTGGGAGATCAGGGTTCAAGTTCCCACTTGGCCATAGAAACCCACTGAGTGACCTTGGGCAAGTCACACTCTCTCAGCCTCAGAGGAGGGCAAAGGCAAACCCCCTCTGAAGAAATCTTGCCAAGAAAATCTTATCATAGGGTTGTCTTAGGGTCGCCACAGGCTGGAAACGACTTGAAGGCATACCACCACAACACAAGTTGCACAGAGTATGCCATCCATATTTTTTTAAAAAAAATACCAAGTCTAACAAATAAGAAAAAATAAAATACACATATGTTTTAAGGCTGTACTCTCACCCTAAGCTTCTTCTTCCTACTTCAAACATGGGAGATAGAGTCCCAACTCTGGCACTCCAGGACAGACCCTGAGATCTGGGAGCCCTAGCTAGAGCTGAGATGGGCAAACTGTAGCCCTCCAGATGTTATTGGACTCCAACTTTCATCATCCCTGGCTACCATAGTGAGTAAAGCTGGGAGTAGCAGCCCAGCAACATCTGGAGGACTGCACTTGCCCATTACTAGTCTAGCGAGTTCTACCAAATAGTCTTTAGGAAACCATGCCAAAATGACTAGTAGATGAGGATGAGTTTTTAAAGCTGGGGTGGGCAAATTATGGCCCCCAAAGTCCCCCAAATTACCCAGACCAGAAAACCCACCAAATCCACACAAAAGTGGCTGCAAATGTATCAGTTTACTTCCGCCCCAACCACCCAGAGTCCCCACACACATACACACACAAGCACAAAACCCTAAAGAAAAAAACAGCAAAGAAAAAAAAACTGGCCAAAATGGCAGTGAGAAGTAACACAATATCCCTTTCAGAGCACTGAAATGCAATAGTGCAGCTTGTTGGGGATGGCACAAGGGGGGGGATTGCCCCCACACCCTCCACAGGTCTCCAGTCCTGTTCTAAAGATCATAGGCATGGCTGGAATCATATTGATGTCATATACATGTAAATTCCCTAACCCATGTAACTGCGTTTCCCATCTGTTACATAATGGACATATTGGACTAAAAAGATACTTACATACAGATATTGTATGTAAGAGGAGTTCTCCAAGTGTATCCACGTCACATGTAGTTGCATACTCTTGGATGGTGCATAAATTATTCATTGCTGCCTTCATGTACAATTTGATTCACTGGGATTGTGGATTCAGCTATTTTGCATTACTCATTGCACAAGGGGACAATAAGCAAGCACATTGGCAGATATACAATTGATTGCAGAATACCAGTGTTCACAGAAGGGTAGTATAGTGTAACAGCCATATAACTCAGTCAGTATACGGCCTTACAGCCCGGAAAAAAACCCAAGGAAAATCTATCAGTGAGTATAGATTTACACAATGTAAGCATGATGTAGGACCTTGGCTGCAAATTTTTGAGAAGTAAACTACACTGTATGGTGTAATGGTTTGAGCGTTGGACTATGACTCTGGAAACCAGAGTTCGAATCCCTGCTCAGCCATTAAGCCCATTAAAGGGTGATCTTGGGCAAGTTACATTCTCTCAGCCTCAGAGGAAGGCAATGGCAAACCTACTCTGAATAAATCTTGCCAAGAAAATCCTGTGATAGGGCCACCATAAGTCAGAAACAACTTGAAAGCACACAACAACAACAAACTACATTGATTTAAATATAACTTGCTTTTTTGTAAGCACAATTAGGATGGCAACTGAAAAGATGCACAGGTATTTCATGAGATAGTTGGCAACCAGCTAACCTGGCATCTGGCATTCTATTTATCTATCATCATCATCGTCATCATCATCATTTATTTTTGGAATTACTTATTTAGCTCAGGTTGTACCAGGATTCATAGATCGCACACACATTTATTTATTAAAATGTTTATATCCTACCCTGTATCATGGAATATCAAGGTGGCATACACCAATGCCACTACCTTTCTCTGGCGCTGGTATTGCATGCTCCTGTGTGGCAAGGGGCTATGCAGATGGCAGCAATGCTTCTGGTAGTATCGCCCATGTCAGACAGACTTTTGTTGAGGAGCCAGACTAAATGTGCGAAACAGCAATAGCAACATATAGCAATAGCATTTATATTTCTATACCGCTTATCAGTGCAAAACACTCCCTAAGTGGTTTACAATGTGTTATCTAATTGCCCCCAACAAGCTGGGTACTCATTTTACTGACCTACAGAAGGATGGAAGGCTGAGTGAACCTTGAAGCCCTCTAGGATGGAACTCACAATGTTGTGGCCGCAGTACTGGCATTTAACCACTGTGCCACCAGGGCAGCAGCAGTAGTGGGGGATGACACTGGTAGAAGACCTCTCAGAGACAAAGGCAGTGGCACCATAACTGATACGTGTTAGTTTTGCACAGAAGGAGGCATGGTAAACCCCTTTTGAATGTCTTTTAACATGAAAACCCTATGATGAGATAATCCAAAAGAAAACAAGAGAGAGTGCTAGAAGATGAAACTCCCAGGTTGGATGGCACTCAACAAACCACTGGGATACAGCAGAGGACAACTACAAGTAGCACTGTGGTTGACACAACTGGACTCAAGTTGAAAGAACGTTCAGCTATTGATGTACACAGAAGTCAAAGGAAAGTCTGAAGCTGCACAGCACATATTATAGGAACATGGAACATGAGAAGCATGAATCAGGGGGTGCTAGACATAGTAAAACAAGAAATGGAACCTATAAACATTTTTACTAACTTTCAGTAACTTTTACTAACGGAAGTTAGTAAAAAATAGCGGAAGGAAAATGAAAGCAGGACGGAGGGAGAACAAATGGAGATCGGGAGAAGGATAGGTGTGTGTGAAATGGAGCGCTGGAAGCGGAACAGCCCCGTTTCTCTCCCGACCTCCGCAGGGGTTATTTACCCCATCTGAAAATCTCATATGATTACAAATTTCTCCTTATTCTTATATTAAACTGTTATTAAATATACATATGAAATAACTTTATCATAATAAAGAAAATGGACAAAAGAGAAAAGAGAAAACACACCTATTGATTATAATTTCCCACCATCCAGTTACTGATAATTAGTGACAGTATTTCTACTCTAATATTTGTAATACAATGATACTACCAGATTGAGCAAAATAATATTTTAAGTTTAGTTTTTCACATACTTCCTTTCATAAAATGTATTATTTATAATTTCTTTATCATAACATGTTTTTCACTTTTATATGTACAGGTACTTATCTTAATTGATTTAATATTACATTTCTTTTCCAAAAAAAGTATAACTTCTTTCCAACTCTCTTGATGATTTGTTAATGTGTCTTCTTCCTGATAATAGGCGAGTTTGTTTGTTTATTGTTGGGATGTCTTCAGACCTCCATTTCTGGGGAAATACTAATCTTGCGGCCATTGCCTATCGGATTTTTTTCTTTTGATTTTAAACTTGGTTCTTCCATCATGTTTAAAAGGTATAGCTCTGGTTTTAATTGTATATGAATCTTAAATATCTTAAATATCTTAAATATCTCTAACATCATTGTATGGATTTTTCCCTAGTACTTTTTCATCTCTTTACAATCCCACCACAAATGGTAAAAAGTTCCTTTTTCTTTTTTACACTTTCAACATAGATTGCTATAATTTCCATACATTTTAGCAATCCTCTCAGGAGCTCAGTCCCATGGGTAGAACATTGTATAAAAGTTTTCTTTGATGCTCGCTGCATTTATTATTTTCAATCCTTTAATTCAGGCCTTCTCCCATTGTTGTAAACTAATTGAATATTTTATATTCTGTGACCATTTAATCATATTATCTTTTACAACCTCTCTCTCTGTCTCAAGTTTCAATAACAATTTATATAGCATAGTCAATAGATGTTCTCTACTTAAGGTTCTGATCTTTTCAAATTCTAGTGTTTTGTTATTTTCAGTTCCAAAAATCTTGCTGTCCTTTTAAAATGATTCTGAAAGCTGTCTATAAAGAAACCAATGGCAGGTGGAGGACTGGTCACACATTTTGACTATATTCTGATATGGTTTGGCCACACAAGTCCTCATTTTCATCTGTGAAATATTGGAGGGTATGCCAGTGTCTGAGTCCAGGGTAGATTTTGTCTCTCCCAAATATCTAAAGATTCTAGTCTGTTTATTTTGGGATTGTTTAAATGGAGAAAATACTCCTCACAGAATGTTAGGAGAATACGATCTGTCTCAATGGGATTCTGCATCATTTCAACATATTGGGAAGGAGGGGGGCTAAAACTGCTATATACTGTGTGGGACAAATCTTTGTGGTTTTCCCAAAGTTTTTTAAAAACAGAGGGGGGGGTGTACATTCCTGCTCGTTGGGTCAAGTGATTCAATTTGATTGGCTTTCTCTATACAAGAAGTTGAAATCTGATTGGTCAGATGTGTGCGGCGGGCGGAGCTTGCTAAGAAGGCAAGCGTCTGGAGCAGCCATGTTGGATTTTCATCTTAGCAAGTGAGCACTAAGGTGATAAAACAGCTTTTTTTGGTTTGCTTTTTTGTTAAAGCAAAAGGTTATTCTTTTGTATCTTGGATATGGTTTAAAAAATACTGTCTGTCAGTGGCAAATTTATAGAATCATAGAATCATAGAGTTGGAAGGGACCACAAGGGCCATCTAGTCCAACCCCCTGCCATGCAGGAACACCCAGTCAAAGCACTCCCGACAGATGGCCATCCAAACTCTGTTTAAAAACCTCCAAAGAAGGAGACTCCACCACACTCCAAGGCAGTGCATTCCACTGTCAAACAGATCTTACCATCAGGAAGTTCTTCCTAATGTTTAGGTGGAATCTCTTTTCCTGCAGTTTGAATCCATTGCTCCGAATCCTTGCTCCATCCTCAGTATGACATCCCTTCAAATATGTAAACATATTTAACATATTTAAACATGGCTATTATGTCACCTCTTATCTTTCTCTTCCCCAGGCTAAACATCCCCAGCCCCCTAAGCCACTCCTCTTAGGGCATGGCTTCCAGACCTCCCACCATTTGTTTGCCATCCTCTGGACACATTCCAGCTTGTCAGCATCGTTCTTGAATTATGGTGCCCAGAACTCAACACAGTATCCCAGGTGAGGCCTGACAATACGAAAATAGAGTGGCACTATTAATTCCCTTGATCTAGACACTATACTCCTGTTAATGCAGCCTAGAATCACATTGGCTTTTCTGGCTGCTGCATCACACAGCTGACTCATGTTCAACTTGTGGTCCACTAGGACTCCTAGATCCCTTTCTCATGCACTGCTATCAAACCAGGTGTCACCCATCATATATATGTGCATTTCTTTTTTTCTACTTTAGTGTAGTACTCTACATTTCTCCCGGTTGAAATTCATTTTGCTAGATTTGGCCCAACTTTCTAATCTGTTCAGGTAATTTTGAATTCTGTTCCTGTCCTCTGGGGTATTAGCTACCCCTCCTAATTTGGTGTCATCTGCAAATTTGATAAGCATGCCCTCTATTCCGTCATCCAAGTCATTGATAAAGATGTTGAAAAGCATCTTTATGGGCCCAGGACAGAACCCTGTGGCACCCCGCTGGTCACTTCTCTCCAGGATGAAGAGGATCCATTGGTGACTATCCTTTGGGTTTGGTTGGTCAACCAATTACAAATCCATCTAGAGCTATTAGAGCAGTGATGGCGAACCTATGACATGCGTGTCAGCACTGACACACGTAGCCATTTTTGATGACACGTGGCCGTAGGCCTCCTCTCCCCTGCCCACAACCTCACCACCCTCCCTAAAGTAGTGATTAGGGCTTCGAAGCCCCGGTCACCACTTTCCTCCCCCATCCCAACCTCCCTAAAGTGGTGATCGGGGACTGCCACTTTGGGGAAGGGGGGAGGAAAGTGGCAACCGGGGCTTTAGAAGCCCCGATCGCCACTTTAGGGAGGGTGGGAGGGGAGAGGAAAGTGGCAACCGGGGCTTCGAAGTCCCGATCGCCACTTTAGCCAGGCCGGGGGTGGTGGTGGTTTATTAAATACAATTATATTTAACATTTATACATTTATGTTATTTAAACAATAAATAATGTTTTTTCCTCAAAGTGACACACCACCCGAGTTATGCTCAGTTTTTTAGCGAAGTTTGACACACCAAGCTCAAAAGGTTGCCCATCACTGTATTAGAGCATTGTCTAGCCCACATTTTACTAATTTTTTTACAAGAATAGCATGGGGCATCTTGTCAAAGACCTTACTGAAATCAAGATATGCTACATCCACAGCATTTCCTTCATCTACCAAGCTTGTGACTCTATAAAAAAAAAGAGGTAAGATTAGTTTGGCATGACTAATCCTTGAGAAACACATGCTGATGTTTAGTGATCACACCATCCTTTTCTAAGTGTTTACAGACTGTATGTTTAATGATCTGCTCTAGAATCTTTCCTGGTATTGATGTCAGGCTGACTGGGTGGTAATTATTTCGGTTCTCTCCCCCAACATTTTAAAAGATGGGGACAACATTTGCCCTCCTCCAGTCCACTGGGATCTCTCCTGTTCTCCAGGAATTCTCAAAATTTATTGACAGTGGTTCTGAGATTACTTTTGCCAGTTATTTTAATATTCTTGGATGAAGTTCATCTGGCCCTGGAGACATGAATTTGCTTAGAGTAGCCAGGTATTCCTATACTACCTCATAAGGTTAGTTATGTGCCACGTAAAATGCAATCAGAGCTCAAAACATTATGTGTGAAAGTTAATTTGCTAATGTTAAGCATTAGGAATTGGCAGGGCCAGTTTAAGGGCCCTGCATCACCTGCAGCCTCAAGGGGCCCCATCATTGTGGGGACCCTCATCATAACCCTCCTCCTGCAAAAACATTATTAGTACTAATCTGAACATCCTGTGCTGTGAATAGGTTAGGTTCGGTTAGGTTCGGTTACATTGCCCTGAGATAAACAAATGGGGCCCACAAAATAAAGCATTGCAGGGGGCCCCAAAATTCCTTAAACTGGTCCTGGGAATTGGGAGATCAATTTGTTGACACTAATGTTAAAAAATAAACTTATTTAACTAGTTGGATTAGAGCTATTAATTTGTTATACAAAATATTTGTTCAGAAGAAACCATGGGATTTAGAGATAAATACATACAGGTTGTGACCACTGACCCCTAGGTAAGTAAAAATGTGAGTAATTCACTCGCAGCCACCATCTTGATTTGTAGGCATTCCCGTTTGCACATCAAACACAGATAGCTTCACATGCCTGGGATCTGCCAAAATAATATTAAGACAAATAGCAGATGCTGTGAATTGCCATTACTGTGGAGCAATCCAATTTTTTTTTTTTTGCTTTACATAGGCAACCCCTTTATAGCCCTCCATCCATCCAACTGCCATTGCCCTGGCCAAGGAGAGAGAGAAGGAAAGGTAGGCAGAGCTCCATCTTGCCTTGGCCCAGAAGCAGAACAGCCCTTCCTCCATCCTAACTGCCATTGCTTGGCCAAGGAGGGAGAGAAGAAGAGGCAGACAGAGCTCCATCTTGCCTCGGTCCAGAAGCAGAATGGCTTTCCCTCCATCCCAACTGCCACTGCCCTGGCCAAGGAGGGAGAGAAGGAGAGTCAGGCAGAGCTCCATCTTGCCTCGGCTTAGAAGCAGAACCAAGGAGGGAGAGAAGAGAATGCTAGACTTAATCCTTTCCCCTACTGCCATCCCCTTTCCTTTTGTATCATGTCTTTATTAGATTGTAAGCTTGAGAGCAGGGAACTGTTTAGTTGTCTTTTTTCTTGTAAAGCGCCATGTACATTGATGGTGCTATAGAAATAGAACATAACAACAACAACAACAACAGAGCTATATGAGAATCTTTGAGAAGCAAAGCCTTCCCAGTCTGCATACTCCTATCCCTACATCTGCGTAGCATTTCTGTTGGTTCAGTGTCTTGGTCAATATAGTGTAGGGATATGAAACTTGTGTTGCCCTAAGAGGTGGGGGGGTGCTTTAGAGCCCCATCTGTGATGCCAACATCTCTATTATGATTTAGGGGAATTATTAGCTCAAGCAGAAGCCCACGAGAGATGGGTAACTTCGGGATCTTTTCACCTATGTATACCAGTACTAACTGCAGAGAACACTCCAGCTTTATAGTGAAATAAAGTATTTTTAATTGGAAATAACACAAAATGGACTCTCACACACAACATACACTCCTAAGCACCATAGAAGGCTATTGGAAAGAAAGGCTGGGAGGTTGGATAGAGAGAGGTTCGAGAAAATAGCATTATAGTTACCAGTCTTGAAGAGTAGGGTTCTATGCAGCAAAGAGGGTCAGATTGGTGTCAGAGGGTGGCACAGAGAATATGGCAGAGTGTCGGCATCTGTCTGTGGCACACTTAGATGAAGTCTAGGCTGGGATAGCTATACTCTGTTTCATATCCTGAAAGGGTACTCTGGCTAGGACAAAGCCTGGAGGGTTTTCCCACTGGGCAAACAAAAGAAACCAAAACTTAACTGATTGCATTAATGGCTGGGAGATAGGAATGGATGGGTTTACAACAACCTTGCAATGCAGGACAGGAGGGGAGTTCCGAGGAGATATTTCCTTGGGATTGGGATTGGAATTCGAATTCGAATTGGAAAGGTCACGTGATTGTTTAGTTGGATGACTCATTGCTGAGGTGCACAAAAAGGGTGTCTGGGAAAGCAGCCAGCCCAGAAGCTGATAATGCTGCAAGGCTTGACAACAACCCAAAAGTTATTCTAAGGCACAGTACCAGTAATTCAGTAGTTCCGTAGCAAGCCAAAGGTCCAAGAGTCCAGAGAGCAAATTCACTAGTTCAGTTCAGGGTCAAGGGTTCCAGAAGGCAGATCAGCGAACCCAGTCCAAGGTCAAGAGTTCCAGGTCAATCCGAGGTCTAGAAGACAAGATTTCAGGCACCAAGAAAGTCAGAGTCAGATGCTTCCAGGGAATGCAGATAAACTCCAACAAAGAAACTCAGCGTCTCACAGCTGTTTATATTGGCCCAGCTCCTAATCACAGCTGTTTGGTGATTGTTGAGTGTTTCTCAGATAATTTCTGGGATTGCCACAGGCATGCCCTTTCTTATCTCCTTGGACTGAAGGTAGGTACCTCTTCATCCTGCTCCTCTATGTCTCCCAGGCCTGGAATCTGTGCAGGGTGGGGGGAGGCTTGGCTGCTGAGACATGGGCTCTGCTGTATTTGGCATAGCAGAGCTGGGTTCAGGCTCAGCCAGCTCTGTTGGAGCTGGCTCAGCCCCCTCTCCTGAATCCTCAGAGTCCTCAGCCTGCCTGGCCATGACAAAGTGATTATCACATTCCTCCTTAATGGCTTTGTTTACTGGGGGCTTCCACAGAATCCTAGCTTGGGCTTGCTGGCTAAAAATATTTCTAAAACACCTTCCCAGGTCTTTGCGACCTTCACTTGACCTCTTTTTGGATCACCCCAGCCAACTTGACCTCTAGAAATGTCCAATATTTCCAATTATGAGATATCATAGGGAGAGGGTAGTAGGGCATGCTGACTCTTGTCACTCAAGGACAAGATAAGGCCCTCAGTCTAATTAGATGGAGCCTATGTACTAATTTTGTGTGTGTGGCAAGGAGGAAAGGGGGACACAGGGCGGGAAAGATTGAGAGAAGGCGAGGAGATGAGACCCAGGAGGAGAGTATAACAGTTAGAAAGGAAGAGGGAAGGGGGGAAAGGTGATGTGGGAAAGAGAAGGGAAAGAAGGGGTATCAAAAAGATATGGAGAAAGTTTTCAAGCAGAGAAAAGGAATGAGAAGAATGTAGCACAAACTAAAGATGGTGGGAAGGTAGTGAGAATAAGGGTGTTCTTCTGCTTACTTTTGCTTCTGTCCCTACCATGTTTTGGCTCCCACGTATCACACCAGCATGTTTCCCCAGATAGATCAATCCCAAATGGCCCTTGGAAGTAGGCTCAGACTTCCACATATAGAAGCTAGCTCTAGGGCTACTCTAACCCAGTTTAGAAATCTCTCCAAAGACTCTTTTTATTTAGGCAGGGCTTTAGCTTTTAATTATGGGTGGCAGAAGGATCTTTTATTGGGGAGAGGTTTGCTGTACTTTTATCTTTACTATGCTTCGAATGTATTTAACTATATTAAATTTTTAACTGGATTGTCTCTATTTTTTTAAAAAAAAGTTTATATATTGTTTTAGCTATATTTTGTTTTAACTTATATTGCAAGCTGCTTTGAGTCGCATATTGGGAGAAAGGCAGGAAATTTGGCCTTATTACTGGTTCACAGAGTGGTTACCGTATTTCTTTTCAGTAGCTGCAAGCTCAGCACTGGGTCCTTAGACTTCCCCAGTACTGTAAATGCCAGGTAATTGTAACTGTCCTTTTTAGAGTATAATAAACAGAAAAGGCCAAGTTATAGCAATAGAAATTGCTATAGGCAGTCTATATAATATGTAGGATTCCATAGGTTAGTATGCCCTACTACCCCCTCCCCACAATATCTCATAACTAGATATATTGGACAATTTTCAGGGTCACTTTGGCTGGGAGGTTAGGCAGATTGGAGGTCAGCCAAAGGTCATGATGACCTGGGATGTGTCTAAAAATATAATGGTGGGAAAGCCGAAGTTAAGATTATGCAGAAATTTCCCCATACATTATGGAAAAGAAAACAAGTCTTCCCACCTGATTTGAATAAAGGTTAGCTTGGGAATGCATGTACAATTCAGAGGAAATAAATGCAACAAAATTGAAAGGTTAACTTCTCTCTGGAACCCAGCAAAGGAGGGGAATAATGTTCAAGGTTTTGCTGCATGTGAGATATTCCTTCTGAAGGGGTGTTTGGAGTGCAATGGAATGTCTGCTGGAGTTTCTCAAGGTTAAACAATGTAAACTGGATGTGTTAATGATCTCTAATGGCTGAAACATCAAAACTGATGAGTCTCAGGCAAACCTCGATTGTTTAGGACAGGTGAAAGGAAAGACCAGTTTTGCAAGGCAAAGAGTGTCCAGCTACTTTGACTGAATTAGCGAATCACTCACTTTCAGGAATATCCAGGAGAATTAGCCCATTTCCTCCCTAACTCATCAGTTCAAGGTGGGGTTTGCTTAATTACTACCTGAGTGTGTCTTACAGGAATTTGAGCTGGCTTCTTCCTTAGGTTTTCTGAGCAAACCTTGTTTCCTTTGTATTTGGGAGTCCCTGGTCTACTATCAACCACGTGGCTGAATAATAAGCCAATCTATGAAATATGGCCAATTGATGAATTATGAGAAATTGATGAATTATTAGCTCATTATCAGGGCAGGTAACAGTGTTTCTGTTGTTCTGGATTATTTTCTAGCAATGCCAAGGACCAGTGGCAACATTTTATTCTTGAACCTAAATGGGTTTCTTTTTAATTCCAAGATATATTGGAACAAACAAGTATTTCCCCCTTCCCCTCCCTTCTCTCTTTCAATTTTTAAAAAACAATGATAGTTAAAAGGCCACTTTTGCACTACAGCACTAAAAATTTAAAACAAAAATTCAGAGAGAAAATATGCCCTTCAAATTATAGGGCCACTTTATGCCCTAGTAGGCTGCATTAATAGGAGTATAGTGTCTAGATCAAGGGAAGTAATAGTGCCACTGTATTCTGCTTTGATCAGACCTCACCTGGAGTAATGTGTCCAGTTCTGGGTACCACCATTCAGGAAAGATAATGAGAAGCTGGAACGTGTCCAGGGAAGGGCAACCAGAATGGTGGGTGGTCTGGAAGCCGCTCCTATGAGGAGCGGCTTAGGGAGCTAGGCATGTTTAGTCTGGAGAAGAGAAGGTTGAGAGGGGACATGATAGCCATGTTTAAATATTTGAAGGGATGTCATACTGAGGATGGAGCAGGCTTGTTTTCTGCTGCTCCAGAGACTATGGAGATTTTCACACGGGCTATATATCCCGTGGCAGGAACAGAACAGGGTCGGGAAAGGTTTTCCCTTTTGGACGACGTTAATCCTGTTCTGTCCTGCATCCATCCTACTCCCGTGACTGTTCCAGAACAATGTAATCATGATTTTTCATCGTGAATAGACCTCCCGTTCTGTCGCTATCACGCAATCACGGGTGTGCGAACAGGAGCCCCGTTCCTGTTCCGAAATGACAGCCATGGAGGGGAGGTCGCTCCGAGCACTTCCTGGTACGATCTGGACATCCAGGTAAGTGGCACCCTTTATTTTACCCTCCCTGTTTTGATTATGTGATTTAAAGTGTGTTTTTGTTCTTGGTGAACTGATTTTATGTTTGGGGGAGTTTTATTTTTTAAATTTACTGTCTGGCCGTTATCACATGATAACGTGATAACGTTTCAGATGGCCAGTCATAAAAGCAGCCTTACGACGGCTGCATTTACGGCTGGCCAGTGAGGGGAGGGGGAGCCCGTTCCTGCTGCGGAATTAAGGTAAGTGTGTGAAAGATTTATGTTATTCCATGGCAGGAATGGGAGAGGAGGTGGCGGGGCAGTAACGGGGCATTTTGGCCCCGTGTGAAAATCTCTTAGGACACAGAACAATGAGTTCAAACCATAGGAAAAGAGATTCCACCTAAACATTAGGAAGAACTTCCTGAGAGTAAGAGCTGTTCAGAAGTGGAATACACTGCCTCATAGTGTGGTGGAGTCTCCTTCTTTGGAGGTTTTTAAACAGAGGCTGGATGGCCATCTGTTGGGAATGATTTGATTGTGTATTCCTGCATGGCCGGGGGTTGGACTGGATGGCCCTTGAGGTCTCTTCCAACTCCATGATTCTATGCTGCTATAACCTAGTGCAGATCCAAGAAATCAATACAAATAGTCTCCCGAAAGAATCGAATGAGTGGGTGCAGAGGAGACAACAACCAAGAAAACCCAAAGAGCTATATTGTGAGAAGTTCAGCATCTTTAAACCTGTCCAGAATGTTTAAACCAGCATGTTGACTTAGGACTTTTTCAAATGGTTGAAAAAAAAAAAACCCAAGGAAGTCCGGAGAAGAATGGGGCTGTTGTGCATACACAGCCCTGTTTCAGACAGCCCCGTCCTCCTCCATCCTCCTCCTGACCTTACCCCATGCTGCTGGAGCTTCTTTTTATTGATGGAAAACCTCTGTCAGTAAAAAGCGGTGCCAGCAGCACGGGGTAAGGTCGGGAGGAGGACGGAGCTGTCTGAAATGGGGCTGTGTAAGCGCAACAGCCCCGTTCTTCCCCACCTCCTCGGGGGGGGGGGTTTAGAACCATTTGAAAAAGTCCTTAGGAGCAGGAGCTGATTTCTGATGCTTCCCACACACACCCCACTCCAAAAGGAAAAGTCACCTATTAAGCCTTTGGATCTGCTTTTAGATGCACCATCCTCTCACCCCATTGTTTGCAAAACATTCTTCTTTTTTAGTCCAAGTGTAAAACACACATTCCCTAGAAGTTCACATTCAAAACTGCATAGAATGGCTCACTGTAACGTGACATTTTTAACAAGTCATCTTCAATCAATACTTTTTCTTTGGAAGGACATATAACATCACACCTCTTGTGTGTAATGATCAGCTAGGGGAATGAATGATGTGGGTTTTTGTTTGTTGGTTGGTTGGTTGGTAAGTCTTCAACTGCTGCCCAATATAATAGCATCTCCCAGTAAGTGGCAAAGGAAGCAGCCATTTTCTGTGGCAGCAGCCATTTTGAATTCTTCAGAACTCAAAAAGCTCTTCAGAGCAAGGCTTATGTGAAAAACAAAATGGAAGTCTTTCCTATTGTCTTCTTCCCGAAAGAATATTGCTTCTCCTATAAAATATACCGAAAGCAGACATTTTTGAGGTAGGGGAAACATCTGAGAAATGTTCCTCCTTAATTCAGTGCACGTGTATAATCCTCCTATCCTGCTTTGTCTGTCAATTCAACTGTGTTGAATTTTAGATTATAAACACCTTGAGGCAGGGATTTGCCCCTTTGTACTCTTCAAAGCATGATGCTCACAAACTTGTTCTAGTCCCTTAGTGACCTTGAAGGAGCTTGGAGGAAAGGTGGAATAAAAATCAAGACTTTTTTTTGGTAAAATCACGATAATTTTTAGGCATAAAAATTTTAGGATACATTAACCCAAAGTAGTCTAGCAGGACAAACTTGTAAAAAGGTCTTTCTTCATTCACATACAGAACAATATAAATATCAGCAGATTTCAGAGGATTATCTCAAAGGAATGTATCATTTATTGACAATATGCTGTGCCCTGGCTAATGAAAGGGCGTCTGATCTAAAAAAATAAAAAAATAAAAATCAATACAGCATTAGGAGCGAAAGCCAGCACACACAAAACACATTTCTTTGAAGCAAGCCAAGTGAATAATGGTCTCTTCTTGTTTGTATGGATTTTGGCAGCCATATTGTACAAAGGCTCCCTGATGGGTGAAACAGTGAAGTAGAAATGAGCATGCTTTTGTTGGTGTTACTAGAGAAAACAACAGCTTAAAGTACACACACAAACAAATCCAGCCTTCTGCAATTAGTAAGCTTTTTCAGCAACACATTTTACTGGAGTGAGTACAGTTGTCCCTGCACCACAACATCAGTTCTTTAAGGGTGCGGCTATACGATCATAAAAAAAAATCCATATGGGGGGCAAAAAATACAAACAGCCTGTCATTCGTATGCATACGAACCGGCTATACGATTTTTTAAACCCCCTAAACTCCGTATGACTCCCTCTTCCCGAACTGGCTGGAGCGAGCAAGCCAAGCGGCAGTTTTAAATCTCCCGCTGCTTTTTTTTTTAAAAAGGTTCCTGGTTTGCGGACAGTCGGTTTTCCATATTTACAATATAAAATAAAAATAAATAAACATATAAATTCACGGACTTACTGGACGCTCGCTAGCCGGGAAACCAACATGGTGGCCGCTCCCAATTTCCCTCCGTGCTAGCCCCGCCCCCTCTACTCGGCAAGCCAATCAGATTACACAGCCTGTTCGTATGTGTGCGAATGGACCGCACAGACCCATCAGCCATCCGAACGGCGTACGGATTTCTCTTCGCGATCCGCTTTCCCTCCCGAACGCCGCATGTGCGTATTTCAGGGTGGAAAACCGAGCCCCCCCTCTTTTGCATTCGTGTGCATCCGAATGGCCGTTTGTACCGAAGTGCGAACTTTTGCACGCCTTACGTATTATTTAAATCGTGTAGACGGGACCTATGACTAGCTGTGGAGAGATGGGATGTCAGCAGCAAGTCTTTCTCTACTACTTTCTACTAAGTAGCCATGTAAATCTCTTGCAGCATAAAAAGGAGGAGGAGGGGATAGAATCATAAAGCTAGAAGAGACCACAAGAGTCATCTAGTCTAACCCCCTGCCATGCAGGCATACACAATCAAAACACTCCTGACAGATGGCCATCTAGCCTCTGTTTAAAAACCTCCAAAGAAGGAGACTCCACCACACTATGAGGCAGTGCATTCCACTGCCAAACAGCTCTTACTGTCAGGAAGTTCTTTCTAATGTTTAGGTGGAATCTCTTTTCCTGTACTTTGAGCCCATTGCTCTGTGTCCTAGGACATTTTCAGGCGGCCCTTACCGTGCAAGCAGCCTCCAGAGCAGTAACGAGGCTGCTGCGTGGCAGGGGGTCCTTTTTGGATGCCGCCGTCCCTCTTCTGGGATCATTTGTGGCACGTACGTGAAGCTTTGGAAGTGGCCGCGCCATATTTCAATCACAGAAGTTGCCCGTGATTAAAATATGGTGTGGCTGCTTCCAAAGCTTCAAGTATGTGCCACAAATGATCCCAGAAGAGGGACGGCGGCATCCAAAAAGGATCCCCTGCCGCACAGCAGTCTCGTTACTGCTCTGGAGGCTGCTTGCACGGTAAGGGCCATCTGAAAATGTCCCTAGTCTCTAGAGCAGCAGAAAACAACCTTGCTCCATCCTCAGTATGACATCCCTACAAATATTTAAACATGGGTATCATGTCCCCTCTTAACCTTCTCTTCTCCAGACTAAACAGACCCAGCTCCCTAAGTCGCTCCTCATAGGGCATGGCCTCTAGACCTCCCACCATTCTGGTCACCCTCCTCTTGACACTCTCCAGCTTGTGAACATCTTTCTTGAATTGTGGTGCCCAGAACTGGACACAGTATTCCAGGTGAGGTCGGACCAAAGCAAAATAGAGTGGCACTATTATTTCCCTTGATCTAGACACTATACTTCTATTGATGTATATAGCAGCACCTTTAAGACTCATTGGTTTTTATTTTAACATGAGCTTTCATGGATATAAATCCCCTTCTTCACTCTGTACTGTATGTGAAGAAGTGGATTTATATCCACAAAAGCTCATGCTAAAATAAAAACCAGTTAGTTTTAAAGGTATTTCTACATTCCTTTTTATCTCTCTACTACTGGTTGCAAAAGGATCTTGTAGCACAATTTGTGGTCCTCCAGATGTTGTTGCATTACAGCTCCTATCATCCCTCATACCTGGTAATGCTGGTATTTGCAGTCCAACAACTTCTGGAGGGCCACATGATTCCAAACCATAGTCTAACTGGGCGCTAACTGGAGCAGGTTACAGGGACTGTACTACTCCCCTGCTAAAACAGCTCCAGTGGCTCCTGGTTTCCAGGCACAATTCAAAGTGCTGGTTATGACCTATAAAGCCCTATATGGCTCAGGTCCAGGCTATCTGGCAGACCATATCTTCCTGTATATGCCTGCTCTGGCCCTGAGATCATCAGGAGAGACCCCTTTCTCAGTTCCACTACCTTCACAAGCATGGTTAGTGGGGTTGCAAGAGAGAGCCTTCTCTGTGGCTGCCCCTAGACTTTGGAACTCCATTCCCAGAGAGGCTAGAATGGCCCCTTCCTGTTGTCCTTCCATCAGCAGGCAAAACCCTTTTTATCCCAACAGTCCTTTAATATAGACAGTTTTTAAAGACTGGGCTTGGAATGTTGTATTGTTTTAACTAGTACAGTTTTAATAGCTTTTAAATTGCATTTTATTCTTTCAGCTAGAGATTTGAAGTGTTTTAATATTGTGACTAGTTTAATTCTATTTTAATGTTCACTTTGTGTGTCTTTTTAACTGCATTGCTCTTTTAAACTATAAGCTGCCTTGACTCCCAAATCTGGGGGGGAAGGAGGGATACTACTACTACTACTGTTACCCTAAGAGTGGGGGGTGCTTTAGAGCCCCACCTACGATGCCAAAATCTCCATTATTATCTGGGGGAATTATTAGCTCAAATGGAACTCTGCAAGATGAGGATAACTTTGGGGATCTTTTCACCTATGTATACCAGTACTAACTGCAGAGAACACTCCAATAAAGTATTTTTATTGGAAATAACACTGGTGATACGCTAGCATACAAAACATACACTCTTGAGAACTATACAAGGCTATTGGAAAGAAAAGCAGTGAGGTTGGATAGGGAGAGGTCCAAGAATATAGTATTATAGTTACCAGTCTTGAATAGAAGAGTACTGTGCAGCAAAGATGCTCAGACAGGTGTTTGAGGATGGGACAGAGAATGTGGCAGAGTGTTGGTATCCATCTGTGGCACACTTTACTATTGTCAGGGGACTAATCTTTATACCCTCTTTCATATCCTGAAGGAGTACTCTGGTTATGACAAAGCCTGTAGGGCTTTCCCACAGGATAGACAAAGGGAATCAAAACTCAACTGATCGCTTTAATTGCTGGGAGATAAAAACTGATGGGTTTGTAAGGGTCAAGATGAAAATCTTACAAGATAGCAGACAAAGAGGGGGACTAAACTTACCTAATTTGAAATTGTATCACGACACCTGCTGCTTGGTATGGATTCAAGAATGGATCACACTAAAAAATGAGAAGCTGTTGGCAATAGAGGGAGTAGGGAATTGGTATGGCTGGCATGCCTACCTCTACTATAATAAAGAACTGACAAACAAAGACTTTTTAAAACACACTATCAGAAATCCACTAATACAAACTTGGAAAAGATACAAAGCAAGACTATTCCCACAAATTCCGATATGGATTTCTCCACACGAAGCTTTTTACAGTAAAGAAGGAATTCCTACTAAAAAATGGATAAGATACAGCGATCTATTAATCATTAAAGGAGATCACCAACAAATGAAATCTCAAGAAGAACTAAGAAAAGAAAATATAGACTGCCATTGGTATCTATACATGCAGATGAAGGAGAGATATAAGATAGACATTAAATTGACTGGTATTACAACTGAAACAACAGAATGGGATAAGATTATTGGAAAGGGCAGCAAACATATGATATCAAGAATTTACAATCTTCTTCTAAAATGGGACACAGAAGATCAACAAATTAAGGACAATATGATCGTCTGGGCGAAAAATTTTGGACATACAATAGAATTAGAAAAATGGGAAAATATGTGGATTAAACAGATAAATTATACATTAAGCCAGAGTATAAGAGAAAACGTATATAAGATGTACACAATAGAAACCACAAGTAAATAAAAAATATTTTTCGCGATACAGAGATTCACTTTATGATCAGTAACATCAGATGACCTACAGGAAGGAAGCAATTAGATAAAACTTCCAAACTCAGCACAAACAAGACAGAGATAAAGATAATAGTGTAAATCATTTAAGATATAAGCATGGTTTATTAATCAAAAAGATATATGTTGGAAAAAAAGGTTTAAATATACAATGTAAAATGTGATATTGATATTGTAAAATATGATGGAAAATATGACTATGCTGGGTAAAATTCTGTAAATATGTATTTTTTATTTGTAACGATAATTAAAAAAATAAATTAGAAAAAAAAACTGATGGGTTTGTGCCAACCTCGAAAGGTTGGACAGGAGGGGGTACAGGGAAGATTTCTGTAGGAATAGATTAAGGAATTGTGACTTAATTGCGTGATTGAATCATTGCTGAAATGCCCAGGGCTGGAAGAAAGGATTAGCACATACCTCCTTAACAACTGTTTACTAAGGGGCTTTCCGTATAATCTTAATTTGGGCTTTCTTGCCATTATATTTCTAGACACATCCCAGATCATTGTGACCTTTGACTGACCTCCAGTCTGTCTAACCTCCTAGCCAAAGTGACCCCAAAAAGTGTCAAGTGTCTAGTATTTCCAGTTATGAGATACCATGGGGAAGGGGTAGTAGATCATCATCATCATCATCATCATCATCAGAAAAGGCCACTTTCTGTTTACTTAGAATGGTAATTTTACTAGATCATTCAGTCTTGCACTGTGACTCCTACCATCTCCTTACCAATGGCAATGCTGGCCAGGACTGATGGGAGCTGTCATCCAAAAACATCTGGAAGGCCACTAGTTGCCCACTCCTGCTATAGAGTTTAGAATCTTAATAGGAGTGCTATGGCTTTAAGAGCTACACACATAAGAGAGATCCCACTAGTGAAAGCTTACCATTATCACTGTTTCCTCAGTGGCATCTAGTGAGTTCCAGGCTAATGGGCTATGATGAATCTGTTCTGGGTTTAACTTCAGACTTTAAAGGAGTTGTTAAGGGGGAGTGACCATGTTCTCCTGGAGTTTGTTATACAGAGGAAAGAGGGAAGCCAAGCATAGTCAGACATGCATTCTAGACTTTAAGAAAGCTGATTTCAGAAAACTTTGGAAATTACTGGGGGTGATCCCATGGTCAGGAATACTAAAAGATAAAGGATTTCATGATGGATGAAAGTTTCTTAAAAGTCAGATATTGAAGGCACAACTTCAAACAGTTCCAGTGAGGAGGAAAAAGGGAAGGTGTCTAAAGAAACCAGGATGGATGTCGAAAGAACTCTCCACTGAGCTAAAACTTAAAAAGGGTATGTACAAGAAATGGAAAAAGGGGGAAATCACAAAAAAAAGGGAAAAAAAGAATTCAAACAAATAGCCAGCTCATGTAGGGGGAAAGTCAGAAAATCGAAAGGACAGATGGAGCTCAGCTTTGCTAGAGAGGTTAAAAACAATAAAAAGGGCTTTTTTGGGTTATGTCCGTAGCAAAAGGAAGAACAAGGAAATGGTAGGGCTGTGGCATAGAGAAGATGGTGAAAGGCTAACAGGGGACAGAGAAAAGGCAGAAGAACTTAACACCTTCTTTGCTTCAGTCTTCTTCTCCCAAAGGGGGAACAATGCTCCACTTGAGAAAAATGGAGCTGATGATGCAGTACGGGAAATACAGCACAGAATTAGTAAAGAGGTTCAGGAATACCTGGCCAGTATAAATGAGTTCAAGTCTCCAGGGCCAGATGAACTTCATCCAAGGGTATTAAAAGGACTGGCAGAAGTAATCTTAGAACCACTGTCAATAATCTTTGAGAACTTCTGGAGAACATGAGTGGTCCCAGCAGACTGGAAGAGGGCAAATGTTGTCCTCATCTTTAAAAAAGGGGGTGGGGGAGAAGACCCAAATAATTACTGCCCAGTCAGCCTGACATCAATATTAGGAAAGATTCTAGAGCAGATCATTAACAGACAATCTGTAAGCACTTAGAAAGGAATGCCATGATCACTAAAAGTCAACATGGATTTCTCAAAAACAAGTCATGCCAGACTAATCTCATCTCTTTTTCTGATAGAGTTACACACTTGATAGAAGAAGGGAATGCGGTGGATGTAGTGTATCTTGATTTCAGTAAGGCTATTGACAAGGTCCCCCATGATACTCTTGCAAAAAAGTTAGTAACCTGTGGGCTAGACAATGCAACTGTTAGGTGGATTTGTAATTGGTTGACTGACTGAACCCAAAGAGTAGTCACCAATGGCTCCTCTTCATCCTGGAGAGAAGTGACCAGTGGGATGCCACAGGATTCTGTCCTGGGCCCAGTGCTATTCAACATCTTTATTAACAACTTGGATGAGGGAACAGAGGGCATGCTTATCAAGTTTGTAGATGACACTAAATTAGGAGGGGTAGCTAATACCCCAGAGGACAGGAACAGAATTCAAAATGACCTTAGCATACTAGAAAGCTGAACCAAAACTAACAAAATGAATGTCAACAGGGAGAAATGTAGGATACTACACTTGGGCAGTAAAAATGAAATGCACAGATATAGGATGGGTGACACCTGGCTTGATGGTAGTACATGTGAAAGGGATCTAGGAGTCTTAGTGGATCACAAGCTGAACAAGAGTCAGCAGTGTGATGCAGCAGCTAAAAAAGCCAATACAATTCTAGGCTGCATTAATAGGAATATAGTGTCTAGACCAAGAGAAGTAACAGTGCCACTGTATTCTGCTTTGGTCAGACCTCACCTGGAATACTGTGTCCAGTTCAGGGCACCACAATTCAGGAAGGATATTGAGAAGCTGGAACGTGTCCAGAGGAGGGTGACCAGAATGGTAGGAGGTCTGGAAGCCATGCCCTATGAGGAGTGGTTTAGGGAGCTGGGTATGTTTAGTCTGGAGAAGAGAAGGTTGAGAGGTGACATGATAGTCATGTTTAAATATTTGAAGGGATGTCATACTGAGGATGGAACAAGGTTGTTTTCTGCTGCTCCACAGACTAGGACATGGAGCAATGGGTTCAAAGTACAGAAAAAAAGATTCCACCTAAACATTAAGAAGAAGTTCCTGACAGTAAGAGCTGTGGAATACACTGCCTCGGAGTGTGATGGAGTCTCCTTCTTTGGAGGTCTTTAAACAGAGGCTGAATGGCCATCTGTCAGCGATGCTTTGATTGTGTATTCCTGCATGGCAGGGGGTTGGACTGGATGGCCCTTGTGGGGTATCTTTCAACTCTATGATTCTATGATCAGAGGTGTCGAACCCTACCTTGCAAAATAGGTTCAGCAGCAAAAAATAAGGGAGGGGGTTTATCAGCTAGCTCCATTTGGACTAAACCCCAGAATGGATTCACCACCTATTGACACAGAAGCCACCAACTGCCATGTGTGACATTATGAGCATGTAAGCCAAAACAGGATGAGGCATTAAGGGCCAAGAAGCAGCTGGGTGGGGAGATGAACTTCTCTTATTGGTTTGAGTTCACCAACCAATTTGCTGGCTGCAGGCTTTTAATTTAACGGACATGGCTAATAGTTATTGACAGACCATGAATTTGTCTAATCTTTCATTGAAGCCATCTGAGTTTCTGGTCACTACTGTGTGTCACGCAATTATGAATCCTATCACTTTATTTGTGCACAGTGTAAAATTGTACTTCCTTCTGACTGCTCTGACATGTTTTTTTTACATATTTGCATTCTATTCAGATTACAGTTCTGCTCCTGCTTATCTGGGACTAAGTTACATGGGATTTATTTCTGATGAAATGTTTAAAAAAACAAACTCCACTTTTAGTTATAAAGCTCACTAGATGACCTTGGGCCAGTTGTTCCTTCTCAAACAACCTGCCTCATAGGGTTGTTGTGAGGACTGAATGGACATGAACACACACACACACAAACACACACACCATATTTGCTGGCTGGAGCTCTTTGGAAGAAAGGCAGCATTAACATCTCTCTCTCTTTCTCTGGCTTTTCTTCGCAAATGAAGATTCAGGAAGGACTCATCCCGCGCTGATGACTAAAAAGGCCAATCCAAGATAAACAAGTCCGATTGCAGAAAGCACAGCAGAAGGGCTCCTTTGGTGATGTTTCCGGGTTGTGATTCTTTCTGTGTTGTCGTTTCTCTTCAAGACTTGTTCGGCATGAGTTCTCAAATGAGGCTGCAACATTGTGGATAGTGTGTCTCCATGCCTCCCGATGTGAGGCCAGGGCGGACCATTGTTGGTGATCAGTTTGGCCGAGCCTGAAATGTTGTTTCAGGGTGTCCTTGTATCTCTTTTTTTTTTTTTTGAGCGCCCCTCTTACACTGATACGTGGCGATTTCACCATAGAATACTATTTTTGGGAGGTGATGGTCCTCCATCCTAGAAACGTGGCTTGCCCAGCGCAGCTGTGTTCTCAATATCATGGCCTCAATGCTGGTGATCCCTGCTTGCTCAAGGACAGCAATAAAGAAACAAAAATAAGGTCCCATCCAAATGGTGAAAATAATCCAAATGGCAATCGCATGGAAGGCGACCTCTAAATGGACATTCGCATCAATACGTCTCAATACGGCCAAATCCACCATGAAGCTCCAAAGGGTAGCCTTCAGAGTTTTTCTTGGAGTTTTTAAAAAGTTCTGTAGGGCATGCGAATGTGCAATCATTAGGACAGTTGCATTCGTGTTGCTGCAATGAGGCAGCGTAAGCTGACTTGACCAGATGAGCATAGGGACAGGGCTTGCAAATAGGGCAAGCGCCTGCAGCTGCCATGTTGGATTTTTGGCTAAATGAGAGATTGTTAAGGAGATAAAATGGTGATCTTTCTCTTTTCTTATTTTTTCTTTTGTAAATTTGAAATATCACTTGTGAGCACCATGGTAAACCGTTTTGTTTTTTTAAAAAAAAATTGGTGGCAGCAGATTTAAAACAGCGAGTAAATCACTCATGGCCGCCATCTTGGCTAGGGGCATGAAAGTTTAGGGGGCTCTTTTGACCATTAAGACAGGTCGCAGCGCTGCGAATTGCTGTTTCTTCGGAGGAGATCATATCCCCCCCTCCTTATATAGACAGGACCTAAATCAGTTTCCTCTTAATATCCTACCAATCACTTTGCTCTAGTATTAGTAATACTGCCAATCACCTTGCTCTGGTATTAGGAGGTATGGGCTCTCTATCTATACCACTTGTCATTGTATAAGCCTTTTTTTTTTTTTTTAACACAGCTAATGCCAACAACCAAACTAGCCTCACACAACCGGAGCTTCCCTGTGTGATTATAGAGCCAAACAACCAGGTATTTTGCTGGACATCCCCCACCTTCGTTGTAAATATTTTAGAGAATATTTCTGCAATTGTGCACACAGTAACCAGCTCAGTTTGACAGAGACAGACTGCAAGAGCTGAAAATGCTCAGGTCTGCCTTTGGTTGCCATGGCAGTATTATTTTTTCCCCTCAGCAGTTTCATTTCAAGCCCTCACTCTGAGCCATTGACTTACATTTAGACCTAGCCAGTGGCAAAGTCAGAATAAACACCGGGCAAACCAGTTCAGCAATCCAGACTGCTTTTTCATTGGTTACTGTACCCTGAGGGAAGCTCTTGCTAATAAAGGTTAGGGGGGAAATGAAGATGAGATCCTCCTAAATTTCTCAGAATATAAAGGAGATGGCACCACGGTGCTTATCTGGATGTTTGCTGTACAGGGTTGTTCTCTCTCTGTGTGAGGGAGTTGTCTGTGAGAGGATGGCTCCCTCAGATTTCTAAATGTTTCAGCTTTCATTTAAAAAAGCAAAAACAAAAGGCCGAAATATTATTTTACAGAGATAAGAAATACTGTGACAATTCCCACCAATTAGCCTGCTACCTTCATGTACTTCTAAGCTGCCATTTCTAGCAGCAAATTTATTGGGTTGGAGAATGCTTGAGCCACACCTAGTTGTAGGTATGGCTACCCATGACCTAGCTTAGTGTTAGGAGCCATTTTGTTGCCTGAGGTAGAACAGCAGATGTTTCCACCCATCCAAAACTCAAAATTAGTTTGGAAGATATTAGCTAAGTTGCCCATCATTACTTAGGGCTTTATCAGCCGAGTCTCTAATTGCCTGTTTACGATGTCATGGTAGTGCAAACAGGTTCCCGCTATCGCACAACGTCGTCCTCCTCCCATGGTTACTGTGTGCTCCAGTCACCAATAACGCAGCCCTTTTAACTGATGGGATAAGCCATCAATAGCTCTCAATATCGTTAGTTTCACAGTATTATAGAGCATGCGAAAACACGTCCTGCTGTAACCACGAGATTACAGTGTAAGTGGACAGTCCTCTTTCCCCCCTCCCCATTCCTAGTGAGAAAATGTCCAGATGAGAATGTGAAAATGATCTACAGGAGGCTCTTTTAATGAACTGTCCCATTTTGTTTGCAGGTTTTTAGGTTTGTTTAAGTGTTTATGTGTGTTTAGTTTGTAAACTAAGGGGTTTTTGGAGTTTTTAAGTGCACTTGCATCTTCTCATGAGAACCTCCAAAATCTTGCCCATACTAAATCACGGAAATAAAATCCCATTCTTAAAGTGCCAGTGGTGGTCATGCAATAATTCCATGGTGGTAGTATCACACAATTACAGCAATGTGCAATAAGTATAATAAAGCTACTCGTTTCAGCTTTCCTCAATAGTGGAATTACAGTGTTTTTTTGATGCTAGTCTGATAAAGTCCTGTGTTACAGTTAGTAACTAACTATAGTCACTGGATACTTACAATTTGGAAAGGAAATTTCCCATTATCCAAAAGTAACTAAAATAGTTACTGAAATAGTTATTGCTGCTCTTGCGGCAACTGACTTATACCTTATCTCAAAAGCATCAGGATGATAAAAACCACTGACCTATGATACAAAACACACATAAGTAGTGAGGCCACACTTCCTATTAACTGTAAAAGTAATTAGATCCAGCTACTGTTATGCCCCCAAAGGGATCAAGTTTCTATGATTCTATCTTTCATTACATTACAACTATAGTGTAACATAGTTATGACTTAAATAGTGGAGAAAAGGAAATAATTACTGTACAACTAACAAGTTATTTGTTAACTAGCTACTTCCAAGCTTTCCCCTCATTCACCCAAGTTAAGGCTCACAACACCCAAAGCCATAGTTATTCAGACACATGAGCCAGACAATCCTATAAGCACTTGTCCCTGTCTTTGTCAATAGGCATTTTAATTTGTTACAGTTGGCCCTCTGTATCCATGGATTCAACCATCCACGACTTGAAAATATTCTCCCCGCGCCCCCCAAAAATCCAAAAAGCAAACCTTGACTTTGCCATTTTATATAAGGGACACCATTTTAATGTGCCATTGTATATAATGGGACTTGAGCATCCACAGATTTTGGAATCAATGGGGGGAGGTGGCATTCCTGGAACCAAACCCCAGAAGATAACAAGGGCCCACTGTAGTTAAGCTTTGAATTTTAATTATGGAGCAGTAGTATGTGAATAAAGTGGTGTGTACAGTTTGATCCCTGTATCGCGGGGGATATGTTCCAAGACCCCCCATGGGTACCTGAAACCATGGATAATAGGAAACCCTATTATTTTCAGTGAGACCAACGCCGGAAGTTGACCACAGAATCACATTGGAGGACCTATAAATGCCTAAAGAGAACATATTTTTTCAGATGTGGATAAATGAAACTGTGGATATTGAATCCATGGATACGGGAGTGGACCTGTATTTTTTTAATCTTTTATTGAAATTATGTTTTAATAATGTTTTTAATCCTGTTTTTAGTAATATTGTTTCTTAATTCTTTTTTAACATTTGTAACTTAATGTTTTAGCTGGATCTTTTAAAAACTATTGAAAGCCCCCTTGAATCCTACCTTGGGAGAAGGACAGGTTGCTTACCTGTAACCATAGATCTTCGAGTGGTCTTCTGTGAATTCACACAGTTGGGTTACTCCTGCGCCTGCGCAGAGCTTCGGAACCTTCTAGAAACGCTAGGCAGAACATGCTTTGATACATTTTTGGCGGTAACTCCGCCCACACTAACGGTCCCTTAAAAGGGCTTCCCGCTCAAATTCCCCTCAGTTCCTTGAATGACGCCGCAACATGCAGCACCAGGAACATTAAACATGTGTGTGTAATGCCACAGGACATAGAGGGGAGGATGGGCGGGTCTGTGTGAATTCACAGAAGACCACTCGAAGATCTATGGTTACAGGTAAGCAACCTCTCCATCTTCTTCGTGGTCTCTGTGAATCACACAGTTGGGTGTAGACTGGCAAGCTTCACTCTTGGAGGCGGGTATGTCCCACACCATACAAACAAATATACCACCCAAGTAGACTTAACATTAAGAGCACCTTGCTAAACAAAATGATCAAAGCATACTACAACAATAATGACTTGGCAACAGATCAACACTCACTCATTGAATGGAAGATAACAGTACAGCCTTCCCAAAGGCCGCCTCGTTCCTAGAACGAGAGTCAAGTCTATAATGAGAGATGAAGGTCAAAGGCGATGACCAAGTTGCAGCTCTGCAAACGTCCTCTAGAGGCACTCCAGAGAGAAAGGCTGTCGAGGTGGAGACAGCTCTCGTAAAGTGTCCTCGAATCCGTGAAGGCAAGGGCTTCCTTGCAAGTTCATAGCAGAGCGCGATGGTTGAAGTCACCCATTTCGACAGTCTTTGTGGTGAGATGGGCTCGCCGAGCTTAGAGTCAGCGTAAGACACAAATAACTTGGATGACTTTCTATGAGACGCAGTTCGTTGGATATAGAAGGTCAGAGCCCGTCTGACATCCATGAGATGAAGGGTGAGCTCGAATTCATCCTTCGGGTCCTGCATCAGAGCAGGGAGAGCGATGGACTGGTTGAGATGGAAGCTGGAGACCACCATCGGAAGGAAGGAGATGTCGGGACGGAGGACCACCTTGTGTTTATGAAAGAGTGTGTAGGGCGGATCGGATCGTAGGGCGCAGATCTCACCAGTCCGACGCGCCGACATGATCGCCACCAAGAAGGCTGTCTTCCAGGAGAGCAGTCGGAGCTCAGTGGAAGCCATAGGCTCAAAGGGTCGACGGACCAGTTGGGAGAGTACCAATTCGAGGCTCCAAGCCGGGGTCGGTTCCATTACCGGAGGGTGAAGATTTGCAAAGCCCTTCAGAAACTTCTTCACCGTTTTATCCACAAAAGGAGAGGTAAGTCCCTTGTCTTGGAACTCGAGCGAGATGGCTGCCAAGTAGCATCAGATGGAGGAGAGTGACAGGCCCTCTGAAGACAAATGAAGAAGAAATTCCAAGACTGTTGAAGTGGAGAACTTCTCCGGGATCGGATCTCGAGAAACCAGAAACGTTTCATACCTTTTCCATTTGTACTGGTAAGACTTTCGGGTCGAAGGTCGGCGCGCAGCGTCGATAACTGTCTGGACATTGGGATGAAGAGGTGTGGAACATCTCGGTGCCGACAACGAGCCCGAAGGTATCGAGCTCGAAGGAAGAGCTATGGAGTCAACCTCCAAGCTGTCAGGTGTAGAGTGTTCAAGTCGGGATGTCTGACCTTGCCGCCTTGGATGGTCAGTAGGTCTGGGCGAGGCGGAAGGCGGATGAAACAATGATCCGACATCCGAAGAAGGGTCGCGAACCATGATTGTTGAGGCCACCATGGAGCAATGAGGATTGTGTTTGCTCTGTCCCGGCGAAGCTTGGTGAATCCCCTTGTCAGTAGTGGGAACGGAGGAAAGAGGTACAGTAGCGGTCCCGACCAATGGAACAGGAATGCGTCCCCTCTCGAGCCAGGAGCCCGGTGTCTCAAGCAGAACTGACGGCACTGGGCGTTCTCTGGAGACGCGAAGAGATCCACCTGAGGAAACCCCCAGGTCCGGAAAAGGTCCAGGGCAACCGACCTGTGCAGGCACCATTCGTGGATGGAAAGGCCGGAACGGCTGAGTCCATCTGCTAGGGTGTTCTCCTCGCCAGGAAGATGGATGGATTGAAGAAGAATCTTCCTCTCGACGCACCAGTCCCATGTGTCCAGTGTAAGTTGAAGGAGTTGCGGGGACCTCGTGCCTCCCTCGCACCATGGATTCGAAAGCCCTCAGCGCTTTCTGCACAGCGAGGAGTTCGAGGACATTGATGTGAAGGGCTTGCTCCTCGGCGGTCCAGGATCCTCGGATCTCGTAAGAGTCGAGGTGCGCCCCCCATCCCAGCATCGAAGCGTCTGTTGTCAAAGAGACGTCCGGCTGTGGAAGGTCGAAGGGCATGCCCGACAAGACGTTGTCTGGTACCAGCCACCAGTCCAGAGACCGCTGAATTGCCCTCGGCATCATGAGCATCTTGTGTGGAGAATCGTGGAGAGGATCGAACACCTGCAAGAACCAGTGCTGGAGTGGCCGAAACCGTAGCCTGGCAAGTTGAGTTACATATGTTGTAGCTGCCATGTGTCCCAGGAGTACTTGGATTGAGTGGGCTGGAAGCCTTCAGGATTGACGACAAGCATGAATTAGGGAGCGCAGGTTGTCGAAGCGGTTCTCGGGCAAGTATGCTGCTGCAGTAGGAGAGTCGAGGTGTGCTCCAATGAACTGGATAGCTTGAGTCGGCAGGAGCTGAGACTTCTCGATGTTGACAACAAGTCCCAGGTAGTCTAAGACATCTAGGGTGAGGCCAACATCGAGTTCTAGCTGACATCGAGATTGGGCTACGATCAGCCAGTCATCGATGTACGGGAAGACCTCCACTCCCTGCTGTAGTAGAAAGGCTGCCACTACCACCATGCATTTCGTGAAAACACGAGGAGCGGTGGAAAGACCGAATGGAAGAACTCTGAACTGGAACGCTTCGGACCCGACTTGGAAGGCGAGAAAGTGCCTGTGATCCTGATGAATCCCGATATGGAAGTAAGCGTCTTTCAGATCTATAGAAGCAAACCAGTCGTTCCGCCTGAGGAGGGGGAGGATCGATGCCAGGGTGACCATCTGGAATTTCTGTGGAGATATGTACTCGTTCACTCCCCGGAGGTCGAGGATCGGGCGCAGACCGCCATCCTTCTTGGTCACCAGGAAGTACCTCGAAAAGAAGCAGAGGTGATGAAGGTCGGGGTCGACAGGTTCGATAGCCCCCTTCTGCAACAGAGATTCCACCTCCTCGAGGAGGGGAGGGGAGGGCGGTGTTGATTGAATCCGTCCCGTCGGGGGCAAAGTGTCGAACTCTATCCAATAGCCTGTTTGGATGATTTGAAGTACCCATCGATCTGACATGATGGAGGCCCAGGCATGATGAAAGTTGGACAGTCGATCCCCGAAGAGAGGTGTCTAGGAAGAAACAGAAAAATCATGAAAGTGGAAGGAGAGGATTAGAACTTCTTGCGGCCCTGATCCCGGGACCGTTGTCTGGGCTGCTGCCGGTGCCTGGATCCCGAGCCTTGGCTCCTCACCGAAGGGGCTGGAGAGGCAGAAGGAGCGAACCGGAATCGTCGATAACCCTGGCCTAAGTACCCCCGTCGGAACTGTTGTCCATAAGATGGGACTTGCCAGGAATACCTTCCTCTAGGCCGGTACTGGCTGGTGGAGGCAGAGCCCATACCGTATTTCCTGGCAGTGGTCTGCATCTTTTGAGTGAACTCCAACTTGTCGTCGGTTCCGCCGTTAAACAAACCCGACTCATCAAATGGGAGATCCTCAATGGTGGCCGATGCCTGCGGGGTAAGGCCCGATGAATGCAGCCACACATGTCGATGTAGGGCTACGGATCCGGCGATGGTCTTGGCTGCGCAGTCCGCTACGTGTCGAGCCGAATTCATCTGAAGTCCTGCTAGCGCCTGCGCCTCAGACAGGATGGCCTCTGCCATCCTGCGTCGTTCATCGGGGAGGTCTTTAATTAACGGGACCATCCTGTCCCATAGGACCTGTTGATAGGCGCCCATGCACGCCGAGTACTTGGCCACCCTGAAACTCAAGCCCGCAGCAGTGTAGATCTTCTTACCCACTATGTCCAGTTTCCTGCCCTCAGGATCAGGTGGGGAAGACAGAGGTTGGCGCTGTTTCTTATTTTGGGCCATCTCGACAACCACCGAGTTCGGTTTTGGGTGGGTCTGCAACCAGGCAACGTGCTCGCCTCCCACACGGTACAGCCGGTCGATCTTTATAGACGTGGGCTGTATTGAGGAGGGGTTCTCCCATGACCCCTGTGCCAGCTTCAACAAGGAGGGCAACACTGGAATAGTGGTTGACGGGGGCGCCTTGGATTGGATCCTCTGAAAGATGGGATCGAGAGGCTCGGCCGGCTTATCCTCCGTCTTCAGGTCCAGAGCATGCGACATCCTCAACATTTGCTCCGCAAAGGCTCTGATATCGTCAGTGGGGGAGCTGGAGTCATCATCTATGAGCTCTGCCCTCGGGGATGGGAGATATGGTCGGTACATATCCCACGAACCCGTTGACGAGGAAGAGGATTCGCTGGGAGATCGATCTCTAGGCTGCTCCGGCGTTGGGGAGCGAGGCTCCGGAGTCGGAGGCGTACGTGGGAGTGGTCGATGCTCGAAGGGAGAGACTTGTACCATGGCATCTCGGTGTGAAGATGCTCTCCGAAATATAGGGGAGCACGACCGACCCCTCGGAGGTAGAGGCCTGGAGGATCTGATCAATTCCCCCCTTGGGGTGAAGACTTGCGACCCCGATGGGGAACCCAGCTCGGCCCTGCATATGGAGCGGGCGAATTCGTAGGCAGAATACGCCGGGATATCACCAGTGATGGAACGGACAGGGCTCGTCGATGGGTCCACTGGTTCGATCACAGATACCTCCACATCAGGCGAATGGTGTCTCAAGAGCTGGTCTCGAGAGACAACTAGGGCTGGAGAGGAGTGCAGTCGTCCAACCGGCGGCACGACATCGACAGCTGGAGAGATCTCCACAGTCACCACCTCCAGATCGGTCTGCGGAGGTAGAGGGCGATGGGTTTCAGCATCCAGTGCAGACGGTGGTGGAGGACGGAGAAACTCCTCACCCTGCTCCTTCTGATCTCGAGGGGGGATGCATGGAGCAGGACGCTCTGCCATCTTGGCCTTTTTCTCCTTCTCCTTTTTATCCCCAGCGTGCCTGGAGGTGTGCTTTTCCTTCTTTTTCTTCTTCGCTGGCTCCAAAGAAACAGCAGCAGAAGTGGATGGAGCAGGTTCAGCCTCCTTGGGTGTCGAGGGAATAGGCTCCTTAGCTTTGGCCGACTGGTCCCGAGCCGAATCCGAGGGTTGATGTCGATGGGCAGAGTGCACAGCCTCAGGATCCGACGCGGTCGAACGACGTCGAGAAGGGCTACGGGACCGACGGCGTTTGCGATCTGCGGAAGGCGGAGATCGAGACCGGCCTCGGCTTCGAGGTTCGGATGGAGGAGCAGACACAGAAGTTGGCTGCGTAGTCGGAACCAGGGCCTTTTCGTAGAGGAAGGACTTGAGGTGTGAAAGTCTTTGCTTCCTAGCCTGCGGTGTAAAGGCCCGGCAGTGGATACACGAATCCACATTATGGGATTCCCCCAAGCAAATTAAACAACGGGAGTGGCCATCTGCACTTGGGAGCTTGGCCTGACATACCACACAACGCTTAAAGGCCCCTTTGGTGGACATCGTAAATCAGAATTGTCAGCACAGTCCGAGGTCAAAACACGAAGGTCAGAGGCGGCGACAAACCGAGGGAGCGAGCCAAAATCATAGTCAAAGAGCCAAAGGAGTGAGTCGAGAGCCAGAAATCAGAGTCAGATGCCAAATCAGGGGGGTAGAGGTAGCCGTTGTCAGAATTGAAAGCCAAGTCAAAACCGTTAAATTCACTAAAGCACTAGCGTACAGAGGTTCCTTAGCTGCTAACGCGGCGGAAAGAAAGGAACTGAGGGGAATTTGAGTGGGAAGCCCTTTTAAGGGACCGTTAGGGTGGGCGGAGTTACCGCCAAAAATGTATCAAAGCATGTTCTGCCTAGCGTTTCTAGAAGGTTCCGAAGCTCTGCGCAAGCGCAGGAGTAACCCAACTGTGTGTTTCACAGAGACCACGAAGAAGATAGGCAGGATATAAATAAATAGCTAAAAGAAAAATAGGACAGTCTTATATGCAGATTGTTGTTGAAGGGGATCTAGTAAAAGATCCAGGTAGCAGTTGCACTCTGGGAAAACATTTGTGTGTCACACTGTGTGTGACCACCAAAACAAGGCTTTCTAAGTTGTAGCCCCACTTCTTTGGAGAGAGGGATATCTTTTGGCTTTAAAAAAGCTGAAAGCGCAGTCTTTCTAGACTGCTGTTGATATTTAAATGTTGTTAGTTGTTGCTAATGCTCTGCTCTGTGTATTTACATTCAAACTGTAATGGTGATTTCAAATTTTGTGATTGTGTAAACTGCCATGTAGGAGCAATACATGCTGAAACATGGATTTAATCTTCTAAATAAAATGCTAAAAGCATCTTTCAGCCACAGCCTGTGTTCTGCAATTTAACACAGGTCTGGACAAAACCATGATAGTAGTATCATAACATCAGAGTTGGGGATGGGTTTTTTTGAGGTCTTCTAGTCCAATCTCCTGCTTGGAAAGCAAGAGCTAAAGCATCCATGACAAGTGGCAGTCCAGGTTTTACCTGAAAATCTTCAACAAGAAAGAGTCCACCACCCCTCTAGGTATTTGGTTCCATTGCTGAACCTATTCTTACTGTCAAGAAGTGCTATCTGTTTTAGCACCAATACATCGAGTGCCATTCCAACTTTTCCAGGCTAAACATACCAGTTCCTTAAACTTTTCCTCACAGGACTTGTTTTCAATCCTGCTTACCATCTTGGTTACCCTTCTCCTGTGAAGGGCTTTACTTTAGATATGTGTGTTGTTTGACTGTATGATCCCATTAGAGCACTAAGTTCTGTTCCCCCCACAATCTCACAACCGTGCTTTTCCAAGGTTTTACCTGGGCATGCCTAAATTTGTCTGATGGCTGCAAACTGTGGTTTTGTTCCCAAGGTTGCAAAACCTTGTGTGTTAAATCAGCAAAGCAAGACAAGTGAGACTCTCACAGTTGCTCCACAAGCTGTACCGTAATTCAGTTTTCAAATATCCCATGGGCAACTCTTGACAGAGGGTGTGAGGGTTCTGTATATATAGTGTGTGCCTCAAGGTAAAATTAAACCCTTAGGAAACATCTGTTGTGCTTTTTGGCAAAGTGACAAGAATCTTGTAATGTCTTGACTACATCTACAGATATTAAATTTATTTGGCTGCAGATAGCACTGGCAGTATTGGATTTCATTATTCTTTTTAGTTACTCCTTTCCTCTGCATCCATCCTCCTCCTCCTCATTTTCCCAAACCAGGGGTGGCATCCTGTTCAGTGTTCATAAGCTTGTAAGCTGGACTTATGATCTTGTAACTTTTGGATTCACATTTATAGTCATTAATGACTGAATGTGACCTAAAAAGCCTCTCTCTTCAGCCAGGCAGTGCCCCAATTGAAGGGTTTTGAAATGCTGCAAATTGAGGTGATGGGAAATGTTGACTTTAGCACTCTTCCAGTTGTGGAGTGTGTTGAGACAAGCAGCTGCAGCAGGGTGCCGAGAGGTCTCTCCAGCTGCTTGTATCAATGTGCCCCATGACTCGAAGAGCACAGCAGAAGCATTTCCTAGTGCCCCAATCTGCAACACTCAGAAACCCTTCCATTGAGATGCTCCATGGCTTAAGAGGTAGGTTTTGGATAAGTAGCATCAGCAGAAGCAGCTACACTGATGGAGCTCCATCATCATAGCTATGTCTGATGATGCAGAATCTTGATCCAGGATTCAACGAATATAATATAGTTAAAACATTAAAAGGTCAAAATTAAAATAGAATTAAACTATTGATAGGAAAGATGATGTAGCATAATGGCCTGAGTGTTTCACTAGGTCTAGGGACACCAGGGCTCACATTCCCACTTAACCAAGGAAATCCACTGGGTGACCTTGGGCAAGTCACAATCTCCCAGCCTCAGAGGAAGGCAAAGGCAAACCTCCTCTAAAAAACTCTAGCCAAGAAAACCCTGCAATGGTGTCACTGTAAATCAGAATAGATTTAAAGGCATTTAACAAGAAGGAATTAGGAGTTGCTTTATATGGATGTCTGTGTTTTTTATATATTTCACATTCTGTTCCAGTTTTGTGCAGACCTTGGAAGCTACTTTTTAAAGTAATTCATTATGTAATACAGTACAAACACCTTCCATCCCAGTAATTTCTTACTATTGTGGAGGAGTAACTCATTACATTATTTATTATATTGATTGCTAGTTTTGCATTATATTTTGTAACCTCCTTGGAAGATGACTTATTAGTGATAAGAAAACTGCATAAAAGATGAAGAATTCTACTCCAAATGTCTTCAGAAATAATGTCTCAATTATTATTTCTGAAATATAACTACATCATGTCCTCATTCTTTTGCAGTAGCTCATTACAAATAACTGTATTTCTTCTAGTACATTACTTCCAGGCTCTGCTTTATATGATTTCTGGTGCCACGAGAGGCTGATAGGTTGTCCCATGTGGTTAGCATAGAAAGCCATGACAATGGTATTAGATACACTATTAAAAATACTGTACTGCAGTGCAATATGCAACAGCACACCCTAAAACTGTCCCGATGTGGCAGAATTTGTCTCAAGTTATAGTTAATCCTCTAATTTTCTATGTTTTCAGTTGCTTTCAAAATGTCCTAGTTTAGTTGTCCTCTTCTCACTTTCCCCCTTTGTCCTCAGTTTACATCAGCTACTGCAAATTGAGTTCAAACTGCAAAAGTAGTTTGCTCTCAATTAACTCAGCAGGGGGAAAGGAGAGCAGGGGGCAGAATCTTGTCCTTCCCAGTAGGCTCACGCCAAAGCAAACTGTTCCAGCTTCTCTTATCTTGTATATTCTTCCTCATTAACACTTGCCGCCTTGGCTGCTCTGATGCTGCTTGGCCACATGTCCTGGTTTTCATTTGTGAAATGTTGGGGGGTATGCAACAGCCTCCTGGGTCAGCACAGTAGCTGACTGCACTGGACGTGTATCAGCAATATTAATATTAATATTAATATTAATATTAATAATAATAATAAATAAAATTTTATTTCTGTCCCGCCCCTCTGCAACGCAATCGGCGCGGCTTACAATATAAAAACTTCATAGTCACAGTACCCTAGCCCACCCACCCCTTAAAATAATATTAAATTATAAAAGATTAAAAACATATAATAATTGAAAATATATAAATTAGAAAGAAAAAAGTTAAAACATACAATGGTTAAAAAAAAAATCTGATCGCAGCTCAGAAAGGACAGCCAAGTCTTGGGCCGGGATAGTTATTCAGGAAAGGCCTGCCGGAAAAGATCCATCTTGACAGCTTTTTTAAAGCTGTCTAAGGTAGTAATAAGATGGATCTCGTCCGGCAGGCCATTCCATAATCTGGGAGCGGCAGCAGAGAAGGCCCTCTGGGAGGTCACCGACAGCAATATAACAAAGTGGTCACTGCCAGGAATGACTACCTTATATTGGGGGATGATAGGACAATCAGTCCCCGGCAGAAGCCAAAAAATATCTCAGCAGGCTTAGCAACAACCCGTTCCCAAGAATACTCACACACAGAGTGTTTGTCATCCAAACAAACAGGAGGCACTTTACCTTCAAGCTCAAGGCAGTTGCAATATATACATCAGACAGACAAACTGCTTCGCTAGATATCAAGGAATTTCAAGAGAAAGAATGCTCTCAACTGAGCCTTCTTTTATACAGATTTACAGGGGATTGGCTCCCTCAACCACATGGGTGCATTAGATCAGATTTTGCACTCCAGACTCTATTCTGATGCTATGCCCTCCAATAACCTTCTTGTGCAACTGTGGCCTCAGGGCTAGCATGACTTGGCAGTTCCTTGGCCTTGGCTAGCATGACTTAGCAGTTGTTTGGCCATCCTATTGAATCCTGGGGTTTGTAGTTTGGTGAGGCACAAGAGCTCCCTGGCTGAGAGTTCTAAATATAGTTATCCTTCATATTTGCTGGGGTTTGGTTCCAGGACCACCCGTGGATACCAAAATCTGTGAATACTCAAGTCCCATATATGCAATGACATAGCAAAATGGTGTCCTTTATAAAAGATGGCAAAATCAAGGTTTGCTTTTTGGATTATTATTTTTTAAAGAATATTTTCAAGCTGTGAATACTTAAATCCGCGGATACCAAATCCATGGATACGGAGGGACAACTGTACCCTTCCCTAAACTACAACTCCCAGGGTTCCAGAGGATGGAACCATGGCAGTTGGAAGTACAGTAACAGTATAAAATTAGGTAGTGTTGAAAAAATGCCAAGCTGTAAATGCACCCAAAGAGATTCACACACTGGAGGCTATTCTACATATGTCATTATCTCCTCATTCATAAGTAGAGCACTCCAGAAAGTTTATCCCTCGATTGGACTTATGAAGTAGCGAACACCTCATTAATCACCTACATAGTGATTTCCCCCTCAAAACAGGAGCTTGCCTTGAATATAGGCATTTCCCATTTCCAGTCATGTAAATGATGAACAGTTTCCCCCCACCTTTAGAATAAAATCTTTGATAATACCAGATCAGCCTGAATGGAAAGAGTTTCCCACCTCAGCCAGTGTATCCTTTCTTCTTTTAGTCTGCCACCCCTTTCCATTTTTTCTTGTATACCAGTAGTTATTTTGCCACCTCTTGAGCTAAGCTTCATTTTGCATTAGTGTAAAAACAAACAAACAAACAAAAATCCTCCAAGTGACCACTGTAAAGTCCAGTTCTGCTGCTGCCCTCCTGCTCGGTCACATCTACGCTACCCAGCATTCTACTGATGATGTTCTGTTTGGTCTACTGTGTCAAGTGTTCTGCCACCAGCTTGATGCTGAAATTATTGTGCCACAGAACCTAGGGTTCCTCCAAAAAGCATGCTTAGCTGGCTACAGGGGTTTTGCTATGCAGGGAGCAGGCAAAATGAAGGCAATGCCTTCCCAAATAAGAATTCTGCCCCCATCCCCGAAATTTTCCTCCAAATTTCTAGCACTGCAGTAACTTAAAATATCAGTGTACCCTCCAACATTTCACAGATGAAAACTAGGACACATGTGGCCAAGCAAGATCAGAGTGTGGTCAAGATGGCAAAAGTTATGAATAAAGAAAAACAGACAAGCTAGGTGAGGCTGCAGCAATTTGCTTTTGCCTGAGTCTACCGGGAAGGGCAAGATCCCATCCCCACCTCTCCTCTTTCCCCCTGCTGAGCTGAGTCCAAACTACTTTTGTGCTTTGAATTCAATTTTGAACAATTAAAGGAAGCTGAGAACAAACAGGGAAAGTGGAAGGAAGAGAGGAAATGGGCCGTTTTAAAAGGAGTTGAAAACAAGGGATAAAAGAGGATTTTTAATTGGGACTCTCACTGCCAAACTGGGATAGCTGGAAGGTATAATTCAGCTGAGCATTGAGAAATATAGTTTAGGTGCCCAGAGAAAAGGAGCAGAGAAAGTTCCAGGGAGTGCAAATACTGCAAATATATGAGTTCTAGGTGTAAATATTTTTCAGTGTCTCTTTGCAATGCTAGAAATTTAGGCACTGAATGAAAATTACCCTGGGGACAGAAATCTTATTGGGGAGCACTGCCCCCAACTCCATAGCTACACTCCAAGACCCACTCCTGCCAAGATAAAGCCTCTTTACATTTCCCAAGAATCCTTGTCCTTCAACACTGCATCTCTAGAAAGATTTCTGTGCACTCCAGCTTCATCCTCTGGAAGAATCTAGAAATCCCACAAAAGGAATCTTTGAATCTATCACTGTAAGGTAGCTTTGTGTTCTTTCTTTGACTTTTCTATCAGATTGCTTGCGTGTATGCATAGACTTTTAATTCTTGTGTAGGAAGCTTGGCCATTTAGGTGCAGGCTTTCTCTGGCTGGTGGGAAAGAACACAACCAGGCTCTTTTTTTCTGTGCAGTACTCTTTGTTCCAGTCCTGTTCTGGCACAATAATCTCTTCTTTGTTGTTGCTGTTGTTGTTTGCCTTCAAGTCATTTCTGACTTATGGCAACCCTATGACAGTTTTTTCTTGGCAAGATTTGTTCAGAGGGGGCTTTCCTTTTCCTCCTTCTGAGGCTGAGAGTGTGACTTGCCCAAGGTCACCCAGTGGGTTTCTATGGCTGAGCAGGGATTTGAACCCTGGTCTCCAAAGCTGTAGTCCACAATGTTCAAAGATCTACATCTCACTGGGTCTCAAGCTCTTCTAGATGTGGAAATTTTGTATGGGGTTTAGCTTAGCTCTTTCATCAGTGATGTATACGCACAATCCTAAACATCCACTGGACTGACTATGTGATGAATGTTGCTGCCCTTGAGCAAGCAGGGATCACCAGCATTGAGGCCATGATATTGAGAACACAGCTGTACTGGGCAGGGCACGTTTCTAGGACGGAGGACCATTGCCTCCCCAAAATAGTACTCTATGGAGAACTCGCCACGGGTCAGCGTAAGACGGATGCTCCAAAAAAGCGATACAAGGATTCCCTGAAACAACATCTCAGGCTTGGCCAAATTGATCACCAACAATGGTCCACCCTAGCTTCACATCGGGAGGCATGGAGATGCACTATCCACAATACTGCACCCTTATTTGAGAACTCACGCCGAATAAGTCTTGAAGAGAAACGACAACGCAGAAAGAATCACAACCCGGAAACATCACCCAAGGAGACCGTCTGCTGTGCTTTCTGCAAGCGGACTTGTTTATCTCAGATTGGCCTTTTTAGTCATCAGCGCACTTGCAGAAAGTGCGGGATAAGTCCTTCCTGAATCTTCGTTTGCAAAGAAAAACCAGAGAGAGATTGCTTCTGCTATCCTTTCATACTATGGCCATGTGCAGGAAACAGTCAAATCAATCCAAGACCTTTTTATTCTCCACACATATTTCTTAGCTTCTTCAATAAGCCCTAGACTCCTAATATGCTTAATCCAATTTGCAGCCTCCCAAAAGTGGAGATCCAACTTGCTCTATTCAGTTTCAACTACACATGACCAAACCCTAGTTTTTCAGGCCTCGCTGCACTCCCCCTCCCAACTTTAAACCACAAAAAATGCTTTCAACACTAATCTCTCTGTACTGAAGTCAACTTCATGGATTTTGATTGTATTCTTTTAATTCTCTGTCTTAGAACTGTTTTAATTCTTTATATGCCTGTTATGCATAGGACTGGCCATTGCACATGAACTGATTAATTCTGTTAGAATTCATAGTGTTATGCTTGCTAATTCCCAATGTACATTGTGTTCATTTTGATTCTCACCTGCCAAGTAAACTCCCTGAGAAATAGATCAATAGGAGTGACTGGGTCACGTTTGTTAAGACATGTTGCTGCCAAGGTTAAGAGGCCCTTATCTATGTGTATATATCAGAATGTGCACATGTTTGTACATGTGTCTAGAGAAAGGACTTGCTAACAAGATATTCTTTGTTAATGAACTTAACAGCATTAGGGTTCATGTGCAGTAAAACTGCAGAGAAGTTTACTGATGACAGGTGTTTTTGTACATCACGGTAGAAAACAGTGGCCCTTCAGATGTTTCAGGTGGCAACTCACATAATTCTCCCACCACTGGCAGTGCTGAAGAGGGTGGTTGGTAGGTATGAGTTAAAAACATGTGGAAGGCCACAGTTGCCTGACTTTGTTATATAACATTAATGCATGTTTTAGTTTGTAAATTAATAATTTATGCAGCAATTGTATGAGAGGTATGTAATGGACTTTAGAGATACATAATAAAATTTTAACTATTCCTAGCTTCCTCTACAAAGCAACAATTCAAGAATTACTGATGAAGATACCTTAACTACTTAGATCTACTTGATGTGCAAATATGCTGGGGGGAGGGGGTTCTATTTTTGTAGCTATTTATAGAAATACAATTGTGCAAATATAGCTAGGGTTCCCAGATCTCTAGAGCTGGCCCTGACTTTCAGGACCTGGACCTTCTTTGCTGGTCCTCACAGCAAGGGGGAGGACTTGCAGGGTGGGAACACTACCTTGAAAATCGAGTGAACAAATAATTTCTCCATTTGTTAGACTTGGTTCTTTTTCTCTGAAGGGCATACCTTGTGCAACTGTGGGTGATGCTGAATGTTATCATGCTTAATGCCATCATCAAGGGCTGCCTTTTGTAACATCACACCTGTGACATCACAGATTTAGCTTTCAAATCTTAGGGCCCAGAACAGTCTTGACTTGGCATCCACAAATATATCATTTTTTTAAAAAGTATTTTTAGACAAAGGCAAGACTAGGTGAACAGGAACTATTTCAAGAAAAAAAACCACAAGAGAATGGAAAACAAAATAAAAACAAAAAAATGAAGTGAGATGTGTTCTAGTATGATTTTAAGACAAAACAACAGCACTTTTATGTGAGACAAGGGTAACTGTAACCAAGTATTAATGCTCAGCAAGATTAGGCTTCAGGTATAATAACAGCTACATTATGCAAGAATGGAAATGACTCTTAGCTAAAAACAGGTACAAAGTTATTAAACATGTTAATTTTTTTAATGGAAAGAACATCCACAGGTTGTTGTGTTTCCAGTTCAACCCAGCTGAAATTACTTCCAAGACAAGCAGCGCCACCTTGTACTTTGCTGGGAAATTACAAGAAAACATGATCCATCAACTTGGCATCTTCTTTATCATCAACGGGAATTTGAACCACTCCTTCCTGATCAGCCAGGATTGAGATGATAAGCTTGAATAATTTTTCTCTCCTGATCTGAAGGCATGTTTCAGCAATCTCCTTCCATTCTTCCACAGTGCAGACTGTATCACTTGTAATCATTTGTGCTAACACGTCTATAAGTAAATTTCACAAAGAAAAAAAGAAAAAGAATATTTTGCTGCATTGCCTTTCTGCTTGGGTCATAATTCATATGACACTGAAACACACTTTCATTTTGACAGGATCCTAAATTAATTTCACTGGAGTCATATACAACCCTATTCCTAGAAGTAAACCCCAGTGAATTCAGCAGGACTATAACTGTTAGTTGCTGCAATCCTATACAAACTATGTTGAGACCAAGTCCCATCAGATTCAGATTTAACTGTTTAGTAAATGTGCATACATTCACAGCAGGTAAGTTGCAAAAACATATGAAGTCCTTTTAATAATGACATCCAGGTTTATATTACTTTTCAAGACTAAACAAAGCTAAGGCATACCTTCCAGTATTACATAGGTGAAAATTGGAACATGTGTGGCCAAGCAACTTTAGCATGTGGTCAAGATGGCAAAAGTTATTAATGAGGAAGCATATCCTAGTTAGGAGAGGCTGTAGTAGTTTGTTTTATCTTGAGTCTCCAGGGAAGGATAAGATTCTGCCCCCTTCCGCCCCCCCCCCGCCATTAATTAAGTGTGAAGTACTTTTTCACTTTGAACTCAGTAACCCAAAGGGCTCCTCTTCGTCTTGGAAAGATGTGACCAGTGGGGTGCCACAGGGTTCTGTCCTGGGCCCAGTGCTATTCAACATCTTTATCAACGACTTGGATGAGGGAATTAGGGGCATACTTATCAAATTTGCAGATGACACCAAATTAGGAGGAGTAGCTAATACCCTAGAGGACAGGATCAAAATTCAGAATGACCTGGATAGACTGGAGAGCTGGGCCAAAGCTAACAAAATGAAATTCAATATGGAGAAATGTAAGGTACTGCATTTAGGGCGGAAAAATGAAATGCATAAATATAGGATGGGAGAGACCTGGCTGAATGAGACCACATGCGAAAGGGATCTAGGAATCCTAGTAGACCACAAGTTGAACATGAGCCAACAGTGCGATGCGGCAGCTAAAAAGCCAATGCGATTTTGGGCTGTATCAATAGAAGTATAGTGTCTAGATCAAGGGAAGTAATAGTGCCACTCTCTTCTGCCTTGGTCAGACCTCACTTAGAATACTGTGTCCAGTTCTGGGCACCACAATTCAAAAAGGATATTGACAAATTGGAGCGTGTCCAGAGAAGGGCAACTAAAATGGTGAAAGGTCTGGAAACCATGCCTTATGAGGAGAGACTTAGGGAGCTGGGTATGTTTAGCCTGGAAAAAAGACGGTTAAGAGGCGATATGATAGCCCTGTTTAAGTATTTGAAGGGATGTCACGCTGAGGATGGAGCAGGCTTGTTTTCTGCTGCTCCAGAGACTGGAACACGGAGCAATGGGTGCAAGCTCCAGGAACAGAGATTCCACCTCAACATTAGGAGGAACTTTTTGACAGTAAGAGCTGTTCGGCAGTGGAACGCACTCCCTCGGAGTGTGGTGGGGTCTCCTTCCTTGGAGGTCTTTAAACAGAGGCTGGATGGCCATCTGTCGGGGATGCTTTGATCGTGATTTCCTGTATGGCAGGGGGTTGGGCTGGATGGCCCTCGTGGTCTCTTCCAACTCTGCAATTCTATTCTATGATTCTATGATTCTAAGAGGGAAAGGAGGAGGAGGAGAAAGAAACTGGGACATTTTAAAAGCATCTGGAAAACTGGGATGAGAGAGGATTAAATTAAGACTGTCCCTGCCAAATCAGGGTAGGTGGAGCATATCCTAGGGGTAAAAAGCATAAAATCAGTGCTCTGTTTAACCACAGATAAAACAAACTGATATTTCATTCAGATTGTCTCGATGTGAAGGGATATTAAGTGATAACGTTGTTACCTAAAAGCAACACAGTTAAGTAGGCATCTTAAGCACAACACTTAGTTCACATGCAGAGCACTTAGTTCCAGATTCAACCCCTTTCATCTCTAGCTAAAAGCAGGAGCAGCCAGTTCTGACAGGTTTAGGGGCCAATTCTTCTCACTCATCCATCAGAACATAGGCTACATCCCTGCTACTGCATCACAGAAATTCAGCTTTTAAAAGTTTCAAAACAAGCATTTCCTTTTTCCAATCTGCCATAAAGATTTTAAATTTCTAGAAACTTTGAAACCATGAGGGGAAAAAAACATTTTAATGGGGCTTCTTTTTCCTTCAAAAAATTGAATTTTTTAGGAATACTGAAGAAATTTGATTTACAGATTGACAGTCACTGTTGCTGTAGGAATGTAAAATGTATTATACATACTTTGGCTTGCATAACATTATCATACTTGTTATTTTAAACTTACAGGTTTGGGACATGAATTTATTTTTGATTTTTAATTTTTTGTTGTAAATGGAGCTATAAGGCATTGAACTAAGCTGTGAAAACCTCTTTGGTTTTGTCACTTTAATCAGGAGCAGGTAGAATGCAACAGAAACAGAAGAAACTATAAATATTAGTAAAATATAGAAAATTATTTTGTCTGCTCTAGCTTTCCACCATGTCAAGGAAACATAAAGCACTCATTCCTACAAAAATAACAGAGAGAAGGAAATCAAGACCAGGAACTGCAATGATACTGTACTGTACATAGATTAAGATAAATGTCTTCCTATTACATAGTTTTTAGAAATAGTTTTGGAGAAGAAAGTGCATGAACACCCTGTCTTAAATGTTTCATTCATCATTCTAAAAGAAGATATACTATAGCCTGTTTTTCCATTAAAAAAAACTTAGGAAAAACCAGCAGGGGGAGGATTTTCCCATAAATTTTCCCAGGGGGTTGGGAGCACTTTCACATATCTAGTCTGAACAAGTTTAAGTGGTATGGGGGCTGGAGCGTAGTCCATGGTGAGTTCCATAAAGTTACTGAGCCAAAAACAAGCCTGATTGGAAAAGGCCTCTATATGGGTGAGACTTGGACAAGCTGCTGCCAGTCACGCCACAAGCCAAGCCCAGAGTAAGAGTGCCTAAAGTGACAATGAGCAATCAGTGGTCTGAGGTCTCACTGTTCTTAAAGACGTTTAACTGCAGCTGCAGGTGCAGGGAATCTGACTGAGACTTGAAGCACTAGGGGGGAGTTTAATCCTTTCCCCTTTGCCATTTTCCTAATGAAAATCCCTCCCCCTAAACTGCTGTTTACCCTGCAGGCTGGAACAGGTACCTGTATATTTTGCTCTCTGAGATAAATGCAAGTCCAACTGTACTCACCTCTGCCTTCCTTGGCAACCTCCTCCAAGAATCGTATGCAGTAGACTCTGTGCTCTGTATGGATGAGAGTGAGGATGGTTTCCCCAAGGGACATGAGGGCTCGTTTCCCTCTCCACTCTTGAGTCAGGCAACGGATGAGTTCCACCCCAGGACAATGCTTCAGTAGGAAGATATAATCCTCTGAAACCAAGCAGCAAAGGATGTTGTTCTGTTCTGGAAATGGGTATTGTTCAACACTTCCCCAAGACTTTTGTTTGGGACTAAATACTGACATGCTTTACCACCATATAATAGGCTTTATGGGTGGTAAAAGATGCACCAGATGGGATACAGCAGGGAAGTATTCCATGCCTTTTGCTAATGGATTTCAGCATTCACTCATAGCCAATGGTAGAAGTGGGCCTCTAATCAACTATCGAAGCCTGCATGGCTTGCTAAGGGGTGCACCCCCTCAAGCAAGGCCAATGGAAGATAAGACTCTGAAGGATTATATAACACAGAAGCCTCATACAAAGCAAACTGAAGTGCACAAGTGTGACCTATGTCCCCCACCAAGCTATAAGAACAATACAAGCAGATTAGCAACAGAGGAAAATCCATTCCATTGGTCCATAGTCAGTCTTCATATCTTTTCCCAGCCTTAAATGCCAAGCTGATGCAAAACAGTATCAACATCACTAATACAAGTTATCCCGTACTCTAACACTGGACAGCTGTTAACATTTGGCCATGATGCTAACAAGGCCTCTAAAACCCATCAGCCTGGTTGCAGAAGACCAACTCACTACAGATGTTAGAAATGCAGTCAGAAAAATCACAGAATTACTTTAGGAAGTTTATGGGATATCAGACCTATAAATAAACATTACAGCTTTGGAATTTACCTCTGGGAAGGCGATGGAACTGATGAAGGTAATCCATGGCTCCAAAGATCTGTCCCTGTTTGCACAAACACAGAACTGCTTTCTTGTGTAACCCACAATAACTGTAGGCAATTTGAGCCAAAGCGAGGCACTGAGATTTGTTATGTTTATCCACCTCTGCATAATTGTAAATTGCATCACCAGCTGCCTCAGACAATTCCAACCTGCAGGAAACAAAGGCAGGTGGTTACTGGACTTTGAGGCACTGCGAGGACCTTCAAAGAACCTGCACTGGTGCAGTGGGTTGAATGTTGGACTAGGAGTCCAAGAGACCAGAGTTCGAATCCTTGCTTGGTCATAGAAAACCCACCTTGGGCAAGTCACATTCTTTCAGCTTCACAGGAAGGCAATGGCGAATCCCCTTGGAACAAATCTTGCCAAAAAACCCACTGTGATAGGGTTGCCATTAGTCAGAAACACAACAAGAACAGTAACAAAGACCTTCTAAGTTTTCACCATCACATTTTGCTGCATACTGGCTGCTAAGTACATGGCCAGATCTGCCAAAACCCAAGGTTTAATTGAGTCAATGCTTCAACGTTCCACTCCCAATTGCCAGATCTGGCAAAACCCAAGGTCTAATTGAGTCAATGCTTCAACTCCCCACTCCCAATCTGTCATTGCTTTCTGGAAAGTACCATAAGATGAGATTGGTTATGTGTATGTCTTTGCCTCAGTCTTTGTTTCTTTGGGAAATCTCTGCAATTTTCCTTCCCCACAAACATCCCTGTGTGAGAGCAGGAGCTTGCATGCTCTTTTCACTACAGGGACGATTCTTCACCAGCCCTACCTGGAAATTCCTGGGAATCTTTGGTCATCTCCCCTCCAAGTACTAACCAGGCCTGACCCTGCTTTAGCTTCTGAAATCAAACCAGATGAAGGGTGCTCAGCGGGCGGAGGGGCATGGTGGACAGTTCTCATATCAGCAAGGTAACACCAAAACAGGCGCTCAGGCATTCTCCCTGTTGTCCTTTGGTAGGCACATAGAGATCTTTCTGTTTTACAGGCCTTTAAGGACTGACTGCTCAGTGGGGGGGGGGACTTTCATTTGCTGTATTGTTTATATCTACTGTTTTTCTTTTTAATAGTTTGCGTTTATTTGCTTTTAATTTTATTGATAATTTAATTATATTTTAAAGTTCCATACAATTTAAATTTTTTAGCTATATTTGTTGTAACTTTGTTAAGATACCTTGAGTCTCACACTGGGAAAAAGGCAAGATGATGATGATACTGCTTTCTGTCGGTGCCTCAGCACTTCCTGCTCCATAACCTCACAACAGCAGAGTTAGGACTACAACTTTTGGGACTACAACTACCAGAATCCACACTGGCTAGGGGATTCTGGGAGTTGTGCACCCCCCAAATAGCTTTCCCAAGCATTACACAGACACCCTTCACACTTTGAGAAAGTTTGCCTAAGGAAGGATATGCAGCTTATACACAGAACAAGGAGCAACAGGAATGTGACTTGTTTGGAAGCAGACCGTTGGTCTATCAAACCCAATACTGACTACTCTTAACTGGTAGTGGCTTCCCAGGGCCTCTCCTATCAATTGGCTACCTCATTCTTTTAAACAGGAGTTGCCAGGGATAGAATATCGGACTTGCTACATGCTGAGCATGTGCTGTACCACTGAGCTACGTGAGCACTTTCCAAGTGTTTCCACTTGCCACTTACTTGTGCAGGGTCAACCAGTGCATCACTAGGTCCAACCGTTTCTCAGCCAAGGCACATTTGATGGCTTCAGCTGTCAAGTTTGCAGGAAGAGGCTGCTGAACAGCAATGCTTGTGCTTATGAGAGCTTCACAGTACATGAGCAGAGGGAGGATCTTCCCTTTAACACGACCAGCAGCTAAAGAGAGAAATCAGTGAGTTTAACTTCAAGCAAGTTTAGCCAGCCTAGCCAACTGTGAAGAATGCTAGGAGTTGCAGTCCAGCATGATCTGGAGGGCCATATGATTCCCAGTCCTGACATAAGTGGTTTGAACCAGGATACATGAAGGACTAGCTGCACCCATACAAACCTGCTTGTGCTCTGAGATCAGCACTGAAGACCACGTTTGCATGCTTGCTTGCCAAATCTAGTCGGTTGGAGGACATGAGAATAGTACTTCCTTGCTTGTGGAACATCCTTTTGATTGATGTCCACCATTCCCCATCATTACAGGCCTTCAAGCAGGCCCTAAAGATATACATGGGTACCTTGCTGTAACTGAGTGAGAATATTCTGGGGTGTCACTGTGTACTTTGTCATAACTTCAAAACATTAGCATTAGCAGAAATAGTAACCATTATTCAAAGTAAAGTCTCTGACGGTTAACAATTAAAATAGCAATTTTTTAATTCACTATTTAAAATTTTAATGAATCAAGAGTAGCAAGTTTATTTTAACTACTTCCAAGCTCTCTGTGGTATTTGCTCTCAATTATTAATTTCAGTTTTGTTATTATTGCTATTATGTTGTATTTTGCGTTTTAAAACCTTGCATAATGCCTTGTGAATACTTACTCTAAAAGGCAGCCATAAGTCTAAAATAAATATAAAATAAAGATTCTCTGTCACAGGAACCTTAACTTTAAGCTCAAAATGAATTTTTATTCAGGAAACAGGAATGTATTTCTTTTATGCACTTATTCTTATGGGCAAAATAAATAATGAAATCTATCCTACTGGTAAAAGTCAAAGAATTTGGTAATTCTTGATAAATATTGCACTGGAAACAGCAGAAGGAAGGAAATGGTTGTGGAAAGCTAAGAATTATAAAAAATAGGAGTAGAGGGACTGAAATTATTTCTTGGATATCAATTTAAATAGCCGATCTAATTGGCTAATACCAAAATACTACTTGGCTACCAATTTAAATTTTTAAGGCAGCTCAGTCAAAAAGTACATTTGTACACAGTCAAATAAAATTTCATGAAGAATCTAAACGCCTCTGAAATATTCATAGGTTTCAGTACTGAGGCAAGGTTTAAAGGAGAAAGGGAATATCTGAGGTTCTCCATACCCCTAAATTTCTCCAAGGTTTCTTCATTGCGGAGGATTCCTCTTGGACAGTTTGCTGCATATATTGCTGCAGCCTCATACTGACCACGGGAAAATAGTTCATTAAACCTAGTACAGATGAAGAACATTAGAACTTTAAAGAGTGGACAGGGCACACAAATACAATTTCCATTAAAAAGTATGAAAAAACAAAGTACAATTTCCATTCTTGCTTAATGAAAATATGCTAGGTAAGCCCAACTCTGGTAACTTGGGGAAAGAAGGTGAATAGGAGATCCTCTCCTTTCATATTCTAGACATGCTTAACATATATAGCAAAATAGAAGGAAGCAAAATACATCTTCCTGATATCCTGCCCACCCCCCATCAACAGCAGAGAAGTAGAACAAATATATGATTGTGAGTCCTGGTCCTCTCTGTGACTGTCTCTAACTGAACAGGTGACTCAGGGAAACTAAGAGCTCCTCCAGAGGGGGCAAATGTTTCTGGAAGTTGCAGCATGTGTTGCTCTAGTTCAGGCCTGGACAACATACAGCCCACAGGCAGCATGCAGCCCTCCAAAGCATTTTGTGTGGCCCACGAGGGTTCTGATTGGTCAACAGTAACTGCCAATCTTACATTTGAAATAAAACAGAGGCAAAACAACCAATTAAAAAGCAGTACTGGCTCAGAGAGTGACTCGCCTGGAAGCGCCTGCCGCACATTGGTGCCCCACATATGGCTGGGAGACATTAGAAGTGCTGGCTTACTTGAAAAGAATCTCTTACCTCAAGGTAAGCCAGCCATGAAGAGCTGATTTGGCGGCAGTGGCAGAGGCGAGGGAACACAGAGGCTGCTTGAGTTCCCCACTGCCAGAGGCTTAAGCAGCCTCTGCATTCCCTTGCTTCGTGGCCAGCCAGCCACCAGCCATGAAGAGTCAATTTGGCAATGGAAGCAAGGGAACACAGGGGCCATCTGAGCCCCCTGGGGCTGAAGCAGCCTCTGTGTTCCCTCGCTCCCCGGCCAGCCAGATGCCAGCCATGAAAAGCTGATTTGGCAGTGGAGGCAAGGGAACTCAGAGGCCACTTCAGCCCCCAGCCATTCCCTCTCTCTGTGAGGAGATGATTTGGCAGCAGTGGGGACAGAGGCAAGGCTATCCCAGCAAGCACTCCTGGGACAGGTTGAGCGAGAGGAGCACTGTGGAGTGAGCGAGGCAGTGGGGAGAGAAAGAGAAGCAGGAGGAGGAGGAGGTAATTATACCTTTATTATTAATAATTAGTTAATTAATTATACCTTTACTTGGAAAGTGAACCACTAAAAATCTATCTGTGGCCCTCAGAAGTTCAGCCTGGTCTTGGAAGGACTAGAGTTAAGATATGGATGGCACGCATATCTATGTTATAACAAAAGAAAGGATAATATGGAATTCGAACTGCATTGCATAAGGAAAGCATTGTTGAATACATGGGTAATTGTAAAGAAAATTTTTTACAAAAATATTCCAATGTGGACATCAACAGAAGAAGCTTTCTTTGGAAGAACTAAAGGAATAGAAGGGACTTGGCTCAAATATAAAGATATTATAAGGAGAGACGAACAGGGACAACTACAGATAAGATCTAGAGAGCAATTAGAAGAAATGGGCTTCAAATTAAACTGGTTCCAATACAAACAGATTTATGAAAGGTTCAAGATGGATTATAAAATAGAAAACTTTGAATTGGAGGAAAATAAGCTGGATGAAATAATCTTTGATCAAAATAAGAAACATATATCAAAATATTATAAGGTGGGCACAAGACATGGGGCAATGTATTGATTTAGAAAAGTGGGAAAGATCTTGGTTGAACACTCAAAAATTCACTTCATCTCAAAGTTTAAAAGAAAACTACCTAAAAATGTTTGGAAGATGGTACCTGACACCGGTTAAGTTAAACAAAATGTACAAGACGGGATCACAATCTTGCTGGAAATGTGAGCAAGCGAAAGGTACTTTATACCACTCATGGTGGACATGTCAAGTAGCACAAGAATTCTGGAACTGGTGAGTAATGTTATATATGATTTCAGCCGCAAGAATCCTCTTTGCATCTAAGTGGAAAAGAAAGGAAACCTCCACCATGGAGGAATGGTTGCTTAAGATACGTGAGATGATGGACATGGATTGGCTCACTGCCCAGCTTAAAGACATTCCAAAGGAAAAAATAGAGAAGGAATGGTTTCTGTTAAAGAGATACTGGAAAAGGAAATGGAAAAATCTGACCAACTTGGACCTATGAAAATTTTTACAAAAGTACAACATAACTAGAACTACCTAGATCGAAGTTGTCACTAAGGAGACGAGTTTAGCAGAATTTCAGATCAATTTAAGTAAAAGACACTCAGTAAGTACAACTAGAAAGAAGTTGGGAAAAACAGGGGATAGCATGCGAGAAGCAGGAATAAAGAACAAAGGATTCAAAAACAACAAAAAGAAATAAGATAGAGGAAATGCTGAAAATAAAGAAATTGGAAAAAATCTTTTTTGGGGTTGATAAGCTGAAAATAATAAGATAACGATTAATCTTTCTATTTATGTTTTTTTAATCCTGTAAAAAGTTACATTGTTTGATATAATTTCTTGAAAAGCAACTATGCATTAATGCATACAAAGTCGGATGTAACAGTATAAAAATTATGAATTAAAAAAAAAAGTTCAGCCTACTTTAATTTTGGCCCCTACCTACTGCCAAGTTGTGCAGTCCTACTCTAGTTTTTGGGTTTGTTTTTAAAACTTACACACAATGTTTCTGCTGTCCTGAATTATTTTATAGCCATTCACAGCACCAGCTGCAATATTTTCTTTCCCTCCTCAAGTGGGTTTACAGTTAGCCCTCTGTATTCACGGATTCTTTATCCATGGATTCAACCAGCCATGGATTGAAAATATCCCCCACCCAAAAAAACCCCAAAGCCATCCTTGATGTTCACCATTTTATAAGGGACACTATTTTACTTATTTACTATACCATTGTATATAATGGGACTTGAGTATTCATGGATTTTGGTATCCATGGGGGGTCCTGGATCCAAACCCCAGCAGATACTGAGGGCTCACTATATTTTTCATTCAGAGACATATCAAAACAAAAAAACCTCTTTCTCTTCTCTTTTCTCTCCTTTAGTGCTATAGTGTACCAATGTACCAGTGATGTAACACATTTGTATTGTAGCACTATGCAGTAGAACCCCCGTATCTGCTGGGGATTGGTTCTGGGGGCCCCCATGGATAATGAAAACCAAGGATAATAGCGAACGCCATTGAAAATAATGGGACATCTGGTCTAAAATACCATATCTGGTCTAAAATACCATAGAGTTGCCTTGGAGGACCTAGAAAATGACTAGAGAGGACACATTTTCTAGGAAGACCCTATGGTAGGTATGCTCTTTTGTGTCCTGTGGATAATCAGTAGATATGGGGTCCTACTGTAATGATAAGAGAAAAAATAAAAAGAAACAATCAGAGAGGAGAAAATTTGCTCTTTAAACCATAAGACCACTTCATGCCACAGATTTAAAAAAAGAACACTGGAAAACCATAGTGCAAATTCAACAGTTGTGGATTGATCCTCTGTGCTATCCCAAGAAGAGCTACAAATAGCATGCCAAAAGAATGGAACAAATGACTGTGGTGGTGACAACAATGAACAAAACCCAATGAGCCTCTTAGTTCTTTAGAACAGTCTGGAGGAACCCCAAATCATCTTCTTGGTTCCATTTCTCTTCCTAATTTTCCCTGAATGACCCTGGCTTCTCCTTAACTATAGAGACAGGCACGGAACATTTTTTGCTAAGAGGCTCAAAAATCTGATATGTAGGGCTTTAAAATGTGGAAGAGGGAGATAATATTCTTGAGGGCAGCAGTTCACCAAGTGCTGGAGATAACAGCCCAACTGTTTTAGAGGGAACTGGCTTAGGCCAAGAACCCAACAGTGGGAGGGGGAAAAAAAACTTAAATAAGTAGCCAGGTCCATGGTCTTAGATGTCTCTACACCAATGCACAGAGCATGGGAAATAAACAAATTGAACTTGAACTCTTAACACAATAAAGCAAATATGAAATAAGAGGCATCACTGAAACCTGGTAAGATGTGTCTCATGACTGGAATGTAGTTGTGACGGGTGGTTGGATGAGCGAGTGGGAATGGTGTGTTCCAGCAGCCAATTCTATGGTGAGAAACTGAAAGTGGGGGGGACTTCTGGATCTGGGGATTGCTTGACAGTTGGAAAGTGTCAGTTAAGCTCTGAGTTTTGAGTGGAGAGAGGGGAGAAGAGGATTGGAATGTGTGTATGCTGTAAGTGGAGCTGAAGGAATGTATGTGCAGATAGAATAAGTTAAGAGAAATAGAGATTCAGTGGAAATAAAGACCAAATCAGTTCTGTTACACTGTTCAACCAATAAACTAATCTTTATGCTTGCTTATTGCATCCAGACACCTCATGAATTTATTTTCCCTTACTGATATTTATTTGACATGTTAACCCTATAATTAAACATGCTGATACAAGTACTCTACGGTGAACTCGCCACGGGTCAGCGTAAGAGGGGCACTCCAAAAAAGCGATACAAGGACTCCCTGAAACAACATCTCAGGCTCGGCCAAATTGACCACCAACAGTGGTCCGCCCTGGCCTCACATCGGGAGGCATGGAGACACACTATCCACAATGCTGCAGCCTTATTTGAGAGCTCACACCGAACAAGTCTTGAAGAGAAACGACAACGCAGAAAGAATCACAACCCAAAAACATCACCCAAGGAGATCTTCTGCTGTGCTTTCTGCAACCGGACTTGTTTATCTCAGATTGGCCTTTTTAGTCATCAGCACGCTTGCAGAAAGCGCGGGATGAGTCCTTCCTGAATTTTCGTTCGCGAAGAAAAGCCAGAGAGAGAGAGAGAGAGAGAGAGAGAAACAAGTACTATCCAGATTAAGTCAAACTCCAGTCCAAGGAAGGGATTAAGGGGAAGTTTGACATAAAGGTGGCTACTGTGGAACTGTGGTCTCCACAAACATTTATTTGGTGGCAACGTAAGCGCCGAGGTGGCCAGGCTGAACAGTGACATAAATTTGGCTGGTGCGTCTGCACATCACAGTAGTAACAAAGGGTATAACCTATTTCAGGGAAATAGAGCAAACAGGAAAAGAGAATGAATAGCATAATATGCCAAGGATGTTTACACCTGTGAAGAGACCCATGATTTCAATCCTGGAAGCCAGGTTTAAAGCATCTGGGTAAAAATGAAGGGGGAGAAAAACAACAGGGATGTAATTGTGGGTGTCTACTACAGACCTCTAAGCCAGACGGAGGACTCAGGTAATACTTTTGTGGAACAGATGGCCACAAATTCAGAAAAGAAAGAGGTTACACTCTAGAATCTAACTCACAGACCAGCACCAGTCCATATATCACCATTTTTGAGTACCCATTGTTCTATTCCAGGGGTGGTGGGAAATGTGTAGCTCTTCCAATGTTTTTGTACTGCACATTCCATCAGCTCAACTCACATAGCCAGTGGTGAGGGATGACTTGAATTGCAGTCCAGCAATATATGGAGAGCCATTCATTGCCTATCCCTGCTTGGATCTGTTCATAGAATCATAGAAATGGAAGAGACCATAAGGGCCAACTAGTCCAGCCTCCTGCCCTGCAGGAATACACAATCAAATCGTTCCCGACAGATGGCCATCCAGACTTTGTTTAAAAACCTCCAAAGAAAGAGACTCCACCACACTCTGAGGCAGTGCATTCCATTGTTGAACAGCTCTTACTGTCAGGAAGTTCTTCCTTATGTTTCAGTGGAATCTCTTTTCCTGTCGTTTGAGCCCATTGCTCTGTGTCCTAGTCTCTGGAGAAGCAGAAAACAAGCTCACTCCATCCTCAATATGGCATCCCTTCAAATATTTAAACATGGCTATCATGTCATCTCTTAACCTTTTCTTCTCCAAGCCAAACATACCCAGCTCCCTAAGCCACTCTTCATAGGGCATGGCTTCCAGACCTTTCACCATTTTGGTCACCCTCCTCTGGACATGTTCTAACTTGTCAATATTATTCTTGAATTGTGGTGCCCAGAACTGGACACAGTATTCTGACCAAAGCAGAATAGAGTGGTACTATTACTTCCTTTGATTTAGACACTATACTCCTATTGATGCAACCTAGAATCACATTGGCTTTTTAAGCTGCCACATCACACTTGTTGACTCATATTCAGCGTGTGGTCTACTAAGACACCTAGATCCCTTTCACATGTACTTTTGTCAAGCCAGGTGTCACCTATCCTATAGCTGTAGATTTCATTTTTTTTCTGCTAACTTACATTTCTGTCTGCTGAAATTCATTTTGCCACTTTTGGCCCAGGTCTCTAATCTGTTAAGGTCATTTTGAATTCTGATCCTCTCTTCTTGGGTATTAACTACCCCCCCTAATTTGGTGTTATCTGCAAATTTGATAAGCATGCCCACCATTCCATCATCCAAGTCATTTATAGAGATACTGAATAGCACTGGGCATAGGACAGAACCCTTTTAAAAAGCGCAGAATGAGCTCTAAAGCGCGAAATGAGCTCAGGCTTGCTAGAGAGGTTAAGAACAATAAAAAGGGTTTTTGGGGGTATGACTGCAGCAAAAGGAAGAAGGAGGAAATGGTAGGACCACTACGTGGAGAAGATGGCAAAATGCTAACAGGGGACAGAGAAAAGGCAGAATTACTCAACACCTTCTTTGCCTCAGTGTTTTCAAAAAAGGAAAAGGATGATCAACCTGAGAATAATGGGTCAGAGGAAACAATAGGGGAAATCCTGCACAGAATAAGCAAAGAGGGTAGTACAGGAATACCTTCTTAATCTAAATGAATTTAAATCTCCAGGACCAGATGAACTACATCCAAGAGTATTAAAAGAGCTGGCAAATATAATCTCAGAGCCATTGGCAATAATCTTTGAGAACTCCTAGAGAACAGGAGAAGTCCCAGCAGACTGGAGGATGGCAAACGTTGTCCCAATCTTCAAAAAGGTGAAAAAAGAGGATCCCAACAATTATTGTCCAATTAGTCTGACATCAATACCAGGGAAGATTCTAGAGCAGATCATTAAACAGAAAGTCTGTGAACATTTAGAAGGCAATGCCCTAATCACAAAAAGTCAACATGGGTTTCAGAGAAACAAGTCATGCCAGACTAATCTGATCTCTTTTTTTTTTATAAAATTACCAGCTTGGTAGATGAAGGGAACGTTGTGGATATCGCATATCTTGATTTCAGTAAGGCCTTTGACAAGGTTCCCCATGAAATTCTTGCAAACAAGCTTGTAAAATGTGGGCTAGACAAGTTAACTGTTCAATGGATTTGTAATTGGTTGACCGTCCGAACCCAAAGGGTGCTCTGCAGTGGCTCCTCTTCATCTTGGAAGGATGTGACCAGTGGGTTGCCACAAGGTTCGGTCCTGGGCCCAGTGCTATTCAACATCTTTATCAATGACTTAGATGAGGGAATTAGGGGCATACTTATCAAATTTGCAGATGACACCAAATTAGGAGGAGTAGCAGCTAATAGCCTAGAGGACAGGATCAAAATTCAGAATGACCTGGATAGACTGGAGAGCTGGGCCAAAGCTAACAAAATGAAATTCAATATGGAGAAATGTAAGGTACTGCACTTAGGGCAGAAAAATGAAATGCATAGATATAGGATGGGGGAGACCTGCCTGAACGAGACTACATGCAAAAGGGATCTAGGAGTCCTAGTAGACCACAAGTTGAACATGAGTCAACAGTGTGATGCAGCAGCTAAAAAGGCCAATGCAATTTTGGGATGCATCAGAAGTATAGTGTCTAGATCAAGGGAAGCAATAGTGCCACTCTATTCTGCCTTGGTCAGACCTCACCTAGAATACTTTGTCCAGTTCTGGGCACCATAATTCAAAAAGGATATTGACAAATTGGAGTGTCTCCAGAGAAGGGCGACTAAAATGGTGAAAGGTCTGGAAACCATACCTTATGAGGAAAGACTTAGGGAGTTGGGTATGTTTAGCCTGGAAAAAAGACGGTTAAGGGGCAATATGATAGCCCTGTTTAAGTATTTGAAGGGGTGTCACATTGAGGATGGAGCAAGCTTGTTTTCTGCCACTCCAGAGACTAGAACACGGAACAATGGATGCAAGCTCCAGGAACAGAGATTCCACCTCAACATAAGGAGGAACTTTTTGACAGTAAGAGCTGTTTGGCAGTGGAACACACTCTCTCGGAGCATGATGGGGTCTCTTTCCTTGGAGGTCTTTAAACAGAGGCTGGATGGCCATCTGTCAGGGATGCTTTGTGTATTCCTGCATGGCAGGGGGTTGGTCTGGATGGCCCCCGTGGTCTCTTCCAACTCTACAATTCTATGATTCTATGAACCCTGTGGCACCCCACCAGTCACTTCTCAGGATGAAGAGGAACCATTGGTGAACATCCGTTGGGTTTTGTTAGGAGTTATTGGCTGTCAGTTCCAGGAGTTTCCAGAAAAGAAAGGAACAACTGTAGCCAATGTGCACAAATATATTACTAGTCCCTGGCACATGGGGGTGGGTGTGAATTGCCAGTCCCAATAAATTATTAAAAAAAAATGAATTGCCAGTCCCTCACCACAGACAGCTTAAGAAGCACTGGATAAGAGGACTGGCTCTGTCACCTTACCTTTCAATGTATTCTATGAGATCTTCAGCCTCTTTGCTTTTGCCAGGGTCACGTTCAAATACACTTGAGACGCTGGAGACAATTTCACCTGAAAGGTTAGATCCATCCAGAGGAAGTTAATGTTTTATGCCAGCTCAGACCACAGCTCATATAATCCCTTTCCCACTGGCCATGGTAGGCAAAGCTGATGGGGTTTGTAAGCCAAAACACCTAGAGGAAAAGAAACTGCCCATCCCTGTTTTCTGCTCTCAGAAAACATCCAACAGCCATGTTAGTCAGTTTGGTATGTGTTGAAAGCCTTTAAAAGGTATCCTTGCACTAGAAGTTTTCAGTGATTTTATGTTTCATTTAAATGAGGGGGGCAACTGTCAGGAATTAAGAGGTTGCATTGCCTTCCAGCATCTCAACAGGCACATTCTTTGGCTCACAAATGACCCCCACATTCTCTAAGGGGCTTAGGGGAAAATTTCACCATTTGGGGCTCAAGTGAGGCCTTTTTTTCAGGAAAAAACAGTTTATCTTCTTGGTTTTATAAAGGGTTCTTTCCTAGCCCTACTGGGAAATTACTGCTATTCCCTGGCAGTCACCTATCCAAGTACTAACTAAGCCTCACCCTACTTAGTTTCCAAAATTAAATGAGACTGGATAGGTTCAGAATTGGTGGGACCAAGAAGATCGGAATTAGCCTGATAAATTGGGGAAGTGGGATGCTACCCGAGGCATAGGGAAGAGAATGCCAGGATACCCAGAAATATGAAAATGAGAACAGGGCAAATGAGGGAATATAGAACGTAGAGCTCAAGGAGTGGTAGAGAAGGAGACAAGTGAGATGATACAAGCCCTGTTTGTGCAAAGAAACCCAAGTTGAAAAGACAGTACTGTATTAAGTAGCTGCTTGCCACACAGATCCATTGATTTCAGCATCCACCACAAATCTTATCTTGGATACAATGTTGTAGGGTGTTGTTGTTTTTTTTACCTTTTGCAAGTTTCTCATTTTCTATCATTTGATAGATAAGCTGCTGCAGGGTTTCAATGTTCCTGTCTGAATTTTCCCAAAGAGACACAATATTTGCAAACTGTGTCAGTCGATAAAAGCTGCAACAGGAGAATACCTTGTAAATATTGCTGGGACAATACTGGACTCCTGTTAATGGCTCCTTTAAGCTTTGTCCTTTCCCTATCCATCATTCTTACCATTTTGCTCCCTTTACCTTTCAAATCAGGACAGGCTGGCATTCTTTGCTTCAAAGTTTTCCCAGCCAAGAATCCTACCCTAAATATCACATGGCTCACAACTTATTTGCCATGAATCAATTCATATATTACATTATTACAGACCTGAAGATGGGATTAGAGAGCCCTCCAGATGCTGCTAAACTGCAACACCCTGCATTTCTCATCTAGGGCTGCTGGGATTTGCAATTGAGCAGGATTTGGAGGGCCTCACGATTCCAAACCATGTTGTAGCTCTACAAATCTTTTTCCTCTTTACATTTACGATCAGGTACATGATTTATACTTTTAAAAATCTCTGGTTTTAATGTGATGCTTTTAAAAAACATATATTTGAATTGTTATTCTGTTTCAGCTGATCTTGTTCAAAGTTTTTGAGCTGCCTTGGGTCTCATACCTGGAGAAAGGCAGCACAGAAACAGAATAAATAAATAGGTATATTATTTGAATTAGTAATTCATGTCCCTGGCTCTTGAAAGATCTGCAGACCTCAGGAACAAACAAGACCTACATTCCACAAGTCATTTAGTGAATCAGGAGAATTATTATTTACATTTATTTGCCTGTCTATAAGAAGGAATTATTTTCACAATTGCAAAACATACCATCCAAATAGCATTTTATGGCATTCACAATATTTGAGCTTCTACAGATGAAAGTCAAGTTTCATATGCACTTGACAAATTCTTTGCTGATCTGTATTCATTTATGTGTGGTATGAAATGGGTATTCCCTGCAGGAAATGTGGGCTTGCATCCTGTTGGTTTGTTGCAAAGAGTAGACCCATTAAATTAATTTTTGACTTACAAGCAAAATAAATAACAAATCTCATTGATTCAATGGGTTTACTCTAGTCAGGACTAACAACAGGATTTAAGCCATGGTTTCCTCATATTAGTTGGAAAGAAGTATCTTGACCACATTGCTCAAGATCATGTTTAATAGTGTAGTTTCCTTCTACCTTAGGACCAGTGAGCCCACTGCTAGCAGTAGCTTTTCAATGTGTCAAGCTGGGACATTTCCTGATGATGCAAATTAAGATCATTCAGCTAGTAAATTCATGGTAACTGATTACTGACTCCTAAGTGAATGCAAGAAGGTCCTTTGAAGAGATGTTGGAGACTGAGCTATATGCATGTAAAGCATGGGTTATACCACTACGCTCCCTTGTTAAATGAAGTGGACATAGCCATCTTCTTGTTGATGGCCTGGTGCTAATTAATCTATGTGCAGGTGTAAGGGATTGAGCACAGTTCCTCCTTTAGATATGCTAGCTCTGGGATCTATCATGAAGACATCCTACCATAATCTTGTGTCCTTCAGATGTTTTGGACTACAGCTCTCAACATAAGCTGCTAGGAGTTGAGTGGAGTTGTAGTTCAAACACTAAGCATTAAGCCATGATTCAGTCTGATGACAGCAAAAAGGAATGTATTATCACAACAGGTCCATTGATTCAGCAGAAGGTGTGAAAGAACGAACACCTTGAAGAACCTATCCTAAGAAAAACTATGCAACTATGGCTCTATACCAAAACTTTAGATTTTCATTCTCTTTTTCAGCCTCATTTCTCAGCTGAAGTGCCCGTTTCATGTCCTCATCAACATTGGCTGTGTTCTCCAGAGGGATGTATTTTGTCAGCATGTCTTCTCTCAGTTCCTTCACCCTCCTTTGTAGATGAGCAAGGTGGTTAGAAAGAGCATCAATGTCGAAAGAATCTTTCAAGTTGAGGCCTGTTGAGAAATGAAGGAACAAAACTTCCAGTCAACTTAAAACTGTGACCATAGCACACACTGTCTAGAAATTCATGCTGCATACAAATACTGTTAAAACAACATAATTAAGTCAGTAATTACTGTTATTATGCCAAGTATTTTTAAAAGGGGGGGGGATGGAGAAAACTTTGGCCCTCCAGAAATTTCGGCCCACAATTCACATGTCCAACCCAGCATGGCCAATGGAACAGTGGGAGACGTAGGCCAAAAATATCTTAAGATCAAAGCCTCATTTTAAAGCCAACTAAGCAACTCTTTTGTTGTGGAAAAAATAGGGGAGCTTCCTGTGATGTTATGGACTTTTGGAGGGAAATGTTGCATTTATTAAATAAATTTATTTAATTTAAAGTAATATGGTTATGTATGCAAGGCATAGTAGATTTAATAAAGTAGGGCTCTGTTGGGAGGAGGTGAGAATATGGAATGTTGGAATGTGATTTTGAGAAGACTGGTATATGACAGTTGGTCAGAGATGAGTAGTCTGTCAAATTTAGGAATTAGTGGGGTTTAGGAGTTTGCAATAGAGTCACAGCTAGAGCTAGTTAGGATATGACTGAGAGACAGAGTGAGAGATGTGTTAGAGTTTGTATCAGTCAGGATTTATATGCATTAAATAAGTAATCTGTGATGTTATGTTCAATTTCTGTTTAACAAGCCTTTATTTTTGTTTTATACACTTGAATTTTGTTTTATACACTGGAGAAGGTTATATAAGGAATATTAGTGGAAAACTTCTCAGTTGTTGGCAGAGGCAGGATTAGCAGAAAACCTCACAGCTGGTGGCCACAGCAGTGGGACAGGAAGAGCTCCTCACACTGGTGGCAGAGGGAGGGATATGGGAAACCCCTTACACTTGGTGGCAGCAGTGAGATTAGTGGGGCTAATATTTATACTGTATTTTGTGTTGTCTTGAAGAGGTGTTTGGGCTTCAAACAAAGCTTAGATGGGTTTCCCACCATTTAAACAACGGAAACCAAAACTCTGCTGATTGCTGTTAGTGGCTGAGAGATAGGAATTCATGCGTTTAATACCATTTCAATTTAATTATGACCTGATCTTATTTTTTAAATAGACACAATCAAAACTACATTTAGATGGCTAGGGCTCTGGAGCAGTTCCAAAATCAGGGCCATCTGTGTGATATGTGAGCTTTTCTAGGTGCAATGGCATAGAAAATGAATGAATGAATCAATACTTAAGAAAATACAAAGTGCAAAAGACTACAACACAAAAGTCTTATTATGTGAACCTACTACTTCAGGGAGATGAACAACCTGATCCCTACATATTTTTATCAATTACTCAAGTAACACAAAAAATATGATAACAGAAACATGGGGAAGATTTTGGAAAGTTGATTTGAGACTGGGCAAGAAGAGGAAGCAACCTTCAGAAATAGGCCCCTAGCCCGTGAAGAGCCTGGGGCTATTGCTCCAATTGAACCATTGATAATCCCGCCCTGGATAGAATCCACCCAAAGTCAAGCAGAAGCATTCATTACATATGTGTGCTTTCCCCATTAAAATCAATGCAATGCAAAGGTTCATAAAGTTGTCTTGCTCATGCCCTAAATTTAACAGAAACTAGGTTTCTCCATTACAGACAACTGCATCTTACCTGGAATCCTCTGAGCTGGATTGATTTTCTTGGTTGAGGTTGGAGCTTCTTTTGCTGAGAGGGCTTCCCGTAAAGTTCTTATTTTCTGTATTAAGTTCTCAGTTCTTGAAGAATTCTTCTCAATCTTTTTCACCCTAAAAAAAGGGGGACAAATGCCATTTAATTCTTATTGCAAAGTAATTCTGCTTTAAAGTAAAATTTTGTCAGTTGGCAGAAGGCCCAGAATCCATTGGTAGAACCCTGAATTACAGGTCGAACCCCCCCCCCCATATCTGTGGGGTATATGGGATCAGAATTAGCTTATACTACAAAAGGATTTAACTTCTTTCTAGAACATCACAATTTCCTAGGCTAATTGTGTGCCCAGAGATACCTTATTCCTTAATTCTGCTCACCTCAGCTGCTATTTTGCACTTTATTCTAGTTACTGGACATTCAGGTTCTAATAAAAAAATGAAGTAGAAGCCAGAACACTAAAATCTGCCAACCCTGGCTATAAGTTCCTACCATCAAAGTTATCTGGGGCTTTAGATTCTTCCCATTATTAACATTTTAAAATTCCTTATACTTTTGTTGTGTATTATTTTAATTAGTTTTAGTAGATATATGGGGGTTAAATGCTGAATCAGTTTTAAAGAACGGTAGTGAAATTAAGAGGCTGGGGTTTAGGAGCAGGTTAATGGGACTACAGTAGTTATTACTTTAATTTATATCCCACCTTTCACCTGGCATGGGACCCAAGATAGCTTACAACATATTAAAACAAAGCACAGCTAAAATCTTATTTTACATAAAAATACATAAAATAATATTAAAAGCACAAAATAAAACAGTTTAAAATATATTTAAACATAATTTTTAAAAACAATTACATATTGACCTGCCATCTCTGTGGGGGATATGCTCCCAGATTTACCATGAATACTTGAAACCACAGGCAATAACAAACCACATAGAATTATGCTGGAGGAACTAGGAATTGCCTAGAGAGGCTGCCTCTCCAGGCATCTCCATTGTGATTCTATGGTAACTTCCAGCAGAAATGCCTAAAGAGACCATGCTTTTCTTCTGAACTTCTTTTCCTTCTAACAGAAAGCCAGGTTTTAAACCCTTTCTTTCCCGCCCCACTTTTTTCCCCTCCAACCATAAAGCCAGGTTTCAAACTGTTTCTTTCTTCGGACACAGAATAAACTCCAAGAGCTTATTCTATACCTGGAGAGCCAGAAAGAAACCCTCCCATCCTCTGCTTTTCCTGCCAGAAGGAGAGTGGAGGAAATTGAAGCTTTTTCCTGGTTCTGTCAACCCCTTTTAATCTCCCCGTCCTGGTAGCCAATGTTTATTTGCAGTTTTTTCACTGTCATGGGGGTCTTGTGCCTCTAACCCCTGCGAATATGGAGGGCCAACTGTATTCTGTTGTTTATACCCTGTTTTTCTGTGATAAAACATACTCGGGTTACCAAATAAAACAAAAACAAAGTATACTAGAAACAATATAACAAGATATGAAAAGGTGGAGTTTAAAAGAGATAAGTAAATGATATCAGACAGTAAACTAAAAAAGGAAATGTAGCCAAAGGCTCTCATTTAAAAACTATGTACCAGAATGAAATGGTCTTAACAGCCTGTTTAAAAGGCAAGCCAGGAAAATCATATTTACAAATCACATTGCACAGTTATTACATTGCTTACTTTTCTTCCCCAAGGATCTTTAATCTGTTCAGCAGATTTTCAGTTCACAAATCTTTTGACGGGCTAGTCTATGTGTGACTTGGTCAGAGAACTGAAAGTAAGAAAGATCACAGAGAGAGAGAGAGAGAGAGAGAAAGGCTGTCCCTATCTTCAAGGCTGGCCCTATTTTCAAGTTCAAGGACATATCATGGTTGCAAGTGCTGTACATACCTACCTGGGAGGAATTCAATTGGATTTATTTCTGAATAAAAATGTACAGTCTGAGTTGCATGTTAATATGTCACAGACTTATGCCTTGAGAGTACCTGCCCCCCAATAGCTTAAAACACCCAAAGGAATCCTTACTTCTCTTGCAGTTCACCAATTCTCTTCTTGTAATACATAAGAGTGGAAGGTTCACATGCTAATATTTTTAATTTCCCATGAAGGTGAAAAGCAGTCTGTTGGCCCTTCTTTAGTGCTTCTATAAAGGCATCATATTCCTGCTTGATTGTTGTCAGGATGTTCTTGTATGCACTGACATGCTCAATTATCTGTGTCAATTAATGCAGAAACTGGTTATTCACCTTTACTGCTTCATGCAAGAACAAAGCAAGAAAACACTCCATTCTCTTAAAGGGGAGTTGGGTTTTTCACAGTACAGGAAACAGAAGAATGTAACAAGAGTCTGGATCAGAACAAAGCTCTGCCTAGTCTAGAAATGGGGGAAATCACCCCTCCCTTTTGACTGCCACTTTCCTACTATTTAGGGACCTTTCACACTACACAATTATAGCACTATGATTCTACTTTAACTGTCATGGTTGAATCCTAGGGAACCCTGGGATATGTAATTTGGTGAGGCACATTGAAAGCCAGCATGCTGTAGTAGTATGAGTGTTGGATAAGGAATCTGGAAACCAGGGTTCAAATCCCCGCTTGACCATGGAAACCCAAGACACTCTCTGCCTCAGAGGAAGGCTATGGCAAACCCCTTCTGAAACAGTCCTGCCAAGAGAACACAATTATAGGTTCGCTTTTAGGGTTACCATAAGTAGGAAACAATTTGAAGGCATACAGCAACAAGAGACATTAGCACTCTCTTGCTGACAATTCTAAATACAGTTGTCCCTCCACATTCACGAATTTGGCATTCAGTTTTAAGTATTCATGGCTTGAAAATATTCTTTAAAAAATAATAATCCAAAAAGCAAACCTTGATTTTGCCATCTTATACAATGGACACCATTTTGTTATGCCACTGCATATAATGGGACTTGAGTATTCATGGATTTGGGTATTCACGGGGGGTCCTGGAACCAAACCCCAGCAAATGTGAAGGGACAACTGTACTCCTTAAACTGCAAATCCCAGGATTTCATAGGAAGTTGCCATGGCAGTTAAAGTGCAATTATAGGACTATCATTGTGTATATGAAAGAGTCCAAAGCAAGGCCACATTCCCATAAATATTTAAAATAACTTTAAAAGTTACAAGTATAGTGCAAAAGGAGTAAAGGTATCCCTCACTAAGCTACAATTGTAGTGCATCTTAATTGTGTCTTAGTTATTGGGGGGATTAATTAACTGTAACTAATTACTTCCAAGTTCTTGTTGGATATACTCTTAAACCAGCTTACTAGGGCGTAAGCTCCTTTGAAAACAATGGGATATACTTTTAAACCTTGATAGGATGGTGCTGGTAGCCATTCTTTCGAGCTTAATAAGAACACTCAAATTGCCTTTCTGGATCATATCTAAGTCCATTCAGCACAGAATCAACTTCCAGTAACCGCCAGAGGGTTTGAACAATTACATCTCAGCCTCATAAGTCTTTGGCTATGCATGCTGCTACTCCATTTCACCCTTAGCATAAATAAGCAAACAATCAAGAAAGTCTTTCTTTGCCTGTATGGTGAGGCAGGACACCAGTTTCAGGTTAGCTTAGTTATTGTGAATTGTTCCAAAGCTGTGAACTACAGTTTCCTGGTTCAGACAAATGGGAAATTCATGGTTAATGGGAGACTTTCTGGTTTGTTTGTTGACAAAGGAGGGCTCCCCACTTTAGCTTTCAAAAATGGTACATTTGATTACTTTCCACTAATTTCAATGAAAGTCAGGTTAGTAGGCCCAAACCACAACAATCACATCTAGAAAAGAGATTTTAGCTGCGGTTGCTTACCATTTCAAATACATTTCTGTATATTATATAATATTCCTCAGCTGGCCCTTGCTCGGTACAACCCACTTTCTCAATTTCTGAAATTATGTAACTCTGAATGCTTTCCAGAAATTTTTTCTCAGTCTCAGGGATGATGGGAGGCAGCACTGAATGTTTGTTTGCTCTGACACTGGATGTTTTCATGATGGACAAGCTAAGCTTCCATTGCAAGCTAAGCTTCCATTGCAGACAGAAGCTTTCGACTGAAAGACATGTTTTAGTTAAAACCTGAAAGACAAATGCACACTATTAGAATAACTGGAAACTGAACTGTCTAGTTTTAAGCATAATAAATCCCACTATTTTTAGTGCAGCCATTTCCACTGGAGCATATTCTCAACTAATAAACTGGTTTAGGACTGCAGACTAAACCTGGATGTAGTGTTAAAATTCCTTAATGTAAAGCTGATACAATGAATTCAACATGGAGAGCTGTTGTTTAATAATATATGGTGCTGTTATCCTATGTATATGAACTCCAAACTAAGTCTTGAGTTCAACGGGACTCATTGCCAGATTAAACAAGATTAGGGCTGCAGTTTGAGAGACAGTTGTGAACTGGGAAGATGTTACCATTGCCAGTCCTATTAGCTTGTGGGGCATTATTAAAGCTATTTTTCAAATTTGGTGACAGTAATATGGAAACTACCATCAGCCACCCATACTGGAATCTCTTTTGTTCACTGCTTATCTTCAGGTGGGGAAGGATAAATATGTTGAATTTGTTGCAGGGAAAACAACATGTCTTGTGGCACCTTAAAGATTACCAACTTTTATTACATCATAATTTTGCATCTGATGAAATGGGCTGTACAGTAGGTCAAACCAGTATATGTCATATCAAAATGGGCTGATATGTCTTTAAGGTGCCACTAGACTTGTTTTTGCTTGTTTTCAGTACAAGATTATAATATCAACAGATGTAGCAATGTTGACTATGCGAAAAAAGACAGAAAAATGTGTGCAAGTTTTTGAGGTCTCCAAACCCCTTTATGAGGCAAGAAGTTACAAAATGTAGGTGGGAGAAGGATGACTGAAAAGGCCAATCCGAGATAGACAAGTCCGGTTGTAGAAAGCACAGCAGAAGGTCTCCTTGGGTGATGTTTCCGGGTTGTGATTCTTTCTGTGTTGTTGTTTCTCTTCAAGACTTGTTCGGTGTGAGCTCTCAAATAAGGCTGCAGCATTGTGGATAGTGCATCTCCATGCCTCCCGATGTGAGGCCAGGGTGGACCATTGTTGGTGATCAACTTGGCCGAGCCTGAGGTGTTGTTTCAGGGAGTCCTTGTATCGCTTTTTTGGAGCGCCCCTGTTATGCTGACCCATGGCGAGTTCACCGTAGAGTACTATTTTTTTGTATATTTTTCTGTGTATGTACAGTGCATATATGTGTATATATATATATGTGTGTGTGTGTGTGTATACATGCATATATATGTATATACATATACACACATATGTACAGTATATACACACATACACTACACACATATGTATATGTATATGTATATATACACACACACATACACAAACATATATATATGTATATATACACACACACACACACACACATATATATATATATGTATATATACACATCCCCCCCTCTGGCTTTTCTTCGCAAACGAAGATTCAGGAAGGACTCATCCCGCGCTTTCTGCAAGCGCGCTGATGACTAAAAAGGCCAATCCGAGATAAACAAGTCCGGTTGCAAAAAGCACAGCAGAAGGTCTCCTTGGGTGATGTTTTTGGGTTGTGATTCTTTCTGCGTTGTCGTTTCTCTTCAAGACTTGTTCGTCGTGAGTTCTCAAATAAGGCTGCAGCATTGTGGATAGTGCATCTCCATGCCTCCCGATGTGAGGCCAGGGCGGACCACTGGTGATGAATTTGGCCAAGCCTGAGATGTTGTTTCAGGGAGTCTTTGTATCGCTTTTTTGGAGCGCCCCTCTTACGCTGACCCGTGGCAAGTTCACCGTAGAGTAGTATTTTTGGGAGGCGATGGTCCTCCATCCTAGAAACGTGCCCTGCCCAGCGCATATACACACACATATACACGCATATACACACACATATAAATATGTATATACAGTATACACATACACACATAGATATAGATATATGTATATATACACACACACACACAAATATATATATATATATACCTGTATATATATATATATATATATATATGTATATACACACATACACATACACACATACAAGCATATATATATATGTATACACATACACATATATACACACACACACAAGCATTCGCATCATCCGTAACTCTTCATCAGGTGCTATCAAATTTTATAATATTAATACTGTTTTATCATCTTAGTTTACAATAACTTTAGAATATTCATTGCTTTATAATATACCTTTATACTGTTGGTTACTGAAGGGCGCCCCCTTTTTCCCTCAACGAACTCACTCACCCACCCACCCACCCACCAACCAACCAACCGACCGTTGCTCGTCTCTAAGCCGCAATCAACACGACCAGAGAAGAAGGAGGAGGAGGAGGAAGACTAGAAATCGCCAGAGGCACGATGGGAAGTGTTGTTTCTCTCCGCCCTTTCCCGTCGTTCTCGAACTTTCCGCATACAACTCCCGGCAACCCTTTCGCAACGGCCGGCGCTCTTCCGGCGCCATAATCACGCAAGGGGGAGGGGCTTTCTGACACGGAACTACCACTCCCGTCATGCCTGGTAAGGAAGTCCTGCTTTCCAGGCGCTGAGGCAAGCCGGGACTGGTAGTCTTTCCCAACGGGCACGAGGCCCCGCCTCTTCCTCCCTCAGCTTGGGAAACCCCGTGCGCGGCCGGACCGTCTTCCTTTCCGGCGTCCTCCATTACGCGAGCTGGTGTGTGGTGAGTCGGAGCTCCGTGCCGAGTGAGCCTCCCTGCCCTCCCTCCCTCCTTTCGCGTTGGGGGCTTTCTTATCTCCCCATTGCTCTTCCTTCCTCAGGTGCGGGCGGCGGCGCCCCCTTCGCCATCATGCAGATCTTCGTGAAGACCCTGACGGGGAAAACCATCACCCTCGAGGTGAGCGAGGGAAAGAAACGGGCGGAGAGAAGGAGGGGGTTCACGAAGCCCCCCACCGCAGGCCAAGGACGGGGATTTCTTACTTATCAGGGGGATTAGGAATTTTTTTTTATTAGAATAAGATCATTCTACTGAAAAATACACCCGACCGCAAAAGGCCGTAACAATAACGTAAAAGTAATAATTGTTTTCCTCTTTTCTTACTAATACAAAAATAAAACTGTCCTAACACTAATATATTTTTCCTCTTAATCTAAACACACTATAATCATATTATATTTACACATTATAATTATACCTATTCGGAAAAGAAAAAAAATAAATTAATTAAAAAATAATACAAAAATACAATAATAATAAAATATTTATCTAAAATATCCTTTTATTACTTATCAGGGGGAATAGGAATTTTTTTTTTATTAGAATAAGACCATTCCACTGAAAAATACACCTGACCGTAAATGGCCATAACAATAACATATATATTTGTATAATAATAATAATAATAATAAAATTATTTTTACCCCACCCCTCTATTAAAAACAATCGGGGTGACTTACAACAATTAAAATACAGATGCAAAAAACCCCTAAACACCACCCACCCTCCCCCCTTTTCTTACTTATCAGGGGGCCTCAACACCCTCCAAAAAATATAGGTATCAACATGGAACCAAGCAGGCAGAGGTGATTACGGGCTTTGCGCCTGAATCCCCGAATTTTTTTAAAAAAAAGCCTAGGTGCAGCAAAACTGAGATTTCTTCAGAGAAAACATGTTTAAGCCATGCTTAAATTCACCAGATACACCTGACTAGAATCCAATGCGTACTTGGGAGTGAATTCTCTTAAATTTTCTACAGTGGTCCAATCTGATCATTCTCATGGATTTTTATATAAGTAAATTTGTTTTGACATATAAGTTGTCCCTTCATATTCACTGGGGTTTGGTTCCAGGACCCACCGTGGATACCAAAATCCGTGAATGCTCAATTCCTATTATATGTAATGGCATAGCAAAATGGTGTCCCTTATATAAGATGGCAAATTCAAGGTTTGCTTTTTGGAATTTTTTTTTTTACGAATATTTTCAAGCCGTGAATACTTAAATATATGGATACCAAATCCGTGGATATGGAGGGACAACTGTATATAAACTTCTATTCACTTGAAATGACAAGTCTTCAAAACTGGTTTATGCATATAGGATCATATCATTAGTGATATTTAGAATACATAGTAGCTTGCTTCGATTTTAAGCATGTGATTTGATGCCCCATTGAAGCATTAGTTGGCCCTTAGTTCTCACTGGTCTATTATTCCTGATGGGATTCCTTTACTGTTGGAAAATCTATTTTGTTTTTTGTTTTTTACTTGAAAAGAATAATAACAAATATTCTTACTCAAAACACCAGGCAGATTAATGTTCCACTTTGGGTTTCTCCAACAACCATTTTTTAAACAAAATCTAAGATTGTTTCCCTGTCATTTATATATTTATTTAATTTATATCCTACTTTTCTCCCATAAAGAACCCAAAGTGGCCCATATGTTAGCATGCCCTACTACCCCCTCCCCATGAGATCCCATAACTGAACATATTAGACACTTTTTGGGGTCTGGTTGGCTGGAGCAAATCAAAAAAATTCACCCTAGATCAGTGGTTCCCAAACTTTGATCTTCCTGTGACTTTATATCTAATTGGTTTTTGTAGACTGTAGATAACCGTAGTTAAGAACCTAATAGATGTGTAGGATTGGACTAAGGGCCTGTCTACTCCAGTGTCCTGTTTCACACCCTTGTTGTTATTACTATTTCACTGCTATTAAAATATCTGTGTGTACAGTCATCCCTCTGTTTCCATGGATTCGGCATCCATAGATTCCACCATCCACGGCTTGAAAATATTCAAAAATAAATAAATAGATCCAAGAAGCAAACCTTGGGTTTGCCGTTTTATATAAGAGATACCGTTTTACCATGGCATTTTATATAACAGGACTTGATTATCCACAGATTTCAGTATCCATGTGGGTGGGGTTCTGGAACCAAACCCAGTGGATACCAAGGGCTCACTGTATGTGACTTCAGGTTGCTTGTCGACTTATGACAACCCCATGAATTTCATAGAGTTTTATTAGGCAAGGAATACTCAGATGTTTTCACTAGCCCCTTCCTCTGAAATAGAGTCTACAGCACCTGGTATTCATTGGTGGTTTCCCAGCCAAGTATTGACCAGAGCTAGCTTCCAAGTTCAGATGGGATCTGATGTCTTTAAGTGGTGCACAACCTGCGGCCCTCCAGGTGTTTTGGCCTCCAACTCCCAGAAGCCTGAGCCAGCTTGTCCAGTGATCAGGAAGTCTGGGAGTTAGAGACCAAAACATCTGGAGGGGTGCAGATTGTGCACCACTGTGCCAGCTTCAGTAACAAGTTAAAAATAGATTTAAAAGGTGTAAAGACAGACAGACCTGGGAAGCACACCAGAAGGACAGGAGAGGAATAGTATTTCTTGCTTGAAATTTCCCAGCAAGTAGTACCCAGAGGCATCCTGTCCCAACGTGACTAAACCAGAGTATGATATACCCGAGAACTGGCCACAAATTGGCCAGTTCAGTTCATTATCTGAACCATGCCTGATTCTATAGATGTGTGTCTGAGCCCCCTTTTGTGATTTAGTGTTTCTTTACATATGTTAGGGAAGCTAAGTGTCTTACTTTCAAGTTATTTTTCTTTCTTCATGCAATTTTCCATTTGTATAACTGGGAACACAGAATTGTGCAGAGCAGAAACATTAGTATTTGTCATGTATGATGAAATAATAATAATTATTATTATTATTATTATTTATACCCCGCCCCTCTGTTAAAACAATCGGGGCGGCTTACAAAAATTAAAATACAATACAGATAAAATCCCCAAAGACCCCCCACCCCCACCCTCCCCCATGAAAAAATATTAAACAATTATAAATTAAAACCAACTGAACATGTAGTTTCAGTCAAAATTACAGTCTTGCACAGTTTATGGACATGAAAGCCATAGGAATACTTTTGAGTGACTGGGCTATATTTGTTCTTGGCCAATATTAGAAAGACTGGATTGTGCAGCTTTTGTGAGCTGCTGTACAATCTTGGCTCACATACCTAAAGCCATGTGTACTGCAGAAAGTGCTCTCAGGTAAGCACTTTCATCTCATACGACAGTGCTCTTGGGCTAACGTGTCTTCTATAATATCTGAATAGGAACTGTATGTATTACCAACTAGTTTGAATCTATTAAGTATCTTGGTGATTGCTTCTTTTATAACAGGTTGAGCCATCTGATACTATAGAAAATGTCAAAGCCAAGATCCAGGATAAGGAAGGTATGTATAGTTTTGGATCTCCAGATTCTATAAACATTGTATATAGTATTTGGTTCTTTAGATTTATTCATAAATGAACTGGAACGTGCAAGGGACTGAGAGGCTTATCACACTATGACTTACAGCGCTACTATTCCACTTTAACTGCTATGGCTGCCTCCTGTGGAATCCTGGGATTTGCAGTTTAGGGAGGGGCATTTAGCATTCTCAGCCAGAGAGTTTCACTAAACTACAAACCCCAGAATTCCACAGGAGGCAGTCATAGCAATTAAAATGAAACAACAGTGCTATAACCGTGTAGTGCAGTAAGGTTCTTACTGTGCTTATTTGGGGTTCTGTGTTAACTATAATGATATTGAAGAGATTGTTTAGATTTACTTATTTGCTTGTACAGTCGTCCCTTCACATTCGCGGGGGGTTAGGTTCCACGGACCCCCGCGAATGTGAAAAATCCGTGAATATTGATTGCCCCCCTCCCCCGCCAAAGCAACCACGGGGCCTCCGGAGGCCCCATAGTCGCTTTCCCCGGACTCCCCACTTCCTCCCAAGGCCTTCCTGGCCCTCCCCCTTCCCACCCAGGGCCTTCATGGGGCCTACTGAGCATCTCCGTAGGCCCCATGGAGGCCTCCCCGGCCCTCCCCAAGGCCTTCACGGCCCCCCCTCCCCAAGGCCTTCACGGGGCCGCATGAGGCCCCGTGGAGGCCTCCGCAGCCCTCCCCCCCAAGGCCTTCACAGGGCCTCGCAAGGTCCTGTGGAGGCCTCCGCGCCCCCCCCCCAAGGCCTTCACAGGGCTGCACAAGGCTCTGTGGAGGCCTCCCCAGCCCTCCCCGCTCCCTCCCATGGCCTTCACGGGGCCTCCGGAGGGTCTCCGAAGGCCCCATGGAGGACTCCGGAGGCCCCGTGTCACGCTTTTGGGAGGGCGGGGGGGCCCTCCCAAAACTGCGAATAATCAAATCCGCGAATGCCAAGTTTGTGAATGTGGAGAGGCAACTGTAACTTTCTTTCCTACTTTTCCGACACATTTCATCTGCAAGGAAGTTGAGCGGGAAAAGCTCTCCATGCCAGTTCAGTATGGTCTTGACAAATGCGGTGTTACAATTACAAAAGGGATCCTTTAAAAATGTGGAAACTAGTATTATATAAAACTTGTGAACATGTAGATTACAGTTATCCCTTCATATTCGCTGGGGTTTGGTTCCAGGACCCCCCTGTGGATACCAAAATCCGCAAATACTCAAGTCCCATTATATGCAGTGGCATAGCAAAATGGTGTCCCTTATATAAGATGGCAAAATCAAGGTTTGCTTTTTTTGGATTACTATTTTTTAAGAATATTTTCAAGCCATGAATACTTAAATCCATGGATACTAAATCCGTGGATATGGAGGGACAACTGTACTATGTGGAACGCTGGTTTATTTGTACGAATATATAACAAAGTAGTTGGAAAATGTTCCAAAGGAAGAACTTAAAAAGTACAAATGCAGTTACAGGGTGTGTGGGGTTTTTGTTTGTTTCTTTGTTTTGCTTGGTGAGGTACAAAGCAAAGAACACGGTTTATGAATGGTACAGGGTGAATGGAGAGTAAAACTAATGAATAGTGAATGCAAAAAAAATTGTGATGCTCATTCATATCTAACAAACTGGTGGTGTTGTCTATACTGTATAGTCAGTGGCACACTTCATTAAATTGTGCTGTACTGGCCTCTCACCATAATTGCTAAGCATGACTGCATAATTAGCCATGATTGCCAGAAACAAATGTATAATTTTCAGAGAGAGTGTAAATGGCCTCCAGATGATGGGAAATTTTAATGATCGTGCCCTTATTTTAAACCAGACATCTCACAATATGTTGTTGGCTCTGGCATTTTTTATATATTTTATTTGTTAAAAGTATTTTGCTAGAAAGTACAGGTTGAGTATCCTTTATCCGAAATGCTTGTGCTGTTCTATAATATCTGAATAGGAACTGTATGTATTTGAAACTAGTTTGAGTCATAAGTGTTTTGGTGATGATTTCTTTTAACGTGTTTTTTTTTTTTTTGCGGGGGGGGGGACCCAGGTACATGTTTATAAAATGGTGGAGGCAGCAGTAAGCCCCAGTTGCCAGGAGCACATTCTTTGAGCTTTCTTGCCTCCAGGAAGAGGAGAGGAGCAGGAGGGAGGGAAAGAGCTAGCCAAATTTGCTGTCAAACTGGCAGCCGTGGTGGCAGCTGCTGGCAGCTGTCTCCAGTCTTGGCCCAGAGGGGAGCCCCACACCAACCCCACCAACCTCCCTCTCCTTGCCCCCCTGCTTCCACCATTGGATCCCAGTCAGTGCTTTTCCTGCCCAAGTCTTTTGCAAATGGGAACCCAGTAATCTCTGCCAATGGTGGCAGCAGGGCTGCCATACACCCACTTCTACAGCAACAGCTGCGGCACTCCTCATTCATTTGGCTGGAGAGAGACATGGGAATCTGAAATGGCAGGAGGCATGGATTCCTGCCATTTCACAGATCCTTGTGTCTCTCTCCAGCCTTGCAAATACGATATAGGTGTGTACGTGTTGTAGCTCCAAAAGTTTTGGATTTTGGAGCATTTCAGATTTTGGAATTCTGGATAAAGGATACTCAACCTGTATGAGTTGTTAAACCATGTTAATGTATTAAATATGTTTTAGCCTGTGTGACTCATTAGTACATTTTTAACCTGTACATTGCCCTGAGATCTTGTGATACAGGGTGAGATAGAAATATTTTTATAATAGTATTTTATAAAATATTTTTATAATAATATTTTAGTAATATTTTATAATATTTTTATAATTGATGATATGTTGGGGTTTTTTCCTGCTAGGAATTCCTCCTGACCAACAGCGTCTGATTTTTGCTGGCAAACAATTAGAAGATGGGCGCACTCTGTCTGATTATAACATTCAAAAGGTACTTCTTCTAATACTCAGTGTGATAAGCCTTAACATACAAATCGATGCCATAATCTTGATCAATCAGAATGTCTTTTGTGACTTCCTGGCAGTCAAGTGGTAACAGCAGAGAAACTTTGGCCATGAGAGGTAGAGAATTGATCATGGGTCTCTCTAAAGATGGGAGGCTTTATGAAAAGATGCTCTTTCCTTCTTATTCTAACCTTCAGTTTGTCAAAGGTACACACAAGTAAGAGCAAACAAGTTGTGACCTCTTATATTGTTGCATAAATGTAGCAAATGGTGAAAATATTGCTACCGCAGATAACAGAAGATATTTGTTTATATCCCATCATTCTCCTAACATGGGACCTGGTGGCTAGCAATTCAGTTAAGACAACAATTTAAGAGTTAAACACATTTAAACTATAGTACAAAGATAAAACCACAGCACACCCCCACAAGCCGGGTACTCATTTTACCAACCTACAAAAGGATGGAAGGCTGAGTGAACCTTGGAGCCCTCTGGAATTGAACTTGCAACATGGTGACTTGCAGTACTGGCATTTAACCACTGTGCTACCAGGGCTCCTGTGACACTTAACTAGCAAAGTGGCAAGTAAAATTGAAATCTAAAATTTCATTGTTCCTTAATTTGTAAAATGACTGTTAACTGGTTGCATTTCACCAGTTTTTTTCCCATTGTTCTAATGGAAAACTTGGACAGTTGTGTTGTAAAATTCTTTTTGAGATGTGTGGTTGTCTTACCTGCTAGGCTCATTTTTGCATCTTGGTCTGATAAGAGGACCTCAGGATTCCAGTAAAAAAGAGTAAATCCTGCAAGCCAGAAGTCTTACTGCTCTTATTTAAAGCATCAACATTTAATGTGCTGCTAGTGTTTATTATTATTTATTTTTTACTCTTACTCCTCCTTGGAGAGCACATTTCATATATTGCGAGTAGGTTGGGGTGAATGACATGCCATTCGGTGAACTTGGACAGTACTGTGGTTTCCTGCATGTGGCCCAACACTAGCTCTCCTTGCTCCATTGCTACAATACCTTGCTCAGTTGTCAAAGTTCAGCTGGCCTTTTCTTCTTACAAAGTACATTTCCTGTAAATAGGAGTCTACCCTTCACCTTGTGCTGAGACTTCGTGGTGGTGCGAAGAAAAGAAAGAAGAAGTCTTACACCACTCCTAAGAAAAACAAGCATAAGAGAAAGAAGGTGACGCTGGCTGTCCTTAAATACTACAAGGTATGAGAAATTCCAGTACAAGAAGACATCAAATTCATGGGTTGGATCAGAGCTTGGGTACCTACTTTTAAAAAAGTGATCTGTTCTGTTATCTAGGTTGTCTGTGGGTTTTTTTCTGGGCTGTGAGGCCGTGTTCTGGAAGAGTTTATGCCTAACATTTTGCCTGAATCTGTGGCTTGCATCTTCAGGGAATGGTTGGGTAGGAGTGTGTGTGGAGTTTATATGCTGTGAACTCTGTCGTAAAGGCCACCCTAGAGTTTCTGCTGCCTGAAGTCCAGGGTTGACCCTTTTCCCAATCCCAAACCCAAGGGATTCTTCTTCGTTTGCCACCACTCACTGACTTTATGGTCTTTTCCACGTCTAAGCTCTATAATTTCCTTTTTCCCTGTCTAAGCAGTGAGATTTAGATAATCTGCATTAAAGAAACAATGGCGTACTTTCCTCTTTCCCAGAGGAGTTTAGATAGCTGACCAGAAGCAGGCAATTCAAGGCAGGTTAGGAAATAACAGAAAGCTTTTATTAAATTCTAGGAGTCTATGTTACTTGAGAAGGCAAAACATTCCCATGTTCAGCTTAAGGCTTATACAGTATGCATTCATTCAGAGCATTTACAAATAAAACAGAAATCTAACACAATCTTAACTACACATTCCCTAACTATTACATGCAGAGGTAACTTACAGTCTCTGGAGATGGGATTTCAGAGTCCTTTTGGATCCTTTGAGGCCTTTGGGTAGGATTGGCTCTCCCCCCAACCCTTTTGTTATCACAGTTTGTATCTTGTTGGTTATCCCATGGCTGTGTCCTTTGTATTGATCTCTCATTGGCTCTGCCTTTGGCCAATCAGAGAGAGTTATCCTAATCAAGTGATGTGACCTCATGTTTATTCAATGAGGTTCTCCTACCCACTTCCCATTTCCAAATAAGGAGTGGAAGTTTCCAATATTATTCCTGTGAGTTTGTAATGGGATTCCATGATGCCTGCAGGTCATCATGACCAACCCCTTTGGGAGTATATGTAAATTTGTGTATTTGAATGGGTAGTTCCTTGGGGGAGATATGCAAGGAGGATTAGTGTCTGTTTGGCTAATGGCCCATTATCTGCTGGAAATCTCCCTGTCCCTGGGTGGTGTTCATTTGCATGAGTTGAGTTTTGTTTTGTTTACTTTAAGGGTTTCCTTTACTTTAAGGGTTACCAGTCTTGAAAAACACCAAAACAAATACACAAATGTACATATCCTCTCCAACAGGGGCTCACAGTATATAGGCGCCCACACACCCCCTACCCAACCATTCTCTGAAGATGCCAGCCCCAGATGCAGGTGAAATGTCAGGAATAAACTTTCAGAACACGGCCTCACAACCCAGGAAAAAACCCACAGAAAACCTTTGAATGCCGGCTGTGAAAGCCTTCAACTTCACATTGTTCTGTTACTGTTTGGAAAGTATAACACATTGCTGTTACATGATGCAAACACGCAACACTACATTATGCATTGCATTTCTCATTACTTTTCCATTAGCTTCTGTAACTTCTGAGAGGGAGAGTTCCCTAGGTTTGATAAGAGAATTGGCATAAAACATAAAAAAAAACTATAATAATGCCCTTTAAAGTAACTTTGGAAAGTAACTTGAAACCATTGCTCTTACATGCTACATCAATTTTAAATTGTGACTTTTTAAGTCTTCATTCCCTCTCCTACAGGTAATGGTGTCTACCAGGTTCCTACATTGGGTACTTACTTATGTCTGCATAATTAAGTAATGTCTCCTGACAAGACACACACACACACACACACACACCCCGGTCTACCATAAGAGCTAGCAGCCAGATGGTGCAAAGGAGGTGCATTCAACTTCTGGTCGGGGTGCAAGCAGAATTATGTTTCCATCCCCTCCTGCCAGTGAGCAAGGCTGAGGCAAGGGATCCTGCTTTGATTATTGAGTCTTGCTTGCTGGCAGCACAGGTGGTGTGGAAAAGTCATTCTCCTCACACTCCCAATTGCCAGCACATGGACCCCCTTTGCCCAGTGTAGCTGCTGAGGCTCTTAAGGTGGGCTGGGGTGACATTTATGTAAGGTTTAGGGTAAGACAGTAATCCTACTATGTACAGCCTGGTTACAGATTACAAATAGGTTACAAATCTAACTGCAATTCTGAATACCAGCCATTACTTTTAACTTGCCACTTTTAAGCTCTTGATTGGAGTTATCAATGATACAGTGTGCTTCCAAAGATCTCCAAATCCTCAGTAGTTCTGGATTCTTTTGTCAAATGTTTTTGTATTTAACTGGAAAGAAAAGACTTGTTTGTGGCAAATTAATATATGAATGTGACTGATTAATAGTACTAATGAGTATTAGTCATGTAAATTGTTGTGGGCATGGGTAGCCAAAGTTGGCTATTCCTTGCAGTAAATGTCTCAAACATCCCTAGGGTTCAAATTGCTGAGGAGTGGAGCATGGCAGCCTTAGTAGAAGGCTGGGTTGTTCTTAAAAATTACAGCCTGTGATCATCATGGCTTCATGAATCAAGATGGTTTTCCTGGATGAGGTGTGAGAGTCCAGCAATCTTTACAGAGCTTTTGCTTTCACAGGTTGATGAAAATGGAAAAATCAGCCGCCTGCGGCGAGAGTGCCCTTCAGAAGAATGTGGGGCTGGAGTGTTCATGGCTAGTCACTTTGACAGGCATTACTGTGGCAAGTGCTGCTTGACATACTGCTTCAACAAACCAGAAGACAAATAAAATGTGTCTCTTGTTATAATAAACACATTTAATAATAAAGTGCATGCTTTGTATTTCATTGCATATGTGCGTAAAGCAGGAACCCTGAGGTTTAGTGTATATTTGGGATCAAGGTCAAAGTGTACAATATATAAATGAGTGAAAGAATTTGTGCTGTTCATGAGGAATAAAGTATTTTGACTAGAAAGACAAAATAGGTTTCATATTACAGGACAGCCTTTGCCCTCATGTTACGTTGTGTAGTATTGGTCAACAACAGCTTTAAAATGTCCCTCTGTCCATCAAGACTTACTTTGAGCAAAACATGAGATGGTATATTCTTTTCTCTGCCCAAAGCAGCTGCAAGATGTTAATACTCATGTAGTGTTCATATAGTTGTTGTTTTTAATGTAGATCACAGAAGGCAGAAATAAGCATTGCTGTGTTCATGTTGCCCTTAAAAGTCAGTTCCAAATTGAAATGCTACATTATGTGGTTGTGAAAGTCATATTTGCAGCTTTTTCATAAATGACTCTGTGCTGCCAGCTGTAACAGAAACAAACAGCCATGCAAGGGGGTTATGAACCCTTATTCCCACCATTGGAAATACCCTTTCACCTCAAAGAGTAGAGACTATTAGTTGAAAACAATCTTGAGATATTCAGAAATGCTGTAATTTGTGGCATGTCCCCAATTCTTTACTCAGGTGGGCCAGACAACTTCCCAAGTCTACCAGTGAAGATAGTGGTCCTCCTCAATAAAAGGTATTAGGACTTTCTGCTTTAGTGGTGCTAGTTCCCATTCCAGATGCTGTAGTGATGGAGGACTACAGCCCTTAGATATTGAAATTAAATTAAGAGCTACGTCCCATCTAACAGCAATGGCTGCAGACCATGAGGAATAGCAAGAAACAGCCCACAAAGAAGATAGCAGTGCCCACTTGACATTTTCTGGAATAAATTTAATGCAGCTGGAAGAACAGCATCTCAGATTGATAGGAAAATAAATTAGCCATGTATTACTTTTTGCAGCTAACGTCTTATATGTTAAACTTACAAAGTATTTCCCAGAAGTGTCACTTTGTTTTAAGTATCCACATCAAATGGCGTTATCCTAGTTATTTCACTGGAGTCTGAAGTCCTGTATGGGAACTAGCCTGGTGGGAGCTAGTGTGATACAGTGCTACTCTGGAGATCGGGGTTCAAATCCCTGCTTAGGCATAGAAACCGATTGGGTGACCTTGGGCAAGTCATACTGTCTCAACCTCGGAGCAAGGCAAAGGCAAAAACCCCTGAACAGACGTTGCCGAGAAAACTCCACGACAGGTTTGCCGTAAGTTGGAAATTGCTTGAAGCCACACAACAATAATTAGGGACTGGTGTGAAAATGTAGGCTAGACTTAGGACTTGTCTATATGAGCCCCCCAAATATGGAGTGCCCCACAGTAATGTCATGTTACCCCTCACTTAAAAAACAAAAACAAAACGGGAAAAGCCACAAAGGCTTTTCCCTCTGGGTTTTTGACATTTTTGGTCCCCCTCCTGAATATGGCAATATGATGAAGGAACCCATTAAGACAGGAAGGATTCTCCTTACATTCCGTGAGGAGTATTTTCTCAATTTAGACAGCCCCTTAGATTTAGGAATGACTATTGGTCTTCCCTGTAGGCACAGCTACATAAAGTGAAATAAACTAAATAACAAAACTCATGACAATATAAGACAGCTCTCCAGAAAGGTACGCTCCAGTCATGAGCAATACAGGTATTGTACAGTTTACTACAAGAATATGTACCATTTTTATGAAAGCTTCAGGGGTTAATCCTCAGACCCCTGGAGAAACTGCTGGTCAGTATCTTGCTATGTAGAGATCTAGGGAATTTACAGAAACCTTATGTCAACTAGCCCCATCCCCAAGAATTTGCATAGTGGGGAATATAAGTATGAAGGAGCTTGTGTGAACTTCCCAAATGACTATAAATCAAATGAGGGGGGATAACTTGATTACCCATTCTGTGTTTAATTAGTTAACCAGGCAAATATGCTCACCAAAATATGTCTGTAGCCTGCCCTATTGCAAACTCAGTTTGGGGTTTTTGTTTTGTACTTCTGGCAAAAGTACATAGAATGGAATCTGTGATAGCTCAAAGTGGTTGTTGCAACATGTCCATTTCACAAAGACTTGCATCTTCTGTGATGCTTTTTCATGGAAGTATGCTTTAGCAAGAGCATAAGACTGATTTTAAAAACGAATCCTCATTTTTTAAAAAAATGCAAGATGCTTTGCCGTACTCTTGACACCTTTTGAACATTAACCATCATCCATGCTTCAATCCATCACATCTTAGTTGTCTACAATTTAAAATCCTGGGTTCCAAGAAATCTTCTGCTCAACTTCCTTCTCATTGAAACAAACAATTTCATCTCCAGCCTCAAATTGGATGTTCTTTTCGAAACTAAGTCCACAATCCATGCCAGTCTTGACTACAGAGATATCATCCTTATGGTGCTTTAGTGACGACAAGGGTCCTAGGCATAAATAAGCAAGAATTGGAAGTGTTAAGACAAACGGTGATTCTAGGATGAGAAGAATTTATATAGGGCAGAGCTATTCAAAACCATCCTCTGTGATTTATTCAGCTGATAGCATTTCAGATTATCCTAAACTGAAGTGTCAGCCAGGATAAGTGGCTACAGGATTCCACAAGGTAAAGTCTGTGTGGCAGAATTTTGAAGGCAGACTTCTAACTTAAGAGTTGCTTAAAGTACCTGCACTTTTGAATGTCATGCACAAGATAGCAAAGAAAACATTCTCTAAAGTCATATAGCATCATTGATCAACAACACTGGAAATCTAGCCCCACAAAAACTGAATACCCAGCATATCTTCTACTCACCTGTCCAAACAATTTCACCATTACGGATTAATTTAAACTTCATCTTTCTGTCTAATAGCCCCTTTTGTACTCTGCAGCCGGCTACTGGAATTTTACTTTTTCCTACTGTGACATCAAAAGTTGCTAGCACAACAGCTTCTCCTAAGGAATATGAAAAAGAACCACGAGAATCATAATCAGCATTTTAAAACCACCTAAGCATTTTGGTCCTTAAAAAGGAAAGAATCTGCCAACTCCAGTGTACATGCACACATATACAAACCCCACAAAGAAAACCCTGGGTGAGATCCTATTGAATGAGTAGAGAGGAGACAGTTTGGTAATGGTTCTGGCAGGCCAGTCACCGATTGTGGGAGATGGGCAGGTCTGGCCTTATGCAAGCATATAAAAAGTAAAATTACTGGCATAACTAGGAGTTGGAGTGGCATAGCATAGAATCATAGAGTTGGAAGGGGCCCATAAGCCATCAAGTCCAATTCCCCACCCCGGCTCAATGCAGGAAATGCAGCTAGAGCATCCCTAGCAGGTAGCTGTCCAGTCTCTTTTGAAGTTGTCCAAAGAAGAGACCCCATCACCTCTCTAGATAATTGGTTCCATTTCTGTACCACTCTTAGCATCAAAAAGTTCCTTCTAATGTTCAATCAAAATCTACTCCTGTGACTTAAAACTGTTAGACCTGGTCCTATCCTACTGTCTGGGGCAGCAACCTCCTTTCTGTGAAAGCCCTTTAGATATTTAAAGTGTAATCATGTCACCCACCCCCACCCCTCAGTCTTCTCTTCAAGTTGAACATGCCCTGCTCCCTCAACCTTTCCTCACATGTTCTGTTCTCCATATCTTGCATCATCCTAGTTGCCCTTCTCTGAACCTGATCCAACTTGTCTAGATCCTTCTTAAAACGAGGTGCCCAGGACTGAATACAGTACTCCAGAGGAAGCCGGACTAGCACAGAATATAGCAGGGTTATTACCTTTTTTCTCTTGGAAACCACGGTTCTATTAATGCAAGCTAAAATATTATCTGTCTTCTTTGCTGCAGCATCACACTGCTGGGTCATGTTGAATTTATGATCAACAAGAATCCCTTTTTGCATGTACTGCTACTAAGCTGAGTATCCCCCATCCTAAAAGTGTGGAATTTATTTTTGTGGTCTAAATGTAGTGGCCTAAATAGGTGGGAACACCATGTGCAAATGCACCATGTGCATTTGTCTCTGTTGAATTTTATTCTATTTGTTTCAACTCATTTTTCTGGTTTATCAAGATCCTTTTGAATTCTGTTCATATTTTCCAATGTGTTAGCTACCTGTCCCAGTTTTGTATCATCTGCAAACTTGATAAGGATTCCCTCCATCCCATCTTCTAAGTCACTGATAAAAAATGTTGAAGAGTGCTGGCCTCAGGACAGTAAGTATCCTGTGGTACTCCATTCAAGACTTCCCTCCAGTTTGAAGCACAGCCATTGATGACTCTTTGAGCATGGTTTTCCAACCAATTATGGATTCATCTGATGGTGTTGCCACCTATTCCACATTTAATCAATTTACTAATCAAAATATTATGGGGGATCTTATCAGATGCTTTGCTGAAATCCAGGTAAATGGCATCTACAACATTCCCACCATATGCTAAAACTGCTGAGTCTGACCTGATTTTAAAAAAAGATACGGTTTGGCACAATTTGTTCTTGACAAATTGTCAAGAACTCCTACTAATCACTGCGTTGTCATCTAGATACTGGCAGACAGACTCCTGTATAATCTCTTCAAATATTTTTCCTGGTATTGAGGTCAGGCTGACTGGCCTGTAGTTTCCTGATCTTTTTTGCCTTTTTTTTTTTTTTTTTTTAAGAGAAGGACAATGTTTGCTCTTCTCCAGTCCTCTGGTACCTCACCTGTTCTCCAAGATTTCTCAAAAATGATGGCAAGCGGTTCAGAGAGTACATTAGCAAGTTTCTTAAGTACTCTGGGATGCAGTTTTTGTGCCTGCAGTTTTGTTAAAGTTAGAGAGGAAGGAACTAGCAAAACCACCTCTGAGTAATCCTTGCCTAATAAAATCCTATGAAATTCATGGGGTTACTATAAGTTGACAAGTGACTTGAAGGTGCGTGCGTGCGTGCGTGCATGCACGCACACACACACACACACACACACAATGTTAAGTGATTCCTGATTATCTCCTTGTCAATTTGGGTTGCTCTCTGGATCCCTTATCAAGGTCACTGCTGATGCATGGAAACACACATTTTTCATTTTGAGAAAAAACAGAGAAAAATAGGTATTGAGCAGGTCTGCCCTTTTGTTGTGATTTTTTAGCATTGTGATCATCCTTACTGAGCAGCAGCCCAAGTGTTTCCTTGGTCATTTTTCTGCTTTGAATATATTTGAAACCCCTCATTGTGTTGCTCCCTGCTTCCCTACCCACTCTCAGCTCATTCTTTCCTTGTACTATTCCTGCAAGCTTGGGCTATACATCTGCACTCTTCCTTAGTGATTCATCCTTCCTTCCATTCTTTATACATGCTTTTCCCCCCTATTTTTTCTTCCTCCATGAGTTGAAAGTGCAGGCACATTGGCTTTTTCAGATGTTTCCTATTTTCCTTCTTCCATGGGATTGTTTGTGATTGTGCTTTTTGCAACTCCTTCATGAAATCCCACCTTTTTTTACTGAGCATCTTTTTTCCTTAAGACTCTCTAGCCACGGGATTCCATCCCATATTTCCCTGAGCTTTTAAAAACCGCCTTTCCTGAAATCCAGGGTCTGTGTCTGACTATACTCTTCTTTGTCCTGACCCACAATTGTGAATTCTAGCACTATCTGGTCACTTCCCCCTAAAATACTAACTACTTTTATTCCAGTGACCAACTCTTCCCTTTTGGTTAGGATCAAGTCCAGGATTGCCAATCTTCTTCCTTCCTCTACCTTTCAAAGAAGGAAATTATCTGCAAGGCACATCAGGAATTTGTTGGACAGCCTATGCTTAACAGAGTTAGTCTCCCAGCCAATATCAGGATAATTGAAGTCCCCCCTAACTACACAGCATCATGGCCAGGCTTTCCAGATTATCTCCCCAGAAAAGGTGGAATTGGGCAGTGTTTTATGGCAAACTTCAGGCTGTGTAATTGTACAAATTTGCATCCTCTCTTTTTGTGTTACAGTAGCACCCTTGTATTTGCTGATTCGCCATCCACTGATTCAATTATTGGCGGATGGGGGAGGGAGAGGATGGCTCCAGGATGGCTCCGGTGGCAGTGATGGGGTGCACAGCAGTGGCGGAGGTCTGGGAGGTTGTGACAGTGGTGGGGCACAAGGCGGCCTGGGAGGCCATGACTGCGGCACCCATGATGGCGGTGGTGGGGTGTGGAGGTGGCGGTGGCGGCAGAGGGGGCACCGTAGGAGGTGGTGGTGGTGGTCCGCGCACAGTGGTGGCGATGGTGGCAGCAGCGGAGGAGCCCTGGGAGGCCATGACGGCAGCACCCATAATGGCGGTGGTGGGGTACGCGGTGGTGGCGGCAGAGGAGGAGGCCTGGAAGGTGGGGGTGCGTGGTGGAGGCCTGGGAGGCCGTGGCAGCAGCACCCATGATGGTGGTGGCGGTGGCGGAGGAGGCCTGGGAGGTTGTGGCAGTGGTGGGGGGCACGGCAGTGTTGGTGGTGGCAGAGGTTTGGTAGGCCGTGGCAGTGGCACCCGTGATGGTGGTGGTGGCAGAGGCCTGGGAGGCCACGGCGGTGGCACCCATGATGGTGGGAGTGTGTGGCGGTTGTGGTGGTGGTGGCAGAGAAGGATGAGGCCTGGAAGATTGCAGCGGTCGCACCAATGATGGCAGTGGTGGGGCACGTGACGTGGCTGCAGCGGAGGAAGAGGAGGAGGCTTGGGAGGCTGCAGTGGCATGCACAGTGGCAGTGGAGGAGGAGGCCTGGGAGGCCATGGCCTGGGCAGGCTGGGATGAGGTGGCCTGGGCCACAAGCCTTCCTCCCACCCTTCCTCCTCCTCCAGGGCATTAGGTATTATCCACAGAATTCACCATCCACCGGGGGGGCCCCAGAACCAATCCCTCGCAAATACAGCCTTTCATACATTACATAATTTATTTGGTTATTCCTAGTCATGGAGAAGGGCCTGGAGTGGCAGGGCATAAAAGCTATGCCCCCAAACTACTGCAAATATTACACAGCCACCCCTCTGCAGATTTCATCAGACTTTGCCAGCACAGTTTGAAGTTTACCTTGGCATCCATAAAGCCTAGCAACTTCCTTAACACCTTACAATATAGATTTGTATATTTCTATATCCAAACATGATAGCCTGTGGTGCTATTTTTTATTTCTATAGAACCACAGCCAATACAGAATCTTAATAGTTAACTTGCCACATTCACTTGGTGGTTTCTGTACCGTACTTTGAATTTAAGACGCCAGGTGGACTACGCTGAGGAGCTATGTAGTGACTACCTTCCAGTTCAGCCTCCCATATTGGTGAAAGAGCTGCCTCTGAGAAGCCTACTAGCAGGAATGAGGGACAACAGCATGCCTTCCCCTCCCAGCAGCACCTGCAATTCAGTGAGATACCTAATACATGCTCCTCCACAGATTTGGGCAAAGTGCAACTGAGTTCCTCCTGTAAGTCTTCAACAAGCCGGTAGATTATGTTGTGTATTTTTATCTTTATTCCTTTCTTAGCAGCCAGCTTCTGAATAGATTTATTTGCATTCACATTGAACCCATATATAATCCCTGAAAAAGCCAACAAAGAGTAGATAAAAATTATTTTTCTTTTTCAAAATGACTAAGGAATACCTCACGGAAAGACAGCCAAATATTCTGTGTAAAGAAAAGCTAAATGCTGCAAGCCAAATAAATTATGCACACTTGCACATGCTTGCTTCTTGTTCATGATTTATTATGCCTTGCAAATCACAAGGAGAAGAACCTTGGCCAGTGTAAATCCTACCAAACACTAGTTTGGCTTCTGAGATTTCACCATGCCTTGCCGTTTGCATACTACACTATGCCAGGGTTAAGCAATGCATGTGTGGATCAACATAAACAATCCCAAAGAAGCACATGGCTTGAGAATTCTCCCCCACCGCCACAATTTTCCTTTCCTCCTCTATAAACATGTAAGCCTGACGTTTCCTTGAGTTTGCTGAAGCTTGACCAGGTAGTGTTAATAAACCATGTTTACTGTTACACGCAAAGCAGCTCATACTCTCAAACAGCCATCATGGCTGGAGAATTTTTATTAAAGGAGAAAAATGAAATTTCCATGATGTTAAAGATAGAATTTATGCCTTGAATTCCCAAAATCTGCAGTCAGACACTATCCACATATCTGCAGGAGTCCATTTTTAAAAAATACACTAAACATACCCTGTTATTTCCTGCCACTTATTCAACCTGATTTCTGTTGACAGCAACATGTTGTTGTTGTTTGATTTAAAGTCATTTCTGACTTATGGTGACCCTAAGATGCAGCTATCATGGGGTTTTCTTGGCAAGATTTGTTCAAAAGGGGCTTGCTTTTGCCGCCCTCTGAGGCTGAGAAAGTGTGACTTGCCCAAAGTCAACCTAGTGGATTTCCATGGCTGAGTGGGGATTTGAACCCTCGTCTCCAGAGTCATAGTCCAATGCTCAAACCATTACACCATGCTGGCTCTCCTCACATGAAAGCTTGCAATGTCTCAATCCTATATACTGAGCATTCAGAAGTAAAGATAGTGTACAGGGTTTACATCCATAAAGGAAACTTATGCCCAGCCTAAGGCACTACATATTCATTTAGCCCCAGTGTGATACTATATTGCTGGGGGGAGGGGAGGAGGGTTGCCTTCTCATTTGTCTCATGATATTGATGGACATTTCCCCCTTATTCTGCTGTGCAATAACACTGCATGTGGTTTACCTTGTACACACTTCAGCTAGTTACTGCACTGCTAACTATTTGAAAGCCAAAACCAAAGGGCTCCAGCTATTCAGCAAACCAAACCACGTACTTTCACAATGGGAATGTTAAAAAGGACTACCTCTTACCTTTAAATGTTTCTGCAAGATGTATGTCGCTTTCACTAATATCTCCAACCCCAAACTGGATGACATCTAATTCACACTCCTCATCAGCATCATAGGTGTCCAGGATATTCAAAATGGCTTCCACAGAGCCATCAACATCACCTGCATAGAACAAGAGACCTCATCAGTTTGAGTGTATGAGAACTGAATACCATACACGCAAAGAATATTATATCAGCTACCAAAATTTGCTAGTAATGTGTACTAAAAAGGCTAGAAATGTATGATCCCAAACGAATAGGGACTGAGCAATGAATCTAGATCTGATACATTCCATATGGATTTTGCCTTATTTTTGTAAGGGGAAAAAATCTCTAGTTACTTCCACCTGACTTCAGTGCTGTGGTGCAGTTGGATGCAGGGTCCACAGGCATAAATACAGTTATTCCCAGGTGGGGGAGACGCACTGAATCAGTGGGATTTATCTATATAGTGACTCACTGTTCAACAGTTGATACAATGGGTGTAACCTAGTAGGGACTAACTAATGGGATGCAAGCCACAGTCTACTACCATTAGAGCCATTATCATTCTAGGCAAAAGTAATTTTGAATTCCAGTTCGGTCTTGCTCATATCCCATTTTCCTGAAGTCTGGGATTGTGCCATTTTTCTTCACTTGAAAGATACTCACTGAACACAACATCTAATTGCTGGGATTGCTGCCTCCCTCTGATCTTTCTAGCTTCTTTGCAAAAGGACCTGAAAGTATCTCTTTCCAGCTGCATATTTCTCCCTGATGCCTTATTATAGTTCAAGCTATCATGATCCTCCTTCCCTTTGCATTGTCCCCTTTGTCTCAAACCTCCTGCTTAGTTTGTGGCGGAGGAAAAGATGCAATGCCTGGCTCTCCTTGCATTGTTTCTATCACAGAGACAGAAACAAAGCCTGGATTTTTCTACTATACTGTGCTGATGCTCAGTAGTTTGGTTTTGTTTAATTGTATTAATTCAAGTGTTTCTACCCCTCCCACTATCATGAGATCTCAGGGCAGCATACAAATAAATACAGTATAAATGATTTTAAACAATTCCAGATTAAAAAAAATAATTTAAATAAGATAAAAAATATATTAAATATATCACCAGGTTAAAACAGCAGGAAATGCTAAAATATATTGCTGTGATGGTTGTGTGCCTTCAAGTAGTTTCCGACTTATGGCAACCCTAAGGCAAACTTATCACAGAGTTATCTTGGAAAGAGGGGGTTGGCCTTTGCTTTCTTCCGAGGCTGAGAGAGTGTGACTTGTCCAAGGTCACCCGTTGGGTTTTGATGCCCAAGCGGGAATTCGAACCCTGCTCTCCAGAGTCATAGTCCAACATTGAAACCACTACACCATGATGGGGTACATGTACACTTTAAAAATGAAGGCTTTAATAAAAAGCCATTATTTTAACTTGGTGCCTGAAAGAGACCAATGTTGGTGCCAACTCAGCCTCCAAAGGGAGGGCATTCCATAAAAGGGTGCTTACAGCAGAGAAGGTGCTCTCCTATGTACCTGTGTGATATATCATTCCCACTAGTGGGACACAGAACAGCTACACAAACACACACACACCATAGGTCTCTGTTCTCACATAGATATTCATAGAGAGAGGTGCTCCTTTTTTGGGATGTCAGGCTCAGAAGCACAAACAATGGTAAATATATGGCAAAACAGACTCTACCTTTGATAATGACTGGGAGCATGTTTTTGTCACTTTCCACTTTTTCTTTAGGTCGAATAGCCATTAAATGCCTTTTGGCTTTGAACAATGCTGCCCTTCTCTGTTTCCAGGTCATGTTAATCAGGTCTTCTCGTTCCTTCTTGTAGGCATCCTGGTGCTCCTTCTGTTTTGCTTCTATGACCTCTAGATCCTTCTTCACTTTCTCTTGCTGCTCAACATAGGTCCGCCACTCAACAACTTCACGAGCCCTTTGCTTGGAAAAAGAACAACAAAAAGAATTCAAAGAGATCTTGTACTACCTTTGTGACTACCGTAGATCCCTTACTGATCCAGATTAACACGGCTCTATCTTTGACAAAAATAATTGTCGGTCTGGATCAGAATGGATTGGTCCATCTAAACTCACAGTATTGGCCTGGGATCCCAAGTTTTCCATTATGGGGATGGAAGGCTGGGGGCACAGCAACTTCTGCCAATCCCACTGTACATTTGCATGCTTCCTCTCCACCCTATTTCCCAACCTCCAGCCCCTAAAAGCAGATTTTTGGGAAGCACAAGGACTGTCATCAGAAGGGGGAGGAAAAGCAGAGTTGAGAAGGGAGGTTAGTATTCTAGCAGCAGTCAGCTTTATATTTCTAAGAGACTTCCCAATCAGAACATAATGGCAATAATAATTATACTACTTTAAAACATGGAAGTTTTGTTTAATTATCTTATATATCAGGGGTTGTGATTCTCAGGCCCAATTTGGTCCTCTGGGGTTCCCCAAATGGCCATAGCCCTTTCCTCATGATACTATACTTGAGTGGTTTCCCAGTTTTTGTAAACATTTCCCCCGCCATCTAACAAGTTGAAATGTGTTTACTGTCTGACAGTAAATAAAATATACTGGCATTTTTCCTCCCATCTTTTTGCTCTTGGTTCTGCTCACCACTGGTTATGTGTCCCTTGATAATGTCTTTTGAACTGAATGGGGGCTCCACCCTTATAATAGATAAAACTCCATTCTCACTTCCAAGTCTGTCATGGCTTAGTGGAAAGAGGAAAGAAGAAGGCAGAGCACATGCAGCCCTGGGCTGCTGACATACTGCAGAAATAATGCATTTTGACATTGCTTTAAATATCATGGCTCCATCCTATGGAATCCTGGGATTTGTAGTTTGTTGTGGCAGCAGAGATCTCTGACAGAGAAGGCTAAATATCTCACAAAACTATAAATCCCAGAATTCCATAGTGTTTAGCCATGGCAGTTTAAAGCGGTGTCAAACTGCATTATTTCTGCAGTGGGCACAGAGAGCATGAGTCCCATATTGCCTTCTAGAATGCTCCCCCATGGGCTCAAAGCTAGGAAAAAGGGTAGAACACACCCTAACACCACCATACAAGGTAATGAATTAGAAGGAAACAGGTCTTCATGGGGTACAATCAGCTTGCAATCGGCTTTCATTTCAGAAATGTCAATATCTTCTTGTGCTGCCACAGCAGAAACCATTCCACCTTTACTTATTCGGGAAGACTGGACTGCTCCTCCTGTCTTGGATTTCTCATGCACAGCTGGTCCTCTATTGCACTGTTCAGGCCTAGAAACATTTATCCAGTGACAGAACCGGACCTGGAACAGAACTAGGTACAAATCCTAAAACAGAAAGCTGGTAGTACCTCAGACTCTACTTCAAGGATTTCCTCTCCTGCTGAAGGGACCTCCTTCCACCCTATGATCTCCACTGGCATGCCTGGAGAGGCAGTTTCCATGGGCTTGCCATTCTCATCGAACATCAGGCGCACTTTGGCCCAGCTTTTTCCTGCAACCAGAATACATCCCTTTCTCAGAGTACCTCTTTGGATGATGGCAGTGGTCACTGGACTAGGGTGGGGTGTGGGGGTAGCGGTGGGAGGAAAAGGAGAAAGAAGGCAAAATGATATCTAGTTTCACATTTACAACTAAGTGTGTGCTTTCAACAGGTGTTTCTGTAAGTTGTGAGCCATCTTAAAAGTGTTCTGGAATAAAAATGTGAGATATAAATATTTTTATACATAAATAAAATTCACAACAGGTACTTTCTATGTTCTTTGATGTTTATTACTTTGTATCATGTCCTTTCTCCCAATAATTTGGGGCAGCATACATATAGTCTCCAACTGGGGAGGAGGGGCTAGCTTTCCCATGTACAGTGGAAAGACGGACTGACATTAAACAAGGAGCATGGGAGGAGAAATACCCAATGTAAGGATTACCTCCCACACTCCAGGAAAACAGCATGGTTGGGTACCGGTCTGGAGAAGGCCTATTTAGAAGAAATCAGATTACAGGTTGACCCCCTATCCAGAGATTCGGTATCAACGGTTCCACTTATCCATGTCCGAAAAAAATGTTCTCTCTAGGCATTTCTAGGTTCTCCAATGTGATTCTAAGGTCAACTTCCAGCATTCATCCCATTGAAAATAATAGAATTCCCTATTATCCACAGTTTCAGGTATCCATAGAGGGTATTAGCACACATCCCCCACAGATACGAGGGTCGACCTGTATACAAACATTTATATTTTCATCAGTGAAGATTGTATCAGAGATCATTGGCTAGTTTATTTACTAAAACAAGATGTTCTCAACCACTACTTAAACAAAATGCTTTGTTGCAAATTCCAATGCAATTAATGGCCAGGGAAATGGTAAAATCTGTTATGGAATGACAAGATGCATGCCTGTCTTACCCTTTCCCTTTATCCGTGCGAGACTCTACTATGCTACCTTCTACCAGGCCCGTGTAGTCTGCCTTCAGTTCCAGCACCTCAGCAAGAGCCACGGTTGCCTCTGCTAAAGCCATCAAATTCTCCCCCTATACCAAACAAAAGAGTTCCCAAAAGAGTTAGCAATCACAACAGAATCAGAGAAATGAAAGCTAGTGTCTACACTGTGGTGTCAAACAAGACCTTTAAACCTAAGATGGGGGTTGCCTCAAAGAAGGGAATTTAGGAAGGGGCACAATTAGGTGTCATGTTATAGGGAGCACATAACTCCTTTGTTAAAACAGCTCTACTGGCTGACGGTTTGTTTCCGGGCACAATTCAAAGTGCTGGCCATGACCTATAAAGCCCTATACAGCTTGGATCCAGACTATTTGAAAGACCGTATCTCTCAATACGAACCTGCCAGAACATTAAGATCATCAGGGGAAGGCTTTCTCTCAGTCCCAGCACCATCACAAGCTTGTTTAGTGAGGAAACAAGAGAGAGCCTTTAGAGTGGCTTATCCCATCTTTTGGAACTCCCTCCTGCGGGAGGCTAGGCTGGCCCCCTCCCTGCTTTCCTTTCACCAGCAGACCAAGACATTTTTATTCAAACAGGATTTTAACATCTAAACAGGGGAGCTTTTTAAATCTATCTGTTTAAATTTGTATCTGTTTTAAAACTGTTTTCATACTGTTTTATCTGGTTTTACTGTTTTTATGATTCTCTTGGGTCTCATTCTGAGAGAAAAGTGGTATACAAATGCAACAAATAAATAAATAAGTAAATAAATAAGGTGGATGCTGCTTTAAATCACTTTAGTAGAATTTCACAAAGAAACACCAGCAGAAAGAATATTCTCCATGCCTGAAAGTTTTTTGTTGCTCTGCTTTGGAGTGTTTTGGAATACAGTATTTGCAATAGTATGGGTAAAAACAACCTATCTAATCAGTATGGAAACATACTGTAGGTGAATGCCTCACCTCACAGTGACAGCTTTCATAAACAGAAATGTAACAAGGCTACCATATATTTTCCTGTTTTCTGCTGGTTATTATTTTACACCAGCACTTATTTTTATGTTGCTTTTTCAGTCATCTCAATTAAAATTACTCTTCATGAATGTCCTTACACACACATCAACTAGTTTCCATTTATTACTATTCTGTGGATTTACACCTGAAGAGAGATATCTGGTGGGCATACTGACAGACAACATTTTTTTCACCATGGAGTAATTCACCTTCCAGCAGGAACTAACTTAGGGGACAATGAAGCATGCTTCTAGATCAGGGATCAATAAGTGTTTGAGAATATTCCCTATCCTTATGCCTCCTGATACCTTTGCACGCTCTTCTTTAATATAGAACACCATCATGCGAAGACTTCAGAATAACAGGTTGCAATGGAACAAACTTTCCATGTAATTCCAGCCATCAACACTGCACTACTTAACCTCCAGGCCCAGCTTTCCTCTTGTAGAAATAAAATCCTCATTTGTCCCACATTTTAAGAAAGGTGGCCCTGAAGTTGGTTTATGTTACCTTTAATGCAGAAATATGGACAGTCTGAACATCTCCTCCATACTCTTCACAAACCACATCATGAGCCAGAAGTTCTTTCTTCACTCTGTCAGGATCAGCTGCAGGTTTGTCACATTTGTTGATGGCAACAATAATTGGAACTGGAAAAGAAAAAAAGAGAGAGGAGATGGACAGAGAACTTGGAGTTTCACTGAGCAAAAGGACTTCAAATTGCTTAGTTGTTGTCCTTTCAAAGAAAGCAGCTTACAAAAGATATGTATCTAATATGTGGGACCAAGGCCTAAAAATACAGGGATGAATTACCAGACTCAAAAAGAGAAGATGCCTATGTACAAAATGTGAACAGTGACACTTTCTGCTACCCGCTCTTCCCCAGCAAAGGAAACCTTGTGTACCTTTGGCATTTTTAGCATGTTGAATAGATTCCACAGTCTGCCTCATCACACCATCTTCTGCAGCGATCACCAATATAACAATGTCAGTAATGTGTGTACCTCTTGCCCTCATGGCTGAAAACGCAGCATGGCCAGGCGTATCTAGGAATGTTATTTTTTCCCCAGAAGGCAAATGCACTGCAAAAAAAAGAAAAAGAAAGAAAAAGAAAACAGAACAATCGGAATGAATTTAGAAAGGTGTGGAAGTCTACATCATTGAGGCCATGATATTGAGAACACAGCTGCGCTGGGCAGGGCACGTTTCTAGGATGGAGGACCATCGCCTCCCAAAAATAGTACTCTATGGTGAACTAGCCACGGGTCAGTGTAAGAGGGGTGCTCCAAAAAAGCAATACAAGGATACCCTGAAACAACATCTAAGGCTTGGCCAAATTGTTCACCAACAATGGTCCGCCCTAGCTTCACATCGGGAGGCATGGAGACGACTATCCACAATGCTGCAGCCTTATTTGAGAACTCACGCCAAACAAGTCTTCAAGAGAAATGACAACACAGAAATAATCACAATCCGGAAACATCACCCAAGGAGACCTTCTGCTGTGCTTTCTGCAACCAGACTTGTTTATCTCGGATTGGCCTTTTTAGTCATCAGTGCGCTTGCAGAAAGCGCGGGATGAGTCTTTCCTGAATCTTCATTTGTGAAGAAAAGCCAGAGAGGAAGTCTACAACAGAATTCCTGAAGAAAGACAATGGTAATATAGAAATAGTTGCATTTGATCATTTTCAAAAATGAAGTTATGAGCAGGTGTTGGGAGACTGAGGTATTCAAATAGTCGATTTGAATTAAATATAATCAAATAGACATTTCAGTAAAAATATATATTTTGGTTATTATATATTGTTAACAAAAGTATAATATCATTAGGTTCTCTGTTAAGGAGTTTTAAAGATATTTTTATAGCCTTTTGGTTTATAAGCTGGAACCAAACCATCCTTTGTAGTGTAAGTCTTTTATTCTTGTCCCATTTTGTTAGGTGGGTTAGATTAGTTTTAGGGGGGAGTTAGATTAGATGGCTGGTTAATGTTCATGTTTGTATTTTGTATTATGTTTTCACTTGTGTGTTGTTTTTAGACTGGAATATTATTTGATGAAAAAAATTTATAAAAAACACAAAACAATGGGAAATGTACACAACCTCTTTTTTTAACAAAAAAGACTGTGGTCCTTGCACCATTTTCATATATTTTGCATAAATTACTGCTTTTGACAAATATGAAACCGCTCTTCATAAATGCTAAACCAGCCTTCTGAAACCTGTTGCCCATCAGATGGTCTGGACTACAAGCCCCATCATTCAACAGATATTTTGACTGTGGGTGGTGGGAGTTTTAATCCAACATGTCTGGAGACTACCTGGTGGGGGAAGCTCAAGTTTCTATCACGGAAGTCTGATCATTGAAAAAGAATGATTGATTGACTGAGCAGAGAAGTCTGCTAAAAATATTTTAATTTGCTACCATCCTTTTGCTGCACTCCAAGTTACACTATATGTCCTCCAAAAAAGTAAATCTTTGCCTGAAACTTTTTTTTTATCCCCAGATTGTCTTCATTTTCATGTTCTACAGAGGATCAGCAGCTGTACTTTACATTCAGAACTGTCTTGTGATGTCCAAAGATCACAGAAAATACAACAAACAGTTTGGGTTGGGATGCAGCTACTTTTGCTTAACCAGACTGGATAGCTTTAAGGATGAACAAAGGTTTAAACCAAATTTCAGAGTACAATCCCTGCAACACCTCATTATAGACCACGCTGGAAGGGGCTGATGGAGGGCTGTAAACTTGTAGGAAAAACCATCTGGAGGGCCAAAGCATTCCCAGCCTCTAGTTTAAATCATAAGCTCCACAGGCAGTTTTACTCCAACGATAGGATGAGGTGACTACTTCAGATAGATGACTGGTGGAACCATTAATGGCAAATGAGTGGGGAGGGAGACCAGACAGATCATAGCTGCAAATTTTTTAGTAACATCTCCTGCACAGACCCACTGAAATGAACAAGATTTGTGCAAATGTTGGAAGCTTATGTGGGAGAGGTTCGTGTTGCCCCACTTCACTAGGAAAAAGGTGCCATTTAAATTGTATATATTGAGTACCTAAATATCTTGGCCTGATCCCATGGACACACTGGTTAGTGACATATACAGGTGAAAGTCAACAGTATGCATGTGTGTGTGTTTTTATGAACAATGCAGAGGATGGTATTTTCTTCTTCCTTCCCTCCCTATTGACAAAAGCCACCACCCTGAACTTGCTGTAGAGCAGCTGCAACCACCCTCAGCTATTTCATGCCCAATGAGGGTGGGGATTGGAGAAGTGTCTGGCTATGTTCCCATAGCTTGACATGAAATCATTGAATCATCCTTTGACACCTCTGCAAGACCCCAGAAGACCTTAGTGGAGGATGTAATCATTTAATGTCTGGCTATGGGGAAGTAGCCACACACTTCTCTGATCTTCCTTGGTTCTCCACCAGGTGCGGAATGGCCGGTATGGGCCTGCAGAAGCTCTAAGGTAAGTCAGAGAGTGAGAAATGACCAGCTGTAATGTAGATCTACATGCAAAACTACTACACTGTACTGAGCCATGCAACACATCAGCCTCAAACTAACTGATCATATCACAAGGACCTTGCAAGTCCTTATCAGCACCACCAAGTATGTTTTCCCTATTATTCGTAGTAATAGTAGTCATTGTCATCATAAATTGTAGGGTCTACCAGATGTTACAGACTGTAATTCTGGACCACAAACTATTCAGATTCTGTCCAAGAATCTAGGAGTCAATGAAGCGTCTTTGAATAATGTGGCAAGTTCCAGGTAGCATCAATTTTTATAATTGTGCTATGGTGATCCCCTCTACAGCAATTTGCTGTTGTTAGTACTAATATTTAGATATTCCTTTGAATGTTCACAGCACTTCATAAACATTCTCTCATTTACTTCTCTGCAAAATAATCCAGTATTATCAAGTCCATACAGAAAAAAAGGTACAGAGGCTGCAAAAACAAGTAGTGGCTTCCTTACGGTTGCTTCATGAATTCATGGCAGAGTCAAAATGTGAACTAGACCTCCAGAGAGGTACATCTGAGCCATTATTCTGCACTAGCTCAGTGCATATGATGCACACGGTTTATGTGTGTAAGGTGCAATGTATTTAAAACACAAAATAATTGTTTGCACTCAAGAACATTTTGCTGGCAGAATAAATGTGATGCAGGGTGGGAAGCCTACAGCAACCAGACTTGTTTATCTCGGATTGGCCTTTTTAATCATCAGTGTGCTTGCAGAAAGTGCGGGATGAGTCCTTCCTGAATCTTCGTTTGCGAAGAAAAGCCAGAGAGAGAGAGAGAGAGAGAGAGATTGAAGGAGTAGGCTTGTTTTCTACTGCCCAAGAGACTAGGATATGGAGCAATGGAATCAAATTCCAGAAAAAGAGATTCCACTTAAACATTAGGAAGAATTTCCTGATGGTAAGAGCTGTTCAACAGTGGAACGCACTGCCTCAGAATGTGGTGGAGTCTCCTTCTTTGGAAGTTTTGCACAAAAGCGGCCGGATAGCCATTTGTCGGGAGTGCTTTGATTGTGTATTCTTGCATGGCAGGGGGTTGAACTGGGTAGCCCTTGTGGTTTTTTTCAACTCTCAACAGTCCCAGCCAGCATGGTCAATGATGAGAGCTGTAGTCCAACATCACAATCTAGACAGCCACAAAGGGTCACCATGCTCTAAAATACAAATCTTATAATTAGTGTACTTTAAGTGATTCAAATAAATCATACCCAGAAAGGCCCCAATGTGCTGGGTGATGCCACCTGCCTCTGTTGCTGCCACTTGAGTTTTTCGCAGGCTGTCAAGCAATGTGGTTTTTCCATGGTCAACGTGGCCTAGTATGGTAACAACTGGAGGCCTTGAGGTTAATAAAGATGGATCAGCTGGAGGCCTGAAATGAACACTGCCATAATCAGTTTCGTAAATAAAAGAAACCTTCCTTATGTTTCTCTTTACCATTCTTCTCCCTAGCAGATTCCATAAAATTCTTCAGCAGTAATGATCTCTCCATGTGATCATCAGCCAAAGATGAGCTGAGATGTATGAAAGAGGGGAAAGCACAGATTTATAGTTAAATGAAAAATGGTGCCCTCTTTACAGCCAAGGTTTGTATTTCTCCCCATGCTTCTTAATTTACTAGATTAAAACAAATATTGGATCTCAGAAAACTTTGCATTTCAAAGTCTACTGCATAATGAAAGTTTCAGAATTGCTATGATGAGTTTTATTTGAGGCCTTCAGGATCACTGAGAAGCACTTGTAGCTGTATTATTTTCTTTCAGGCCATCAGTGTATTACTAAGGGCTCATCTACATGGGCCAGGATATGCCAGCTCCCCACCAGTATATTCTGCCCATGGATCAGGCCTACTCCTCACCTGTTACCATCACCAAATGAGAGGAAGTCCAGATGGCTAAGCCAGCCCATTGTTGCAGCTACCACCACCATCTCCCTCGCTCTCCCGGAAGCTAGGAAGCCGGCCCGCAACATGTGACCAAGGCCCCCTGCATGCGACCATCCAGAAAGTAAGTACCGTAATACTGCTTAAGGGCCAATATACTGTATGCATGTAAGAAGTTGGACTCTCCATGGTAGAGCCTGGAAGGACAGGCAAGCCTTCTGTCCCAGAAAGGAGGAACCAGTAGGGCCAGCCAAATTAGGAGCCGCTCACCTGGCTGTTAGCCTAAGCAGGCTAATCAGCAGGAGCTGGGAATTGGGGAGGGCAGCAGCAAGCAGCCTTGTAAAAGCTAGCTAGAAGGTTGAGCAGGGTGAAGCCAGCAGAAGCAGTCAGCTTGGCTTTACTGGCAACCTGGCAAGGCAGGGTGAAGCCCTGCTCAGCAACCCACCTTGTGGTGAGAGTGGGCTACAAACTATTACAGGTTGCCAGACAGACAATGCAGCAGCCCCAGGATTCCTCCCAGTGCCAGGAAAGTGCAATGGTAGCCAGCCTTCTATCAACCCTCTTTACAGACTACAGCCAGAGGGACTTCTTGCAGACCTGGCCAGCCTGTGCATGTAGGAATTTCCCAGCCTCTGTAAGAGGGAAGCAGTTATGTGCAAGGTGAAGGTGTATATCGGTATCCAGGGATTGTAGGATCCGGAGGTTACCAAACGGGTTCAAAATTGAAGAGGGACAGAGTAGACCAGTGCTCATGATGTAAATGTTAACATGGGGTGCATCTACACCGTAGAAATAATGCCGTTTGACACCACTTTAAGCGCTGTAGCTCTATCCTATGGAATTCTGGGGTTTGTAGTTTTACAAGGCCTTTAGCCTTCTCTGCCAGAGTGCTGATGCCTCAGAAAACTAGAAATCCTAGGATTCTGTTGGATGGAGTCATGGCAATTAAAGTGGCGTCAAACTGCATTATTTCTACAGTGTAGGTGCACCCGTAGTCTGCAATGCTCGATAAAGCACTTCTGAACTGCATCCTACAGTGGACTTCATTCACCTCCCAGAGGAGAACATGACAGTGTTCATGACCTGAAAACATCATTTTCAGTACCATGTTTTGGATCCTAATGTTTGTGCTCAGTAAACTGAAGTAGGATCTGTTCACAGGAATCCTTTCCCCTAGGGCAACCCTTCTTCCCGTTATGAGAGCACCTTCCATCCACAGTGCAAAAAGTAAAGATCAAAGCTGATTAACTGGACATAAAAAGGAAGGCAAACAGACCCAAAAATAAAAGCACAATATGCAGAAACCCAACCAACTAACAAACAAAAAAAAGCAGAAAAGTAGTTAACCAGAGACATTACCTCCTTACAGCATCTTTGTTTTCTTTGATTTTTTCTTCTTTCAACTTGGCCCATTTGTACTTCATGCCAGATTTTTTAACAATGTCTTTGATCCATGCTTCATCTAAGATTGAATCTGGTTCTAGTGAGTCCACATCAACGTTTGTGTTTAGCAGTGCTTCATATATATGATCTGAATGTAGAAAAAAGAAAACCGTGTTGGAGGATGTTCCAGTCTCAGAAAGGCCTCTGTGATGAAGGAGAGGCTCTTTCTCATGTTGGCTGCAGGCTATGGATGAAATCTGTAGCCATCACTACAAGGGTCACTGGACTTGCCACATTCTCATGTAAAGATCACATTTCAGTGCCTTTATGGTTATTACCATCTTGTTAAGTATATTTCATGTGGCAAAGAAATCTAAATGAAACCTGTTAAAAATTACAAAAGTTTCCCCCACACACACCAAAAATAAACCAAAAGAAATGAAACAAAAGAAGTATCCAACTGGGATCAATTCTACAGCAAAATCTTTTAATTCAGACTTTTCTCAGATGAAAGTAGCTCAAGCACATCAGAAGCAGATGGCTGAGGAATGCTCTGGAGGATGAAAGACATCTTGTGCAAATCTCCTTCACAGGCCTTTGTGGTAATGGAAAGGCAGGAAATACTGAAACAATTAAAGGGGCTAATGAGCACCATGAGTGCTGCGACAGAACTCCAGAGTCAGCAGATATCAGGCATAGCCTATCTCTCCTGTCCTGAGAAGGTTGGGAAATTGAGTGGGCAATTAAATGGAGCAACACCAAAGAGAAAAGGAAAGTTGGACACCGCTGAAGTGTTCGTGTATTGCATTACTCCTGCACTGAAGACCTGAGGAATCACTGAATTCAACAATCACCAGAGCAAACATGGATTGTTATAGGTTAACCCCCATATCCACAGTTTCACTTATCTACATTTAAAAAAAGGTTCTCTCTAGGCATTTCTAGGCCCTCAACTGTGATTCTATGGTCAACTTCCAGCAATAGGGTTCCCAATTTCCATGGTTTCAGGTATCTCCGGGGATCTTGGAATGTATCCCCCGCAGATATGAGGGTCAACCTGTATTCCATTCACTGCACAGTTACTCTCTTGAGTCTGTGATCTTTGTCTCATATTCCACTTTAAACCACTGAAGTGCAAATTTGGAATCTGGATTAATAGGTGATGATTACCCAGGAGTGGAAAGAGTAAGTCATTCTCAGATAGCACCTGCCCGCAAAAAAACAGAGATGAAATGTAAGACTTGTTTTCCCTTGCGGTAAGAGCCAGGGCATGGACCTCTCCCCTTGCCAACTATACAAAAAGTTATTTTAAAAAAAGATGTGAGAGTCATTCAAGTATCTTCTCTGCCTTCCTCTGGCTCAAGCAACTCCGTGTATGTGGAGATAAGAAGCTGTCAGACCACTGGTCCACTAAACCTAGTGCTCCCTGTTCTGGCTGACAGAAATTTTTCAGAATCTCAAACAGAAGGGAGAGGGAAAGGCTTCACCTATGTCTTTCTGCATTGCTCTTGCCAGATCTTCCACAGTCATCCTGGGTTTGATCTCAACTTCCTGCTTCTCTGTTTTTGGATGTATCGGTCGCAGTTTTTCTTTGCCAGATTTCTTTCTCTACAAGAGATCAAGACATGTACAGAGCTGAACCGAAAGGACTGAGGAAAAGCGTTTCAAGAGAAACTATGAAAACTTTAAATCTTAAATTGTAAGTACAGTAGTTTCCTTTATAATGCAATTAACATTTCTCAGCGATCTTGAAATCAAAATTACAGGATACAACTGTAAGGTACAATCATATTCTGTCTCCACATTTCCTTACTTTATAAACGTGCATGTTTATAAAGAGAACTATTTTGGATGTTACACAGACAGGCAGGAAATACATGGCCCTCCCTCTTCCCTATCTTTCATTCTCAATCAAATTATATTGTTATTTTTGACAAATTTGAAAAGTGTTTTAATATGGTCAGGACACAGATAAGAGTAACAGTCTGATCCCTTCCAGCCCAGCTCAGTCAAACAGCTTCTGAATCCTAACCCTGGGATGACCACCAGTTCTGACTGCTGCATGTTAAAAGTGTTTTCTTTCCTGGGACTTGTCCTACAAGAGGCTTTATACAAGTCAATTTATTTCAACCATAGATCACCACACAAAAATTTGATTTATATATCAGGCATGCAGAGGATTGGGGGGAGGACAACATGCAAAAACAAAAGGGATATACTGTAGACGTAAACAAACTGATTGTGGAAAGAAGAATTAAAAGTGTTTTTACTTTCAAAATAAATTGAATATAAAGACAACTGAAGTATGTAACTATACAACTACAGGTAGGTACAATAGTATTAAAAGATTTTTAAAACATAAGCTTACATGAAGCATGTTCGCTACACGGTTGGCAATAGTCTACATAAGTTTACTCCTAATTTCTTCAGCTGCCACCAAAAAAACCCATTTAATCACATCAGATTTATCTACATCAAATTAGGAGATCGTCAAAGTATCTGAAGAGCCAGCATGGTGTAGTGGTTTGAGTGCTGGGCTATGAGTCTGGAGACCAGGGTTCGAATACCCACTGGGCCATGGAAACCCACTGGGAGACCTTAAGCAAGTCACACTCAGCCTCAGAGGAAGGCAAACCCCTCTGATAAATCTTGCCACGAAAACCTTGTGATAGGTTTGCCTTAGGGTCACCATACGTCAGAAATGACTTGAAGACACACAACAACAACAACAAAAATAAAATATCCAAAAGTCTATAAACTGCAACAGACTGCTATAACCCTCAGTCCCCAGAGGAAACAATATCTGAGAAAGCTTTTTCCTGCCTGGTGCCCTCAAGTGTGGACATCAAACTACCATATAAAAAAGGGATAGAGAAGTGGGGAGTCACAACGGAAGTAACAGAAAAGGAACGTAGACTCCTGCCTAGTGGGTTGGCACCAAGGATGAACCCAATCATAGTGGATTGTTGCTCCATGCCACCCTGAGAATAAGCCAACACAGTAAATGGTCAAAAATTCTGGGAGTTGTAGTCCAAAACATTTGGAAGGCACTCAGTTGGGAAAAACAAAACTAATGGAACTAGACAATATGCTGTGTAAAGCACACTCTTGGCAAATAAGAGACTCCACCCTCCCTTTTCTTCAGACTTTTTCCTAACCCTAGGATTTAAAAATCAAAATACAGCAAAACAATAGGATCTCCCTTCATTCCTACTTAAATTTAAAATGTTCAAGCATCTCTCAACCATCTTGACCTGTTGGACTTCAAACATTTATTTGGAAGTGATTGCCACTGAAATCAAGGTAATTGTTTTTCCAAAGAAATACAGCAAGAATCTGAGTGCCAGGACAGTATAATGTCTTTTCTCACAGTCACTGGACATGTGGTAACTGTGTAGGGCTGCCAAATGGGGCTGAGTGTCTTGTACAGAGAGAATGTACGGAGTGTCTTTCTCCCCCTGGAAAGGAACAAAATGAAGTATCTCCAAGGAGATGCACAGTGCTTTCTTCTTCTGAAAGGATTCAGTGTAAAATTTTTTGGTCTAAGTAATATAAGTGCAGAATGCCTTTTAGTACATGCGCCATGCTTCTCCTTAGAGGTAAGACAGGGATTTTTTTTATTACAGAAAGTGGGGGGAAAATGAAATGACTGAGCATGTTTTTTTTTTTAATTGGGGTAGGAATTGTGCAACCTGCCAAACCACCTCAGTGTGGCTCGTTAGGGCCCTTCTATTTCCCATCTTCAGGGGCAACACAAAGAGGGTGTGGGGGGTGCAGACTCCACCAGGTGACACCTTTAGAGGGGTGTCATCAGCACCCCACCCCCACTCTGTGTTTACTTCACTGTGCCTGTGCTGCTTCTAGGCAGGCACAAACTTCTGCAGCAGTTCATGCCTGCTTAGAGGGAGTGATAGTGGCACAGCAAGTAAACACAGCAAGGGGGCTCATGATGGCGGTGGTTGCCTTCTCTCCCCAGCCCTGGGGAGAGAAAGGAACCACCACCATGACAGCACACCTCCCCACCATGCTTATTTCACTGTGCCACTTACTCAGGAGGTCACCCCTTCTTGGGAGGTAACTGCCACACAGTGGTGGTTCCTTTCTCTCCCCTGTCCCAGGGAACCACCACTATGCAGCAGAAGTCTTCGGCCAACAATGGCCATCAACTTTGCCTGCCCGCCCTATCTTCTGCGATGTCTTGTTGGATTTTCAGTCCTGTGAGACTTCAAACAAGATCTGGCAGGCAGGCATATGAGGGCCTGCCTGCCCACACCCAAAGTCAGCATGACAGTAGCAGGGAAAGCTTTTACTGATGGCAAGTGGACCACGGTGCTGAGTATGGGTGAAAATAATTTTGCCGTAGAGGGAGATGAAATGTAAAGTTTGTTTTCACTTGTGGTAAGAGCCAGGACATGTACCTCTCCCCTTGCAAACTATACAAAAAATTATTTAAAAAAAGATGTGAGAGTCATTCTCACCATTCTACTGGAGGCTTCTGGAGGTAAAAAATCACCGGCACCAGGTGTCATACATACTAGGTCCATCAAATGAACAATCACCCTCCAGAAACCTCCAGTAGAATGGTCTTATTTCAATAAAAAAAATCCTAAAAAAATCCAGAAGCCTCCAGGGGGAGTGACTGTACTGCATCCGAAGAAGTGGGTTTATATCCATGAAAGCTTAGGTGAAAATAAAAACCAGTTGGCCTTAAACATGCTGCTACATTTCTTCTTTTTTTTCCCCCTCCCCCTTTTGGCCTCCTTTTTATGCTGAAAGAGATTATTAACATGGCTACTTCTTTGAAAGCTACCACAATTTTAACTCTATTTCCTTTTTTGGGCCTGAATTAGCCTTCTGATCACTTTGTGCAGGGGGGGGGATAAGTATGTGTACAGCTTGCAGCAGTCAGAGGTATGTGTGGGAAATGCTTTACACCCTTCTCTTTGGGCAAGTAGGATCTCAAGCTAAGCTAGGTGGCCTGAGAGTGAGGGGGCATAAAGGCAGCTCAGGAGGGTTTTGGTTTCTTTTAGACAATGCCAACTCCTCCCCTAACTTAGTTGGTCAAGGGGACAGAGGTCAGGAAGAATAGCTCTTGCTTAAAACCCCATATTTTATTATTTCTTCAATGTAACCACAGATCTGCACATACACATAGCCATGTACAAAGATCTCCAGCATTCAGTCCACTTAACAGAGAGGTGATGCTTGGTTTGGGAAAATGTGTGTGGGACACAACATAAAGGAAGTTCAGAAATCCATCTTCTTAACTCCAAGTTCTAAAAAGAGCCTGATAAAGTATTAAACAATTTGTTGTGCCACATTATCCTGCCAGATTTTGTTTCTGACAGGTTCCTCTTCCAGGTTTGTTGTTTCAAGATGTTCTAAACAAAAAGCACACACAAATTTGTTCAGGAAGGTTCAAACACTCACACACATCTCTTTTGCATTAATCATCATTTAACAGAATTCACTGAAGATCCCGCTACAGACAACACAGGCTTTCATTTCATAGGCTGGAAGCACACAACAGGAGTTCTTGGAATCAAACATAGAAGAGCTGTTAATTACCTCCTTGGTGGTTAAAAGCCTGAATTGTGACACTGTGTCTGGCTGCCAGAGAAGAGGGTGCAGCTGAACCGGGCACATGGGGTAGGCAGATGACAAGACAGGCTTCCACTGTGTTCGGTGTACTTTCCCATAAGCCAGAGAGTGCAGCTGTCTGCAAGCACGCTGCAGCTGGGCCAAGTTCTCCAATGTCAGCATCACTCTCCAGTTCATTTCTTCTCTGCAAACAAGGACAAATGTTGCTTCAATGAGTCACCTTTTAAGGTGGACAGATTGTCCACAGAGAGGGATGTAAGATGCACACGAGGACAGGGATGCTGTACCTTTCACAGTTCTGTAGAAGCAGAAATGGCAGCTGGTGTAGCTGATCAGGCAAGGGAAAAGAAAACCTATATGTACTTGGTCTGATACTTTATTCTGCATAACTATCAAAGAGTAGATAGAGAAAACCCTCCTTTGTTTTGGGTCATCTCAACTATAAAATATGGTGTCAAGCCCACAATCCAGGAAGAGTGTACATGTACATTTAAGCACTGCTATCTCCTTAGTTATGCCTTCCACTGCACATGGCAACATTTTCCAATGGGATTGTCAGAGACAGAAAAAGTGATAACTGTATAGCTATTTTCCCGAGAGCCTTGGTAGGATACATAGCCAAGAGTCTACCTTACAGATTGATTTATTATGGCATATTCTTTTGTAGGAGAACCAGTGTTTGGGTGTTGGACTAGGACTCTAGGAAGCCAGGGTTCAAATCTCCACTCGGCCATGGAAACCCACTGGGTGACCTTAGGGAAGTCACATTCTCTCAGCCTCCAAGGAAGGCAATGGCAAACCTTCTCTGAACAAACCTTGCCAAGAAAACCTCATAATGGGTTCACCTCCAGGTTGCTGTAATTTAGACATGAATTGAAGACATACAATAACATTCTTTTGTGGATTAGAATCCAATTCATCAAATGCACTGAATGTTATCCTTAGTTGGCAGATTTGCATATACAGTTGGACCCCTACATCTGCGGAACCAATATCTACGGTTCGTGGGACACAAAATAAAGACACATACCATAGGCATCTTCTAGGTCCTCCGACATAACTCTTTGGTATGGTTGTTGTTTTTTTACCAGAAGTCCTTTATTTTTAATAGGGTTCACTGTTACCCATGGTTTATAGGAGTTTATTAATGTTTAATATTGGGTTCAGATGACAATGATAATCAAATTAGAGAGAGAGAGATCGAGATCCAGAGTGTTTGTGGATCCACAAACAGAAAGGTTTTCTCCATCCATAAATGGGACCAAGATCCTGTTGCAGGGGAAGGAATATTCACTGATTCCCCACAGTACCACCTCCAGTACTATTCTGGAAGGTCCCTTGTCTTTCTGGAAAACCATAGCAGGGGAGTAGGGGATAGGGGCCATAGGGGATATCAAGTGAAACCTACCTCCTCCCTGCAGCATGATCAGAACTATGGTGGTAACAACCTGGGAGCCAACATTTGTGTGACAATTACGTTCCAAGCTTAACAATATGCAAAACAATTACCTCTCTGCAACTATCAAGTCTGTAATGTTCACTTACATGTCATTTTCATTTGACCTCAGTGTTAAAACAAAAATCCTTGCATGTGAGTGCAACTAGAGGATAAGCTCATGCCATAAGTGGATCCTTCACTGCATCACAAGCCCTGCTACACTGGCCAGGAGAGAAAGCTGGGTTGATTTTTGCTATCATCATGAAAAGTAGCCAGCATGGTATAGTGGTTTGAGTGCTGGACTAGTACTGTACTTTGGGAGACCAGAGTTCAAATCCGTCGCTGGCCATAGAAATCCACTGGGGGACCTTGGGCAAATCACATGATCTCAGAGAAAAGTAATGGCCAACCCCTTTTGATTGAATATTTTCAAGAAAACCCCATGACAGAATTGCCTTAGATTGTTGCCATAAATTAGAAATAACAACCATTTCTTACCCACCTCTCCCTATGGATCAAGGCGGGGAACAACACATTAATACATAGACATAACATTGGTTAAAAGCACACATCAATTAAAAACATATATCAATTTAAAAGGAGAAGTAAAACCAAGACATTTTAAAACAGTCAACACACAATTTAAAATTCACACTTTAAAATCATTTGGATAGGCCTGCCGGAAGAGGCTAGTCTTTAATGCTGATTTGATTTCTGACAGCAGGCCATTCCAGAAATGACTTGAGGGGATACAACAACAATGCTTGCTCCAGGAGATTTTCAACAGTTGCTGTTGTGCTCCTTCAATTTAATTCTTCAATTTTAGTTTAAGCTTAGAAATCAGAGCATGCACGCTTTGCTAAAGTTTTATATTCCTTCAATTCATTGGCATTTCTGCCTTTCCCCTGTATATTCCCAGCATTTGTGTCATGATAAGATATGTCAATACATCAACCTTCGTACTGCTATACTTTACTATATAAACAACTGCATCAATAGTTCTTCCTTGTAGTATTTTGTTGTTCTGAGTTTGCTTTACTAAGGTATGCATGCCTTAAGGGGTGGTGGAAGTGGGAGGAAAACATTAAGAAACAGAAAGAAGTGAAACTAGCGGCAAACTGTTTATGCACAGGGAACAAAATTAAGCATTTTCTTAAAAACCGAACAGAGAATTCCAAATGTGTCAGTTGCACAGCTAAAGAAAAACTAGCTAATTTGCTACTCAAATTTTAAATGAGAAGAATGTTGGTGCTTTAATCTTTCCCCTTTTTTAATATATCAGTGCCAGAATTCTATCGGTGGCTCCTTGTTGTTGTGTGCCTTCTAATCATTTATGACTTACGGCAACCCTATCACAGGATTTTCTTGGCAAGATTTCTTCAGAGAGTTGCCATTGCCTCCCAATTATGCTGAGAGAATGTGACTTGCCTATGAGTGGGTTTCTGAGGCCAAGTGGGGATTCAAACCCTGCACTCAAAACACTACACCATCCTCGCTCTCAGATTTGCACCTTAGTTGTGTCCAACACCCTCTTTTAAGGCTTTCCACAGTCTCCACTGGCAGAAGCAACATCATAGGCAGTTTTCAACCTGCAGAGCTTTCTGGGGTACAACAGAGCGCCCACCGCCACAGCTGATCTCTTTTCCACTAACATGGGGGCACTACTACCAAATCCTAGCTCCATCCAGCAAACTAGCTCAGAGGATTAGGACCACACTGCTAGGACATGTCTGAAGAGTTTCAGCAAGAGAGCCAAGTTAATGTCTTGGAGCAAAAACAGCAGAGTATTTTGATGTTTTAAGGACAAACATGTTTTATTCAACATAAGCTTTTGTATGCAGCCCACAGACCCCTCATAAAGATTCTGTGACCTACAGCTTCCTTGTTTGAAAACACCCTAGTCTTTTGGGACACCACTTTCGTCTTTGTTATCTCTCCTGCAATAGATTACGGTAATAGGGCTACTTCTCTACAAATATGAAAGATGATTGGTTATATTTATTAGCCTCATTTTCTCCCCAAGGAACTCAAAGTGGCTTTCCTTCTCCACAATCCTGTGAGGTCAAACTAAGAGATAGTGACTGGCTTTGGACCAAACTAATCCAATGTGCTTTCTGGCTCCGTGGAGAATTACCATGGGGTTTTCTAGGCAAGATTTGTTCAGAAGGGGTTTGCCATTACCTCCCTCTTAGGCAGAGAGAATATGACGTGCCCAAGGCCTCCCAGTGGGTTTCTATGGCTGAGCAGGGATTTGAACTCTGGTCTTCCACAGCCCTAGTCTGCATCTGCACTGCAGAAATAATCCCTTTTGACACCACTTTAACAGCCATGGATCAAAGAATTCTGGGATTTGTAGTTTTGTGATATTAAGGCTTCTCTGTCAAAAAGCTATGGTGCTACAACAAACTATAAATCCCAGGATTCCATAGGACAGTGCCATGATAGTTAAACCATTGTCAAACTACATTATTTCTGCCATGTGGCAGCAGCCTACATCAGTGGCTCTTAACCTGTGGTCCAGGGACCACCAGGGGGCTGCAATGTCCCCACAATGAAGGTTTGAAGGCTACTTGTCCCACCTCCTGCCTGCAGTGGAGTGGCCATGTGACAGGCACCAAGACAAAAGCTGGCTGGCTTGGCCTGTGCATTGCCATTTAATCCGCTCCAGCCACAAACTTGCAGGAAGTATTACAAGGACAATTATGCAAACAAGAATCAAGCACCAAGAACAGAAAGTAAGAAGGAAGTCAGTGGTATGTATGGGATATGGTATGGATGAAGGGAGTAGAGATATATAAGAGATATGTAAGAAGGTAAAAGAAAGTGAGAAAGGAGTTTTAAAGTAAGCGAAGGAGAGGTGATAGAGAAAGAAGAGGTTTTAAGAATGAGAAGAAAATAGATGTTTGTATGATAGGAGGGAAGAAATGGATGTGATAGGTAGATTTCCATGAAGGAAAGCATGTACATTATTGGAGGAACGTTTAACAATTAACAATTGAGTGGAATTGTATGTATTGTGTGTGTAAATAGAATAATCTGAAACTGTGTGTGTGTGTGTGTGTGTGTGTATATATATATATATATATCTTGCAGGAAGAAGCAGAAAAGAAGTCTTTCCTCCCCCTTCAACATCTCTGAGGAAAGGTTTAATGGATGGTGTAACTATTTCATTATTATATTATCAGGTATTATTATTATTATTATTATTATTATAGTTTTAAATCTCTGAGTTAAGTCTTGGGTCCAGGGAAACAAAATATATTTAAAGGGGGTCCCTAGTAAAGAAAAGGTTAAGAGCCACTGGTCTAGAGCACCTGAATCTTAAAACAGCTGTTGTAAGTACAGCAAATACTGTAGAAAGAGACAAAGAGGGCATGAAGGAGGCGCAGCCTTTTAAACTGAAGCACTCCTAGGAGGAGGGAGGGGTCGGGAAGAGCGCGTTTCTTCTCCTTCGGCGCAAGGGGAGGATACAGGAACAGCCAACCTTCCTCCAAACCTAGTCTCCGCCCCCTCGTAGCGGACGCTGCCTGACAAACCCCACCTGCTGCCCCGCCCCTTTTTTCAGCTTCACCACCCCAACGCGGCGCATGCGCGTTCGACAATTAATGGCCTTCCCTTCGAACGGCTTCATCCATCTCGTGCGCCTGCGCAACCCCCTCCTCCATCTTGCGGGAAGGGCTGAGGGCTTCGTTCGTGAGGCGGGAGGCTCTTTCTCTTTTTGCGGTGGTTTTTCCTCGTCCCCTCATTTTCCTCCCGCCGCTCCGAATTTACCTGCTTTTCGGGAAGAAGATTCTTTTCGAAAGGAGCCACACGAGCCGGTCGCGGACCTTAAAAGAAAACTAAAACGTTTCTCATGCCAGTTGGTGTCTGGAAAAAGGCAGTTTCACTAGCGCATGCTCAGTAGCATGTGCCGAAGCCTCTGCGCCTTTTTTGCCCTTACTTGTCATCCAGCGGTTGGGCGGGGCTACAGCTCACTTGGTGCCAAGGAACCCGGATCTCTTCCTTGCTGGCAGATGGAATGAATGAAAGGATCTCGCTTAGCAATGGGAAGGGCGGGGCTGGAGAGATGCTGCTGGTTAGAAATCAATGCACAGTTGTCCCTCTGTATCCACGGATTTGGTATCCACTGATTTAAATATTCAGGACTTGAAAATATCCTTAATAAAATAATAATCCAAAAAGCAAACCTTGATTTTGCCATCTTATATAAAGGACACCATTTTGCTATGCCATTGCATATAATGGGACTTGAGTATTTGCGGATTTTGGTATCCAATGGGCGTCCTGGAACCAAACCCCAGTGAATATGAAGGGCCTCTCTCTCTCTCTCTGGATTTTCTTCACAAATGATGATTTAGGAAGGACTCATCCTTTACAGGGCTTTTTTGGAACTGGATTTGTCCTTCGAGCCTGTCCAATGGATTTTTCTGGTGGAGCGCAGCATGCACAGAACTGGCCTCACCCTTTAAACCAAAGGTTCATCTGTTGTGGCCTTGCAAGCATGGATGTAGCAGCGAGGTCCTCAGGTTGTAGGTTTGATTAGAATTTCCTTCTCTTAGATGGTTGACCTTACAGGGTTGGTCATCTGCCCGGGTTTGGGATTAGAGTTTTCCTTCTCCTAGGATGGTTGCCATAAGGCTAGAGAGCCCATCCTGCCCTTTGACGCTCTTTGTCAGAACCTTCGGTTTTGACCTGTCTGGCATGGGGAGACCCTACCATTGGCTATCATGCCACCGCCAGCATAGCTCAAAATATCATTAGGGTAAGCAAGCCTCTCTCCCACGACAAGGGGGCGTCAATGGAGAGGAATATGAAGGGACAACTGTACTAAATGAGTGCATTACCTAATTCATAACTCAGGCACCTTTACTGATTTCTCCCTTGCTTGTAGTAATTGAATGTGGCATTTATATTATTTATGGAGTTGTTTAAATTTCCAAATATTATTATAATACTAAATTTTTCCTTGGTTTTTTTCCGGGCTGTGAGGCCGTGTTCTGGAATAGTTTCTTTCTGACGTTTCGCCTGCATCTGTGGCTGGCATCTTCAGAGAATGGTTGGGTAGGAGTGTGTGTAGGGTTTATATACTGTGAACCCCTGTTTATAATCCTCTTTGCATATCTCCACCTAGAAACTAACCATTCAAATACACAGATTTACATATCCTCTCCAACAGGGGTTCACAGCATATAAACTCCACACACACTCCTACCCAACCATTCTCTGAAGATGCCAGCCACAGATGCAGGCGAAACATCAGAAATAAACTATTCCAGAACATGGCCTCACAGCCTGGAAGAAACCCAAGGAAAATCTATGGATGCCAGCCATGAAAGCCTTTGACTTCACAATACTAAAATTGTTTTGCTGGGCTGCAACGCAGATTCGTGCATTGGACCTGTGGTGGAGAGGACCCACCAGCTGAATTTACCTAATTACAGTAGGACCCCTGTATCCACGGAACCAATATCCACGGTTTCAGTATTCCACAGGACACAAAACAACACATACCATAGTGTCTTCCTAGAAAATGCCTAGAGAGGTATCCTCTCCAGACATTTCCTAAGTTCTCCAAGGCAACTCTATGGTATTTTAAACCAGAAGTCCTGTTATTTTCAGTGGTGTTTGCTGCTATCCGCGGTTTCCAGTATCCATGGTAAGTCCGGGAAATGAACCCCTGTGGATAATAGCGGTCCTACTGTATTCAACCTGGCTGCCTCTCCACTGATACCTTCTTTTCAGATTCCTCTTATCCCTTCTTTGGACTGGGCTCTGATTTTCTGTGGATAGTATATGTAATTACTCAAAAGCGAATCCAATGTCAGTGATGGAAATAATTCACGAGGAGTTTGGACTGTATAAACACAACACAAAGATTGGTTTATTAACTGTATGTTTGGCTGCTGATAAGATAAGAGCCAGATATCAAAACTGTCAATAAGAATTTTACTGTGCAGCTATGTAAACGGCTTTTTATAACAATGTTTTAATCACTTACACTTTTATATTCTGGATATTCATGGTTTTATTATTCGCATAGGTGCTAAATTGTATTGATTTGTAATTGTTTGTGTATGTGTGTTTTAACTCATTTAAAGTAACTGCATTGCGACGGCTTATAGCTTTTAGCAATAAAGATTTATTTCATTTCAGCTGCATGTTTATAACAGCAGTGCTTCAATACTGTGCCTCCAACTTTGTTAATTGCTTAATATCTCTTAGTCCCACTCTGGGGTGACCAATTGCAGATAATATTCTTTGAGCCCTTAATAATAAAACTAGATAACTACCAGACTCAATCACTCTTTCTTACACTCTTAATTTCCACTCACTATATAATCCATTTAGCCTCAACGTTCTCTCAAGCACAGACCATACTGCACACAGGCATCACTTAACCACTCAAAAGCAAACAAACATAAACTGAAACTTAAACTGACTCAACAGTCATACACATATTTCATACTCTAGGAAACCCCTCCCATTACAGCCTCCTGCCCTCACCGTGTCGGGTCATCTTCAGCTCCTGCCAGGCGGTGGTGGCAAAGGAGAAGAAGGAGAAAGACGAGGTGGGAGCAATGTCCTCTGCAGCTCCTCCAGCAGCATCCTCCACTCCTCGCCTCCCTCCTCACGTTGTGCAACAGAGGCAGAAGCAGAGGCATTGAGAGCGATCAAGGAGGCAGTGGTAATCCGCCTGCTCGTGGCCCAGGCTGCTACCGCAGCCACTGTAACCCACCACAGCGTTAAAATCATAGAATCATAGAATTGTAGAGTTGGAGGAGACCACAAGGGCCATCCAGTCCAACCCCCTGCCACGCAAGAAATTTTGATCAAAGCATCCCCAACAGATGGCCATCCAGCCTCTGTTTAAAGGCCTCCAAGGAAGGAGACCCCACGACGCTCCAAGGGAGTGTGTTCCACTGCCGAACAGCTCTTACTGTCAATGAGGCAAGCTCTCATCCCTCCCTTCCCCATCCACCCTCTGCCATCCACTGTTGCCAACAGTGGATAACAATCAGAAGATACAGGGGTACTACTTTATCTTATAGTTACTCCAAGATGACCAGTGCATAACCTTAATAAACCAGTTTTGTTTACTAAGTGCAGCAAAGGTGCAACAAGCTAGCAATGTTATCCAAACTCTCCTTGCTTACTTTGGACAAGGAGAAATCCTGCTGCAGGTTTGGGTTAAGGTCTGAGGCAGGGAGCTATAAAGACTTTAAAAAATAAATCTGCTATGTATCCACACCTGTATGGAACTTGAATTCAACCATCAGTATTGCTTGGCCAAATTGATCACCAATGGTCTGCCCTGGCCTCACATTGGGAGGCATGGAGACGCACTATCCACAATGCTGCAGCCTTATTTGAGAACTCACGCCAAACAAGTCTTGAAGAGAAACAACAACTCAGAAAGAATCACAACCCAGAAACATCACCCAAGGAGACCTTCTGCTGTGCTTTCTGCAACCGTATTTGTTTAGCTCAGTTTGGCCTTTTTAGTCATCAGCGCGCTTGCAGAAAGTGCGAGATGAGTCCTTTCTGACACTGCATTTGTGAAGAAAAGCCAGAGAGATTGTGAAACAAACCAATCAATTAAAGAGGCGGCCAAAGCAGTAGAAGGAGCTGCTGTATAGCTAAAATTTCCCTTGTATTTCCTGTGTCCCAGGGTGAGCAAATACAAAATAGTTGTATAGAAAGGATAAATTTTAGCAGGAGTGGACTTTAAAGCAACACCTGTTAAAATTCACCTTTCTACATGAGACTTAGTGTGTGGCAACACTACAGAATTAAAGCAGTTTGACACCACTTTAAGTACCATAGCTCCATCCTATGGAATCCTGGGTTGTAGTTTTACAAGGTCTTCAGCCTTCTCTGCCTAAGAGTGCTGGTGCCTCAGCAAACTACAAATCCCGGGATTCTGTAGGAAGGAGCCATGGTAGTTAAAGTGTCAAGCTGCAATAATTCTACAGTGTGGACACATGGTTAGAAGTGCAGGTGCCCTATCTCATTTTAATTTTTGCATCTGATGGCTACCTTATCTGCCAGGTCTCTTTGAACCCTTCTCTTATTTTATGCCCTTCCTTAGAAGCTATGTTTCATTATTTATCCTTTTTTGATCTCTGGATACTTCGATGCATTATGTTTTGTTTGTTGAAGCCTACTTAAGCCTTGTCTACTTTTTAAAAAATGTATTCATAAACACAAAGGTTTACAAAAATTAAAGCTCTGTCTCTGAGTGGCCCATGGATGCTGCGGGAGAGTTAGTGAGAACCAGCCAGGAGTGTAACTATGGGGAGAGGGGCAAAATTAGGGCTTCGCCTGTCCCATAAAACACTTTTGCTCTGACCCAGCAGGACTCTTTATTTTCTTATGACCAAGAAGTCAATTTGAAGCCTCTTTCCACAAATCCTGCATGACGGCGTTCGATTGGATGGCCCTTGTTGTCTCTTCCAACTCTATGATTCTAAATAATTGAAAATCTTAATTATCCTTTAGGCTTTTGAGGTTTCAGCAAATCTTGGCTTTAAAACAGAAAAGAAAACCTGGGATGTAGCTACAGACCTGTCATAATGGAGTGACTTCTGCAACTCCATCATGGAGCCAGATCTCATCTGCAAAATTGACCCCAGCAAATATTTTTCCTTCATTCCCCAAATGTCTAGTATTGTAGAGTGTGGAAAAATTTAAATCTTTCATACCAAGAACTTTTATATTTGCTGTGTCCATTACCTTGAGAACTTTGCTCTTTTCTTTTATTTTCTTTTTCTTTCTTTCTTTTTTTTGGGGGGGGGGATGCCTAAACTGTAGAGTATTTCTAAGTACTGCAATGCCAGACATTTGGGAAATGAAAGAAAATTTCTATTTGGGGTGCAAAATTCTTATTTGGGTGGGTAATGCCCTCATCTCTCCCCAGAGCTGCACCCTGAGTAAAACTGCACAGGATTGCATGGAGAATCTTTCTAAGCTTTAATGAGAGAGGGAGAGATCTTCCTGCCAAAATAACCAATTTACAATGCTCTACTGCCTGTTCAGTTGAGTCTAGAGCCCTCTCTAGTTAATTCTGCCCTCCTCTCTCCAGGCGAAAGAGCACTTTGCTTGCACTGTGTCATTTGGGATTATCCTTGAGGTTTCCACACAGCATTAATGGTGGTGGTGGGGGGGTAAGCAGGGCAGCAGTGAGGTGGGAGGAAGAGATTAAAGGTTTTCAAAGGCTATTAAAAGGCTGCTGCTTCCGCCTAGAATTTCTTCTAATCTATATGTCATGTGTCTGCCAGGAATAATTTCATTGAAAAGATCCAGCCATCTGTAATAAGACTGCAGATTCTAAGTAAGATGGGCAGTGTCAGGGAGGCAGAGGGAGAAACAGGGACAGTCAATGAGCCTAGCAGACATATGGTAACTGCTGACATGCCAAGCTGCTTTTGACAAGGGCTCTCCTTAACAGACATGGAGCATTGTATATGATCTCTCTTCTGCAAAGATTTTTGAGGGTATATTTACTATCTTTATCTCCATTTTCCCTACCTACTAATTAGGGTGGTCACATAGACATTGCAAAAAGGGGGGGGCTGAGGGAATGCATCACAAAAAAGGGAGACAAACGTGAATATTAATTTGCACCTGCCAATTTATAAGCAGAGATATATAATTGAGGGGGTGCTATATAACAGTGGCTCTTAATCTTTTTTTTTTTTTTACCAGGGACCCCCTTTAAATATTTTTTGTTGCTGCAGGCCCTCAGGCTTAACTCAAGATTTAAAACAACTACTACTACTACTAATAATAATAATAAACCATCTATTAACTTTTCTGCTTTTTCCTACAAATTTGTGGCTGGAGTGGATTGAACAGCAATGTGTGGATCAAACCAGCCAGCCTTTGCCTTGGCTCCTGTCAAGTGTGCTGAACAGCCTTCGCAGACCCCCTGTGAGAACATCACAGCCTCCTGAGGGTACCTGGACCACAGGTTAAGAAGCACTGCTATATAATATTTTAAACAGAAAATACAGCTACTTGTGTGGCTTGTAAAGTGATTTTTGGCAATTGTAGCATGTTTTAAATTGCTTTTAGTGTTATTGATAGTTTAATTCAGTTTTAATGTCGATGTTTTGTATGTTCTAACTTTATTTTATTTGTTTTAAGTACACTGTATTTATTTTAAGTCTCCGTTTGGGTGAAAGGCTATGAAGGATATAAAGTTCATCATCATTATCAGCTCACTACAGCTCCCCGGCTGGCTAGCCACCCCCCCCCCCAATTTCCCAACTCAAGAGGAGGCTGGCCAGCCTCCTCATGGCTTGGGGAATCGCGGGAGGTTGAACCTCTCCCGGGCGGCTAGCCATCCCCTGCAATTCCCCAGCTCACGAGGAGGCTGACCAGCCTCCTCGTGGATTGGGGAATCGTGGGAGGAGGTTGAACCTCTCCCCAGCCGGCCAGGCATCCCCCGCGATTCCTCAGCCAGCTTCAGGAAGGCTTAAGGAAGGGTGGCTGGCTGGAGGGGGGGAAGCTTTCCAGCCACCATCTGCCCACCCCAAAGCCATGAAGGGGGGCCCTATTGCAGCTTCAGGGAGGACGGGTGATGGGGGTCGTCTTATATGGCAAGTATACCCTGTTTAGGTGGAATCTCTTTTCCTAGAGTTTGAGTCCATTGCTTTGTGTCCTAGTCTCTGGAGCAGCAGAAAACAAGCTTTCTCCCTCTTCAATAAGACATCCTTTCAAGTATTTAAACATGGCTATCATGTCATCTCTTAACCTTCTCTTCTCCAGACTAAACATACACAGCTCCCTAAGCTGCTCCTAATAGAGCATGGCTTCCAGATTGCCTGCCGTTTTGCTTGCCCTCGTCTGGACATGTTTCAGCTTTTCAATATCCTTCTTGAATTGGGGTGTCCAGAACTGGACACAGTATTCTATGGGGGGTGTGTGTCTGACCAAAGCAGAATAGAGTGGTACCCAGCTCACACCACCAGTCATACCCCAACAGACCCACAGCCTTAACCCAACACACTCTCCCCAAGGACTCTCTGGATTGGGGGAGATTTATCCCAAGAGACACAAGTTCACAATTCAAGAGACACAAGTTCACAACCTGCATGTGCACAATTCCACTTATGCAACTATTACACAATGACTGAAAAAATACAACTGCATGAGTAAGGGAACTTCCATGTGTGTAAAACACCAAAAGGATATCAGCCTATGATTCTATGTTTTTATATTATGAAAGGCCTTGATGTAAATCACCAAGGTATACTTAAATCTTTTTTTTAATGACCTTGCAAGGTTTCTCCCCTTCATATTCTTGTGAAAATATCTAGGTAGAACCATTTTAACAGGATTAGGATTACATCTCCCTTTAATTGCTGATGAGATTGTTTAGATAATTGGTTTATTAAGTAAACCAAACTGAGAGCAGCTGTTGTCATTAAGCCTTTGAAATGCAATGCCTTTTGTAGCCAATGCCAAATAAGGGTGAATGCACAATTAAGGCTATTCAACTTAATAACAGACCCCCCCTCCAGCCCTCTAGAATTAATGCTAATTTATGCACTTTGCAGTTAATGTTCTGTAATAGAACAGTTTCTTGCTCTGAACGGTTTACTAAATCCTTCCTGGCAGGCTCACATCATTCCAAAGAAAGTCTTAAAGCATGTAGGGATTAAACCTACCAGGTAGTTTTCTCATGCATGCTCCACTGAACTGGAGTGGGGTAAAAGCCACATATTGATGGGAATTATGTAAAAATAAACAACCCTAGGATTGCGCCTCTATATGAGACTGGCAAATAATTTCAGAAATAAAAGAAACAGAATGTGTATGCAATCACATTCATATCAGTCTAAAATAGTTTATGTGGACCCTTCCGTACTACATACCTAAATACAGTGATGTGATTCCACTAACTGACACAGTTCTGTCCATGCCATTTAGGGATGGGTGTTTAGAATTCTCTGGCATAGAGCTCTAGTGCCTCATCAAACTGCAAATTCCAGGATTCCATAGGATGAAATCATGGCCACTAAAGTGGAATCATAGTGCTTAGAACAGTGTAGTGTCACAAAGCCCTATGTGAAGTTAAAAGATAAATTAATATAACCAACACATTAATTAACAGCTGCATATACTCAGAAGTGAGTCCTCCTATATTCAGTGGGATTTACTCTCCAGTAAGTGTCTTTAGTGTAGTTTTCCTTCTACCAATGTGCTCGGTGCATTTATAATAAGATGACTATAACCTGTAATGTGATGTATACTTACCTTGATTGTGTATTCCTGCATGGCAGGGGGTTGGACTGGATGCCCCTTGTGGTCTCTTCCAACTCTATGAGTCTATGATTCAGTTTCACATAATTAAATGAGGCTTTGAGCTTCTGGAAGTTGTTGTCCAAAAAAGTAAACGCCCCACTGCCACTCCCACTCTAGTAGGGCTGCCAGGTGTCCTTTATTATAAGGGATGCCAGATATTTGCATTTGGAAAATGTTGCCCTTTATTATAAGGGATGCCCTCTGTTGAGGGTTAGAAAGCTTTTCCTTATAGATAAGCTGAAAGAGAGTCCAAAATATCCTGTATTTTGAGGGATGCACCCTTCATAAAGATAGAATTGTGTGCATCATGTAATTTTGGTGGACAATATGTTAATTTTACAAAGAAATACATGACTAAGTTAAATGCAATAAATCCTATCATTTGGTATTTGGGTAGAGCACAGGCTTGTTAATAGCTATTTCCTGAATGGGAAGGAAATTCAAGTGTCCCTTTTTGCTGTTTTGAAAACCCGGCTACACTATTCTTCCAGTATAGGGTAATATGTGTAATATGATTTTAGAATATATTGAGACACTTGTAAAAGTATTATTAATTTCATTTCTTATGCTTGGCCTAGTGAAAGTATCACTAATGTGTATTTTGGACTTGTATGACGTGTCTTAAAGAGGCAGCATGGTACAGTGCTATGAGTGTTGGATTATGACTCCCAGAGACCAAGGTTTCAATCCTTGATCTGATCGCCAACCAGGTGGTTTGATACAACAAAAACCAAAATCCACAAAAGAGTGATACCTTTATTGGCTAACTTAAATGCCCCAAACAAATCACACATGCTTTTGAAGCTTCACTGGCTTCTTCATCAGACAAAATATGTTTTAAAAAATCACATAGAAAAGTGAGGATGGTAGGGTTGCAGGTCTACATTTTGTATCAGCTGTTATTCTGTTGTCGTTCAGTTGTTCTGGAGGGATCTCAATGGAGGCAAAGGTCACTCCCCTTGTTGGCCATGTGGGGACCAGGGATAAAGGGCAATAAAAGACCAAGTGACCTTGGGCAAGTCACACTCTGTCAGATTAAGAGGAAGGCCATAGCAATGCTCCTATGAAAGTATCATGCCAAGAAAACCTTATGATAGGTTCATAAGAAGTTGGAATGGACATGATGGCACATGGGCCAGTGTGGTGTAGTGGTTTGAGTGTTGGCTCAGGACTTGGGAGACCATTCAAAGCCTCACTCAGCCATTGGGCAAGTCACACTCTCTCAGCTTTAGAGGAAGGCAGTAGCAAATATCTGAAGATATATTGCAAAAAAAACACAACAACCACCCTATGATAGATTTGCCATAAGCTGGAGATGACTTGAAGGCACATGACAACCAACAAAACATGTGGGGTTTAGATGGCTCAGCAGTCTTCAAAAATATTAGAGCACTGGTCCTTAACCTGGGATGTGGGGACCCCCATGGGTCTGTGATATCCTCACAGGGGGTCTGAAAGGCTTGAAAGTTGGTTGTCCCACCTCCTGCCGGCAGTGGAGTAGCCACATGACAGGAGCCAAGGCACAGGCTGGCTGGCTGGCTTGGCCTGTGCATAGCCATTCAATCCACTCCAGCCACAATCTTGCAGGAAGAAGCAAGAGAAAAGTCTTCCCTCCTGCTCCAGTGCCTCTGAGGGGTGGTTTAATGGACGGTGTAATTGCATAATTATTATTATCAGGTATCTATATCTATAATTTGCTTGAGTATGTTTCCTTTCCCAGTGTGCTAATTGGCTGCTTAGGAAACATATCCAACCAGTCCCCTCCCTCCCTCAGCCAACTACCACCCACATGCAAATTCCCTCTCCACCTCACAATCCACTCCTGCCACTCAATCTGCATCTACATCCCCAACCACATAAGGGCCCCTCCCTCCTCTCACTCCCTCAGCCACTCACCACCCACATGTGATACAATGTAGTAATTTCCCCCTAAAATAATAGAGTGTAGCTGAACCATGTGAAAAGCCATATGTAAAACACTGAAATATTTCCCTCCACAATAATAGCGTGTAGGTGAACTGTGTGAACCTTCCAAATCTACTATAATGGCATATGTTGCACTGGGTACAGCTATTTGTTGCTATTATTATTACAGTTGTCCCTCCCTATCCATGGATTTGGTATCCATGGATTTAAGTATTCAGGGCTTGAAAATATTCTTAAAAAATAATAATCCAAAAAGCAAACCTTGATTTTGCCATCTTATATAAGGGATACCGCTTTGCTATGCCTCCCCAAAATAGTACTCTACTCTATGGTGAACTCACCACGGGTCAGCATAAGAGGGGTGCTCCAAAAAAGCGATACAAGGACTCCCTGAAACAACATCTCAGGCTCGGCCAAATTTATCACCAACAATGGTCCGCCCTGGCCTCACATTGGGAGGCATGGAGATGCACTATCCACAAAGCTACAGCTTTATTTGAGAGCTCACGCTGAACAAGTTTTGAAGAGAAATAACAACGTAGAAAGAATCACAACCCAGAAACATCACCCAAGGAGACCTTCTGCTGTGCTTTCTGCAACCGGACTTGTTTATCTTGGATTGGCCTTTTTAGTCATCAGTGCGCTTGCAGAAAGCGCGGGATGAGTCCTTCCTGAATCTTCGTTTGCGAAGAAAAGCCAGAGAGAGGGGGAGACAGAGCATATAATGGGACTTGAGTATTCATGGATTTGGGTATCCATGGGCGGGTGTGTGTGTGTCCTGGAACCAAACCCCAGCGAATATGAAGGGACAACTGTATTGTTGTTGCTGTTGTTTGAAATCTTGAGTTAAGTCTTGAGGGTCCCAGGCAACAAGAGATATTTAAAGGGGGTCCCTGGTAAAGAAAGTGTTAAGAGCCACTGGTTTAGAGGGTTTCAAATGGAGGCTGGAATGGGATTGGGGTGGGGGAGTTATAGTCCCCCCCCCAACCCCCACATCCCCTTGATAAAACCATTTTACCAGCACCAGCAGCGGCCCTTATGCTGGAGAGGAAGAGATTCCCCTTCGACCCCTGGGGATTTGCTTCCGAGTAAAGGCGAGCCATGATCAGGAAGGGGAGTTTTCAATGCAACAAAGGCTCGTCCCATCAAACCGAAAGCAAGCCGCCCGCTCCTTTTTCTTGCCTTCGGTCGCCTTGCTGGCTCCGGGCGATCTCCTGGGCGACGATCGCCGGTTTGGAAGGGCTGTCCGCGGGCGCAGAGAGCTGGCCATGGCCCAGGAGCAGCCCGGGGGGCTTCGCGAGGCGCTCGAGGCTCGGCTCAAGGCTTTAGGGATCGAGGCGCTCTGCCTGGACCATCCCGAAGTGAGTGAGAGGCAGGCAGGCAAGGAAAAGCTGCTGCTGCTGCTGGTGCCGCCACGTTGGCAGAGCTGGGGGAAAACTTCCCTTTCCTTACTTTCTGTTTTGGGGATGTCATCTCTCAGGACCCCTTCTTAGGCTCCAGCTCCCAGAATAGCCCCCCTTAGCGGCCTTCTGGGAGCTGTAGTCCTAAAACAAATTATTGTCAAAGGTGAGGAAGCTAGAAGTTGCAGTCCTACATCTGGAGGACCACAAGGTTCACCCTTGATCTAGAGGATTTCAGCCTGCTTATCAGAGACCAGTGTTGTTGTGTGTCATTTCTGACACCTTAAGGTGTTCAGTGTTTTCTTGGCAAGATTTGTTTAGAGGGGATTTGCCATTGCCTTCCTCGGAGGCAAAGACAATGTCTACTCAAAAATTAGTTCCCCTGTGAGCCTATGGATGCACTGTGGGTTTTTCCCCAAGATAAATTATATAAGGTTGCAGTCCTAGTGCATACTGAGATCTAAATCTGGTGGAAATCAGATTTTGTCATATTGCATTTCCCAGAATTAATTACTATTGGCTTGGGCTACTGAAGGTTTTCAGTCTCATAATAACATTTGGAGTGCAACAGAATTTGGACACAACCTTGCCTAAATAAACAGTATTTAGAATCACTCTGTAAGAGGTGGGGTGGGGGTTGTAGTTCCATCGTAATTAATTTGAAACGTTTCTCTATGATACATATTTTTCTTTAAACAAGCCATTCAGACAAAACAAATAATAAATTCTAAATAATCAGGAAGGAAAAAAAATTAAATGATAGGAAGAAACAGAAAAGATGTAACAAACCCATCAATACTAAATCAAAATAATATCCAGAAATCACTTCATCCAGACTTTGTCAGATTCCAAATCCTTCTACAAAGGTCAGGATTTCCTCTGGCATCTGAAGGCATCCAGAGTTTCAGTTAAGGAAGCTGCCCCAGGGAGAGTAAACCACAGAATTAGTGTAATCCCTTAAAAGGTCCTGCTTTGAACAGACTCCTGTTGAACTTTAGTTGGCAAAGCACCTGGAGCAGGACTGCAGAAGATGAGTTAGAACACAATGAGGAAACCTATATGAGAATATGTTGAAATTATTGCCACTGGTAATAGTCTACTGTCCCTGTTTACACGTTGGCCAGTCTATTTGCCATCTTTATTGTTGTTGTGTGCAGGGCCGGTTTAAGGAATTTTGGGGCCCCCTGCAGTGCTTTATTTTGGGGCCCCCATATGTTTATCTCAGGTCAATGTAACCTAACCTATTCACCGTACAGGATGTTCAGATCACAGTAGGGCCCCCGTATCCATGGATTCATTATCCATGGGACACAGAACAGCACACCTACCCTAGAGTCTTCCTAGTAAATGTGTCCTCCCTAGTGGTTTTCTAGGCCCTCCAAGGCAACTCTATGGTATTTTAAACCAGAAGTACCATTTTTTTCAATGGTGTTCACTATTATTCATGGTTTTCAGAATCCACCCCCCCGAACCAATCCCCAGTGGATAAGAGGGGCCTACTGTATTACATAATTTGACACCAATAATTTAGTTTAAAAACTATATTATAGGCACTAACATAATATTTTTAGTTTATTAGCAATTAATGTAATGATGCAGATTTCCTCAAAGAAAAGAAAGAGTGGACTACAAGCTAAACATGAGTTAGCAGTGTGATGCAGCAGCAAAAAATGCCAATGCAATTCTAGGCTGCATTAATAGTGTCTAGATCAAGGGAAGTAATAGTATCACTCCATTCTGCTTTGGTCAGACCTCACCTGGAATACTGTTTCCAGTTCTGGGCACAACAATTCAAGAAAGATACCGAGAAGGATGTTGGGAGGTCTGGAAGCCATTATGCCCTATGAGGAACGGCTTAGGGAGCTGGGCATGTTTAGCCCAGAGAAGAGAAAGTTAGGAGGGGACATGATAGCCATGTTTAAATATTTGAAGGGGTGTCATACTGAGGAAGGAGCAAGCTTGTTTTCTGCTGCTCCAGAGACTAGGACACGGAGCAATGGACTCAAACTATAGGAAAAGAGATTCTACCTAAACATTAGGAAGAAGTTCCTGACAGTAAGAGCTGTAAGGCAGTGGAATACTCTGCTGCCTGGGAGTGTGGTGCACTCACCTTCTTTGGAGGTTTTTAAGGAGAGGTTGGATGGGCATTTGTCAGGAATGCTTGGATTGTGTGTTCCTGCAGGGCAGAAGCCAATCGGATGGGATGGCTGTTGGGGTCCCTTCCAGCCCTATGATTCTAGGCTGCATTCAGAGCCTGGGAAAGTTACTCTTGGATTACACCTCCCAGAATCCCCCTGCCAGCACCCTTCTCAAGATCTGGTTGCATTGTTCCTTTTCCAGCATTCTCTAGCCCAGTGGTTCTTAACTTGGGGTCCGCAATGTCCTCACAGGGGGTCCACAAAGGCTTGAAGACTGCTTGGCCCACCTCCTCCCTGTAGTGGAGTAGCCATGTGACAGGAACCAAGGCAAAGTCTGGCTGGCTTGGCCTGCACATTGCCATTCAATCCACTCCAGCCACAAACTTGCAGGAAGAAGCAAGAGTGTCTCTGAGGGAAAGTTTAATGGATGGTGTAATTGTATTGTTGTTGTTGTTAGCTATTATTATTAGGGTTTTAAATCTTGAGTTAAGTCTTGGGGCAACAAAAGATATTTAAAGGGGGTCCCTGGTAAAGAAAAGGTTAAGATCCACTGCTCTAGGCCAATGCCTCTCACATAACACTACCGGATATTGGTGTTTTAGTGACAACAATAAAACCATTGTTCCCAGTAATATTACTCCAAATTTTAATTTATATTCTTTATACAGTATTCTTCTGTTAAAAGAGTTACGAGTGTTGTAAAAGTTTCAGCATTGCACTATGACTATGGAGACCAGGGTTTGAATCCTTACTCAGCCATGAATACCCCACTGGCTGACCTTGGGCAACTCACACTCTCTCAGCCTCAAAGGAAGGCAAAGGCACACACCCTTTGAACAAACCTTGCCTAGAAAACCCCATGGTAGGTTTGCCTTAGCCAGAAATGACTTGAAGGCACATAGGCAAACACACACAAATGCAGGCTGAACTCAGTTGGCAAGGGAAGGGAAGGGAAGGGAAAGAAAGAAAGAAAGAAAGGAGCCCTTTCCGAGACAACCCTCAAATTCCCTGTCTCTCTCATAAACACACACTCACCGTCTCCGCGGTAGCAGCAAACTCCCTCCAGCTTCTGCCACAGAGGGCTGCTGTTTCTTTCACTTTCTCTTTAGTTTTGGAGACATTTTTTTGGAGGAGGGCGGGAATGTGGTGGAGTCTCCTTCTTTAGAGGTTTTTAAACAGAGGCTGGATAGCCATCTGTCTTGACTCCAGCAACAAGTTAAAAAGTAAAATAACCACCCCACTGTGCATGGCAGCCCCCCCCCCAAGATCCCCGCGGCCCCCTGAAGACAGTCACTCACTCACACGACCAGCTGCTCTGCCTTTCCTCCTTCACAGCAATGCAGCCAGGGACTGTCTCCAAATTACAACTTCCCAAGAGCAAACCCTTTCTCTATCTCCCGCACTAGCTCAGTGCTATTGCCATGCCCTGCCTGAGGAGGGAGGGGGAAGGGGCTCCAAAGGAGCGGAGGAGCCGGCTGCTGTCTCCTGGCTGTCTCCTTCATCAGATAAGGGCAACACTCACCAGGGGGCCCCCTTCACCCCCGAGGCCCCCCGCCAATGCGGATCTGGCAGACAGGTTAAACCGGCCCTGGTTGTGTGCCTTCAAGTTGTTTCCATCTTATGATGACCGTATGGTGAACCTATCACAGGGTTTTCTTGGCAGAATTTGTTCAGAGGGGGTTTGCCTTTGCCAACCTCTGAGGCTGAGAGGGTGTGACTTCCCTTGTGGCGTTACTAAGTGTGGTGTCACCCCTTCCCCCGACAGTGTCACCTGGTGCAGTTCGGCCTCTCTGCATCCTCTTACTGCCACCACTAAACTTGCCCAACGTCACTCAGTGGATTTCCATGGCCGAGGGGGGATTCAAACGCTGGTCTAGAGTCATAGTCCAACACTCAAACCACTAATCGTACATGTTTTTGTAAGCCACTTTGCATTCCACTGGGAAAAAGTGGGTTATGTACATTTTAACATCTTTTTAGAATAGACATGTGGACACAATCCAGTTGGACATCTGTATGCATCAAGTCAATATGAGAGTAAAATTGCTGTATATTTCCCATTCATTTCACATTGCATAGGCAGGGTTCTATGGATTTTGTTCAGCCAGTGAATTAACCAGAGAAGAGTCATATTGTTCCAATTGTGTCTTCTAGGTATTCACAGTTGAAGAAATGATGCCTTATGTGCAGCATTTGGAAGGAGCCCACAGCAAAAATCTTTTTCTTAAAGATAAGAAGAAGAAAGAGTTCTGGTTAGTGACAGTTTTACATAACAGGCAAATCAATTTAAATAACTTGGCGAAGAAACTGGGTGTCGGAAGTGGGAATTTGCGCTTTGCTGATGAAGCAGTCATGTTGGATAAGCTGAAAGTCGGTCAGGGGTGTGCAACCCCCTTAGCACTTTTCTGTGATCACGGAGATGTGAAGTTTGTGTTGGATGCTAACTTTCTGGAAGGAGGTCACAACAGGTTGTATTTTCACCCAATGACAAATGCAGCAACCATGGGATTACATCCAGATGACTTCCTAAAATTTCTGAAGTCCACAGGACATGAACCAATTATTGTGCACTTTGATGAAAGCAACAAGTAGCTTCTATGGGGCTGTTTTTACATGTGATTCAAAATTCAAAATGACCTGGATAGACTGGAGAGCTGGGCCAAAGCTAACAAAATGAAATTCAATACGGAGAAATGTAAGGTACTACACTTGGGCGGAAAAATGTAATGCATAGATATAGGATAGTAGAGACCTGGCTGAATGAGACTACATGCGAAAGGGATCTAGGAGTCCTAGTAGACCACAAGTTGAACATGAGAACAGAGGCTGGATGGCCATCTGTCGGGGATGCTTTGATCGTGATTTCCTGCGTGGCATGGGGTTGGACTGGATGGCCTTCGTGGTCTCTTCCAACTCTGCAATTCTATGATTCTATGATGCCTTTATACTTGTGCTGAAAATTCAATAAAATGAATTATGCTTGATTATCTTGGTTGGAATCTTGGTGATATACGCTGGCATAATTTCCATTGATACGTCCTTTCATGGTCATTGCAGGAGGATGTATCCAATACCTTCTTAAGGAACAGCCCCCCCATATGTAACTCCCTTTTGAAGATTCCCACAGCCAATCAGTGATCAGGAAGATCTGAAGCACTATCTGGCTGCAGTTTTGTAGCTGGGAAAAAGGAAGACCCCAGTGAGTATGCTGCAAGTCTGAAAGGACAACAGTTGTTACTTTTGCTCAGCTGCAAAATGTCATCCAGATGGTGCCCAGGAGCCACTGATTGGTGGTGGGAGTGTAACTCAACACCTTCAAGTTGATGTTGTGCAGCTGGTGACAGAAAACCCAATGAAGGTGGGCTGGCATACATGTGCCCTCCACTGTCATGATTCAGGATCTCAATTTCCAGTCCCTTTAGGTGAGTAGGCTGCAGTGCAGTAGGAAAGTACATACTTTACATTGGGGTGGGCAACTGTGGGAGGCTAGGGGGCTTTATTAGCCCCGCAAGAGACCTTGGAGGACCACCTATTGCAACCTCCTGACAAAGATAAAATAATTCCCTCATGGGTATAGGGAGCACTTTCACCATGTTTTCAGCTCTCCTAGGCCATTTTAGACCCAGGACAGGCCTTTTTTAATAGGAAGTGAGCAGAAGTCACTTCCTGTTTTTTAAAAATGACCTCTCCTGGGCCTGAAAGGGCCCAGAGACACAGCCCAAACACCCTGTAGAAGGCATTGTGGGGCATTTTTTTTTACTTCTGGGTAGTCCTTGGGGACATATGTTTCCTGGAGGCTGCAATTTGCCCACCCCTGCATTAGTGTAGAAGGTCCCACATTCAATTCTAACACAGGAATGGAGAACTGTTAGCTATTCAGATGTTTTTACCTGTAACTCCCAACAGCCTCACCCAGTATGATCAGTATAGGAGATTATGGGATTTGTATTATGAAACATCTGAAACACCAGCATCCCCCTTCCTCAGTTGTTGAATGGTGAGTCAACACACAGGTAAATCTCACTGATTGAATGGGTCTACTCTAGTCAGGACTAACAACATGATTTAGATCCCGAAGTGTTAACTTTACCAAAATAAAATTACTGATACGCACCTCAATCAAGAGCATCATGTTTCCAGCAAACATAGTGACAGAACCAGTTGTTTTATTGGGGTGGGAACTGATAGTCCTCCTGATATTTTTGGATTCCCAACAGCTCCAGCTAACATAGTTAACAGTGAGAAATTCCGGAAGGCCCAAGTGAAAAACAAGTGGAATCCCAGGATTCCCATCCCTGTATTATGATGCAAACTCAGAGCAGTCATTGTTAGTGTATCTTTGAAAGAAAAGTTTGCATATTTCAAGGCACATAGCAAGTGGGGTCCTTGTTAGTGAAGGCCAATGAAGAAGAGTCATCCTCTCCCCATCCCACAGTTCAGCTCTTTTCTTCATAGCAGTGGATGGGAACTGCTTATTTTAATGAGAAAGTAAGGAGGCTTGTTGAAAGACATAAATGAGACAGAGTTCCACAGTGAACCCACCACGCTACTGAGCCTACACTTTTTTCTGTATAGTTCAATTTTTGGGATTTTTTCCCCCTTGGTCATACTACATAACAAATTATTCATGTCCCATTCTGTTTGTTACTACAAAGCTCCATTGCCTGTTATCTTGAGGGGGCACAATGATACTTGTTGATCTCTAACCTTATTAAATTCACAACAACAATGTCTTGGTGTACAAGGAATGGGGACAGTAGAACGTGCATGTGGCTGTCCTAACCAAGCTACTCACAACAAAAAATTTAATGAACCAAGCTAGAGTCTTCCTGGTAGGGGGAAAAAAAACCCAACTACAAATCTCCATTCATGAAACTAGTAGTAAACCCATTAATTGTTAACAGCCATTAAGACTACCCCCTCCATTGCCCACTGTTTCTACAAAGCATCCATTGTGGCCTACCCCCTCATTATCATTTTGTAAATAAAGAAAAATATTTTTATCATTTACCTACATCCAAATAAGAATTTATTTGAAAAAAACACAAGCAAGAGAAGGTTGAGAAATTATTTGGCTTGGAATTTTAATAACATAATTAAGTAGTGTACAATGGCAAACATTACAAAATTCATTAATAGGTATAAGAAAGGAAAACTACAGCTTTAAATAACAGTTTCTGTAAAACAGTGTTAAAATAGTTTGTGTCGCACCCAGGTGCTCTCATTTAAGGCAATTCCATTCTCAACAATGTTTGAGTGATGTACAGCACTGAAGAGTTCACACCAGAGTGCTGGAGCTGCACTGTCTCTCAGAACACAAAACACGTTAAGACGTAACGCATTCTGGGAATGGCGATGATAGCCTTAGCAACAGCAGCAGAGTGGAAAAACATTTCCTTGTATTACATCAGACCTGCAGATTCTGCTCTACAGCTGCTGAATATTATCATGTGCAACAAAAAAAACCCCTTTGTATTTTATCCTAAAGGTGCTGGGACGTTGATGGTGAAGTGACACATTACTACCTGACACTGTTACAGATTTTATAAATGTTTTTTTTAAAAAATAGTTAATCTTTTTTTATAAACTGTGTAGACTGTAATGAAAATTGGGACAAAAATTGGTTACCTAAATTTCAGTTTTCTTAATGATTTAGAAATGGTGGAGTTTTCAGAGGGCAGGGGAGTCTGGTAATATTCCTCCATATGCACTGGAAAGGGAGGGTAAAAATAGACAGTGCTTTGGTTTTCCTGCACAAAACTGAGGCTGTTTTTTAATTAAGCTCTTTGCAGAAAAGCATCTGGATTTACACAAAAAAAATGACTATGTTGGTTGAGAAGGAGCTAAAGAAACAAATTAGTTGCAGTTCATAAGCCTTATCCTCCTACAAAGATCAGTGAGTTACGTTTTGTTAAGGGAAGATTTGCATTTTAGTTTTTAACACTGAATTATTTAAAACAGAACAAGACACATACACACAACAAAATATTACCTGTAGTGCTAAACCCAGCCTAATGCTGAAACATTACAAAAGGCATGATCCACCACTGACTGTTCAAGGGCAAGCCTCCTCTAAATAAAGTGGTACTGTTTTATTTATGCCTATCAGATGCATAATTATTTATTTAACCTATCAGATGCAGGTATGTAACACATGTAGTTCACATGTTTGCTGTAGAAAAATGATGTGCCTCTGAAAGCCTAAACTTAAACCAAAATAAACAGGAATAAAAAACAAGTGCAAAGTTCCAAAAAGGTGCAAATCTTAAGAAAATAGGTATGGTCAATCAGAAGACTGGCAAATGCATGAAAAGCACATGATTGTTTCTAAAAGTTCTGAACAAAGCACCCGATGCATCAGCTTTTGGAGTGGATGGGAAGTGACAGTTCATACAAAACATGCTAACATGGCATAATCTATAGCCAGATTAAGAATAATAAATATGTGATTAAGATCACAATTTTCCAAATGTCCCTATCTTTGAAGGCAGGGAGGGTGGTGACCCCTCCCCAAGATGGGATGGCACAAATGAAAAGGCCCAGACCTTGGAATGCTCTTCACAGGGACAAACACCTCACAGAGTCTGATGTCTTTTGAGCACCATAGAAACTTCTGTATTCACAAGGGCCTTTTTAGGTTTGGGTTTTAACCTCATTTGGTACCGTGATATGGTTCTGATTGTTCTACTCTTTTTACTGTATTGATCTCCTAGTGTTGACAACTTTGAACAGTTCTCACAGTCTTTGGCTAGACACTTCACCTCTAGATAAAATAAAGCTAAAGGACTCTTGAAGTAAGTGGTTGCAAACAAACAGCACACTACACAGAACAGCCACCCTTGTGTGAGGACTGAATCCCACAGCAATGCCATTTTCCAATTCTTTCTCATGGCAGAATAGTTTCCAGATAAAGTAGGTTTCCAGCGATGCACAGTGGCACTTTGGGATCTCAGGTGTGTGACTACATTTAGTTCGGTAGTGTGGCATCATACGAAGAGCTTGCTGCCCTCATTATTCACAACACTCTCCTGAGAAAGGAAGGTGCTATGAAGTGCACAGGGTATGGGCCTGGGCCATTATATTATGCCCATTTCCTTAGGACAAGGGTGAGATTCATGCTGCCCTTCAGATCTTGGCCTGCAATTCCAAGCAGATCTAGCCAGCACAACCAATGGTGAGAAATACTGGGAGCAACTGTTCAGCAACACCTGGAGAGCCACAGGATTCCCATCCCTGCCTTAGAAGTTATTTCCAATGGGATCAAAGATTTACTTTCTACTAGCGAGGGTTGGGCCCTCAGCTCACAGAAAGTGCCTCTGCTCAATTTTATGAGCTCCCCCAGCTTACTCCATCAGTTCACAGCACTGTCTCCTGATCCCTCTGTGCAGCATTTTAAGGGCCTGGGAGGAGCTGTTGCAAGGAGGAAGAGGGGGTAAGGAAGTCTCCTGCTAGTTGGGTTACAGATGTCTACATCTGCATCTGTTCCCATGTCTTTCACTTTAATCCATAGTTAATTGCCTCTACATTTGAAATATGACACTTGGTCAGCCTTCCTCAGTTTGCTACCTTCCTGATACGTTAGGCAACAATTGCATCGTTCTGTGTGGGGAAGATGGGAGTTGTTGACCAATATACATCTGGAAGGAACCAGTTTGGGGAAGGGTATACTTTGCCACACCAAGTCAGATAACATTACAATCCTGTGGTCTGCCTCAGGCTGACTTGGTCAACCAGAGGCCATTCACTTGAATTAAGATGAAGCATAACATGATGCATAAGGAAGCTTTATGTTATCTATACCTTATACACAGTCATACTGACCTAGATAACTTTACCACAATGGTGCCCACTGTTACACAACAAATAAAGTAAAATGGCTCTATGATCTTCATATCCTTGATATTAATTATCTTCCATTCTTCCCCAATTAAAACAAAAGATAGCTTACCACATCTGAAATGTTTATGTTTGCATGTTATTCTGGCAGAAGCTTCACATAGTTGAATTAAGCAAGCATGGGTTCACATGAATTCATGGTCACAATCCTGCTTCCCATGCAGTACAGGTACAAGTGCTAGACTGCAATCAACTGACCCTGCACACCTTCAACCCATAAATGATCACCTTGAGGGCAGTGGTGACTAGATTTATTATATTGTTGGCATAGTACCTCACATGGGTGTGATGGGCTTCCACAAGTGTCTGGCTTGCAGGACCAGCAGTTTTGCCTATCTGGAAACCAGTGGATTTACACACAAGGGCTTGCAACGCCTCTTCCATTTGCCACAGAAGAGGACAGAATATATTTCTGATTTACCAGGAAGAACCGTAGCAAAAACCTGACCATACTGTGTGAAATGTGGTTTAAAAACAAGTGTTCAGTGTTAAAGGCAGTGCCTCCATTTCAATGAGAGCTTAGATATAATGTGACTCTACCTGTGAAGAAGTTGGATGAATTGAAAGTGTGATAATGATAAAAATATTCACACTTATGAGAGTTGTATGGTATGGACAGGGACCCTACAAAGTTAAATACGATACATATTGTGGAAATATTGAAACATTTAGTAGCTTGTAAGAAAATAAAAATTAAAATTTAATATAACCAGAAAAATGTCATGTATATTTCCAGGAATTAACCAAAGCTATTTTCTTGTGCTCCTTGCAAGAATTTAAGACAACAAACAGATACAAATATTTAAAAAGTACCAACAACATTAATCAACCCTAATGCATATAAAATTATGAAGGAACAAATCCTGAGTGACTTACTAGAAGGACCTAATAGAAGGAATGGCTTGAAAAACATTGATTTTAAGTTAGTCACATTGGTCTTTGCCCATTAAACTTCCACCTCAGCCACAATCAGTTCATTAAAAAAAAATCACAAATAAAAATAAAAAACATTTAAAGACAGATTTGTTTTGGAAGTGGTATTTGCTGAACACACAAATAATTTTGTTGGACAGGACTTTTTAGAAATGTTCTTCCCACAATTTTCCTGCCCAGAAAATTGGGATATCTATTACTTAATGTGTAGAAAACAGATGGAAATGATGATTTAGTGTAGGGGTGTGGGTTAAAGTGTTCAGTTACGTTTTCAGGTACCTAAACCATTTCTTCTCACCACACGCAACAAAATAATCAGCAGTCTCATTTTGCAAACAGCAACACCATGCAAATTATGCAAACCCAAGGAGGCTATCAACTGCCAATAAGCTTGTGGGGCTCGTTTTTTGTTTGTACCTGTATTTACAACAAATTCCACAACATAATACAGACTTTTCCCATTTCAGATTTACATGACTAAATATTAGCAGAAGCAGTAAGCAGTTGGTGGCTACGTTCATAAAGGAATGAAGAAAGCAGTCATTGAGTTCCTGAAGTAATTCTTGAGACCGCACAACGCTTGGTCCTTAGAGAGATGAAAATTGTCCTTTATTCAGTAGATCTTAACAGTGCAATGTGCAATATAGTCTGTCTTTAAAAAAAAATTCAGCAGGAGACGCCAGTACAGTTCCTTGATTCAAGGAAAGGAGACATGTATTTCTTGGCTGCTCTATTCAGGTAGGCCTGTAAAAACTTTGAACTTTTTTTTTTTTGTAAAAATAACACAGTTCCTATAGTCGGATGCCTGGTTACTTCAGAAATAAAGGCTTCATACTGAGATACTGAAGGACACTTTTCTCTCTGTATTCAATTGAAAAGCAGAAAGAGAAGAAAGAAAATATAAGAGAAGCATAAAGATACAGGAGAGAGATAAAAGGTAAAGTTACTACAAGAACTAGCAGGACACACCAGAAATGCAATGGTAAGAAGAAAGGGGACAGAATGCCAAGAACCTATGTTATATACAGTTGTCCCTTCATATTTACTGGGGTTTGGTTCCAGGACACCCCGTGGATACCAAAATCCATGAATACTCAAGTCGCATTATATGCAATGGCATAGCAAAATGGTGCCCCTTATATAAGATGGCAAAATCAAGGTTTGCTTTTTGGATTATTATTTTTTAAAGAACATTTTCAAGCTGTGAATACTTAAATCTGTGGATACGGAGGGACAACTGTAACACTATCCTCTTGGCACCAGAACAGTTTGCATGATCCTGGACATGATTACTCAGAAGCAATTCCCATTGTGATCAATGAGGCCTACTCCCAAGTAAGTGTGTACAGGATGCAGGAACATATATATCATGCAATATTGTGTTAAAAAACACACAAGTGCGTAGTACTAGGAAATTAAGTTTCCTGAGAATTCAGCTTTTATTTTTTTTAATTCCAAGTTTCTAGTCCTTGGAACTATAATAACAATGCTTAAAAATGTTGTTTTCAGGAACCAGAGGGAGGGGGGTTGAACATATCCAGAGTTCAGGAAATGACCTGCATAATTTTATGTATTTTACCACTTCTAGTTAAAAAAAAAGAAGAAAAAGAAAGAAAAAAGAATACATTGTACAAAACAGTAAAAACTGCAGCCATATAAAACAAATAGGCATTGTGCTTAATCTATACAATTTACAGAATAAACATTTTCTTCGCACAGAATCAGGAGTGCCTAAGCATGGATTTTTAAATTTTTATTGCCCATGATTCTGTATCACCTACTTAGCCATGTAACCACCTTAGTTATGTAGCTAAGTAGTGTCTCCCACAATCTCCACTTACTGGGTAGCAGCTGCTGCACGCATCTGAGTTCTGTTCTGTCAACTGGGAAGCACCTGACTTATATTCCCACCCTCTCCCATGAGTGAACTCCAGCATGACAAACAGAAGAAGGGTCTCTGGCACAATACCCCCTCACACCAGAGATTGCTTGCAGGAGAGAAGGTGGAAATGTCAGTTGGCTGCTTCCTGATTGACAGGAGAACAGATCTCTGTCACTAGCAGCAGCTGCAGCCCAGTAAATGGGCAGTCCCTATGTATTCCCTAAACTAGTGAATTCTGGCTGTTGTTTTCAACTGGCGTACACACAGACCTAATCATGTGTCATTTGAAACATGACAGATATTGTATTTTCTTTATAGGATCTTTGATTTGATTTAAATTCTGAGAAAATGACTGACAATAAGCTTAGGGACAGCCAGAACAACTGGTTCTTCAGACTAGTATGTACTAAATAGGAGCTCCAAATGCTATAGTAGCACAGAACAGACATGAAGTGAACAATGATAAATCAATTTTCAGATAACGACTTCCTAGTGTATTTATGCTGAGCTATAATTCTGGAAGCAAATATGGGGAAAAGAAGACAATTTACAAAAAGATGGAATACTTCTCGCCATAGCAGGTAAAGCTGTGTGTCACATTATATTTCGGCCTGAGTAGTAAGCAAGATAGCGAGCCATTTAATGCAAGCAGTATTGGCAACTGTTAAAGCATTGTGCACTTGTTCTTATTTGCAAATGTTAGTTTTTTTCCCCTCTGTAAATGAAAGCAATCTCATTTACATTTTGGGCAGAAAACTCACCACTTGGCTCACATCTCATGTAGTAGGGGCAATAGATTTAGGAGCTTTGTTGCTCCCTAGACCTGCTTTTTGAATTTCTGTTTTCTGGTTTAGCTTCCACATCTGCAGAAGGAAAAGCATTTCATGTTACTTTTTTTTTTCAGAAAAACATTAAAATGTTCTCACATTGCAACATATATCATTAGTTACCACTGGCTGAAGGTTTACAAAAATCAAGGAGAGGAGTAAAAAGGAAAGGTGGGAACATGACTGTAGGAACATAACTGATGGTTCTATACATTTATTCTGGTTTTTTTTTTTAACCTTTACACTTTAGAATTATAGAGAATAAATCACCCAGGAGAGCAAAACACAAGTATAATGCTTAGGAGTTACACAAGGAAATTGATGGAATGGTGCCTAATTACATCTGCACAGATTGTGGATCTGATTTGTTCATTTTAACAGTCAAGTCTGTAAAGCAGAATATTATTCTTGCATGCAATAAAATAGAACATGCAAAACCAAATTAGCTGAAATTAACTGTTTGTTTAGAAAAACAAAAACTTCAAGCAAGCCTTTTCTTGCAAGCAAGACAACTGTCCCAATTTACAGCAGAATGAAATCCAGTGCAAGATGTTTCTCTTGGAATAGTGGGTATGTTTTCAGTTCTTTGACTCAGGATCAGCTTATATAATTAAAAAAAATGTGGAAGTGTACTGAAGCTATCCAGAGTCCCCATTGTAAGGAAAAGGGTAGAGATTAATAAAGTGACTGACAGGCTAATTGAAACGGTCAGTATGCAGAACTGATTGAATCTTTGCTTCACCACTCAACTAGAATAACACCTGTATTTACAACAACACTTTTGTGATCTCTTAAAGAGGTGTGGCAGAATGGGGCAGGACAGCCTTCTCCATTCTGGTGCCCTCCAAATATGTTAGACAACAACCCTGATCACCTGAGGAGCCTGGCCCTTTCTCTTTGGATCATGGGAGTCGTAGTTCAACACATTTGGGAAAGGTTGATTAATGAGACAAACATGTGGTGAACAATCAAATAACTAGTTTAGCAAATGGCTAGCTGCAACACAAGACATTTTTGTATGTTGGTTGTCAAATAAATCGATTCTTATATCATCCTTTCAAAGGCCAAATTGATCGGCAGAACTGCCCATGCAGGCTGAAGGAATTAATACTCTGTATTATGTATAGAAGCCAATATAGAAACATTTCAAATACATTAGTCACAAGAAAAAGAGGTGTCAGTAATGATGTATAGGATTTGGCTTTTTCTTTACTAGTGCAGCTGTTATTGATGATTCTTCAATAGAAAAATGGATGTTGCAATGGATTCCTACCATCTCCTGTAGTAAGAAGTCACCTTGTAAAAGCTGGTTTGTGCAAATTACTATTTATGGTCAGTTTTACTGATTTATTTCCAGATTTGTGTTTTGTTATAGCAGTAGCCAACAATAAGCATGCTTTATATTGTGACTTCCCTCCAATCCTATTTTCCATCTTTGGAAAAAAGCTGACTTTAATATACTACTCTAAATATCCTGCTCTTAGTTCTAATGGAAGAAAAAAGTCATATCTAATAATGGATGATGAGTCCTCAACTACATCTTTTTTTAAAAAAAGTATTATTATTATTTTTTATTATTATTTATTTTTAATAATAATAATAGTAAGTAGAAGATGATGCAGATATGAGAGTAAGAGGAGGGATATGTTGCTGGTCACTACTAGTAGTAATGGACATTCAATAGGTACCAGTAACTGTGTACAGCAGTTACATTTCATACAGTAAGCTCAAAAGCAGCGGATGCCCTCTTAGAGAAGTATACAGTGGGCCCTCAGTATCCGTTGGGGTTCGTTCCAAGACCCCCCATGGATACCAAAATCTGTGGCTGTTCAAGTCCCATTATATACAGTGGAGTAGTAAAATGGCATCCCTTATATAAAAAGGCAAAATCAAGATTTGCTTTTTGGAATTAATTTTTTAAAACATATTTGTGAACTGTGCATGGTTGGTTGAATCCGTGGATACACACTCGTGGAGACGGACGGCCAACTGTAATTTATAAATCTGTTTTATTGTTTAGTGGGGATTTTATTTTAAAAATATATCCATTTCATCAAGGCTATGCTTATATTTATAATGACGACACAGGCAACCACTATGCTGGTCTTAAGAACTATGGGGCTGTGCACAATCTTGGTCATGCTTAAAGAGTATATTCCCTGAAATCAATGTGACTTAAATCAAGATTGCTCAGATGTTCCAATTATTTCGATTGCTAATTACTGGCTCAGTGACCCTCCAGCTATTGCTGAACTACAGTCCCCATCATCCCCCAACAATGGCCAGGCTGGCATCAGGAGGGCCACAGGCTGTCTATCTCTGGTTTGATAATAAGTACGAATAAGTCTGGGCTGTGCTTATTTTCATGAAATAACAGTTTCCTAAAATTAGGGGAGGAAAGGTTGCTTATCTGTAACTGTGGTTATCTAAACTATGATGACAGAAATATTTGAGTTCTGTGTCTGTGGAGAGTAAAGTCTGGAATCTTCTAGAATTAGGTGACAACGCACAGCTAAAAACTGGCATTCCAAGATATGGTTGAGTAAAATTTCCTAACTATGGTGTCCAACCTTTTATTCTTTGAATTTGTCACAGCTGAATGACATTTCTGTTATGAATTCCCCTGAATTCATTCTACAAATGATTGCATTCAGACCCACGTATTCAATCAACAGACCAGTTTTTCCTGATGAATATTTGAGACTTCTTAATACAATAAATATAGAAGATGGCTTATCCCAGAAACTTCCTTTCAACCAGAAACAAAGCCAGATGGACTAGAGGGTCTTCTATGCAGACAGTTTGACCATACAGAGTAGTTGGTTAATGTAAGAACTTGTGTCCCCTACACTGAAGTAAAGTGAGAAGTTTGATGCAGCACTTAAAGGAATTTGTAGCCAGATATGTGACAACTGATAAAGGAGCCACCTTTTTACAGGTAGTCTTACAGGTTGGCAAAGGAGGAAGTAGAATTCACCTGTACAGTCAATACCAAGGATATATGGGGACAAACTGGAGACCTTTCACACTGAAGCTACTATGGAAAGCAGTGGGGTGGATGGAGTTAATGGAACTGGTAGTGAGATGGCCAAAGAAGGAAAAGACACTGAAATCAGTAGAACTTTTAGCACTAAGGTCTGCAAGTCAGGCAGGAAGAGGATCAGAGCTGACAGCAGGACAGCCAATGATATCAAAGGTGTCACCATGGTGATGGCACATTCAGTGGTGGGGGATGATGATATTCCAGGACAGGGCTGCCAGCCTCCTCTTTCTTCAAGGCAGAGTTGACAGGTCATGAGGCTGTCTGTGGCTGCTGTGAGTGAGTGCTGGTGAGATTTCCTGTGGTCCAAGTGAGACCTAGATCTGTGAGGTTGCATGGCAAGTGATCCTATCTTTGATTTTTTTTTTTAAAGAGGGAGACTCATTGAGGCAAATGACTAGGAATCATTCCATGGTGTTAACCAGCAAGGATTCTATGGGGACCAGTGACTCCAACAGGATAGATACCAAGAACAACTGGTGATTGGATAACAAAGATACAGAGATAGCAGTTGCTGATAACAGAGAGTCTGAACATTTAGAAGGCAATGCCATAATCACAAGAAGTCAACATGGGTTTCAGATAAACAAGTCATGCCAGACTAATCTGATCTCTTTTTTTGATAAAATTACCAGCTTGGTAGATGAAGGGAACGCTGTGGATATCGCATACCTTGATTTCAGTAAGGCCTTTGACAAGGTTTCCCATGACATTCTTGCAAACAAGCTTGTAAAATGTGGGCTAGACAAGTTAACTGTTAAATGGATTTGTAATTGGTTGACCGGCCGAACCCAAAGGGTGATCAGCAATGGCTCTTCTTCATCTTGGAAAGATGTGATCAGTGGGGTGCCACAGGGTTCTGTGCTGGGCCCAGTGCTATTCAACATCTTTATCAATGACTTGGATGAAGGAATAGAGGGTATGCTTATCAAGTTTGCAGATGACACCAAATTAGGAGGAGTAGCTAATACCCTAGAGGACAGGATCAACATTCAAAATGACCTGGATAGACTAGAAAGCTGGGCCAAAGCTAACAAAATGAAATTCAATACAGAGAAATGTAAGGTACTGAGCAGAAATGTAGTAAGAGCTGTTCGGCAGTGGAACACACTCCCTCGGAGCGTGGTGGGGTCTCCTTCCTTGGAGGTCTTTAAACAGAGGCTGGATGGCCATCTGTCGGGGATGCTTTGATTGTGATTTCCTGCGTGGCAGGGGGGTTGGACTGGATGGCCCTCGTGGTCTCTTCCAACTCTGCAATTCTATGATTCTATGATTCTATGATTCTATGATTCTATGACTGTACTTAGGGCAGAAAAACGAAACGCACAGATATAGGATAGGGGAGACCTGAACGAGACTATGTGCGAAAGCGATCTAGAAGTCCTAGTAGACCACAAGTTGAACATGAGTCAACAGTGTGATGCGGCAGCTAAAAAGGCCAATGCGATTTTGGGCTGCATCAATAGAAGTATAGTGTCTAGATCAAGGGAAGTAATAGTACCACTCTATTCTGCCTTGGTCAGGGCTCACCTAGAATACTGTGTCCAGTTCTGGGCACCACAATTCAAAAAGGATATTGACAAATTGGAGTGTGTCCAGAAGAGGGTGACTAAAATGGTGACAGATCTGGAAACCAAGCCTTATGAGGAGAGACTTAGGGAGCTGGGTATGTTTAGCCTGGACAACAGTTAAGGGGTGATATGATAGCCCTGTTTAAGTATTTGAAGGGATGTCACATTGAGGATGGAGTAAGCTTGTTTTCTGCTGCTCCAGAGACTAGAACACGGAACAATGGATGCAAGCTCCAGGAACAGAGATTCCACCTCAACATTAGGAGGAACATTCTGACAGTAAGAGCTATTCGGTAGTGGAACACACTCCCTCGGAGCATGGTGGGGTCTCCTTCCTTGAAGGTCTTTAAACAGAGGCTGGATGGCCATCTGTCAGGGATGCTTTGATCGTGATTTCCTGCGTGGCAGGGGGTTGGACTGAATGGCCTTTGTGGTCTCTTCCAACTCTACAATTCTATGATTCTAGATGACCAGGATCTGGGACAGGATATCTATCCCTTCAACCCAAGGAGGCATGAGATAAGCATGAAGGCTGCCACAGGCAGAATAAATGTTATGGTTCCTAAGGCTAGAGTAAACCTTAATGTAACAGTTCCTAAGGCTAGAATAAGAATGGCTACTATGTTTCAGGGCAGCAAGTGCCCAGCTAAGTGAGTAGAAACCAAATGGAGAAACCATACATGGAGGATCTGTAAGTGTGGTCAAGGCAGTCTGGGGTCTAAGCATGAAAGGCAGTCTGAGGGAGATCAAATGCTAAAAAGTCATGGATGAAAATAATTGAAGGAGCAAGCTGAAGTTCAGTAAATGAGTGAGCAGAAAATGTCATTCAACGGCAAATGGAGATTATGGAGCAGTTGTTTTGCAGTAAAGAAATATCTTGGCTCTGCTAATTTATAACTAACTGTAAATCAGCACAGCAGGCCTATTTCAGCGTTTCCCTTTTAAAGAAGGCTAAGACTTTTCCTGCACCTTTGTTGCTGCAGTTTCTGTCTATGATGCTCCAAAGGATGAAGTGGCTCTGCCTCTAACTCCCTCTCTTCAAGGTCTATATGGGAAGATTTGGGCTCTGCTTCCAGGGTAGGGCTGCTAGCTTTCTTTGGCTCTAATTGGAGCTTGTTATCTTGATCCTCCTCTTCCTCCTCCTTGTCTGAAATAGCCTTCTCCAAGTAGGATACAATAATAGCAAAGCTAAGAAATCACTCCACGGGAGGGGTAAGGGCACAATATCTTTAATCTCACCACCTTAAATGAATTTAGTGTTTTCTTCCACATGCTTTGTTTAAAGAGTCCTGTCCTAGATCAGGTTACAAAACAGGAAACAGCTGTTTCAGCTTCTCTAGAATAAGTTGAGAGGAAGCTGTAGCACAAGTCTCAACTAGTTGGTCAAATGGTACTACTTTATTATGTTTACTTTTTCTTCTTAGGCTTCAGAGCAGTGTGGTTTGGACTTCAATTTCCAGAAGCCCCAGCCAGCATGGGCAATAACCAAGGTGTTCCCTGAGCCAATCAATACCGTCTCCGGAGACGCGATAGAGCCTGTCAATCCGCTTCGAGGTTGAAGGGATAGAGGACGGGTTGTCCCAGGAGTTCTGCGTCAGTTTTGAGAGGGACGGCAGGACCGGGATACTGGCAGTTGGAGGTGCCTTTGATTTGATCCTTTGATAAATCGGATCCACCGGCTATGTCTCCTTCTCCGTGACCTTTAGCTCAAGGGCGTGAGACATCCTGATGACTTGTTCCGCAAAGGAACGGACGTCGTCGGTAGGAGACGAGGAGTCCTCATCCAGGAGATCGGGTTGGGGGAACGGTACATATGGCTGATATTCCTCAGAAGACTCAGAAGAAACCGAAGAGTCAGACGTCGGAGGCGGAGAGCGGCGTGGGTCCTGAAGCGATGTTGTGCGTGGTGGTGGAGATGGAGGTAGCGGAGGCAATGGCCGGAAGGGGGACACTTGGCAGCTAGTGTCTTTGAGCAAAGGCCTAGTTGGTTCTTTTGCAAAGATGGTACCTTTATCTCCCCCATGGAAGGATAGGCGAGGTGGGGATGAAGCCACAGAATGCAAAACAGCAGCCTCCAATGTGAGATGAAACACTCGGTCCCCTGCAGAGATCGAGGCCTGAGGTAAGGGAAACGGAGTAGCAAAAGCTGACTTCGCCATTTCATAGGCGCTGTAGGCATGCTCGTCTCCCCGAGCCCTGGAGGTTGAAGGCCTGGGTTCATCCAAATGATGCGGCTCGTCAGAATCCCCCCGACTGGTGGAGGAGTCTCGGAGCAGCTCCGACCTGGAGACGCAGAGAGTGGGAGAAAGCCCGTGAGCATGCTCGACTCCGGTAGATTCATCAGCCGAGCCCACCTCTACTTCAACGACCTCAAGAGAAGGAGTCGGAGTCGGTGATTTAGGACGGGTTTCGGTCCCCACGTCCCGATCCCAGGGAGGCGTCTGACGTTGCGAGGGAGGTTGGGCCTCCGAGGCAGATGCAGTTGCGGCTGTAGATGGCACAGCTTCTCGGGCCCGAGAGCGCTCCTTCTCATGTTCCTCACGCAGAGGACGCTTGGCCTTCTTTTTCTTATGGACCTTAGGCTTAGAGCGGTCCAAAGGCTCTCGGGTGCGGTCTCCATCCCGAGATTCCGCACGGTCCCGAGGACGGTCCCCAGCGCTCTCAGCGACTGAACCCGAGGCGGCTCGAGTGCCAGAGGTTGAGTGCAGGGCATGTTTATGGGAGTGGAGAACAGCCTCCGGGTCCGAAGCAACACATTGTCTCCGAGATGGGCTTCAGGAGCGTCGGCGCTTGGAAGGTGGTGACTGGGGGGACTTTGGGGCGGGGGATCTTCCCCGTTGCGGAACCCCAGTAAATACCGCCGGCGTCGAAGAAGTCGACGGGATGAGGGCCTTCTCATATAAAAAAGACTTTAGCCTCGAGGAGCGGTGTTTCCTGGCCTGAGGCGTGAAGGCCTTACAATGCACACACGCATCCACGTTGTGCGTTTCTCCCAGGCAGATGAGGCACCGAGAGTGGCCATCGGAGCTGGGGAGCTTAGCTTGGCACACAACGCAGCACTTAAAGCCGGTTTTCGCAGCCATATTAGGGGTAAGAAATAGGCGTCATCAAGAGTAAGCGGTCAAACCTGAAATCAGAGTCCGTAGCCAAATCCGGGGGAGAGTCAGAGCCGTTGTCAGGGAATCCAAGTCAAGCCAGAAATCACCGATAGCACAAAACACAAAGCGAAGAGAGAAATCCAAAAGCCAGTCCGAGTCAGTATGAGAAAACGAAAGCGAGCAATGCGAAGGTTCCTTTCAAGCTGCTAGCGCGGCGGAAAAAAAGGAACTGAGGGGATTTAGGCGGGAGAGCCTTTTAAGGGACCGTTATGGTAGGCGGAGTTACCGCCAAAAATGTATCAATGCACATTCTGCCTAGCGATGCTAGAAGGTTCCGTAGGCACTGCGCAGGCACAGGAATAAACCCAACTGTGTGATTCACAGAGACCACGAAGAAGATCCATTGTTCTAGAGAATTCAGGGAAGAGGGTTGCTTTGCTCTGTATTTCCATTTTTAATGAGCTAAACTGACATCTTTTCCAGGTGTTGGCTGAACTGCCTTTGTGGTGAGCTGCAGATTTGATGTTGGTAGAGAGGTTTTAATAGTTGCACCCAACAAAATATTACAGAGAATTAGGGCACAGCTTGGATAAAAAAAACTACCACAGTACCCAAGACTTCGTATCAGTCTGCATGGATGACTCAATAATAATGATAGATGGAATAGCTGTGTTGCCTGCTAGCCTTTAGCACTTTTTGCCTTAGTGTTCAACTTCCAAAGGGCTGCTCCCAAAATCCTGTGCAAAACCAGGGTAAGTGATTTTGGTGCACTGCCGAGCTAAAACACAGAGACAATGAGGTCACATATCAATTCCATGCCCCACATCAAGACAGGCACTGTTCAGGCCTGTAACTGAGGACAGCTTGTTACCACAAAGAGAACATTTTTCAAAAAGTGCTTTTTATACCATAAGAATCTAGCTTGGAGAAGAAAAGACACCTACCAACTGATGTATCTCAAAACTAAATAAAACTGAAAATGTGATTGAAATAACAGTACTGCAGAAGACATTATCAGTATAGAAGAACAAGAACACAGAAGTCACACTACTCTCAGAATAAGAGGAAAGCAGAAGTACATACAGATGCTACCACATATGATTCAAGAGGAAATTAACAGGAACAAGGAACCCATAACCCTTGAGGATGCATTATTAAGCGCTAGGCTTTCTGTCTATTTTTTATTGTGCAGATTTATAAAGTTCCGAATTTTGCAGAAGTCATTCTGGGAACTGCACGGAGTCCACAATGCAGTAACAAACAGTTATCAGAAGATTTATAACATCTTTGACAGTAGTGTAACCATTTGTTTTAGAAAGTAGGACAAGGAAGCAGGACTGGAACTGTGACAAGATACGTGGTTTTATATTTGTGATCATTTCCCCTGGTAAATCCTTCCCCCACATCTCTCTCTGAATCTTTTGTAGACAGTACAATAAAAAATCCAGTTAAAGAATGTGACTAAGACCATTTGTTCCCATTGAATTAAGTGGGATTAAGAAGTTAATATAAAATACTTTCAGTTATACCATGGTGGTATAGTCTCAATTGTTTGCTTTTAACAATTTAAGCAGGAGGCCAGGGAAATTGAGGCCTGTAGCAATGACTCTGAGTTAGCTCTTTGGCCCCTCCTGGATTAAGTGAGTTTTTCCTGTACTATTCTGGTTATACTATTCCTGGAAACAAACTCCAGTCCCCTTTTAAGCATGCTTTTATGTGCTCTAGAAGGATCCCAACCAAAAATAGAACACACATTTCCCATTTTCTCAGAAGCTTCATCATGTTTCTCACTATTATAAATACAGGTAGTAGTTCACTTTTCTTTTAAAAAGATGGCACAGCAAACATTTTGTAAAGTAGTTGGAGACTTTTAAACAACACTCCTACATAGTCCTTGGCATACCTGTGTTAAAGGGGAAGGGTATCCAAAAAGAAGACTGCATGATGTGTATGGGGGATTGTGAAGTCGAAGGCTTTCATGGCCGGCATCCATAGATTTTCCTTGGGTTTTCTCCAGGGTGTAAGGCCGTGTTCTGGAATAGGTTCTTTCTGATGTTTCGCCTGCATCTGTGGCTGGCATCTTCGGAGATGCCATCTGAAGATGCCAGCCACAGACGCAGGCGAAACGTCAGAAAGAAACTATTCCAGAACACGGCCTCACAGCCCAGAAAAAAACCAAGAAAAATCTATGTATGGGGATTTATTGTTCAAAGAAAAAAAAAATAGACAAGTAGGGATGTTCAAGGGCTACTAGTCCCTAGCCATATTTTTATTCAAGTATTTATGTATTTGTATATGCAAAACATTTTGAAATTGAAATTTCAGACATATTAACTGTTTAAAGGAAATTTCAACCCCTGATCATGTTTTAACCCCCGCCCCCAGTAAATATGACATTTACTTCAGATGTACTATTTTATAACACTTAAGGCAAAATAAGTCTGCACATCCAAAAAGGTTTTAAGCATCTATGTTTCTGAACATAAAAGCAACCCTGGAAGCTGTGGCATACCAAGTTAGATCACTGATCCTTCTAGCTCAGTAATTTCTATGCTGACAACCAACAACTCTCTATGTTTTCATACAGGAATTGTTCCCAGACCTATCTGGATAGACCAGCAGCTTCAGTTCCACACCCCATTCTGCAATGCACCTAGGAGGATTTCAAACACAGCTTTATGATATAGCATAGTATTTTTCTGTACAAAAAAAATAAAATAAAATAAATTAACCCAACATCCTAGGTATGACTAAAGTAGCTCTTTGCATTTCGGGCCAGTTTTTAAAATGTTTTATATTTTGTTTTTTAATCATCTATCAGATCTCTTAACAGAAAAAAGAATACCACCATTATGTTTTACTTTTTATTTTAATACACTGTTAAAATGCAGATGCTATGTAATAAAAAATTCAGATAATGCTGTATAGGCAAGACAATACATGACCACATTGGTACATCAACCACAGGATGGAAAAGGAAGGGAAAGGGAAAGAGATGGCTGGTCTTTCTAATGAAGCTATGACATTTAGTTATATATCTTTAAACAAAAAGAACCATAGGTTTCCGAACCATAATGTTTTATCACTATGAACAATAGATCATATTTACGGTGCAAACTATAGTCAATGAATTGTTTTGATTATCACTTTTTAAAGTAGAATTTATATGTGTCGTAAGTAAAAAGCTAAAGAGTCCTTCTGCATTTTTTTCAGCAGTAAAAGGGGGAGGAAGGGCACTTTTACTCAAAGGCCTCAGGTCCAGCTGAAGTTTGTCATGTCTAAAAGGCAATTCTAACCAGACTTACTTGGAAGATAGTCCCAAACAACCAGTGGGGATTTACATCCAAGTAAACATCAATATAACATTAAGGCCAGTAAATTAATCACAGTCAAATTGTTACATTTGTTTTAACTTGGTCACAACTAGCTTTAGCTGGACTGGGTCCAAAGTAAACAATTTGCATGATACCAAGGCATCTGAAAAGAAGAGAAACTGTAAGAAATTACTGTTGCTGAAAATTACCTGTTTTTTTGTGCTGTTTCTGGCACAGCACCATGCAACTGGTTAGCATGCATCCAGCAATGTACATAAAATAAAATATTTATAACAAATAAAAAATACAGACAGTTAGCTTGTATTAAGGCTTTCAAAAGGCATGCAGAAAATACACAGTGCAGTTAAGGTTTCATGCAAGCTTTGGCATGGTTACAATTTTACATTCATCCACATGCTAAGAAAGAAAGGTACATGAAGAACATGTACACTCAAAGCTACTATCCTAACAATTTAAACATGGCCTAAACCAGTTCACACTAACAAAACATCCATATTAAATCAGAAAGGTTACTTAATATTATATATTTGTCATACACAACCATATTCATACCACACAGTTTGAGTATCTTCAGGAATTGGTAGTGGTGATTCACTATCACTAGTGTTTGTATGGACAAGGGTAGTAAATTCACCACTACTGTGAGTCATCTCTGTATTTCTGTCATCAGATTTCTGATTCTCACAAGTTAGCCTGTCAAATGTCTTACCAGGTGTTTTTGATATAGGTCTTTGAGGCAATGCACTAACACTGCTGACTAATTCAGTGTTAAGTGCTAAAAATGGTCTGGACGAATGGACTGCAGATAATTTCTTGGTAATACTTTTTGACATGCCCACCTCATTGCTGGACATATTGCTGTAAGAAAATGTTTTAGCAATATAGTTTGTCTTCCCTGTCTCTGAATTTCTAGGCTTTTCTGATTTATATGCAGAATGATCTAGTGTAGCTAAACTACTTAAGTCACTTTCTGACAATGCAACTGTGGCATATGATGTACATTTTAAAAAAGAGGATTGCTGTTGATGACTGTACTCACTAGAAACAGATGTGACACTTCTGTCAGCTGTAGATGGAGCTGGGTCAATTGATACTGGCTGCCTAGTGTCCTTGGATAAAAAATCATGGATGCTTGTCCTCCGAGTAGTTCCTTCTGCTGTAGAAATCACACTGCTTGCTCGAGGTAAAGTAGCATAAGGATTACAATCTTTTGATTGTCGTGACTGTACATTTTCTTTAACGGACTTGGCCCTTCCTTTAGTGCCTGCCGTAAGTGTTTTTGAACAGTTCGAGAAGCTAGGATCTTCCATTCTACGTGAAATGGGCTTTCCAAAGTGCTCCTGTTTAGCTAACTTTCCATCAGAGAATTCTCTAGTGTTTTTCACACTTTGCGATCTGGCAATAGCACTGCTCCCTGATGACTGTTTCCTTCGTTTCTCTCTTCCTGCTAATTCAGCATTTTCAGAAAAAATTTTCATTACTTCATCTAAGAGATTGTCTTGGCTTGAGGACTTGATCTGCAAGAGATATCCAGAGAATGAATTCTGTTTCTACAGTAGTTTTATTTTCCAAAAATGCATGAGAAACAGTCTTGAGAATTTCTACAGTACAAACAAACAAAACTATTACATTTGCTTCAACTTACAAGTATTGCTGATATTTACGTGACCACCCAAACGTATCAGTTTAATGTACATGCTATATTTTGAATTGCTCAGGTTTACATGTTGATGAAAGAATGAAAACTTCTGTTCCCCTATTCAACTATGCAAGTCTAAAGATATTGAAAATAAGTATTCCTACCTTAACATTTCGATTTCAGTGGAAGTTCCACTTATTTTCAAACTAATGCAAGTATCACTTCTCCTAGATCACAAAGTTCAACCAATGATTGCCATTTCATTTCCAGATCTTTCCCATAACTTTCTCACTAACTGATTAAAAACCTCCTTAGCAATCTGAACATCATGTACAAGAGAACCTGAGCTTGAAATCATTGTGTAAGCTTCCGTATTTGGAATTCTCAGTTGGGAGTCTTTGGAAAAAATCCAAAATGCAAGCAAAACTTCCACACCCTCATTCAATGTTCCTTTTCAAGTGGCAAACATAAGAAACGAGTCACCTGAAAATAAATTCCTGCAACTCTTAATTCAGAGGAACCATAACATTTTGGTAAGCTCAGAAAGTTAGTGTGCTTTTGCTTCAAAAAGCTGTAAAAAGCACAAGACAGTACTAACTTACCAAGATGATCTATCTCATTTTATAAGACTATTTTATATGAGAGCAGACAAGTCAGAGTTATGTTCTCTAGTTTAAAAATAAACACAGAAACTATATTATTATTTACCTGAGATACTCTCATTTATTTACCTGGTATAAGGGTGGAAACTGCTGCTTCATTTTAAAAAATTACAGAACTTTTATTTTAACCTGAATACTAGTCAGACACTCTCCTGTATTTTCAACAGCCACAACATGGGCAGAGAGGGTAGCCAGTTACAAAACTGTAGACATCAGTATAACTGCTAAATTACTAACTTAAGACCCAGACATAATAAAACTTAGGATAGTTTAATACTTGAGAACTTCCCAGTAGCATACCAGCCACTGATTTCCTTGACACAGAAACAGAAGTTGCTGGCTAAGTTCCAACTGTGTTCAATCGTGATGAGAAATGCAGTTGCAAATTACTCACTGGAAATTTTAGTATGAGGAAATGAATAGGAAAGCTTATGGAAAGAACTAGAGATAGTTCTGAGAAGAGTCCATATTATTTCAATGTAATTCAGCTGTGTGCAGAGAAAGGATGCCATTCCAGTTCTAGCTGAGAACAAGATTTGTATAATCTTCACGTGAAACATGTGGTGAACCCATATATCAAAGTTGTTCACAAGCAATGTAGGAAATCCCCAAAATTTAATAACATTTTATTCTGGTTACTCTGACTATGGCAGTGTCTGAAAAGTAATGGACAAATACTTTAGGGGCTTAGGAATCCCCACCAGTCGTTCTTTAGAATAAACACTGTGGCAGAATTGATGGCAACTCACAATATTTTAGAGAATGAGCTCTCATATCCTAATTAATTAATTTATATTTACAAGTTAGCCCATGAAAACTGACATGTCTTCATGTACAGGAAATTTGCTGAATAGTTTTCCTTCAAAATATTCTCACTTCTGAATGGCCTCTCAAAATGGTACAACAATTATTTTCTCTCCTACTTTTCTTAAGTGTATTCTGAATGCTGGTCTCTACAGTTAAAAAATATATAAAGATTTTCTTCTACAAGACATAAAATCAGAGTCTCCTGCAACCCAGAAGGCAGATTTGTTCATATTTATGTTCTGTCCCCCACCATTAAGTATTATTTTTGCATACCTCAGTTGACGTAACCTTGTTACTTTCTTCCAAAAACTGCTGTAAGGTAACCACTTCACTTCCAGGGGAGTCAGTCTTAATTCTCTGTGTTCCTTGCTTATCCAGTATTTCTGACATTTTACGATGCAGCATGGGGCTAGACCTGGTCTGGCTTTTCAAATATTGGATTGGACTGCTGCTGCTGCTGGACCATGCTTCATGATCATGAAGCAGGCTAAATTCTCCACTGCTGTGGCTTTGAGGCCTGCTTTGGTTATTAACTGCACCTGCTTTGGGGATAAACAGCAATGACCATCTTTTTATGTACTATAGTTTATACACAATTTAACAAGTACATTCCAGTGCAATTAGATGCTTTAACACACCCAAGAGTCAGCTGCAGTGAGTCAAACAGCCATGACTGATGAGAAGGCATGAAAGCCGGTACCAACTATGTTGCATATATTTTTATCTTTCTCTGTAGTATCATTTTCATCCATGGCAAGAATTTCAAAGAAAACAATAAAAATATGCACAATTCTGAATTATGAAAAACTAAAGATTTTTAGCCGGTCTGTACTTGTTGCAAGAGAGATTGGGACTGGGTCCCAAATGAGTGAAAGGAGCACCAGCAGCATCAGCCAGTGGAAGGGAATGAGAGGGGTGAGCAGCTCTCCTAAATCTTCGCCAACTTCTCTGCCTCTGAGAGCAACTCCTGAACATCTACCAGCTGTCATACATTCCCTGCTAAGGGGCATGTGACACAGAAGGAGGGCAGCTTCTGGCTGCAGGTCAAAGAGTGAAGTTGGACAGGTGTAAGGGGAGGGGGTGATGGCTCTGGGTGGCAGCCACTTCTCCCCCTAAAAATTGGGGTATCTTGAGGGAATGAGTGAACCTCTGGGGCCTGAAAAAATATTTCAGTAGGGTCCAAACTTGCTCGTGGCAGCTCTGCAGACATCTACTGAGAAGCTATCCCCTCTTCTTATCGATAAATACTCTTCAATGTGATAACTTAAATCTTTTCAATTTAAAAAAATCTTCAGTTTTAAGTCTCCCTTAACTATTATTTTTCAAGACACCAAATATATACAGATATTGTTTATAACTCAGCTCAGGTTCAGAAACAAAGAAAAATGTTAAAAATCCATTACTATCTATGATATACTGCAAAAAAAGTAGATGGAATATGATATATATATATATATATATATATATATATATATATATATATATATAGAGAGAGAGAGAGAGAGAGAGAGAGAGTTCATTGGGAAATATTTTTCTAGAACAGTTTTTTATTTTTATAGGCATTCTAGCTAATGTCTGTTAAAATTTGCCAGGAGTTTGGCTTGGAGGAGAAACATCATGTTCTGCACAAACTAATATTCAAATTCATGACAATTCATCTTGTTTCAGGGTTTTTTTAAAAAAAAAACAAATAAAAAACAACCAACTGGAAGCTGCCTTTGATTCTGAATTATGCTGGAAGAAAAACAAGCAGCACATGGTTATTAATATTACTGAACCCCATCATAGGTAATCTGAAGCATCAGACATTGCTGGAATGATTAATTTGTACCAGAAAATGACAAACATTTTATAAGTCAATTATAAAACAATTTATGTCATTTCAATTGAATAGGTTCTATATTACGAGAGAGTCAAATAAATTTAATGAAGTTTAAAGAAACTGTTTTTGTTAGATTGTTGTCTTCCCTTAATGCTAATTATGTTTGCAACAAATGAAGTGACAGAGTACCCAGCTGCATGTGCCAGGAGGACTAAGAACGGACAGTTTGAACACCATCTACTCCTTGACTCTGCTTGTTTGCGCTCAGCAGCATGGAAGCATGGATCTTTAGTAGTAGACAAAATTTTGTGATATTTTTACATCTTTTAAACTGTAATTTTTAATTAATGCCATTTCTGCTCTTTATAAAATATTTGAAATTACTATGTTTTATGTCATAGGTTTACTTGTACTTCACACTGCAACTTGCAATAAGAAATCATTATATTGATGAACAGGGTATATAGGCTTAAACTGAGCTGCTAGTCTCAACAAGAGTAGACTTAGTGAAACATATGAATTTAAAGGAGTGTTATTTTATTACTCAGCAATTAATCTAATGACTCTAGTTGGAATTAGCAACTGGATTTGGGCTTAAATGTTTGAAATATCTAAACAAATATAATTATGCTTCTTTCTGCCACTGCATCATGCAAAAATGGCTGATGCATTTTCACCAAATTTGGAAGGTATCTTTGGGATGGTGTGGCTTAAAATACAGCATACATAAGATTTATTCGGGAAAAGCATCCAGATTATTTTCCACTGGATTCTCACCAAATTTAGAGGGTATGCTTAGAATAGTTTGTCTTAAAATATAGTCTACATGAAGTACACAAAATTCACTGATGAGGTACCCCAATTATAATTATTTTTTCACTCATATGGAGTAGTTTGGCAAATCATTTGAAAGATTATGGCAAACTGAGATCAAAAATTGTATTTTTGATTATTTGCTGTAACTACGGACTTTATCACACTACACTGTTATAGCACCTATTATTCTACTAACTGCTATGGCTGCCTCCTGTGGAATTCTGGGGTTTGTAGTTTAATGAGGCCTAAGAGCTCTCTGGTTGAGAGTTCTAAATGCCCCTCCCTAAACTGCATATCCCAGGATTCCACAGGAGGCAGCCATAGCAAATAAAGTGGAATAACAGTGCTATAACAGTATAGTGTGATAATCTCCTACAAGTATATAAATAACATTAATTTTGCTTGTTACCTGTGCAAATGTAAATTGCAATGATTTACACCAAGTGTGGAGGGGGTGTTTGGTATGGTATCACTTTACATACAGACTCTGTGGTGGACCTGATGGTTATTTTGTGGAATACCTCAATTCTGTTGTGAACTGAGGTAACTGGGAGAGGCATGCTCTCTCAAGAGCAACTGGGACTGATGCAAAAGGTGAGGAATGCTTGAATACCCAGAGATAAGACATTCATCCTTTAGAGCGGTTGAAATGAAACATTAATTAAATATGGCTAATGATTCTCCTGAGCAATGGTGAATACTACAGTTAGTAAAGACATAAAACTATGCATGTTATAATGTGAGAGATGCTGTTGGTGCCCAAATACTAACTAGGAGGGAACTAAGAAGCAATGTATCTAGATGGTAAGTATTTTCATTGGTAACAAAGCAATTAGTGATACTGTGCTGATATTAACGGTTCCTGAGTCTGATGCCAAGTATATGCATTATTTGCTCTTCCAAAAGGTTTTAGGGCTGCATTTTGATTTCTGTCTGCTACGACATTTAGAATCCAGGGTGAAAATTGTGCAGATATCCATTGTTGTTGGACTGCAGCTTTCAGAATTCCTTACCACTGGCTACATTCAGTAGGAGTACTGGGAGTTGTAGTGCAATATCTACAGAGCCACATGATTCCTACTCCTGGTTTAGAGGCTTAGAATTATTTGAAAGTACTTTTTTTCCCCTTATGGTATACCTGAACACTCTACTGGAATTGACTGGTTGTTAGTGATACCAGGTTGCTAGTGATACAAGTTATTGAATAGCTGCTATAAGCAGTTTTCATTTTCTTTTTCTAACTGATTTTAAACATGAAGCCCACCGTATTCCAAAGATCCATTTAAAAAGAGATAAAATGTATAAATTGATCAGTGTGGGATAAACATGCTATGAACTGCCTCCCTCTCCCACCCCAAAATTATGGAGAATGAAGCATGTGTCAGTTTGCCTAGAAGCATACCTTTGACTTCATGAAGTGAGGCATTATTATTGCTATTGCTAGTGGATGTTCTGCCACTATCAAGGCTGGCTGGTCTCGAAGCTGAATAAAAAAAAATCAGTAGATAGCATGAAGCACATACCATAGCAGATGGCATTGTGCCTGTACATTCTGTAAACAGAATGCTGTGAGGCAGGAAATCATGCACTACTGGCACTGCACAAGCTGAACATGCTACTTCAAACTGTAGTTTCTTAGAAGTGGGAAAAAGAAGGCATTTCTAGGCAGCCCATGATGATGCTTTAGAAAGGGGCAGTATAGGAACAAGTAAGCTATGAGAGAAAGCAACAGAAAAAGAGAATGTATGTGTAGAAACTGGTTTATTAGTGGGAAGAACCAGGATTTTTTTTTAAAAAAAGAACAGCACACCAACATGCAGAAAATTGTTATGATTAAGCACTTACAACAGATATGACATGGAATTTTGCACACTGCAGAAATACCACCGACAGGAGGAGTAAGAGCATCTCCACAGTTAATGTCCTGTACTCCTAACCAATACAAGCACAGGAGCAGTGTTAGTATGTTTTAAAACATTACACTACTTTGATTCAAATTTGTTTACGTTTATTTGTAGAAATTTAATTTAATTATAACTGCTATTTCAGCTTTAAGTATTTTTACAACTTTGTTAAAATTTGATTCAGTACATTTAGTTCCAAGGATGAATTTTAGCGCCACTAGGTAGGGTCATCCTGCCTAGAGTAGACCTATTGAAATGAGTAGGACCTGTTAGTTACAACTAACTTAGAATGCTATCTTTTAATGGATCTACCCTAGGTAAGATTAAGGATGAGTTTAGCCCAAATTACTTAACTAGTAAGTTTTCAGAATTGAAGTTTAAAATACTCAGGTTTTCTAGGTGGGAAGAAATTTGGATCCTGTTAAGGTGCACTTCATCCTCAATAATTTTGTTTTTTTAAAAAGATGTTACAGTTGGCATAATTCAGTATACTTAGATGAGATGCAAGGAGAAGATGCAAGAAATCCAAATGCAAGGAGCAAGAGTAAAGAAAGAGAAAGATGGAAAGCAAGAACATGCACATTTACAACACTTCAACATTTTCTGTATCTGGACAAAATTCACAAACATTCCCACAATAGGTCTGTAAGTCTGCACTCCTTTAAATCATAAACCTTACCATGAACCCTTGATCCTGTACTAGAATCATCACTAATTCCTTGTGGACTTACATCTTCAAAAGATGTAGCATCTAGATGGGAAACAGACAAATTTTTGTTGCAAAACATAAAGATGAACTGATTGTCAATAAAATGCCATTAGATATTTTATATCAGATTGATATTTCATCTTCCCCCAGAAGGTTTTTCTCCCATCCTATTACTCTACAACTTTCCAACCAGATATTCCTGTTATTTACTGGGAAAGAATGTGCAATATGGAACACAAACAGATTCTGACAAGACTACTGTTACCAACACAACCACACCACACTGTGAAAAGGTTCTACCTATACCTTTATTATTAAGCAACTGCTTGGATCTCAAGCCTGCAGCAGAGTTGACAGTTGCAAAGTTGATGGATGTAGTAGAGAAGGCCATAGATCCCAATTCTTTTCTCCTTTTACCCGTAGGTATATCATCAGGACCCTCCAGATGCTCAGAACTACCTGTCCATTGTCCTCCTGCTAGGACCATGGACTGCATCAGGTCATTCATGGCTGGGATGCAAATGAAAGCAAATGAATCAGCATGGTTCAATGTTTTTAGAATTTATTTTGCACTGTAAAATGCTTCACATTTATTTAAGCATCAACGCATACTGAAAGCTATAGTCCACAAGTCCATATGTGTTACAACATGCAACTGGCTGAATGAATGAAAAGTGTTAAAAAGCCAAAGCCTTCTTGGAGAGATGACTGCAATTGGTTTTTATTAGCTACAACCGCCATGCTTGTGCTGGAGTGCTATATAATAGATAAATAGATGTTAGAAGCTCTGATATGTTTGCAATGACAGAATGGAATGAACAGGATAAGATGAGTAGAAGTGCTAATACAAAGTCATTGTTGGCAATGATAAGGGGTTCTTCAATGCAGGTTTCTGCAGGAATAGACTATTTAGCATGACACTCAAGGAAAGGCTCTGAAATAAATGCATCCTATGGCAGGTATCTTTACATATTGCCTCCCACAACTTCTTAAATAATATTTCACTGAAGAATGAATAACAAAAATATTTGTCCCCCTCCCTTCTGCAACTTAAAATGATAAGATATTTGTAAGAAACATCAGGCTTCAATTTATCTTTGCACTGGGTTTTAACCAAACAAGTTTATAGATATGTATTTGTTCTTATAAAAGTGAATGTCAAAAATTGCAAATGTGTTGAGGGTATAATATTATATGTACACATATACTATGCACCTGTATTCAAACGCATGTAACTCCTGCAACCTGAATGTATAAATGTGCATTCACTGTGTAAATATGTGTATGTATATGAATACAGAATTATTATTTATGCACCCCAATAGTTACTTGCAGTGAGAGTCAAGGTGTTTAGAAACATTGCTTCAGCTCCTTGTATTATAGCAGGACTTGCACTTTGCAAAAGGAAAAATAGCGCAGTCCAGGGAAGGTTAGTGAAATTAGTACTAGAAGCCAGTGTAGCCATTTAAAAAGAAGCTGAACTGTCATAAAGTCTTACACATGGAGCGACGGTAGAAGGCCTTCATTTTGTCTTTTTCCTTCGGTCTGTTCCTCAAAAAGGGCAGTCTTTTCAGTGCAACCACTTTTATGTCATAGCATAAGGAAAAACGGAAACGGGAAGATGAAAGAAAAAGGGGAGAAGAACAGATGGAAGTTAAATGTTGAAACGAAGGACAGAAATGAATGCTTGAGCTTCCACTAGGTGTTGCTTACCAAAAGCTATTAATCTCACACGGCTGAATGGAACAATGGAACGTGAAGTCTCCACCATGAAACTTTTAATACAACCCAAGAGACTCTAGAAATTACACGTGAGGGCCATAAGCAACTTTCACAATTCAAAATTGTTAAGTGCTCAAAGAAAAAAAAAACCCAAGCAAATAACATCTCTAAAAATGCAGCACTGATTTGTGAGGAAGGAACCAGAGATCCTCAACAAGTTTTATGAAGTCATAAAGTATCTTCACAATTGTTTATTTCTTTATTAAAACATCCTTCAATAAGCATCATTGCCATCACTCCTTGCTACCAAGTAGCTGCTATGTTTTTCAACAACAATTTCCTGTTTTAAATCTTATTAACTTGAACCTAACTGATTTCATTCAGCTGCCAACAGTAGTTGCAGGGAAGCGTTCTGTTCCTCTTTTCTTTCTTTTTTTAACACAGTAATTGATTGTATGATAGCTGGTCAAGAAATCACTGGAATGGAGTGCAGAAAACTCAAGATTATTACTGAAAACAATTCTTGATTAAGTGATAGTCTATACATGCTGTGGGGAGTGGATGGTATCAAAAAGGAAAATGATGAATAATAAAGACAAAACAAATAACAGTGACAGCGTATGAACACTTTGATCAAGCATGCAGTATCTAAAAAGGGATTTTAAGTCTCATATTATACAGAGATTTCAAATTTTTACTTTTGTGAGAAACTTTGTGGCCTACCACTCAGAAGGTCTGCATGCCCCCTGGGCCTCTCCTAGGCCCCAATCTCAAAATTAAAAATTTTTTTTTTAAAAAAAAATCAATTGTACTTTCAGAGCCTCCAAAGGGTGAGATTCTCCATTTAAATGCTATTTCACAGTTTTCAAAGGCCCAAAATAGCATTTACACTGATTGCTTAGTTTTGGGGAAACAAATGGATGTGAGCTGCAAAGGTGGAAAATGAGGTAGATACCTATCATGAATGATTATTCTAGGGAGGCTGAAGGAGCAATCAACAAACCAGTGGGTTAATCCCTCATGCCAACATGATTGAGGCAGAAGCCCACCAAATTCTTATCTGTTGTGACCACTGATTCCCCTCTCTATCTTCAATTTGATTACATAGCTTTGCTAATTAAAAAAAAAAACACTGAACAGAGAAAGAATAAACAGGAAGGGTTTTTTTTTAAATACCTTTGTTTGTTCTGTAACAGTATTATCCCCTGGGTGGGTTGCTCCTTCAGCTTCCCTAGAATGATCATTAATGGTAGGTATCAATCTCTCATTCTCAGGTGGGCTGAAGGAGCAATCCACAACCAGTGGAATATATACCGAAGCTTCCATCCCCTGGGCAGGTCTATCTAGTATCCTCTTCCATAACTGTCTGAAAAACTGTCCTTTCAAAAGCTGCCTGACCTGATTTATATTAGTCGAGTTTTTAATTATGGACAAACATGGATGGCTCATTTCATCCTGCCACTCTGCAAACATCATCTAATGAAGCTGCCACTCTATAAACTATAGTAGTCACCTTTGACCTCGTTGAGTGCACCCAGACATACTGTGGTCTTAATGTCTTTGCAAAGTTATAATATCCATAAATGCAAAAAAAATATTAATTCATCTAGGTAACATTTGTTTAGATGTTTATGGCCTGTTGCTCTGGGGTGAAAAGAAACAAATAAGACTTCCAGTCTTCTAAACCTTCTTGTTCTATGAAGACATACTTTTACAGAACTGGATACCAAGGGCCCATTGTACTATGAAAGATAGAAAACAGTGAAGCCTCCTTCAGTGGCTCGAACAGTGACTTAGTCAACATATTCAGCACGAGGCTCAAATCCCATGAAGGAAATCTATGAACCTTTGGTGGAGCATGCTTCTTTTCACATGAGGGCGAGTGGATAATGACTTCCCTTTATTCTCCAAAATTGTTGGTAGAGCTGACACTTGCCTCTTTAGTGGGTTGGGTCTCAAAACCCTTTGCCAGAGCTGACTGCAGAAATGCTAGAACATCCTTGACTATTGCCGATTCATGCAAAATAGCACTGTTCATATACCACCACCTTTTGAAAGCTTTGCAGGTGTTCTCATAAATATGATGAGCGGATTGTCTTCTAGATGTTAAAACAGTACAGGTGTCCCTCTGTATCCATGGATTCGGTATCCACGGATTTAAGTATTCATGGCTTGAAAATATTCTTAAAAAAATATTAATCCAAAAAAGCAAACCTTGATTTTGCCATCTTATATAAGGGACACCATTTTGCTATGCCACTGCATATAATGGGACTTGAGTAGTCACGGATTTTGGTATCCACAGGGGGTCCTGGAACCAAACCCCAGTGAATATGAACGGACAACTGTACTTGTGACTGAATCCAAATAACCTTGTTCTATTGCATTCATCCATTCAATCTTCAAGGGGTTAAAATCAACCAGCCCAGATTGGGATGGAGAACCGGACCTTGATGTAACAAATCTTCCATTCACGGTAGATGTCATGCCTTCTCCACTGACATATTGATTAGCATTGGGAACCATTGTAGAGAAGGCCAATAAGGAACGTTTAAAAACAACTTGAGCCCTCTCTAACTTGATCTTGGCTAGAATGCTTTGAATTATTGTCAATAGTGGGAATGCATACAGCAAACCCTTTGGCCATGGTACTGACAAGGCATTGTGGTTAAGTCTATCACAAACCTTTTGTACTTTGCAATGCATAGAATACTGTACCTGCTTGTTCAAACGCCATTCTCCTGGCAATATTTTGTGTCTGCTCAAAAAAAAAAAAAAATATCTGCTATCATGTTCAGCATCCCTTTTAAGTAAACTGCTGTCAACTATTTTAGCTACTTCTTGGACAAAGTCAATATCCTGTTTGATTCCTTTATTACTTGTTGTGACTGGGAACCCCCTTGGTTCAACAAGTATTCCTTCACTCACACACTGTCTATGCATATCTATACATTTTGATTTTGAATTATTGAAGCAAAATGCAGCAAAGCTTGCCTAAAAGTCCTCATCTCCAATAGATTGTTACTGAGTTCCTTCTAGCTTTGACCACTCTCCCTGAGCAGATTGGCCATTGCAATGAGCCCCCCTCACCACCACCATAAAATCTCACATTTGTTGTTATCTTTATTTTCTCTTACGGAATGAAGGAGTTGCCATTGCCCAACAACTTTTTTTTTTTTTAAATAAGAGACTTGATAAGGTCTCAGGAACAACTGTAGGGGTCCTGTATGGAATCTTGCCCAGGGAACTATCTGGGTTGTTGATGTTTAAATTCCCAATACTTTTGTTAGATGCAGCAAATCTGCTTCTTTCCTCAGAAGAAGCTCTAATACTACCTGTTTTACTTTTACCTTCCTTTCCTCTGGAAGGAACATACAACCCTTCACGTTGTCTATTTGTACTCCCACATGAGTCTGACTCGTGGTCAACTTGAGATGACTCTTCTTGTAATTCACCACGAACCCAGGGTGCTTCAAACATTCCAACATTCTTCTTAGATCTGACTCTACTTTTGTTTGGCTCCCAGCCTTCACCAAAATATTGTCCAAGTATGGGAATAAGTAAATTTCCTGCTGTCTCAAGTGGGCTATTATTGGGACCAATACTTTTGTAAACACCATGGGAGCTGATGCCGGGCCAAAGGGAAGTGAACTGATAGTGATGTTGTTGTATTCAAACCTGCACTGCTGATCACGGGAACATGCAAGTATGGTTCTTGCAAATCTATTGATAACAGACAGTCCTCTTGCTCTAACTTGACCAAAACAGTTTGCAAGGTCTCAATTTTGAACTTCCTGTATTGCACAAATGCATTGAGGTATTTCAGATCAAGGAGAGGTGAAATGTCCATTGTGTTTGGGCACTGTGAAAAACAGGAAGTAAACCCACCTGAATCTCTGGATCTGAGGTGCTTCCTCTATTGCCACTATTTCCAATAGATGACAAATTTCCTTCTGGATTCTCTCTCTCTCTCTTTGTAACATCCTTTAATACCAGGGATGGGAGAAATTGTTCCTTTGGTTTCTTGTGGAATTGAATAATGTATCCTGATGTTACTATCTTGAGAACCCACCTGTCCAAAGTTATCAAATTCCACAGATTACCTAAACAAAGAAGTCTCCCTCCTACCAGTATCTTATCTAAGCCAATACTAAGCCTTTCCACTCCTACTGGAGTAGCTAAGCTCCCCTTCTTGGCTGCTGTTGCCCCTGCTGCTTAAACTGAAATCTCAACTTATTCACTGAGGTCTAAAGCCTCTGAATTCCCTTTGTCTTTGAAATCTTCTTCCTCCCTGAAAGGAGTAGGAGTAATTCCTAAAGTATTTCCTATCCACTTTCTTCCTCTGGATCATTGGTAAGAACCTGCTTCTTCTCTTTTCCTTCTACTGAAACCTTTTCTAACGTTTTCTCACCAAATAGCAATTTCCCTTTAAATCACCAGATTGGATCTTGACCTCTGGTCTGCCTCGTAATGTTTAAGCCTACAATAGTTGCTGAAATCTATTTTGCTGCAAATGCTGTTGCATCATATCCCACATGAGCCACAAACTTAAAGTGCCTTATTTAACCTGCGCAATAACTTCTGTAAAGTCCAAGAACTTATATATTGAGTCTAAGATCTCCTGGACCCATAGCATGCCAGCCCTGGCAAACATTGATGATGTCACCAAAGCCCTAATTGCTAAAGCTGAAGCCTTGAGAGCCTTTCCAAGCACAGCATCTATTCTCTTTTCATCAATAACTCTCAAACCATAACCCCCTCCTTCAGGTGAACTGAGTTTGAAATCAGAGCTGATATGGGGCCACCAACTAATGGTACAGGTAATTGGTCCATTATCTACTCATACATATATAATTTCCTACCAAAACTAGTAAATCTCTTAGTATTTAAAAGAGTGTCTCATTCTGAAACAATTAAGTCTTTGAACATTCCTGGCATAGGAATTAGATTATCTTGTGTTGGAACTTGCTGCAAAACTGCTGCCAGTCTGCTAGCTTTCTGCTGTTCCTTAAGACCCTCGTGACCTCAATTACAACCTGCATCCAAATCCAGAGTAGTGAGCAACTTCTTAAGCATTCCTGTGAAATCTTCCACTTCCAATAATCTGTTTTTGCTCTGCTCCTTCACAACCTTTGTTTCAGAATCATCCCCACTAATACCTTCTGGCCCATCTGTACTGCCACCTGAAATCTAACTCCATATCAGAAAAGGTATCCGTCTCACCTCTCTGGCTGGAACATGAATTTTCAAGATGGTAACTGGAAGGTGCACCTGCATTTTTGAGCTCCACAGACCATTTATTAACATGAAGAGACTTCCTCAGTACAGAGCTAAGTTTTACCTTATTCTTATTTTTAACTGCCTGCTCTATATCAGATTCTTTTGCTCTCCGTGACGATCTCATGCTGCTGTGGAGAACAGCTTTCAGTTTCACTTTCACTTGATGTTATAAATAATTTCTTTAATATCGACTATGAAACTGACTCCGAGGCACCTCTGTCATTGGTCAGATGACCTTTTATGCCAATCTGAGTATCTTGCTTGCTCTTTGTATCCTGAACATTTGTAGTTGCTGCCTCCCTTTCTCAAAAAACAAGGAGGAATCCTCATTGTTGCCTTTGGAACCATTCTGCTTACACTTCTTTTTCACTAATTCAGACACCATACTTACTGTGCAGCCAATTTCAGATCACTCAAGTAAGTTTTAAAGAAAGTTTGATAAAAGTAATAGCATGATAGAGGAAGGGAGAAAATAAAAGACTGATCAGTTGGCTAGGCAGGAGAAAAAAAAACTGAAGGGAGAGAGGGGTGTCAATGTTTACAATGGATTAGAATTTTGGGGGACTCCTGACTTCATCAGGTTGATGTGAGATTAACCCACTAGTTGTGGATTGCTCCGTCAGCCTACCTGAGAATGGGTGATGATGAGGGTCCAAAATATTTTGCAGTTGCCCATTGCTGCTTCACAGCATGCTAGAATATATGATTTGTCATATGCCCTTTTCTTGGTTAAACCAGTGACAACTTTTGTAGCAACAAAGGGCAAAAATACAGGGTCTCCACAAACACGCATTCTGAAAGCCTTGTAACTGCAGATACAGTTGGTCCTCTGTATCTATGGGTTCTGCATCTACAGATTCAGCCAACTTCTGCCAATAACTTCTGCCTACTGATTTTACACTGTAAATGTACAGTTGCCCCTCCACATTCGCGAACTCAGCATTCGCGGTTTTAATTATTCGCGGTTTTGGGAGGGCCCCCCCAAAACTGCGAAAAGGGGCCTCCGGAGGCCCCTTGAAAGCTGTGGGAAGGAGCCGGGAGGGCCGGCTAGGCGTTCACGGGGCTTTTGGAGACCCCCCAGAGGCTCCGTGAAGGCCCCGGGGAGGGAGGGGGGAGGATGGGGGGAGGCCTTCACGGAGCCTTGGAAGGCTCCGTGAAGGGCTGGGGAAGGCCGCGGAGGCCTTCACGGAGCCTTGAAAGGCTCCGTGAAGGCCCCGGGGAGGGAGGGGGGAGGGTGGGGGGAGGCCTTCACGGAGCCTTCCAAGGCTCCGTGAAGGGCTGGGGAGGGTGGGGGGAGGCCGCGGAGGCCTTCACGGAGCCTTGAAAGACTCCGTGAAGGCCCCGGGGAGGGAGGGGGAGGGTGGGGGGAGGCCTTCACGGAGCCTTGGAAGGCTCTGTGAAGGGCTGGGGAGGGAGGGGGGAGGGTGGGGGGAGGCCTTCACGGAGCCTTGGAAGGCTCCGTGAAGGGCTGGGGAGGGTGGGGGGAGGCCGCGGAGGCCTTCACGGAGACTTGAAAGGCTCCGTGAAGGCCCCGGGGAGGGAGGGGGGAGGATGGGGGGAGGCCTTCACAGAGCCTTGGAAGGCTCCGTGAAGGGCTGGGGAGGGTGGGGGGAGGCCGCGGAGGCCTTCACGGAGCCTTGAAAGGCTCCGTGAAGGCCCCAGGGAGGGAGGGGGGAGGATCGGGGGAGGCCTTCACGGAGCCTTGGAAGGCTCCGTGAAGGGCTGGGGAGGGTGGGGGGAGGCCCCGGGGAGGGAGGGGGGAGGATGGGGGGAGGCCTTCACGGAGCCTTGGAAGGCTCCGTGAAGGGCTGGGGAGGGTGGGGGGAGGCCGCGGAGGCCTTCACGGAGCCTTGAAAGGCTCCGTGAAGGCCCCGGGGAGGGAGGGGGGAGGGTGAAGGGCTGGGGAGGGTGGGGGGAGGCCGCGGAGGCCTTCACGGAGCCTTGAAAGACTCCGTGAAGGCCCCGGGGAGGGAGGGGGAGGGTGGGGGGAGGCCTTCACGGAGCCTTGAAAGGCTCCGTGAAGGCCCCAGGGAGGGAGGGGGGAGGATGGGGGGAGGCCTTCACGGAGCCTTGGAAGGCTCCGTGAAGGGCTGGGGAGGGTGGGGGGAGGCCGTGGAGGCCTTCACGGAGCCTTGAAAGGCTCCATGAAGGCCCCGGGGAGGGAGGGGGGGAGGGAGGGGGGAGGCCTTCACGGAGCCTTCGAAGGCTCCGTGAAGGGCTGGGGAGGGTGGGGGGAGGCCGTGGAAGCCTTCACGGGGCCTTGAAAGACTCCGTGAAGGCCCCGGGGAGGGAGGGTGGAGGGAGGCCTTCACGGAAAGACTCCGTGAAGGCCTGGGGAGGGTGGGGGGAGGCCGCGGAGGCCCCGGCCCCGGGGAGGGCAATCCATATTCACGGTTTTTTTACATTCGCGGGGGTCCGTGGAACGTAACCCCCGCGAATGTCAAGGGACAACTGTAACTACTTCCCTAGTAGCTGCAGCTATTCCTCTCATCCCAATGTCAGCATTACAATGGGAAATATAGAGCTTGGAAGCCCATGTTTCCCTTTTAAATGTGTAACTGCACACTAAGCCTTCTGTTCTGACCATACACACACACGGAAAAAGTATAAAATAAGTGTAGTTTGCATCATACCATGAAAACTTAACTTCTGTATAATTCAAAGGTACTGCAACAACTTTCTTGTAACAAGAAGAGAGAAAAATGTAGGTTTGCAGTATCTGAAAAAGTGTTGTTGTTGTTTTAAATCAGAAAATTCAAAATAAATGCAGACCTATAAACTTCTATAAATGTCCAGACTATTAATATTACTCACAATGAGAAGATAGTTTAATTCTAACGGTAAGGATGATTCCACAATATTTCTATATTGCAAAATGATATATAATTCAAGGTGAGGTCATACTTCTGGAAGAGATCTATCAGCTATATTTCTGCCATCCAATTCATTGGATACAAAAATGAATAAGTACACTAATAAAATAAGCAGATAAGATGGAGGTACTTCTACTACTGAATTTCAACTAAAGAGGATCCATTGAATCAAAATGGTCAGCACATAGGTAAGCCTCACTGATTCAGTGAGTCTACTCTGGCTGTGACAAAAAACAGGATTTGAGTTGGTGTGCTCTTGATTATCATTTTGTTCTAGGGCTGATGCTAAAGACTCCCCATCTAGACAAATTTTCAGAGATGCTTCTTGGAATGAGAAAAAACATATGTACATCCATGCACTGACTTACAGGCTGATCAGATAAAGCAGAGGTCAATCTGCAGGCTGCATGTGGCCCCTAAGGCTGTTAAGATCCTTATGCCTCCTCAGGATCCTTATGCCTCCAACTCCAAATGGACAAACACCCTGAAGCATCTCCATATTTTCAGCTATTTGCAGCAGACTCACCTTTTTGGCCAAAAAGAAGCACTGATGAGGGGGAAATTACATTTAATTGGCAAACAGTGCCCCCCTCAGCAGCTACTCGGGACTTGATCTGCCATTGGGAAAAAATGTTCAGGGTGGGGGCACTAGCTGGATGGATCATCAGTCCCCCAGTGAGGCAAAAAAAGGTCCCCAAACACTCAGAAGTTGCCCATCCGTGATATGAAGAAATCTGGTGAGTGGCAATCAAAAGCTGCAATTCAGATACAAAGTATTTGTTCATAACTGACACAAAACACAAGCTAAAAAGCAAGTGTACACCTATTTTCATGCAGGGCCATCTATTCTAAAACTTGTTTTAGACCTAAATTAAGAAATAAAACTAATAAGCTGGTCAAAAACTTCTATCATATGGAAATTCTGAGGCCTTTCTTCTATTGTTAATCTCAAGTACAGTAAATCCCAGATCCACTGAGTTCATGGACCCTGGATAAGTGTTGACTTACCAAGTTACCACTGACTGGGTCTATTCTAGCTGAAACTATCAGTAAGATTTAGGTTTAAAACCTTTTTTCTCTCTCTCCTGTCACAGAAAGCATAGAGTAAATGGTATGCTGGGAACTTACCATGAATCTCCATTCCTAGATGTTGAGAAGGAGATATCCATGGATGGGTTAAATTGTATTGCCACCCAAGCAAGGCATGGGGCCTATTACTGAAAGCTTAATTTATTACACAGACCTCTGGCTCCTCTTGCAGTTCTTTTCATAGCCACCCCAAAGACATGTTGTTAGAATAGGAGGAGATAGAAGACTACTAACAGATATATAAGCATTGGATTTATGCAAACTAAAAAACCTGTCGGCTGTACTTTCTGCTGGATCTATTCTGGCACCCACTTCAAAGTCCTGATAAAAGTCCCTGATAAAAAGATGAATAGTTTATCAGACTGGCCAATATCTCATAGATATATAAGCAACTGAACCCCATTCCCCTTCCAGGAGACTTCCGCTGGTGCCTATTCAATATTCTCTGTGGTGCTGTAGTAGGAGTCATTCCATACCAGAAATGTTGGATAAAAACATTAGAACCACACCAGAGCCCCTCCATCAGGCTGAGTACTAGGCCTTTGTTAAGCTGATGAAAGCCTGCCTTCATGTTCCACTTTTCCTGACACGTCAAAAATTCCTCTTTTGCTTACCATAATTTCTCATTTCCAATTCAAAGCACCTTTCCTTTTGGGTTGGCCTTGACTCTCTCAGTTTTCACAGAACTGACAGCCTCTGGGATATCCCCCCCCCCACACAAACAGCAAAGCATCCATATTTACCTGTACCTACAGGATCTCCTGGGGTCCATCTACATGAGGGGGGAAAATCCCAAATACTCCATACTATTGGCATCTCGCAGCAGCAGTGACATGTCCAAATGGTTTTTCTGGCCTAGGAAGTCCCCATAAGCCTCACATTCCTGATGGCAGCCACGAGTGATTTACTTGCGTTAGTTCTTCACTGCCACCGTTGTTGTTTTTTAAGTCATCCCAAGGTGCGCTGGTGCGATACAGCGATTCTCCAAAGCAAAACATTGATTCTTTTCATCACCTTAGTGAATGATTGCTAAGGAGAAAATCCAACATGGTGGCAGCAGGCGCTCGCCCTTCTAGCAAGTCCCACCCCCACTCTTGCCCGGCCAATCAGCTTTGTGCTTCTCTTCGAGTTTTATATTGTTCAGTAGTCCAAATGAGCAAAAATATGCACCTGCCTTGCGGTTTGTGAAGAAGCACGGGGAAATCTGTGAAAGCTTTTAGTGTGTTGTTTTTTCCGTTTTGGGCCCCCCTCCTTCCGATTAGTGTGGATTGGCGCTGGATCCTGTTTAGGCTGGTAGGATTCCCAGCAATTTCCATGAGGGATATTTTCACCATTTACACGGGCCCCTAGTATCTTCTGAATCATGGCTTTTTGGTCAGAGAAGAACCAGCTGAACCAGCTATGTAAATTATCCACCTTGCATACACACTCAGAAAGGACTGATACTCCTGTTTCCAGAGAGGATTCAGAAACAGGTGTAAGAGGCAAAATCTTCTGATACAGAAAATTGGAACACCCAATGTTCTTGGTCCATCTTTGGGGCTCATGTCACCATGTCTGTCCATGGTGTTCTGGGAACAATTTCACTTGCAAACTCTTATCAGCTTAAGACTGGCATTAGACAACACGCTCCTGTCATTCTGACAACAGAGGTAAGGCAGCTTCTAATTCAGATGTCAAATCCTCAATGTCTGTGCAGAGGATGTTCCCCTAAGCACCCATCCAGAATAGTGACAATGGGCATAGGCTTGTTAAGGAAAGGAACTCACTGTAAAGGGCTAACACCTAAGGGTACGCCATCTACCCAGGAAGCAAAACGTAAGTATTTAAGAGTTGCAGGCCAAGCAGGGCATAAGTGGGTCAACCTTCCACCCAGGTAGGGAGAAATTAGCTCAATCTCCCTCTGTTCTTTGAGAGCCCAATAACTTCCCTCTCCCCTCCTCTAAACCTTTCTCTTCTGTTTTCCCCATCATCTCCATCTTGGACTACACAGAGCTGCCATTTTGGACAAACAGAGGCTTTGAAATTTACAATTTCCCCTGCATGCAATTTCCCCTGCATTTTTCCACCAACTTATGAGGACAAATAAAAACACAAGATGTGATTCCAAAGCAAAGTGGACCCTTACAAATGCATTGGTGGAAGAAGTTATTTATATATACAGTTTCAAACAGCTCCTGGGAGATACAATAAAGATCACAAACACTTCTCATGAAGCTTCTTGGAGGATGCCTTGGAGGATTTCAAGGAAGATTTCCCTATGACCACCCAGGCAGGGAATAGAGGGTTTGGATGAAAAAACAAAGGTAAAGAAATAAGGAGAACAAAGAGTAAATAGAAATTCTTTGTAGAAGAAGGAACACTATATGGAAAGACAGCAGGACTAGCTCAAAAGTGATCAGGGGAAAAAGACAACAGAGGAAATGTTTTGTGAGGATCAGAAGGCATGAGAGGTTGATGACCTGCATTAAGGCAAGGCAAAGCAAAGCAGTGGGAGAGGAGCCAGGAGTATATGCAATAAAAGAAGTTTTTCAGTTGTACTGTACAATCCCTGCCTTTCATAGATGTCTCTTTTAGTATGTACAGAAAATGATGAAATGTCTAAGTGGAAGCAATTAACATTGGACAGAATACAAGTCTTCAGTTATTACTAAATCATGGGTGAACTGAAACTGTTAAAAAAAATCAGCTGAAAATTCAGAAATATTGTAAAGTAGAAACTTATTTTTAGTATTTGCATCTATAAATCAAAGAAAGAATCCCTTTGTTTTAATTCTTGTTATAAAGATTAAACAGAGAAATCTGTCACATGTATGCATGTTACCACATAAAACATTCATTTAATAAAAATAGTGTGTCTGTTAACTAGCGTATCTTTGTAATAGAATCTTTTCAATGCAATTAATTATGTGCTTAATGAACAATACAATATATAGGTATCATGTATTCCAAGAATTGGATACATAGGGTTATTCAGGTCCAGTTTATATCACTTCTCACAACTTTTCACTTTATCCCATGGCAGTGTTCTATAAGATGGCCAAGAGACATTACAACTGGACTGAGAGGCCAATAAATTACATAAACTACATAAATTCAGTACCCATCAATGAAGTAAAAACCACTTAAGTGATGCATCAATTTCTGCAATTCACACAGTACACATGTTTAGTCAGAAGTAAGTTCCTAGTAAGTGTGTTTAGAATTGCCTTCTTTTCAGATTATGTACTTAATATTTTGATTTACAGTTCAATGTTATATTTCCCAGCAACAGTAATAAAAATGAGATATGGCTATAATTAGATAACCTTTGTCAGTCTAACTTTGCATACCAGTGCAGTGATGATACAGTGGGATGAAAAGGTATGGTTTAAGGAGTAAGAAGAGATACTACAGTGCCGGACCTCTTGTTTCCACAGAATATTTATAGTGGGCAATGAGGGGAAATTCTCATTCATAACCAGGCTGCCATCTAGGTCCATAACTTTAGGGAAACAGATAATTCAGCAGAGTGGCTCTTCCATGCAATGATGGAGTAAGTGTATCAACTCCATTGGGGGACTTCATGAAGCTCATAAACATGCAGAAAAAGAGGATAAATTCAGCAGCAGTGTAAAATGTTAATAAGGAAGCATGATAACAGGGAGACCTATACAATTAAACAGTAGAAATGTTATCAATGGATGAGAAGAGGCAGTCAGAAAACAGCAAAAGTTACGGGTAAAGGAAGTATCCATTTTACTTGCGAACTTCAGGTTTGACCAATTTTTCTTATCTGTATTTAAATAGTATAGCCCCAAAAAACCATTTCTCTGCTGTAGGGCTTGATTCTATATTCCTGACCATGCAGAAAGTTGATCAAATTACTTTTAAACCAATCATTTCCTTGTAAATCCAAAAACATTAAACATTATTTTTTATTAAAATTAGGCAATTTACTCACTGCTGCTTTTTTTAGTTCCCATAGTCTGTCCATCTTCAAGCGAATTTGAGCCCACGGAGGAACTATCTTGACTGTCCTGATGTGGGAGCTGAAGGAATCCTTCACTAGATTCTGAGCGGGTTGGTGTCATAGTCAGAGACTTGAGACGTTCTCGATTAACTTCCTTCTTCGATTTTATAAGCTTCCTCATTTTTAGGGTAATCCAGTTACCCCTTCTTTTGAAGAAATGAAGAGAAATGTTAAACTTAGAATTAATATTTTCATACTACAGCCTTATTTGAGAACTCACGCCGAACAAGTCTTGAAGAGAAACGGCAACGTAGAAAGAATCACAACCTGGTAACATCACCTGAGGAAACCTTCTGCTGTGCTTTCTGCAACCGGACTTGTCTATTCCGATTGGCCTTTTTAGTCATCAGCTCGCTTGCAGAAAACGCAGGATGAGTCCTTTCTGAATCTTCGTTTGCGAAGAAAAGCCAGAGAGAGAGAGAGAGAGAGAGAGACTACAGCTTTTAAAGTAATTTGCTTAGCAAACACTGAAATAGCTTCCAATAGCAAGAAAATAATATCCTAAAACATATGGCCATGCATTACCTTCTTGGAGGAGATGGTTCATAAAATTTATATTGATCCATAATCTTTTCTTCTAATTTCTCCTTTTGTCTTCTCAATTCATTTAGCTTGTCACTGTAAAGAAGAGTTAAGAAATATTTCAAAGGCATGTGTGATATTATCAAATTACCTTTCTTTTGAATTTTTAAAAATCAAACTACCTTAAGACACTTTTCAAGGTAACTCCGTTTATGTGCAATAAAATCTGTGGTTTTATATCTTCAATCAATTCATTCATATTATAAAATCTCAAAAGCTATATTTTAAGGAACTAATGATTGTTCCTAAAATTCCTAACATTAGGAGAACAGACAGATTGCTTATTATTCACAAGAAATCTGATAATAATTCATCATGAGAAATCTGTCACTTCTAAATTTTGGAAATTTAATGAATAATCATTCAAGAGCATTCAGCAGTGAATAGCCATGAAAAAACCCAGCTACAAATAAACATTTTCAATAATGAAATACATCCAACTAACATATATATATGGTTTATTTTTATCTGAAGAGCCAATGATAGACTGTGTTTAAATCTGGTTCACCTTTTTGATACCTACATATACTGCCTTTGTTCAACGTGGAAAAGATCTTTGCTTTCCATATTCTGCTCTAACAATGTTCTGTTTTGCAACATTAATGTCTGTATTTGATCCAGCAAATGTCTGTTTTCTTCTTCCAGATTTCCCTTCAGCTGGCTAAGCAACTGTTAAAATGCAAAAAGTACAGTGATTTTATTGCAGGAAGTGTGCCCAAGTTTATTTATAAAGCTCAAAATAAAGAAAAAAGACAGAAAACAAATCAAACAATGCAAGTTTGCATCTGGGAAATGGAGACTGTTGTTAACTGCAGTTACTCCAATTAACTCAGAGGTGGGGAAAGTGCAGCCTGTGGCACGCAAGCAGTCTCAAGACCATTTTTGGACTCAGGGCTCCTCAGCACCCCTCAAAAGTTTGAAATAACTTTTGCCCCAACATATTCCTCATAACCAATTTAGCTATATCCTCACCCCCAACATTCTGGGCCCAGGAGGTATCTTTTTTTTCCTAACAGGAGGTGACCCAGCAGGTCCCTTTCTGTTCAGGTCCCTTTCTGATTTTTTAAAAGGCTTTTCCTGGATCTACAATGGTCTATGGTGCCATAAATAAGGCAAAATTAGCCTACAAGGCCTGTGGGGGGAATTGGGGGCCAAAAAATTTAGATCCACTCCCAAGGGTAAAGGGCAGCAAAGGCTGGAGCAACTCCCCAAAGGTCCCTGGGGATCCAATGCAGCTCCCTAACCTCTGACAGTAGACACCACTGAATAAAGGAGAGCATTTTAGCAGGATCTTTTTTGGCAATGAAAAACATATTTAAGGCTGTGGACTGGAATGGGTTCACAGAAGACCAATTCTCTTCAGGCTAACCCAGGCCCCTGTCCAGTATTTTCAGTTCTCATTTAAAACACCAAAATATTTGTAGCTCTTATATAAAAGAGATTTAAGGAAAACATATACTTAGAATCTTGCACAAATTATGAGTAATTATGTACCTTTGTGTGACTTATGATATATTGCCAATAAGTGCAAAGACACTACAGTGATTAATAAGCACTTTAAACAAATTTGCTAAGGCTATAGTCCTATAAGCTTTGAAGCTAGATTTCTTGGTGTTATTTATACTAGTGACCAAAGGGATAGGATTACTGCCAAAAGCTACTCAGCTCACGAAGAACAGAAGACTGCCTTTTTAAAAAGGAGCTTTAAAAAAAAAAAGAGAGAGATACTAGGCTAGCATAAAGTATGGGGCACACCCTGTTTTAAAGGAGAATAGTCCACCTAAAGGCACATTCTCCACTGTATAAGAGGCAAAAAACCCAAGGGAACTTGAAGGACCATAAGAAAAGAATCAGAGGCTGTACACAGCCCCTGAGCCACATGATTCACACCCCTTCAGTAAAGACTTCCTGATGGGGAAGGCTGGGGACAGATTCTACTTTCCCACATTTTCCCATGTCATCTTTCACATTGTTTTGGAGGGTTTCAGAAAAACTTTGGAAAGTACCAGGGTCTGCAAGGAGAAGGACACACAGGTAGTGGTCTCCTCACAACATAGCAGAATCCCCTGAATGGAACTCTACACTTCCACTGGAGGATCAGACTTTTCATAATGTTCCCACCAAAGCCTCCCAGGAGACTGCTATCACATAGCAGAAATCTTATGACTACTGTCGAATAAGTAGAATTACAGACATATTTTGATTCTTGCTTATATATATGGACAAGTTCAGAACTATTAGGACACATTCCTAAAACTGTTCCAGTAAACCCATAAAAATACATATACTGTATTGTGGAAGTCTAATGTTTATTCCTGTGTTTGATATGACTTCACAGACCTAGAATAATATATTATAGGAACAACATAAATAAACTACCTCACACTGATTATTCAGTTTTGTGTATGTGATGTCCAGTTGTTGATACTGTTCTTTAAGCTTGGAGAATTCCGCTTCCAATCGTGTTTGTTCTAGTTTAGAATTGTTAAGCAGTGTTTTCAAATTTTTATGATCCATCTGGAGAACTTCATTCTCTTTCAAAAGTTGGGTATGTGTATGATTTAATCTGTAAGTAAAAATGGTCAAAAATGAAATTAAAATCAAACAGATCTTCACCTAATTAGAATCACGGAGTTCACAGTATCATATACTTCTGTCTTATTGCTGAGAGGACAGATTTATTCTGTTAATATAATGATGCCCACTGCAATATTCTATGACCGACTTCTAGGAACGTTATTCATTTGTTGGCCTTCTCTTAACATATTTGAGGTTTCTAACTTTTATGCACTGGGTGTGAGATCTAGATGAAACTTACTTTTCACAATGCAAAATATACTCAGAATATTTAACAAAATTACAGCACAATCCTATAGGAAGGAGCATCAAAAACGCCTTTCCAAACTCAGAGAGGGATCTCTGTAGCTCTAGAACTACAGCACTCAGAAGATTCCCTCTCTCTTTCAGCGCCATTAAGAATGCAGAGAAGCCCAAACAAAGAAAAAGAGCCATGTAATGGCAAACCAAACTCTAACGTGCCCACAGCTATGCCAGAACCTGCAAGATACTGTGAAATTCCCTAACCAGCTGTAAAGCAGACACTCACAAAAAGGCATCCAATCACACATCCTCCACCCACATAAAACCACTCTCCTGGTGGCAACCAAATCACAACACACAAGACGCATGGCCCAAGGTTTTGCCTCTCCACGCAAGAAGAGTAGAACTGTGTTCTCAAACACCACTGGTTACTTTATGGCTGCCATGAGAGGACTACATTTTGCATTCTGACACCACCCACCTACCCACCCCCACACAATCAGTCATTCAAGCAATTATCCCACACACTCACACAGACAAATACAATAGGCAGTGAGCGGATGATGGTCCAACACCTTCCTAGAGAACAGGGAGCTGTGAGACGCAGAGACCACAAAGAACATCATAACATCCCAGAGAAGGTTGTAAAGAGAGGGAAAGGGACAACTTGCAAGATAGGCAGAGGAGGTATACTACTCCCAGTGGTGGCAGGGTCTCCCTGTTTTGCCCGTTCCAAAGATGTCACCCACTCAGCTGCCTAGAGGCTGGCCTTAATCTTAACAGCTTCACGGTATAAAGGCAACCCCAGCTTGACAAACCTCACATATCCAACCTGGTTGCTTTGCCTGTTTCAGGGAAAGGACACTGCCTGCCCTGCTGTCCAGAAGATGGGACTCCACTCAGCCATTCTCACATCCCACAGATGACCTTGGTTAGCCTTGCCCACCATTCCAAGATCATACACCTGCATACTCATTCACGTTATCCAAGACCACTGTCTCATCTCAGCTCATATGAGCACAATGCAAACTGCGTGTCTAAAGCCACAACAGACACTGCCATGAATCAGGGAGTTAGTCCTCACTTCACATGGGTATGGGGGGCAAGGATGTGAACTCTTGAGGCAATCATCATAAAATGAAGCAGCCCTGATTGTGTGAGTGAATGGAGTTATGCACTTTACACACATAGTCGTTCCAAACACCAATGGCTTCTGGATGTGCTCCAGTACTGCAGGTACAGAAGTAAAGATGTGAAGATCACCAAAGTGGGGTTACAGTCTCCACCCACCCCTGTAAGGTCAAAGGAGGTGGCTCTTGAAATCCTGACCACTGGACAAGAGGAGGAAGAGAATGAAGACGGACAGGTTGCTTACCTGTAACCATAGATCTTTGAGTGGTCTGTGAATTCACACAGTTGGGTTTATTCCTGTGCCTGCGCAGAGCATACAGAACCTTCTGGTATCGCTAGGCAGAATGTGCATTGATACCATTTTGGCGGTAACTCTGCCCACACTAATGGTCCCTTAAAAGGCACTCCCGCCTAATTCCCCTCAGTTCCTTGAATGACGCTGCAATCAGCAGCATCAGGAACATTAGAGCAAATATGCCACAGTAGGACACAGAGGGGAGGATGGGCGGGTCTGTGTGAATTCACAGAAGACCACTCGAAGATCTATGGTTACAGGTAAGCAATATGTCCATCTTCTTCGTGAATCGTCTCTGTGAATCACACAGTTGGGTAGACTAGCAAGCTTCCCCACTGGAGGAGGGTATGTCCTGTACATCAGTAGATGAGGACCTCCTCACAGACAACCAAGAACGGGATTTGTTGACAGCACATTCTTTAAACACTAAGCAATTCAGCAATGAGTTAATAGTCAACAGCTTAACCATGCAATACACTCACTTATTGGATGGAGGACAGAAGCACTGCCCTCCCAAATGCAGCCTCGTTCCTAGAACCAGTATCCAGTCTGTAATGTGAAATGAATGTCAATGGTGAAGACCAGGTTGTAGCACAGCAGACATTCTCTAGGGGCACCCCAGAGAGGAATGCAGTCAAAGTGGAGACCACTCTCGTAGAGTGTCCACGAACCTGTGGAGGCAGAGACTTCTTGGCCAGTTCATAGCAGAGAGCAATGGTTAACGTCATCTACTTCGAAAGACGCTGTGACGAGATTGGTGCACCTCATCTCGAGTCGGCATAGGAGACGAAGAGCTGAGGTGATTGACGGAATGGAGCAGTCCGTTGTATGTAGAATGCAAGCGCCCTCCGCACATCCATAGAATGGAGGGTATGCGCAAATTCGTCCTTTGGGTCCTGCATCAAGGCAGGCAGGACGATGGGTTGGTTAAGGTGGAAACTGGAGACCACTTTGGGAAGAAAGGAGATGTCCGGTCTCAACACCACCTTATGCTTGTGGAAGCAGGTATATGGAGGGTCTGACCATAAGGCACACAGTTCTCCAGCCCGACGAACAGAAGTGATGGCAACCAGGAAAACAGTCTTCCATGTCAGTAGCCTGAGGTTGGTAGAGGCCATAGGTTCAAAAGGTCATCTCACCAATTGGGAGAGGACGAGTTCGAGGCTCCAGGTCAGGGTAGGATTGAGTATGGAGGATGGAGATTGGCATAACCCTTCAGGAACGTCTTCACAATCGGGTCCTGGAAAGGAGATGGTCAACCCCGAGCTTGGAGTTTGACAGAAATAGCTGCCAGATAGCCTCGGAGAGATGAAACCGAGAGTCCTGCTTCCGACAAATGGAGGAGGAATTGGAGGATCGTCAGTACCGGGCAAGATTGAGGGTCCGATACCTGGTCTGCTAGGAACTTTTCGAAACAGTTCCACTTGTAGAGGTAGGCTTTCTAAGTGGAGGGCTTCCTAGCAGCATCGATAACCTCTGGACCTCTCGAGGCAGAGGGGAAGGAGAGACGGCATGAGGCGGTTGCGGGTTCACGGCCGGATCCTCCAAGCCGTCAGGCGAAGCGTGTCGAGATCAGGATGCCTGACCTTCCCTTGTTGGATAGTGAGCAGATCGGGTCGGAAGGTGAAGGAAGCACCGTCTGGACAGAAGCAGGAGTGGTGCAAACCACGGTTGCCAGGCCCACCACGGGGTGATGAGGATCGCATCCAACTGGTCTCAATGTAGCTTGGCGACAACCCTTGTCAGTAGTGGGATTGGGGGAAAGAGATATAGGAAGGGTCTGTTCCATTGATACAGGAAAGCGTCCCCTCTGAATTCCCTGTGCCGTGTTCTAGAGCAGAACTAGTCGCACTGTCTGTTCTGGGCAATCACGAAGAGGTCTATCAGCGGAGTCCTCCATCGATGGAAGAGGTCTGTCACCACACGTCAGGGGAGCATCCACTCGTGGACGCTGGAGCGGCTCAGTCCATCTGCAAGTGTTCTCCTCCCCGGGGAGATGGATGGAGTGAAGAAAGATGTTCCTTTCGATGCACCAGTCCCAGATCTGAAGAGTAAGCTGGAGGAGTTGAGGGGATCTGGTACCTCTTTGCTTGTTCAGGTAGTACATCACAGAAGTGTTGTCCATGAGGAGAAATATGTCCTGCCTCGAACCAATACCTTGAAGGCCCAAAGCGCCTTCTGGACCGCCAGGAGCTCCAAGACGTTGATGTGCAGCTCCCGTTCCTCGATACTCTAGGAGCTCTGGATCTCGTGGCGCTCTAGATGGGCTCCCCAACCATGAAGAGATGCATCAGTCGTGAGGAAGACATCTGGTTGAGAGGGTCGAAAGGAAGACCGGAGAGGACATTGGTTGCTACCAACCACCAGTCCAGGGAGCGGCGGACGGAACGGGGCATCATAAGGAGTGTCCCGGGGGAGTCCTGTAGATGGTCGAAGACTCCCAGGAACCAGTGTTGAAGCAGTCGGAACTGAAGTCTGGCCAGGTGAGTGACTGATGTACTGGCTGCCATGTGTCCAAAGAGGACTTGGATGGCATGTGCTTGAACCTGTCGGGACCGTCAGCATTTGTGAATCAGGGATCAAAGGGTGTTGAACCGATCCTTGGGGAGGTACACTGCTGCTGAGATCGAATCCAGTCGAGCTCCTATGAACTGGATCGACTGAGTAGGGTTCAGCTGCGACTTCTTCATCTTCACAAGTCCCAGGGTGTGTAAGACATCTAGGGTAAAGGCGATGTCTCTCTCAAGCTGGTGCTTGGCATCTGCCACAATCAGCCAATCGTCTATGTATGGGAAGACTCTCACCCCATGCTGTCGTAGGAAGGCCACCACTGCTGCCATACATTTTGTGAACACCCTTGGGGCCGTAGAGAGTCCGAACGGGAGGATGCAGAACTGGTGGGCTTCATCCTCGATCTGGAACGCTAGAAACCTCCTGTGGGAAGGGTGGATCCCGATGTGGAAGTAGGCATCCTTGAGGTCTATGGACGCAAACCAGTCCCGTCATTGAAGAGGGAGGATACCAGCAAGGGTGGTCATCCGGAACTTCTTCGGGATGATGTACCAATTCACTCCCCTGAGATCGAGGATGGGACAGAGGCCACCGTCCTTCTTCACAACCAGGAAGTATCTGGAGAAGAAGCATTGGTGATGATGCTTGGCGTCCACGGGTTTGATGGCCCCTTTTTGAAACAGGGTCTGGACCTCCTCGATGAGGGGAGGGGAGGATGGCGTGGCACAGACCTGACCTGTTGGGGGCAGTTCATCAAACTCGATCCAGTAACCGTGTGAGTACCCAGTGGTCCGATGTTATCGAGGACCAGGCGTGCTGGAACAATGACAGACGGTCTCCAAACAGGGGGATCTAAAAGAAAACGGAAACATCAATATGAAGAGGGGACGACTCAAAACCTCCTCCTGCCTTGGTCTTTTGACTTTTGCTTGGAGAGAAGGCAGTAGCAGGAGGTGGATCCCTGGCTCCTCACTAATGAGGAAGATAACATCGGTTGCTAGAACCTAGAGCGCCTCAAGGATTGAGATGTGTTTACCCATCTACCAGGCTGGACGTAGGAGGATGTGCCAGCCAGACCAGTGCTTAGGACGGTAGGCAGAAGATGAGGACGATGGCATACTGTACTTCCGTGCGGTGGTACTCATCTTCTGCGTGAACTCAAGTTTCTCATCCATTGAACCATTGAAGAGGCCCGAGCGGTCAAAGGGCATATCTTCAATGGTCGCAGCTCCTTGTGTGGATAGGCCAGACGACTGAAGCCAGGAGTGGCAATGTAAGGCAACAGAACCTGCCACGGTCTTGGCGGCACAGTCAGCAACGTGTCGTGCTGAGTTCATCTGCTGGTCTGCAAGCAGTTGGGCCTCTGTCTGGATAGCCTCCGCCATCCTTCTCCTCTCTTCTGGCAGATCCTGTATGAGAGGCACCATCCTCTCCCATAGGACCTGCTGGTAAGCCACCATACACGCCGAGTAATTGGCTATCCAGAAGCTGAGCCCAGCAGCTGAATATAGCTTTTTGCCAATGATGTCCTGCTTCTTCCCCTCGGGGTCAGAAGGGGTGGACTGCGCTTGGCGTTGTTCTCTACTAGGCTGCACTGCCTCAACGACCACAGAGTTGGGCTCCGGATGCTCCTGCAGCCATTTGATGCCATCTCCATCCACTCGGTACAGGCGGTCAATCCTCTTAAAAGTCGACAGGATTGAAGATGGATTTTCCCACAAACCCTGCATCAACTTCAGAAGGGATGGAAGGACTGGAATGCGGGCTGCCGGTGGAGCCTTCGATTTGATCCGGTGATATATGGGATTGACCGGGTTGGACTCCTTCTCGGTGATTTGCGACCGAGTGTCAAGGTCCCCCCCTCGCCCCTTCGCTTGCCCACAAGGATACACACACCCGAGTAACATGCACAAAAGGTTTATTGTACAGAAGAAAAGGATAATTGGCGGAAAGGCCACAACTTTCAGCTTGGTGATAGATGTTAGCGGTTGGACTGGGCATGAGTCAACCTAGGCAGGAAGAGAGCCCTCAACCTGCCTGAGGACCCCAGTCCGCCCAGCGAGGCGGACTTCGGACTCACGTGGGGGATCACGTGATCAAACACGTGCCTGGCCGCAAGACCATGCCACGTGCTGGTCACGTGTCCGGAAGAGGTGAAACCACGTGATGGATCACGTGATAAGCCCACGTGCCCATACCTAACCCTCCCCTGGGGGAGGTGGTTGCCCAATGGAGGACCAGGCCCATGACCTGGCCACCAGCCTGCAACACCCACACCCCCCCAGATGGGTGACCAAACTCATGCCCACCGCCAACAAAGCCGAGTGGGGCCCGCTTGGCTTCCGCCAACCCTGACAGCTATCACCAAAGAGAAAAGGCCCACCGCCTGGAGGGGTCTGCCGCCGGCCCTAACTGTGGAGGACGAGTTCCGGGCGGATGTAAGCGGAGAAGACCTTGGACCTCCACCTTCCCAGGTGCTGGATGTCCGCCGATGGCATGCCTTCTGCTGCTGCGGTGGTGGCTGCACCAATCCAAAAGGAATGACCGCTGAAGTCGCCAGGCGGAAGTCCGAGGTGCTTCAAGGCGGCCCGGAGAACGCTTACAAACTGGAAACGCGTTAAGTAAGATAGGTCTTTATGGATGAAGAGAGGGCCGGGGACGTCAGCACGCTGCTCGAGGTAGCGCCGAACCAAATTAACAGGGCATGCCGGTGAACCTTTGAGGGCTTGAAGACGTATGACGGTCCCCCGGCCACGCTGGTCGTTCTTGGCCCTCCGGAGCCGCAGGTGGAGGGTCCCGTCTCCCAGGTCGACATCTGAACGCAGGATAGCGTGCCCAGTTCCAGACGCCTTGGCTCCGCAGACCACCTCCCCGATGCGCAGGGCTGCGAAGAAAGCGACCGAGAAGGCAGAACGAAACAAAAGAGTTTCATACCTGGAACGGCAGATGGTCGAAAGGGCTGCGATGAGGTTGCATAAGAGTTCAAATGAGACTGGTCTGCGTGAGTCCTGTCTGCTTCCATCCAAGCGACGCCATCCCTCCACGGCTTTGCGAATCATGAAAGAGCCACATGGATAAGCCTGCCCGGCGGCCTTGCTGAAGAAGGAGATGGCCGCTAAATGGAGGGAAATGGTCCTGGAGGTGAGGCCATCGTCCCTCAGGGTCCCGATGAAGTGGAGTACTTCTCGTTCCGTGGGAGGCCAGGAGCACCCGTATCCATGACGTCTCCTGAAGCAGTCAAACTGCCGGGCCGCCCGGGAATAACTGGCCCGGGTGGAAGGTGCCAGAGAGTTGAGGACTCCCCGGAGCACCGTTCCTTCCCAAGGTGCCAGAGTTCGACTGGGAAGGAGACCGGAGAATGATCTGCGTCCGGGGCCAGCTCCCAAAATCTGCCATCCTGGAATCGAGATAAAGCATCCGCTATTTCGTTATTTACCCCCGGAACGTGGCGCGCAGAGAAGGAAATATTGGCTGAGAGGCAGACCAGGACGAACTCTCTGACGAGTCGCATGACCCGGTCAGACTTGGAAGATTGGGAGTTAATAATGCGGACCACCGCCTGGTTGTCACACCAGAAACAAACTCGTTTGTTGCGGAACTCGTCCCTCCACAGATAGACAGCCACTAGAATGGGAAAAAACTCAAGAAATGTTAAATCCCGAATGACCTCGGACTCCCTCCAGGCGGAGGGCCAAGGCTGAGCACACCAGTGACCATTAAAGAAAATCCCAAACCCTGCGCCCCCCGCCGCATCAGAGTGAACCTGTAACCCCTCCCCAAGGGCCGCCTCCCCCTGCCAAAACGTCACCCCGTTGTAGGATTCCAGGAATCTGAGCCACACCCTGAGATCCTCCTTAACCCCCTTTGTGAGCCAGATGCGATGGTGAGGGGACTTCACACCGGCAGTGATGCGAGCCAATCTGTTACAGAAAGCCCTGCCCGGGGCCACCACCCTACAAGCAAAGTTGAGGTGGCCTAACAAGGATTGAACTTCCTTCAATGATGCTTTCTTCTGTTCCAGAGGGGAAAGCAGAAGCCGTTTTAACCCCTCCAGCTTATCTTCGGGTAGTCGCGAAACCCCCGCAACCGAGTCTAAAGAAATCCCCAAGTAGGTGATGTTGCTGGCTGGGCCAACGGTCTTTTCAGGGGCCAAGGGGACGCCAAGCTCCAGTGCCAACTCCTGAAAAGACTCAAGCAAAAGCCCGCATTCCGGCCCCCCGGCCTCCCCAATCATAAGGAAATCATCGAGGTAGTGTGTGACCAGGGCCGAGCCGGTCCTGCGTTTTAGGGCCCACTCAAGGAAGGTGCTGAATGCCTCGAAGGCAAAGCAGCTAATAGAGCACCCCATAGGCAGGGCCATATCATAGTACCATTGGCCCTGGAACTTAAACCCCAGCAAGCAGTGGTCCTCGGGGTGTACTGGAAGCAGCCGGAATGCAGACTAAATGTCGCATTTTGCCATAAGGGCGCCCGGGCCGCAAGACCTGACTAGCTTCACAGCATGATCAAATGACGCATATCGTACTGAGCAGAGTTCAGGCGGTATGGCGTCATTTACTGATGCCCCCTTGGGGTAGGAGAGGTGGTGAATAAGTCGAAATTCCCCTGGGGTTTTCTTAGGAACAACACCCAATGGGGACACCCTGAGGTTCCTGAAAGGTGGTGCGGGGAAGGGGCCAGCCACCCTCCCTGCAGCACACTCCTTGGCGATCTTAGCCGCCACAACCTCAGGTAGCTCGGATGCAGACTTTAGGTTGCCTGAATCCGATGCTACCCTGGGGCCAAAGGCCGGGATTCTAAACCCCTCGGCGAACCCGTCCCTGAGGTACGAGGCTGCTTGCCTGTCAGGATATAAAGCCAAAAGTGGAAGGAGCGCCTGGAGCTTGACAGGAGTGAAGGCCATACGGCCTTTACCTGGCATGCTGCTATTACTTTCCACTTCCTTGCCCAGCGCTGCTGCCCGACCCTGGATCCCTCTTGGCGCCGGAGGAACCAGGGCGTCCTGAGCGAAAGGGCTGAGCAGAAGCCCCGGGTCGAGGACAGTTGGTCCTGGGATGCGACCCATAGCAGTTCTCGCAGTAATGCTCGAACTTGCAACGAGATCGCTGGCATTTTCCCGCGTTGAATTCCCAGCAAACCAGCCGGCGGGCATCCCTCTTGAGAGGCTTACCCGCTTCGGGTTTCCCTTTAATGTGAGAACCCACAATGACAAGCCAGAGCTTGTCATTGATGAGATCCCACCTGGCCCTGGGGTTCCGGGAAGCCCTCTTGCGGAAGGCGGAGTCATACTGGATGGCTGCCGACTCCCCCGCCAGTGACTTGGCCTTGAGCACGTTGCCCACCACCCCCATGTAAACTGTGAACCCTGCCAACCAGTTGGGGAAAGAGCGTTCCACCGGTTCTGGTTTCTCCTTATCGGATGATTTTTCCGATTTAGGGGTGCAGCCCACCTCTCCCTCTGGTTTTAGGAGTGAAAAAACATCCACGTAATATCCCTTGAGGATATTGTTGCGGGTTTTTCTGTCCAGGTGAATCCCAGGGGGATCCTCATGGTCCAGAAAAAGGCTGGGCGTGGGGGGCCCAGCAGAGGCCGCCCCACCCCGCCATGCCCTGGATGGTCTGGTAGAGCCCGTCCCTGTGGCAGCCCTAGCCTTGATGGCCCAAGAGGGCAACCCCGGGACCAGTGCTGCCGTAGACCAATACCCCGCCCGGTCCCAATCCTCATCAGAGGACTCACCTGATGATCCCTCACTGTCTGAGTCCTTCCTCTTACGTTTTGCCCGCTTTTTCCCGCCTTCCTTCTCCTTCCCTCGGTCCTTTCCTCCTGGAGCTCTATTCCCCCGTGCTGGGGAAGAGTCGGCAGAGGATACCACACTGATCTCATCGGGCGAAGGCGTCCTGCGTTTTCCCCGCCGTCCCGCCGTTCTTGCCGACTGTTGTGTGGCCTGACCCGTGGCGGAAGAGGAAGCCGCGGTGTCGAGGTTTCCAGCGGGCTCCGGGGTTGGCGCCACTGCACCCACCTCCGATCCCCTGCCGGACCTCAACTCTCCCACCTGCTCCGCGAGGAGCGTGACCGTGCGTGTCAGCTCCTGGAGGTTGGGAGTCGCAGTGCCTCTGAGTAGGTGCTCCACGGCCCCAGAGCCAGCAGTCGCCCCCCTAGGGGGGTTGGCCTTCCGGGCACGAGGTGCCAGGGATGCCCAGGCTTTGGGCGTACGGCCGGACTGCACCCGGGTCGTGGGCCTACTGGGTGCAGGCTTCTTTTTTGCAGGCATTCTTAATGAAATGTGTGGTGAGTAATTTCAGCTCTGAGTATTTAGGTATAGGAATCTCTCTCGGCTTGTCCGCCCTGCTATATGCTACCGCCCTGCCCGGGCTTGTAGCCTCCTTCCTGGCTTGTCCGCCCCAATTGGTAACTGGCTTGTCCGCCCTGCTTTGGGGTGCTCCCCCTTTATGCCCCCAGTGGGCCGGTTTGTTCCTGGCTTGTCCGCCCTGTATGAGCACCTGATCTCTCTGGCTTGTCCGCTCTGTTAGGGAAGTGGGGGGGTAGCCTTATACCTGGCTTGTCCGCCCCCTGCAGGCCACCCGTTGGCCTGCCCTGGGTAGGGTCCCGTGACCCTCACCCAAAAGGCTCGGGCCTGAGAGCCCACGAGCCTCCCCCTGGGTTTGCTATAGGGGCTGCCCCCTGCCGGCCCCTATAGCTCCCCTGCCACGGACTCAGGGTCCTTCCCCCCAGTGGCAACCGCGCCCTGGGTCCCGCCGGGCGAATGCCCGAGGCCTGATTTCCCGCCGGATGGGTCCGCCCCCGCGGGCACCCACGGCGTCGGGGTCCCTCCCATTGGCCGCCGGGCTCCGCCTCCGCGGGCACCCCGGTCGCTCCCGCCAGCCAGCCCCCCCACTGGGCTGCCGAAAGGGGGGGCTGGTGCCACCCGCTGGGCCTACCGAAAAGGCCCCGATGCCGCCCACTGGGCCAACCGGACGGCCCCGGTGCCGCCCCCCTCGGGCCTGCTGCCCTTAACTGGCGGCAGTCGCCCCAACGCTGGGCCTTCCCGGCCTGGCCGCTCCAGCCACAGGTGGCCCCCGCCGCCTCCTTGGCTCGGCCGCCGCTCCTCCGCTTTCCGTCGGCCGCCACTCCTCCGCTTCTCGCCGCCTGCCGCCGCCGCTTCTCGCCTTCGGCCGCCACGCTCTCCTTCTCACCGAGGCCAGCCGGTCAGCTCTACCCAGTGGCCTCGGCTCCTGGCTCCTCTTCGCGGCTTCGGCTCTTCTTTCTTCTGGAGCTCCCCGGAGAGCTCCTTCCTCTTCGGCTCACAAGAGCCAACTGACGGAGCCGGGAGACGGCCGGGAATAAATACCCGGCTGGCGGACCCGAGAGAGGACTAGCCCCGCCTCCCGGCCAATCAGTGGCCGCGCTGAGCGCGGTCCCTGATTGGCCCAGGAGAGGCCATTCTAGCCAATCAGGTGGGGGCGCCCCCCACCTGATTGGCTAGTCTACTATCCTCTTCCCTGCCTGCCGAAGCAGGCTGGGAAGAGGAGGGCCAACATGGCGGCGCCCATGCCGCCATGCGCTCGCTCGGGGGCCGGGGGGACACCGGCCGCAAACGCGGCCGGCCAGGTAAGTTCTGGCGGCCGGCTTTGAGCTCCAGGGCATGCGGCATGCGCACCACCTGCTCTGAGAAGGAGCGGACATTATCAGTAGGAGAGGAGGAATCCTCGTCCAGTAATTCAGGCTGAGGGGATGGCAGGTAATGGAGATATCCATCAGAAGAGTCGGATGAGGTGGACGAATCCAACAACGGAGATGAGCTACGGTGGTGGCCTAGTAGCGAGGATGTACGAGGCGGCAGAGTGAGAGGCACTGGAGGAAGATGGAACGGAGAAACTTGGCAGCCCATATCCTTCAGCATCAGTTTCAGTGAGTGTCTCAGAGGAGATGAAGCCTTGCTTGGTCTGTGGAATGAGAGATGGGGTGGAGACATCGACAAAACATGATGGGTAGCCGCCTCTTCTGTGAGGTAGAATACCCGGTCCGCATCATAATCAGTGCCTGGCAGTTTAGCCAAAGGCACATTGAAGGCAGACCCAGCCAGTGCCTGGTGGTTTAGCCAAAGGTGCATTGAAGGTCTGCCTTCAATGCACCTTTGGCTAAACCGCCAGGCACTGATCGTGATGCGGACCGGGTATCCTCCTGAACATCCTCCTGAATCCGAGAGGTGGACGGATGGGGTTCAACATCCTGCTCTCGCACAGTAGAGGAGTCCTGCAGCAGTTCTGAGCGAGAGACCAACAGAGCGGGTGAGAAGCCATGAGCCCGTGGAGAGACCTCAGCCTCCTTGCCTGACAACTCGCTCACTTCAACCTCCACGATTTCCAAGGAGGGAGTTGGGGTTGCTGCTCCGGATCGAGGCTGGTCGGTACCGGCGCCTTGGTCCCAAGGCGAAGGTTGAGGCTGTGGTACGGCGGGAACAGGCTGCACAGATGGAGCAAGGGTTGGCACCACAGTCACAGTGGGCTCGGTGCCCTGTTTAGCCTCCTTTGGTCTCTCTTCAGCGTGGGTACGCTTAACTTTCTTCTTCTTAGGGGCTTTACTCTTAGAAGATGCAGAAGATTCCCGGTCTCGGCCAGCATCCTTCAAACCTGACCGATCCCTAGGCTTGTCCTTGGATCCAACAGCCAACGAATCCGAGGCGGCTCAATCCCCAGCCGGGCTCGGCCTGGTGGCATGTTTGTGCAAATAGAGCACAGCCTCTGGGTCAGATGCTACAGAATGGTGCCGAGAAGGACTTCGAGACCAGTGGTGCTTGGCTTGAGAGGACTTCGGCGAGGGGGATTGTCCTCTTTTTTGATGAGATCCCACGGCGGGTGTTGAGGCCACAGAAGGGATCAAAGCCTTCTCATAGAGGAAGGACGAGGCGGGACGATCGGTGTTTCTGCGCCTGAGGCGTGAAGGCCTTGCAATTTACACAAGCATCCACATTGTGGGACTCACCCAGGCAGATGAGGCAGCGTGAGTACCCATCGGAGCTGGGCAGTTTCGCCTGGCAGATGACGCACCATTTGAAGCCAGTTTTAGCGGCCAAAGCAACGGAGTGGAGAGTGAATCGTCGCCAAAACAGTCCGGGTCAAGCCAAAATCAGAGATCAAAACCAAGTCAAGAGGACCGTGAAAATCATCGTCAGAAGTCCGAGTCAAGCCGAAAAGGTTTTCAAAACACACAGAGTCGAGGGCAAAGAGATAGAATCGTTGTCAAAATACAGTCCGAGTCAAAACCAAAAGTGAAAGAGATTAAACTAGCAAGCGAAGGTTCCTTCGAGCTGCTAACGTGGCGGAAAAAAAAGAACTAAGGGGAATTAGGCAGGAGTGCCTTTTAAGGGACCGTTAGTGTGGGCGGAGTTACCGCCAAAAATGTATCAATGCACATTCTGCCTAGCGATACCAGAAGGTTCCATATGCTCTGTGCAGGCACAGGAATAAGCCCAACTGTGTGATTCACAGAGACCACGAAGAAGATCTTGTTATTTAAGGAGATGAAGGGATCCCCACTGGGTTTTCTTATGGGGTACAATTAGCCACAGACTATTCTGGAAGTTGTAACAAGAAGCCACATGCCCCATGTCCTAGCTGCGACACTAAACCCTAAAGGAATCTTTGCAGGATGGGCACCCTCCAAAATGGAATGGGATCTATCAGTGGACTTCACTGGCCCTGGTGACAGGAAGGGGAGTCACCCAAGGCAATCCAGTGATGATGACAAAGGACCGTCAGAGGCCAGTTGTCTAGAAAGCAGACTCCACTCGGTCATCTTGGCCTGTGTGCATGCTCTGAACTGGGCTTGGTGTTGTGACTGGCTAGATCCACGTAAGTTCCCTGGCTATTTGAATCCTTGTTTCTCAGCAGCATGCTGCAGTTCCTTTCTGCTAACAGTTCTTTTCCCCTATAATGCCCCATGTAGAGCACCATTAGATTCAGAAGATTCAGAAGCTCATACATTTATTTTGTTTCCTTACCTAGCATTTTCCTCACAAAGCTTTTTGTAGTCTACTGCTACAGTTTCATGCATTTTGTTTTGCTGCAGCATCTTCTCCTGTTCTGTTTTGAGAACTTTTTCCAGTTCTTCTAACTGTACCTTTTGTTTCAGCAACTGATTATATCTGTCAAGTGGATTATATAAAATGATTAATTGTATTATTATATATGAATATAAACAATAAAATGATTACTTGTATTCTTATGTATGAATATAAAAATGATGAAGAATGTAGATTCTTGTTTAGATAAGGACATATGCTGAAGGGTTTAAACTAACACTTTAATATGATTTTTATTTTCATAACCTAATGTAAAAATATTATAAACAATAAGATTTTTTTAGAACTAATCCTTATATAAATCAACACATTATAATCACCTGTCTTCTAAGTCCTTGTGTTCCACCTCAAGATTCTTGTGTGCTGATTTTAGATTTCCATGTTTGGAAATGAGAGATTCATACTCAGCCGCTTGTCGTTCATGAAGTTGTTCCAATTTTTCATGATCTTTGATTAGCGAATCATATAGTGATTTTAGATCCTCCCGCTCCTTGATTATGGATTCATTTTCATTTTCTAAGGCAGACTGCTGAATCAGCAGTTGTGCATTCTGGTTCATCAGAGATGTACTTTGAGAATTAATAGCAGAATTTTCCACCTACAATTGTCAAAAATGGCATTTGATCATGAATAACTGAGTCCTTTTTAATGTGCTTAATCAAAAAACCCTTCAACCCTAAAAGACCCATAATTAATCTCAGCTAGTCTTCCTCGATCCAGGTCCCTCCAGAGGTTTTAGCCTGCAGAGCCCATCAGCTTCCTGGAACAATGGCCAATGACTAATGATTATATGAGCTGTTGTCCAAAACATCTGCTGGGATAAAGTTTGAGGGATGACTGATCTAAAATAACATAGTTACCAGTTTCAAATCCAGTTTCCATGTGTATCAGGCTGAAGAATTTCCTCTGCCTCCTGAAGGAAATGTTGGACATCAAGCTGAGGAGTACATGCATATGTACTCCCAGCCCACAGCTGTGTAGGAGAGCTTTGCATGCTGAGGACCCTAGGTTCAGTCCTCAGCAGTTGCTGTTAGAAGGATTAGGAAGCCGGCTACACAGAAGACTTCTACCAGACACCTGGAGAATACCAGGGAAAACGGACAGTCTGACCTGATAGAAGGCAGCTTCTTCTTCTATGCTTCTTATATTGTTCATGCTATAATATAGTTCCCCTCTAGTAGTAAAATGGTGATTGGTACAGAAATATTTAAGTTGGGCATATTCAAATAAGTATACTGAGAAGTCTTCTTTGTTCCAAGTTGGGAAAGGGTTTAAATTTTCCTCAGAAAAATCTACACCTGTCTTTCCTAGAGTCTTCTGGTCCTTGACAGTGCCCACACCCATTCTAGAATGCTGCAGACCTACATGGGTCTTTATTTTCTTCTCTAAGATCCCTAAGACTAACAGAGGAATGTGAATATTTTCTCTTCATCCCAAAGTCTGATTAGGAATAGGAAACAACTGACACTTCTCTGATAGGGTTGCAGAAAGAGATGAGAGTCCCATTATGTGTAATCTAAGCCCACCAACACAATGGGGAGACACAGGTGGAAAACAGTAAGGGCAAGTAATCACCCAACGGATGGAGCGATAAAGTCCAAAACAGCACCATAGGTAGTACAGATCACCAAAATACACTTCTTCCTTGTTCTTTAGGCAGGGGCTTTATTTGCAAGAAGGGGAAATATCTGTACTTTAAACCTGGAAGGTACTATAAGAAGGATGTTGTCCATCCCAAAAACTGCTTATGTTCAATATGTACGCAATAAGCATCCCACTAACAACATAGCTACTGTCACATTGATAACAGCAAGACTTTCATTTAAAAACTGTATTCTTGTGGACTGAGAGATAAATATAGATATATAAAAACAGAACCTGAAGCTTAGCATTCTGCGTTTGCAGGGTTGTATTTTGCTCCTGTAAAGAAACAGTTTGTCTCTGAAGTGACAAAATCTGAGCTTGCAAATTATTGTTCTGTGTCTCAAGTTGCTTTAGTTGTGTCTTCAGGGCTTGCTTCTCTGCCTGCAGAGTTGCATTCTTAACAAAAAAGGAAAAATATATTAGATACATGCAATCACTTAAGTGAACAAGACACTGATTATACTCAGGGCTCTGCTCTATGCCAAAATATTCCAAAGTCTGCAAACATTCAAAACCCGCAGTCAGAAAAAATAACACAACACAAGCAAACCTGTGTATGTCTTAAGTTACAGTAGGGCATCCCGTATCCACTGATTCACTATCCACTGATTCAATTAACCATGGGACACAAAACAGCACACCTACCATAGAGTGTTCCTAGAAAACGTGTCCTCTCTAGCCATTTTCTAGGTCCTCCAAGGCAACTCTATGGTATTTTAAACCAGAAGTCCCATTATTTTCAACAGCGTTCGCTATTATCCATGGTTTTTGGTATCCACAGAGACCACCAGAACCAATCCCCAGCGGATATGGGGGTCCTACTGTATATAATTTGTTTTAACTGCGATATTTAAACACATGAATCCAATAAAATTTCACTGTAGACCAACTAAGAAGAATGCAGATTGCTACGAATGAGAGGAACTTATGGAATAAAATACACTTGGGGAAAGCACACCAAAACATACCAAAAGAATGTGGCTGAATTTACCCAGATTGACAATTTAAGTGAAAATGATTCAAAGAATTCCAAATATTACTCACATTTCTTTCAACTTCAATTAATCTATCTTTAACTTTCAGAAGTTCTCTTGTAGTTTCTTGACTCTCTCTTTCCCATTTATTGACAGATTGACTGTCTTCACCAGTTCTTGAAGAGCAATTCTGTACCATTTTTTCCTCTTCTTGTCTTTGCTTGAGTGCTTCATAATTTTTTTTCACCTAAAGACCAATTAATACAATTTCAGATAAAAAAAGAGGACTCTTAACTCCTATACTTGTGTCAGGATGAGAAAAGGACAAAACTTATTTCTACTTCACTTTGTCATCAATCCCTGATTTGAACAATGAAAAGAAAACACTGGTGTTATAAGTCAAGGTTGGTAACATATGTCTCTCTAGTACTAGACTGCAACCCTATAAGCCCTACAGAGTACAGCCAATGGTGACAGACGATGAGTTGTAATCCAACATCTGCAGGACCATATATTTCCCATCCCTGTCCCATGAAACAGACTCTAGGCCTTGCTGCACTGTTATAGGAATGTTGAATATGCAACAATATTACTATTCACATCAACACACCCATCCCCACATTTGATAGGAATCTGGTAGAGACCCAATTCTGACACATGCTATCTGGTTTGTCCCTTAGAGGTAAGTTCATGACAAGAACAGGCCACCCATCCCATGACTTTCACAGCTACCTGCTGAAATGTCTACCACCTCATGCAGTTTATTGCTATTTAGATTGCTTAACTAGCCTATTGATCCTCTTCTTTCCTATTTCACAACTCTTTATAGCAGCAAGCCAAAATCAGTGAATTCTAAAAGCAGCTTTCAGAAAGCTGATGAATAGAAAATTGAACAGTATTTTAGTGGTTGCAACAACAAAAGTGTAAGATTAACTAAATAAGCAAAGTGATGCATTACTCTGTAAAGAAAATGGCAGTCAATTATTTTAAAACCAACTTTACATATATTCCTGTGAATTGTTTATACACACACATGTGTATATATTTATTTATTTATATATTTATATAGTGACAAGCATAAACTGTGAAACAAATTTTCTCAATATACACAAGGGTGCTTCTGTACAACGAACAGTTTTCATAGCTTTTACAAAATGTTATTCTGTACAGCTTACGGCATTTTATTTTTGTTATGTTCCAGCTGGAGAAAAAAAAAATCAGGTTTATGATTTTATATCCAAAGATAAAGATGACACCACAATTTTCCTTACCGTTTTAAGTTCCTGGCGCAGCTGTTGGTTCAGATTTGTTGATTCTTCTAATCGAGCTTCCAAAGCAGCAATTTTTTCTTCTTTGATTTCAAGTGATTTCTTCAGTGTGGACTCTAATCTTGACTCCAACAGTTTGTATTTGCTATTTAATGAAACAATTACAATACTTTCATTCTTAAGAACAACAACAACAACTCTGTAAATTAATAATATACAAACTTTATCAGTACTCTGTATATATGAAATGTCAGGAGTTAGAGACTGAACACCATTATAAAATGGCTGAACAACTGCAGAATCATGCTAAGTCATAATGGCTTACTGCATGAACTACCAAGTTATGCTTAGTCAGGCCACTAGAGAGCAATGTCTTGTAGATGTATATATAAGAGAGCTCAGAACAGAGCTCACTTCCTTCTGTTCTTCTTGTGAACGCTGATGCCTGGTGAAGCAGTTTGTCCTTAAATTGTAAAAATTGTACATATTGCAACTGTTTGACTTTGAAGATAAAAGGGCCTCCTGCTTATTTGGACATCAAACACTCTCTGTGTGAGTATTCTTGGGAACAGGTTGCTACTAAGTCTGCTGAGATAGTTTTTGGCTTCTGCCGGGGATTGAGTGTCCTATCATCCCCTGACATGAAAGGTACAAATTTGATGGTTTTTCAAGCAATTCGTACAAGGAGGGAAGTGCAGTTCACCCAACATTCTGCTCTTTTCATTTCCTGACATTTGTTCAGTACTTGTAATCCTATTAAATTGGTCTAGACAGAAGTATTTTTTGTGTAAGGACACAGTCTTCAACTGTTAGAACCTCGTTCTCTTTTTAATTAGTACATTTGCACTATTGCATTTGTTCATCTGACAACACTGTTAATGTTGTCATGTTAATTTATAGTTAAAAAATCCAGATCTCGATACTGTGCCATTCTGGAAATTTGCCATCACATTATCTTGATTTCCAGGACTACCTGTCATTTTTATACATTTTATTTTATGGTGTCTGTGTCAGATTCTGTGTGTACAATCTGAAGGTTAAGGAATCCTGAAACCTCAGTCCTGGGAGAAAAAGCACACATCTGGTTCTATGACATTACAGACAAAACTGGAAGAAAGGAATCCAGTTATACTAATGCATAAAACAGCCCAGGATACTAATAAACTGAATTGCTAATGAGCAACCCTCATATTGGCTGTATTCCAATAAAAACAAAGATAAAAAATGAGCTTGATTACAATCCTCTATTATGAAAAACCTAGAGAACACAACCCTGCAGTTAACATCTTGTGCTTGTTGAAAATGTTAACAGTAGCGAAGAGAAGGAATAAACTGTTTTGCAGGTGCATGTGAAATTTATGCGAACACACAGTGTGTGACCTCAGCACTCAATACATCTGCAGTTACAAAATGGGCACTTTCCTCGTCTGGTACATTAAACTGACCTGTATTCTACACACCCTAAATTATTCATGCTTTATTTACTGAGACATAGGGGGAAATGATTCTGTAGAATCTGTAATTTTCAAATAGCTCATATCTGAATCTGAGTTTCCAAACAGTCACATGTTGGAAATATTTGATTGTGGAATTATGTGGTGCTTGATTTAAAAATGTATTGGGTTTATTTATTTTATATTAAAATGGCTTGTGTACTGTCAAGGAAGTATAAAATAAAATTGGATCACACTTATGGAAACACTATGCGATACTCCCTCCAATGCTGGCAGGTCAAGAAGGAGGAAAAAAGAAAACTGTGTAGACTGAACATGCATTTGTATAACATACCTGTGGAAACACACATGTTCAGATATGACCCACCATAGCACAAATAAGGTGACAGAAAATTGTCATGGCATCACCATTCCACGCGATCATTACCTAGTTCTGTGAAGAAGCCACTTTAGTCAGAAGATTTGCACCCTCCCCACATTCTCTTGCCATACGGTTTCCCATATTAAATATAATACTAAAGAAAGTATCCTGATTCCAAGCAACTAACATTCTTATGATTAAAATCTTCTTTCTAATGTAAAACTAAAATACTTGCAACTAAAATATTTATCAAATTAAGATCACATACTAGGAAAAAGAAATTATGTAAGCCATTCTCTGTACTATATTGAAGTCTGTGTACTATACTGGAGAATCCTAGTAGATATTTTGCTAAAAATAAAGTAACACAAAGCTGTAAAGTAAAGGGGACAAATGGAAAATATGCTTTCATGGATGTGTCGTATTTGGCCCAAAGCAGAAGAAAAACACAAAGATAAGACAGCGCACATATATGCAAAGTTTTCTTCACATTTAGAAGAAAATTCATGTTACGCAGAACAAGAGTATCTTCTGGCTTCAAGATAACACACCAAGTGTCTTTAAATACTTAAAGCGTTCACACATAAAACAGAATAGTAAGCTGGAATTGTAAGCTTTATTTTGGTTTACTATGAATGAGCAACAAGTTGGTACCTGCAGCTCATTCACTTTCACTTTGTTTGCTTTGCTTCTTTCATGGAAGCAAGTAAAAGAAATAAAAAATGGAAAGCTTCACGTGATGTCTGAAACCAGGTTCCTAGTTTGTTGCTCCCCAAACAGACAATTTTTAAAGCCCAGAATATAGCAGGTTGTTGATGATTTATAAATACCAACTTGTATGGAGTAACAAATCAAGAATGTGAGTTCAATTTTATATATCATACACACAAAGCTTTCCATCTCTGGATTGCACAAAATGGGGATGAACAAGCTGTGTGTATTAGTATGCTGCCTGTTCATAGTAAACCATGATAAGCCAGTAATTCTTGTGTATCATTATGTGTTAACAAAGACACTGGCTAATTTTAGACATGAATATTCAGGTATGATAATAAGTACACACATTTCAGCGTATATGCTATGGGTACAAGCCTGGTTACATTTAGGAACGTACAACATACAAATCCACACATCCATTTTCTCATTCCACCATAATGTCCAGAAACTTTTTTCTTACATGTTTCTGATTTTTTTTAAAAAATCTGACCACATATACTTGTTCCTTCCTCATGCTACTCTGTGCAGAATCCTATTATCTTAAAAAAGGAAAAGATTTCCTTATTTAACGTTTGTCTACTCTTCCCTCTCTCAAACACTGCTCCCTAATCCCACTAGTTATCCAACCTCAATGCAATGAATTTGCTCTTCCCATGTCCAGTAATTTCACTCTAAAACAGTGCTGTCATTCTTCTTTCCATGGCCCCCAAACAACTAGTACTGCATTCTCAAGCAATTATAGAAAACCAAGTAGAAGTTCACCTTGTAATGTGAAAATATTTTAAAGGGGAAAGTACTGATATTGTCCTCAAGAAGATCACATTGCCCAAACAACACACTGGTATGAATACATAAAATCATGAAGCTCAAGTACCTCTTGAGACAGACGAGTATGAATCTATCACCACAATGTCAATCAGTGCTAATAACACACTACAGTACCAGCCATTATTTCCAATCCAGTGGCACACTGACAGGAGGCTGGTCAGAAGCTTAAATATTCTGTTTTTCTTTACACATATGTTCCCCATTTTTAAAAGGAAGAGGATGATACACCCCACCAAGTAAAGGAAACAGATGTCTATATGCTATTAGCTTTATCTTGGCAGATACAATAGGCTGAAAGGAGCCAAAAGCACTTAGAGAGAGAGAGAGAGGCTCATCTTGTCTGGCTTATGATCTAAAAACAATTGTTTTCTGCATTATATTCTTAAAGAAGAAAATTTTAAACAACTATAGTCCTTTCAATATAGACACATCTTCATTATGACTTTACAAACACTGTAAGAGGATGTTCATTTTTTTAATGAAGGTACAGGATTTCCTAAGACAAAACCAGAACTGGAAGAAGCATGCTGTATGAGCTGTTCCAAGATACATTCAGCTACATTTCTGGAGAAGAACAGCTGGTGAGGAACTACAATAAGGAACTACTTATAACCTATTCCAAAAAGGATATGCATATTCATACCTGTCATCAGTACTCTGCTCATCATGCAAGAGGCGCTCCTTATTTAAACCTATCTTTTCAAGTTCATGTGTAAGTTTTTCTAAATCATTATTCATCTGCTGCGTCTTCAGTTTTTCATTCACCAAATCCTTAAACAATGGAATAAAATGCATTGCATGTGTGAACGCATTAAAAAAATAATGCATTTTTAGAGACTACGGCAGAAGAAACAGTTTTTAAGGAAAACATTTTTGAGAGAGGTTTCCTTTCTTTCAGGGGTTGCCTATAATGGCAAAAATACTCCTCAGAGAATGTAAGGAGAATATGACCTATCTTAATGGCATCCTGTATCGTATCACCATATTCAGAAGGAGGGGGGATAAATACACCATATACTCTACAGGAAAAGCCTTTGTGGCTTTTCTCAGAGTTTTTAAAAAACAGCGGAGGGGATGCTCATTCCTGCTCACTGGGACAAGCCATTCGATTTGATTTGCTTTCCCAAAGGATAAGAAGCTGAAAGCTGATTGGCTGGATCAGAGCGGGGAGTGGGGCTTGCTAATAGGGCAAGCGCCTGGAACTGCCATGTTTTTTTCTGCCTTAGTGAGTGAGTGTTAATATAATAAAACAGAGGTTTGTGGAGTTTTTTGCTTTTCTGTTAAGGCGAAACGTTGCTCTATTGTACCTTGGGAATAGTATTTTTTTTTAAAAAAAACTAGTGTCCGGTGGTGGCAAATTAGTAAGTAAAAACACGAGTAATTCACTCATGGCCACCATCGTGTTTTGCAGGCATGTCCATTTGTACAGTAAACGCGGATAGCTTCACATTCCTGCGATCTACCTAGTCCCCCCCCCAAAAAAACCATTAAGACAAATCAGAGCTGCTGCAAGTTGCCTTTACTGCAGAGCAATCCACTTCTTTTTGACTCTTATAGACAATAGCATAGTAATAGCATTGATATTTATATACTGCTTATCAGTGCCAAAGCACTCCCTAAGCCATTTACAATGATTTTTAGCTAATTGCCCCCAACAAGCTGGGTACTCATTTTACCAACTTATGGAAGGATGGAAGTCTGAGTTAATCTTGAAGCCCTCTGGGATCGAACTCATAACATTCTGGCTTGCAGTACTGGCATGTAACCACTGCACCACCAGGGCTCCCCATAGTGTTTCCACATATATCTTTTAACCCACTAGCCTCTTGTCAAACATGTTTTGTAAGGTTTTTGAAAACATATCTGCCAAATCTGTTTACTGGAGGTGAAAATGAAACTGAAGTACAAAATAATGTGACACAAATCTCCTTCAACCCCCGGGTGGAGGGAACTATTTTGTTTCCAACCTTGTCACTCTTACTTTATTAGCATCTGATTAAATAAGGAGCTATGTTCTAAAAACACATACATTCATGTTATATGCTTTTTTTCATTATTTTTGCTGGATATTTTATATCTATGAGGTTGTATCCAGTTGCAGCTGTACTCATGAAACAATAAAGCTTTTACAGTTGCTTTGATGCTTGCTTCCACACTGGCTTTCCTATGTAGAATACAGGCCATCACACTTTTACACTGTATTATAACATCAGAGAATCATAGAGCTGGAAGAGACCACAAAGGCCATCCAGTCCAACCCCCTGGAATCCACAATTAAAGCATTCCCAACAGATGGCCATCCACCCACTGTTTACAAACCTCCAAATAAGGAGACCAATACACTCCCAGGCAGCAGTGGATTCCACTGTTCAACAGCTCTTACCCTCAGGAAGTTCTTCCTAATATTTAGGTGGAATATCTTTTCCTGTACTTTGAACCCATATTCTTCTGCACTGTATTCCTGTTCTTTCCAAACCAATGTTTTCTGAAATGTTTTCTGTGGAAATGCAATGCATTGGACCCGACTTATATGAAGGGCAAATAAACTGAAATCAGTGGAACTTAGGGAAATCAATGGAACTTAATTTGCGATCATTATTTCAAAGGGACTATTCTAAGTCTGGATCCAACCCAATTACAGCACCAGTCTTTCTGGTGCATATGTGCAAAGCACCACTGAGGATCTAAGTCCTACTGTGGCTTTAATTAAACAATTCCTTGTTGTGATTTCTGCTAAATTATTTTTTCCTATTGATTAACTGATTAATTCTTTTCCTTAGTTAGACAGTTTATACTGCTTGTGTGTGGTATAAATTCTTGAGTTTCTTTCATTGTTTCTGTCTTCAATTTACAACAAAATTAATATCAAGCGAAAAGTGTCAGGGGGGAGGAAAGGAAAATCAGCATTAATCTTAATGTTTAACACAAGGCAATTAAATAAAGGGTGATTAACCACCAGCCCCATCTACTTTGCTGAACAGGAAATGGTGCAGGAAGACAAACAAGGAGAAAGCTTCTAAGTAGTATCCACTGGGGTCTGCTTACGAGTTGGGGAGATACCACCAACAGATCAACTGCTGGATAATGCAGGTATCTATGAAGTGCAACTGTTTTTATTCTACTTCCAAACAATGCTTCAGCAAACCAAAGGGTACCAGTGTGGAAATAAGCAAACTGGTAGCAAATGTTGCTTTTTCTCTGTTATGTAAGTTCATGAAATGTGGGAAAGAGGCAGAGCATCTGCACTCCACATTACAGAAGAATCACAAAAGGTAATTATGATTTGAACATCCTCTGTCATACCTTCTGGAGCAGTCCTCCAAAATCTACTGTGTTCATAAACAATTTTAACACAAGAAAACAATATAATAAAACTGAAAGTACAATTAATATGAAATTATGACATGGGTTTATACATAGCTACTGGCATCTTATTGCTTAGTCCCAACTACAGTAGACCTGTTTAATTAATTGCTGAATGATGAGTCAACACACAGGTAAATCCCAGTGACAGAACAGGTCTACTCTAGTCATGACTGATAACAAGATATAGGCCAATAATTTTATTGCTCTTTTAATTACCACTCACAATTATAGTATAGTATACAGTAGGGAACATTACCTCTCGCAATGTAACAAGTGTTTTCTTGTCAATAGTGGCTCTTTTAACAAGCTCTTTATTCTCCTTTTCAATTTCTTTTAATCGAATAGAAGCTTCTTTACATACACCAATTTCCTTAATGAGTGATTTGTTCTCTTTTTCCAAGTGGCCAATTTTTACATTATTTTCTTCTAATGTGCTGTCTTTAATATCTGCTTGTTGTCGAAGCCGCTTGTTCTCTTTTTCTAGTTGCTTCTTATCTTTTTCCAGTTGAGAGGTCTCTTGCTCCAAAAGCTTATTCTCCTTCTCTAATTTTTCTAAACGTTTACTAGAGATTTTGAGTTCTTCTAGATTTTTTTGTAGGGTTTGGTTTTCTGTTTCTAAATCTTGTAGTTCACTTTCCAAATGCTGGATTTTTTTGTTGCTGTTTTCTAAGGCTTTCTGCAGCCTTTGATTTTCTGTATCCAGACCTTGATAACTGACTTCTAAACGTTCAGTTTTCTTAAAAGAAGTTTTCATAAGCTCCAAGCTCTTTTGAAGCTGTCCTTTCTCACTTTCCAGTTCTTTATTTTCCAGCTCCAACTGAGCTATCTTGATATTTGTGCTCTTCAGAGATTCAACTGTTCTTCTGAGCTCTAAATTCTCTTCATCAAGCTGTGCATTCTCTTTTTCCAAGGACTCTAACTGAAAGCTCAGACTTTTCAGGCCATCCAAAGTCTTTTTCAGCTTTCTGTTCTCAGTATCCAGACTGGAATTCTCTTGTTCTAAAGCATCTATTTTTTCACATGTAATCCTTAAATTAGTAATCTTTTTCTGTAGTACTTCATTTTCTTTTTCAAGATGATGAACTTCTTTCTCTAGCTCATCTGCTCTTTCTCCCTTCTCTTTATGATGTTCCAACTCTTTTTTCATTTGCTTCTTTTCAAATTCTATCTTATTTAATTTACTGCTTGTCTCTTTGATAGATTCATGGAGAATTTTATTTTCTTTTTCAATATCTTTTACTCTTGCTTCAGCACTGATTTGTGAACGCTGTCTGAGGGAAGCTACTGTTTGATTCAAATGCTCATTCTCCTGTTCCAGTATTTTAATCTAATTAATTGAAGTGAGAAGTGAAATGAGTAATGGAAGTTTAAATTAGCATCAAGTTCAAAATATTTTCTACTGAGAAGATACAGATTCTACCCACAAACTGATAAAAAGTTTACAAAAGCTGTATGCCTGTATGAATTGTAAAATGGCGACTTCTATGTGTTGTAAAGTAAGACACAGAAGTATGCGTCTGTTCAGAAAAAGACTTCTCATTAAGTTATGCAGCTTCCCTGCCCTGCTTAGATATTTATGAACACTAATGGACATGGCTCATCCGTTAGGCAGTCTGACAATTTGAATAACTGAAAAAATAGAACAGGGCATGCATATGCCAACAAAATTATATTCATATGAAAACTGTGGCAGAAAGTCAGCCATAATTATGTGTTCCCCCATTTTAATATATCAAACTACAGTTGTCCCTTCACATTCGCTGGGGTTTGGTTCCAGGACCCTCTGTGAATACCCAAATCCGTGAATACTCAAGTCCCATTATACGCAATGGCATAGCAAGATGGTGTCCCTAATATAAGATGGCAAAATCAAGGTTTGCTTTTTGGATTATTATTTTTTAAAGAATATTTTCAAGCCGTGAATACTTAAAACCGTGAATGCCAAATCCGTGAATGTGGAGGGACAACTGTATAGTGTTGTATCCAGTGGTGACCATCTACTGACAAAAGCCTTGTTGGCCCAGCAGAGATTTCAGCAACTGAACGGAGATATGTGAATCACCCACATTTTCATTAACGAAAGTTTTTGATAGATTAAAGAGCTTTCTGTCAGTTGAAGGACAGAACTGGATAAAACCCATACCAACAGTTATTATAACAATCCACAAATGAAAAGTTTGTCTACCTGTAATGGTGGTTCTTGGAATGGTAATCTGTGAACTCAAACATACGGAGTAATTCTGCACCTGCATGGAGATCATTCTACACCAATGAGGTCGCAGCCCCCTGAGTTGAGTGAGCTTTGACCCTTTGTGGAAGAGGTTTCCCAGAAAGGGGGCAGGTGAAGTGGATGGTGTTCACCACCCATTGGGAAAGATGTTGAAACGAGACCACCTTCCCTTTCCTACATGTGCCATAGGAAATGAACAGCCGTGGAGACTTCCTAAATTGCTTTGTCCTACATACATAGAACAGGAGCACCCACCTAATGTCAAGGGTGTTAAGGGTGCACTCAAGATTGGAAGAGGGGGATTGCATGGAAGTGGGAAGCACTAGTGGCTGGTTAAGATGGAAAGCAAGAAACCACCTTTGGGAGGAAAGAGGTGTCCATGGAGAGGGCCATCTTGTCCCTATGAAAGGACAAATAAGGTGGAGCCAATCTGAGCACTGGCCCTGCAGGCAGAGGTGATAACAACAAGGAAGGCTGTCTTCCAGAAGAGGAGGTGATCATATAGCACCATCACTTCAATGGTGCCATGAGCTTAACAAGGACCAACAAGAGGGTCCACATAGGCAGTGGCCCATGATTAGGTGAATGAAGGTTATGTAGTCCTTCAAGAAAACCTTTCTCTTTAAGTACAACCCAAGAAGAGGCAAACTGTGGCTTGGGGTGAGTGGAAATGGCTGCCAGGTAGATGTTCAAGGAAGAGTATGAGAGGGTTTAAGCTTGCAGAAATGTAAGGAAACGAAGCATGTGTTTGAGTGAGTTGTTTGATGCAACATCCTCAGTCTGTAGGAAGGACAGAAGGGGTGCCAATTTAGCTGTATGGGATGCTTTATTGACTGTTTGCAAGTCTAAATACAGGAAGATGGAGACTCCTTCAACCCTTAGCTAAACCACTACCACAGCCAGACATTTCATTAAAATCCTTCGGGGCTGTTGCAAGGCTGAAGAGGAAGACGTGAAATTGGCAATACTCCAGCCTGACACAAAATTAGAGGAAGTGTCTGCTGGAAGGGTGGATACTAATATGAAAGTAAGTGTTCCATATGTCTGTCAAGGTGAACCACTCCTGTGCAGAGGAGGGGAAGGGCATTTGACAGGGTAACCACATTAAACTGCTTCCAGGGAATGAATGAATTAACCTCCCTAAGAGCTAAGATCAGGTGCAAGTCTCCATTCCATTTGGGGATTGTGAAGTACTCAAGTAGAACCTGAGAGATGACAGGGATGGTTTGACTCGCTCAATCGCATCCTTCTGTAGGAGCACTGCAATCTCCTAGTCAAGAGGATCCGGTGACTGTATGTATGTGAAGGTTCCCACTGGGAGCAGCTCACAGAACTCTAAGGAATGCCCTTCTCGAATCATATGGAAGACCCATGCACTGGTAGTGACAGCATGCCATCTGTAGAAGTTATGAAATAGGAAGTGGGGCTGGTAGCTGCTTGGCAAAGGGGGAAGTTAGAAGCAACATTTGGAATTGTGAAGCAGCTTCTTGGCAGAAGAGCAATGCTTTAACTGACCATAAGAATGTTGAGAAGAGCAGGAGCCTTGAGAGGGAGTTCTGGAGTGCTGATGAGGTAGAGAATGTGAGATCTTTTCAGGCAGGAATCGATTGAACCAGTACGGCTTAGCCTTAGCTTGTTGTTCAGGCTGGAACTGGAGACAATACTTCTTTGCCTTTGACCTCATTTTATGTTTGTGCTCCACCTGCTTGTGCGTGGAAGAGTGGAACAAACCCCTGTTCATGAAACAGAAGGTCTTCAATGGTCAACCTTCCATCATGGGTTAGACCTGCAAAGCATAACCAGGCATGCCTATGAAGAGGAATGGCATTAGCCTTGGGCTTTGCACTACAGTCTGTAGCATGCTTTGCTGTAGTAATCAGCTGAGCTGCCAATTTATCTGCTTCAGAGTGGAAAAGCAGACCTGTCTTCTTATCATTACCAAAGAGGCATTCCATGGGGAGGGGAGGGCAACCTGTCCCTAGTGTTAGCATGCCCTAATACTCCTCCCTGCAAGATTCCATAACTGGATGTATTAGACACTTTTGAGGTCACATTGGCTTAGGCAGACTGGAGGTCAGTTGAAGAACACAACAACCTGAGACGTGTCTAGGAATATAATGCTGGGAAAGCCCAAATTAGGATTATGTGGAAAAACCCCATAATGGGTTATACTAACAACCCAGATGTTAAGGGGTATGTGCTAATCCTTTCTTCCAGCTCTGGACATTTCAAGCAACAATTCAACAATGCAATCAAGTGACCATTCCTCAATCCATGCCCTACAGAAATCTCTCTTCACAACCCCCCTCCTGTCTAACCTTATGAGGTTGTCGCAAGCCGATCAATGTCCTATTTCTCCACAATTGTAAACCAATTAGTTGAGTTTCAGTTTCTTTTGTCTAGTCTGTGGGAAAAACATCCAAGCTTTGTTATTACTAACTCACCCCTCCAAGGCATAGAACAAAAGATAAATATCAGAGCTCCAACAATAGCAAGGTGTGCCACAGTGAATAGACCCGGCCACTCTCTCAGTGCACCACGGATCAGAACCTCCTGTGCCACTTTCAGACTCCGGTCTGAGTATGTTTGCTACACGGAACTCTCTTCTCTTTGAGACTGGTAACTATCACCCTATCTTCCTGGACCTCTCTCTCTCTATCCAATCTTTCTGCCTTAATCTGCTATAGCCTTTTATGCTTCATAAGAACATGTGTTGTGTGTGTTAGTTTACTTTCTGTATCATTACAATAAAATACTTTGTTTTACTTTAACTGGAGCCTCCTCTACAGTTAGTACTGTTATACATAGGTGAAAAAATCCCCAAAGTTACCCTGCTCTTGCAGGCCTCCTATCTGAGCTAATAATTCCCACAAATATTAAAGGAGGTTTTGTATCATGGGTGGGACTCTAATGTACCCCCAAGCTCTTAGGGTAACACTAGAAGAACTGTTGGTAGGTCCCCATACAAGCTTGGCAATTTGCTATCCTGAGGGAGAGAGTTGCCATGGAATACATCTTATGGCCCATGCCTTGCATCTTATGCCTCTTCTTATCAGCTGGAGAAGTATGGGCCTTCCTGGAAGATCAGGACTGAGACACTTCAATGATAATCATATTTGACAGAAGGAGATTAATATGCACAACACAGTCTTCTTCTCACACTCAGTATAAATTTCCAATCTTCCTCTAAGTACTGTAGAAGGGATTTAGGCTAGAGTCTGGGCCATGAGTAATGTACCACCTTCCAAAGCACCAGAATCCTAAGTACATCTGTTGAAGGACTATTCTAAGGCTAAATTCTTTTTTAAATACTGGGTCCATAAGAAGTGGCTTGAACCCCTTAATTTGAAGAACCGCGGCCTTAGCCATTCTGCACACCTGCTCTGCAAAGGTGCCAAGGTAATCCAAACGGGAAATGGGATTTTGGGCTTCCACCAGTGGGCTGAGGGAAGAAGCTGAGGAATCCTCTAGAGACAAGCAATCTAATTCCTCCTCCAATTATGACTCAGCGGGAGTCCCTATCAACCCTTCTAGGATGCTTAGGTGGATGGATAGCAGAGCACTGAGTATTAACAACCTCATGCCAAACTTGGTATCGATATGAGGCAGGCTGTGGTACAGTTGGAATTATAGGGATTGGCCTGGCTGCAGGTTCCCTGCCTGGGAGGGAGGATTATACTAGAGTGTTTGGTTGGAGTAGAGGTCTAGAAGTCATGGCCACTGGATGTCTCTTCTCAGAAGTATAGGAACGAGGAATGGACTGAGGCAGGCAGTGATGGTCTCTACAGCAATCCCCTTGAGTGAAGTAATAATTGTAGTACAGGTCCCAGCCACCATGGTGGGGATGATGCAAATATGATGGGTATCTGTCTCAATAACAAAGTAAAGAATGTGAACCATCCCTATGATAATAATGTCTCGGGTCCCTGTAATAGGATGAAGAGGCAGAACATCAGTATCAAGATCAGAAATCCTCCTGAGTCTGAAATCTACTCTGGTATCAAGAAGTGACAGGAGGTGGAGGTTCCCTGTCAGGTTCAATAAATTCTAGCACCTCAGGAACTGATGCTCTCAGTATCAAACCCAGGGCCTTGCAGTGACTAACAGCTGGGCTTCAGGAGAGGGAAGTTTCATCAAGAATCTCCCCTACTGAGTAGGAACTAATGACACAAGTTTGTCGGACTGCACTGTTAAGGTGATGGGATATACAATCACTGGAAATTTATATTATAAAGAGCTAGGATGGTATGCTACAGCCTGCAGGGGCCAGCAATGAACAGGCTAAATGCAGCTAGCGAGCCTATCTAGATTATGTATGGGAGACAGGCGTGGGAAGGACATGTAAAGGATGAAGTCTTATCTGTGTGGGAAAATGTGTGTGAGAACCACTATCTGTATAATCCATGACTGTACTGTATCTGTACTGTATAACTAGATCATCCCACTCTGTCTCTGCACTCTTGATTTGGATTTAGCTCTCAGACTGTGTGCATCCAGTCTGGGATGTACAGTGCAAGACTGTTCTGTGTATTGTGCTGTGATATGTAGTCTGTATGCTAGGAGTCTCAAACTCATTGTAAATATTACTACAATATGCTTTAGTAAAGAGGAATAGTTTAAACACACATCTGTGTCTGTGTGCTCATTTCATCATCTGATGATTGCAACTCTGCTACAACAACTTTTGCTGCCTGGTCCCTCTTGATATGCTCAGAGGTATCAGTGTGCTACTGTGACATGCACATCCAAATCTCTAAATATTGTCTCCAAGACTGGGCTCAGGAGATGATGAGACACCAGGTAGGTGAGAATATGAGACAATGATGGGTGGGGCTCCCCAGTGGAAGAACCCAACATAATTGAATCTTGTGTGTGTGTGTGAGAGAGAGAGAGGCTGGTTACTAGTCTCCTCCTTCTTCATAGGCTCTGCCAAAGTTGAAGAGGACATATACATCTCTTTTTGCTGTTATTTCTCTAGAGACTTGCCTGGCATAAGCAGAACATCTCTAGATTTTTGAGCTCTTGAAGAGGGCTTAGGAGCCTCCTTTGGTGTTGGAACCAGCAGCTTCAATTTGTTCTCTGAGGTGGCCTGCAGAGGGGCCCCAAGGGGTTTGGCACACTAAGCACCCCAGCTATGGCTCCATGGCCAAAGATAGGCATAAGCAGATAGCCACTGAAGCCATATGAAGTTGTTTATTCTGGGCTGCAAGGGCTGCAGTCTGGAGGACACCTTCCCACTGAAGAACCTTAAGACAGGAAGCTCCTGATGTGCCTCACTTGCCACCTAAAGCTCTGGCAAAATGGGCACAAGTCAACACCACATGGTCCTTGCCCAAGCAGAGAAGACAAAATGTGTGACCATCTGAAAACAAGATCTTCATCCCATAGCTTAGACACTACTTAAAAGAAAATCTTCAGGGCCATAAGCCCATAGAGAGCGAAAAGATGAACTGATGAACCGAGAAATGCCAAAATGCTTAGACTTCCTCACGATCTTACCATGATGGTGGATGAAAAGAAAAAGGGTTTCAGTGGGAACACATGGCTTATATGCATGTCAGTGATGGGTGGGGTTACCACCAAAATGCAGCTCTAGAAACTTCTTAAGATCTCTATGAAGGCACAGAATGACCCCATGCGTGATATCATGTTCTGACCACAAAGAACAAATAAACAAACATGAACACAGACATTATTTATATGTTAAAATGTCAGTCTTAACCATTTCAATCTATGTGGAAACTTGCTGCTCTCCAGAATGAAGCAGATAGTAACTGTAGGTCCTAAACAACTGAGGACCTGAGGTTCCTAGCCCTGATCTAAACAAAAATCTCTTGTATTACCTGTCTCTCTGAGTTTTCTCTCAGGGTCTCAATTGTCTTTTCTAGCTGTGCTTTCTCTTTCATCAGATCTTTGCTAAGATTCTGACTGTTTTGCAGGCTTTGTTTTTCTTCAGTAAGTTCATTCTCAAGTCCTTCCAGCTAAAGAGAAGCACAAAATGAAAAGTTAATTAACTCTTATATTTGACTGTACCTGAACCCCTGAAGGCAGAGGTTTTATTATTTCTTGTTTTTACCAAACTCACATTAGAAATAAAATTTCTTATAATCAAGCGAAATTACAGCATTGCATATACAGGGTAAAGTATTTAGAGTTTTAAAAGTTTCAATTACTTTATTTCTACAAATGTTGGTGGATACTAATAAAACGATTTTGTTTCATAAAAAATGATACTGCAGTCTTTTAACATAGTTTTAAAATGTATTATTGAACATTTTACAGATTAAGTTCATCCTCTGTTAACAGAATTCACACAATGAAGTAAAACTAGTATAGAAGAAAGAGATGCGAGACTGTTAGCCACAGCAAGCTTTTATATGCCCTCACTCCTACTCCAGCATGACCATGAGGAAAGTGGAAATGTACACCTCTCTTTTTTATTAAATGGTGTATTATATCACACCCTTAAACTGCATCTAACCTTAGCTACAGATGGATGAAATAAGCCAGCTTCATAATCCACTATCTGAAGTTGTCTTGTTGCAGGAAAACATAATAAAATAAGAGAGGGGCTAGCCTTGAAGTATGTCTAGGAACTTCAGTTGACATAAAATATGGCAGCTAAGCTACTAATGGGGACATTTTATCGAGATCATATTATTCAAATACTAAAAGACCCACACTGGTAGCTAATTGCTTTCTGGACCCAATTGTTGGTGTTGGTTTTAATCTTTGAAACCCTAAACAGCTTGAGGTCTAGCTATCTAAAGGACTACCAGACTTCTTGAGAAACTGTCTAGATCTTAACATCTACAAGAGAGACTCTCTTGAGAACACCATCACTGGAAGAGGTTCATTTAACAGGAATGTAAAAAAAGGTTTTTCTCCTGTTTTGCTCACAGATTGTGAACACACTCCCTTCAGAATTGTGATCAGTTCCAATTCTTGCAATTTGTCAGAAAGCTTCACCTCTTACAACTGTTTTGATGTTTATTGATTTTTAGTGGATTCATTTTAATGATTTTAATGGCTGTTTTAGAGTTGTCAGCCACCTTGTGCAATTTTATTTTATGGAAAAAATATTGTTGTGTGTTTTCAAGTTGTTTCTGACTTAAGACAACCCAAAGGTGAAACTAATTACAGGGCTTTCTTTTCAAGATTTGTCCAGAGGGGGTTTGCTAGTGCTCTCCTCTGAAGCTGTGATAGTGGGACTTGCCCAAGGTCACTCAGTGGGTTTCCACTGCTGAGCAGGCAATTAAACTCTTGTCTCCCGGAGTCCTAGTCCAACACTCAAACCACTACACAATGCTTGTTTACAGCAGAAAAGTACAGTAAGATAAATAATCCACCCCCTCCCAGGTTGTTCAGTTTGGATTATACAACTTGTGGTTAATTAAAAAATTCAGCATGGGTGTGTCAAAATCAGCAAAGAAGGGAATATGCAAGTCCCAATTTCACCTGCGGAATGTTCCTACCATCCCAAGCCATGTTTTATTGTGACAGCTTAATCAGTTAAACGGAGGCCAAAAATCAGATTATAAAATTAAAATGGATTCATTAAAATGAGCTTGCAGCAATAAATACATATTTAAAGCAGAATACACAAATGGATATTTTTAGCCATCATAAGGAAACAAAAAGATGAAGGACTCAGAATGAAGCAAAACTTACATTGCTTCTGTTTTATTTGTTAAGTACATTTAAGATTTTTTCAAAATACATACAAAAAACGTTTTTTTCCTGTCCAGTTTTAATTTTGCTTCCTTTCTGGGGCAGACAAATTGTTTGAAAAGGGAAGATGGCCTGACAAATAAATTGCTCAAATCTGAGCTGAGTGCCCCCCAGATGTACTACACCACAAGTACTACTATCCTTATACAAGTATGGTGCTTATTGCTGATGGAGGGAGCTGTGGTCCAAAATATCTGGTTATTAAAAACCAAGCCAGTTACATTTGAGTTCTCTAAAAATGTTTGATAAATTAAATCCTCTGGCTAAAAACCAAATCCCTTGCCTGCAACAGCCCACACACAGAGTATTAAACACAAATTATTTGTGAATAATACATTAAGACTTAACAGCTGAAATCTTGTTGGTTAGTCCTGACCAGATTAGACCCACTGAAACAAATGCTGAATGGTGAAGCAACACAAAGGTTAAATCCTATTGTCTCAATGTGTTTACTCTACCTGGGACTAACCAATAGGATCTTCCTAACTTAGTGTAAATATATACAATAACTGGTACCTTTTTACTTAATCTTTGGTTTTCCTTTTCCATTTTCAGTATTTTTGAATTACTGCCTTCTACCGAACCCATCACATTCTGAAGTTCTTCCACGGTCTTTAGCAAACTTTGGTTTTCCATTTCTAGTTTCAATAACCTGCTTGATGTCAGCTCATTCACTTCATGACCAAGTGACTTTCGTGGCACTATTGGATTAAAGAAAAAAGAGAACCAAACATTTCCCATCTATTATCCGTAGGAATTCATTTGGCAGCAACATTAGCTCTATAAATCATTTCAACGGCCTATACTGTTCCCTATTTCATCATGCTCCCATTATGCCATGGTGGGTATCATGCAGTCCTCCAGGCCTGGTTAGCTGTGCTGCCTATGGCGCTAGGGCTTGTAGTCCAAGGGCCACATGATTCCCACCTCTATGCTAAATTAATGCAGACAAAAGGAGCCAGGGTCTCAATTACTTTTACTTCTTACAGGAAAAAAGAATTATTAATACCAAGAACTCTAAATGTCATTAGCTTGACAAATGGTTTTCCAGTTTCAGAAATTCAATACATTTGCAAATTGTGCTTGCAACAAATCCAGAAAAGACATACGACTGGCTACAGCCAGATTTCTATGTGAACTCCAGGACTCAAAAATATGCTAATGTGAATAGTAACTGGAAAGCAGCAGCTAAACCCATGAATGGACCAAACCAAGTACTGTTTCTTTTAACCAGTTATGTCTCTGGAGCCCCTCTAAGAACAGTTTACAAACAAGACATTGAATATTTGAAATGTTTAGCTGCCCATTTCCTCCTGTAAAATGCAAACTAGTAAAGGTTTATCTACCATCAGAAAGTTCAGATGATCTGTTTATCTGTTCAAGTTCCCAGCCCAGGTGCAGTGATTCATCCATACTCTGCTTCTGAGCCATTTCTAGGGTCATATTTTCCTCCATAAGTTCCTCGATTTTCTTCCGATCCATATCACGTTCCTGAAACACAGTTTACATGAAACTCTTCCTTAAAACTTTCTCTCAAAGTATATAAATATAATTCAGTAATCTCTCTTTCTCTCTGGCTTTTCTTCGCAAATGAAGATTCAGGAAGGACTCATCCCGCACTTTCTGCAAGCGCGCTGATGACTAAAAAGGCCAATCTGAGATAAACAAGTCCGGTTGCAGAAAGCACAGCAGAAGGTCTCCTTGGGTGATGTTTCTCAGTTGTGATTCTTTCTGCATTGTCGTTTCTCTTCAAGACTTGTTCGGCATGAGTTCTCAAAGAAGGCTGCAGCATTGTGGATAGTGCATCTCCATGCCTCCTGATGTGAGGCCACGGCGGACCATTGTCTCCCCCACCCATGCCAGTTCAGTAATCAAAACTTTGCAAAATCTTACTAGTTTACTTCTAATTTGTTTACAGAACTCAACTTGTTAGCAGTACAAAAAAGATTTAAATTTACATACAATCTGATTATGAGATATAAGAAATTATAGCATTAAGTATAAAACTGACTTTTATAGATTCAATGAAGATGAATCTGCATAAAGAGCTAGATCTCAGTAGTTAATATCGGTCTAGATGGAAAATGGTCTGACTCAATAAAGGTATCTTCCTAGGTTTTTATTCGTTTTTGAGAGTAAACATAAACTTCCTCCCAATATGACGAACCAAAACAAAAAAAATGTGTTCATTTTTACATAATTTTTTGGGAAATGTGCTTTACAGTATGTTAAGCCATATACAGAAATTTTAATGTTCCTGTTTTATTTCACATATTTCTTCCAGAAAAATACAGTCTGTATTGGGAAGAAGTGCTGCTTAACTGAAGGACAACCAATGAAAAATTATTTGCAATGACAAGAGTCTTCTATACTGAAATGGTAAAGACATTTGGTTTCACTCAGAGGCTCGCATTCAGTGTTTCATTGATCTGATCAGCAAACATAAATAGATGAAAATATGAAATTTCAAGATTTAAATTATTTAGATGATAATTTATCAATTAGAAAATATCCAGCACAATGAATGAAAAGGAGAGCCATCTAATTGCTTTAGGAGAATCATAATTAATTCTGTTTTTAAAATCTGCACAACTGAGATCTTATGCTATATGCTCACCATCTCCATATCATGTAGTTTAGCCTTTAACTGTAGGTTCTCTTTTTCCAATTCATGCAATTTATCAGAACGGGCTCGGGTGCCTTCCAGCTGATCTTCTAACATTGTCTTTGTTTCCAACAACACCTGATTATCTTCTTTAAGCTCCTATAAAAATTAGAGAAAGAAGCAGAGAATGAAATATAAAACACATGAAGAATATTTTAATGTTATACTTTGAGCAAAAAGAAGACGCTGATTGTATTTTATATGAAGTTTATTAATAGGCCTGTATCACAAAAGAAGGTCTGACAAAGTGAAATTCTAGCTACATAAAAACAAGATGATGATAATGTTCAGAAACCCAGAGAAGCAGATTCTAAATATGAAATACCGACCTCTCCAGCAATTAAAAACAAATAACAAAAAAACAAAACAAAAACAAAAACAAAAAACAAAAAACAAAAAAACAAAAAAAACCCCAAATGGAACTCAAAACTCTGGAGGAGAAAGGTAAGATCTGCTAATAAAGTTTGAATAAAGGAGCAAAGATCAACTGCCAGTGTGTAATTAGTTCAATGTATTTTTTAAAAAATGCATTTCAAACTCTATCAAGTGTGGCCATCTGCAAACTTTTGACAATGAGTAATCACTTGTACAGGAGCATCTCTTGTGAATTTTGGATCATTAAAATTCACAGTTAAGTAAAAAGTACTTCTGATAGAGGAAACATGTGTTTGTCCCATCTGGATCACTTTAAGGGGTAAGTTTTAATTAACTGAAGCACAGTTTCCTGACTGTACACCCACCCACTTGCCCAATGAAGAGTGCAAACAGGCAACAGCCATCTAGCCATCTAGATTAAGAAATAATAGAACTCAGCACAAGTATAAAATGCTGACTCACTAGGAGCAAACATTGACCCATCTAAAACAATTACATGTCCTTTAATAAGAATATGAAATGTTCAAATCACCTCTACTCTAGCCTTGTAGAATTCAATATCATGTAGCCTCTCTTTATAGCGGCTGACTTCGCTTTCAAGTTTGTCAACACGAATTGCCTTCTCTCTGAGAGCATCAAGTTCATCTCTGTACACTCTGGCAGAACGGGCATCCGAAAGCAAATTCATATTCTGTCAAACAAACCAAAATTATATTTGGGGGTTGCGGGGAGAGCTCTTGTAGAATATCAAACTGACACTATACATTAGTACCAAGCAATACCAGATTTAGCTTTCAGAAAAGATGAGAGAAATTAAAGCAAGAAATATTATTGTAGATACTTAAAAAACCAAAGGTAGTAAGAAGCAAGGCAAAATATGCCTGTAAGACGAAGGCAGGAATCATGCAGCCCTGCAGATACTGTTGGACTGGAACACAAGTATTCCTCACTATTGATTATGTTAGCTAGGGCTGTTGGGATTTATGGTCCAACAACATCTGGAGGACTATATAATTCCCATAACACCTGCTTTAAATAAAGCAAACTTTTGGAACTACTCCCTCAGGTTTGGTGGCAGTTCCAAAGTTTGTTTAGTTAATCTGAAACATCTGTATCCTACAAGGGGGATTACCAGCTGGCTAGTTTTCAGCCTGGACGGTGCCCCCGCAGCTCCTCCTGCAGTGGCCCCGTGGCTGCATGGCCAGCATGGGGGTCACCATGATAGGCCTTCTTCTTCCAAGCCTGCTTTGTGGCTGGGAAGAGGCAGGAAGGTGGGAGCCAATCGGGGCAAGCCTTTCCTGCCTTAATTGGCTCTCCCCCGGGGTGAAGGGCGGAACTTCCAGCCACGCTTTTGGCACGGCCAGATAATGAGGAGCCTGCAATGGGGGCCAGTATATAAGCCGGGTCCTGGCGCAGGCTCCTCAGTTGGCTCGCTGGGTGCCGAAGAAGCAGGATCTGCTGGAGGAGAGAGAGGCCAGGTAGGCCCAAAGCAGCCTAGGAAGAGGATTTGAGGACAATAGGCTAAGTGGTCCTCGGGCTGCTTTAGACCCTCTCTCCCTAGGCGGCATTTCAGGTTGCTGTGGCATGAGAGGACAGTGCGGATGTGGTGGCGAGTGGCTAGGGCTGCAGGAGATGGCACAGCTGTGGCGAGCAGCGGTCAGGGCTGCAGCAGATGATGCGGCCACAGCGAGTGGTGGCTGGGGCCATAGGAGACGACGCGGACAGGACAGGCAGTGGCAATTGGACATGGGCTGAAAAGGTGCGGCCATGACAGCTAGCAGCAGGCAGCCAGGAGGTGGGACAGAGGCGAGGCTGGAGAACGGATGGCCGCAGAGTGAGCCGGTGGCATGCCCGCATCTAGGGGCCAGCGGTGAGCAGACGGGTGGTGGTGGTGGGGTGGAGGAATCCGGGATGAGGGGGTGGCCTGGTACCTCCCCCTCCCCCTCTCCCTCCCCTCCCCTCCCCTCATTTTTCCCTACAGGTTCTCGGGCTGCGGGTTGGCGGCTGGTGCAAAATAAACTTGTCTGGCCTGGGAGGGATTACTCAGGTAGATGGGGTGCCCTGGTTGGGGGGGAGGGCTACATCGGTGGGCCTCCCTCCTTGCTTATTCACTCCTCTCCCGGCCCAACTGAGGCCCTTCCATCGGGAAGTCGGAGCTTGATCGCCCACATCCCCCCTTCCCCGCCGCCAGGTAGACGCAAGGGGCAGCCCGGCCACACAGGCAGGTGGGGGTCCACCTGGGGAGAGGCCTTGGGCAACAGGTCTTGCCACCCCTCCCCATTCGGTAGCAGCTCAAAAGGTCAGCAGTATCACAGGAGGCCAGCCCTAGGGGGATGGTTCAAGGAGACCATGCCACCAAAGAAGTCCTCTCAAAAGCGGCGGCACTTGGACCTGCCTTCTCAGCCATTCGCTGCCCCCGTCGTCAGGGAGACTGGTTCAGCTCCCCCAGCAGATCCAGTGACACTGAATGGGCAGCCACAGTCGTTGGGGGAATCCAGGCCACCTCTTGCAGCCTTTGTTGCCCCTGTTCAAAATGTGGGGAACATCATGGGGGCCTTGGCCTTGATAGTGCAGAAACTGGACAACTGGGGTCCTCCACAGTTGGGTGGTGGGCCCGTTCTTCCTGCCAGCACAGCAGCCATCAATGAGGGGGAACCCAGCACGCCTTCCAGCATTGGCAATTCGGCTGGCATGCTAGCCAACTACAATGGCAGTGGGCATTCACAGCGATCGCAGTTCCAGGGCCGCAGCAGGTCCAGAGACTCCAGGTGCTCTGATTCATGCGAGTCATCATCCCCAATGTCGTATTGAATCGTGACAAGGAAGGAGCCCACTATGGAAGCAGAGACAGTCGTGCCGCCGCAGAGGGTCTGACTCCGGTTCGTGGTCTTCATCAGGTGAGTCATCTTCCGACGAGGACTCCAACAAGTTCAGGTATTGGATAAAAGGGCCTTCAAACCTGGTCTGCCTGGGTGGGACTTGTGGTTGCGCAAGAGCCAGGCAAAGGCAGAAGCCGACAAAAGGAGTGATGGTGAGTCCCCCTCTGGGGGTGAGGTGGTAGAGGCCAAGTTCAACGAGGTTGCAAGATTTTAAAGGGTTATTATGTGGGTGTGTTTTCACTGGCCCCGCCTTTCACTCACCCGCTGGGTGAGGAGGTCAGGGTGCACAAGGGAAACAAAAATGATAGGGAAAAGTCGAAGGCGGATGCTGTGGAACACACCTCTGTCAACTGGCTCGGGGGGTACATGATGTACATGGAGGTGGTAGTGATGGTCTTCCCTAAGCGGGGTTGGCATCTGATCAACCACCTCTGTCAAATGATGAAGGTAAGGGCGATGGCTGGGGATTCAGCAGCCATTGTGTACAACATAGAATGCAGGAAAAAGGCCTCCAGGTCTGCCATGCACAGGTGGAAGGCCACTGACAATGCGACGTGGTTGGTCGCAATGGGGCTGAACAAGCATGACAAGGGGAAAGCTGGCAGGGTGCCCAGAAAGAAGGAAGGAAAGCAGATGGTCTGCTGGGAGTACAATGGAGGTAAGTGCACCAGGTACCATTGCCGTTTCGAGCACACGTGTGAGGCGTGTGGGGGATCACACCCCAAGACAACATGATCCAGGCAGTCAGGGGCAAGCCAGTCCTTTCGGAGCACTAGCCCAGCTTCATCTGGCACCAGGAAGGAGGCAGGGTCTGGGAACAGCACCAGTCAGGGCAATGCCAAATGAGGTTAGGGCAGCACGGTAAAGGGAGAGGTTGCATGGCCCGCACACTAGTCAAACTGGGGGCCATGCGTTGTCTCCTTGCAGCCTACCCGAACTGGAGGCTGCGGCCTACATAGCCGACAGTTTTGAACATGGCTTCTGCATTCCATTTGTTGGGCCTAGGGAGGGATCAGTGTCTGGCAACTTAAAATCTGCAGCACAGCTGTCAGAAGTACTGGCCTGTAAAACTGAAAAAGAAAGGGAAACGGGTAGGATAGCAGGCCCTTTCACTGAACCACCCATACCCAACCTGCACATATCTCCATTGGGGGTGGTACCCAAGAAGAACCCAGGAGAATACTGCCTGATTCATCACCTGTCCAACCCATAAGGGGCATCCATCAGTGAAGCCATTCCACCTGAGTTAGGCCTGGTGTGGTATGCATCATTGGACCATGCCATATGACTGCTGCAGACATGCGGGCAAGGGGCCCTCATGGCCAAATGCGACATACAATCGGCTTTCTGGCTGCTTCCACTGCACCTAGATCACCATTGCCTTCTGGGTTTCAAATTCCAGAACAGGTGGCATTATGACATGGCGCTGCCCATGGGCTGCTCTATCAGCTGTGCAGCCTTTGGGGCATTCAGCACATTCCTGGAATGGGCTTTACAGCACAGGGCAAGGTACCCTTTTGTCACACATTACCAGGATGATTTTTTAATGATGGGACCGGCTGGGGGACAGGAGTGTGGGTTTCTTCTTCCTTCCTTCTAGGCCTTGGCAGAGGAGACTGGTGTTCCCCTGGCACCGGACAAGGCGGTGGGGCTGGCGACATCCCTGGTTTATTTGGGGATTCAGCTCTACTCCGTTTTGGTCGTATCACGCCTGCCCGAGGACAAGCTGGAGGCTCTTAGGGACAAACTCCATGACTTCCTCGGGCGAGACAAGGCCACTCTCAAAGAAGTGCAGTTGCTATTGGGACATTTGAACTTTGCCTGCTGGGTGGTGTTTCCAGAGAGGGCTTTCTGTGCACGGGTGGCCCGACTCACCGGGGTGTGTGTGCTATCTCTTCATCACCACATTCACCTGTCAACCGGGGTGAAAGAAGACATCAAGGTCTGGTTGGCGTTCCTAGAGCACTACAATGGGATCACGGTTTGGCAGGAGCACAAGGAGCTGGAAGGGGGGATGCAAGTGCATTCTGATGCCGTGGGCAGCTTGGGCTTCAGTGTTTATTACAATGACCACTGGTGCTCTCAGCCTTGGCCAAGTGAGTGGAGAGAGATGGGGGTGGTCCGGGAACTTACGTTTCTGGAATTTTTTCCTATCCTAGTGGTGGCTGTCATCTGGAGGGAGGAATTCAGGGACAAGAGGGTATGTTTTTGGTGTGACAATCAGGCTGTGGTAAGGATCATCAACAGGCAGTCCTCTAGGTCCGAGAGGGTCATGCGGCTAGTACACAGATTCGTGCTGGTCTGCATGGGAGTCCAGCATCTATTTCTATGCCAAGCACATCCCGGGTGTGGATAACGAGATAGCGGACTGCAGGGCTGCCTGTTGATGGCTCACAGAATGGTTGGTGGAAGGCACCCCTAAGAGGGGCGCCTTTTGTGGCTGATAGCATGGGCCCAGACCTGGGTAAGCGGAAAGGGGGGGGTATCCGTCAAGTTCAAATTTAAGTTTAAGTTCAAATTCAAGGAGATGACCCCTGCTTAATGATTAATACCTTGTTTGTAGGGGAGGGGAGAGTGTCAAGCAGGACGGCTTGGCCAGGAGCTCTCTCCTCCAGGAAGAGTCGGTAGTGACTGACAATGGACCATTGGTCAACATAGGGTTGGACAATGAAGGGATCCGGACCCATGAAATAGTGCCAACCATTTGCAGCCATTAGCAAGTTGCTGCCTTTTATTGCCAATTATCTTCATACTAACCTATACTTAATCATTATGTTTATTTTGTACTCAATACAATTTGTTATCGAAGCCTGTAGTAGAATGTGTCTTATTTTAAGGAGGGGAGTGGGGCATACAGTCTAGGTCCGCAATATATATTGTGCTGTTCCGGGCAACAAAGCCAACTGAGAAGATTGCTGAGAAATGTAATCAAACAAGATCTGGAGGGCCATATGTTCTCACCTCTTTTGTAAGACATGTTTCTTGTCAACAACAACTTTACTGCATACTATGGACTAAATCCAAAGTTATTCCCAACTTGCACAGATCCATGGAAACAAATAGGAGCTCTTGGTTAAACTACATCTCATGGATTTCAATGGTGTACTCTAGTTAGAACTATTATTGGATTTAGTGCTGTGTTGTAACAATCTTTTCTCTGAGGATGCCAGCCACAGATGCAGGCGAAACGTCAGAAAGAAACTATTCCAGAACATGGCCTCACAGCCTGGAAAAAAACCAAGGAAAATCTATGGATGCCGGCTGTGAAAGCCTTCGACTTCACATTTTTGTTAAAACCTGCAATGAGTTCAGCATATATGGAGTAATTTCTGATGTCTTTGTTTCCAATGTGTTTTAGAGCCCTTCATTGTCTCTGTATTGCACTGATCATGTTATCAATAACAGAAGACAGAATTCAGACAGTGATCTTAGTGTAAATGTCTTATTTTTTAGACTTATATTAACATGCTTAAAAGCAACAATTCTCCAAAGGTTTCCATCAAAGGAATTATTTTCTTAGTAAGGATGACAAGTAGGTGGTCCTCACTGCTGAGTTGCAAAAGATTAGGAATTTCTAGTCTATCATCAGAGTTTTCAACTGAAATAATGGATTATTGTGATACCACATGTCTGTCTCTCTCTCTGGCTTTTCTTCGCAAACGAAGATTCAGGAAGGACTCATCCTGCGCTTTCTGCAAGGCCGATTCAAGATAAACAAGTCCGGTTGCAGAAATCACAGCATAAGGTCTCCTTGGGTGATGTTTCTCAGTTGTGATTCTTTCTGCATTGTCGTTTCTCTTCAAGACTTGTTCGGTGTGAGTTCTCAAATAAGGCTGCAGCATTGTGGGTAGTGTGTCTCCATGCCTCCCGATGTGAGGCCAGGGCGGACCATTGTTGGTGATCAAGTTGGCCGAGCCTGAGATGTTGTTTCAGGGAGTCCTTGTATCGCTTTTTTGGAGCGCCCCTCTTACGCTGACCCGTGGCGAGTTCACCTTAGAGTAGTATTTTTGGGAGGGGATGGTCCTCCATCCTAGAAACGTGCCCTGCCCAGCGCAGCTGTGTTCTCAATATCATGGCCTCAATGCTGGTGATCCCAGCTTGCTCAAGGACAGCAACATTCGTCACATAGTCAGTCCAGTGTATATTTAGGATTGTGCGTATACAGCACTGATGAAAGCGTTTGAGGAGTCGTACGTGGTGGCGATAGGTGACCCATGTTTCAAACCCATAAAGGAGAATAGACAGTACAATGGCTCTATACACACTGATTTTTGAGCTTTGCCTCACGTGTTTATTACTTCAGACTCTTTTGTCTTCCAAATGCGCTATATGCCTTTGCTAATCTCTTTGTCAATCTTGGCATCTGAGGAGATGATGCTTCCCAGGAAGGTGAACTACTGAACGGACCTAGTTTCTGATAACCTCTATCAGGTCTGGAAATTATAAAGATAGGAAGCCTTATTACTAGTTACATCTGAGAGAATGAAAGCAGTTGCTGCTAAAAACAGTTATCTTATGCAACACCTGAAATTATGTTGTGTTTTTCTGGGGAAAAAAACCTCTGATTCAATTGTTTTTTATTTTCCTTTAGATAGTTCAAATCTTCTGCTCAACTCCAAAGCATATTGTATTCTAGGTCATACTATTTGTATCATAATACAGAAGAAAGGATAGGCCAGTGGCAGCACTAGGGGGGTGCGGAGAGGCCAAACTGCACCAAGTGGCACCAGCCTTAGTGATGCCACAGGGATAGGCAGAATATGAAAAATGATCTGAATGGTGAGAGACAGATGAGCACAGACCCGAACCAATGGATTCCTTTGTGGGACTTTTAGGAACACTAGTTGTCAAAGAGCATAAAGTCAATGGAAGTTACATCTATCAAAGAAAATCCTTGGCTGTAAATTTGGCAGGTATAGTTTGGATCATGTTCAAAAGATACCTCAGTAGCAAGTATGTGGGGTCACCCCAATAATTTTGTGGTTTAATGTTAAGATCCTTCAGCACATACTGTAACCTGCTTAATCCAGACTCTGCTCTGAGCATAATGGAATGAAAATTTATCTTTCATTTCCAAACCTCTTGTTGTAGTCTCTTGACTTCAGCTTCAATCTGTTCCAGTTCTTGCTTACAATCCAACAACTGCTCAGTCTTTTCCTCACTTGAAAATAATGAAAGAAAATTTATTTAAAATATTTATATTTCAAACAGATGAAAAAGAACTAAAATGAAATAATACTCTCCTAAAGGTCTCATTAAGAAGAATAATTTTATATGCTAAAAAGCAACAATGGTTTAAAAAAGAAAACTTGCTTCTGGAGAGGGAAATGTGAAGGGGGAAGCAGTCCTCACTTCTTTGCTCCTGAAAGCTTTTTTTCTCCAAAAGTTGTTTTTCTTTTTCTTTTGAAATGGCAATAAAGTTCATGCATTTGTACATGGAACTCTGGCATCACAGTCCCACAGACTGAGAGAGTATCTAGCTCAGTAGTCACACTGTGCCATCAGACACCTGTGTCTTTACTTGTTATATCACTTTTATCTGGCTCTTCAGTTAATCCTCCCTACAGTTGTATCATCTGTGGAAAGTTTAGCTATACAGTTGTCCCTTCACATTCGCTGGGGTTTGGTTCCAGGACCCCCCGTGAATACCCAAGTCCCATTATATGCAATGGCATAGCAAAATGGTGTTCCTTATATAAGATGGCAAAATCAAGGTTTGCTATTTGGATTATTATTCTTTAAGCATATTTTCAAACCGTGAATAGTTAAAACCGTGAATGCCAAATCCGTGAATGTGGAGGGACAACTGTATATCTTCCTTAAAGACACAGGCTTGTGCTCTACAAGAGGCTCATGTCTCCTTAAAAAAGTAGAATTGCCAATTTCTCAAACAGATACTACAGTTACAGTAGCAGCAGTAGCCGCAGCAGCAACACTGTTTATCTGCAGTAATGGGAGGTGACAGTTTTTATTTTTGTGTCATCTGAAGGTTGACCTGCTAATTCCTCCCAAACAAACTGCAACTTTATAGGCTGACTAAAACATTGTCAATCCTAGTCACATGATGATAAACAGTCCCTCCATATCCATGGATTTTGGATCCATGAACTCAACCACCCAAGGCTTGAAAATATTCCACTAAAAACAACAACAACCAACGCAAACCTTGATTTTGCCATTTTGTGTAAGGGACACCATTTTACTATATGCCACTGTATATAATGGAACTTGAGCAGCCATGGATTTTGGTATCCATGGGGGTTCATGGAAGCAAATCCCAGTGAATATCAAGGGGCCATTGTACACTCTTTTCCTTTAATGTTTTTTGACTGCCTACATGACAATGGGATGTAAGATCCCTACGAACTAACCCCATGAGAATGAATAAAGAGATAACCTCTTCCCAAATTCATGCCTGTTTCAGTATCTATATATATAAAACTCTTGGGTATGTACAATAGATCTGCGTATGTTTCCAACTCTTAGGTATGTTTCTTCTCCCAGTGTGTTGATTGGCTGCTCAAGAAACACACCCTACCAATCACCACCCACATGCAAATTCCCTCTCCATCTCACAATCCACTAATCTGTGGCTCAGATTCGGACCCAGACAGTCAACTGGTGGTGGCGGTGGCAGGGCAACAGAGTGAGTCACCCTCAGCAATTCTGGGAAGAGTGTGGAATGCTGAGAAGGGGGAAGAGGAATTTAAATCCACCGGCCTAATTTACAGGGTTGTCATGAGGTCTACCAGGTGTTTTTTGGGGGGGAGGGGTTTAATGGTGTATGGTATACCGGCTCCAGCTAGTTGTATCATAAAGAATCCAGTTTTGTTATGAACACAAAATATAGAATCAAAGAATCATAGAGCTGGAAGAGGCCCCATAGGTCATTAAGTCCAACTGCCTGCTCAATACTGGGACTCCAGTTAGACCACTCTAAATAGGTAGTTATCCGGAGTAGGAGCCCTCACCCCCACTCTAAGTAATTTGTTCCATTGCTGAATCGCTCTTATCATCAATAAGTTCCTTCTAATGTGCAATCAAAAACTACCCTCCTGTAACTTAAAAACTGTTAGACCCTCTGGAGCAACAGAGAACGGCAGGCCTTTCCTGAATACTTATCCCAGCCCAAAGATTCGGCTGTCTTTTCCCTTAAGCTGCCATTGAATTATTCCATTTTTTCTCTTTTTAATTATTGCATGTTTTTAATCTTTTTAATTTGATATTGTTTTAAGGAAGGGGGGTTAGGGTACTAATGTAATTATGGAACTTTTATGCTGTAAGCCGCCCCGATTGTGTTGCAGAGTGGCGGGATAACCTGCACCCGCCTCTCTGTATATGCTAGTTTTTATAATACAAACTGAAGTTACATCATAATTATGATGAACTCGTACTACTGAAGGTTAGAAAATTACATAATCTAAATTGGAAGTGACATTGCAAGAGCTGAAACTGGATGTTCAGGTGTAAATTTCACAGCAGTTAGTTGTGTACCTTCAAGTTATCTATAATTTATGTGACCCCATAAGGTGAAGCTATCACAAAGTATTCTTGGCAAGATATGGTCAGAAAGGGTTTGCCATTGTCTTCCTTTCAGCTGAATGTGACTTATTCAAGATCATCCAATTGGTTTCCGTGGCTGAGTGGGGATTTGAACCCTGTCTCCTGGACAACTAGTCCAACACTCAAACCACTGTACCATATTGGCTCTCACTTTAAAGCAGTAACATACAAAAAAGTAGAACAGGAGATCTCTTCCACAAGATCCAAGAAATCAAAGAGAAGTTTGACCAAAAGTGGGGATGACATATGACCAGCAGGGAAACACACTACATGATCAAGAAAAAAATAAGATCATGGAAACTATACCCTGATGAATGATAAAAAAGAGATGAAAGGATGACATTTTCATTCAAAGAAAAACTATTTGAAGACAAACCAACAATTTTAGAAAGTGAAGTGGAAGCTCCACTCAGGGCACTTGGGAGAAATAAATCACAAGGAACAAATGTCATACAATTAACTCTATGCTCTGTGATGGAATAAGTTACAACTTTTACTCATTGAGTAACAGGCCCAGAGATTAAAGGAAGGACAGAGTCTAGTAAAGACTGGTGTAGAAACTCTGTTTTGAGTGAAAGATGGGGAGCCAGTCATCTAAATAAGGGTACTGTAGGACCCCGTATCTGCTGGGGGTTGGTTCTGGGGGAGGCATGGATACCAAAAACCGTGGATAATAGCAAACACCATTGAAAATAATGGGACTTCCAATTTAAAATACCATAGAATTGCCTTGGAGGACCCAGAAAATGGCTAGAGAGGACACATTTTCTAGGAAGACTCTATGGTAGGTATGCTGTTTTGTGCTCCATGGATAATTGAATCAGTGGATATGGGGGTCCTACTGTATATTACTGTTCCCAGAGTGTGTGGGTAGACTGTTGTTGGATACAGTGACTTTGGGAGGGATTCCTCCCTAAGTCTTTTTCTGAGGTAGGAGGGTAACAGTGTTAGATCTTCTGTTGAGCTCAGCAATGGCTGAAGGGACCCACTGGGTTCAATTTCCCATGGGTACATCAGCAATATTAGATGAGCTGATAGAAAATGTTAACGATTCATATTTTCTCTAATACTTGGAAGGGAACTGTATGGCCCTCCAGATACTGTTGAACTGCAATTCCTATTCTGGCTAGGACTTCTGGAAGCTGAAATCCAACATCTGGAACACAACAATTCCCACACTAACGCTATTGCAAGGGTGGCCAACTTGTGACCCTCTAGATATTGTTGTTCCTCATATTCCTCACATTACTAGCTAATGCTGATGTGAGCTGCAATCCACTAATATCTAGATGACCACAAGTTGCCTAACCCTTCTCTAATAGTTACATTACAGTTGATCTTAGCGAAAAGGCTGAGAAGCCTAATTTGCCTTGCTGTTTGTCATTTTTTTTTTTTACTTGTTGAGAGCCAGTGGTATAGTGGTTTCAGCATTGGACTATGACTCTGGAGAAGAGGGTTCAAATCCCCACTTGGCCACAGCAACCAACTGGGTGACGTTGGGCAAGTTACACTGTCTCAGCCTCAGAGGGAGACAATGGAAGAACCCCTCTGAACAAATCCTGCCAAGAAACTCCTGTGATAGGGTCACTATAAGTTGGAAATGACTTGAAGGCATACAACAACAACATTAACCAAGTATATTCTCTAGTTTGTGACTGCAATAAACAATGTTGTTGTGTTGTTTACTAGCTGGATGTAAGCCATAATAGCAAGGCAGGGAATGAAAGGAAAAATAACGTATCTTTCATATGTTACACCTTTCACTGGGTCTGCAACACAACAAAAAAGGGGATCTGAAACTGTTAATATTAAAAACATTACCTTCAAAAAAATAATGTCCTGGTAAAGGAATAAAACTATGGAATTCATGAAGTTACCATAAGTTGACAGGCAACTTGAAGGCACATACACACACAAAGGGATACAAAGACAAGTCCCTCTTCACCACAGCCAGAGACTATCGCTATACTGTTAATAAAAGCTGGAATCAGATGTTTACGCACAAGATTTAATAATCCCATTTGAATCAAAAGGGGAATATGGAAAATTACAATCAGAATTGTTTAGAGATAATTTTGAATAGTGTATGATAGAGTAAGGTAATGAAAACAGTCAACAGCTTAACTGTTGGAAAGCAATTAATGCAAAATATATGCATTATATGTCATCCTGAAAAGTCGGAATACTGCATTAAAGGAACCATCTTAAATCATGGAAATTTTCATATAAAAAGTACACTATCCCATGCATATTAATTCAGTCTTAACTGTGTGTGTCATTTTAGTGCAACATAATTTATAGTACATACTGTCAGGGAAAAATGGATATTGTAGTAATATTACGTCTATAGGCCCTGAGAGTAAATTTCCATCCTGGGCAAAAAATATAAGTATGGCTTGACTTTCAATTAAAAGCAGGCCAGGCCCTGAAGGTTAGCTAATGTAAACACACAGTAGGTTAGAGCTTCACAACACCAGTTGTGTATTATCTATCTTGGAAGCAAGCCCATGTTACAGAGGTCTAATTGCTGAGTTCATGTGAAAGTCTTTTGTTTTGGTTTCACGTTGTCTATGCAACTCTGTGAGAAGCTAAGAAACTGTTTTCACTCTGTAGAGAATCACACAGCTTAGCCTGATTTCTAACTGAGGGCTGTATCTGTGTTCCATGCAGCCAAAATGTAGTTTTCATTTTAAAGTGAACTAGAACTTTAAAAATAAACTGGAAAAGTTTATTTCTGCCTGTCTCCATGCTTTTACACACTGAACATGTTTGGGAGCATCTATTCCTCACGCTTCTGCTGTTCTGTTATTGTTCCCTCTGAACATGTACAGATTGCTCAGAGGGGCTGCCAATTCTGACAGGTTATGGGCCCAGATCTGGACATATCATGGAGCCAGAGTGGACATGGGACTGTCCAAGATACCTTTTTTTGCTGTCTAAGTGTGTTACATTTTTTTGGATTTAATTTTGGAGATGCTTTTGGGATTCCTGTCTACACCTGACAAATCTGAAGGATCAGACCATAAATCCTGGATGCTGGAGGTGACTGTAAGCTGCCGAAGGAGCTGTCTGATGGTCCTAGCTGGTAAGTTACCCTGTTAAGGAATTTACTCAGCTGAGAGGGCTTGATATTTCAAAGGTGAAGCCATGGCACTCAGTCCAGGAAGAGGGAGTCTGCCTTTTGAGAGACTGAATGACAGGAATGATCATACTTGGGCTGTGAAGATGGAAGCCTATCTGCGCCAGCAGTTGATTTATGGCCCCATTGTAACAGCCCCAGGGCCCTCTGCTTTGGCTGATAATAAGCAGGCTGAAGAAAAGGCCAAGGCTTCAATCATTTTGGGGCTGGAGGACAGCCAGCTGGTGTATGTGAGATCGCGTGTCTCGGCTCAGCAACGCTGGCGAGCTTTGAGACAGGTTTACGCCCATCAATCTGCTGGCTCTCAGACTGTGCTGGTACGCAAGCTGTACAGGACAAGGCTGCAGCCTGGAGGGGATATAACTGCCCATTTAGCCCTGATGCATGATTTGTTTTGACAGACTGCATGAAGTAAACAAGGATTTTCGTGAGCAGGATAAATGTTTCATTTTGCTCTCATCATTGGATGAGAGTTATGACAGTTTGGTCCATAGTCTGGAGAATATTCCAGCTAAAGACTTGACCATGAACTATATTACTGGCCGTTTGTTGGAGGAACAGAAGGAACAGCTTGGGCACCGGCAGGATTTGCAGCCAGCAAAGTCCAAGGCTAATTCCACAAACAACTCTGCAGCTGGCTCTAAGGTGTACAGTGACAGTGAAAGGCCTGCATTTGCTGTGAAAGCAAGGAGCTGTTGGAGCTATGATGAGAAAGGACATATTACCAAGGACTATAAAAATAAACAATCCAAAAAGAAAAGTGATGGTAAGCCCAGTCCGAAAAAATCTGGCACCAGCATGACTATTTCTGCTGTGGTCTTACAGGCAACAAAAGGGCAAGTAAAAAAGCTGTCAACCTGGGCCCTCGATTTTCCATGTAGCCTAGAGTGACCAGTACATCCCTGACCCTGAGGCTTCGGGAGTGGAGACAGCGGAGGACAGACCACCGGAGAGCTAAGAATCTGTTGTCAGGGAGAAAAGCAGCCTGAACCCTCGAGTCCAGAATTGCCCTGATGAACTGGATCCTTCAACTCAGAAGCAACAAAGACTTCTCTTGGTCTAGAATGAGGCTCAGATAGTCAAGAAGGCATAAAATATGGTCAATGTCTTACAGAAGCTGCTGCCTGGTACAAGCCACAATCAACCAATTGCGTATATATGGATAAAGGATGACACCTTACTGCCATAAGAAACCCACCACCACTGCCATGACCTTCATGAATATGCAAGGAGTGGTGCTGAGTACGAAGGGTACAACTTGAAACCGATAAGCCCTGTGCATATCCCGAAACAGAGGTACCTCCAATAGGACGGATAGACTGACACACAGAAGTAAGTATCCTTAAAGTCCAGAGTGCAAACCAATCTCCTTCTTGCATCAGAGGAAGAATGGAAGCCAAAATGAACATCCTAAAGCATGTTGCACAGGTATTTTAATTCACGCCCTGAAGGTCCAGTATTGAAACAGAGGCCCCTGTCTTTCTTTGTTATGATGAAGTACCAGGAAAAGAAGCCCAGGCACAGCTGAGATGGTGGGACAGGTTTAATAGCCCCCTTTTGCAGTAGAGTATCCACCTCTTATAGCAGTATGGTGGAAGGAAGGGTGGATCGATAAACACCTAAGGGAGGCGTTCTCCAGAATTCAATGGCATAACCTCTTGCAACAATATTGAGAATTGAATCTGAGGTGAAGGTGGCCCAAGCATGGTGGAACTTCTCAAGCCTGTCATGAAAAGGCTGCATAGATTTTGGCGACACAAGAGAGCAAAGTGGTCATCCTGGTAGAAGTCAAAGGTGATGCTTTGAATAGTCACCCAAGCACTTCTTATAATGGGCAGACTTAAAATTAGGAGCAGAAGAGGCTGACTTTGACGCAGCAAAGGAAGGTCATGGAAGAGTACAAAGGGATCGTGCTTGGGATGCGCTGTAACCACACTTCGATGTTGAGCCGTATCTGTACCAGGTGGACCAAGGCTTTGACACAGGCTGAACAAGGGGGATGAAACTGTACTTCTTAACAATGGACGGCATCTTTTAGGTATGTTCAAATTTAGTGTCAGTCTCAGCATGGAACAAGCCCACCTCATTGAAAGGGAGGTCCTCAATTACTACACAGGCCTGAACAGAAAGCCCCAAAGACCTGAGCCAAGCCTGTCTTCAAAGAGAGACAGCACCAGCGTTCTCTCCAGTCAGCAATGTGATGCAATGTAGTGATTTATTGGCTAGCCAATTTATGAGCCTCAGTCTGGAGCAATGATGCTACTCTCAACAGTCCTCCTCTTCCAGCTTGTTCAGGAAAGGAGACAACTTCTCCCAGAACAGCTGCTGGTATGTGCCCATGCATGCAAAGCAGTTGGAGATCTTACAGATATGGGCAGCAAAATAATAAAATTTTCTGCCCATCGAATCCAACTTTTTGCCTTCTTTATCAGTAGGTGTTGAGTGTAATCATCTGGATGTTTGAGACTGAGCTGCATCAACAAAACTGAGTTTAGCTTTGGATGTTATCCTAGCCAAACAATGTCATAATCTTGTACTTTATACAAAGCCTCTATCTTCTTGGACAAAGAAGGTACGGAGGAAGGGTTTGCCCACGATTTGTGGATGACTTGAAGAAGATACGGAAGCATAAGTAAAGTAGCTGGGACTGGGGCCTGAGTTTGGACCTGATGGAAAACAGGATCATCAATTTGTGTCTGTGACTGTGTCACTAACAGGCCCAGTGATATTGCCATCTTCATCATCTGATCCACAAATGCTTGTAGGTCATCTGTATGTGAAATAGGGTCTGCTTCTCCCAACAGTGTTGGCTGAGACTTATGTATAGGAATATCAACTGACTCAGAATCAGACTCGGAGCCAGAGGACACTGAGGGAAGAGGATGATTGAGGGAAAGCTTGTGCTGCGGGAAGGCCCACACTGCCCAAGAAAGCACTTTGCCAGCAAAGTCTGGGAAGGTGGCAGGCAGCATGAGTCTAAACAAGTCCGTGGGTCAGTAGGAAACAGGCAGAAGAGTAATCAGGAACAGTCTGAGGTCAAGGCACAAATCAAGGCAAGAAAGTCAGCAGGACGCTTTCTCCGGGAAGATCAACTGATCTCTGACAAAGCCTCCATCACTTCCCAAGCATATATATAGCAATCAAGGCTTTGTCAGGTGCTTCTTGACAAGCAGGTTTTTCTCATAAAGTCTCAGAGATTTCCTTCGAGCTTCCTTTTGAGCTCAGTGCTGGGTATATGATGATGGAGTTAAATCCATCTCTACTTCATTGTCCTTATTTGAATTGGCAGGACTCTCTGCTGGGACTGGTGCCAACCCACTAGTGCCAGGCTCTTCCTCTGCTTGAGCCTCCAGGTTGGCAGGGTTCCCTGTTGGCAGAGGTGTAGATAAATTTGTGCCAGAGTCCATATGGCCATTCCCTGCCATGTCCTCCTCCTCTGATTCCATATCTTCATCCAACTCACAGAGCATGACACACACATGCAGATGAGGTGACAGCCATTGGTGGAGCAGCTTGGGGGGCCTGCCTGGAAGTAGGCTGGAGCAGCTGGGCCTTAGAGCAGGGTTCTGTTAAACTGCTAGCAGAAACTCCCGAATTGTACTGGTGGAGTGAGCCTCTGGATCAAACTGAGCCTCCGGCAGGGGGTAGAAACAACTATAGGGAGAGGTTGGTTACAGGAGGTAGCTGGAGGATGATGGTCCTCAGCAGCATGGGAATGTCTGTGACCCCGATGATATTTAGAGTGACCCTTGTTCCTATAGTGGTCAATATGAGGGGACTCATAATCCCATGAGTATCATCCATACTTCAAAGGGGAGCTTCAATACCAACAGTAGGATGAATGGGTCAAACTCAACATTACATCTCCAACCACAACAGACACTTTGGCGACCATACCAACAGTCATGGTGCTGAGATCAACACAGCCTCCAAGTGCAGCCATGTGAGGTGGAAAAAGAGTCGGACTGGGAAGAGGAAAACCGCAACCCAGAATAAACCAGTAGAACCATCTGTGTGGAGGAGATAGGAAGGAGAGGTCTTGAGGAAGGAAACCCTGAAGTAGAAGGCTGGGCATGGAGAGGTGTAAATCACCCTCACAATTGGTGATGACTCTAGGATTTCACCCTCAGAAACATTCTCCTGGGATTGCAGAGACCTGGGATTGCTGTGTAAGTGAAGCCACCTCTACATCCTCAGAGGACAGATGAAGTACTTCCAATTCTTGAAGAGAATGTTCACTTCAAGTACGGGATGTCACCAACTCAACAGTAGCTGGAACTGACTGGGAAACTGGTGTAGACTGAGAAGTAACATTGGAAACCACTTGTACAGCAGAAGCTTCAGGGGGGATGCCAATCTTTCTCCTTGGTGTGCTTCTTTTTCTCATGCTTGAGCTGCTGGATCATAGGCTCCATTTTGACCTATAGAGACTGGCCAGGAGTAGGGGGTGCTGGCATGAAGACCGACTGTCAGATGCAAGTAATGAAGAAGTCTTTCTCACCTTCGGAGGAATGCAAGGAGACCCAGACAGAGAATATTTGACTGGAGGGTGGGAGGAAGTTGAGGCCAGTACAGACTTCAAAGACGAACCCGAGATTGGTACGGACTCTGAGGAGCCTGAGCCTGATACAGATTTTGAGGAAGAAGCTCTGTCCAACAGCTCCATCTTGACAAAAGACAAACTCTGTTCCATTTCATTTGAGGGGTGAAAGTTCTACAGTGGGCATAAGAGACAACTACATGAGCTTCTTTGAGGCAGTGAAGGCACTTCAAGTGTCTATCCTTCTCTGGGATCTTAGCGCCACATGAGATGCTTTTCTTAAAGGATGCCAGTGAGGACAACTGGCCTGAAGGGTGAGCGCAGCCTTGCATAACAGTGCACTCCAAAGAATCGGTCCCAGTATGGAGAAGCCCAAACTAGTTAACTTGAAGAGGAATGACAAAGCCATAAGGCCAAACCAAAGAAAAAATGCAGTTCCTACTAATGCTGCTACAGAGTAGAGATGTAAAATTTTGGGAAATTGTGAAGCCATGGAAAATGGAAAGTGTCAGAAGAACTGAAAAAAAATGCAACATCAGCACTTTTTACAGACTGAAATTCACTCTGTTACTTTAGGAACATAAAATATGACTACGTACAATCTGATTTGGCATAAAATTATCACAACTGGTATATTAAATATAATGTACTCAAACAATTATTATAAACAGAATTTACTTTTATTTATTTTTTAATTTTTATTCGTAACAAATGGAGCAACAATCTCCTGAACTGTACTGAACCTCTCTGGTTTTGCTAGTTTATGTGGAGCAGGCCAAAAAAATAAAAATAAAATAAAAATAATAAAAAAAAAAACCAGAACATTACCATCAACATTAGTAACAAAGAAAATTATTTATATTTCCTCTCCACAGTATCAAACAGACATAAAGCACCCAGTCCCATAAAAAGAATTGAGGGGGGGGAGTGTGTGGAAGGGAAGAGGGAGGGACTAAGATTCAATGAATAGACATGAAATTTAATCAGACTCATTTTCTGAGCTATAGTTAACAGTATCAGTTTCAGATTTTATTAATCATGCTAAAATAAAACATTCCATAATCGATTTTCTTCCTTTTTCCAATTTTTCAGAAAAAAACAAAAAAGCTTCAGGAATTTTTTTTAACCCCCCCTGATTTTTAATGGTTTTTTTCCAGGCCTTCACATCTCTACTACAGAAACAGATGAAAAGGGACTGGTAGTTTCAGCAGGAAGGCCACTATACAGTAGCACTGGAAGTGGGCAGGGCTATAACCAAAATTCTTATGTAATACTCTAGAAGGTTCCAAAAGATACACTGTGCAGGTGCAGATTAACCTATTTATGTGAGTCACAAAGACCAAGAAGAATAATGCATAGACACTATCTGCAATAGAAAACAAAGAAAACTTCATTGAATGACAGATGAAACTTTTGAAAAAGTTAAATCAAGAGAGAAGCAAAAGATGAAAGATTCAGATTCAGCTGAATACAACTGTTCAGCAGCTTGTACATAGGGACAAAGAGAACTATTTTAATAATCAATACAAAGAAACAGAAGACACCAAAAATATAGAATGAAAGACCTCTTTCACAAGAACCAAAACAGCAAAGGGAAATTCAAACCAACAGTGGGGATGCTATATAACCAGCAGGGGAATACACTACACGATCATGAAGAGATAAAAAGACAACAGAAACAAGATACTGAAAAACTATGTAAGAGATGAAAGTATGACAGATTCCTTCAAGGAAGAATCTTTTGTCAATGAACCCATGATTTTAGAAAGTGAAGTAGAAGCTGTGCTCAAAGCACATGGGAGAAATATTCACCAGGAACAGAAGGCATATCAACAGAGATGTTTCAAGTTTGAGAGACAAAACCAAATCAGATTATAATTGAAATCTGGCAACAAATATGGAAAACAAAGGCCCACAGATTGGAAATGTTCAATATACATTCTGATTCCCAAGAAACAGGACACCACAGATTGTGGTAACCATAGAACCACTGCGTTAATCTCCCATGTAAGCAAGGTGATGCTCAAAATTTTACAACAAAGACATTTACCATACATGCCAGATGTCCAAGCTGGGTTCTGAAAAAGAAGCAGCACTAGGGATTGTATGGCAAACATATGTTGGATAATGGAAAACCAAAACCCAAAACATTTCAGAAGAAAATCAGCTTGTGTTTTATAGGTTACAGCAAAGTTTTGTTTGTGCAGATTACAAAAAAATATGGAATGCTCTAAAACAAATGGGTGTGGAACAATATTTGGTTGTCCTGATGCAGAACTTCTACTAAGGACAAGACACCACAGTCAGTAAAGATTATGGGGAAACAACGGTTTCCCATTAGCAAGGGAGTCTGTCAAGGCTGTATATTATCACTGTTCTTATACAGTATGCAGAATGTAAAATAAGGAAACTGGATTAAACTCAGAGGAAAGAGATATCAAAATTGGAGGAAGAAAATCAACAACTTAAAATACACAGAAGACATAATACTACAGTACTAGCATAAAATAGCTAGGACTTGGAATTGCTATTGAACTAAGTCAAGGAAGAAAGGGCAAAGGCAGGCTTATAGTTGAACGTTAAGAAAGTAAAATAATGATCACAGATGTTTTACAGAAATTGAAAATGGATGATGAAGACACTGAATTAGTTAAAAATGTTGTATACTTTATCTCAGTCATAAATCAAAATAGAGACGGTGGTCAAGTAAGACTAAAATTTATAAGGGCAGCTAGGTAAGGAACTAGGTAAGATCTTCAACTGCAAAGGTATATCATTGAATAGCAATATCAGGATAGTCCATGCCATAGTGTTTCTGATTTCTATGTATGGTTGTGAAAGCTGGACAGGGAAGAAAGCTGATAGGAAGAGAATAGACCCATTTGAACTGTGATGTTGGAATACAGTTCTGCAGATACCATGGACTTCCAAATATATATAAGTAAAATCCACCCGAGAGCAAAAAAAGCCTCAACTCTCCCCAGGTGCCAAAATGGCTGAACTGAGACTATGATACTTTGGATAAATCATAACTTGATCTGACTCATTAGTAAAGATGAAGGCAGTAGGAAAAGAGAAAGACTGTATTGTAGGTGGATAGACCTGATCAAGAAAGCCATAGTCCTGATTTTGCAAGACCTCAGCAGGGTTAATAACAGGGTGTCTTGGAGGTCTCTCATTCCTATGGTCGCCTTAAACTGAAATCATCCTGATGACAATTAACTACAAGTCATGTAGTAGATTGTGATATTAAGAAATTTAATATTTAATGTCCAACAAAGCATTTATTTGTAAATAAATCCAACACAACACAAAAATATGCTCAGAGATGCCTTCACTTCCAATTGCACTCTTTAACTGTAAATGGGATTGTTTTTAATTACACAGAACACACCAGTCTTCGCTGTTTAAGCTATTAACTGTCAATCAAATTAATAACAGCAATTTGCATTAATTTTCCCAGTGCAGCTGTTTACAGAATATTTTGGGCAGGCTCACTTCAAAAGACATGTAATAATCCAGTCACCAGAAAATGAGATCTGTTTGTTTTATTGTATTCTAGTGTTCATGATGACTAAAATATATTACTAGGTGAGCAGTGCTGAGGAGGAAAAAAAGTTGACTGGAGATAACAATTAGATCTGCCATTTTCAGATAATCTCCTCAAAACACTCTTTTAAATAGAGTGTTGTTCTTATCAATCTTTATAGGTGCAGGTTATATATGCTCCTCTATCATATTCTTCCTCTTTCTCAATTGATGATGAAGACTACTGGAGTCCTATCACTTTTTCCAATGTAAGACCAATGACGAAAGACATACCAGTTGGCTAAGATGAAGCCACTGAATTTAAACATCTGCCTGCATGTCAGCATGTGCTCAGGCTTAGTTCCGAAAGATGTCTAGCATATAATCAGCCTCTGACTGGGGATTTGTGCAGAAGACTCAATCTGTAATATCCTAACTAGTAAAGTCAAACTCAGTTCCAAAGAAATATAAAATGTTTTCCCATAAAGTCAGAGGCCCAGCATGGCAGGGCTTCTTCTACTCTACTTGCACCCCTGCTAATATGGTCCATGATGGCTAAATTAGTCTTTTAAATGATAACACAGTAATAATCCTCAGTATAATCTTGAATACAGGTTTGTATCAATCACTGAGATTTCAAATGCATGTCTCAGGCAGAGAACAAGTAGCAATCTTCAGAGGTCAGAGTTGGGCTGTAATATGAACAATGATTCCAGAGTTCATAACACAACTATACCATCTCAGGTTTGGGAACCATGAATTTAAAAACTTCAATATGCACATAATGATCAGTGGAACTCAGGGCTTTTATAACTGTGTGGTTTGTCTCAAATGATAAACAGCCTAGCTACTGAGGCAAAGGCACTAAACACACATAAATATGGCTGGATTCCAGAACCCTTAGGAGGTATGCACAGGCATTTACACCATTAATAGCCCACTGAGTGGTGTATCATTCGGTTGGCCTCAGGCATTGGCAAAAAGACCTACTTCCCCACTACTGAAGTGGCAAAAAAAACCCGTAGCCAGCATATGGAGTACACGACAAAATGAAGCAGGAGGCTAGTCAATTATAGCACAGCTGTTAAACAACTAAGACCAAAATTGAAAAATTAGCAAAATCAAATCAACACTACTTTCATCTAACAGGCTACTCTGATTAAGGAGATGCAAAACTGGTTAGAATATTTTTATTTGGTTTCAAAATATCCATTAAAATATTTTAAAAACTAAGATAGTGTAATGACAGAAAACAATCTTATCAGAATCCCATAGAAAGCCATGCTGTAGAACTGTTGTTGCTGTGTGCCTTCATGTTGTTTCCAACTTATGGTGATCCTAAGATGAACCTATCATGGGGTTTTCTTGGCAGGATTTGTTTAGGGGAGTTTTTGCCTTTGCCTTCCTCTGTGACAGAGAGAGTGTGACTTGCCCAAGGCCACCCAGTGGGTTTCCATGGCTTAGGGCCTTACTGCATTCTGAAGAAAAGCAGCAAGGGAACAGGAATGTTCCGTTTTCTGCGCTGCCTTACCGCATCCATCATCGTTTTTTCATTCCAGTCCTGTGGGGGTCCAAGGTAAAACTGTGTCTTTTTGCTAACCAGAAAAGCCCACTAGCAAAAAGACATGGTTTTACCTCAGTTCCCCATGGGAATGGAATGAAAAAACCGCTAGAAGGACAATGACCTCATGTGGTAAGGCAGCACAGAAAATGTAACGTTCTTGCTCCCTTGCTGCTTTTCTTTGGAGTCCAGTAAGGCACTTACTGAGGATTTGAGTCCTGGTCTCCCAGTGTCCTAGTCCAACGCTCAAACCACTACACCACACTGGCTCTCTGACTGGCTGTAGGACTGTTTGGGTACAAAAAGCGGCTGCTTAAGTCTCCAACAGTTTTTTGTCATGTTTGTGCCACATATTTTACAATAAATGCTCATTTGGCTAAACTGTCATAATGCTAATTCATCTACAGAAACAGAACTTGGATTCAAATTCCCCAATCACACTTTATTTGCAATTGCCACAACCCTGTTCTTGGAGGAAGAGATGAAGAGGCACACAGAAGTCCCATCAGGCCTGGGCCCAGAAGCAAAGGAAAGGCCCTCCCTCCAACCCAACTGCCACGGCTCTGGCCTTGGAAGGAAAGAAGAACCAGCAGTATCTGCTGGATTTAATCCCTATCCCCACTGCCATTCCCTTTTCCTTATGTGTAATGTCTTATTTTGACTGTAAACCTGAGGGCAGGGAACTGTTAAATTAACCATTTGTAAGCTGCTCTGAGACCTTTGTGGCTGAAGAGTGGGGTATAAATACTCTAAATAATAATAAACAATTAGTTTTATGCAATGTCAATTATCACTCTGGGTATAATAATTTCATTATTGGGCCCTTACATAATCCTGGATGATAAAAATAGAAGACACACTCAGGAAGTTTGGTAAATGAATTGCAGCTTCAGGTCTTAGATTTCACAGCCATTTCCCACCTCTAAATCATCTGCTGTTATGGATCATTTTTTGAAGTGAACACCAGTCTAGAGCAGTCTTCAGTTCTTTTCTAAAAATCAAAACATGTCTAAGACTACACTGATACTCAGGATTTTGAAATGTGCCCCTTTCAGAAGAGTTAGGGTGTGAAAACCCTGCCTTTTTTAACCCTCTTGTCAAAAATATGACTGTGGACATTTACTGTTAAGCTACCTGCAACTTTTCAAATTCATGTCATTAAGCATCAAATCTACTGCCTCCTCTAGAGCTCAAAATTTCTCAACAAATGTATATATACATATTTCATAGCACAGTTAACCCTCCTTAGGAAGTATATCTGTCCTTGCTAACAGGCAGCCTCTTAATCTAAAAGAGCTATTCACCATCAACAACAGGGCACAGAACAGAGATAGGTAAACACACTGGTATCAGACCCTGCAACAAACTCCTGACAGTAACTTTTCCTGGTATTTAGTACTCAGGAAACACGATTACAGCACCTAATGATACTAGGTACCACATCAAGCATTCATTCCACTCACAATCTTCTGAAGAGATACGGTAACAGCAATGCTCTTCTAATACTACAAATCAGTTTCTCTGTTTTAAAAAGAAATGAATACATTGACAGCAATCTGGCTACGCTCCACTGACTTTCTTATCTGCAACCAGTCCTAAGGCTTGATATCAGGTTCTGCAACTGAAAGAAGGGGGGTTCTTCCTTGGCAGGATGGAACTAAAAAGAGTTTTGGCCATGGTCTCTTGAGTTGGAGGAGGTGCCTGATTTCTGTCAGGTCAGTTCTCTACTGACACTTTGGGATTTTCTAAATGGTGAAAATACTCCTCATGGAATGCGAGGAGAATCCTACCTGTCTTAATGGCATTCCGCATCATTTTGCCGTATTGGGAAAGAGGGCCCCCCAAAACATCAAAAACTCAGCAGTTTTTCCTGGAGTCTTTTAAAAACAGTGAGGGTATGCACATTCCTGCTTGTTGGGATAAGCAATTCAATATGAATCACTTTCCCATAAGAGAGGAAGAGCAAAGCTGATTGGCTGGATAAGTGCAGGGGGTGGGGCTTGCTAACAAGGCAAATGCCTGCTGCTGCCATGTTGGATTTTCACCTTAGCAAGCAAGGGTTAAGGCGAGAAAATAGGGTGGGGTTTTTTTTTGCTTTGCTTTTCTGTTAAATCGAAAAATTGCTCTATCGTACCTTGGACATTTTTTTTTAAAAAAAGTTTGGCAGCTGCAAACTGAAGTAAGCACAAATGCAAGTAAATCACTCGCCACCGCCATCTTGCATGTGAAGCTTATGGCAGCAAAAACACCATTAAGACAAGTCAAAGCTGCTGCAAAATGCTATTACTGCAAGGCACTCTGGGGTTTTATTTGCCTTGTATAGACAAGCCCTTACTGAAGGACATTTCGCTATTTTCACAAATCCAATTTTCCATTTGTATTTAACTAGGACGTAACAGAAATGTAAAAAGTCCCAGGATGGCTAACTGCAAGTCAACAGCAACATAATTACAATTTCATATCAATTAAGCACAATTTTCTACTTTCTCCATTCAACAAATTGATCATAATAGGAATCCTCTGTAGCTAAATCTCATAAAGTTACACAAGTTTGATTCAGAAGTTCAATAGTAGATACTACCCTAAACACCATAGCACCTTATATGCCAAGAACCTTTTCTTCCATTCTAAAATGTCTCTACACCCTTGAAGACATTTGGAGTTGCTCAGTATTCCATTGCACTTAATAGGACACTTACAGTTCTTGCCTAAGCCTTCTGATTTTTGCTTTGGCATCTGCTAGCTCCACGGACAAGTGCTGTCTGCTTTCAGTGCGTTTCATGCCTGGAGATCCACATGGTGATTGTGCTGCTGATGCATGAGGTAGAAAATGAAGAGAATCCCGTTCTTCAGAGAGTTCTACGATAGTCTAAGATATTTTTAAAAAATTAAACAGATACATATAGGGAGAAAGAGTACTTTATGGTTAGACAAATGTAATTTATAAAGGGCTCAAAGGCAATGCTGGAGATCTTAAAATTTGAATTACAATTGTTTCAATTTTTTTCTCTTCATGGAACAAATATATTGGATCCCACCAAGTATGATCTATACCAGCATAACTGTTGACACATTCTTCGCAGGCTGGGGATGGATAAGATTTAGACAGGGAAAACAAGATTACAGAATGCCTCAATACTCTTTCACCCGGCCTAGCATCTTAAATTCAGTCTGCTATGGCTGCATTAAGTAAAATCTTTCATAAATACCCTCTGTAATATAGCTTTTGTCCTGACAGTGGAAATTTATCCAAAACAGGTCCATATGTGAGGTCATTTCAGGGCAGAAGCAACTAAGATCATTTATAGCTACTGTGGACAGATGCTTAAGATACCTTAGAGCATTTCTCAGTGTTCCCATCTGAAGCTAACGCAAGTTTTGTTCCCCTCTCCATGTTATTTTATTTCTGTTCCTCCTAAATCCTTAGCAAGCTTTTTACATTTTCTCCTCCTAATTAATACTTATAAAGGACCTATATCAGACTAAGATTTAAATATATAGAAAGATCAAAAGATAAGAATCTCTGCATTTACACTTTACTCATATCAAAAATTTAAATAAAGAAGGAAAGCACAGAAAGAATAGGAAACCCTTCCATTTGCGTGTAAAGCTAATGGAAATATAGGACTAACTGTAGATAAAGAGAAATCCCATGAAAGAATGTAAAGCTAAGAAGTAACTCATTTTAAACAAGCTATTATGTTAAATAGTCTATTTTTTAGCAGTTAACAACCTGGAACAAAATTACTTTTTTTGCTTGTAACAGCCATGACTGTCATTCACTACTTTTCAGTGGAATGAGACTGGGTGTCAAACCCAGTAATGCTGACCTAGTAACCCAGTGAGCTGACACAATCTGAGCAATGGGAGGGGAAGGAGGAAGGTCACTTGGGTGGCTGCTTCAAGCTGCAGCTGGCAACAGGGATGAGACAGAGAAACAGACAGGGTGAGCATGCAACTAAGGAGGAGAAAAGAGACAAACTGACAACATGAGCTGCACTACAGATTCTGACCAGCTGGAAATCTAAAAATGAAAAACCTTTAAAAAATCAGTCTGCCTTTTCTATACTGCTTCATTTTGTTGGTCAAAAGCACTGGAAAGTAGGGGGAAGAGTAGAAACTGATGCTACCGCTGCCAGAAAAAAAAAAAAGAGAGAGAGAAGGAAGGAAGGGAATGTGAATATGTGCATAATGGTGGCAAAGAGCTGCCTTGCCAGGCTGGTTGCCCAAACGGTAACACAGAATGGTGCACATGTATTGGATAGTGTGAACAGGAGAAGGAGGTTTGATGGGGAAGTAGGGGTTGCTCCTCTACCCATTTATGAGTGAAATCTGTTCACATAATGAATACTTATAAGAAATTTGTCTGTCCATATAGAACTCCAGCCAACTTAGCATTTACTTCATTTGTTAGGTTACAAATCCCACTGCATTCTAATTGATATGTGTTGTAGTCCAATGCACCTGAGAAGAAAGCGCTAGGAAAAAATTGCTTTGTCTTTTGCATTTTTGTCACAATTTCCAAGTTGTAATATCTGAGTTAGCCACTTGGGAGTGCCAGAGAGCACATGCCAGTATTTTTTATGGCACAGTAGCAACAAGCAACGTCCAATGAAGACTTTTTGTTGTTGTCTGACTTCAAGTTGTTTCTAACCTATGCCAACCCTAAGGCGACCGTATCAAGGAGTTTTTTTGGCAAGATTTGTTCAGAGGGGGTTTGCTATGGCCTTCCTCTGAGGCTGAGATAGCATGACTTGGCCAAGGTCACCCAATGGGTTTTCATAGCTGAGCAGGTTTTCCACCCTGGTCTCTTGGAGTCCTAGTCCAACAACAAACCACTAGACTGTGCCATTAATGAATAATTAATTAAGTTACTGTTCTGAGTAGCAGTAATGTTCTACTGAGTGACCAGAGTAAAATATTTAGGTTTCTCCTAAGTAACTCCAAGCTCTGCTCAAATGTCAAGAAAGAAACCTGAATGAAATAAAGTATGCCAGAGAAAAGATCAGCCTGCACTTCAAGGGAGGAATAATCCACTTATAGGGAGCAGCAAGAGAAGAGGTCCGAACTTAAGGAGCAGCAAAAGAAGTGGAGGTTTAAAAAGGAACAAAAAATGAAGAGAACCATGAAGATAAACAATAGCAGATGAAAAGCAAAAATATTTCAGTTTAATGCAGAACAGAAAAAAGAGGAAACAACTACCTGTAGAGAGTCATCCTCTACCTCAGATTTGTTAGGGAAATGGAAGAGCTACTAATTGTCTCTGTATTCTCTATGCTAAGAAATGTCACTGATAATGTAAATATAACAAGGACGACTAGGTAACTATTTGAAATGTTTTGATCTTGATTTTTATACTTGTGTATGGATCTGAACTCATATTGTTACACCCAAGATCCACCATCACCTGCTGATTCTCATTCTTCTATTAAATGGATTACGAGAAAATTAACAACTATATTCTTGCATTCTAGCAGCAGGGATCCTCATCTGCAGTGGATATTGATGTTTTCAGATGACAGCTATTCTTAACGCCAGGGGGGAAAATCTTAAGAAAATGATCATATTGCAAAATACTGGAATCATAATTAAAGTAACAGCTTTATAGCTGAAGGGACATGACCTGCAACCCAACAAAATGTATAAATCCATCAGAGTTAAAACTCTCAACTTCAGTTTTTGCTAACAGCTGCTTAATTACACAGGGAGGTAAATATTTTCATTTCTGTAGTAACGCGGGAGGGGGGCACCCTAAAGAATATAATTGAAAACTGGCAAGATACATACCTCAGAGTGTTCATCTCTCTCATCTATAAGTCTTTTTAAATGCAGTGCCATGTTTTTTAACAGTGGTTCAATACAGTCTTGTGACAGAGAATTGTCATCCATCCACTGGAGATCGAATACATTTTACTGATTATGAGTTACCTAAAGAGGATAAAAATCATATGAAGAAGTGAAAACTCTTCTGTTTTAATCAGAGGTAGGCAACATGTGGTTTGAGGGCCACACAGATCCCCTACCACTCGTCGTATGCTACTACTGGGCTGCTAAAGAGGGACAAGATGTATTTTCACTGCAAAAAAGGCACCTACAAAGTATGTACTTTATTTAAAAAACATACTGCATTTCTAAAAAGTGGAATTCAGCTTAAAACACGGTTCTAAGTATACACACAGACACGCACGCACACATGCATACACACATACCATTTGCAGCCTACAGCTGATGAACATCCTTTTTACTGTTTTTGTTTTGGAATATACTGGGCTCTTAACCTATAACGTACATCTAAACCTCTGTGCAAATCCATGTACATAAATAGCTATTTTCTAAGTGTTAAAGTCTGAATGTAACTGACTTTGGTGATTTACCATTTGTTTATCTTTTTAAAAGGCTGGATTTGTTGACATGTACTCAAATCTGGTTCTGAAGTTTGGGGAAAAAAGGCTTATGTTTGCTCCATGCACTTCGTTTTAAACCAAAATCTCCTCCCATACTATGTCACTGAGGTTCACTGGTGGAGGCTGAGTGTGACCCCTGGCAGTCATGGCCCCACACCTGGTAGAAGTTGCCTATCCCCAATTTAATGGTAAGGCTTACAGAACGATACACTAATTATGACTGAGTATGAAGGAAATGGTTGGAGCTTTTGTCTGCCTCAAGGAATAAGAAGACAGATCATGTTTAATCCATTTTTTAGGAATATTCTGCAATTCACATATTCCAAAGTTGTCCTAGAAAAATTCACTGAAGGATTTGATCCAGAAAGGCTCAAGGATTTCATCTAAGGCAGCTTGTAGACAAATAAAAATAAGATAGACCCTGCTTTCAGATTTACAGTCTAAGATGACATAACACAGAAGGAGAAACGGGATGGAGAGGGAATGAAATATATAGTTATTAGTGTCACAGTTAAAACATTTATAATAATATTCACTGGGGCTACTCTTGAATAATTAGATGTGTATTACAGTCCTTTACAATATCTTATTTTTAAATATACAAGTATTGCTAAAATATTTATATAGATACCTACTGTTTAATAATAAAACAATTATCATAGTTAATCTACATAATTTACTTTTATAAATGAAGTATTTCCCATCTCCCATTACAAACCAGTGGTTGGTTAACATAAAGACAGGCACCAAAATAAAAGTAAAATATGTGCTTTCAAGTCACCTGTTAATTTATGCTGACCTCATAAATTTCACAGGATTTTCTTAGGCAACTAACATTCAGAGCTGGTTTGCATTCACCTTCTTTTGAATATGGGATTGCTGTCATGTGCCTTCAAGTCACTTCCAAGTTATGGCAAGCTTAAGGCAAATATATCACGTATCACAGGTTTTTCTTAGCAAGATTTGCTCAATGGGGGTTTGCCATGACCTTCCTCTGAGGGTGAGATAGTGTGATTTGCCCAAGGTCACCCAGTGGGTTTTCATGGCTGAACAGGATTTGCACCCTGGTCTCCTGGAGTCGTAGCCCAACCTTCAAACCACTAGACCATGCTAGTAATTAATCAAATTACCATTCTGAGCAGCAGTAACTTTCTGTTGAGTGACCAGAGTGACTTGACCAAAATCACACAATGGGCTTCCATGGCTGAGCAGGGATTCAAACTCTTGTCTCCTAGAACCCTAATCCCACACTCAAACCATTTCACCAAACTTATTTAATTATTCACTTCAGATATTTCTGTAAGGGCTCCCAATATGATTAACAAATAAAACCCATTAAACAATACAGGTAAAAACAAATTGTTGTTCTGTGCCTTGAAGTCACTCTGGCTTACAGTAGGGCCCCCATATCCACTCATTCATTATCCAATGATTCAATGATCCACAGGACACAAAACAACAATTATTGCTATTATTTATTTATGTATTTATTGTATTTTATCTTTGTTTTAATTCTCTATTAGTTTAATTTAGTTTTAAGGGGTGGGAGGGTTAGGATTGGGAAGGATTGTTTTAACTTGCTGTGTTTTAATCTTGTTCTATGCCGCCCCGGTTGCAGGGCAGAGGGGCGGGTTAAAAATAAAAAATTTATTATTATTATTATTATTATTATTATTATACCAACCATAGAATCTTCCTAGAAAATGTGTCCTCTCTAGCCATTTTCTTGGTCATCCAAGGCAACTCTATGGTATTTTAAACCAGAAGTCCCATTATTTTTAATGGTGTTCAATATTATCCACTGTTTTCGGTATCCATGCACCCCCCAGAACCAATCCCCAGCAGATACGGGGGTCCTACTGTATAGTGACCCTAAGCCTGCAGTTTTCTTGGCAAGATTTGGTCATAGGGGGTTGCCTTTGCCTTCCTCTATGGCTTCAAGTGTGTGACTTGTCCAAGGTCACCCAGTGGGTTTCCACTGCCATCTGAGGATTTGAACCCTGATCTCCAGAATCGTAGTCCAATACTCAAACCACTACACCATGTTGGCTTTCTCCAAAACATTTTCAAAACACATTAAATACTGTTTGAAAACCTTTAAAACTATCTAAAACCAATCCTAAAATACAATTTTAAAACAGAACAATTTCAGACATGCCATGCAGAACAGTGTTGTTACCAGTCTGGCTGCTACAGTTTGCACTAGCTGCAGCTTATGAATGCTTTTCAAGGCCAGCCCCACATACAGCGTATTAAAGTAGTCTCATCAGGATGTAACTACGCATGAACATCTGTGACCAGATCTGCTTTCCCATGAAAAGGTGCAGCAGGTGCACCAGCCGAAGATGAGCAAAGATGCTCCTGGCCACCGCAGCCACAAGGCCTTCCAGAAGCAGTGCTGGATCCAAGAGCAGCCCCAAGCTATGAACCTGCTCTTTCAGAAGAGTGCAACCCCATCCAGAACAGACTGTCATCACAAGCCCAGGCTGTTCTTTCTACTAACCAACAGCCCTTCCATCTTGTCTGGACTGAGCCTCAATTTATTCCCTTGTATCAGGTTATTCACTGCATCCAAACACAGGACTTTTGCAGCCTCCTTGACATCAGTTGTAAAGGAGAGATGGAGATGGGTGGGTATCATCAGCAAACTTTTGACACCCAACTTGAAAACTCTGGTGGATTCAAAAAACATACGAGAAAGTACTGTCCCCTGTGGAACCTCACTGGCTAATGGTCAAAGGCAGAACAACAGTCCCCCTGCACCACCTTTAGGGAATATTTGACCAAGAAAGACTGGAACCACTGCAAGGCAATGCCCCCAAGTTCCATATAAGCTAAGTGACCTAAAAGGATACATGGTCAATGGTATCAAAAGCTGCTGAAAGATCCAGGAGGACCAACAGGGATGTACTCCCGTTGTGCAACTCCCAGTATAGGTCATACACAAAGGAAACTAAAGGCTTTTTCTGTCCCATAACCAGGCCTGAACCCAGACTGGAATGGATCAAGGCAATCTGTTTCATCCAAGAAAGCCTGGTGTTGCCTAGCAAATGAATATAGGCTCATGAATATAGCTTACAGCACCAGATAGTAGTAGTAGTAGTAGTAGTAGTAGTAGTTATTTATTCATTTATATCCTGCCTTCCTCCCAATAATGGGACTCAAGGTAGCTAACAACATATTTAAAACAATACAAATTAATACAAAACCATTTATAAAAGTATCAAGTATAAGATTTTTTTAAAATTAAACAGCTGATGTTGAAACATTAAACACTAAAAATATTAAAATGGATTAAAAGACTACAGTTGTCCCTTCATATTCGCCGGGGTTTGGTTCCAGGGCTCCCCGTGGATACCAAAATCCATGAATACTCAAGTCCCAATATATGCGCTCTCTCTCTCTCTCTCTCTCTCTCTCTCTGGCTTTTCTTCACAAACCAAGATTTAGGAAGGACTCATCCCGCGCTTTCTGCAAGCACGCTGATGACTAAAAAGGCCAATCTGAGACAAACAAGTCCGGTTGCAGAAAGCACAGCAGAAGGTCTCCTTGGGTGATGTTGCCAGGTTGTGATTCTTTCTGCGTTGTCATTTTCAAGCCATGAATACTTAAATTCGTGGATACCAAATCCGTAGATACAGAGGGACAACTGTATATACAAACCTTAAAAACAGCACCACAGCATTAAAAAGCTCAACCCTAGTCAATATGTAAATGCCACAAAAAATGTTCCATCCTGCTGACAGGAGGAGAACAAGGACAGGGCCAACCTGACCTCTCTAGAGAAGGAGTTGCAAAGTCTGGGAGCAGCCACCAAGAAGGCCCTCTCCCTTGTTCCCACCAAATGAGCCTGGGAAGGTGGTGGGACAGAGAGAAGGGCTTCTCCAGATGATCTTAGTGTTTTAAAGAGCTCATAAAGGGCTAAATGGTCCTTCAAATAACCTGAACCCAAGCCATATAGGGCTTTATAGGTCAAAACAAGCACTTATAATTGTTCCCGGAATGGACTGGCTGCCAGTGGATCTGTTGCCACAAGGGGTGTGGACAACATTTTTCAACAGTTTAACATAGATGTTAAATAGCACAGGGGACAAAACAGAACTCCGAGGGGCTCCACAGGCCAATGGCCAAGGAGTCAAGTAGGAATCCTCCAGCACCACCATCTGAGAGCACCCTCCAGTCCTTGGAAGGCTCCCTTCCAAGTACTAAACAGGCCTGACCCTACTTAGCTTGCAAGATTAGACATGGTCTGATGTTTTCAGGGAATTTAGGTGGAGACGTGCAACAAACTTCACAATACAAACATGTAATCTTCTGATATTATAAACCATATTATTCTATTCATAAAAATGCCACTTGCAATCATCCCCTTTTCTTACCCTTTGGACATAGCAGACTCCATGCCTTTTAATATCAGTATTACCTCATAAACCTTTCCACCCCTTCCAATGTTATATGTTTAACTTGCATATTAGTCCATTTTACCCCTTAATCCAAAACTCTCAGTTCCTTACCCAAAAATTTCCCTTTGTTTCCTGACAGTCATTCTTTTATATCCTAAATGCTGCCTATCCCTGCCTGCCCCCTCACAAAGCATCATCTCTTCAGTCTTTTCCCAGATTATGCTTTTCTAACTTTCCTTTCCAATATTATAAATAACCTTTCAAAAATACAAAGGCTTTTACACACCCTTCCATGGAGAACTATGAAAGCACACTACACCTTTTGCTTCCTCAAAGCCACTCAATTTTTTTCTGGATTCTGCTTTGGTAACAAAGGATAAACAAGAGTAATTTCAGCAACCCTTTAAATACACTGCTTAAAAGGACAGGTTGCACACCAGTAACTGTAACTCTCTGAGTGGTCATCTGTGAAGTAACACATATGGGTTCCCTGCGCCTGCACAGTGCATCATTCGGAACTTTCTAGAGCTAGTATGTGTTTTAGTGACAGCCCTGCCCACTTTCTCCATTCCATATTAACATGCTTCCCACCTAAATCCTCAGTTCCATGGACACCGATGTAGCAGCCAAGGACCTAAGGACAGGCAGGACATGTAGCAGGGAGGATGGGTGGAGCTGTGTGAGTTTACAGATGATCATTCAAAGAACTACACTTACAGGTGTGCAATCTGTGCTTCTCTGTGGTCTCTGTGACTTACACAAATGGGAGACTAGCAAGCTACTAACCAGAGGAGGAGGGAGTATTATGCCAGACATAAGAACAGCACAGCCTTCCCAACAGCGGCATCACCCCTAGACCTAATTTCCAATCTGTAGAAGGAGATGCCCTCCAATGTAACAAACCTTTTTTTTGTATCATTTCTTTTTATTCGTTTATAGTAATAAAATACATAACAATTCCATGGAACAACCCTTTAAAAAACAGAAGTAGTAGCAGCCATGGCTCTTGCTAAATGGCCACACGCACCAACTGGTTTTTTTCCCCCTCACAAGTTCATAAGCTACGTGTATGGTAGAAACCACCCATTTACAGAAATGTTGTTTCGACACAAGTAGTCCCTTCTTCCTCGAAAAGTAACAATTGAAGAGTAACAGACAAAGATTCTCTGAGAATTGTGAAAGCTAAGGCCCTTCTGACATGCAAGCAATGAAGGGCCAGTTCCAATTCTGAAGGAGGATTCTGTATCAATGCACGCAGAAGAATGTCCTGATTGAGATGAAATGCTGATACCATCCTGGGCAAAAAAGAAATGTCCAACCTGAGTACAATTTTATCCTGATGGAATCAGGCTGGTCAACCTGTAGGGCACATAGTTTCCCTGCTCACCTGGCTGATGTAATTGCTACCAAGAAGGCAGTCTTCCAGGTAAGTACGCAGAGAATGCAGGATGCCACTGGCTTGAAAGGTTTCCTGGAGAGTTGTGACATCACCAGCTCCAGGCTCCATTGAGCTGTTGGTCCCAAAACTGGAGGATGGAGATTTCTATAACCCTTCAGAAACCTCTTGACAAATGGGTTCTGGAAACAGGAGAGCTTGCCAAGGGATTGAAATTTTGCCAATATTGCTACAAGGTAACACTTGATGGAAGAAAGAGAGAGAACTCTTTCAGAAAGGGACAGGAGGACTTCCAGCATATGAGCAATCGTCGCATTTCCCAGAAAGATCCCTCAAGGTGACAAGAAAGCCAAGAACTTCTTCCATTCGTAGGTATCGGAACGATGAGTGGAAGGCCTATATGCGGCAGGAATGACGTCACTTATGGGCTCAGGGAGAATTGCTAAAGAAATACCCTCCAAGTCATCAGTCTGAGAGTGTCCAAGTCCAGATTCCTCACCTTCCCCTCATGGATCATCAGGAGATTTGGTTGATACGGGAGCTTGCAATAGATGCCTCAAAATAGGTGCAGGGGTGGAGCAAACTAAGGCTGTCTTGGCCACCACAGTGTTATCAGAATGCACCTCACATTGTTTCTGTGGATCTTGCCTATCACCCTGGTGAAGATGTTATTGTCATCGGAACCTTCTGTGTTGTTACTATGATTAATCTCATACTTCGCACTATAAGAAACACCATAGCAGTTCCACATCCAGGCGTTATAAGACACGAAATGGGCCCACTCTGGCTCTAATCTTCAACAGCTAGGTTTCAAGTCCATCAACATTTTCCATCTTGTCTTCAGTCTCCATCACATCAATGTCTGGCCCTTCAGCAATCTCCATCCTGTTATCAGTTTCTGTCCTGTTGTTAAGACACAGGCAATCCAACCATCTTCTCTATCTCATCAACACTCTCCATCAGCAGACAAGGCCCACCTATATGTCCCCTTGTTCAAAATGGGCAGAATGGTCACTGCATGTGCACCCACCCTTGGCTGAGATTGGGTCTCCATCGGCTACTATTACTGGGGCTAGATATATACCAACACTGAAGAGGAAAGCTTTCATAGAAATAAGGTGGAGAATCATTGTGAAATCTGCAGTATATCTCAGGAGGTTTGGCATAACCCTGACAGTGAGTATGAGAAGACAGATGATAATGACATCTAGGGGTTTGAGATCTTGACCAGGAAGATGAGGTCAAACAAGAACCTGAAGACATCAGAGACTGAGAACGGTAGCAACAATGGGACTGAATGTGTGGAGGCCTCAGAACCAGCAGATGATGATGATGATGATATTTATTTGTAGCCCGATTTTCTCCCAAAGCTGGGATCAAAAGTAGCTCACAGTTTTAAAAAATCAACAAGGAATTAAAATATACAAAAAGTGCACATTAAAACAGAATTAAACCCATTATATCACTAAAACTTCAAGATATTAAAAAGAATAAAATATACTTAAAAATATTAAAAACTTTTTAAAAGACAAAATGCTTTTAAAAGCAACCCAATAAAACCACTGAAACTTAAACCAGACAAGACAGAGGTGCTCTTGGTCAGTCGGAAGTCAGATCAGGGAATAGGACTCAGCCTGTGTTAGATGGGGTTACACTCCGCCTGAAGATACAGGTTTGCAGTTTGGAGGTACTCCTGGACTCAGCCTTGAAACTGGAGGCCCAGGTCTTGGCGGTGGCCAGGAGTGCTTTTGCACACTTAAAGCTAGTGCACCAACTGTGCCCGTTCCTTGATATACCAAACTTGGCCACAGTGGTACATGCCTTAGTTACATCCCGCTTGGACTACTAGAATGTGCTCTACATGGGGCTGCCTTTGAAGAGTGTTCAGAAACTTCAGCTGGTCCAAAGAGTGCAGCCAGAATGTTAACTGGGGCAGGTTAGAGAGATCATACCATGCTCTGTTGAAACAGCTCCACTGGCTGCCAGTCTGTTTCCGGGCACAGTCCATAGTGCTGGTTATGACCTGTAAATGCCCTATATGGCTTTAGTCCAGGCTGTCTGGCAGACCATATCTCCCTCTATGAACTGGCCAAGGCCCTGCAATCTTCTGCAGAAACCCTCTCTCAGTCCCACCACCATCTCAAGTATAGCTGGTGGGGACACAGGAGAGAAGCCTTTTTGGTGGCTGCCTCTAGACTCTGGCACTCCCTCCCCAGGGAGGCCAGATGGACCCCTCCCTTTTGTCCTTCCGGTGGCAGGGCAAAACCTTTCTATTCAGGCAGGCTTTTAAAAGAACAGAAGCCTCGGAGTCTCCCCAGGAAGGCAGTGGGAGGGAGGGAGGGAGGGAGGGAGGGAGGGAGGCTGCCCCCTCCGCCTTCCTGAGCGGACTCCGGGGCTTTGAAGCCCCAGAGCAGCCTTTGGAAGGTCGGGGAAGGCACAGGCAGGAGGTTGCCCCGCCTCTTGCCAGCCTTCACGAAGGGGCTCGAAGCTAAATCGCAAATAATCAAAACCACGAGTGTGAAAGCCGCAAATGTGGAGGGGCAACTGTATTTATTTTATATGAATGTCTTTGAAATAAAAAAAATAATAAAAAATTAAATCCTCACTGATTGCATATCCCAGTATCCTGACAGAAGTGACTACTACGGCTTGAGAGGTATCCCATTCACCAGTAATTGTGGTTGCTTTGGATGGGGAGATTGTGGAGTCTTCTCAACATATTCAACATGTCGCTCTCTCTCTGGCTTTTCTTCGCAAACGAAGATTCAGGAAGGACTCATCCCGCACTTTCTGCAAGCACGCTGATAACTAAAAGGCCAATCTGAGATAAATAAGTCTGGTTGCAGGAAGCACAGCAGAAGGTCTCCTTGGGTGATGTTTCCGGGTTGTGATTCTTTCTGTGTTGTCGTTTCTCTTCAAGACTTGTTCGGTGTGAGCTCTCAAATGAGGCTGCAGCATTGTGGATAGTGCGTCTCCATGCCTCCCGATGTGAGGCCAGAGCGGACCATTGTTGGTGATCAATCTGGCCGAGCCTGAGATGTTGTTTCAGGGAGTCCTTGTATTGCTTTTTTGGAGCGCCACTCTTATGCTGTCCCGTGGTGAGTTCACTATAGAGTACTATTTTGAAGAGGCAATGGTCCTCCACCCTAGAAATGTGCCCTGCCTAGCGCAGCACCACCACATATGGAAAAGGGTGTCCTCTATCTCTCCACATTTCCAACAAAAGTTTTTTATTTTCTTTATACATTTTTGCTAATTTTTGTGGTGTCATGTACCAATGGAACATTAATTTGTACCAATTTTCTTTAAGTTCACTACATGGGGAAAAATTTATATCTTTCTTCCATAGGTTTTCCCATTCTACTTATTGTATACTACGTCCTATATTCTCAGACCATTTAACCATATATTCTTTTACTGTTTCTGCTTCTAATTCTAATTTCAATAGTAGCTTATATATATTTGATATTGTATATTTGTCTTTATTCATTATCAATAAGTCAAAGTCTTTTTTACATTGTTCTATTCCTTGTAATTTCTGATCCATTTTGCATCTTTCTGCAATTTGTCAATATTGAAACGAATTATAATTCATTTGTTCAGCCTCCAACTCTTCTCTTGTTTAAGTTTACTTGCTCCTTTATACAAAGTTAGTAAGTCTTTGTATATTCACATACGAAAATATAATATATTTTTCTTCATATATCATTTCAGTATGTTGGAAGGCTTCCTGTGATGAAACCCATAAGGGTAGTTTGTTGTATATTTTTTATTTCATTTTAGTCCATATTCTTAGTAATGCATTTCTAATGAAATGATTTTTAAATTCTTTATCTATTTTGGCTTTTTTAGATCACCAAAGGTATGCGTGAAGTCCATTATCTCAAATTGGCGCCTTCTAAAATTGCTGTTCTATCATTGTCTAACACAAACCAACCGTATAACCATTGTAGACCACATGAATCATAATATAATTTAAAATTGGTTAGTCCTAAGCCTCCCCTTTACTTCTCATCTTGTAGTATTTTCCATTTTATCCTCAGTCTCTTATTTTGCCAAATAAAATTAGATATTTATTCCAAATTTTTAAAATGTTATTATTTCCTAATATTGGCAAAGTTTGGAATAGAAAGAGCATTTTAGGTAAAATTGTCATTTTTTTTCAGTTGATATCCTCCCTAGTAGAGATAAGTTTAATTGTTTTTCAAGTCTTTTTTAATCTCCTCCCATAGCTTCTTGTAATTATTATCAACTAAGTCCATGTTATTTTTTGAGATAATAATTCCCAGATATTTGACTTTCCTTTCTATCATGAAGTTGGTTTTCACACTCAGTTCTACTTCCCCCCTTTTTAATCTATGTTTTAGTAAGGACCATTGTTTTTTTCTTTATTAACCTTGAATCCTGCTGGGTTACAATACTCTTCTAATGTAGTTTGAAGTGCTTCAATGGATTCTAGTGGATCTTCTAAAAAAAACGACAAGATCATCCGCAAAGGCACGTAATTTATATATTTGTCTTTTTATTCAGACTCCTTGTATTTTTTTATCTGCTCTTATCCTCCTGCTTAATAACTCTAAAACTATTATGAATAAAAATAGGGAGAGAGGGCATCCTTGTCTTACTCCCTTCTCAATTATAATCTGTTGAGTTTTTTTCTCCATTTATTATAATTTGAGCTGTTTGGTGTTCGTATATTGCTTTAATCCAGTTCATATAATTATTACCAATATCTAATCTTTCTAAGGTTTCCCACATAAAATACCAGTTTACACTATTGAAAGCTTTTTGCACATCTATAAAAATAAGTGCTAGTTTTTCTCAGGATGTTGGTCGAAATAATCAGATTTAATACTGTTCTTGTATTTGTATTTTAATTTTTGTAAGCTGCCCCGATTGTTTTTAACAGAGGGGTCGGGTATAAATAAATTTTATTGTTGTTGATGTTGTTGTTGTTGTTCTGGTATTGCTTCTTAAATGTGTTTTTGGCAAGAAACCCATTTGGTCCTCATGAATCCATTCAGCCAAAGTTTTTTTTCAATCTTTCCGATAGTACTGATGTGAATATCTTGTAATCAACATTTAGAAGTGATCCTACATGATCAGTATTGTAGTGATCTGGGAGACAATTGAAGTGGTGCAAGGACTGATAGTATCAGGGCCAGTAGCAAGGACGTACGGATAGTTGGTTCTGAGATCGGTCTAGAGGATGGAGGAGAAGGCGGTGGCCTAGAGATTGCTTCCATGGTACCAGGAGTCAGAGACAGAGGTCAACGAGGTAAGGGCTGTTGAAGAAAGGGAGATGGTGGAGTACAGTACCGACAGAGTAGAGATTCAGGAGGCAGGTGAGGAGGAGATACCCAAGGGCATCTGGCATGAGAAGAATGAGAACAGCTTTGGTATTGGTATGGAGACTGAAGAGTGGACCACTCATGGTGATGGTACCAATCCCTGTAAGATGGTGAATATGATAAATAAGAAGGGCATTCTCTCTACAAGAATGATATACAATGGTTATATCATTCTACAACACTGAAGTATAAGGAGAATCTTCTTGGTATTGACAGACTTGGTGCAGAGTATATAGGAGCACTCCCTAGCAAAGGGAGCTCTGTCTCTCCTAGGCAAGGGCAATGGCCGTAGGCCATTTGACAAGACATAATGAGCCAGAATCCAAGCTCACAGGTCTGCGGAGTATTGTAGTTGGAGAAGGCATGGTCGCGGCAGATGGTACAGTAGTCGGAACTGAGTGGCATATGCTAACAATCTGAGAGGTCAAGTGCTGCAGTTGCCGATGGCATCGAAGCCAAAACAGAGTGTTCAGGGGCAATCGGATGCTTTTGAAGCTTCAGACATTTCTACTCCTTCGGGGCAACAACCTCCCCAGATTCTTTAGGATGAGACTGGTCTCCTGGAGTAGCAGGCCTCTTCTTATCAGCCTTAGAATGACCCTTCTTTTTAGGTTTCTCAGTAGTACCAGAGGGTAGTGTAGTTGGTGGTGGATCTTCCATTGCCACAACAGAAGATGTTTCTGTAGAAGAGATAGGATGGGCCGGTACTGAAGATAAGAACAATGGTGGGATTGAGGTCGGTATCAATGTTGAAGTCGGCACTGAAGGCACTGAGGAGTTGGCCGTACACAAGTGAGAAAGAGAAGCTCAGATGAGGAGCTTGTCTAATGTGGCTTCGTCAGCAACCTTTATAGATTTTCCCCAACAATATACCTTGAGTGTCTGGGCCCAATTTTTAAGGGCTTGAGAAATGAAACCACAGCAAATAGAACAGAGTTCCACTATGTGCCCTTCTCCTAGGGGAAAAAAAGGCAGTTGTTGTGGCTATCAGGAAGTGAAAATTTCTGGCCCCACGTAGAGCAGAGTTTAAAGAGAGAAGGAAAGACCATAGAAGAGAGACAAGTGGCAGCAGCAAAGAGAAAAGGAAAAGATAAGTACTAGTAAGAATAAAGACAAGAAGGACAAGCTACCCAGCAAGAGAACAAAACAAAGCTACTCTAGCAGCAGATGGAAAGAAACTGAGAAGGTAGCTTGGTGGGCTGTACATGTAATAATAATAATAATAATAATAATAATAATAATTTTATTTGTATCCCGCCCCTCTACAAATGCAATCAGGGCAGCTTACAGCATTTAAAATATACAGTCATCCCTTCACATTCACGGGGGTTAGATTCCACAGACCCCCGCGAATGTGAAAATTCCGCGAATAATGACTGCCCCCCTCCCCCACCAAAGCAACCACGGGGCCTCTGGAAGTCCCATAGTCGCTTCCCCCGCCTCCCCTTGCCTTCCAAGGCCTTCACGGGGCCTCCGGAGACCCTCCCGAGGCCCCGTGGATGCCTCCCCGGCCCTCCCCCCTCCTTCCCAAGGCCTTCGCTGGGCCTCTGGAGGCCCTGTGTCGCTGCTTTTGGGAGGGGGGGGGCTCCCAAAACCGCGAATATGCAAAACCACGAATGCTAAGTTCGCAAATGTGGAGGGGCAACTGTACATACAAGATGCTCCACCCCCCTTAAAATGCAATTAAATAATTAAACATTTAAAACATACTTAATAAATACTAAAAACAAACAATAAAGATAGCTGTATTGAGATCGGATTAAGTTAGATTTTTCTTTCTGATGACCGGGTATCTATTCAGGAAAGGCCTACCGGAAGCGATCTGTCTTAAGTGCTATTTAGGGTGGTAATGTGATGGATCCAGGCCGGACGTGGAATAAACAGGAGGGGACAGGGTTTCCCACCAAGCTACTCAGCTCTAGAACATTCCAAATGGAGTCTTTGCGCAGGCACAATACCCATTTGTGTGAGGTGGAGAGACTGATGAAGAATAAAATTTCTTTCATGGGATAGGCTTAAATACTATCTCTTATCTGCCTTTGATATAATATCTCAAGTTCTCTCTAACTTTGCTCTAGCTACTGTTCTGCCTGCTTCACTGCCCTTAGAAAGCCAAGGAGCAGATTTGACTGTGATTAGTAGAGGGTATCTAGGTGGCGTCAACAGTCAAAGTCATTTCTGAATTCCAGTTAGGGCTTGTAGTATGTGGGGAAATCATTATTGTAATGCAATACAATTTTGTGTATCCTATGTTATTTACCCTGCATGCTTCAGTTCTCCCACACCCCCTTCTCTTATTTCACTAGACAATTTCAGCCAACTGGAGCAATGGGTCATTCATCACATGACCTAATTTAAATATTATTACACTTTGTTTAAGGGTTTTTTTTTATGTTAAGGCTCCATGCAGCTGTAGCCATGTTGCTGTTGTTGTTTTTGAGTTCCTTTCAAGTCACCATGTAGCCCACACCGCTCAAGGCTAGGTGAGTCTTATCCTACCCTAAATCCTCTTAGTTAGCTAGGGACTTTTTAAGTTTGTTTTAATATGTGGATTAAGATTGATATACCTTCAGTAAACTTTGGATATGCATTTTTAAACTGACTTCTTTGTTGTTTTTAATGAGTTTAACTGATTGGGTGATCAGACCACACATTTAAATGTTAATTGAGCTGTGTCTGCATTCCAATGCGTTACTCTGCCTGAATTTCAGAGAAAAGGTTTTTACTTTTAAAGAAGATATTTTTATTTTTAAAAAGGGCTAGATCCCTGGAATTTTTAAATACATTTTTAATTTTAGACTCATACCTCTCTACAGGGCTCCCACAAGACCACTGATCATCTGAACTGGAACATTTCAGAGAAACACCAGGAAAGTATTCAGTTCTCCAAGTCTCTGAGGCAGGCAATTCTAATAGGTCTGTCACACCTGTAGCACCTAATGACACTCCCTAGATTAAATCTAAACAGGGAGGAATTTACAGTGTGTTCTTTGTAAGATACTGCCTGCATAACCTTTTATAAATATCAATCACATTCTGCTTATCAAATGATGATCAAGACATCTGGCTCCCTTCTAAAATCTTTGAATAAATTATTATTTTTTAAAAAGTAAACAAGATAATACCTCTTGTATATGGGCTGCGACAGCTGCTCTTACATCAAAATTTAAACTTTGAATTCTTTCAATGAACTCTTCTTTCTTCTGGCACTAAAACAAACATAAACATAAACATTTACTCACAGCTGGCTTAACAATTCAAACGTACCTCAGTGTTTTTCTTAGTAATGTAGGGTACCTGAAATAGCTAAATAACTTATTTACATAAATACTGATCCAATACCAATATATTATGTAAAAGAAAAGCTGTCAGTGGTGTGGCTACCTGACAATTATTGACTAATTTCGTTTAATCAAATGGTTTCTGTAAAGACAAAACTAAAACATGCCGTCCAATATCATTGTTATATTTGTAACTGACAATGGCATTAACTTTTACTGCCTAATTCTACACTCCCTAAGACTGAGGTTGTGCCAAGAAGACTGAGAGCCATACAATACTAGTTTAAAAGTTTTTGTTTTAACAAAAGGGGAAAGGTTGATTTCCATTTTTATTGAATATTAGTCTCCAACTCATTTTTTCCATGTCCTCTTTTGCCTTAGTCTGTAACAGGAGTGTCATCAAGTTAGACTCGAGATAACATGCACAAGAAAAAAATGAACTAACAAAAGTAAGGTTAGTGTTTACATCTAATGATTAGTCACAATAGCAGCTTATTTAGAATTGCATGTAAGTAGGAATATACAGAGTGCTAAAACTCAAGACCCATCAAGTTATCCAAATAAATATTATGGCCAATTGCATAAGTAAGCAGACCTACCTGAACTGCACAGCCAAGCAGGAGTAGAAGTAGCTTTTTAACCTCTTCAGTGCCTTGTTCTGAAAATGTTTTTAAAATAGTATACAATGTATGCACTTCTAGGTAAAAATGAAACAGTTCCTGTTCCTGTATGCATTAATATGCTATCAATTCCTTTTTTTACTACTGTTTGTTTACTACTAAACTTTTTACTATCATTTGTTTGTGCATTGTGCAAGGTTTATAGGACGTATGGCTATTAAACTATACTATGATGCAAATTTAAAAACCACCATGCCGGGCCAGATGTAAAGCTTAACTAGCACAGCCTTCGATTCACACAGAGCTCAATTAGTTTCTTAAAGAAAGCCAAGAGCAAGATATGAGTACAAGGGTACACTGTTCTTCATGCTTCCAAGCACAGAGGCATACAATCTCTCATAATACTAGAGGGAAGAGAAAAGCTGAGGACAGTCCTCTTCAGAACCTGAGCTGCACAGGACTATAAGTAATTTAATTCTGGCAACTTCTGGAACTAGTGATTTCCTTCACCCTAGCCAAGAAGGTATGTTATGCTGGCTGGCCATAATTTACTTTGAGCATTGTAGATTTAGTAGCAGTCTTGCACAGCTCACAGTAGAAGATGTAAGCCAACTGGTGGTAGGAATGGGAAAGAAATTCATATCAACCAAAAGTGTTATGAATCTATCTAATTTGTAGTCTGCAAGATTACAAACCTGTTACATATGAAGAAATCACAAGAAATCTCACTTTTTTCTGTTTCAAATTATATTCAAATAAGTGCATACAATTCAAAATTCACTCATTTATTAATTAAAATATATATATCTCACCCTTTATCCAAGATGTCAGGGTGACATACAATGAAATCAACTTCAACAATTTAAAATATAAAAGAATAAAATGTAACATATAATCCAAAACATATTAAACTACCTAACAAATTCAAACAATTCAATAGTAAACACCATGTACATGTATGTAGACACTGGATAAAGTCATGAGACCCTCAAAGGTTCTAATAAAGAACCTTGTTTTAACTTGGGTGCCAAATTGACGACACCACTGGTGCCAATTAGGTCTCTAAGCAGTAGGCACTGCATGCTGGCATGCCACAACAGAGAAGATCCTTTCCCACATCTTCACACAATGCATTGTGTCCTAGTGGTGGGACACAAAGGAGGGCTCCCTCCAACAGATCTCCATCTTTAGGCAGGCATACATCATTGCCTTTACTTGAAATATGTGTACAAAATTTGTACATTAAGAATGGTACCCAAAATGTGGATGTATTAGGAAAAATATGCAACAATTTCCATGTTAAACTCCTCTCACCTGGCAAAGTCTTACATCATGCTACAAAGCAAGGATGAAAAGAAAATGTAGATGGGTTTGGAGAAATGGGACAAAACTGAGATGGAGAGATTTTCACATTCTAAGTCACCACAGTTTCTAATATGTCACCAGTAATTGTTCCGAGGAAAAGGTGTGGAAATGGCAATTTAAACAATCGGTTAACTACCAAATCCAGCCATGTTATGTGTATCTCTGCTGCTGAGTAACTTAGGGAAGAAACCAAATTCTATCTGAAAGTTAATTAATTAATTTCCCATTACAAACCCTGACCAGTTACTAACCAACTTCTTTTAACCAGTCCAAAAAAAAATTTTTTAGCATTAAGCATATATGTCTTTTCTTTTTTGTTGCCTTCATTTTGTTTACACTAATAGCAGAAGTCAGTAAATCAATACATAATTAAATGTATGAAGTAGAAGGGATTAAAAACCCATTATATGTACCAAGAACTAGGACAGCAGTATATGATGAAGTATGTTGCTCTAATTGCAGTGCTATCTGCCTTCAATTTTTGTCTAGCACTTTCCTCAATGGTTAGCCGTTATCCAAGAGAGATGGTGCAAGAGACTGACTAAAGAACTCAGTAAATTTCTGGTTTAAATCTCAGCTCCCATCAAGTCACTAAATGGCCTTAAATAAGCCAATTTTTCTTCCCTTTCAGTCTCCCATCCAAATGCATATGAAGGCCTTTTAACACTTGAGAAAATTATACAAAACTATGAATATTCGAAACACAAGAGAGCAGTCTCACTTTAAAATTAATGTAAGACTTACCCGAAAAAGGATTTTTGCCAATTATTAAGACATTTGGTAAAGGCATCATAATCAACTGTTGTAATGTCTCCTATAGAAACAAATATAAATATTTACAATATCTGCATGAAGACTGACCATATCTTTTACATGTGATTAAAAGCATGAATAGGCTTAAAGCACACAATCTCACTTCTGATTTAAAATACAAATCAAAACATTTTAAAATGTTAGTCTCTTACCTGGTTGAAATAAGCTCTAAATAATTACGGCTTACTTATTTAAAATTCAAGTTCTATATTAACTCTACACATTTGTTAGCTCTATAAACAGCTGGGCTAAAATAATACAGGGAAATCCTTCAAAAAGCCAGTGTAGTCATTTCACATTTCTTTGCATTTTGGGGGTTAACGAAAGGTATGTTTCAGCTCTGCTTTTATGGCTGAAAAACTATAGATAATTTCTTCATTCTATATATAGGTAGGCACACACACACACAAAAATGTCTTACAATCCATTTTCATTACAATAGATAATAAAATTTTAGAAAATATTTTACTTTAATGTCACAAGATTTAAACAATAAACACCCGGCCTCAGGGGATCCTGGCCTCTTCTAGGCTGCTGGCCATTTATTATATTTATTGTATTTATAGTTTAAAAGTGATTTTAGATTAGTTGTTTTAATTTATATTTGTTTAATGTTTTTTTATGGGGGAGGGTGGGAGTGGGGGTGTTTAGGGATTTTATTTGTATTGTATTTTAAATTTTGTAAGCCGCCCCGATTGTTTTAACAGAGGGGCGGGGTATAAATAAATTTTATTATTATTATTATTATTATTAACACAGATATTTGAAAGATCTGTTGGATTCTGTGGCAACGTGTAATCTATCATTCTAAATGGTGATGGGGAATATCATAAAAATATAAAAAACTTTCATTCAGTAGGATAAAAATGAGTTTACCCTTTATATAGGAGTAAGATTGGGAAGAACTGATAACGGGGGCGGGGCAGTTTTCTGCAGTTTGGGGGTGATACCTCAAGGCCTTCAGTGCTTGTGGCTTGTAAAAATCCAGACTAATTACCTGCCCAAAAGCCCTTTCAAGAGAATCAAAATAAAGCTCATTCCTCTCTTACTGTTTGTAGTATCTGAAGCATTTGACCAAAATCCTGTTGATGCACTAAACCAGCATAACTACACCAGCACAGGTTGTGGTGACAAGAGGAAACAGGCCACAGATATATAGGCTATAAAGGAAGTAGGCTGCTTGGAGCCAGCAGATTTTGTCTCCCTTGCCTTGCCATCACTGTATGTCCATAGAAAAAACTGAATCATAGTTTAGTGCACAGAGAGGATTTTTTTTTCTTCAGTACTGTGGTCGCGACTGGGAATAAAACTTGTACAGAGTCCTAATGACATGGACACTTGTCTGAAATAGTTTCATAACAGTTCAAGCAGTTTTTAACTTGGGAAGAGAAATACTCAGGAGTTCTGGAGGGAAAAAAGTTTTTCCTGCTCTGGTGTTGATCAGCCAAACAACATGTGAACTAACTGCATGCTAAAAGCTTCCAACATTCTTAGAAGCAAACACAGTTTCCTGTTTTAGCAGCAGCCACACTAATGTACATTTTTACCTGAAGTAGAATAGTTTTCTCAATATATATTCCACACTGAACTTGTACCTCTACTCAAATACACAAACTAATCATAGTCCATCAGACTTCCAGACAGAACCTATTCTATCTTTTGCACATTCCTCGCTGTGTTCAAGATCATAGCTAAAGCAGATTCACAGATTACTTTCCTGCCTGTCCCCCAATTCAAAGTTTGGAATGGAGACAATTATAACATTGCTTCATGCATTCCATCTTTGGGGAGTTTTAACGATTGCCTATCCTCAGCTACCAATTGCCTCCTGTAACAATGAAGAACTGGGGAAAGTTAGATGTTTGAAAATTTTTAAAAAGGAAAAAGAGGAAATGAAACTCCTGAAATAAATACTCCTGAAGAAGAAATAGCTGAAGTGCAAGGAGGCAGAATGTTTACCTTATCCACAAACATGAAAAATGCAAAATTATTAATGTTAGTTGGCACATAAGATTGAGGCCCAATGAAAAAGAACAAGCAATCACTAATGGAAACATGAAGATAATTAATGTAATATATTCAAGCCATAATTTTCATTAATTACAAAAGTAATTTCTTACACGATTTAGGCCTATGAGGATTTAGAAATACAGACAAAGGGAGGTAGACAAGAGCATACTGTAGTACTACATTTGGGACAATGAGGTCTAGAGATGTCACACAGATAAATTGCCAGCAACTAGAATATATAAATCGTTGTTCAGGATTGATAATATCTGTTTTAGAAAATAGCTACAATCTAAAATATTCTATGAATAATTTCATGGAAGTTGTTCTATTCAATCTATGCTAGACACGGATGGCAGTAATCAGGGAAAATCCCCAGTCTAGACAGCACCTAATTCTTTAAAGTTGGTGTGCATTCCCGCAAACATCTGGATACCTATCACAGCAGATGCTAACCCATACACAGATCTGGCAGTGTAAGACTTTTTTCTGGCAGCATGTTCAATACATATGTCCAATTTTATTTATGTTACATATGATTAAAAGGGTTTTCCTTCTCCAGTTGCTGTTCAACTTATATAAATATTATATTGACAGTGTGACACAGAAATGGAAAGTCTATTTGTCAAAGTCACATACTGTACACTTTTACATGGACATAAAACAAAAATAAAATGACAGAGTAAGAAACTGAAATAAAGAGATGTAACCAAATAATTTGAAATGCTTCACTGAATTTTATATAATCAAGTTTACAGTACAGTATTTTGTGCTTACAGAAGCTCATTTTTTAACGTCCAGTCTATGTATTGCTACTACAGACTGAACTCGTTACAAACTTACCACCATAGTGTAATAAATACCATCACTATTAGAAAAAAAATGAATTGATTGAGTCATTATTAGCTACAGTCACACAAGTAAAGCTCCAATAGCATTTTCAACACATTACAGAGGATATTTTTAGCTGAATTACTTATCACCACCACCATCACCACCAAAATATACCGCAACCAGTGAGCTAAAATGTTATCTACCTTCCAAATAGTCCACTATATTCCCACAACGGAAATCAATGGAGCTTACTTTCATATAATGATTTAAAATTTATAGCATAAGAAAAGCTTCCAAAGATTAAAACAAGCATTTTCGTTTTTTACAAGTCCTAAAATAATGCTGCATGAGATCAACCACAGGTTGCAATATTACGGATTAGTCAGAAGCCTAGCTGATGATCTCCAACCTACATAAACATCTGTGAGATTTGATAGAGGGGCAGGAGAGGAGGGATAGCTTATTTTCTCGACACTTACTGTAGTTTTCCCATAACAACTTGCCTGGAGCAATGTACTCTGCCTCCCTATTTCAGTATCTGAACACAAAGATCAATGCTGCATAGGTCCTTTGTCAGAACTACATGGCTATTTATGACATTCACAAAATGTTGGTAAAAAACAATACTGAAAAACATTTTAGCCCTCTCCAACTTACAAAGACTCCCAGAGCAAGTTTACAAAGATCAGTAAGACAGATGGTAAGCCTGAGGGCAGAGACAATCTCATAATATAAACAGAAGTGGGGGAGCAAACTTGGGCAATAGTCCTTAGATACATGTTTGGTTACTTCCCCCAGATCAAAAGGCTTTCATTAGAAATTGTTTCAGCAGAGACAGATGTAGACCTCCATCCAGAGAAATAGATCTTACAGTAGGTGGTTCAGCCTTCTTGGCACTATGAGGAGAGAGAGCAAGGTACTGAGGCCCTACTATATGGAGTTTATAGAACAAATATACAGCTGAAGAAGCAACATTCAGTTCATAGCAGCTGTGCACAACTTGGTTCTTTGCAGCATCACTAATGAGTTACAGAGGCAAGTGCCACTTATACTACACAGTAATCGACTCCCACAACCATGTTCCCAGGAGCATGATCATTTTATATATCCACTATTCAACTTGAATACGCAAGCAAGACACACATGGGTATAGTTCATTAGTCCCTAAAGTCAGTCTGTACCTCAGACAGGGAAAGATGAATTTCCCCATATCACCGAACAGCAACTGCGCATGAAGGATGAAAACTAAGAGTTGTGATGGAAAAGAGTTGTTAGGCTAGGTTGTGGGACTGATCCAATACAATCAGATGTTGACACCAGTATATGACAGCAACAATTGATGGACACGCACACCCAGCTTGGGTGCACATACTGTACCAGTCTATTTGGCACTTGTATATGAAAGCCAGCAAGATCAATAGTATGGATGCCTTGCAATCCAGTGTGATCAAGACATGCATCACTATGTTTCACTTAAGCTTTATTCAGGATTAGCAAAAGGAGGCAGGAAGGAGCAATCTGTTGCCAGCCACTTAATTAGTTTACAGTAGAAGGAATTGCAATATTTTGCACATATCTCTTATCAATGACTGGTCATGCTCAGATTATTCCCCGTGTAATTTATGATTCTTTAGATAGTGATGAAAAAGATTACTTACCTGATAGTATGATTTAATTTGCCTCACCAAAATAGACAGGTTTTGGATCCGAAGGGATGCATCATTGTTTACTTTCTTATTTACTCTTTGACTGGCTGCTTTAGGGTTGCTGAAAAAAAAATACAAGTTATGAAATAGGAACATACAATTTAGTCAAAATTCACTGAGGAAAATTAACAGATCAGCCAAGAATAAAGTCCAAATATGGAACAAACGTACCAATGAATACCAGGTGTTGTAGAGAATCATAGAAACATAGAGTTAGAAGAGACCACAAGAGCCATCCAGTCCAACCCCCTGCCATGCAGGAATACACAATCAAATCATTCCTGACAGATAGCCATCCAGCCATAAGCTATATATCAGAGGAAGGAACTGGCAAAACCACCACTGAATATTCGTTGCCTAAGAAAACTGTATGGAATTCATGGGCTTGCCATAAGTCGACAGGCAACTTGAAGGCACACACACACACACACGCATACACGAAACTGAAACCTAAGCATAAGGTTATCATGAAGAACAGACTCCAGGACTGCACATTCAGAAGCTATACCACAGGATGTTTAAAGAGCCAGTTTGTCAAGTGTTACGCATAAAATTATGGATCATGTCAGCTGTTTTGAATTTTGTGTTTTTACAACATGCAACAGGATATGAGACTAAGCAGATATTTATTTATTTATATTTAATTTGTACCCCACCTTTCTCCATGTACCAGATCCAAGATACTGAAGATGAAGAAATATGCTGAGTGAATTTCAACTGTAACTGAATTCACAGAACATGCAAAATTATTATTATTATTATTATTATTATTATTATTATTATTTATACCCCGCCCCTCTGTTAAAAACAATTGGGGCAGCTTCCAACAATTAAAACATTGTAATAATGACTAAAAGCACCACCCACACCCACACTCCCCCATAAAAAGACATTAAACAATATAAAATTAAAACCATCTAACTAAAATCACATTAAAAACAAATATACACAAGATTAAAAAAGGCCAGGAGATGCAGCTCCTGAGGCTGGGATCTAATCAGGAAAGGCCTGCCGAAAGAGATCTCTCTTTAGTGCTTTTTAAAAGCTACTTAAGCTCGTCATCTGACGGATCTCGTTCAGCAGGCCATTCCATAAATTGGAGGTCATTACCAAAAAGGCCCTCTGGGAGGTTGCAGATAGCCTAGATTTTTGTAGCTGAAGCAAATTCCTCCCAGAGGGCTGGAGTGCGCGGGGAGGGTTGTATGGGAGGAGGCGGATCAGAAGATAAGTTGGACCCAAACCATTTAGGGCTTTAAAAGTAAGAACCAACACCTTATACTGGGCCTGCAAACTGATAGGCAGCCAGCAGAGAGATTTCAGTACTGGAGTTATATGGTCTCTCCGAGATGTTCCCGAGACCACCCTGGCTGCCATATTTTGTACTAACTGAAGTTTCTGGACCAATCATGACAGTAGCCCCATGTAGAGTGCATTGCAGAAATCTAGATGAGAGGTTACCAGTGCGTGCACCACAGTCTCGACGTCCCTTACTTCCAGGAAAGGGCACAGCTGGCGTATCAGCCAAAGCTGATAACAAGTGCTCCTGACCGTTGCATTCACTTGACTCGTCATCTGAAGCGATGAATCAAGGAGCACCCCCAGACTGCGAACACAGTCCTTAATGGAGAGCGTGATCCCGTCCAGGACTGGAGGTTGCAGCCCAACTCCTGGTTTCGGGGCCACTACCGTGAGCACCTCTGTTTTGTCTGGATTTAATCTCAATCTGTTTTTCCTCATCCAGCCCATTACTGCTTTAAGACAGTCATTAAGAAGAGAGACGCCATCAAAATTCGAGGCCGATGATTGGGACAAGGAGAAATAGATCTGGGTGTCATCAGCGTACTGTGAGCCTGGTGGCGCAGTGGTTAAATGCCTGTCCTGCAAGTCACCACGTTGCAAGCTCGATTCCAGCGGGCCCCAAGGTTCACTCAGCCTTCTATCCTTTCGTAGGTCGGTAAAATGAGTACCCAGCTTGTGGGGGGCAATTAGCTAACACACATTGGAAACTGCTTATTGCAGTGTAGATGTGTAAATAGCTATTGCTTAAAAAACAATTTGTAAGCCGCTCTGATAGCCTTGAGGCTGAAGAGCGGGGTATAAATAAATAAATAAAAATTTTTAAAAAACCATAACTCTGAATAATCTCATCCAGCAGCTTCATATAGATGTTAAACAGCATAGGGGACAGTATGGCGCCCTGCGGAACACCACAAGTAAGCTCCTTTCTGCTGGAGCAGTTGTCCCCGAGCAGCACCCTCTGGGACCTGCCTGAGAGGAAGGACCGGAACCACTGGAGTGCAGTGTCTCCGATTCCTAACCCACTCAGGCGATCCAGGAGGATGCTATGATCTATTGTATCGAAAGCCGCTGAGAGGTCTAGCAGCACCAACAGGGACACATTACCCTCGTCGATGCTTAGACGCAGATCATCGGTCAAGGCAACCATGGCAGTCTCAACTCCAAATCCCGTCCTGAAGCCAGTTTGAAATGGGTCTAGATAATCAGTTTCATCCAAGACCACTTGGAGTTGAAGAGCAACTGCACTCTCAATCACTTTGCTCAAGAATGGTAACACAGAAACCGGCCTATAGTTGTTCATGTCCAGGGGCTCAGGGAAGGCTTTTTCAGGAGCGGACTAACTGCCACTTCCTTTAAACAAGATGGAACACACCCTTCCCTGAGGGATGCATTGATGATGTCCTTAAGGAACACCATCAAGGCACACACACAAACACCCGGATGGCCAGCCATGAAGGGCAAGGATCAAAAGGGCAAGTCATCTTCCTCACTCTACCAAGTAGCTTGTCCACGTCCTCAGTACTCACGGATTGAAATTGATCCAGTAAACTTACATCAACGGAATTGCTGGACACCTCGTCAATTGTTTCTGTTTCTGTCAAAATACTGGCATCTAAGTCTGTTCTTATCCAAAAGATTTTATCTGCAAAGTAGTTGTTAAATGCACCACAGCAGGCCGTTGTTGGGTTAAGCAATGGGTTCTGTGCAGGTATAACCTACGTCATCTCCCTTACCACCCTAAACAGCTCTGCTGGATGGGACTCTGCAGACGCAATACATGCAGAGGAGAAGGATCTCTGTGCTGCACGTATTGCCTCTCGATAGGACCAAAGAAAGTTCCTATGATGAGTCCTGTCGAATAAGAGTCGAGTTTTCTGTCAGTTGCGCTCTAGTCGTTGTCCAACCCACTTCATTTTCCTAAGCTCTGAAGTATACCATGGCTTACGGTTAGGAGCAGGCAGGTGCTTGGGAGTGATTGTGTTGATAGCCTTGGTAAGATCGGTGTTCCAAGTATTAACCAAAGCTTCGACAGGGTCATTGGTGTTACCAACCATTAAACCCTCCAAGGCTTTCTGGAATCCTATTGGTTCCATTAGCCTTCGGGGGTGGACCATTCTAATGGGTCCACCACCCCTGGTGGGGCAGGAAGAGATTCTTAGTTCAGTCTTGACCAGGAGATGATCCGTCCATGACAATGCGGTGGTTTTAATAACCGCTGCCCACGGATATTCCTGTTCCGTACTGAAGACCGCATCGAGGGTATGACCCGCACAATGTGTGGGCCCAATGACCAATTGGGATAGGCTCATGTCTGTCATGGTTTCCATGAACTCCCGAGCCGCACCAGTCAGATTTGTCAAACTGGTCACAAGTGTAATGTTGAAGTCACCCCAAACTAAAAGTCTGGGCGACTCCAACAGCAACTCTGAGACAGCAACTCTGTCAGCTCGGTTAGGGAGTCTGCTAGACAATGGGGTGGTCGGTATACTAGCAGAATCCCCGAACTATCCCTGGTCCTCAGGCTAAGGTACATACGCTCAAAGTGGACTGTGTTTCAGATAGGTATCCTGGTCAAGGTCAGATTGTTCTTATAAACCAGAGCCACTCCGCCCCAAGCCCACTTCCCCTCACCTGCTCACTGACAGGATACCCGGCTGGGAGGGCCTGCATTCACATGACAGCACTATCCTCTCCCAGCCAGGTTTCTGTGAAGCAAGCCAGGTCGGCATCCTCATCCAAAAGAAGATCATAAATAATGTGAGTTTTTTCTTAACCGACCTGGCATTGCAGAGGAGCAAAGTAAGGTTCTGTGGAATGGTTGGTATGCTCTCCAATCCATTCCGGGAAACAGGGTGAACTGAAGGTGGGATAGTTAACAAACAGCGATCCCACCTTCTTTTATACCATCTGTTCACTCTGTTCCGACCATACCTCCCTTTCCCCAGCACAACTCCAATTTCCGCCCCCGGTCCTTTCCCCGTCTCAGCTGACTCCAATTGCAGGCTTGGGTCTTTCTGGCTGGCAGGCTGGTGTTCCTGAGGGATGTGGGAGTGGCTTAAAACACCAGCCACTCCTGGCCATGCCCCCTCTTGCTTCTGCTCTGCTGCCAAAAGTCCTCAAGGCCCACTACAGCCTTCTAGCCTGATGGAGTAGGGAGAAGGGGCTGCTGCAGGCTTGGAGTCCCTTCTGGCTGGCTGGCTAGCAAAACAGGATTCACTGCTCTAGATCCTGTTTGAGTGCTAGTGAATTGTAAATCTTCACCAGCATATTCTGCTGGGATACTGTTGTGTTGGTTGCACAACACAGTTAGATATAAATGGTGTGCACCTCCATGGCCAATCAGTGGCAGAGGAGCAAAAACTCATAGATACAATTCATGGAAGAACTGGGAGGGAAATGGCTGTTTCCTTTTCCCTGCTGCATAATTTTCCCAGGAGCCTCTCATCCACAGATTGGCTAAGGTTGGGGGGGGGGGAGGAGGATCACTGTGCAAGGAAGTACTGGATACCTTCTTCCTCAACAACAGAAGTACATACCCTAGTGTAATAGCAGTGTACATCACCAACCAGATTCTGGCAACAGGTTAAAAAACAGAGAATAGTTCATAGAAAGGAAAAAGTCAGGGCATATTAAAAGTGTTCCATTTTTAACACTGGAATCTGTTTCATACCTGTATTTTTTCTAGATTGAATATCTATTATTGGAAACTTAGGAACAAACATATACGGTTTCCATTCAGAGTTGTGAAAGTGAAACCATACAATATAGAATGAATTATTCATTTTCCTTATAATAGCAAATTATGGTCTGCAGCACACTAGGAAATGTTTGACAGAATCTGAGTTTATATGGAAAGGAGAAAACATGTGAACCCAAGGATGGCCATTCATAGTTTGGAATTATATGTGAATCAAATCAACATTGTATACAGTATTATTGCTGGAAATGGTGAATAAATATTACTTTAAACCAAACAACTTGGATATTTAGGGCACAACTAAACATCAAGAATTTTAAATTTTGTGAAACTGAGTAGAGATACCCATATTTACTCTCCAACAGATATTAATACAAATTGAATGTGCTTAATTCTTGGTCTGCATCCTTTCTATACCATGGGGAATTTTTTTTTTCCTGCCTAGCAACTAGCTCCCTGGGACTCAAAAGTCCTAGGTATTTATTGAGCGAGCCCCTAATTAAACCTACTTGGTAGTTCTGGATTGTGAAATCACCTTCTGATGCCATAGTTATGTTTATTACTTAGTAGAGTATTTATACCCCGCTCTTCAGGCACAAAGGCTCTCAGAGCAGCTTACAAATTGTTTTAGCAATAGCACATAAACATCTACACCACTTTTTAGCACACTAGGACAGAGAGAGTTCTTGCAGAGAAAAGCTTTAAGTCTCATAGACCGATTCCAATGAGCTTGAGGTGTAAAAGTTCTACAATAAGAGCACGCATCAACAACATGTGTTTCTCCAAGACACAAAAGACACCTGGAATGTCCATCTTTTTCAGGGATTTTGGTGCCACGGGAGATGCTCTTAAAAATAATGCCAGTTAGGTCAAATACTCCGAAGGGAAAAGTGTGGCTCACACCGAAGCTTTTATCTCAGCCAAATGAAGAACAGAGAGTAGCACTCAAATTCAGTCTGTAATAACTCAAAGCTGTTAATCAAACCAAAACTGTCAACAAAGCCAGGAAGAATCCAAAAAAACATAGTCAAACGCCGAAATTGAAACCAAATTTCAAAGAGATGCTCTAGTCATGTTCCTATTGATGCTGCTGCAGTGGCAGATGAAAAGAACTGAGGGGAAATGGGAGGAAAGGTGCTATAAGGCACATAAGAGTGGACAGGGTTACCATCAAAAATCTTAGGTAACTGCTCTAGAACAGTTCTTAACCTGTGGTCCGTGGACCCCCAAGGGGCCACGATGTCCTCACAGGGGGTCTGCAAAGGCTTGATGGCTGCTTGGCCCACCTCCTCCCTGCAGTGGAGTTGCCACGTGACAGCAGCCAAGTCAAAGGCTGGCTAGCTGGCTTGGCCTGCACATTGCTGTTCAATCCAGCCACAAACTTGCAGGAAGAAGCAGGAGAAAAGTCTTCCCTCCCCCTCCAGTGCCTCTGAGAGAAGTTTTAATGGATGGTATATTATTATTATTATCATTATTATTATTATTATTATTATTATTAGCTGTTGTTTTAAATCTTGAATTAAGTCTTGGGGGTCCGTGGCAATAAAAGATATTTAAAAGTGGTCCCTGGTAAAGAAAAGGTTAACAGCCACTGCTCTAGAATGTTCCAAACAGTGTAATGTGCAGGCGCAGTAAGAAAGGGAGGAAGCTGAAAGAAATGAACGCACAGGTGGTCATCTCGTCTCTTCTGCCAGTTGAAGGGCATGGTCCAAGAAGGGAGAGGAAAATAGCCGACGTAAACAACTGGCTCCGTAGATGGTGTCGCCGAGAACAAATTGGATTCTTGGATCATGGACTGCGCTTCCATGAGGGGGAACTTCTGGCAAGAGATGGGGTGCATCTTACAACAGTTGGAAGAAACATTTTTGCCAACAGTCTCAAGAATTTGATCAGGAGGGCTTTAAACTGAGTCAAATGGGGGAGGGAGACAGTATTCTGGAAGGCAAAAGGGCTGGAGAAAATAGTCAAACTGTCATAGAGGGAACAAGGCAAACAGCGCAAGGACCCAACAGTGGGAGGCAAAAAAACTTGCACAGGGAGCAAGTAAAGGGAACACATGGTCTCAGATGGCTCTACACTAATGCACAGAGCATGGGAAATAAGCAAGATGAACTTGAACTCCTTGCACTACAAAACAAATATGATATAATAGGCGTTACTGAAACCTGGTGGGACGAGTCTCATGATTGGAATGTAGGAATAGAGGGGTATAACCTTTATAGGAGAAACAGGGCAAACAGGAAAGGAGGAGGAATAGCATTATATGTCAGGGATATTTACACCAGTGAAGTGATCCATGACATCAATACTGGAAGTCAGGTGGAGAGCATCTGGATAAAAATTAAAGGGGAGGGAAACAACAGGGATGTTACTGTGGGACTCTACTACAGACCCCCAAATCAGACGGAGGAATTGGATGTTGCCTTTCTAGAACAGATGAACATACATGCAGAAAGGAGAGATGTAGTAGTGATGGGTGACTTCAACTATCCTGATATTTGCTGGCAATCTAACTCAGCCAAAACTACAAGGTCCAGCAAATTCCTTACATGCCTGGAAGACAATTTCATGGTCCAAAAGGTGGAAGAGGCAACAAGGGGGTCAGCTATTTTAGATCTGATCCTAACCAACAGAGACGACCTTGTTAATGGGGTGCAAGTGGTGGGATCCTTAGGTGAGAGTGATCATGTTCTCCTGGAGTTTGTTATACAATGGAAAGGAGAAGCCAGGCATAGTCAGACATGCATTCTTGACTTTAGGAGAGCTGATTTCAATAAACTCAGGGAAATACTGGGGATGATCCCATGGTCAAGAATACTAAAAGAGAAGGGACCTCAAGATGGATGGGACTTTCTCAAAAGGGAGATACTGAAGGCACAATTTCAAACAGTACCATTGAGGAAGAAAAATGGGAGGTGTCTCAAGAAACCAGGATGGATGACTAAAGAACTTTCAACGGAGCTAAGTTTTAAACGGAACATGTATAGGAAATGGAAAAGGGGGGAAATCACCAAAGAAGAATTCAAACAGATAGCGAACACGTGTAGGAGTAAAGTCAGAAAAGCTAAAGCGGAGAATGAGCTCAGGCTTGCTAGGGAGGTTAAGAACAATAAAAAGGGTTTTTTTGGGTATGTCCGCAGCAAAAGGAGGAAGAAGGAAATGATAGGGCCGCTACGTGGAGAAGATGGCAAAATGCTAACAGGGGACAGAGAAAAGGCAGAATTACTCAACACCTTCTTTGCCTCAGTGTTTTCAGAAAAGGAAAAGGAGGACCAACCTGAGGAGAATGGAACAGAGGACACAATAGGGGAAATCCAGCTCAAAATAAGTAAAGAGGTAGTACAGGAATACCTTCTTAATCTAAATGAATTTAAATCTCCAGGACCAGATGAACTACATCCAAGAGTATTAAAAGAGCTGGCAAATATAATCTCAGAGCCATTGGCAATAATCTTTGAGAACTCCTGGAGAACAGGAGAAGTCCCAGCAGACTGGAGGAGGGCAAACGTTGTTCCCATCTTCAAAAAGGGGAAAAAAGAGGATCCCAACAACTATCGTCCAGTTAGTCTGACATCAATACCAGGGAAGATTCTAGAACAGATCATTAAACAGAGAGTCTGTGAACATTTAGAAGGCAATGCCATAATCACAAAAAGTCAGCATGGGTTTCAGAGAAACAAGTCATGCCAGACTAATCTGATCTCTTTTTTTGATAAAGTTACCAGCTTGGTAGATGAAGGGAATGCTGTGGACATTGCATACCTTGATTTCAGTAAGGCCTTTGACAAGGTTCCCCATGACATTCTTGCAAACAAGCTTGTAAAATGTGGGCTAGACAAGTTAACTGTTCAATGGATTTGTAATTGGTTGACCGGCCGAACCCAAAGGGTGCTCAGCAGTGGCTCCTCTTCGTCTTGGAAAGATGTGACCAGTGGGGTGCCACAGGGTTCTGTCCTGGGCCCAGTGCTATTCAACATCTTTATCAATGACTTGGATGAGGGAATTAGGGGCATACTTATCAAATTTGCAGATGACACCAAATTAGGAGGAGTAGCTAATACCCTAGAGGACAGGATCAAAATTCAGAATGACCTGGATAGACTGGAGAGCTGGGCCAAAGCTAACAAAATGAAATTCAATACGGAGAAATGTAAGGTACTGCACTTAGGGCGGAAAAATGAAATGCATAGATATAGCATGGGAGAGACCTGGCTGAATGAGACTACGTGCGAAAGGGATCTAGGAGTCCTAGTAGACCACAAGTTGAACATGAGCCAACAGTGTGATGCAGCAGCTAAAAAGGCCAATGCAATTTTGGGCTGTATTAATAAAAGTATAGTGTCTAGATCAAGGGAAGTAATAGTGCCACTCTATTCTGCCTTGGTCAGACCTCACTTAGAATACTGTGTCCAGTTCTGGGCACCACAATTCAGAAAGGATATTGACAAATTGGAGCGTGTCCAGAGAAGGGCAACTAAAATGGTGAAAGGTCTGGAAACAATGCCTTATGAGGAGAGACTTAGGGAGCTGGGTATGTTTAGCCTGGAAAAAAGACGGTTAAGAGGCGATATGATAGCCCTGTTTAAGTATTTGAAGGGATGTCACACTGAGGATGGAGCAGGCTTGTTTTCTGCTGCTCCAGAGACTGGAACACGGAGCAATGGGTGCAAGCTCCAGGAACAGAGATTCCACCTCAACATGAGGAGGAACTTTTTGACAGTAAGAGCTGTTCGGCAGTGGAACACACTCCCTCGGAGCGTGGTGGGTTCTCCTTCCTTAGAGGTCTTTAAACAGAGGCTGGATGGCCATCTGTCGGGGATGCTTTGATTGTGATTTCCTGCGTGGCAGGGGGGTTGGACTGGATGGCCCTTGTGGTCTCTTCCAACTCTGCAATTCTATGATTCTATGATTCTATGATTCTATCACATATTCATGTATAAGCTGACCTCATACATAGGTCGAGGACAGATTTGGGGGCCAAAAATATGGCTTTTGATATGACCTGTGGATAAGTTGAGGGGCATTCCATAGAGAAGGGAAAGCACCGTTGCTGCCTCAAGGAGCCAGATGCCCCTGGCTGCTGTCGCCACATTTTCCTGCCCAGGCTTTCAAAAAGGCCAGAAGCAGTGCTGCACCCAAGAAAGCAGAGGGGGTTGGTGCTTCTTTTAGGTTCTCCCGGGGCAGACTAAGCTCTTGCCTTTTGCCATTCTACTCAGAAAAGGGAATGGCTCCTTTTTTTGATAAGAGTTAAAGTACAATAATTACAATGACCCATCAATAAGTCAACCAAAGTTTTATGGGTCAATTTTTGATCTAAAATTTCTAGACTTCTACATGAGTATATACAGTATAAGGAAACTTTGGTTTTGCCTTCTTGAGGAACAGGCAAAATAATCCCAACAGAAAGAAACCATAACATTAGTAAAACAAAACAAAACAAAATTTCTCTACTAATTCTTCATAGTATTATGCAGACATAACACAGTAATTCCCATAAACAGAAAGGAGAAAAGGAAATGAAGACCAGGAATTGTAGTGATCTAACAAAGTACATAATTTTAGTTAAAACTTTATCTCTTACATAGTTTTTAGAAATAATAGGAGGGAAATAAATATAAGAACACTTTGACTTAAATATTTCATTCACCGTTCTAAAAGAAAAGATGCCATATGCCATTTTTCAATTTTCCCAGGGGAAAAAAATGGCTTCATGAAAAAAGGGAGGGGAAAAGTCCCTCCACCAAATGTTTTCAATTTTTTTCCTGACCCTTCACAACTCTAGTGCAGTCAGGGGTATTCTATTATCAACCCCTTTTTCAAATACAAATAGGTTCTTACTATGCCTTGGAAAAGTGAGTGAAGAACACAATTTTCTTTGCTGAAAATTTTCTTTGTTGAAACAGCAAACACTCCATTCTAACTGTACCACTAGCAAAACAATACAAAACCGTCTTCCCTGGAGGATTACATCCAGGGGATAAAGCTGCGGGGGGAGGGGAGTAATTGGCCCCAGTTATCAACTAGAATTCCAGATCCTGCTATTATGGAGAGCCTTCACTAGCAAGCTGTTACACAATCCCAGCTAGTTCATGAAATTGGTACTGCTATTACTGTATGTTTTAAAAAGCCTTATACAACAGAGTTGCCAACTAACTCTGTCAATTCTATTTGGTGACTGCATACATCGTGCATTTGGGAAAGTATACTGCTCCAAAGGTACATTGTGAATTCTTTGAAATTTTAACTGTAGTAAAGAGGAGGCAACAAGAGCACCTTTGAAAGGCTACAATTTTGTAAATTAAAGTGGCTACCTTTACTGAACAGCACTCAACATTTTAAAATCAGCCCTGCAGCCTAAATACCCTACCTGTTTGAGGAGTGGCTTAGGGAGCTGGGTACTTTTAGCCTACAGAAGAGAAGGTTAAGAGGTGATATGATAGCCATGTTTAACTATTTGAAGGGATTTCATAACGAGGATGGAGCAAGCTTGTTTCCTGCTGCTCCAGAGACTAGGACATGGCGCACTGAACTCAAACTACAGTGAAAGAGATTCCACCTAAACATTAGGAAGAACTTCCTGACAGTAAGAGCTGTTTGGCAGTGGAATACGCTGTCGTGGAGTGTGGTGGAGTCTCCTTCTTTGGAGGTTTTTAAACAGAGGCTGGATGGCCATCTGTCGAGAATGCTTTGATTGTGTATTCCTGCAGGGCAGAGGGCTGGACTAGAATTAGATGGCCCTTGTGGTCTCTTCCAACTCTATGATTCTGTGCTTCATGGGGTCTCTGTAAGTCTATAGGTGACTTGAAGGCACACATACACACACACCTGCCAGAGGTACTCATCCAGGGAGAACAGTGCCCATGCAGTGAATCTGCATGGCTAATAGCACCAGTGTTGCCTCTGTTCAAGAATAATTCTGACATAACTCTGCACTGAGAGAACCAACGTGATATAGTGGTTTGAGCTCTGGAAACAAGGGTTCAAATTCTTGCTCAGCCACTGAAACCCACTGGGTGACCCTGGGCAAGTCATACTCTCTCAGCCTCAGAGGGAGGCAAAGGCAAAAACCCCTCTGAACAAATCTTGCCAAAAAAACCCAGTGATAGGGTCGCCATAAGACAGAAAATACTTGGAGACAAAGAACAACAACAAAAGCCTCTGCATTGTCTGTAGTGAAATCAATCACTGCAAATGCAGAGAGTCATATTACCTTGTCTTCAGGGGAGTGGACATTTGTTTCTGCACAGGGCTTTGTCTTCTTTCATTCAGGAAACACACCATGAATACAGCAAGAAACATGGGATGGACACCTCTTCTGGTTGGCAGTTCTTACCGTTACAAATTCTTAAGAAGCACCCTACCTAATTAATAAAGACCAAGAATGGCTCCAAATTTAATTCTTCCAAAAAAGTATCACTTATCAAAAGTTTAGAGAAAATTTAGGATTTCAAAGTTATAAATAAAAATTTATGGTCTAAACTTCAATAAGGAAGAAGAGGCTCATCATAAGATTTAAAACATTTCTAGCTTCCATCCTTCTCCCACAACACAGAAACAGGCATATGGTTCATATTAAATTTTCTTCCATTGTAGTAGCCTCCCTCTCATAGGGAATATTGCAAGAACTTGAGAATCAAACCATTTTCCAAATTGCTATTTTGCAAAAGGGGAATGAATCAGTTCAAAACGTCATGTGCAGTCAGGAAGAAAAGCTCCCAATCGTATCTGTATAATATATGAGTGATATGCATAATAAAAGATGTTGAAGGCCAGCTCCAAAATCTCATAATCCCTTTGCTTTTCCTTTTGTGTTCTTATAGTAAATACAAATTATTAAGTAACATCCTAGGGAATTCACTATCACAGGACATGCTGATGGTCACCAATTTACGCTGCTTTAAAATGGGGCTAGACAAATTAATTGAGAGCAAGATATTAATGACTCTAAGTCATGATAGCTGTATGCCACCTCCAGACTTAGAGGTAGCACCCCTCTGAATTACATTTACTTGAAAACAAGTGGGAAAGGGCAACCACCTTCACATCCTGCTTATGGAAATTCCAGAGGTATCAGATTATCTACAGTAGAGAACAGGATGAACTCTTACCTGATCCAGTGGAACTAATATATTCTGATTCTGTCTATAGTTAGCACATGTCTAAGTAGCAAGCAAGATATTAGTATCCAGGTATGAGCTGTAAAAGCATACCTGCACTTGGCAAAGCTTTTAAAATTGGGATTGCCCTTTCTAGATATTTATCACCATAAAAATGCTCACAGATTTTATGATATTAAGTTGTATATAAATACTAGAAATCAATAAAAAAACAAGAGGGTGAGATTCCATTCTGTAGTTGTCAAAGTATAAATGAAGAGGCAACTACCATCTGTTACTTATTAATTACTACAGAAGGCTTTCGTTTTTCTAGCAGCAGCTACTATCAGGAAGCTGCTGCTTCTATCAGGAAGCAACATTCCTGGAGATTTTCTTGGCAGCAGCTGAGGAAGACTCTTACATACTTTTCAGAAGCCAAGACATGCAGACTGAGAAAAGAAAGCTCTTTCTATGACTCTGGCAGGCTGTAAAAAACAGCAATTATTTCAGTGGAAGGCCAAGTGGACAGAATCTTAACCTTCCTGGTAACAGAGGAACTGCCAAAGAAATAAACAACAACCTACCAAACAAGGAAGAGAGGAAGAGACATATTAAAGAGCAGATAAAGGATGCTATATACTGTGTGTGTGCACACGCACGTGCACGCGTGCCTTCACGTCACCTGTCGACTTATGGTAACCCATAAGTTTCAAAGGATTTTCGTGGGCAAGGAGTAAAGATGGTCCTCTTTATCCACAGATTTGGCATCCACGGATTCCACCATCCACAGCTTGAAAGCATCTCCCCCACACATATACACACAAAAAATTCCAAGAAGCAAACCTTGATTATTCCACGTTATATAAGGGACACCATTTTATACCAAGGGCCCATGGTACCCAGCTATATTCCTCTGCAATACAGCCTACAGCACCTGGTATTCATTGTCAGTCTCCCATCCAAGTTCTAACCAGAGCTGACCCTGCTTAGCTTCCAAGATCAGATGGAAGAATGTACAAAGGATGGAACTAGCAAAAACACCTCTGAATATTCCTTGCCTAAGAAAATCCTATGAAATTCATGAGGTCACTGTAAATTGACAGGCGACTTGAAGGCACACACTCACACCCTCTAAAAACTTTTTAGACTGTATGGTGCACCCTTCCCATCTATGGGGTGTGGTTCTGCCCCACCCCCATCGGGAAAAATGCAGGCACTTGAGCCCCATATTAATCAATGGCAGCATGTGCACACACCATGCACTGATACACATGCATGCATGCACTACCATCGAATAATATGGAACATAGACATCTGTGGACGCTCCAATCCATGGATGTCTAGCCCAATGATACAGTGGGCCCACTGTATGTTTCTAATGTGGTTATAGTTTAATTCTGTATTAAAGCTGACTTTTTGCATGTTTTTAATTTTAATCTTTTTAATTTATAAGTTGCCTTCAGTCCCAGTCTTCGGGAAAAGGCAGGATATAAAGATAGAGATGGTGATGATGACGATGCAAGATTTTTGGAACACTATACCTTTAAAACCTCCCCATTGACACCCCCTTGTCGTGGGGGAGAGGCTTACGTACCCTAATGAAGTTTTGAGCTATCCTGGCAGTGGCATAATAGCCACCGGTAGGGTCTCACATGCCAGACAGGTCAAAACTGAATGGTATGACAAAGAGCTTCAAAGGGCAGGATGGGCTCTCTAGCCTTATGGAAACCATCCTAGGAGAAGAAAAACTCTAATCCCAAACTCGGGCAGATGGTGCTCGTCCAACCCTGTAAGGTCAACCATCTAAGAGAAGGAAACTCTAATCAAATCTACGACCCGAGGACCTCGCTGCTACATCCATGCTTGCAAGACCACGGCAGATGAACCTTTGGTTTAAAGGGTGAGGCCAGTTCTGTGCACACTGTGCTCCACCAGAAAAATCCATTGCACAGGCTCAAAGGATAAACCCAATTCCCCAAAAAAAGCCCTATAGCGATAGGCGAGGGAGAAACGGCAGGTGTAAAGATGCACTTTAAGCCGCAGACCCAACCCTCCATGCAGGCAGCTCAGGACTTTGGTCGCTCGAGGCTGACCCGGGAGATGACCGTCTTGTTCAGCAGTATCCTGAACGACCAAGCAGCCTTTTTTAAGGAAAGCACTGCTTGCTCCATATGGAGAGGGGCCTAGAAAAGGTGGCCTAACGAAAACTCATCCCCATCTACCTGGTTGGCTAGCCGCAGCCAACGGGCATCTTCTGATGCGGTCAAACAAAGGCAAAGAAACAAAGGCACACACCGGCCTCCAAAGGTGTAAGTAAACTGACACTTGCATGCTGGAACATCAGAACCACGTGAGACTCTGCAGATAGTGGACGGCCTAAGCGTCACTCTGCTCTAATAGCCCATGAACTATCACGACTTAATATTAACATCACTGCTCTTAGTGAAGTTCGTCTCTATGAGAAAGGTAGCCTTAAAGAACATGGCGCCGGCTACATACGTTACTGGTCTGGTAAACCCAAAACTGAAAAACATCTTTCAGGAGTAGGATTTATGATTAAAAACTCCATTGCCTCCAAACTCGAAATCTTGCCAACAGGACACTCTGATAGCATTATTTCCTTACGCCTCCCACATGTTGTTCTCTTCAGTATATATGCACCAACTATGCAAGCTGACCCTGTAGAGAAAGACAAATTCTACACAGACCTATGCGACCTCATACAAAAAGTCCCTGTAGAAGATAAAATTATTATCCTTGGTGACTTCAATGCCAGAGTAGGAAAGAACTCCGAAGCCTGGAAAGGTGTCTTAGATAAGCATGGTGTTGGAAATTGCAATGATAACGGACACCTCTTGCTAGAGTTCTGTGCAGAACAACAGCTAACTATTACAAACACTATCTTTCAGCAAAAAGATAGCTTGAAGACAACCTGGATGCATCCCCGATCTAAACACTGGCACCTCATTAATTATGTTCTAGTTCTGCCAGAGAAACATTCGCGATGTCCATCATACTCGAGTGATGCTCACTGCAGAATGCCAAACAGATCACCGCCTCCTAAGAAGTAAATTAAATCTTCATCTTAAGCTCAAACCTAAGAGGGGTGGGCATCTTAAAGAGGAGACTCTAAGTCAACAATCTTCAACAAGCTACCATGAGAGACAATTTCCAGGTAAATCTGCAAACAAAACTTGAAGACCACCCTACAGATCCTTCTCCTACAGTGTTTTGGCAATATATCAAAAACAGTATCCTCCAGTCTACAGAAGACTGCCTCGGGTTCTCCTACAAGACAAATCAAGACTGGTTTGATAAAAACAACCAAAAGATTCAGGAGCTGTTGGCAAAGAAGAGAACTGCTCACCAGGCATACCTCGCCCAGCCAACTTGCCATGTAAGAAAATCAGCTTTCCGCCTCACATGTAGTAAATTTCAACAAAAACTCCAAGACATGCAGAACAAGTGGTGGATCAATATAGCAGAAAAGACATAACGCTGTGCGGATCTGGGTGATCTTAGAGGATTTTATGAAGCTCTTAAAGCAGTGTTTGGACCTACTTATCAGGTCCAAAGCTACTTATACAGTACAGATGGTCAAACATTAATTACTGATAAAGCCTCCATCCTGAATCGATGGGCTGAACATTTTCAAAGTCTCTTTAGTGCCAGCCAAGTAGTCCAAGACTTAGCTATCCAACATATGATACAAAAACCGATGAAAAGTGAATTGGACATAGCTCCCACTTTGGAAGAGACCCTTAAGGCCATACAGCAGATGAAAAACGGCAAGGCAGCTGGGATTAATGGAATCCCACCTGAAGTTTGGAAACACGGAGGTCATGTACTCCATGTTTAATTCCACGAACTCCTTGTGAATTGCTAGGGAAAAGAGGAACTGCCATCAGATCTCCGAGATGCAGTCATCATCACCTTGTACAAGAAAAAAGGAGCAAAATCCTATTGCTCAGACTATCGAGGTATAACACCGCTCTCTACTGCTGGAAAAATCCTTTCAAGGATACTCCTGAACAGATTAGTTCCTGCCATTGCAGAAGAACTCCTTCCTGAAAGCCAATGTGGCTTCAGAGCCAATAGGAGTACTACAGACATGGTATTTGCCCTTAGACAACTGCAAGAGAAATGTAGAGAGCAGAACAAGGGTCTCTATGTAACATTTGTCGACCTCACCAAAGCCTTCGACACTGAGTAGAAAAGGTCTGTGGCAGATCCTGGAAACACTAGGATGCTCCTCAAATTCCTTAAAATGATTATCTTGCTACATGAGTGCCAGCACGCCCAAGTCAGATATGGCAATGCTCTTTCAGAGCCCTTTCTAATGACTAATGGAGGGAAGCAAGGTTGTGTTCTTGCACCAACTTTATTTACAATCTTCTTCAGTATGATGCTCCAAAGGGCTACGGCAGAGCTCAAACAAGAAGACGGCATCTATATACGTTACCGTATTGATGGTAGCTTGTTTAATTTAAGCCGTCTGAAGGCTCGCACTAAGACTCTAAACTATCTAATCCATGAGCTGCTCTTCGCTGATGATGCAGCGTTTAACATCCTGCTTTGCAACAGCTACAGAGCTGTTTGGGCTGGAAGTCAACCTGAAGAAAACGGAAGTTCTCTACCAGCCTGCACCACAGGACGAACACCACCATCCCCACATTGCCGTCAGCAAATCTGTGCTTAAGCCCATTCCGCAGTTCACCTAGCTGGGAAGCATCATCTCCTCAGATGCCAAGATTGACAAAGAGATTGATCACAGATTGCCACATTGGTCACTTACCGTGAAGGTGCATTCTTGAAGGGATAGCTGATATGGGTCCCTAGCTTTCGGTTTCGTCAGTCGCCGCCCAGGCAGAGCAGGAAATTACAACTTAAACCTTTAATATTTAAATTTCTTTGTCTCTGGTCTCCTCCATCCTGAGCCCACGAGGTCAGTTCATTGACTAGCAAAGCCCTGGAATGAAAGGAAAGATCGAGAAAACAACATAACAGTATATGCTCTATTCTGGATTCCTCTTAACTGCAGTCACTGGGTGGGGAAGGACCCGTATCAGCTATCCCCTCAAGAATGTACCTTCATGGTAAGTGACCAATGTGGCACTCTCTGAGGGGAGGAGCTGATACGGGTCCTTAGTTTTGGGACATGCCCAAGCTTAGCCATAAAAAATCAGGGTGGGATGTGACTGCAGAGGATTGTGGTGTTAATCCTTAATCACCTCCTAGAGCACCCTGTGGCTGAATGCCACTTCTACGGAACGGAAATTGTCCACCTTATAGTGCCTGATGAAGGTGGAGGGTGTGTTCCAGGTAGCTGCCCTGCAGATCTCTGCTAGAGAGGCATTGGTGGAGAAGACGGCAGTTGTTGCTGCTGACTTGGTTGAGTGAGCCGTGACGCCTGATGGTCTAGGCAATCTGGCGGAGTCATAGGCCACAAAAATGCAGGCCTTTATCCAAGAAGCTAAGGTTTGCTGCGAGGCCCTGGTTCCCATCGAAGCGGAAGAGAAGGAAATGAACAGGGAATCGCAGTGACGAAAAGAGGCCGTGTGGCTGATGTAGATCTTAACGGCTCTCCTAACATCTAGCTTATGCCACAACTTCTCCTTTGGGTGAGAAGGGTTTGGGCAGAAGGAGGGTAAGACGATCGGCTGTGCCACATGGCACTCCAAAACGACTTTAGGCTTGAACGAAGGATCGGGGTGAAGTGTCACGACGTCTTCGGTGAAGGAACAAAGATGTTCCCTCACCGACGGTGCGGCTAACTCTGAGACTCTCCGGGCTGAGGTGATGGCCACGAGAAAGGCCACCTTCAAGGTGAGGAGTGTACAGTAATTGGAACCTTTCACAGAGGTTCGAATGGATGTCTCATGAGTTGCCTAAGGACCAGAGGTAGGTTCCATGATGGGAACCTATCACGAACAGGGGGCGAGATAACGTAAGCGCCCCTGAAAAAATGACGCATGTGCGGGTGAGAGGAGAGACAGGTCCCTCCTTGTCCTGGAATGAAGGCAGAGAGGGCTGCTACCTGTCTTTTTAAGGTGTTTGGGCACAGACTGGAGTCCAAGACCTTCTGGAGGAAGGCGAGTACATGCCTCACTGAGGCCTTCTCGCAGCTTAGTCGTCGTGAGGCGCACCATCTTTTGAAGGCTCTCCACATGGCCCTGTAGATCCTTCTGGTGGAAATGCGCCTGGAAGACAGTAGGGTGTTGATGACCGACTCTTCATACCCATGGTCCTTCAGGGCCTGCCGCTCAATCTCCAAGCCGTCAGTTGCAGCCAAGCTGGATCCGAATGCAATATTGGCCCCTGGTAAAGGAGATCCGTCCTTTGGGGAAGCCGCCAGGGTTTCCCAGTCGACATCTCCATCAGGTCTGAGAACCATGGTTTCCTTGGTCAATGAGGGGCCACCATGAACACTTGTGCCCTCTCCTGGTGGATTTTCCGACACGCTTTCCTTATGAGCGGAAGAGGGGGCTCCACGTCATGTGGTGTTGGACTGGGCTCCTGAAGACTGCCGTATGACGCAGTCTGGTTTGACCCAAGAAGGGCAGAATGTATTGTAGTTCCTCTGCTTTCCAAATCCCTTTGAGAAACGAAAGGAATGGGAGGATTGAAAGGAACACCTCCCGCTCTTCTTGTTCGTTTTCCTGAGGGTAGAAGGCACAGCTTGCTTCTTGTCCTTGGTCTCGACAAGTATGTTCTTTAGGGCCTCTTCACCAACTAGCTTAAGACCCTTGAAAGATGAGGATGCTAGTGCTGCCCTGGTGGGGGCATCCACTTGCCAGTGTTTGCGCCACAGTGATCTTCTGGCAAGAGTTAGGGCCCCTATGGACCTGGCTGAGAAAACCATTGTGTCCTGGGTTGCATCCGCCATGAAGTAAAGAACACGTAAAAATCTCAGGAGCATCTTGTGGAGTATCCTCGGATCCAGGTCTCAGATCTCCATGAGCTCCTGGAGCCACACTATGGAAGCTCGTGAAAAGAGGGAAATGCCCAAATTGGCTCGGACACCGAAGGAGGATGCCTCGTGCGCCTTCTTGATAGCTGCATTTGCCCTCTTGTCATCTGGGTCCTTTAGCGACCCCTCGCCCTCTTTCGGAGCGAGGCAATTGGAGACGAGAGCGACCACCGGCTGGTCGACCACCAGGGGCTTCAACTTCTCAAGATGATGTTGACTAATGTAATATTTTTGGGCCACTGTCGTACCACGCTTCCCCAGGGATGGTTTGTCCCACTCATCCATCACCAGGCTCCAGAAGTCATCAGGAAATGGTAGTTCTGGCTTTTGGGGGCATTTGATGTGCATCACTGCCGCCACCTTTTCGTTGGTTGAAGACGTCGAAGGTGAATGACTCTGTTCAGCAGGAGAGATCTCAAGGGTGGCCATCATATTATTCAGTAGATGGCTGTACCAGTCCTCTTGAAAAAGCCTGTCAGAAGATTCCTGCTCAAAAGTCTCTGAGTCAGAGATCTCGCCGTCCTCTCTGTCAGAAGAGAGAGCCAAGACTGGGTCGCCTGGTGTGGTGGAATCCCTGACTGCTGCCAACAGTTGGCACTCCTCTTCGGAGTCCCTGGGGGACTCTTCAGATGAGTGGGTGGCTGGAGGGTCCTTCCTCTTTTTAGAACACGTGGTATTTGGAGCTGCCTTGGCAGGCTTGCTCCCAGTTGCCACGGTAGTAGATCTGGTCCGCTTAGGTCCCTTGGCCTTGGCAAGGACCCGCAGGGTAGTGGCACTTGTGCTGGGATTGCACCCCTGTGCTTCTTACGCTGACCCTGCGAGGGAGGCCGCACCACCTTGGTGCCACCCACGCTTCCTTGGACCTCCTCAACCCCAGATTCCTCCCCGCTGGAAGGCTGTGAGGACGAAAAGGCCTGGAGGGTCACTGCCTGAGGGACCCATGGCTGCTGGGGCCGGTGTTGATACCCTAGAGCATGGGAGAGAAGGGTAACCTGGGTGCCTATGGTATGAGACACCAAGGCTGCATGCAGGCCAGGTTGAAGCACCAATGTTTGATTGGGTAGGCGACTGCATGGCTGGGTCACACTTTCGCCTCCTTCAGGAATCTACAGAATCATAGAGTTGGAAGAGACCACAAGGGCCATCCAGTCCAACCCTCTGCCATGCATGAAATAACGATCAAAGCATCCCTGACACATGGCCATCCAGCCTCTGTTTAAAGACCTCCAAGGAAGGAGACCCTATCCCCCACAGCAATACGGGTGGGATCCTTGGCGTTGGAAAGTTGAGCTAGGCTTTGGGCCTCAGAGGTGGGACCCCTTCTCCGACCCCCTGGGTCGTTGGTGGGGAGGGGGATTGAGCCTCAGCTGTGGTGACTCCATTGTCCCCAATGGATCCTGGAGTCCGGCCCTGGATAAATGGGGGGCTTGATCCCATGGTTTCCGGTCAACAAGGAGGGAACGATCCGGGGAGGGAGGGAGGAGACTGGGTTCCCCCCATCCCCGCTCCCCCCAAGGGTCCCTTGTACCTGCGTGGGGACTCTCCCCCCATCCAGCCTTGGCAATACGGACCAGGAGCATGCCAGGAGGTCCATAGGGGTGGATAGGCTGTCGCAACCCCGCAGGAGCCGGATTCCTCTTCGATGGAGCTGGCCTCCTCCGGTGTTTTGTGACAGCCTCGTTCCCCTTTGCTGGGGGGAGGTACATCAGCTGGCCATCCAAAGCATTCCCTGTTGCAATGGCCAGGGAAGCTTTCTTGGCTGCCTCCCCTGTGGGACACCCGAAAAGGGGCCCTCAGAGGTAGCCATGGTGACTGCGGCTCCAACCGCGGCACCCTCGTCGATCTTGGAGTGGCCGGGGTCGGTGGCCACCTCACCTGCCGCTCCAGAGCCTTTCCCTGCTGGCTGGGTGATCTCCTGAGCCGGCTTGCTGTTTCCCATGGCTGGGTGAAGATCAGTGCAGCCGGGAAGCGAAGAGGAGGAGGGGAGGGGGGGGCAGGAGAGAGAGCCGGCAGAAAAGCTGCTAGAGAGAGGAAGAGAGAATGGAGCTTTTTTTTTTAAAGGCGGGAGATTTGAAAACAGCAAGAGCGAGGGGAAGGCAGTGGGAGAGTAAGGAGTGGAGCCCTAAGGCAAAAGGTAAGGAACAAAGAACAAAGGAGAGAGGAAAATGGAGGAGAGGTTTCCTACAACTGGCTGGGCGAAGCAGGAAATTAGAACTAACCTCGTGGGCTCAGGATGGAGGAGACAAGAGACAAAGAAATTTAAATATTAAAGGTTTAAGTTGTAATTTCCTGCTCTGCCTGGGTGGCGACTGACAAAACCCAAAGCTAAGGACTGGTATCAGCTCCTCCCCTCAGAGAATAGCAAAGGCATATAGCACATTTGGAAGACTTTACAAAAGAGTCTGGAGTAACAAACACCTGAGGCGAAGCACAAAAATCAGTGTGTATAGAGCCATTGTACTGTCTATTCTCCTTTATGGGTCTGAAACATGGGTCACCTATCGCCAACACTTACGACTCCTCGAATGCTTCCATCAGCGCTGTATACGCACAATCCCAAATATCCACTGGACTATGTGACGAATGTTGCTGTCCTTGAGCAAGCAGGGATCACCAGCATTGAAGTCATGATATTGAGAACACAGCTGCGCCAGGCAGGGCAGGTTTCTAGGATGGAGGACCATCACCTCCCAAAAATAGTACTCTACAGTGAACTCGCCACGGGTCAGCATAAGAGGGGCACTCCAAAAAAGCGATACAAGGATTCCCTGAAACAACATCTCAGGCTCGGCCAAATGGATCACCAACAATGGTCCGCCCTGGCTTCAAATCGGGAGGCATGGAGACACACTATCCACAATGCTGCAGCTTTATTTGAGAACTCATGCCAAGCAATTCTTAAAGAGAAACGACAACGCAGAAAGAATCACTACCCGGAAACATCACTCAAGGAGACCTTCTGCTGTACTTTCTGCAACCAGACTTGTTTATCTCGGATTGGCCTTTTCAGTCATCAGCACGCTTGCAGAAAGCGTGGGATGGGTCCTTCCTGAATCTTCATTTGCGAAGAAAAGCCAGAGAGAGAGAGAGAGAGAGAGAGACCTTTAAAAAGAAGACATGCCCATCCAGGTCTCAGAAGCCAACAGTGATCAATGGCATGGAAGTGAAGTGATGATTGTTCAATTGTTTATAGTGTTATGAGATCTGAATGCTGATTGGTCATGTGTCTCCACAGCCAAGAGTGAGGAAGACACAAAAGAGCTCTAATGATTGGCCAATTGTCTACAAATATTGTGAGATCCGAATGATGACTGGCTATGCCCTATCGTTTCTTTCATCCCTCTTCCCTTCGCCCTTTATACAGTGTGTGAATGCTCAGGGGACACCAAGGGACACCAACCATCAAGCTTTGCTGCAAGAGCTCTCATTCCTTTGCAACATCTTGGAGGAGTCCTTAAACTGCAATCATACACACCAAGGATGGGAAAGTCCCACAGTCATGAACTGTCTCAGTCGACCAAGAAACAAATCCAGAAGTGTCTGACAGTTCACTTCCCATTAACTTTGGGGGCGAGGGTGGGTGCGGGACAATCTGCTCTGGTCCCCTCATCGGAAAAAAAGGAGGATATAAATTGAATATAAATAAATAAATAGGATGCATGAAGGCCTACTCCTAGGACATCTCAGGATCAGAAAAAACATTTTGGCTAACTTGTTTCTGACAGAGATGTAAGGGAGGGGGCATCAGGAGAGGTACAAGGTCTGCAAAAAAACAAAAACAACAGAAGAGGACCACATGCAATCTATGGTTCACTGGATTTTTGCCATTGCTCTACACATTTATATGTGAGCAGGTCCAACTGAACTCAGCAGAACACAGTGCTGAGTCAAGATGTTGAAGACTGAATTTACAGTAAGTTTAATTCTTGGTAATCACCACAGGATCACACTGAAAATCCACTGCGTACAACAACCTTAATCATATTTAGGAGTTTTTAGTTCAGTTCCAAAAAGAATGGCTTTATAGTTTTAGCTAAGTTTAAAACTAAGTAAAGATTTAGCCCTAAACCCAACTGTTAGTCCCAACTAGAACAGACCCATTTATTGAATGGTAACTTGGTAAGTCAACTCTTATGTAAGTTCTACTGATTCAGCAGTTCTACTAAGTAGGAACTAACAACTGGATTTAGGCCCCTGTTCCTAGCTGTTGTTGTGCACCTCCAAGTCATTTCAGACTTATGGCGAGCCTAACAGTGTTTCCTTGGCAAAATTTGTTCAGAGGAGGTTTGCCATTATCTTCTTCTGAGACTGAGAGAGTGTGACTTGTCCAAGGTCACCCGCGAGTTTTCCTGTCCAAGCAGAGATCCAAACCCTTGTTTCCAGAGTCACAGTCCAATGCTCAAACCACTACAACATGCTGGCTCTCTTGTTCCTAGTTACTGTTCTCAATTAAGATTTAAAAGCTTAAGAGCTGATCCAAACAATATTCTCATAGCTAGGATTCATCTTTAGCTGTATCTCTAAACTGCAGATTAAACTAAACCTAAATTAAGTTAGCTCCTATGAGGATCCTTCCCACAAGTGCTTACTTGTATAGAAATTCAGAACGATACATACTGTGAGAAAACACACATTCAATGATGGGAATGCTCCCTAGCAAAATAAATCTTAGTTCTGCAGTAATAATGAAAAGTTCATTAGAAAAACTGCTCAACACAATTAAAACAAAAACACCTAAGTGTGATGCTAAGAATATTACTTATAGCAATCTGAACAATGTTGTTAACAGGACATTCATTAACACTCCATTAGTAAATGACACAAATAACGGCATGTAAAAAACATAATGTTCTCCTCATAACAGGTACAAAATTTAGCAGGGTGAGGGTTTATTTTTACTAGTGTCAACTGAAACCTGATACTGTTTGCAGAACACAACAGTAGTCTTGAATAAAAGTTGTACCATGAGCACTACAGTATTTATTCGTATAGTTACTGACCTTTTTCCAAGTGATGTGTTGGGGCTTCGATGTCTTAAGTTTTAAAAGGACTTTTTAGCAATAATAATAATTATAACAACAACGATGATGATGTAGTTTTGCCATCTCTACAATGAGCTAAAGGTAGTGTTTTCTCTTAAAATAGAGTATTAACACACTAAGGGTTTGTGGAAAGATTTTCACAGTCATGTTCCAAAGCCCCAGTGTGAGGCTCAAATGAAATATAATTTTATATAAATAGGCATTTTGTGGCTAGGCATATTAGCTTTGTATTTGTATACTAAATGCTATATAAATGCGTTAATTTTTCTGAGGAACTTTAAACATCAAGATTAGGACAACTTAAAACTTAATAGGTCCATGAACTAGTTCTTTCAGATTTCAATTGCTTTCTAATTAACCTCTCCTGCTAATGGAAGAGCTTCCATTAATGTAAAAGAGGGGACAATTCCTCTTCTTCCTTGTATTTCCCCCTTAAAATCTACTTGGGAGGATTAAGGAACCCTGTAGAACAGATGCTGGCAGGACATGAAGGGATGCAAAGGAAGGACAGAAGCAAAAAGCCCTGCTGCATAAAATGAAGTCCACTTGCACAACATTGAATTTCACCCAAAATGTCATGCATAGGAATTTCTAGCACAGTGCTACTCTACTTGGTGGTCCATGGACTGCTGCTCGTTAGCCATTGTGTGCTGGTTCACAGTGAGTTACCGGGAAAGAAAGAAACAGCTGTAACCAATGGACACAAATATGGCACGTTGGAGGAGAAAACTACCACTCTACTACATCAGATAGCTTGAGAAGTACTATTCTAGAACAACCCCGACAGAATAACTAAACATGAAGTATTAAATAATTTTTTAAAAAATCAAGACTGAATCTAATTCAATTAGCCTACTTGTGGACCTCAGCAGTGGAAATATGTCCACGTACATAAAGTTTACATCTGGGGTAGGAATCAAGCAAACTGAAAAAGTGGGGAGAAGAATTGTTATTCTTGGAAGCCTCCAAGAGCACCAATACCTTTAAAACAAAATACCCCCCCCCAATACATAGAAGTACAGTGGTCCCTTCACATTCGCTGGGGTTTGGGTCCAGGACCACCACCACCGTGGATACCAAAATCCATGAATACTCAAGTTGCATTATATGCAATGGCATAGCAAAATGATGTCCCTTATATAAGATGGTAACATCAAGGTTTGCTTTTTGGATTATTATTTTTTTAAGAATATTTTCAAGCCATGAATACTTAAATCCATGGATACCAAATCTGTGGATACCGAGGGACAACTGTATTTCCAAATTGCAAAAGATTTTAGTACTAAAATAAGCCCTTTTTTGTACATTATATGGAATTATTGAAAAAGAAATGTTCATGAAACAGACTAAAATTCCCAGCAGCAATCTGAGTAATCACACCAAACATATATTCTAAGGCAACAAATCCTATGTATATATCCTATATATAGCCCCTTTTGTAAAGTAGAAAATGAAAATCTTTCATTGACAAATAGCCTAGTAAAATAGGGCAAATTTGTCTAGAAGTCAATAATAGGCAGCCCAGCAGTAAAGACAGCCTTAAGCAATTTTACATTTAAGAGCAACCTACATATGACAAGTTACATTAATTTCAACTGGGGGAAAAACAGACAAGAGCACCCATATTAGTTCAAAATGCATAGGAAATGGAAAGGAGTCTGTTATTTCTCAAAAGCTATCAGTGCTATATGATACAGATTCAGCCATCACATAATCAGAGATTAGGTATCCTTTTCATTCAACAAAATCTATCACAAATAAATATGAAGCCATTAAGCTATCAGATTTCTAAATCTAAACAGACTGCAAACCAGTTGTGTGTCTTCTCTTGCCATCTGTTCACTGAAGGTACTTAATTACAAGGCCTACTACTTTTCTGTACAAAATTGTTAAAAATCTATTTACATTGCTCTAAAAATACAATCTATATAAATCCTTATAAACAAAACAAAACAAAAAAGAAACACTTTCTTCTCGTTTTAATAGCACTGCCTGACCAACACCCTAACTACAATAACTCCAGAAATACTCCAGTCAGAATGTATCTTTTTTTTTTAATTAGGGACAACAAAAATGTCACAGAAATGTACAAACTTTCAAGTTCATTAAATCTTTTAATCAGATAGTACAAAAAATTAGGGGGTAGAAGAAGAAACCAGAAGTCCAAAACTGTAGCCATTAGGTGTCAAAAGACAGAGAGCAGCCACTAACTAGTCATCCTACCCAACAACCTCCATTCCTGACTCTTTTTCACAATGTCTGCAGTATTGCAAAGTGTTTCAGAAGGTAAGTTTTTGATATATATCAAATCCCTTAAAACGTTACTTTAGTGCATTTTATTAATGGTTCATTGCGTATCTGCAAGCAGGGATCTGCAAGCTTTGTAATATTTTTGAATGATGCTACTATCCAATGATAAAAATTGATCGTACTGGATATACCAACAACTTTTCCTCCTTTTCCTTGGCTACACATCATTCTAAATCACAAATTTAGTGGTTCAGAAAAATTAAGAAGGATGAAGAAAATGCAGCCTATGAGCTGCATGCAGACCCCAAGCCCACCTTTCAGCCCCCCCAGGTTCTGTTAGCATCATTTTTTCCCCAAAAAAGTCTGGGAGAGAAAAATGGCTCCCACACTCCCAGTAATATGGGGTAATTTCACCATATTTTAGGCCCAGCAGAGGTCTAAACTTCCAGCTTAATTCTTAGTTACATCCTTCTGCCTTAAAATGCTCCAGTGGTCAAAATGTAGCAAAACTGTCCCCGTGTCATAGAGAATCAACTGTGTGTGTGCTGGGGGGGGGCGGGGAGAAAATTGAGACTTTCCAAGATCCCTGTAGGGACAACATGACCCCTTCAACCCCTGGCAGCTGCCCACCTCTGCAGGAGTGAACTGGGACTCTGTTGGCAGGCAAATGGGGTTTAGAGTCCTTGTTAACGCCATGGTCAAACATTACCAGCCGTCCAGTGTAGAGAAAGTGTGCATTTGTATTCATAGAATTGCAGCGTTGGAAGAGACCACGAGGGCCATCCAGTCCAACCCCCTGCCACGCAGGAAATCACGATCAAAGCATCCCCGACAGATGGCAATCCAGCCTCTGTTTAAAGACCTCCAAGGAAGGAGACCCCACCACGTAAGATACTTTTTGCATTAGCTTGCCAGTTTGAGGCTGGGAAACTATATCAAGGCTGAGAAGAGATCGGGAGAATAAATTTTCCTTTGGTGTTAACCTGCTTCTACAGTTCTCATAGCTGGGGGTGGGGAGGATGGGTTGAACTTACACACTTTCATTTTCTTTTGCACTATATAACCCTTGAGACTCCATCTTCTATCAGTCTCAGCCAAGGGAAGCACCCCAAACAAGGTCTTCCATATATCAGAAAGAGGGCTTAATTTGATTAATTTGAGCTGGGTATGTTTAGCCTGGAAAAAAGATGGTTAAGAGGCGATATGATAGCCCTGTTTAAGTATTTGAAGGGATGTCACGCTGAGGATGGAGCAGGCTTGTTTTCTGCTGCTCCAGAGACTGGAACACGGACCAATGGATGCAAGCTCCAGGAACAGAGATTCCACCTCAACATTAGGAGGAACTTTTTGACAGTAAGAGCTGTTTGGCAGTGGAACACACTCCCTCGGAGCGTGGTGGGGTCTCCTTCCTTGGAGGTCTTTAAACAGAGGCTGGATTGCCATCTGTCGGGGATGCTTTGATCAAGATTTCCTGCGTGGCAGGGGGTTGGACTGGATGGCCCTCGTGGTCTCTTCCAACTCTACAATTCTATGATTCTATGATTGCCAGCTGGAGATAGTCTGGATAGAATTAGTTTGGGGGTATAATTCTATCTTTGGCTGTGAGGGAATGCCGGACTCCATCAATGAAGGTGCTGGAATTCTTCTCTGCTGCGCACCATCCACAATATCATCTACCACCAACAAAGCTCATGCTGTAGCAGTAATGTGTGTCAGTGTTTGGCACTGAAAGAACGCTTGGGGAGGCCCGCAACTACATCCAGTTCTGGCACAACTGCTTTAGTAAAACATCTAACTATATTTATGTACTGTACTCCTATTAACTGCTCTGTAGTAAAACAAGACACATATTTATTTATTTATACCCTGCTCTCCAGCCACAAGGCTATCAGAGCGGCTTACAAATTGTTTTAAGCAACAGCAATTTACACATCTACACTGCATTAAGCAGTTTCCAATGTATGTTAGCTAATACTCACTTTGGCAGCTGTTGCAAGTCTGACGTGCAGCACATGCAGCCCTCCCTACAACTACATGCATAGAAGATAAGGGACCTTGCACTGGGTGTATACTATAATAAAATCCATCAATTAAGGAGATGTGGCAGGTGGATATATGAAAACTATATTCAGCTGTTTGTTCTAAAGCTTTGTAACTCAGGCATTCTTGCCTTACTGCACGAAGAATTAGCAGTTTCAGTGTTTTCACAGGTTCAAGCTGATATATATATCACAGAAGAAACAAACTAAGTGTAAGTAAAACACAGTACTTGGGTTATCAGATTTATTTATTTAAAAAGAGAGAGAAAACTGTATAATTTTGAACTATCTTTTCATTAAAATACTCTGGAATTATTACAGTCAGGAATAAATGAAAACCGAAAACCTTCTGTAAATAAATATGGAAGGTAGTGTTCATGTTTATGGGCTTAAAATCCTAGAAATAAATTACATATCCTGTATGTAGTGATAAAAATGCATAGCACACACATTCTGGTAACAAAAATATACACATTCAAATGCTCTCTTGGTAGAAAGCCACAAATATTCTGAGTATCTAAGTTAGACTAATTATGACAAAACATGAGATCATGGCTACTGATTGGGAGAACTTTGACATAAACATATTACAGTATTAGGATGAATTCTATTCTTAAATGTTTTATCATTACGTTTATAACAACTGATCATTTTCAGTTATAGTTTTCCATCCAAATATTCAGTAAATGTCCAGTAAGTTAGCACCTTACTTAACATACATTTTCTTCTCCAATATGCACTCAAAACCTACCCTCTTTTTCACAGCAGCCCATCTGATTCAAACTGGCTACTCTTTTAATAAGTAAGTACAGGATATGTTGAGTTCAACCAGTAACAATTTTTTCTTATTTGCTAGCTATTCCTCGGATATCAGACATTACTGGACAAAACAGCAACCAGCCTAAGGGGTTCACTTTTATTGAACTCAGATTCCTATAAAAGCTTGTCCATTCCTTGTTGGCCATATTTAAGAGATCAAATTGGAAGCCAAGAAAGATACTCTCTTTAACCACTCACTCTGCAATGTTCCCATCACATGTTCTCTAACTCAAAATTCTATTCAAGTAGGTAACATGTAACTAGTTCAATCAAATGCACTTATTTTGTTTTATATGGAATAAAATAACAGCACCTAAACCCAATGCAGGTAAGCCCACTAAAATCATTTAAATGTATTTAGACCAATGTAAATGACTTCTATCTTCCCTTTCCCCCAACAACTTTTTTATCTTTGCACATTTGGCTGCATTGTTTCCTCAGATAAAAGTGACTGTACAGTAACCAAATTACCACTTCTGTTTTTAGGGCATTCATAAATTTCTGTTATGGGCAAGTAAATCAAGGTCCTTTTCTTTTTCTTTTTTCCCTAATGCACGACTGGAAGGAGGTACAATAGGGATCAGAACTCCTCCAAATAGCTGGACAGGCTAAAGGCTGTTAGGAGGTTTAATTTCATGGGTGGCAATCTATTACAAATTCTTTTTTAAAGAGAAACCTTGTAAATGATGGGTCTACAAACAGAGAAAATAATTCCCACTTCCAGAGCCGTAACTGTGTATTCATACAAAATTTATTCTAACAGTATACAGCATTTGTCCATGCAGAAAAGCAAGAATGATCCTGATTAAGATGCCAAAGTTGAAAGCAAACACAGTGTCATGCTTCACTAACTGTTAATGCTGAGGAAAATCTGTGAACCAATGCAGAGCTCTGGCACATGTCCACACTGATGAGTTAAGGACATGTGCCAAGTTTCTCATTCACAGTTATGCCTGAAAGGCCAACACCATCATCTTTCCTTAAGGAAACATTCAAGATACAAGGTACCTCATTATAAAGCTCAGTTTGAAAACTATTCCTTCATTATTATGCTACATCCGATGCTTAATACATTATGACTCCCATATCTATGGGACTGGTACCCTCAGTTTCACTTAACTGTATCTGAAAAAAAATATGTTCTCTCTAGTCATTTTCTATGTCCTCCAGCACGATTCTATGGTCAACTTATAGCAGAAGTTGGCCACAGAGTTGCGCTGGAGGATTTCCAAATGCCTAGAAAAAAAACTCTCTAGGCATTTGGAGGTCCTCCAGCATGACTCTATGGTATGCTTCCACCAGAAATATAGGGTTCACTACTATCACTGATTTTTACTATCTGTGGTAAGCATGGGAATTTATCCCCCATGGATACAGGGTCATACTGAACATTTATACAAACAAAACTAGGTGGTTTTTATACTGCCATTACTACATTGCACAGGCATTTTAACAGGAAAAAAAATATTTTAGAAGAACATTGCTGTCCACAAAAGAAAGAAAAATAACAAATGGAATGAATGTTACTAAGGTTATATCTGCTCAAGTGCTTCCTGTAATCCTGGCTTTATTCCTCAGCATTAATTCACAACATGGAAGGAAGAGGAAAAAGAGGAAATATGATGTATGATGTAGCATGGAGATGTGTGCACTCAAAGCCATTTTGCCCACAATCCAACAGATATTAACACACAGTGATCATGTGTACTATGTGAGGACAGGATATCCAAAAGAACAGATTTCTAAGAAATTCTACACGTATATATTTCTGTTATATTACTGTAACAGAGTAACAGTCATTGGACTAACTTCTGGCTGTGGTGGGAAAATGTAAGCTTTCCTTCTAGCTGGCAACCAGATATGCAAGAAAACTACGAAGCAGGGGTGTGCCCTAACCACATGATTCAGACTTCAAGTTAGTAACAAGGAAAACAGACTACTTAGGCTCATATCTGAGCCAGGTGAGCCTTCCTTCTTGTTCCTCTCCTGCATATAAGTTTTTGACGACTCTCAGAGGTGTGCATAAAATGCACAGATTGTGAAGACTGTTAAGGATTCTATATGGTCTGGTAAAGGAGGAGGTCCATGGGGGTGACACCATGAGATATTGCACTGGGTGACACCAACCCTAGTGACGCCACTAGAAACCTACAGGCATAAATATTAGAAAACTGCTGCACAGGATTTTGCACCACACTGCTTTGCTTGTGAGTTTTTAAAAGTGGACTATTGATAATAAACTGCAGGTATTAACAAAATTGGATGAAATTTGCACATATCGCTGATGCCTGTACATTGATCAAATGCACAACACTACTCTGAAAATAGCTGATTTCATCAGCCAAGCAGGGTCCAGTCTGGTTAATATAGGTATACTTCACTTAACAAGGTAGACATGTTCCTGGGCATTACGTCAAGAGAAAATTTGTTAATGATTGACGCAGAAATAACGAGACCACACACATAGGATTGGGTTGAAATACGGGCCACTTTATTGATAGATTTCCTATTTATTGTGATTTTCTTGAGGTATGCTGAGTGTGGGAAAAAGGGGGGAGATCCCTCACGGGGGCACGCACATGGGCGGTTGGTCACAACCGACCTAACCCCCAGCGTCCCTGGGCGACTCACCTGAGCCCCAAGGGGGATCCCGGGGTTCGGGGTTCCCCTTGGGCGCCATCTGCTGGAGGGCCCCTGCATCGGGAAGGAAATCCCTAAGCCATGTAGCTTCTGTGAAGGATCTCCCCCCCGAGGCTGACCCTAAGGATACCCTACATCCCTGTACCCTATCCATTAAGGACGCCGGTACAGTTCAGTGATAGATATCCTACCACTCAATTTGAGGTTGCCATAGGTGAACGCCAAGTTATAATCTCCCCGCACCCTGCAAGTGACCACCTATTTAAAGAAACTCACCCGGAGCCAATTGTCAACGTCCAAAGCGACAGTATGGGGTAGGCAAAATACCCCTCGGAAAAGAGCAGGTAAAAATTCCTACCCGGCCCAGAATGCGACCAGAAATGTCATACTGTGGCAGAGGCAGGGTGGGTGGGTTTCGATCAGAAGAAAAAGAGGAGGAGACCAGGGGAGGCAAGGGGTAAAATAGACCTTGGCTTGGCACCTCCCCTGACTCCTCCCAGCCGGGGCGTGTCCACGCCCCGGCTTGCCCATGGGTTCGCCTCCCTGCTCATCATTAAAACACCTCCCCCGGATCCACCATTCTTCAGGATCCGGGGGGGTGTCTGTTAATGATTGACGCAGAAATGACGAGACCACACACATAGGATTGGGTTGAAATACGGGCCACTTTATTGATAGATTTCCTATTTATTGTGATTTTCTTGAGGTATGCTGAGTGTGGGAAAAAGGGGGGAGATCCCTCACGGGGGCACGCACATGGGCGGTTGGTCACAACCGACCTAACCCCCAGCGTCCCTGGGCGACTCACCTGAGCCCCAAGGGGGATCCCGGGGTTCGGGGTTCCCCTTGGGCGCCATCTGCTGGAGGGCCCCTGCATCGGGAAGGAAATCCCTAAGCCATGTAGCTTCTGTGAAGGATCTCCCCCCCGAGGCTGACCCTAAGGATACCCTACATCCCTGTACCCTATCCATTAAGGACGCCGGTACAGTTCAGTGATAGATATCCTACCACTCAATTTGAGGTTGCCATAGGTGAACGCCAAGTTATAATCTCCCCGCACCCTGCCATAGATAGGGGCAAGTGTCTACTTAGCCCCTATCCCCCAAGAGGGAAGCTAACACAGCCCTCACCCCCTGTCGCATACCATCAAGAAAGAGCTGGATCCCCATGTCTGACAAGTGGACCCCGTCAACCCGATAGAGTTCCGGGCGTTTATATGAAATGCCCGGGTACTGTATAAAATGGCCAAGGCCTTCATCCAGAGCCCTGTGAATAGCCTTGTTCACTTTCTTACGGGCAATGTCCAACAGCTTGGGGGGACCGTCGCCAGGGTAGGAGAGTCGCGGTATGATGTCAGACCAAACCAAGGAGGTACACGGCCACGCAGCCTTAATCTGTCGCATGTCAGCCAAGGCCTGTATCGACAAGGCTCTGCCCTTCAACAGGCCAAGATCATTGCCGCCAAGGTGGATAACCAGGACATGTGGAGGAGGTCCACGACGCTCCTGCAACAGGAAAGAGATTAAACCATTCCACCTCAAACCCCGTTTGCCAAGCCATTCGATAGAGGCAATGTCACCCAGACCCAGCTGCGGACCCAACGGGCTCCTCCTGGCATGTCGTGCTGCCCAATACACAAAGCTGTGGGGGGGGGGTTGGCTGCCGCAGGAGCCTGGCGGCGGCTGGAACCACAGCAACAAGGGAGCGGGCGGCAAACCAGGGGGGGGCAACAAGGGAGCGGGCGGCAAACCAGGGGGGGGTGACGAAGGAGCCTGGCGGCGGCTGGAACAGCAGCGCGAAGCCGAGCCCGAAGGAGCGCGGGAGAAGAAGAAGCCGGCGGCCGCGACGCGGCGGAGGTGACCGGGCCGGCCTGGGGGGGGGTGACGAAGGAGCCTGGCGGCGGCTGGAACAACAGCGCAAAGCCGAGCCCGAAGGAGCGCGGAAGAAGAAGAAGCCGGCGGCCGCGACGCAGCAGAGGCGACCGGGCCGGCCTGAAGATCAATCAGCGCGGCCCCGGGGAGCGCGAGGGGGGGGTTAACAAGGGGGGGTGACGAAACCGGGCCCGAAGGAGCGCGGGGGGAAGAAGAAGCCGGCGGCCGCGACGCTGTGGAGGCGACCGGGCCGGCCTGAAGATCAATCAGCGCGGCCCCAGGGAGCGCGAGGGGGGGATGGAGGCGGCCCGAAGGAGCGCGGGGGGAGCCTGGGAAGAAGAAGCCTGGGGCCGAGCGGGGCCGACGACGCACACGGTGGAGCGCAGCCCAGGAGAGCGCGGGGGGGGGAATAGCAAAGAGCAGCTAGAGGCTGACTTCTTAAAATATCTTAAAAGGGGTAAACACAAGTTCACTAGAGGAGAATGAGAGGCTAGGAGGAGAATGAGGGTACAAACAGATGAAGAGAGGCTAAGATTAGAATGAGGGGCTAGGAAGGAGGAGAGACCAGACAAACAAACAAACAGGCAAACAAAGGAAACAACTCATCCAAGTCCCCTGAAGCAGCTCCCTCGTCGATCAGAAGAAAAAGAGGAGGAGACCAGGGGAGGCAAGGGGTAAAATAGACCTTGGCTTAGCGCCTTCCCTGACTCCTCCCAGCCAGGGCGTGTCCACGCCCCGGCTTGCCCATGGGTTCGCCTCCCTGCTCATCATTAAAACACCTCCCCCGGATCCACCATTCTTCAGGATCCGGGGGGGTGTCTGGTACCAGAGGCAGAAATAACATGGGAAGACTATGAATAGGTTTCTACACCACAAAAAGAAGAGCAGTTCAATATGTTTCAGCAAATGTTTTATTCAAAACTAACAATATCCTCATGTGAAAACAAACAGGTCAGGTAAGCCATGCATAAGTAAACAAAAACATTTGAAGCCTTTTAGAGACCACTTGAAAGCTTCTTCTGTTTTTTCTTTCAACAGCCTCCACTTTACTTATTATTTCCATCTTGGGGGCCAAGCTGATTTTTAACATGCTAGGTATAGCAGGTGAGGCAAGATGATCTCTTTTCCTCTCTTCTGTTTTGCTGTTGACACACACCCAGTAATGGATTCTGGAGGCACCTGTTGTTTACTTTGCTTGTTGTAGGCAGGCCCACATAGCTACAGTAGAATCTCTTTGACCTTTCTCAACTCAAGCTTTATTGCATTGTTTACTGCAGACATGTTACTGCAACCTGGGACCAATGTCTATGTTTCTCCAGCACTCTTTCACCATCCTCCCAATGCCAATGCTGGCCAAAAAAAAAAAAAAATATCTAGCTAGATTGAAGATTAAGAAAGGGTGTGTGTGCATATGTAAAAAGACTTTGTAAACTGGAGTTTCTTTATCAGAGGCTTTGTTAACTGAGGTATGTCTGTATTTGGATGGAAAACTATATGGGAATATGAGAGGTTTCTTCATAGGGACTGAAAATAATCCTGCCTGAATCCCTGGACAACTATTACCAGTCAATGTTGAAAATACTGGGGTAGATGAACTAATGATCTGATTCAGCATAAGGAAGATTCCTATGTTCATAAGTTTCACATGTATAGGTGCAGATCATTTTGTGGAAAAGCAGCTTTTACAGTCTAGGGCTTTCCTCATCCTGCTAAAAGGATAAACTTATCTGATAGGGTGTTTTGTGTGTCATCTGTTACAAAAACAGCATACTGTTCAAAGGACAGGTATATAGTTTGAGTTAAGAGAAGAGTGTTCATATGTTAGAACAGGGAGAATAATTTATTTCCCTTCAATCCCTTCTACACACTTTTTAAAGCAACTGTCTGAAAAACTGCATGCGACAAAAATTTGTCCCTGCACTAATAAACGTACAAGACCACAACAATAGATGCAAGCTCTAAAGTGTTAATTTGAATAGAAAATTTAAAGACTTTTATTGTCTTATGTCCAATGTGACACTAACATCACATAAAATGCAACAGGACATGGATGTCTGATAGATAGGGGTTGGCAGGAGTAGCAGGACTTGAAAGTTCTACATGTTCCAAGAAAGCTTTCCCATAACATACTGCAATTAGGAGAAGAATCCCGTAAAGCAAACCAAACATAAAATCTTACCTATCATAATTTCTTGTCATTTACATGCAAATGGAATATGCATGAAATCAAAATTTCTGGTAACAAAAAAGGGTGGGAGAAAAGAGTGGAGGGAATTGATGGAAATTTTACTCTCAGAAGCATTTCAATGTTAATTGAAACAGCTGCCTCTATAGAGCAATATGAACTGCAAACACAATTCTATTATTGTTTAATTTCAGTTCAACGACTACATGTGTTCCTTTCTATAATATAGAAGCATGTATTATTTAGTGTATCACAAAAAAACCAAACAAACATGTGTTCTCTCAACCATCTCAGGAACAAATTACTGCCTAGTGAACACAACAATTCCATTTACAACAACATTTTCAGACAACATGAAGAGCCAAAACCTGTATTTAAAAAACAAAAACACCTGAATGTTTTTTTCTGCTTTATACACTCAAGTACAGTTAAGCATATACATGGAACTATTCTGTATGTAGAAATCCTTAAGATTTAAAATAATATTACTTCACAGAATTTTAGCTGACAAATAAATGATCAGAATTCAGACAGTAAACCAATATATATCTTTAAATTTTTAACACAGAAACTGTACTTATCAATATAAACTCTTTTCCCCCCATCAATTACATTCATCAGTAAAATTGTGGACCAAACTACTTAACAATGTCATGTGCTTGAACAGAGAACTTCCTAGATTACAGAAGAGTAGGCTGGAATGAGTCTTCCTTGAAGGACACATGGTCTAGAACCGTCCCTCTGGAATCTTTTCCACCTATTAAATCAGTTGGACCACCCTTATGCCTAGTTTGGCCTTTAGTCTGTTACTGGCAGAAGTAACTTCCAGCAACCTCTCGATCTCTTTGTATTACAATAGTCCAGTTCACCGAGGCTCTAGAATCAGCATGAAGAAAATACTATTACAACCAATGATCTTCTTAAATCATAAGACATATTAAACATTAACGAAGGCACTGACTTAACAAGATCCTTCAACACAACTGACCTACTTTTGGGGCTTCTACTTTATATATAAAATTGCCCTCACAATGACCTGTAACTAAAATGTAAAGAACTAAGGGAAATGTGACATTCAGAGAAAGCTCTTTTTAAGTATTCTACGGCATAATATAACAGAAATCAGGTCTATGATGCTGGAATATTTGACTAAACATAAACTTTATAAAATGAACACCTGAAGGAGGCTATTTTAAACAGCTGCTTTGTAGTGTTTATTAACATTCATTACATTCAAATCAGTAAACACTTGAGAAAGCTCTCTGTAAAAAAAACTGCAATGCTTCTTCAGTCCCATAACACAACACATAAGCTATCACATCATTACTGTATTCTAGTCCCTCATAACCTCTCACAAGCAATGGATAGTATGATTAAAGCACAGTATTTCCAGCAATATATGAGTTTCATATGGAAGCTTTATTTAGAAGGTTTCATTAATTTCAAGAGACATTCCATCCCAGTAAAGATGTTCTAGGAATACAAACGCTGGATTTCTTAACAGCTTGCCGAGTTTCGGTCCAAATATCCATTCTTCTAATGCCTTCAAAGTAGGAAAAGCTGAAGCTTCCTCAGTTATTTATTTATTTGATTTTCATTGTTTGCCACAAAACAGGCAGGAGCAGAGGGCAAGTGATTTTAAATACTAATTTGTTAACCACAAATTAGCTATTCTGATTCAATGCTCTAGAATTTTCTCTAGAACAAGGAGACTGAAGTCGAATAGATAAAAGTCATGTCAGACTAATCTTATCTCTATTTTTGTCAGAGTTACAAACTTGATAGATGAACATATTCGTGAGCAAGAGGTTTTCCTGGACAGAACAGAACGAACAGTCTTGGACGGGGAACGCACAGAGGAACTGGCTGGGGAGGAGAGGGTCACTTCACAGACACAGGAGATAGACAGCTGGAGGAATGTCACACACAGAACAAGAATATCCAGGGATTCTTCGAACAGCTTGCACCTACACAATCGATTCGAAGCCCTCTCCCTTATCAAGGACAACGAGGAAGAACAGCATGGACAGACTTCAGGGGCAGAGCAGGGGACCTTGAGAGTATCACCGCAAGGAACAGCAGCTGCAAAGCCTCAGGGGAGGTGTGTGGTGGGGGGGGGGACTCCTTGCTGCGGGGTACAGAAGCAGTGGTTTGTGGACCTGACAAGATGTCCCGGGAGGTGTGTTGTCTCCCTGGGGCAAAGATCCGTGATGTGGCAGAGAGGCTGACAAGACTCGTCAAGCCTACGGATCATTACCCCTTCCTTTTGGTCCATGTGGGAACCAATGATACTGCAAGGCATAGCTTTCCGGAGATCAGAAGAGATTATGAGGCTCTGGGAAGGAAGCTGAACGAAATGGATGCACAGGTTGTCATCTCGTCAATTTTGCCATTTGAAGGGCATGGTCCAGGAAGGGAGAGGAAAATCGCCGACGTATATAACTGGCTCCATAGATGGTGTCATCGAGAACTATTTGGATTCTTGGACCACGGGCTGCGCTTCCATGAGGGTGGACTTCTGGCAAGAGATGGGGTGCATCTCACGACAGTTGGCAGAAGCATTTTTGCCTACAGTCTCAAGAATTTGATCAGGAGGGCTTTAAACTGAGTCATATGGGGGAGGGAGAGAGTATTCTGGAAGGTAAAAGGGCTGGAGAAAATAGTCAAACTGTCATAGAGGGAACAAGGCAAACAGCACAAGGACCCAACAGTGGGAGGCAAAAAAACTTGCACAGGCAGCAAGTAAGGGGAACACATGGTCTTAGATATCTCTACACTAATGCACAGAGCATGGGAAATAAGCAAGATGAACTTGAACTCCTAGCACTACAAAGCAAGTATGATATAATAGGCATTACTGAAACCTGGTGGGATGAGTCTCATGATTGGAATGTAGGAATAGAGGGGTATAACCTTTATAAGAGAAATAGGCCAAACAGGAAGGGAGGAGGAATAGCATTATATGTCAGGGATATTTATACCAGTGAAGAGATCCATGACATCAATACTGGAAGCCAGGTGGAGAGCGTCTGGATAAAAATTAAAGGGAAGGGAAACAACAGAGATGTTATTGTGGGACTCTATTACAGACCCCCAAATCAGACGGAGGAATGATGCCTTTCTAAAACAGATGAACACACACGCAGAAAGGAGAGATGTACTAGTGATGGACGACTTCAACTATCCTGATATTTGCTGGAAATCTAACTCAGCCAAAACTTCAAGGTCTAGCAAAGTCCTTACTTGCCTGGAAGACAATTTCATGGTCCAAAAGGTGGAAGAGGCAACAAGGGGGTCAGCTATTTTAGATCTGATCCTAACCAACAGAGATGACCTGGTTAATGGGGTGCAAGTGGTGGGATCATTAGGTGAGAGTAATCATGTTCTCCTGGAGTTTGTTATGCAATGGAAAGGAGAAGCCAGGCATAGTCAGACACACATTCTTGACCTTAGGAGAGCTGATTTCAATAAACTAAGGGAAATACTGGGGGTGATCCCATGGTCTGGAATACTAAAAGAGAAGAGACCTCAAGATGGATGGGACTTTCTCAAAAGGGAGATACTCAAGGCACAATTTCAAACAGTACCATTGAGAAAGAAAAACAGGGGGTGTCTCAAGAAACCAGGATGGATGACTAAAGAATATTCAACAGAGCTAAGTTTTAAACAAAACATGTATAGGAAATGGAAAAATGGGGAAATCACCAAAGAAGGATTCAAACGAACTGGCAGCCAGTAGGGGAGTTGTAGGAGTAAAGTCAGAAAAGCTAAACCGCATAATGAGCTCAAGATTGCTAGAGAGGTTAAGAACAATAAAAAGGGGTTTGGGGGGTATGTCCGCAGCAAAAGGAGGAAGAAGGAAATGGTAGGGCCTCTACGCAGAGAAGATGGAAAAATGCTAACAGGGGACAGAGAAAAGGCAGAATTACTCAACACCTTCTTTGCCTCAGTGTTTTCAGAAAAGGAAAAGGTTGACCATCCTGAGGATAATGGAACAGAGGACACAATAGGGGAAATCCAGCACAGAATAAGCAAAGAGGTAGTACAGAAATACCTTCTTAATTTAAATAAATTTAAATCTCCAGGACCAGATGAACTATATCCAAGAGTATTAAAAGAGCTGGCAAATGTAATCTCAGAGCCATTGGCAATAATCTTTGAGAACTCCTGGAGAACAAGAGAAGTCCCAGCAAACTGGAGGAGGGCAAACGTTGTCCCCATTTTCAAAAGGGGGAAAAGACAATTCCAACAATTATCGTCCAGTTAGTCTGACATCAATACCAGGGAAGATTCTAGAGCAGATCATTAAACAGAGAGTCTGTGATCATTTAAAAGGCAATGCCCTAATCACAAAAAGTCAACATGGGTTTCAGAGAAACAAGTCATGCCAGACTAATCTGATCTCTTTTTTTGATAAAATTGCCAGCTTGGTAAATGAAGGGAACGCTGTGGATATTGCATACCTTGATTTCAGTAAGGCCTTTGACAAGGTTCCCCATGACATTCTTACAAACAAGCTTGTGAAATGTGGGCTAGACAAGTTAACTGTTAAATGGATTTGTCTGTCATTGGTTGACCGGCCGAACCCAAAGGGTGCTCAGCAGTGGCTCCTCTTCTTCTTGGAAAGATGTGACCAGTGGGGTGCCACAGGGTTCTGTCCTGGGCCCAGTGCTATTCAACATCTTTATCAATGACTTGGATGAGGGAATTAGGGGCATACTTATCTAATTTGCAGATGACACCAAATTAGGAGGAGTAGCAGCTAATACCCTAGAGGATAGGATCAACATTCAAAATGACCTGGATAGACTGGAGAGCTGGGCCAAAGCTAACAAAATGAAATTCAATACGGAGAAATGTAAGGTACTGCACTTAGGGTGGAAAAATGAAATGCATAGATATAGGATGGGGGAGACCTGGCTGAACAAGACTACGTGCGAAAGGGATCTAGGAGTCCTAGTAGAACACAAGTTGAACATGAGTCAACAGTGTGATGCGGCAGCTAAAAAGGCCAATGCGATTTTGGGCTGCATCAATAAAAGCATAGTGTCTAGATCAAGGGAAGTAATCTTTCTCTGGCTTTTCTTCGCAAACGAAGATTCAGAAAGGACTCATCCCACGCTTTCTGCAAGCCTGCTGATGACTAAAAAGGCCAATCCGAGATAAACAAGTCCGGTTGCTGAAAGCACAGCAGAAGGTCTCCTTGGGTGATGTTTCTGGGTTGTGATTCTTTCTGCGTTGTCATTTCTCTTCAAGACTTGTTCGGCATGAGTTCTCAAATAAGGCTGCAGCATTGTGGATAGTGCGTCTCCATGCCTCCCGATGTGAGGCCAGGGCGGACCATTGTTGGTGATCAATTTAGCCGAGCCTGAGATGTTGTTTCAGGGAGTCCTTGTATCACTTTTTTGGAACGCCCCTCTTAGTGCCGCTCTATTCTGCCTTGGTCAGACCTCACCTAGAATACTGTCTCCAGTTCTGGGCACCACAATTCAAAAAGGATATTGACAAATTCGAGCGTGTCCAGAGAAGGGTGACTAAAATGGTGAAAGGTCTGGAAACCATGCCTTATGAGGAGAGACTTAGAGAGCTGGGTATGTTTAGCCTGGAAAAAAGACGGTAAGGCTGAATGGCCATCTGTCAGGGATGCTTTGATTGTGTATTCCTGCATGGCAGGAGGGGTTGGACTGGATGGCCCTTGTGGTCTCTTCCAACTCTACAATTCTATGATTCTGTGATTGTATGCTCCTTATAACTGCCACAGTCAGCATTTTGGACCTACTGAAGTTCCTGAAGTTTCTAAAGGCAGCCCCATATACACTGTGTTACAGTAGTCCAAATGGGATGTAATCGAGGCATCTGTCACTATAGCCAGGTGCTGTTGTTCAGTTAGTGGTGGTGTTGTCACAAAGGAATTGATTACATTCTTCCACTAGGATAGTTTATTTGCATGGCTGTCATCCACAGTTTTCAGGGACTTTGTAAAGGCTCAGAGATCCAGGGAAACCTCTGCTGTCTTTTGTCCCTTTAAAGCTACAATGGAGAGAATGAGATCCAAGTATGGATAAGGCAGCTATGGGGGAATCAATGAGGTTTGCAATTTGACTTAATCTTCTTGAGATACTGATAGTATTTACTTGGTAAAGTTTAATGCGAATCTATTGGCATTTTTTAGCCTAATATCTCATGACTGTGATTGTGCATTTTTTGGATGACAAACATGGTCCAAACATATGAAATATATATGTATCTCTTGTTGAAGCACTAAGGCCACCCAAAAATGTGATGTCCTTACCTAACTGCATTTGTTAAGTTTGGAATTTTACATACATAAAAGGCTTCAGTAGCTGAACCAAAGCTCTCTGATAAAGATTATCTAGATCCAGTATATGTATCTTAAAACAAAGGAACAATTGAGCCTCTTTTGGGCATGGCATTCCATAGTAGGGATACTATTACCAGTAAAGCCCTCTCACTTGTATGATGGAAGAGGAATAGGCAGAAAAGCACTATAACTGATCTTAATGTGAAAATACTGCATTGTATGAGTTGGCTGTGCATAAGTGAAAAGGGAAATAACTTCCCCCTGAGAATGCAACAAGAGGTGCAGCACTGATTATTTAGCTGTAGTACTGTATGTACTTACTTGGGAAGACATTTCCCAAGTATGTTTTCCCATATGTTTTCGCATATATGTGAGCTGTTCCTTTTAACCACTTTTGTCTTCAGGACTTTCTGATTTGTCCACTTCTACCTTCTCTGGCACAGGTCCTCCAATAATATACTTGATTTCGTTATTCCTAGCATTTTAGGCTTAGTTTTTTTAAAAAAAACAGACATTCTTCCTTGATTTGCAGAGAAAGCTACTTAAAGCTAGATATATGGATGGCTATATGGTTAGATTTTGATGCCTGTAGAGTGGCTCTCAATGCACAGTCCAAGTAGCTACTGAACACAGTAGGACTCACTTCAGGTAAACAAGCCAAGGACTGTACTGTGGAGAAGGGCTGTAGATCAGAAAGCTTTGGGCTTTGATATGTCCAGTTTGGCCCAGGTCTGTCTTCCATACTCTGATTCATGCAGGGCTAGGAAGCACTGTTCTTAGAAGAGCAAAGAGTCTGTTCTGCTAATGGCTTCTACTGCATGCTGCTGTGTCAGTTTCTTCCCCATTCAATTAAAATTAGTTGTGCTTGTGTCAGAGAGAGTGGAATTTGCCAGAATTTGCAGCCGGGGGGAAGGGTGTGAATAGATAATGAGGTTGTCTTGCCAGTAAAGGAGGAGGTTTGGGTGATGGAAATGTTTAGTCTAGCATGATACGGAGGTAATTGTTATGGGGATTAAGGCATAGCATGCAGAGCATCTAGGAAAAGGGCTTCTCTGCTGCAGGGTGTTTGGGCCTTAACAAGGCTGGCAAATGTGGACAGCAGTAGTGTTGCTGCTGAATGTATTATGATAGTTAAAATGTGAAAGAGTAGCATACTTTGGGTAATGTTTTTAGAAGCTAACCGCTACTGCCAACCTTGCACATGAAAGCAGCTGACTTTTGCAGATAACCAAAAGGTATTCGCTAGGTAGAGATAGAATCATAGAGTTGGAAGAGACCACAAGGGCCAACCAGTCCAACCCCCTGTCATGCAGGAATACACAATCAAATAATTCCCGACAGATAGCCATCCAGCCTCTCCTTAAAAACTCCAAAGAAGGAGACTCTACCACACTATGAGGCAGTGTATTCCACTTCTGAACAGCTGTTACTGTGATAAAGTTCTTCTTAATGTTTAGGTGGAATCTCTTTTCCTATAGTTTGAACCTATTGCTCTGTGTCTTACTTTCTGGAGCAGCAGACAACAAGCTTGCCCCAACTTCAGTATGACATCACTTCAAATAGCTAAACATGGCTATCATGTCACCTCTCAACCTTCTCTTCTCCAGACTAAACAAACATGCCCAGCTCCCTAAGATGCTCCTCATAAGGCATGGCTTCCAGACCTCCCACCATCCTGGTTGCCCTCCTCTGGACACGTTCCAGCTTCTCAATATCCTTCCTGAATTATGGTGCCCAGAACTGGACACAGTATTCCAGGTGAGGTCTGACCAAAGCAAAACAGAGTGGCACTATTACTTCTCTTGATCTAGACACTATGAACTCCTATTAATGCAGACTAAAATCTCATTGGGTTTTTTACCTGCTGCATCACACTGCTGACTCAAGTTCAGCTTGTGCTCCACAAAGACTTATAGATCCCTTTCGCATGTACTGCCATCAGGCCATGTGTCACCCATCTTATATCTGTGCATTTCATTTTTACTGCCCAAGTGTAGTATCCTACATTTCTCCCTATTAGTTTTGGCCCAGCTTTCTAATCTGTTAAGGTCATTTTGTATCCTGATGCTATCCTCTGGGGTATTAACTACTGCTCCTAATTTGGTGTCATTAGCAAACTTGATAAGCATACCCTCTATTCTGGTGGCGCAGTGGTTAAATACCAGTACTGCAAGTCACCACGTTGCAAGTCCAATTCCAGCGGGCTCCAAGGTTCACTCAGCCTTCCATCCTTTCGTAGGTCGGTAAAATGAGTACCCAGCTTGTGGGGGCAATTAGCTAACACACATTGGAAACTGTTTAATGCAGTGTAGATGTGTAAATAGCTATTGCTTAAAACAGTTTGTAAGCCGCTCTGATAGTCTTGTGGCTGAAGAGCGGGGTATAAATAACTAAATAAATAAAATAAAATAAAATCTCTCATCCAGGTCATTGATAAAGATGTTGAATAGCACTGGACCCAGGACAGAACCCTGTGGCACCCCGCTGGTCACTTCTCTCCAGGATGAAGAGGAGCCATTGGTGACTACCCTTTGGATTTGGTCAGTCAACCAATTAAAAATCCACCTAATAGTTGCATTTTCTAGCCCACAGGTTACTAACTTTTTTGCAAGAATATCATGGGGGACCTTGTCAAAAGCCTTACTGAAATCAAGATACACTACATCCACAGCATTCCTTTCATAGAATCACAGAATAGTAGAGTTGGAAGAGACCACGAGGGCCATCCAGTCCAACCCCCTGCCACGCAGGAAATCATGATCAAAGCATCCCCGACAGATGGCAATCCAGCCTCTGTTTAAAGACCTCCAAGGAAGGAGACCCCACCACGCTCCGAGGGAGTGTGTTCCACTGCCGAACAGCTCTTACTGTCAAAAAGTTCCTCCTAATGTTGAGGTGGAATCTCTGTTCCTGGAGCTTGCATCCATTGCTCCATGTTCCAGTCTCTGGAGCAGCAGAAAACAAGCCTGCTCCATCCTCAACGTGACACCCCTTCAAATACTTAAACAGGGCTATCATATCGCCTCTTACCCAACACAGTATTCTAGGTGAGCCCTGACCAAGGCAGAATAGAGTGGCACTATTACTTCCCTTGATCTAGACACTATACTTCTATTGATGCATCCCAAAATTGCATTGGCCTTTTTAGCTGCCGCATCACACTGTTGACTCATGTTCAACTTGTGGTTTACTAGGACTCCTAGATCCATTTCGCACGTAGTCTTGTTCAGCCAGGTCTCCCCCATCCTATATCTATGCATTTCATTTTTCCACCCTAAGTGCAGTACCTTACATTTCTCCATATTGAATTTCATTTTGTTAGCTTTGACCCAGCTCTTCAGTCTATCCAGGTCATTTTGAATGTCGATCCTATCCTCTAGGGTATTAACTACTCCTCCTAATTTGGTGTCATCTGCAAATTTGATAAGTATGCCCCTAATTCCCTCATCCAAGTCATTGATAAAGATGTTGAATAGCACTGGGCCCAGGACAGAACCCTGTGGCACCCCACTGGTCACATCTTTCCAAGAAGAAGAGGAGCCACTGCTGAGCACCCTTTGGGTTCGGCCGGTCAACCAATTACAAATCCATTTAACAGTTAACTTGTCTAGCCCACATTTTACAAGCTTGTTTGTAAGAATGTCATGGGGAACCTTGTCAAAGGCCTTACTGAAATCAAGGTATGCAATATCCACAGTGTTCCCTTCATCTACCAAGCTGGTAACTTTATCAAAAAAAGAGATCAGATTAGTCTGGCATGACTTGTTTCTCTGAAACCCATGTTGACTTTTTGTGATTATGGCATTGCCTTCCAAATGTTCACAGACTCTCTGTTTAATGATCTGCTCTAGAATCTTCCCTGGTATTGATGTCAGACTAACTGGACGATAATTGGTGGGGTCCTCTTTTTTCCCCTTTTTGAAGATGGGGACAACGTTTGCCCTCCTCCAGTTTGCTGGGACTTCTCCTGTTCTCCAGGAGTTCTCAAAGATTATTGCCAATGGCTCTGAGATTACATTTGCCAGCTCTTTTAATACTCTTGGATGTAGTTCATCTGGTCCTGGAGATTCAAATTCATTTAGATTAAGAAGTTATTCCTGTACTACCTCTTTGCTTATTCTGTGCTGGATTTCCCCTATTGTGTCCTCTGTTCCATTATCCTCAGGTTGATCACCCTTTTCCTTTTCTGAAAACACTGAGGCAAAGAATGTGTTGAGTAATTATGCCTTTTCTCTGTCCCCTGTTAGCATTTTGCCCTCTTCTCCGGGTAGTGGCCCTACCGTTTCCTTCTTCCTTCTTTTGCTGCAAACATACCAAAAAAACAAAAAACAAAAAACCCACCCCTTTTTATTGTTCTTATCCTCTCTAGCAATCTTGAGCTCATTCCGAGCTTTAGCTTTTCTGACTTTACTCCTACAACTGCCCTACTGGCTGCCAGTTCATTTCCAGACATAATTCACAGTGCTGGTCATGACTTATAAAGCCCTATATGGCTTAGATACAGACTATTTGAAAGATCATATCTCCCTATATGAATCTATCAGAGGTCTGAAATCCACAGGGGCAAGCTTTCTCTTGGTCCGCCACCATCACAAGCTCGCTTGGTGAGGACAGGAGATAGGGTGCCACTGCTCCCACCCCCTGGAATGCCCTTCTACAAGAAGCTAGGCTGGCCCCCTCCCTGCTTTCCTTTTGGCAAATACATTTTTATTTAAGCAGGCTTTTAAGATATAGTCTATAATCAGGAGGACTTTTTAATTAATGTTCTATTTATCTTTTTAAACACTGTTATAATGCTTTTTAAATGTTTTGATCTGTGATATTAACTGTTCAAAATTTTATTCTAATTGTTTTAATTGATGATTCTTAGAAGCCGCCTTGAGTCCCACTTTGGAAGAAAGGCAGCATATATAAATGAAATAAACAAACAATTAAGTAAAATAAAACAAGATGGAAATAGGGGTGTGGCCAACCATCCAACATGGCAGACACATAATCCTTCTACTCCAGTAGTCCTGGATTAAAAAGCACACCAGGAGACATCTAAGGCATGGTTATCTTAACCAGAATTGTGTCCCTGGCTGTCCACTGCCAAGAGGACTATGGATCAGTCCATAGTGGACTTTCATCCACTTGCTAAAGATCCTCGGCTTGATCTAGCAGGTCTTGAGAAAGAGGCCCAGCTCGACATGACTTGGAATTCTTGAAAGTCTAGGAAAGGAGATAAGGGGGATGAGAAGTTGTTGGATGACCATCCACTACCTAAACACATAGAAAAGCTCAGGGAATCCCTGTTCAAGGATTTACAGAAGGACTGGGCAGCAGCTATAGAACCCATCGATTTAAACTTACCAATCTCACTAGCAGGAATGGAGAAACTGAAGATACAGTTAATGAGGCCCATAAGAAGAGCTATCAATGCTCTATCAATGCTCAACAACTCCATGAGCTAGAACAGAAAAACAACCTCTTGACCATGAAGGATGTGGATTTCAAGAATATAAACCACAGAATTAATACATGCCTACATGGGTTCCCTGAAAAGTCAGAGCAAACAGACGCTGCCCTGCTTGTCATAACATGGATCAACAGCATATGTCCAGCATTATCTGTAATTCCGATGGACATAGAAAGAACCCATGGAGTACCTTCCAGACCATCCACCTCCTCCAAATTACCTCGAGATATCCTGGTCCATCTTGCTTGGTATGCACACAAAACAGAAGTTCTAACTGCCCTGCACCAAATCAAGCACCCTGCTTATGATAACCAAACAGTTGTGATTTTACAAGCTCTACTGCCTGAAATGCTCCAAAGAAGATGCAATGACCTTCCTATACCACGAAAATACTACATACGGATGAGGCTTCCCTTTTAAATTGATTTTCACAAAAGAAGGCAAGATTACCACAGTAACCACAATCTCCCAACTACCAAAAGATCTAGAAGCCCTAGATATCCAAGTGCCATGAGAACTCGCACCTATCAGAAACAAGACAGGAGGAGATTTCTCCTCTGCCACTCCAGATCAATGTCAGCCTGAATGGAAATTAGTAGGCAAAAAGACAACAGGGTATAAGACTGTCTCTCCCCCATGTGGGCTGAAGTTATTGTATAGATGTCTTAATGTTGTCTCTGACCAAACCCTATTTGCATATCACAGCAGCAGTAGCTTATGACTTCAATAAGTGTTGACATGGTGCTTAGTTGTTTTGTTATAAACTGTTTATTGAATTTTTTAATTTTCCTTTTTCATTTACTTTCCTTTATATATCAAAACATATATTTGTAACGATTTATACAACATTTAATAAAAAAATTCCAATACCTTGGCTCAATCATTAATCAGAATGGAGACTGCTGTCAAGAAATCAGAAGAAGGCTAGGACTTGGAAGAGTGGCTATGAAAGAACTAGGCAAGATCCTGAAGTGTAAAGATATATCATTGAATACTAAAGTTAGGATCATCCATGCCATTGTATTTCCCATTTCTATATATGGTTGTTAAAGCTGGACAGCAAGAAAGGTGATAAGAAGAAAATCAACAAATCTGAAATATGGTGCTGGAGAAGAGTTCTGTGGATACTGTGGACTGCTAAAAAGACAAATAAATTGGTATTAAAGCAAATCAAGCCTGAACTCTGTAGAAGCCAAGATAACTAAATTGAGACTGCTGTACTTCGGTCATATCATAAGAAGAAATGACTCATTAGAAAAGACAATGCAGCTTGGTAAGGTAGAAGGCAGTAAGAAAAAAGAAAAGCCACATTCCAGATGGATAGACTCAATCAAGGAAGCCACGGGGCTGAGTCTGCAAGAGCTGAGCAGGGCTGTTGATGACAGGGTGACTAGGAGATCTCTCATTCATAGGGTCTCCATAAGTCAAAGTTGACCTGACTTCAAACTGATACAGGACAATCCTCAAATCTGTAGGACCTATATCCACAGATTCACTTACCCATGTCCAAAAAAATGGTCTCTCTAGACATCTTCTAGGTCCTCCAGCACAACTCTATGGTATACTTGGGCTAGAAGTCATTCTTTTTAATAGGGTTTGCTATTATCTGCAGTTTCTGCTATCCATGGTTAGTCCAGGAACATATTTCCCACAAATACGCGGGTCATGGTCATACTGTAGAAATGAATAACGAGATTTATGTTTACGGTAATCTAGGCAAGGGGAGTGAGATATAGTTAATTAATATAGTTAACTGCTATAAATTAGGGGAGTGAGATATAGTTAACAATCAGGTAGGTCTAGTTTAAGTCAAAATAGAAGAGCATTTTTGACATTCTCAATTCCACTCATGCAAACCACTCTTCTTTTTTTATCAGTGGGGGAGACAGGAATTTCAGACAGGGGGTTAACTTAAGGTTCAAAAACTTTACTCCCTATGGTGAGTGTGGCACCATCCTCTGGTAAGCACAATGGACAACCAGTCTTTTTAATTTTCAAGTTTCAGAGGGCATCATTTAGGCAACTGCATGGTGATCCCTGCCACCTCTCCAGTTGCAGAGTTGGGAAAAGGCTGGGGATTATTTAATAGTTGTGAAACCAAGGCTCCTGAGGATCCATAGTTACACAGGACTCTTTCATCAACCTTTCCTGCTTAGAGCAGGAAAGTCAGCCAGGTGAATGCTAGGCGCCACTGCCTTAAGGTAATTTGGACACCCTGAAGTAGCAACATTCTAGAGCAAGCACTCTTCCTCTGAACTCCCTTTGGCAAAGGCAACATTGGATACTGATGCCTGAGAAGTTTCAGCTTGTAATTAAGCAGTGGCATCCAAGATGTATGCTTCTTGACTTCCTTTCCCTTTAATTATTAATGGTGGAGACGCTTACCCAAATAGGAGGGAATGGAATTTGACAAGCAGGGGGCACAATCACTACCAAAACAAAAATAAAAACCCTAACATCTCTGGTTGAAATACCTGAAGCACATGTTTGTCCTGACACCTATTTAGAGCTTGCCATCTCTCTTAAATATCTTTGTGGCAACATAATGTAACCAAATCTGACTGGCTATGCAGCTGACAGGAGTATAAGAACAAAGGTAGCTGCATTAAATAATAGTCCATCTAGTTCAGTATTATCAATTTTGACTGTTACAGGCTCTCTAGGATTTCATATACGATTCCTTCTTTGCCTCAGTTCGTACTACCTGACTGTGCTCCATCCAATTACTAACCAAGCCTAACCCTGTTAAGCTTCCAGTATCAGAAAAAGGAACAACAGCAGGAGTGGTGAGCATAATAGCTGTTAACAAACAAGTATAAAAGAATGAGAGGCATTTTGTACCCCTCTAAACATAAAATTTTTGACAAAGTGTTTGCAAGTGAACGTCTGTTGTGCCTCTATTCTAAATACGTCATCGAATTCAAGGCTGATATAGATGATGATGATCATCATTTTAGCATTTTGGAAGTCAACTGGGTTCATAAGTGTCAAAAGTTGATTACCCACCAACCCTGCAGAGGTTATGACAAAGAAAGTAATGATCTAACTACAAAACAAATGAAAAGGTGTTCCGCTATACTCAAAATGCTAAATTACATTATTACAGAATTTCAGGGAAAGTTTTTCATTATATTCTCTGAAACGTCTTTGAGTCTTGATGAAGTCTGGCCAAACACTATAGTCTTATTCTTATATACCCACTGCCAACTGTGAGCAAGCTTATTTGTGTAGCCTTTGATGCATTTAAGCTGGAAGAAATATCTTTTTGCTACTCATATATTTCACAAATGTTGATTTCACAAATGTTGATTCATGCATGATGATTCCCACATGTTGGATCACCAGCCTGTGAGCAATGGCTCTTGGGCAAGCAATACAGCACGAAAGATTAGGCAGGACTAGGGTTAAATCTAAAGGTTTATGCTTTATCAGAAACAGCAGCCAGAAGAATACCATCAAATCCAAACCATCTCAACTGGAGATTTTCTCACTTCAATAAAAATTAACAAAAAACTTGAACATATATTAAAATCTGAAGCATTGTTTCCCCCCACCCACCCACATTAACACATCCTGATGGAGCCAGACTACTTTTGTAGTGATCACAGTAAGAGTTATGCCATTTTAAGGAAAACATATTCCTTAATTGGTGCACCAAAAAGCCTTCATACTTTTGGCTTGAGTTGTACTTCAATGAGAGTTGGTAGTGCGCCTTCAAGTCATTTCTTACTTATTGGCAACCCTAAGGCAAACCTATCACCGTGTTTTCTGAGAGTATTTGACTTGCCCAAGGTCACCCAGTGTACAAGCAGGGATTCAAACCCTGGTCTCCAGAGTCATAGTCCAACACTAAAACCACTATGCCATCCTGCATCACAAATTATTTTACAGTACTCAGAAAAAACTAACTTGGAAATAAGCTCAGTCAAAAGCAAGGGGATCTACTTCCAAATAAATACATCTAGAATCCGATTGCAAATCTGTTTTATTTTAAAGCACAGTTAATCAAAATCAAGAACAATGCTTTATATCCAGTGTATATAAGGGAAAAACACTGGGAGAAAATCTAGTTATCCAGGGTCATCTTGCAAAATGCATGTTATCTTGAGCTTTGAAGCAAAACTGAAGAGCCTCTGAGCTAAGCATGTCATCAGAACAGAGACAGGTTACTGTTAGGCTCAAACTAAATGCAGTGCTTAACTCTTTACTGGCAGAATCCTAAATTACTGTACTTCAATCTAGCATTTCCTGTGTCTCCAATTATGTCAGCTAGAATCATGCAGATATGCAACTCCTCAGAGGAACAACAGCAAACAAAAGCGGGACGCTTATACAGTACACTATTAAAACCAAACACAGAATCACAAAATGAGGCCATGTTAAAGCACTTAATCATTTTCTTCGGTCGTTTGAAAATAAATTTTTAGACCAATTGATAGCTACAAGCAATATTCTGAACGTTTCTCAAAGCAACAAAACACTGCAGGATACCAGAACTTACATTTGGAGCATGACTTCGTTCAGGAAAACGCCATCCACAAGTGCAACATATTCCTCCAAGCGGGTTGCATTTCCTCCAGCTAACGGTCCAAACGTCTTCACCTAGAACACAATTATGATCACTCGGTCACTGACTCAATCTCAGCCTCCCAGTATTAAATTTTTAATTAAAAAAAAAATCTGCTGAATAGTGAACAAATGCTTACCCAAGTAACGAGGGGACTGGAAATGAAGACCTCCAGAAGAGGCGTGAATATCTCGTTTTCCATATCTTGTTTTAGTTAAAACAGCTTTTTAAAAAATTTTTAAAAATCAGATCTCCCTTCAAGCAAGGCGGCCAGAGGATATTCCCTTCGTGGTAGTAATTCCGTGAAATGCTCCAGGATTTCAAAATGAATACATTCAGACTAGGTTTCCCAAGGTAATTCAAAAAGTACCAAGGGCTACAGCGAAAACAGGGGTTTCATTACCCACCTCGTCCAAAAAGGGAGGGATCGCGAGGCCACCGACGTTCATTTTCCACCCTCCCTATACCGATGTCTCCAACTGACTCTCTTTCTTCTTCTCCTCTCTCGGTGCCGAGGAGGAAAAGAGAAAGAAAGGAGGGACCCTACAGCAATCCTAAATCCCACACTCCCGCCCTAAATCTGCCGCAGCAGCAGCAACAGCACCAAGCAAACAAGCAAGCAATCGTGCACACATTGAAAACTGGAGCAAAGAGACCAGCAATTTCCAAGGAAACTCTCCCGAGCTAATTTTTACCACCACCCTGTCTGTGAAAGCGTGAGTGTGACACGAAAGGAAGAAAAAAACATCCTCTGCCTCTCTCCCCACCTTCCTTCGGAGGAAATCTTTCCTTTCCACTTTCCTTCGGAGGAAATCACTCTCTCTCCAATCTTAAACCGATTTTCCTTCAACAGAAAAGAGGAAAAAGGAAAAACACCCAGCGCCGGCTCTCCCCCACTTACTCTCCCCCCACAAAAAGGGGAGAGAAGTCTCAAGCAGCTCCTCTCAGAAGCGATAGCCCTCTATGTTATTATTTTCCCCCCTCTTATGTCTTAGTTATCGATGCCTATGTGTAGCACCAGAAAATGAGGAAAAAGACCCACCCCACCCCACCCCCTTTCCCTGCCTGGTCCTTAGAGCTCGCCCTTCATCTCCCACACACACACACACCACACTTCTTGTCTTCCGAGGCTAAACCAGAGCTCCAGCTTCCACTCCCTTTTCCTGAGTGACTCACTCCCCCCTCATCCCCTCAGCTGCCTCCTCAGCTTCCTCTATCTACCCCCATTTCCTTAATTTCCGGCTTCGTCTTGTCTCCTAACCAACTAACCCCCCCCCTTTTAGCACCCCTTCCAGCCACTCCCTAAACCTCTCTTTCTCTCTCCCCTTTTTTTTACTCCCCACACACCCCGGACTAATTCGCTTCGGGCGGGTGGACACGCGCTCCCTCTCTGCCTCCCTCCCTCCTTCAAATAACGGCCACAGCCAGCTTCAACCGAGCCGCATCACGCCAGAGAGAGCGCGCGCACACCTCTTCTCTAAAGCCGTGGAGAGATCCTTCCGCCAGCACAGGGGAAAAAAAGAGAGACTGACTGAGAGTGCTTTATGTTTCCCCCCTTCCACCGCCCCGCCTTTCCGATCGCGCGCTGTGAGATGTATCCCTCCGCGCACTGGACTAATAGGTGGTAGAGCGGCATGAAGGGAAGGGGAGGGATGGGGAGAAAGAAAACCGCTGCATGCCGCGCGCCCGCGACCCCGTCAACCGGCAGCCGCTGCAGTAACGGGCGGCGGGAGCGCGCCGAGGCAAGGAAGCGAGAGGGTGAGATGTCTCACTTTGAGGGGGGGGGGGATAACTGCTCAAGGACTCATGTCTGAAAGGGGAAGGTTGAGGGTCTTTTCTTTCCCCCCCACATGGGAAATATATATGTGTGTGTGTGTATCTCTCTGTGTGTGTGTGTGTGTGTGTATTTATATACATGTGTGTATATGTATGTGTGTGTGTGTGGATTATTCTTTCCTCAGGGATACTTCTGAGGGAAGGAGTTTAATAATTAGATTAATTGTTATTGACCATATATCCTCACCCCATTCACCTACACAACTAAAGGCTTGTAAATTATTCTCACTGACAGGACATAACCACTCTTGTGAGGTGGAAGACCGCTTGTGTGTGTGTGTGTGTGAATTCCTCTGTGGAAAGAATAGGGCGGGAGAAAAATGATTTTATTATTCTCTGGCATACCTAATTACTTGTTATTCGCCGGCATAGCCCTAAGCAAGCATGTTGGTGGAAAGGGTAGGTATCATTTAAGACACCCACCCAGTCAAAGCACATACTTGCCTTTCTTTCTAGACAACACAATACACACACACACACACATATATATATATATTTCAAGAGGTCCAGATATGTAGGTCTCTTAGTGACTTGGTGCATGGTTTTTCTTCTGCACTTGAATTGAGTACAAATGCTGAGGGTGGGTGTGTCTCATTCCAGGTAAAAATGTGTGTGTGACACCATACAGCACAGCCACGACCAGATGTGCAGGTGAGCATGTCAGGCAAGCACAAGTGAGAGATGTTTCTGTTCATAATGGCTCCCATTGAATGCTGTGGGACAAAGAAAAATGTGCTAAAGTCTAAGATGCTGCTGAAGTTTCACCAAGGGCAGATTTGGCTGCCCAGCCCAGAGGTGTCATCCACTTAAAGTAACCGGCAGTAGATTTAGCAGAGATGCTAGAAACAAGTTCCTCATGGCACTGCCTTTCCCCAGTGGTGGAATTGCCTGCTCCTGTGATGCAAGATCCCATGCTGATGGTAGCAGTGCTGTTGGTAACGTCTCCCATGTCAGACGGGCTTTTTGCTGAGGAGCCAGACTAAATGGGCTAAATGGCTACTGGGAGGCAACGCTAGTTGGGGGGAGGTTGACACTGGTGGAGGCTCTCTCAGAGACAATGGCAGTGACCCCATAGCTAACACTTGTTAGTACTGCCCAGGAGGCACAGGAAAGCCCCTTTTGAACAGCTTTTACCACAAAATCCATAGGATGAGACAATCCAAAATGAAACAAATGAAACGAATCCCATGTCCTGGGAGAAAAGCTGAATATAAATTCAACAAACAAACAAGGAGACTTTCGGCCCAATGTCCAGAGGAACCATACTATAGAATCATGCTGGAGGACCTAGAAAATGTCTAGAGTGGACTTTTTTTTTTCTAGACACATATAAGTGTAACTGCAGCTATGGGTCCCACCAATACAGGGGTCGTACTGTAAAAGAGATGAAAGCATACATAGGCCGAAATATGTTGGGCTTTTCCCAAAATAAAAGCACTGACATGTCTCCTTGTGGATACTTTAGGGTGCACTCCAGTGTTTTGTCTCCTCTGAACACATTATATGACCAAGTACAATCAGCCTTCCATATTAACAGATTCTGCATCCACAGATTCAACCATCCATGGCTTGAAAATATTTTTAAAACATCCAAAAAAGCCCATACTTGGTTTTGCCATTTAATCTAAGGGACACAATTTTACTATGCCATTGTATATAATAGGAGGACTTGAGCATCTACACATGTTGGTGTCCATGAGAGGTCCTGGAACCAAGCCCCAGTGGATACCAAGGGCCCACTACAAATAAAAAGATTATGGAAACAATACACATAAGAACTATATGTGTTCTCACGGAGCAATGGATGCAAGCTCCAGGAACAGAAATTCCACCTCAACATTAGGAGGAACTTTTTGACAGTAAGAGCTGTTCGGCAGTGGAACACACTCCCTCGGAGCATGATGGGGTCTCCTTCCTTGGAGGTCTTTAAACAGAGGCTGGATTGCCATCTGTCGGGGATGCTTTGATTGTGATTTCCTGCGTGGCAGGGGGTTGGACTGGATGGCCCTCGTGGTCTCTTCCAACGGTGCAATTCTATGATTCTATATAAAAGAGATGAAAGGATGACAGATTCATTCAAAGAAGAACCATTTGAAGATGAATCTACAGTTTTAGAAAATAAATGGAAGCTGCACTCAGACACTTGGGAGAAATAAATTACCAATAAAATGACTTCAAGCTACAGAAACAGAATTTACTCTCATTCTAACTAGAATCGCAACAAATATGGAAAACAAAACAATGGCCCATAGATTGGAAACACTCAATATACATCCCAATCCCCATATATAAATTATTATTAAAATATAATACGGAAGATGAACAAATTAAGAATTGTATGGTTGATTGGGCTAAAAATATTGGACATAATATACAATTAGAAAATTGGGAATTAATATAGAAAAAAGATATAAAATTTACATGTTGTTATGACCTTCAAGAAAATTTTTACAAAATGATGTATAAATGGTATATGACCCCGAACAAATTAGCAAAAATATATCAAAATGTAAATGATAAGTGTTGGAAATGTAAGAAACAGGTTGGAACCTTCTACCATGTTTGGTGGAAGTGTAAGAAAGTACGTCGATATTGGTTAAAAATTAGTAAAATAATACAACAAAATTTGAAATTAAAATTAGAACTCAAACCAGAGCGATTCTTATTAAATATGATAGATATAGAAAATAAAAAAGAGAGAAAACATAAAATTTTGATAACATACTTGATAACAGCAGCAAGATTGGTATATGCAAAAAATTGGAAAAGTAATAAAATTCCAAAAATTTCAGAGTGGATAATAAAAGTATTTGAGATGGCAGAATTGGATAAACTTACAAATTTAGTAAAAGGAAACTAAATAGAACATTTTTTAAAAATATGGAAACCCTTTACAGACTATGTGAAGCAATATAATGGAGACTGGGTAACTTTTGGATTTGAACTATAATAAGAGAACCTATAGAGAATAGATGGAGATAATATGTTGAAGAGTTATAAATTAGAGAGAAGAATTGAAATGTGTTTAACACTGTATAGCTAGAGATAACTTGGTAGTCTTTTTTAATATGTTAATTCTTACTTGTTTCTTTTGTTGTTGTTACCTTGTTATATATCTTTTCTTTTATCTTTTTTCTGTTTGTTAATTCTTTTCTATGTTGTGTCAATTGTATTTATTCTTTTTTCTTTTTGTTATCCTTTTTCTTTTTTATTCAACTAAAATTTAATAAAGATATTAATTAAAAAAAATACATTCCAATCCCCAAGATAGGAGATACCAGGGATTGCAATAACTACAGGACCATTGTACTAATTTCCTATACAAGCAAAAGTTTTTACCATATATGGAGAGAGAAATGACAGATGTTCAAGCTGGGTTCAGGAAAGGAAGAAGCACTAGGGATTATAGTGCAAACATATGTTGGATAATGGAGTGCATCAAAGATATTCAAAAGAAAATCAGCCTGTGCTTTATAGATTATTGCAAAGCCTTTGATTATGTAGATTATGAAAAACTATGAATTGCTCTTCAAGAATGGGTATGCCACAACAAATGATTGTCCTGATGTACTCAGAGAAGAGGCTACCATCAGGATAGAATATGGAGAAAAAGAATGATTCTCAATTGGTAAAGGGCTCAAGCAAGGCAGCATTTTACCACCTTGTCTATTTAAACTGCATGCTGAACATATCATATGTAAAGCAGGATTAGATTTGGAGGGAGAGGGCATGAAAATTGTAGGAAGAAACATCAACAATTTAAGATATGCAGATGACACCAGCAGAAAATAGCCAAGACTTGGAATGATTACTGAAGAAAATCAAGGAAGAAAGTACAAAGGCAGGTTTACAGTTGAAGGCAGGTTTACAGTTGAAAGTACAAAGGCAGTGGGGGGGGTCGCTCTCCTCTGGACGCGTTCTAGTTTGTCAATATCCTTCTTGAATTGTGGTGCCCAGAACTGGACACAGTATTCCAGGTGAGGTCTGACTAAATCAGAATAGAGTGGCGCTATTACCTAGACACTATACTCCTATTGATACATCCTAGAATCACATTGGCTTTTTTAGCTGCCACATCACACTGCTGACTCATGTTCAGCTTGTGGTCCACTAAGACTTCTAGATCCCTTTCACATGTACTGCCATCAAGGCGGGTATCACCCATCCTGTATCTGTGCATTTCATTTTTACTGGCCAAGTGTAGTATCCTACATTTCTCCCTGTTGAAATTCATTTTGTTAGTTTTGGCCCAGCTTTCTAATCTGTTAAAGTCATTTTGAATTCTGACCCTGTCCTCCGGGGTATTAGTTACCCCTCCTAATTTGGTGTCATCTGCAAATTTGATAAGCATGCCCTCTGTTCCCTCATCCAAGTCATTGATTAAAATGTTGAATAGCACAGGGCCCAGAATAGAACCCTGTGGCACCCCGCTGGTCACTTCTCTCCGGGATGAAGAAGAGCCATTGGTGACATTGGGTTTGGTTGGTCAACCAATTGCAGATCCGCCTTAAAGTCGCATTGTCTAGCCCATGTTACTAACATTTTTGCAAGAATATCCTGAGGATGTTGTCAATGACCTTACTGAAACCAAGACACACTACACCTACAGCATTCCCTTCATCTACCAAGTTTGTGACTATTTAAAAAGAAGATAAGATTAGTCTGGCATTACTTGCTTTTCAGAAACCCACATTGACTGTTGGTGATCACGGTCTTCCTTTCTAAGTGCTTACGGACTCTGTTTAATTATCTGCTCTAGAATATTTCCTAGTATTGATGTCAGATTGACTGGGCAGTAATTATTTTGGTCTATCCCCCACCCTTTTAAAGATGGGGACAACATTTGCCCTCCTCCAGTCTGCTAGAACCTCTCCTGTTCTCCAGGAATTCTCAAAAATTATTGACAGTGGTTTTGAGATTACTCCAGCCAGTTCTTTTAATACCCTTGGATGTAGTTCATCTGACCCTGGAGACTTGAACTCATTTATACTGGCCAGGTATTCCTGAACTACCTCTTTACCTATTCTGTGCTGTATCCACAAGATACAGATCTGTATAAAACTTGTACATACTAATCTATATGAGTTGAAATGCAGAAAAATTACTTGGATTTGTTTAAATTTCACAGAAGGCAAATTAATTGTTCTTCCAAATCACCTAAAATGAAATAATACCCTCAATTAATTGGCACCCTGTTCCAGATCACCCCAAGCCAGTAGTTCCTCTTTGATTACAATTACATTTGTAATGATGTGGAAAAAATGCCAATAAGAGAATGGCTAAGTAGGTATTTTTATGAGAACTTTCTCACACATATACATAAAAATGAAACTTAAAAAAGTTGAGAGAGTGTTGCTACTCTGAAAGGAAACTAAGGACAAATCAGGATTTACCCCAAACTAATTTCCCAATTTTGACTGTGATCCTGCTTCAAAATTTAAGCAACATCTCTTCACTTTAATTATCTGACATAAATTACATTAAGAATAGGTGTACACACCCTATACCATAAAAAAAGTTTCTCCCCTTTATAAAAAGCTGTGTCCCTTGTTTACAAGTCAAGTCATGTTCAAATTTGATTTATAAACAAGGTGAACTACGCTTTAAGGGGGGAAACCAAGCACATAATGGTTTCAGTAGAACATCCCTCAATCTTTTATTGCTGTCACAGTAGCATTGTGGGTACCACTTGAAATGATTGGTACTACTGGGAGTTACACCATCCTACCCTCCTATCCTGAACACATCTGACTTTTGTCTGATTTCAGAAGATAAGCAGGGTTGGAGCTAGTTAGTATTTGGATGGGAGACTACCAGGTAATATGTGGAATCCCCAGGGAGAATGCAGAAGATTCCTGCCTCAAACTTTAGGGAGCTGCTGCAAGACAGTAGATGGGCTAGCTCAGAATAAGACAGCTTGTGGTGTTGTGTCTTCAAGTTATTTCTGACTTATGGTGACTCTAAGGTGACCTTATCACAGGGTTTTCTTGGCAAGATTTGTTCTGAGGTTGGGAGAGTGAGACTTGTCCAAGGTCGCCCAGTGGTTTTCTATGTCCAAGTGTGAATTCAAAGGCTTGTCTTCCAGAGTCGTAGTCCAACACTCATATAATAATAGACTGTTAGAGTTGGTAAGGACCACAAGGAAATTCTAACCACTACATCATGCTGGCTCCTATAAGACACCTTCCTGGGTTCCTATTCCCTGACTGACCAACTATGATACTTCTGTGAGTCACCTGGCTATTTAAGTTTGGGAGGGCTGTTATCACCAGTGGGAGAGGGTGATAGTAGAAGGGATTGCCCCTCCCCATCATACCATTTTTGGAGGTAAGTTTAAACGGGTAAGGAGGAAAGATTAGTTCTTCTCTCCTCAACTATAATTTACCTCCTGAAAACTGCCTCCTACATGTCAGTTAATCTCAGAGAAAGAACCTTCCATTGGCACAAGGAATACTCAAGGGTTCTGAGGAATAGATTCAAAGCCCTAGTAAATTATTTCAAGTTCAGGGTATTTTGGAACCCAGCCTAGTAATGGCCCTTACACTATAATAACTTGGTTTGTGTAGTCACATAACTCTTGGTTGTGTTTCTTGGTGGCAGAGGTGCAATCCCCTACGCATTAAAACCTGCAGATGAAAACCATCACTGTTCTATGTCTGTAATAATTTTTATGTTACAGTGGGTGCCTAAAATGTCATGTATGTCAGCATTCACATTTAACTGCTGATATTCGTAGATAAAAGTTTGTGAATGTTGTAAAGGAGATATGCTTCCCTCCCCCAGGTACGTTACTAAACATCCTTGGTGCCAAGAGAAGTTTATGTTCTGGGGTGGAGGGTGCAGTTTTTTCAAGACCACAGGAGGGTAAGGAAGGGTCAGTCCTCTTCTCCACATATTTGCAGTCTTGACAAAAAAAAAATGGGGAAGCAAGTTGGCACCTATTGTTAATTTTTGTTTAAAGGTATGGTTGATAATAACCCATTTAGCATCACCATACCTTGTACACCCCTAAGTTCTTAGACATTCGTAGACTGGATTTTGGATTTTGTTTTTCATCTGGACATGTTAGCATACACATGTTAAATTTCAGATTTTCACTGTAGTACAGGTATTTCTGCCTCTGCACTCCTTCCAGAAGTCAGTGTTTTGGCATTTAAAATGCAGTGGAATAACTGAGTTGCTGCAGAAAAGTAAATAAAACCAACTCAAATGATTTTCCTAAGTGGCTGGCATTTTCAGATTCTTAAGCACTGCATTAACCTTGAGGATTTGCATGTCCTTAATAATCACGAGTGCTTGTGTGCTGTATTGATAAAGTGCTTTACAAAATCTCAGAAGAAAAAAGAGACTCAATTTTTTCTTCATGTTTGATGGCAGTGTAAGTAATTTAACAGGTGGTTTCCACCCTTTTACAGCTTTTATCTAGAGTTCGGTGTAGCCTTATAATTGTGCAGTGGGAACTAATGATTAGAAACAGCTGAAAGGAAATGGGTTTTTTTGGCGGGGGGGGGGTTGAGACTTCAAGTAAGATAAAAATACCTAAACAGATTATGCTTTTAACCCAAATATCTGGATGGTATAAACATCCTAATTCTTCAAGATTAGAAAGAAAAATCCCTTTCACTGACCTCTTTGTCTATCCATGAAAGAAAAGAAAATCATTTTGTGAGTGAGAAAAAATAAATAGCCAGTTGAAAGAAACATAGCCTCCAAAAAAATTTTAAATAAACAAAGTTAATGGTATATGGTCTGACACAAATTTAGTGGTTTGTTTGCAAACATATGATTGGATTTTTTCTTGTTTTAATCAACTGCAGATTTTGCCAGACAGATCATCTTTCTCCTCCTCTCACCAGCAAAGCAGCTCTTCTTAGAAGGGTTTTATTATTAGGCTCAAGATGAGATGAAGGCTGGGGGTGGGAGTAGGAGAGAGGCTTAGGAAGTCCAGGTCTGGTGATACATGAATGAAGTAACTGCCAATAAACTTCTAGCTCTTGAAAGCATTACAAAAGCATTTTTGTAACAGTTAGAATAACTAACCATCAAGCTTTCTGTGTCTGGCAACAGGATATAGTACAGTTGTCCCTCTGTGAATTTAAGTATTCATGGATTTAAGTATTCACAGCTTGAAATATTATTTGAAAAATTATAATCCAAAAAGCAAACCTTAATTTTGCCATCTTATATAAGGGGCACCATTTTGCTATGCCATTGCATATAATGGGACTTGAGTATTCACGGATTTTGATATCCACGAGGGGTCCTGGAACCAAACCTCAATGAATATGAAGGGGGAACTGTACATAATTGTGTACACAAACACTATGGAACTTCTTTGGTTCATCAATTTTAGGCTTCCAACAAGAACAGTGACTTTAGAACTGATCATTTTGTTTTCATTTCTCACAGCCTCAAGAGTACTGGATGTCTTTAGCATTCTGAAAGTATCTGCTGTTCACAGCAATTGTTATTAATTAATCATTCCATCTTCAGAGAATTGTTAGAAGAAATTATCCAAATTGTTTCTTTGTCAGATTTTAAGAATAAAATAAGATTGAACTGATAGACTTTTGTATCGATTTGTTCATAAGGTCCCTCATCTTCTACTATGATAAAAGAATTGCATGTCCAGAGGAAATGGGTAAAAACCTTATTATTAATGTTCAGGTCCTAGATTTGAAACAAGCATAACAGAGGAAAACTGCAATTCTGGAAGCATTACCTCAGTAGTCTTGTATGATAGCACCACTAGCTTCATAGTACAGGCATACCTATGCTAACCAAGTAGATGTGTTCCTGGACATTTCTTATTTAAGATAAAAATTTGGTACAAGAAGCAGAAATAACATGGAAAGACTAGGGATAGATTCCAGTATCCAAAAAGAAGAGCAGTTTGCAATATGAAATGAAACAACCAGATCAGGTAAGTCTTGCATAAGTAGAGAGAAACATTTTGAACCCTCTAGAGACCATTTGACGGCATCTTCCAAAATACATCTGGGGTGATTTTTCTTTTCTTAGGATTTCCATTTGGTGCCCAAATGTAGAGGTTTTTTTAAAAACATGCCAAGGTGAGTTAGGTTTATGTGCTCCCCCTTTTTGTATGTTTTGCTGTTCACACATGGTCAATAAGAAATTCTGGAAGCAGTTGCTGTTTACCTTGCCTACTGGGTGCAGGCACACAAAGCTACAGTAGAATCACCTTCAGCAGAATCCTGCTCTTTCTCACCTCAGGCTTTGTTTATTACATTGTTTACTGCAGACATAGTTGTAAGCTGACATCAAAAGTGGGTTTCTCCAACCCCTCTTCACATCCTCCCAATACCAATGTTACTAAAAAAAACGCATACCTCTAGTTGGACAGAGCATGAAGGGGGAAATGAGGCTGGGTAGGTTTTAAAAAACTTTGTAAAGGAGTTAATTGTCAGAAGCTTTGTTAATTGAGGCATGCCTGTAATTTGGTAGACATATTATACAGTACTTGGATGTTATCTTTTGATGAAGTGGACTTCTTTTCATGTAGTGATAAGCCAGAATTTTGCAGAAGCTAACTTCCTGAGAACTATATGTTTTGTTCTAAACAGTTTGTTCTTGACCAATTAGGTACTCCTGCTACTGTGACTAGTTAAACCAGGGTTAGAAAACTTGCTACTGGATTGCAGGTTTCCTCAGCCAAATAACCCATTTCTGGTTTGTTTAGTTGTTCACACTAGTCACTAGGGAGGAGTCAAAGGGAAAGAAATGGGTTAAGTGCACCAGCAGACAATACTGTATGTTCATAGTGAGCCAGGACACTAGAATTCTAGCCTCTATTGCAAGTGAGTATGGTCATTGTGTCATTGGAGGCTTCTAAGTAAAATAAGCACATGGGCAGATGAGAAGATGAGTTCCCTTCTGGACTGATAACTTGCTAAAAGACAGAGGATGATAGCTGGGCATTGATCTGTGAAAAAGAGCAGAAGAAATGCTATGGGAGTAAGTAAGGAGAGATAAGGACAATGGTGGTATTTAACAATTAAGAGGAACTGATGCCTATTTCACTTCCAGTTCTACAGTTTTATATGTGCTTGTTAGCTTGAATACAAGATATATAAACATCTGAATCTATTCACTTGCCTGTAAGAAATGGAAATTGTCCTTAAACTTTTGCAAATATACTTTTATATTGACACCGATGTTGTTTGAACTTGGGCTTGTTTTCATTAGTTGGAGGGCTGAGATCTTGATTTCTCCTCTATCCCCTTTAGCATGCACAATAAGAAATATTTGAACCTAACACATGTGTCCCATTTTCCTGCAATGTATGGGTAAAACAGTGCTCCCTTCCTTGTAAAAACCAAAATCTACTTAAGGGCTTGATGTTTGTATCATTCTTTCATGCTCGGGATTCCACATGTAAAACAATTATATCGCAGAAAAATTAAATTCTACACTGTGATATACCAAAACTAAGAATTTTGTTTCAGTTTTATGCAGGTACTTTTTAAAAAGTTTGTCCACCATCATCAGTACTTTAAAGTTAGCCTTGGCAGGCATAAAACTGTGTGATGTCACTGTGGAAAAAGTCTGCTGATCTCATCAGAAACAAATAGAAAGAGGCTGTTTTTCTCTTCCCTGATGTTTCTTCAGTAAAATCACCTCTGACATATGTTCCAGGGGGAAATTAAATTTGTCTGTGGTGGAGGAGTGTTCAAAGTCCTTCAGGGTAAGATATAAAATGTAACCTAGAATAAAAGCTGAAATAATATCTTCCTTCTCTCTCTCTTTTCCTATTGAAATAATTGATTTTTTTTAATAGTCTAGAATTGGTAAGGGGTTTAAAAGAAAGGAGCAGTTATGTGAAAATTCTAGACAAGTTTTCTCCTTTGTTTTTAGGTCCAAAAAAAAAAAAAAGGAGGAAGCTAGATAAACCACAAGTTCCTGTTCTTTAGCCAAAAACAAGCAAAACAAAACAAAAAAAGAGCAAGCTGATTGGGATGGAACTGCAGCTACTGCTACTAGGACAGAAAGTAGAAATACAGCTGTGTTTAGTGTCAAGGAAAAAAGAATAGTATAGTGTATAGTGTGTCTTACACCCAACAGTAGGAAGGCACAAACAGGAGGGAGTGGCTCGCTTCACTGGATTTGTTCAGCAGGGGGAATAAACAGGAAATGGATATCAGGCGGCAGTAGAAAAGTATGGGTGCATCTTCTGTACTAAGAGGATTTTGTACAACCAGTTACTTACAAGGATTTCATACACTAATCGACTAAGATAAGGGGGCTTACCGGTTCTACCGGGGGGCCAGTTTGTGGCCCAGACAGCACCCCGCTGCTCCTCCTCCTCTTTGCGCTCCCCCCCGGGGGGGCGGCCCCCGCAACTGCATGGTCAGCGTGGGAGCCGCCATTGCTGGCGGGCTCCTTCTTCCCGGCATCCTTTGGGGCTGGGAAGGGTGCGAAGAGCCCAGCTAATCAGGAAGAGCGCTCTCATGCCCGATTGGCTGGGCGGCTGGGTCGGGGAGGCTTCCGGCATGGCCGGATGATGTGGCTGGCCGCACCGGGGGCTGGTATACAAGCCGGCTCCCGGCGCAGACCCCGGCAGTTGCTCGCCGGGAGCTGAAATGGACGCATCGCTGGAGCTGCTCACAGGGGGGGAAGTGACCCCTCCCCTCCCATTAGTCGCAGCGGAGCAGTGCGGCATGGGGGGAAGCCCCTCCTCGGTGATGCTTCCCCCTCCCTCTTCCCAGCCGGGCGGCGCAGCAGCCAGGCGCCCCCCCCCCACTGGCGAGAAGTGAAGGCGCCTGTCTTCGGCGCCAACGGCCACCCCCCCACCAGGCTGGGTGGTCTGGTGGTGCGGGGGCGGCAAGGAGGGAGGACCCTCCGATGGCGGTGAGTGGTTGGGGGGGCTGCGGCTGGGGAATGGGAGGCGGAGCGGCCTCCCTCCACTCCCTCCCCCTCCAATTTTCCTTCCACAGGCGATCGGGCCATGGCGGGGATCAGCAGCCGGCGTGTAATAAAAAAAACACCAAGGGGGACAACACCAAGGGGGGCACCAGGCGGGGTCCCGGGGGGCTCGGGGACCGTGGGGGGCACCCACCGGCATTGGGGCAGCGGGCGATCAGGAGCTTGCTGAGGGGGTGGGTAGGTCAACTCCCCCCCCCATCCGTGCCTCCAGCCAGGGCACCAAACTCACCCCCTCTAGCCAGGCAGGGGTGTCATGGTTCCTGTTTCCCGCCAAGGGGACAGGCGCAGCGAGGTATACCCCCCCACCAATTCAGTTGGGTTGGTTTGGGACAGTGGGCAGTCACCATGCCTCCCAGAAAGGCTAGGGCAAAGAAGAAAAATTTGGAGGTGCCTCCTCAACCAGAGGCAAGCTTGATGGAAGGCATGGCTCTGCCCCCCAACCCCGAAATGCCCAATAGGGTCGAGGGTGCAAGCAGGGAGCCCAGGCCACCACTGGAAGTGTTTGCCCCTCCAGGCACAGAACTCAGGTGACATTATGGGGGTCCTGTCCCTGATAGCCCACAAACTTGATAGCTTCAAGGCCATGAGGTTGGGGGCCACCCAGCTCACACCAACCGCACCAGATACTGGGGATGGTGGCGGACCTTGTGCATCAGCGAGCTGCTAGGGGCACCTAGCAGCTCAAGCGTTGGGGCACCTAGCAGCACTGTGGGAACTGCCAGTGGCAGCGACCATTCTCGTCGTTCCCACTCAAGAGGCAGAAGCAAATCTAGGAGCTCCAGGCAGTCTGGGTCCAGAGAATTATTGTCCAGATGGCGCCGGGGGGCAAAACGTGGGAGGAGCCCAGGTCGTAAGAGGAAGCGGTCGCATCGACACAGGGGATCCGACTTTGAGTCCTCGTCAGGTGAGTCTTCCACCGAAGAGGACTTCCACAGATTCAGGTATTGGGGCAAAGGGGCGTGCAAACCGGGCCTTCCGGGTTGGGCTTTGCGGCTGCGCAAGGCCAAGGAAAAGAGGGATGCAGATAGGAAAAAAGAAGGTAAGGAGCAGGCAATGGGCGGGCTGGTGGAAGCCAAGTCCAAGGAGGACCCACTGGGCCTCTATATTAGTATATTAGTATACTATATTAGTATTTTCTATACTAATAGGATTTTGTACAACCAGGTACTTACAAGGATTTCATACACTAATAGACTAAGATAACCATCATTTCTATTCCAGGAAGTCTTCAATGAAGATTAAGAACTTGAATTAAGTTTTGATTTGTTCACATTTTGTTCACACCAGTATAAAACAAATAGCATCACACTCAGTAGGGAAGTGATTTCAGTTTACAGATGGAATAGTATTTTGTCTGTGGAATAATATTTTGAGACTTTTAAAAATTATAAACCCATAGGTATATCCAATGGTGTTGTTTTTCTGGATCTTGCTACTTCTAGATTGGTTATCCCCCTGTGTACCCCACAAGCCTTCTCTGGAAGGCTGGGAACACTCTGGAACAGGTTTTTGGTGCCATGGAGTTCTTGAAAAGGATGAGAGGAGAAAAAGCCACTGACATTGGATACTGAAGTACATCATTGGATCATGGCCATTAAATATAGCATATTTCAACACACACACACACACACACACGTGTCTGTAAATAAATGACACATACAGAAGTAGAAAGCATAAGTTAGATGTACATAAGATCTCTATTCATTTATAATCTATATTAATAAATCAAGAACTTAACATTTATAATAGCAGTGGGAAAATTCAATGTGTAAATTTAATATGGGCATCAATTATTTGTTAATACCTATACTGAATTTACAACTACAGTATTTTAAGAACAAAATATACTCTAGCACTTTACATTGTGGGAATGAAATGGCCCTCCACATATTGATGAACTGCAAGGCCTAGCAGCATTAGTCAGCATAGCTAATAATGAGAAATAAGAAGCAAATGGAGTTTCAGTTCAGGAACATCTAGAAGGCTGCATGATACTCTCCCCTAGCATAGTTTGCAAATTTAACTATCAAAGCTAAATACCAAATCTTGTAGAACCACTTATCCAGAAATGGTGAAACAGTAAAAAGATGCCATTTAAAGATGCCAACTAGTTTTTGCTATTGTTAGTAAGAACTAGACTAATGCCAATTTCTAGTGTCAGTTAGGGTAAGTCAATACTTAGACAATTTCCTTTACAGTAATTTAGTATGTCTACTCTAATTGGACATAGCAGCTGGATTTTGGCATAAATGTTCATTATTATTTTTTAACATATTCCCTGTAAAGGATGTCTACGTAATTACACAGGAGCATATTGTAGTTCTTCTCATTTTATATTAAAATAAGGTCAAACATTATACAGGAGTTCCACAATTTCAGTACTACAGTGGAAAAGGTTCTGTCCAGTTATCTGCACTTATTAGGTTACAGACCAGAGTCTTCCATGAACGGTGGAGAGGCAGGATATATCAAGTATCTGTCAAGTTTTGTTATTTAAATGCTTCCTTTTGGGGATTTTTGTTAATTTCCCTCTTTAAATTAAGCATATCCCTCATTAATGAAACAGAATTTCCCCAGTATAAAGTCTACAAAGAGGCTTTTAGTATTTTCAAATAATTGTACTACTCTTCCTTATTTTACCTGAGTCTTTTTTCTTGGTACTGAATTTATTCCATTGCACCAGTACACCCATCCAGTACTGACAATGTTAATGTTGGAGACTAATTTCCTTTTGTTTGTTTGTTAGCAGAAATTAGATATTATAACAGAGATATGAGACTTACATGTCCCTCTCAAGCCCCCCCACCTACTTTTCACTATTTTTAACTACAGTTGCCCCTCCACATTCGCGAACTCAGCATTCGCGGTTTTGGATATTCGCAGTTTTGGGACACCCCCCCGCCCTTCCAAAACCGCGACAGGGGGCCTCTGGAGGCACCGTGAAGGCCCGGGGAGGGAGGGAGAAGAGCCGAGGAGGCCTCCACGGGGACTTCGGAGACCCTCCGGAGGCCTCGTGAAGGCCAAGGGAGGGAGGGGGGAGGGACGGGGAAGCCTCCACGGGGACTTGCAAGGCCCCGTGAAGGCCTTGGGGGGAGGGGGGAGGGACGGGGAGGCCTCCATGGGGCCTTGCGAGGCCCCGTGAAGGCCTTGGGGGGAGGGGGGAGGGACGGGGAGGCCTTCACAGAGCCTTCGAAGGCTCCGTGAAGGCCCTGGGAGGGAGGGGGAGCGACGAGGAGGCCGCCATGGGGCCTCGGGAGGGTCTCCTGAGGCCCCGTGAAGGCCTAGGAAGGGACTGGGGAGTCTGGAGAAAGTGACTCGGGAGGGTCTCCAGAGGCCCCATGGTCTCTTTGGTGGGGGAGGGGGAGGGCAATCATTATTCACAGATTTTTCACATTCGCGGGGGTCTGGGGAACCTAACCCCCGCGAATGTGAAGGGACGACTATATTGTCAAGTCAACTTCAATTTATGGAGACCTTATGAATGAGAGATCTGCTCAAGTCTTGCAGATTCAGGGCCATGGCTTCCTTGATTGAGTCTATACATCTGTAATGTGTTCTTGGTTTGGTGGATACAGGAGGCAACCTGTGTATCCTTTGGCTGCTTTTGATATATCTCTCTTCGCTATAAATGCGGCCACATTTCTTCTTAGTTTTTCATTTCACCACCAAGATGTGTTCTTAAAGCAATATAGTATATTGTACATTAAACTCCACAAAGAGGTATTATTTATTAATAAGTTTAATACCTGCAGAAAGTGCAGGTACTATTATTAATTAGGAAAACACTGAAGAGTTTAAGATTCTCTGTTCTGCTTTTTGGAATTGATGACATAGTCTAAGGGGTTGTCTCTCTCTCTCTCTCTCTCTCTGGCTTTTCTTCGCAAATGAAGATTCAGGGAGGACTCATCCCGCGCTTTCTGCAAGCACGCTGATGACTAAAAAGCCAATCTGAGATAAACAAGTCCGGTTGCAGAAAGCACAGCAGAAGGTCTCCTTGGGTGATGTTTTTGGGTTGTGATTCTTTCTGCGTTGTCATTTCTCTTCAAGACTTGTTCGGCCTGAGTTCTCAAATAAGGCTGCAGCATTGTGGATAGTGCATCTCCATGCCTCCCGATGTGAGGCCAGGGCGGACCACTGCTGGTGATCAATTTGGCCGAGCCTGAGATGTTGTTTCAAGGAGTCTTTGTATCGCTTTTTTAGAGCGCCCCTCTTACACTGACCCGTGGGAGTTCACTGTAGAGTAGTATTTTTGGGAGGCGATGGTCCTCCATCCTAGAAACGTGCCCTGCCCAGCGCAGCTGTGTTCTCAATATCATGGCCTCAATGCGGTGATCTCTGCTTGCGTCTATACGAAGGAATAAAATGTGGATTGGTGCACAGTGATGCCAATTCAGTCGCTACAGCAAAAATAAAAAGTGATGGTTCCAGGCATTGCTGGCAAGCTCCAACCCCATGCATGTCTGACCAATCATCTTCCCACTTCCACTCATATTGGAAAAGTGCTTCAATTCATGTCGCTTTTCCCAATAAGCAGGAATCCGTATTTCATGCTCTGTTTTTTGAAAACTTTGGGGAAAGCCGCAAAGACTTTCCCTGTGGAGTATACAAAGTATTTGCCCCCCCCCTTTATAAATATGGCGAAATGACATGGAATCCCATTGGGACAAAAGGTATTCTGTTCAAATTCTACAAGGAGCATTTTCACTGTATAGACAAGCACTTATGTTCCAGGCTCTTTGCTCCAGAAAAAAGATAAAAAGAATGAGAAGCTGATGAATTTAGAGCGGTTGAATAACAGTACAGATGCCTACCCAGAAAATTAGAATATAGGGCATCAATGTCATGGTAGAGATGGTTCTATTCTAGAGGTTTTTATTTTAAAAATCCAGTTCCAAAAGGAGAGATAGAGACAGAGAGAGAAAAGCTGAAATGAAATAAGAGAACTGGTCTGAGAAACCCTAAACTTCCATATATCAATAACCTCTCAAAATATATGCTTGAGTCTCTAATATGCTTACCCGTTTTCATAGAAAAAATACTTTCATAAAATTCATTTTTTGTACAACCACTGTTTAACATGTGGTTCACATATGTGTGTGTATGTGCCTTCAGGTCACCTGTCGACTTACAGTGTGACCCCATAAACTTCACTGTGTTTTCTTAAGCAAGGAATACTCAGAGGTGGTTTTGCCAGTTCCTTCCTCTGAAATACAGCCTACAACACCCAGTATTCGTTGGCAGACTCCAATCCAAGTACTAACTTTGGCTGACCCAGCTTAGCTTCCAAGTTCAAATGGGATCTGGTGCCTTTAGGGTATTTAGGCCACTGGTTAACATATCCCCACGCTAAATATATCACTGAACGATAGGAGTCTGCCTCTTTATGACCTGTATTTTCCCTTCCTCTTTTTTCCTCCTTCTTCCTGAACGTTTTCTTGTATAGGATGCCCCCTGTATCTGCAGGGGATATGTTCATGGACTTACAGTGGAAATGTGAAACCATGGATAGTAGCAAACTATTGAAATGAATGATTTCTGATCCAACCTCCGGTGGAAGCATACCATAAAACTGTGCTGAAGGACCTAGAAAATGTCTAGAGAGACTTATTTTTTTCAGACATGGGTAAGTGAAACCTCAGATACTGGTCCCCTACATGTGGGGGTCATACTGTATACCCATCATGATCTAGGGTGTCAATGTATCCTACTTTATAAAGGGGAAGCCTCTACATGGAGGGCTGACAATGTAGCCATCCAATCCTACATTAGCAGCTTCTAGCAGGCAGGCTGGGCATACATTCAGGTCACCTAATTACAGTCTTTTCTGCTGTTCTGAGATGTACTATATTTCTACTTTACATTGTAGCCATTATGTCTAAATATGCATCAACAGATAAGTTAAGATATGCACTGTTCATGCATATCTCGCTTCTTGCAATGAGTAAGGGACATCTCCTTACCTATTTCTTTGTCTCCCATTTCTGACTGTCTCGCCACACTCTATTTTTCTCCTGCACTATCTACTTCCTCTTCCATATTTTTCCATATTTTTATCTCCTGCATATCTCTGGCCCCATCTTCTCCCTATTGCATGCACTGTTTATGGCCAAGCGACACTGGCACAAGCAGAATACAGATACTGGAGATGAATCCCGTTCGTACAACACAACTAGATTCAGACACTGTATATCGGAGTTTCTTTGACAAAGCAGGTGCCTTTATTGTCAGTTTGGCCCAGATCTTTCATAAGGGATCACCTGTACTTGCACATTGTGACATCCACATTGTGACATCCCTAGGAAGAAAGTGAATCAGCCAATGTTGATTGCTGGCCTTAGTAACAGCAAATGATTTGCAGCATAGAGAGCAAAAGAGTAGGATAGTGATCTAAATTATTCTTTATCTGTAGATACTCTTAAGAGCACTCTGCCTCCAAAAACATGCATTCTTAAATGCTGTAGCTACAACTGTTAAAGAATATTGCTACTCCTTTATTATCAGAAATATGTAGAAGAGAGACCCTATTAATCTGGGGCTAGTGTAGCTGAACTGGCTGCCTAATCATTTGATTGAAGAGACTACAGTTACACCTCAGTTAACAAACTAAATGTGTTCCTAGGCATTACAGAAAATCCGGTACCAGAGGCAGAAATGATATGGAAAAAACATAGATGAGTTCCTATATCTCAATAAAGAAGAAGGCATGTTTCAGCTAAGTTTTCATTCAAAAACTTAACAATATGCACACATGAAATGAAAAAAATAGGTTAGGTAAACCTTGAATAAGTAAACAAGTAAGTAAACTTTTTTTCCCATCAGCCTCCATTTCTTTATGATTTCCATTTTGGTGGCTAAACTTGCAGATACATTTTTTAAACATGGTGAGGGAAGCTGGTCAAGCAGGCCAATCTGCCCTGCATGTTTCTTCCTGTTTTGCTGTTCATACATACTCAGTAAGGGATTCTAGAGGCAGCTGCCGTTTACCTAGTCTGTTGTAGGCAGACACACACACAGTTACAGTGTGCTAGAGTAGGATCCCGTTCTTTCCCAACTCAAGCTTTATTCCATTGTTTACTGCAAATGCACTGCAGCAAGCTGGCACCAAAATTTTGTGATTCTCCAGCCCTTTTAAACTGTCCTGCCAATGCTGATGCTGCTAAAAAAAAAAAAAAAAAAAACCCTCTTCTAATAGACAGAGGACAAGAAGAAAAGTGTGGTCTGGGTGAGATTTTGTAAAAAGAAGCTTCTTTGTCAGGTGCTTTGGGCCCATCTACACAAGGGGGAAAAAATTAAAAGTACCTTGTAGTATTGGCATCTCACAGCAGCAGTGACATGTCTAAATAGTTTTCCTGGCCTTGGAAGCCCCCATAACCCTCGCCTTCCTGATGGCAGCCATGAGTGATGATTTATTCGCATTAGTTTTTCACCACCACCATTGTGTTGTTGTTTTTTTTAAGTCATCCCAAGGTGCACTGGTGCAATAGAGCAATTTTCCAGTTTTATAGGAAAGCAAAACAGAAAATATTCATCCTGTTTTATCACCTAGCGAGTGATTGCTAAGGCAAAAATCCAATATGGTGGCAGTGGGTGCTTGCCCTCCTAGCAAGCCCCACCCCGACTCTCACCTGGCCAATCAGCTTTGTGCTTTCCTTTGAATTTTCTATAATTTGATAGTCCAAACGAGCAAGATTACACACCCTCCTCATATTTTTTGAAAAAGTATTAGAAAATCTGCTAAGGCTTTTACTGCGTTGTTTTTGGTGTTTTGCCCCCCCCTTCCAAATAGTGTGGACTGGCGCTGGATCCCATTAGACAGGTAGGTTTCCCAGCAAATTCCATGAGGGGTATTTTTATTTTTATTTTTTTATTTTTTTATTTTTTTATTTTTTATTTATTTATACCCCGCTCTTCAGCCACACAGCTATCAGAGCGGCTTACAAATTGTTTTAAGCAATAGCTATTTACACATCTACACTGCATTAAACAGTTTCCAATGTGTGTTAGCTAATTGCCCCCCACAAGCTGGGTACTCAATTTACCGACCTACGAAAGGATGGAAGGCTGAGTGAACCTTGGAGCCGGCTGGAATCAAACTTGTGACATGGTGGCTTGCAATACTGGCATTTAACCACCGCGCGGTATTTTTATCATTTAGACGGGCCCTCTGTTAACTGAGGTATGCTTGTATACCTCCTTTACAGAGACCTCTTACAGTCTGGTCCAGAGGAAAATATAAACCATTCAATAGCTCGCTGCAAAGAATTTGCCCACCATTCCAAAGATAAACTCACTCAGATTTGCTCTGATCTAGATACCAGAGTTTATACAGTTGCAATGGATATAACCTTGGCCCCCGCTTGTCCAGTATGGATGGATACTTTTCAATTTGTACAGCCTGAGAATGCAGATAGGATTCTTGAAGAGGTGAGAGCCATCACGTGTGTACTAGACCCTTGCCCTTCCTGGCTAAGTAAACAAGCCAGAAGAGGACTGTCTGACTGTGTAAGGGAAGTGATTAATGCCTCTTTGCAAAAAGACAGGGCCCCAACATGCCTGAAGGAGGCTGTGGTAAGACCTCTTTTGAAAAAATCTTCCCTGGATCATACTAGATAACTATAGGCCAGTCTCCAACCTGCCATTTCTGGGCAAGGTACTGGAGCATGTGGTGGCTTCTCAACTCCCAGGGTTCCTGGATGAGACGGATTATCTAGATCCATTTCAGTCTGGTTTCAGACCTGGTTATGGGACTGAGACAGCTTTGGTTGCCTTGGTGGATGACCTACACCTGGAACTGGTCACCGGGAGTGTGTCCCTGTTGGTTCTGCTGGATCTCTCAGCGGCTTTCGATACCATCAACCATGGTATCCTTCTGAGTTGCCTTTCTGGGAAGGGGCTTGGAGGTACTGTTCTACAGTGGATCACTTCTTTCCCGGAGGAGTGCTCTCAGAGGATGATGCTGGGGGATCCCTGCTTGCCTCCCTAGCCATTAGCCTGTGAAGTCCCTCATGGTTCAATCTTGTACCCTATGCTATTTAACATCTACATGAAGCTGCTGGGAGAGGTTGTCTGGAGTTTTGGAGTTACGTGACATCAGTATGCAAATGGCAGCCAGCACTATTACTCCTTTCCACCTAACTCCAAGGAAGCTGTCCCTGTGCTAAACCAGTGTCTTGAATGAGGGCAAACAAATTGAAGCTTAATCCAGAAAAGACAGAGGTGCTCCTGGTCAGTTGTAAGACATCTCTGAGACTAGGGATTCAGCCTGTTTTAGATGGGGTTACAGTCCCCCTGAAAACACAGGTTTGCAGTTTGGGAGTACGCCTGGATTCAGCGTCTGGAGAAGCCCTTCTCTCTATCCCACCACTGTCTCAGGTTTGTTTAGTGGGAACAAGGGAGAGGGCCTTCTTGATGGCTGCTCTCAGACTGTGGAACTCCCTCCCCAGGGACGCCAGGATGGCCCCATCTCTCCTTTCTTTCCATAAATAAGTAAAAATATTTTTGTGTTGGCAGGCATTTGCACTTTTATATGAACTAGACTTTTAAGTGGTGTGTGATTTGTATTTTAAAGTGTTATATATTTCACTATTTTCATGTTTGTGATTTTAACTGTGTAAATTGTTTAATTTGTTTTTAACCTTGATATTAATAATTTGTATTATTTTTAACTTGGACTGTTTTAAACTCATTGTGAGCCACCATGAGTCCCTATAGTGGGAGAAAGGCATAATAATAATAATAATAATAATAATAATAATACAGATGTTAACAGTCTGAAGCCCTCCCACCTTTTCTTATTTGTACTTCTGCTCATAGAAGTCATTTAGAGACGCTTTACTTCATGTTTCTGTCTTCACTGAGGTCAGAACTGTCTCAAAGAAGGTGAGCTCTCCCTGAGGATACATTTTCATGGTCCAGGTGTAGATTATCAGATTCCTGCAGTGGCCAAGAGTACATTTACACAAGTATAGTGTGCGACAACTATGCCTTTTTCTAGAGATATCTGATCTGGCAACAATGACACATTGTTTAGTTATATCCCACTTGGATCACTGTAATGCACTCTATATGGGGCCTTCTTTGAAGAGTATTCAGAAAGTGCAGTTGGTATAAAGAGCTACAGTCAGGGGTTGTCTATACAGTGAAAATACTCCTCATAGAATTCAAGGAGAATATGATTTGTCTTAATGAGATCCTGTATCTGCCATATTCGGAAGGCGGGAGGACAAAAATACCAAATTCTCCATGGGGAAAGCCTTTGTGGCTTTTCCCATTATTATTTTTTTAAACTCCAAAGGAAATGCGCATTCCTGCTTGTTGGGACAACTGATTAGCTTTGCTGCACATTCCTGATAAGAGTGGAAGTGGAAAGCTGATTGGTCAGACTTGTGCAGGGTGTGGAGCTTGCTGGTAAGACAGGTGCCCCAAACCACCATATTGGATTTTCCCCATAGTGATTGTGCACTAAGGTGACGAAACAGCCTCCCCCCACCATTTATTAAAGCCGAATGTTGCATTTCTGCCCTGTAGATATGCTTTTTAAAAAAATACTGTTTGGCAGTGGCAACTGGCAGGAATAAAAATGTGAGTAATTCACTCGTGCCCGCCATCTTTATTCACAGGCATGCCTGTTTGGACAGTGAACATGGATAGCTTTGCATGCCTGTGATCTTGCCAAAAAAATCATTCAGACAAATGAAAGCTGGTGTGAATTGGCATACAATCCACAATCCACATTTTATAGCCTCGTATAGACAACCCCTCAGACTACTGACTTGGACTATGTATGGGGGTCACATAGCTCCTTTATTGCAACAGCTCCATTGATGATTGGCCTGTTACGAGGCACAATTCAAAGGGCTGTTTGTATTGTATTCCAAAAAATCCCAAATGGCTTAGGTCCAGGTTATCTTAAAGACTGCTTTCTCCCATATGATCCTGTAAGTTTTGAAATCAATGGGGGAAGCCTTGTAAGTTTGTAATGCAATGTTTACTAATAGCTGGAGCTTCTACTGGGTTTCCACCTATTGGTTCATTTTGGATTGTATAGACATTTTACACCCTCCCAGTGAGTATACTCACAGTGTTCAGAGTGGCTTTATTGGAAATTGCTAATATTGTGTGTCATACTTTTGAATCGCTTTAATAGCCTTGATTGTCATACATGCCAGTTCAATGCTAATACACATTTTGAGCTTATTTTTGTATTAACAAACAAATGTAATGTTATTTTATAAGGGAATGTAATTAACCAACTGATGCAAATTGGAAGACAACTACTGTGGTTAGAGTAGCCACAGCACTTGAAAGTTTCCAAAACAAATGTGTTGGGTTTTGAAGTTATTTTTGCATTAGCAAATGATTGAGATTTCATTTTGGATATGACAGTCTGGCATGACTTTTGATATTGGTATGACTTAAGATATATTTACCTAAACATTGTAAAGACCATAACTTGTGTCAGTTAAAAAGGGTATAAGTAACATTTGCTTGGTATCATCAAATACATGTGATGTCATTAGAGATAAATGAGTACCACACAGTGAATTATATACAGTCACATGTTATGGACTCTATATTGGGTACATGTGAGAATGGCCACTCTATGAAATAATGTATCTTCAAGTTGTGTTTATATTACCTAGTCATTGTAAGTAATTCTTTGAGAAGGCATTGGTGTATATCTGGCCTTTGATTTTGCACTGTATGAACTTTGAGTTATACATAAAAATAGACACAACATATTTAAACTTTTTGTAAAAAGTTTATTGATATTATTGACACATTTCTCCTAGTGCTGGGTTTAGACCCTTGGTCTTACCACCCTTAGAGGGACATCTGGTCGAAACATGGGAGTGGGCCTTCTTGATGGCTGTTCTGAGGATCTGGAAATGTCTTCCTGGAGAGGCAAGAGTAGATTGACTCTCTCCATAATGTTCTGACAGCAAGTGAAGACTCTTTTATTTCAACTAGCCTTTGGGAACTGGTAGCTCATGGGGAAAGGGCTTTTAATAATATGCCATTTTGTCCATATTTATTACCTTCTAATGGATATGTTTGTAAATGTCTTTTAACTTTATTGTTAGTTCAATTGGTTTTTTTTTGTATGTTTTAAACTTTGTGTGTTTAAACTTTTCTGTATTTGTTTTAATTTTTGTGAGCCATCTTGAGTCCCAAGACTGAGAAAATTATTTTAATTATAATAGTATTACCTCTGGTGGCAGTAGAAGTAAGGAGAAGGAGAAGGAGAATGATGATGGTGTTATGATGATGACCATGATGACAACAATGATGATAACTGAAATGATGTGCAAAGCAAGATTTTATGTGTTTCTTGGTTTCATCAATGTAACAGCATTACTGACAGTATAACAGCATTACCGGAACACAGAGCAACACAGTCTTGAAAGAAACATTAAATGGAACAGAATAGATCCGAGACTGTCCTGATCTCTGAGGAAATCATACGGAACCCAACTGTTTCTCCTAGCTTCTTCCCAAAACTGAAAATGTTTCTAGTACTGAGGCTTTCTGGGCTGATTCTTAAAGAGACAGTAGGCAAAATGGGCTACCGGGGTGGTGCACACATAAAAAAATTAATGCAGTGAAGTTGTTAAGGCAAAAATGAAAATCACAGAAACCTGGGAAACCCACAAATTTTAAAAAGAATATTTGCATGTTGTTGAAAAGACAACAAGATTGGTGCCAGTTGGGTCTTCTGTCTTGTGCAGATGAAGCAGAGTCTGAATGAGCTGCCTTTTGGATTATACTTTCCAGAATCCCCATGCTGTCTGGGGATTCTAGAAACTGCAGTCCAAAAGGAATTTTGTTCAAGCTTTAAGATGAAGAGAGTGCTTTTAAATCACCAGGCCCAAGCTGTTCAGAGTTTCATAGGAACCTATCAGCACTCCAGACTGATAGTTTCCCTCAGACAATTTCAGACCAGAAATAGAATAGGCGTGGCTATAGATGATTATTGGAGGGCTTTCCCCTCAAAGCATTCCTCCTAGTTAATAATGTGGCAGCCATATTTTACACAAAGTGAAGTTCCTATGACGTTTGGTCACATGTATGATTTATTGTAATAACCAAACAAGAGTCCAGACTCTGTCAGGATGGTGCACCTGTTGCACTAGCCTTTGTTGCTAGTAAAAGTGTAATGGATTTGGGGATCTAGTGATAATGTCGCATTAGGCAGTAATTCCTGACTTGACTGCTAACTTAGTCCTTTAAGGGAGTGTTAGCCTGAATATCCTAAAGGCACCAGATCCTGTCTGATCTTGGAAGCTAAGCATAGTCAGCAGTAGTTAATACTTGGATGGGAGACTGCCAAGGAATACCAATGCTGTAGGCTACATTTCCAAGGAAGGAACTGGCAAAAACACCCGAGTATTCCTTGCTTAAGGAATCCCTATGAAATTCATGGGGTTGCCATAAGTCGACAGGTGACTTGAAGGCACATATGCACACGCATCCTCTCCAGAATAGTTCAGCATGAGCTTCCCTAGTTATACAAATTACCAAAAACAGCTTCAGCTCATCTGAATTGAACTTTAGTTTTTAGATCATCATTCAGTCCATCACTTAACCAACACATAAATTCAGCACCCCTACGTCTTCTCTTTAATTGAGGAGGAGGGCAATAGAGCTGGTGCCAACAATAAGCTAATACCACTTTACTCAGTGGCCGAATTTGGAGGTACTGTGTTGAAATGTAACATTACCATGACACTATAAAATAAATCATAATCATAGTTGTTGATTTATTGATTGATACAGGGATTTGGTTTTCCAGAAAAAAATTTAAACAGTCTATTGGCACCCTTACTTGTCCCAGATAAATTTATCTCTAAACCTGGCAATATAGGATCTTCTTAAGAATATCACTGAACTTTGCCAAAGTAGGAGCTTTGTGGCTTTGCTAGACAGGGTCAAAACAAATCTCGAGGGAATTGCCTTTGTGGCTATGATAGAGACTGGAAATGTTATGGCTTTCTTTTTCAGCCTTTGTCCCTCTTGTTCCACACAAGATCTTTCTTTAGGGGTGGGGAGGTTGGTCAAGTTTTCTGCCAGTGTGGATGCTGGAACATTCAAAACTATAAGCTGCAGACCTGCCGGCTTTTCTGACTCCCAACAATTTCGCATGCATGACTTTTAAGCATCTTTTCCTGATAAAGAAGCCCATGTGTTTCAAAAGCTAATACAGTATAATCTTTTGTGCCTTCTTGCTAGCCTAATGAAGGTAACACCAGTGTGTTTGGGGGTTGTTTAATATTGATCAACACAACTATTCCTGAGTTACCATGACTTTTTGCTTTTCTAAGAAATGCAGAACTACAATGTAACTTGGGAACAATAAAAGGATAGAAAGTGAAGGCACATGTAACATATTTAAATAAATGCTACAACTTTGACTTTTAGTAATTAACCTTAGCCCTTAAGGTGACTGGCGCGCGCGCATATGTGTTCTGTTCTATTTTTTAACTTGAAAATATGGGTCCCATCATGAGCAGACACTAGACTCTCCAGATAGTATGGCTGGCTTCCTCTAACATTCTCTAGATTGTATTAAAATTGTTGGAGAAGGAAGAGACAAAGAGTCCCCTGCTAGTCTGAGCAGAATGGACTCTTATTTTCACATTAAAAGTAGAAAGGAGACATGCACCCCAACCACTTAACATAGTTAAGGCGTACAGTAATGATAGCAAGACAACAGTGCAGCAAATTACTTTCTGCAACCAAGGTAGTACAGTTGTCCCTCTGTGTCCATGGATTTGATATCCACGGATTTAAGCATTCATGGCTTGAAAATATTCTTTAAAAAATAATCCAGAAAGCAAACCCTGATTTTGCCATCTTATATAAGGGACACCATTTTGCTATGCTATTGAATATAATGAGACTTGAGTATTCATGGATTTTGGTATCCATGGGGGCTCCTGGAACCAAACCCTAGCAAATATGAAGGGACAAGTATAGTGTATAACTGTAAAGAGGTGCCTGTTGATGTAGAGCAGGATTTCTCAACCAGGGTTCCCTGGAACCCTAGGGTGCCACAAGAGGTTGCTAAGGGTTCTGCAAGATACTGAGACTGAACAAAATGTAAATTTTTTCCCCAGCTGTAGATATAATAATTTTTAGGTGGGGGTTCCCTGAGACCTAGAAATTGTTTCAAGGGTTTCACCAGGGTAAAAAGGTTGAGAAGGGCTGATGTAGACAATGGATAATGGAACATTTTTTCATGTAAGCTCTGGGTACAGACCTCCACTGAAGTGTTTGTCCCAGTGATAGACCCCAAATCTGGATAGATAAAGATCTAGTAAATCCAAACTGATTCCCTGCCATGCTCTGTGTCAGGTCCCAAACCTGTACCAGTTCTGAGCAGGTGTTGGTATTTTCTTCTCCATTGGTTTCAGTTAGAGGTTTTTAAAATAACACACAAACCACTGAAATACAAGGGTAAAAAAAAAAAAAAGAAACAAAACCCTCCTTATTTTCTTCCCTGGCTACTGTGAACCAGCAGGGTGGCAATGTATCCTTAGACAATAACCCTCCTCCCCCCACATAAATAGAATTGCTTTGTAAGGCTACATTCCTGTATACCTAGTCTTACAATAATTTCAAGATTGGCTTCTGAGTCAATATGTATAGGATTAGGGTCTCAAGGTGATGACGACACAGAATCTTTTCTTATGCTGCATAACATGCTAGTCTTTATCCCAAACTGCAGCGAAAGTAAAGGGGCATGTAACATATTTAAAGTAGTGTGGTCAACTTGGAAGCAACCTCACCAGATTTGGACTATTTGACTTTGTTTAAAAACTACAGCTTCCAGAATCCCTTAGACTGGGACCTGTTAGCTGAGGGATTCTAGTTGTGGTAGTCAAAAAAAGTTACTTTACACATTCTGCACCAGATTATGTACATTTCCCCTGAGCCCTGGTGGCGCAGTGGTTAAATGCCATTACTGCAAGCCACCATGTTGCAAGTTCAATTGCAGCAGGCTCCAAGGTTCACTCAGCCTTCCATCCTTTTGTAGGTCGGTAAAATGAGTACCCAGCTTGCGGGGGCAATTAGCTAACACACATTGGAAACTGTTTAATGCAGTGCAGATGTGTAAATAGGAAGTTTTTGAATTTATTTTTAATTATCTGGTAGTTTAGTTTTTAAAGGAAGGTAAGAAATAAGCAAACATTTAAATTAATACATATAATGTTCTAATTTTTTATAGCATGAATCCCAACTGAAGGATGGAGGGGCAAGTTGGCAGTGACTCCAGCATTCAGTTTGCTACTGTGCATGTCTGTTATTTCAGTTTACAAAACTGGAAGGAAACTGAGTTCATGCAATAGATGAGAAATGGCCTCCACTATGAGTTCTAACCAAGAGGTTAAACACTACATTTGCTCGCATTCAACTTTTTCCCTTTGCCTTTCCCTTTCTTCCCCCTTCCATCCAACACAGACTGTAAACTACTTGGGTCAGGGATCTGATTTTGCCTTTATTTATGTGGTAAAGTGCTAGTAGACATGCTGAAGAAGAGATGTGCTCAACACATCTTCAAATATTTCATAAACTGCAATAAAAACAAGTTTTCTGTGTCATCGAGGAGAAAAGTAACAGGAAATAAAAGCAAATTTCAGATAAGAAATTTCAGTTAAATACTAAAAATAGGTTTTGCATTATAACAGTTATTTGTCAAAGTGGTAAACTCCCTAGGCGAATTATGCAATTTTTGTTAGTCATGGTTTCAGAGAAGAGGCTTGAGTAGGGGAGTGTTGTAAATGTGGAGTCCCTTGTTTAGGCTGTAACACTGCTGGCAATAGTAAGTAACAACACTGCTCAAGAAACCTAGCTGGTTGCACTTATAATAGGCTACTATGTATTTGGGGTTTGTTTGTTTTTTGCACAAGATGGGTCTCTAGCATTTTAATTAGGGTTGCAATGTTGAGCTTATAAATAAATCTTCAAAGGTCAGTAGGTGGAATCTGCTGTTCCTCACAAATATTGAAATTCAAATATGTTTTTATTATTGACATTTTATTTTCCATTTTTAATACTAAAATGCAATGGAAATGCTGTTTTGGCAAGCAATGAAATTACTGTCTTTTGTATAACTTTTGATGGTTGGTGGGTACTAATGTCTCAAACTTGTGCCATACCCTGCCTGCTTAGGCAATAGCTGAACAGTTTTGGCAGTTCAGAATGTAGCTAATGAGGGAGACTTTAAGTTTTTAAGTTTTGCAGTTGAGTGACAAGAGAAACTATGTTAGATTGCTTCAAGAACTGCTGATACTTTCCAAATTAGCATTGCCTATCTAGATATGTACTTAACTTGTATATTTTTGTAGATGGAGCAAATGTTGGTGGCATGTTTGTGAACCTATGTTTGTGTGCATTACGAAATGTTTGCTATGAATAAATTATTAGCAGGAAAAAGCTTAAGCAGTCCTTAAATTTTACTTAGTGGGAAAGTACATGAAGAAGAATCCAGTTTTAATCCCTGCCATTTCCAATTTAATGGATTAAGTAGCAGGTGATGGGCAAAACCTCTGCCTGAGATTTTAGACAGCTGCTGCCAATCAGTATATAGACAGTTCTGGGCTAAATGAGCAAATAGCCTGAGCTGGTATAAGGCAACTTCTTATGTTCCTAAGCCTGCAAAGATGTACCCCACAACACCACACAAAAATGCATCACTTGCTGTTTGTTTTAAACAAAGTTTACAGTTGAGGTATCTGCAGTTATTAACTCTACCGTGCATCCAGATAACCCAGTGAATCTGAGCATCCAGGTAATCCACATCTTTCTATCCCACTTGCCCATTAATGTGTTCTGCTTAGCATTACCAATGATGAAATAGAAACCAGAGCAAAGCAGTTCATGGGAGCACCATAGAGTCCCTGGCATCTTTTAAAGAGTTCTGACCCACTCCTTATTTGGAAGATCACTTGGTTGACCAAATTGAATGGCCAGAAACCTATTGGTGTCTTATGCATATGCAAGTTCTTGTATGGAAGTGATTAGAGATGTTTGATGCAGAATTGCCCACATTCAGTTCAAGGTTGCAGATGCAGTTGTGCATCCGGTATCATTGCTCATTGATATGCATGCAGGTTTGGTGCATTTGTTTGCACATTTGCTATCTTGGTTCAGTTCTGCAATGTTGCCATTCAACACAAAGGTTGCACAGTACAATTAATTTATAACTGCATGAGGAGAGTTACACTACACAACTCGCATGTAAGGTCTTGGTCTGTGTCTGTCAATTAGTAAAGATGGGTGCATTTTTGCATTGGCAGAGTGAAAACTAGAAGGGGTTCCTGTACCTTTAATAGCTGTGTAGAAGAAGGTATTTGAGCAGATGTAACAAGTAACATCTTTTGAAATTCCTTCTTCTGCACAACCGTTAAAGGTACAGGAGCCCTTTCCAGTTAAATTGCATTAAATGGGACTCATTCACTTTTTTCTGAAATGAACGCCATGAGTGATGAATGAGGGAATGAGTTCATTTTTCAGCACTCACATTCTTACTTACTCGTACTCATTCAGGGGTCAGGAGGCTTGACATTCTTCTAGAGAGTGGCAATAGTAGGTGGAATTGGTTTTGGTGACAACTAGTCACCATTTTATTTCTCCAGAATGCCCTTGGCAGTCCATCATTTTGGGACATTTTGGGGAAAAACTGACCGCCATCCAAGGATGACCACTTTATTATAGGCAAGTGGAGTGGTGGCTTTCAGGAAGCAACCTCTGATATGAAGCCTGCTGGAGCCTGTACAAACACAAATAGCAGCAAACATGAAAAGTGTAGAAATATCATACCAAAAAACAAAAAATAATTACACAAAATAATTATAAAGACAAGATTAATGAAACAAATTACTTCTTAATGAATGGACAATGAAATGTGCATTTTAATAGTGAAAAGGAATAGAATAATATAGCTTTTTTCTGAATTAAAGAAAAGTAAGACTCAAGAGGGAGAAATCCTCTTGCAGCACCAAATGATTTCTTCATCAGCTTCAGTTTCAATGCCTTTTAAGGGCTAGCTGGGCCTAGCCCTACAATAAGATAAGCTTTAGGCAGCAAATCCTAGAAACCAGTGGCTGCACACACACAAATACACATAGAATCATAGAATCATAGAATTGCAGAGTTGGAAGAGACCACGAGGGCCATCCAGTCCAACCCCCTGCCACGCAGGAAATCACAATCAAAGCATCCCCGACAGATGGCCATCCAGCCTCTGTTTAAAGACCTCCAAGGAAGGAGACCCCACCACGCTCCGAGGGAGTGTGTTCCACTGCCGAACAGCTCTGACTGTCAAAAAGTTCCTCCTCATGTTGAGGTGGAATCTCTGTTCCTGGAGCTTGCACCCATTGCTCCGTGTTCCAGTCTCTGGAGCAGCAGAAAATAAGCCTGCTCCATCCTCAGCGTGACATCCCTTCAAATACTTAAACAGGGCTATCATATCGCCTCTAAACCGTCTTTTTTCCAGGCTAAACATACCCAGCTCCCTAAGTCTCTCCTCATAAGGCATTGTTTCCAGACCTTTCACCATTTTAGTTGCCCTTCTCTGGACACGCTCCAATTTGTCAATATCCTTTTTGAATTGTGGTGCCCAGAACTGGACACAGTATTCTAAGTGAGGTCTGACCAAGGCAGAATAGAGTGGCACTATTACTTCCCTTGATCTAGACACTATACTTCTATTGATACAGCCCAAAATTGCATTGGCCTTTTTAGCTGCCGCATCACACTGTTGGCTCATGTTCAACTTGTGGTCTACTAGGACTCCTAGATCCCTTTCGCACATAGTCTCATTCAGCCAGGTCTCTCCCATCCTATATTTATGCATTTCATTTTTCCGCCCTAAATGCAGTACTTTACATTTCTCCGTATTGAATTTCATTTTGTTAGCTTTGGCCCAGCTCTCCAGTCTATCCAGGTCATTCTGAATTTTGATCCTGTCCTCTAGGGTATTAGCTACTCCTCCCAATTTGGTGTCATCTGCAAATTTGATAAGTATGCCCCTAATTCCCTCATCTAAGTCATTGATAAAGATGTTGAATAGCACTGGGCCCAGGACAGAACCCTGTGGCACCCCACTGGTCACATCTTTCCAAGACGAAGAGGAGCCACTGCTGAGCACCCTTTGGGTTCGGCCGGTCAACCAATTACAAATCCATTGAACAGTTAACTTGTCTAGCCCACATTCTACAAGCTTGTTTGCAAGAATGTCATGGGGAACCTTGTCAAAGGCCTTACTGAAATCAAGGTATGCAATGTCCACAGCATTCCCTTCATCTACCAAGCTGGTAACTTTATCAAAAAAAGAGATCAGATTAGTCTGGCATGACTTGTTTCTCTGAAACCCATGCTGACTTTTTGTGATTATGGCATTGCCTTCTAAATGTTCACAGACTCTCTGTTTAATGATCTGTTCTAGAATCTTCCCTGGTATTGATGTCAGACTAACTGGACGATAGTTGTTGGGATCCTCTTTTTTCCCCTTTTTGAAGATGGGAACAACGTTTGCCCTCCTCCAGTCTGCTGGGACTTCTCCTGTTCTCCAGGAGTTCTCAAATATTATTGCCAATGGCTCTGAGATTATATTTGCCAGCTCTTTTAATACTCTTGGATGTAGTTCATCTGGTCCTGGAGATTTAAATTCATTTAGATTAAGAAGGTATTCCTGTACCACCTCTTTACTTATTTTCAGCTGGATTTCCCCTATTGTGTCCTCTGTTCCATTTTCCTCAGGTTGGTCCTCCTTTTCCTTTTCTGAAAACACTGAGGCAAAGAAGGTGTTGAGTAATTCTGCCTTTTCTCTGTCCCCTGTTAGCATTTTGCCATCTTCTCCACGTAGTGGCCCTATCATTTCCTTCTTCCTCCTTTTGCTGCGGACATACCCAAAAAACCCCTTTTTATTGTTCTTAACCTCCCTAGCAAGCCTGAGCTCATTCTGCACTTTAGCTTTTCTGACTTTACTCCTACACGTGTTCGCTATCTGTTTGAATTCTTCTTTGGTGATTTCCCCCCTTTTCCATTTCCTATACATGTTCCGTTTAAAACTTAGCTCCATTGAAAGTTCTTTAGTCATCCATCCTGGTTTCTTGAGACACCTCCCATTTTTCTTCCTCAATGGTACTGTTTGAAATTGTGCCTTCAGTATCTCCCTTTTGAGAAAGTCAAAACCGTCTTGAGGTCCCTTCTCTTTTAGTATTCTTGACCATGGGATCATCCCCAGTATTTCCCTGAGTTTATTGAAATCAGCTCTCCTAAAGTCAAGAATGCGTGTCTGACTATGCCTGGCTTCTCCTTTCCATTGTATAACAAACTCCAGGAGAACATGATCACTCTCACCTAAGGATCCCACCACTTGCACCCCATTAACCAGGTCGTCTCTGTTGGTTAGGATCAGATCTAAAATAGCTGACCCCCTTGTTGCCTCTTCCACCTTTTGGACCATGAAATTGTCTTCCAGGCATGTAAGGAATTTGCTAGACCTTGTAGTTTTGGCTGAGTTAGATTGCCAGCAAATATCAGGATAGTTGAAGTCACCCATCACTACTACATCTCTCCTTTCTGCATGTATGTTCATCTGTTCTAGAAAGGCAACATCCAATTCCTCCGTCTGATTTGGGGGTCTGTAGTAGAGTCCCACAATAACATCCCTGTTGTTTCCCTCCCCTTTAATTTTTATCCAGATGCTCTCCACCTGGCTTCCAGTATTGATGTCATGGATCACTTCACTGGTGTAAATATCCCTGACATATAATGCTATTCCTCCTCCTTTCCTGTTTGGCCTGTTTCTCCTATAAAGGTTATACCCCTCTATTCCTACATTCCAATCATGAGACTCGTCCCACCAGGTTTCAGTAATGCCTATTATATCATATTTGTTTTGTAGTGCAAGGAGTTCTAGTTCATCTTGCTTATTTCCCATGCTCTGTGCATTAGTGTAGAGACATCTGAGACCATGTGTTCCCTTTACTTGCTCCCTGTGCAAGTTTTTTTGCCTCCCACTGTTGGGTCCTTGCGCTGTTTGCCTTGTTCCCTCTATGACAGTTTGACTATTTTCTCCAGCCCTTTTGCCTTCCAGAATACTGTCTCCCTCCCCCATTTGACTCAGTTTAAAGCCCTCCTGATCAAATTCTTGAGAGTGTTGGCAAAAATGTTTCTTCCAACTGTTGTAAGATGCACCCCATCTCTTGCCAGAAGTCCCCCTGCATGGAAGCGCAGTCCATGATCCAAGAATCCAATTTGTTCTCGGCGACACCATCTACGGAGCCAGTTGTTTACGTCGGCTATTTTCCTCTCCCTTCTTGGACCATGCCCTTCAACTGGCAGAAGAGACGAGATGACCACCTGTGCGTTCATTTCTTTCAGCTTCCTCCCCAGGGCCTCATAATCTCTTCTGATTATGACATACCCCTCCCCATTATTCCTCCTGAGTAGGGTTACCACATATCAGGTCCTGGAACCATTTCCCCTGTTCTTAGGGTGAGGGGGAGGAATCTCAAGACATAATGTTCCCTTGAAAAATGTGCACATACACACACACACACACACACACACACACACATATATAGCATACTTAATTACAGTTTTTCATTTGATAAGCAAGTGAGCAATAGGCCAAACTCAGGCTTGCACTGACAAACCCAGGCAAGGTGGGAACCTTGTGGAACAGATATCGAAGGAAAATTTTGCCCATTTTTGGGCATGTAATGAAATATTTCATTAAGTATCTTAATCTGGAAGAAGCAGGGGGACCATTCCCTGGGCTGAGGGTTGCCAGATTGCATTTCAAACAAGAGTCCTATAACTTTAATCCCTATTGGATCTTGGAGCAGGATGAGGTATCATAAAGTTCCATCAAATGGGATGAAGGTACCTGTCCTCTCTCATCTTCCAAACACCAACTTCCAACCTCAGCCATTCTCTCCCAACATGGCTATTCTGTCACTGGCAAAAGGCAGCAGCGGAGGACATGGAAGAGCAGCCTGCTTAGTTCTTATCACCAGCTCTGTTTTGTTGTTGGACAATCCTCCAGGTTCTGTGCTTGTCAGTGTAAGCCTGAGCTTGGCCTATTGGATGCATATTCACTTATTTATTTATTTACTGTGCTGCCTTTCTCCCAATACTGGGGCCCATGGCAAAGTGTAACATGATTTCAAAAAACAGATTTAGCTAAAAATAGAATTGTGTTAATATTAAAATATAAAGAAGATGCTGTATTAAAACAACAGAATTATAAACAACTCAATTGCTTTTAAACAGATCAGGAAAAAGACTACAGCACGCACACACTTACACACATTTCAGTTAAAAACCACTTCTGGCAGGCAGGCAGTTGCCCATCCTTATGAAAAGGTCTTTTCCTACAGACAGAATGACAACAGGGAGGGAGGCAGACTACTCTCTCTTGGAAGGGAGTTCAACAAGCTGGGATCAGCCACCAGAAGGATCTCTCTAGTGTCCTTATCAAACATGTATGTAAGAGAGGCAGAACACAGAGAATGGCCTCCCTAAAGATCTTTAAAAATCTAGGTAGGCTCCTTAGGGGAAATACAGTTCTTCAGATATATTTCCACAAAGGCGTCAGTGAAATAAATTATAGATAGATGCAGTCTTGCCCTTTAGAACTGTTGGCTCATTCCATTGCAGTTGGCTCATTCAACTGCAGACTAACAGAAAGTAGCCTTTAATTTCTTTAACCCCCTCTGTCTTGGTTCTACTGAATTCTGTCACACAATGTAAAAGGTAGCAATTTGGGGCAGAACTGATAGGCAATGCTTGCTTCTCACTTCAAGCATGGGGACCACAAGTGACAGGAGACAGTTTAGTCACCATTGCAGTGGTGTCCCCGAGAGTACTCAATACTTTCTCCTATATAAGTGAATATATAGTGAGAGAGCATGTTGCTCTCTCTCCCATGCTTTCAATGTGGAGGCCCTTTTTTGATGCACACCACAACTGTCAATAATTATAGCTAAATAAAGAGGCACTGCCTCAGAGATGTCAGCATACAGAACCCTCTGACAGCTGTCAGGGCTGTCCCTTGGAATGTTTGTGGCAGATCCATTCCTTGACTCAGATCACTCATTTGAATGCCCTAGATTACCTATAGATAGTCAACTTGCAAGTTTTCTGGTGGGATCTGGAAGTGCAAGGACAGTTGGCCTGTGGCCTTGGGCAAGGAAAGAACTTTAGAATATGAGCGTCATCCCAGCTTAGTGTAAAAATACCCCTATCCCTGTTTCTTTCAAGCCAATTTTACAGTTTTACAATTGATGCATCTGCAGCTGGTAACTCTATAATATATCTAAATAATCCAGTGAATGTAAATCAATCCACACCTTTCTATCCCACTTGCTCAATATTGTGTTATGCCTAGCATTGCCAAGAAACAGAATCCAGGTCAAAGTAGTATGTAGGAGCTCTGTAGGGTCCCTGGCATCCTTGGAAGATTCCTTAGCCCCTCCTCACTTGGAAATTCACATAGTACAACAGATTGGATGGCCAGAGGCATGCATAAGACACCATTTAAAATTTCCCAGCCAGAAGCCCCTAGAGAATGGCTCTGTGTTAGATGCTCTCTGAGGCAGTATTGGAAACATAAAATGATGGCTCCTACCCTGTCACTGGAGAACCACCATGTTAAGACCAACTTGGCACTCTGGGAAAGGAGCCTTCAGTCCTGCACTGCAGTGTCTGTGAGCTTTAGGTGTCTTATACACAGATCCCACAAGGCAGAGCTGTCCATTTCTGGGAGGGGGGATTAAACTCTGAAAATTTCTGATTAGAAATCCTCACCTCTTCCAGTTCTACAGCTGTAACCCAATTTCCCCTTCCCAAGTTGCTTTTAACTTTTTTAAAAATGTGGGCTATCTATCTTGCTAATGGATCTTGACCCTGCCAGAAAGCAATGTGATTGGTCAGGCCAGACCTACTAGGAAGGCTTCTTCATAAAAATACCAGAGGAAATGGAACAAGATCTTCAGAACAGTATTACAGAATTCCACTTTCATTAGTGAGCTTAAAATTTCAGAAAAACATTCTGGACTCCAGATAAAACATGTAATCCATTCTAATCACTGTGTAAATCTTTGCATTCTCAGTTATTTTTATTCAGCTTCTTCTGTTACTGTATTTCAAGCCATTTTAAAATTTTAAATGCCACATTTTAATTCCCTGCAACAATAATTTCTTCAGACTTTGACATTTCTCTGTTTTCCTTACGTTTTCTTCCTTTGTACCAGAATTCAGCAGCACATTAAATATTTACCGTTACTGGTACATTCTCTTCTTTGCAAGATATACAGCATACTTACAGTATTTTGTCCTGTAGATTTTCAGTTTTTAATGTATAGCTCTGCTTCATCATTTGGGTTTCTACCTCTCTCATTTCATTTGTCCAGTTTCTCAGTGAATTCCATCCCATGTGGTGTAAATGCTTTTCCATCTTGTCATTTTGTGGCTTTTTTACAGCTTGTTTTTGTTGCAAAACTGGCTGCCACACTTTCTTTAAAAGGAATCTAGGCTGAATTAGAGATTTTATGTGGTGCTTCCAAAATCTTTCTAAAAAAATAATAATGACCTGAGGATACTGTATGGAGTCGTAATTATGAGAAATACAAAGACTGGCTGTGGAATAATTTAATTTTCTCTGACTGTTGTTGATGTATTTTTAGGCACTTGCATTGTAAATCTATTCTTGGCCATTTCACACACCACTGGCTTTTTTCTGCCCAACACTATAGAACTTACAAAGGGTTCTCTAAAAGAGGGCAAACGAGTTCACTTCTTCATCTGAGCGTGATTAGACTGGCTGTCTCCATGAAGTTTAATTCTGAAGGGGAGCTGGCAATTTCTAAATGGCGATGCAATGAAGGGGTCTTACTTCTTTTTTGTTTCTTTTAATCAGATGGATTACATGTATGTTTCAAAGTAACTTTCAATGGGTTTGTCAACAAAATGTACAAACACATGATTACCTGGTGAGGGAATGTGTGTGGTCTCCTGCCTCTGGCTCAGACCAGACATTACCTTAAATGTGTATTTGCTGCTGAAAACCGCGCTGGCACACACTAGTTAAAGTTCTTCCTCTTCTCCATGTGACATTTACTGAGGGAAATGTGACATGAGGCCACTAGGTTGGCATTTAGCTCACTCTGCTCCCATGCTGTCCCAAGATGTTTTGTTGCCTGAGACAAAAGACAAAATGGCACTCCTGGATTCCCAACCCCACCCAATATTTCCTCTTACAAAGATCTTATTTCAATGCTAGTTATCTCTATTCTATTGCAACTGAAGGCAGCAGACTTATATAATTCTGTCATCCAACACTTAAGGGCGGCAGATACGTATAGCTCTGTCATCAAACATGTCATTGCCATTCCCTGCCCTCTGGGATCTTCTTCCTTGAGGCAGCCACCTCACTCTGGTCCTTTCTGGTCCACTATATATTGGCTGTTGGAGAGGAGAAGGACAAGACAGTGCTCAGCATGATGACTCCTGCTGTGTAGTTTCCATAGGCATTAAACTGAAAGGAGGGGAATTTAAAAGAAGTGCCATTTTGGGCAGAAAATGTGATTTTAAAGTAGCATCTTGTTCAAGGCTCAGTAAAGGTTTGGCATAATTATCTCAAAAAGTTTAGCACTGCATCTCAAAGTTGCCCTTAAATTATGAGGGGAAGAGGGCTGCCAGACATACCCAGTGGCTATTTTGCGGTCCAGGGAGGGCCTCCTGTGGTGTACCCGTGTGGCCCGTCACCATGCCAAGCATCTTCCTCCCAGCAGGTTCCCCCCCCCCATGCTGAGAGGAGGACACATTATGGTGGCCAATCAGTTTGTAGCCCGGGCTTCTAGTTCATTTGCTGGGAAGTCTTGTTCAGCGTCCAATCAGCTGGAAGCCCTGGGGCTTTGAGCTGATTGGCTGGGGAGAAGCCTGCTCTCCTGCTGCAGGCTTCCCTTAGGTCTGGCAACTGGGTACATATTCCAGGTTGCCTGACTGCTTCCCTCAGTTCTTCTCGCTGAGCTGGCACACCCACCCATCCTTTGGGCATTTGTTGTTTTTCTGTGTTAATCATCTTTGTTGTTACGTGTTTTTTCCCTTGTCACAACTTTGGGGGCAGTTGGCATGGGTCCCAGATCCAGGATTATTGGTTCTGGGGGTCTCCATCATTGGGAGGTGTTGGAGGTCCCCTTCTGGGTTATGGGGGTACTGGCCGGGAGGACATGCCATCTCTTGGGGAACTGGGCCTCTGGCAACCCACCCCTCCTGGTCTCCAGGATGTCAGCATTGGGCCAGCAGTGGGTTCATAAGCCAACAGGCAGGTTGGTCAATGCCTGGATCCGGACTCATGTGTGTGTGCCAACCAACGGCAGTGGTCATCAATAAAGTTGTGGCCTATTATTGCCAATGTGAAGTCGAAGGCTTTCATGGCCGGCATCCATAGATTTTCCTTGGTTTTTTTCCGAGCTGTGAGGCCATGTTCTGGAAGAGTTTATCTCTGACATTTCGCCTGCATCTGTGGCTGGCATCTTCAGAGAACTCTTCCAGAACACGCCTCACAGCCCGGGAAAAAACCAAGGAAAATCTATTATTGCCAAATGTAATGTTAGTGTCTGTGGTTATTTACCAGGGGTCTGGCATCCCCCTTGGACATGCAAAGTGTATGTGTGTATTTGTGGGGGAAGGTTAACTAAATCTATAAGAATTCCTTCAGTTTTAGCCAAATCGTCCCCCTCCACCTGTGAGCTTCTATAGCAACGGTGGGGAAAGTGCAGCCTGCAGGCTGATGAGCCCCCTAGTCTTCTCCAAGACCCCCACATACCTCTGTACCTGCCAAAACAATTTCCTGTTGTTGTTGTTGTTTTGTCCCCAAATAGCCAAATAACAGTAAACTGCTGGTCCTTGACTTCCAGGAACAGTGGTTTGCCCCTATTCACTCCGTACTTGCCCCCCCCCACATTACTGGAAACTGGAAGATACTTCTGGTTTTGGCTCACCATAGGGGTAGCATATCCTCCAATATTTCACAGATGAAAACTGAGACAATATGGCCAAGCAACATGGGAGTATTGTCCCAGTGGTAAATTTTATTAACAAGGAAAAACACACAGGCTAGGAGAGGCTGCAGCAGTTTGCTTTTGCTGTTGCCTGAGCCTACTGGGAAGGGCAAGATTCCATCCCCTCTTCGCCCCCTGCTAAATTAATTGATAGTGATGGTGGTGATTATGATGATGGTTGATGATATTTATATCCCATCTTTTCCCCAGTTCTGGACTCAAGATGACTTACACAGATTTAAAAAAAATAGTTAGAATAGTTAATATTCACAAAATAGAAATATTAAAAGTGATTAACTATATATAAAAAAACCAGTTAAAACATGAACAATAAAAGAACAACAGCACAACAGAGTAACAGATAGAAAATCCACACATTATATAAGGCCCATCCCACCTAAACAATTATTGCTCAAAGTCCTATAGAACAGAAAAGTCTTCACCTATTTACAGAAAGACAGTCTAACCTCTCTGGGAAAGGAGTTCCAAAGTCTCGGCAGCCACTGAGAAGGCCCTCTCCCTTTTGCACTTTGAATTCAGCATGCACCATTTGAAGTATGCTGAGAACAAAGGTGGGAAGGAGGAGGAGACTGAAACTGGCTCATTTTACAAACTGCAGGAAAAGTGGGATGACAGAGAATTAATAAGAACTGTCCCTGTCAACTCAGGAAAGTTGGAGCATATGCTACAGTTGCCCACTCCTGTTCTAGAAGTTTGAATATCCTCTTGTACACCAAAGTGACATTTTTCCCTTTACAAACCCTCCAGTGTCTTAATCTTAAGGAACCTTCTTAAGGAGTCTCTGTTCAAGGCATTTTTGCCAGGGAAAGTCTTCCTTTGAAACATTAGTAAAAGAAAGACATGTATAAGCTTGAACATGAGCCAAAGGGTGTCAGAAGAGCCAAATGAAGCAGTAGGTATTTGTGGAAGCACTAAAACTAAGTGGCTTATTTATATATTTATTTATTTTACGTTTTTCTATTAAAGAAATTTACATATTTCTATAATGCCCTTTCATCAAGGATTCTCAGAGCTTTAATTTTTTGGTAATATCCAAAAACCCACAATAATTCCAGCAGTTAGAATAATTTTCACACTCACTAGGAGCAACTAAAATTAGGATTATATTCACAGAAAACGTGACTTGTCTAAATTTATAGACAGATGAAATAGAATACTGTACTGTACTGTATTGGGAAGATGGCTTCTGAGCCTGAGATGTGTTCAGTGCTGCCAGTATGCTTAAGCATTAAAACTTTTTTGCCTAATACCTGCAAAGCAATAACTCAAGAAGTGCTGTCCTGGCAGTGGAATATTCAGCTAAAAATAGGATGTGATAAGAAGGAATCTCTTAATACTCTTAATACTTAGGGCTAGCCTTCAGAATGGTTGACCATCCATGAGGACAATTCAGAATAATCCAGCTGTGAGCCAGTTGAGATGGTTTCTTAACCACAGTGATTTGCTCCCCCACCCCCAGTCAAGTACAGGATGGGCAACTCAGTATACAGAGATTTTTTACTCACATGATGAGTGTTGCTTCATGATGCAATCTGATGGGAAGTAAGGGAGCATTCAGGACCAGTTCTGCCATTAGGCAGAGCAAAGCAGTGGCCTTAGACATCTTCTGTGGAGGTGGGCAACAGTGGCAGTTTCTTTGCTGCTTTTTAAATTGTAATTCTTCTTTCTACTAAATAACTAGTGTTCAAGGCAGCTAGCATCATCATTAAAAACAAATTAAACAGTAAGATTATTAAAATCACAGCTAAAAACAAATTAGACAATAAAGCCATTAAAATCAAGCAATTTAAAAAGTCAGTTTGAACTGATGTGTCTTTACACCCTTTCTAAAAGGAGCAAGAATGTACCGTAAATTGATTGCAACTCTCAGGTGTTACCTGGCCTTACACCCCCTCCCTCCAATACAGCTGTCCCTCCGTATCAATGGATTTGGTATCCATGGATTTAAGTATTCATGGCTTGAAAATATTCTTTAAAAAAATAATAATCCAAAAAGCAAACCTTGATTTTTGCCATCTTATATAAGGGACACCATTTTGCTATGTCATTGCATATAATGGGACTTGAGTATTCACGGATTTTGGTATTCATGGGGGGTCCTGGAACCAAACCCCAGTGAATATGAAGGGACAACTGTAATTCATTATTCAACTTATTAGGTGCTTCACGTGGTTTCAAGTCGACCAGGGCAACACAAACATAGAGGCTAGTGAAGGTCACTAGGGCATACAAAGGTGTCTTGGAAATTCCGCAGAATCAAACACGCCCAGGGCATGATTAAGCGGTCCCGCCACCAACCCACCTCCGCTTAGACAGTTATTAGGGTGGAATGTGCTAATCTTCCCTGGGCACACCTGGCAGTGAGTCGCACTACAAAACAGTGACTGGAATCTCCATTATCCACTAAATATCTTCCCCTCACACCTCTTCTTAGTCACAATACAGAGGTGGCCATAAGCCCATTAACTTTAATGTCTCAACCATTAGCAGCAATCAGCATAGCCGGAGCTTCCATTTTCTAACCCTGGGAAATTCACCTAAGCATTGTTTCTCACTCAAAACACTCCTTAAGGATGTGATACTGGTTATAAATATTAGCCCAAATCATAGCCAAGGTGTGGTGCTGCTACAGTTGGACACCATCTGTGATGTCCAGCCAGGACTGTTTAAATCTCTCCTGCATTTTCCTTTGTTTTCTTTTCAAGGCCTTAGCATGTCTGAGTATAGGAATACTCCATTGTATTAGACTTGTGGGAGGAGCTAAGAATTCCCCTGCATTTTTCTAGGTTTTGGTTTGTTCCTTCCCAGCAAGCTCTGTTTTACCTAGAAGCTTTTTAGTTCCTTTGGGCAGTCTTTGCTGTGAGCTTGCAGAGAGCAGTTCTGGTGGCAAACAGGCCCAGACAGCCGGGAAGGGCATTTCTTACACCATCAGCCAAATTAGTTGCCAACAGCAAAGGAATCAGGAGCTGAAAGACCCTGCACCAGCTCCATTGAGTGAGGAGATCAAACCCAGAGAGATGTCACCCTGAAGACTGCTGAAACTCCAACTGTAAAGTACCTTTCATTTCAAGCCTTTTAGAGCTGGGGAGTAGAAAGCCCTTTTCTTTTGTTCTTTAAAATAAACTTCCCCCTTTTTTGAACTGGATATTCAGCATCAGAGGCTTTTTGGGTAAAGGAGTTTGATCTTACCAGGGTACTGGCGTTGCACACCCAAACCTGCCACCACCTTTAGTTGGGTGTGTCTTCACACCATCACTCTGCCTGACCACCGCATCAGCTTCAGCATCAAGTCTGAGTTTTTCTTGGCTGCACAAATCTCTGCTCTCTGGACAGGTAATTGTGGCCCATTTCCTTGACTCTGTCTCCACTATCCAAGTATTTCCTCTGATTCTTCGTTAGCCTTGTGTGGTTGTCTTCTGAACCTGAGTGCATGTGTGAGTGCTTCTGTGATTATTTTCCAATAAAAACCATTTTTTACTTCCTTTTGGCTTGGAGTCTCCTCAGTGAGTACTGGTAAACACAGGTGCAAAGGTATCATGAGTTACCTGGCTTTTCGCAGCCATACCTTTGAGCTAATTAAAATTCCCCAATTTGATATCTTAATTTGAGTGTCATGAGTGGGCCCCCACAGACCCCATGCATTTCGGGTAACAAAGGGAAGTGCATTTGACAACCGGTGAGCAGCAGAAGAAAAAGCTCTTGTCTGCATGCCCATTTAAGCAAGTCTGCCCTGGTGATAGTATTCTCAGGAAAGTCTTTTCTGAAGATCTGGACAGGTTCATAACAAGACAGGGGGTCTTTTAAAATTTAAATAGACAGGCCCTGAGCCATTTAGAGCTTTAAATGTTAAATCCACCACCATGAATTGGACGAGAAAGCAGTTGGCAGACAGTGCAGGGCTTTTAGATCTGAGTTCTGATCTTGGAAGCTAAGCAGGTTCAGCCCTGATTAGTACTTGGATGGGAGGCTGCCAATCAATACCAGGTGCTGTAGGCTATATTCCAGAGGCACTGACAAAACCACTTCTGAGTGTTTCTTGCCTAAGAAATCCTTATAAAATTCATGGGGTCACCACAAGTCGACCCGCATGTTGAAGACACACACACACACACACGTATTGTGATTTAAATACCATGACCAGTTAGCAGGTTAGCTGCCACAGTTCCACCAACTAAACCTTCTAGACCCTTTCCAAAGATAACCCCATGTAGAATACATTGCAAGAGTCAAGGCACGATATAATTAAGGCATGAATGAGTATTGCCAAGTCTGGTCACCTCAGAAAAGGATGTCGCTGGCACATACTGTGGAGTTCTTTAAAAGCACTTGCAACCTGTACCAACTCAGAATCAAGGAGTAGTGCAAAGTCTAGGAGTCCCAGGCTTTCGTTCTGTCCTTTCAGTGGGAAGGCAACCCCTTCTAGAAAGCGTCATCTCTATCTTGATACTGAACAATTTCAGCTCGTTTACTATCATCTGGTCAGTTGTTGAAGACAGGCAGCATTCAAGGGTATTCACAGCTTCCTTGGTGACAGTTTGCTTCAAAGCTTTAAATGACCTTCCCATGTGTCTTCATATAGATATTAAGAAACATGAGAAACATAACAAAATCCTGTGGGAAACCATAAACCAAAGAACAGTGCACAGTGATTCCCAGTACCATTTTGTGGGTATGTCCTAAGAGGAAGGTTTGGAACGGCTGCAATATAGTGGTCCTAATGCCCTTCCTAGACAGGTGATTGAGAATACCATGTCAGTGTATCTCCTCAGTCATTCCTATGTGTTGAAGAACAAAACTATGGGAACCACATATGCTAAACCCCTAAACTGTATGGCTGCCCTCAAGTGTGGTGGATAATGTTATTTAATAATCACTATTCAGCAAGCAGTATTCCTGTGGGACCAGCTCACAGGAGCATCGGACTACAACTCTTGAAACCAGGGTTTGAATTCCATTGCTCAGCCATGGAAACCCATTGGGTGACCTTGGGCAAGTCACACTCTCTCAGCCTCAGAGGATGGCAAAGGCAACCCCCCTCTGAACAAATCTTGCCAGGAATACTCCATGATAGGTTCGCCTTAGGGTTGCCTAAGTCAGAAACAACTTGAAGGCACAAAACAACAGTTCAACAAGCAGACTAGCCAGCCAATTTATGTACACCAAGTAAGTCAACAGGCAGTATCATGTCTTGATACCAACTTGCATGAAATCCAGTTTGTAATTGAACCATCTAAAAAAAAAATCAACAAAAATAATGGGCAGAGCGTGGGAAAATGTTTAGAGATTCCCATTTACCCAGGAAGGGCACTGGGGGGTGGGGATTAGGTAGTTCCATTTGACTGAAATGAGAGGCCTCTTAAACCTCTGGTTTGCATTCTCTGTGTAAAAATTACTCAAGCTACCCTTAAGCCAACCTGAAATCCCTTCTCCGTGGTAGTCTAGTGATTAGGCTCCTCCAGAATTCTCACTCCCTTGCCCAGGTTTAATTCTAGATCAGCATCATGCAGCTCTTATTAATATTACATTAGTATTTATGGTATCAACTGCTATGAAATTCCTCCAGATCAACTGGAGTGTGTTGCTATACAAACAGATTTGCATTCTGTCTGATGCGGGAAAAGTCCCACTGCAGCTGCTTCTAAAGCAAATCTACAGTTGCACCAAGACTGGAGATAGGCCACTGTGAAATGGCTTCTGTACCCAATGGATGCAAAGGAAAGCAAAAACACAAAACCAGAAAAAACAAAGAGAAGGGATAATGATAGGCACACCCACAGCATCCTTGGAAACACTGCCATAATTCACCAGCTAACAACTGTGCCAGTAACAATGCCTGCTGGCTGCCCACAAAGGGAAGGGGGCAGTGAATTCACAATGGGGATATGTCTTCAGCATACATATCTGCATCACAACACACACACCAGTGCTACAGGACCCCTACTCCATTAGCAATGGTAACATAGCCAAAAGTATCTATGTCAATACTTCCTTCCCCCTTACACATATAAGGCAGCACCTAGTGTTCAATTGTAACAAAAGTCAATACATTTTCCCTACTAGACATCTTAGGCATCTTACATTTATATTAAGCATTTAGAATTTGTTTTCTTTTTAACTGAAAATCTTCTTTAAAAGAAAGGAACATTTGCTGTACATTTCTTAGATATTCTCCTGCCTTTAGTGGAAATAATAGATACCTTGAACTATTTAGTAGAATATTTACTGTGGGATGTTCTCGTTCCTGATATTTGTACAGCTCCATCACAATATATTTTTTTTAAAGAACAAAACTTTGAATACTATCAATCTAATTTTGTTAATTTTAATTCCACAACTTTTCCATATAACATATGCAGTTTAAAAGTGGCTTTCCAAGTTCTTGGTGTACAGAAAACAATTCTCAAAGCACAATTTCAACAATTTCTTGCAAGTAACATCATTCAAATCAATGGGACTTGCTCCCAAGTACATGTGTTTTGCATTGGCTGTGTTTCCCCCCCCCCTTAATATGTAATGTAAGATTCTTTGGTACAAATTAAAACTACTGAATAATGATACAGCCTTGGTTGCAAAGGGGAAAAAATTCCATTGTTTGTGTCACTTTTTTTATGGCAGCCCTTTCAAAACCTGATGGCTTCTTGTACTTCCCATTAATTCCTTCTGTCTCTCTCCCTTCAGTCTTTCATTATGCACACTGATAAAAGATTATGGCCTTTTGTTAACCTCTTTTGATCTCTTCTGAACATGATGTCCCAGAGTGCATACAATGGCCAAGCTGTCGCCTAGATGGTTTTGAGTAGTGTGGCACACTTTCTTTACATGCCTTAGGTCAAGCCATCTGCTGATGCAGTTAAAATAAGAATTTCCCCCTTTTGCAAGAAGTCTTCTAGACATAGTTAAAGTGAATGTTGTCAGCAAAAAACAAAACAACAAAAACCCTGAATTGACTTTTAAGAGTATGTTTAAGTTTGGAGAACCAAACTGAATACAGTGACTGTGGATCTGTGTATTTAGGTGCAACACTGTCACAATCATGCAAAAAGAGGAGTTGAAAGGGTGTTTGTTTTTTTAAAAATTGCTGCAGTGCATTAATGTTTATCCAAAATTTAATTATTGAATAATAAAGAGAATCAGCTGCTTTGAGCATTGGACTATAACTCTGGAGACCAGGGTTAAAATCCCCACTCAGCCATGGAAACCCACTGGGTGACCTTGGGCAAGTCACACACTCATACCCTCAGAAGAAGGCAAAGGCAAATCCCCTCGAACAAATCTTGCCAAGAAAACCCCATGATAGGTTCGCCTTAATGTCACAATAAGTCAGAAATGACTTGGGCTGCATCCATATCAGCAAAGTAATTTGACCTTACTTTGATTCTGGTCTTGTTGGAACATATTATGTTTTCTTGATTTCAGATGGAAAGCAGTTCTTTTGGATGCCTGGAGGCTTTAATGCGGATTTTTAAGAACACCTCTTTACTCCATACCAGTGAAGAGATCCATGCCATCAATACTGGAAGCCAGGTGGAGAGCATCTGGATAAAAATTAAAGGGGAGGGAAACAACAGGGATGTTATTGTGGGACTCTACTACAGACCCCCAAGTCAGACAGAGGAATTGGATGATGCCTTTCTAGAACAGATGATCACACACAGAAAAAGGAGAGGATGTAGTAGTAATGGGTGACTTCAACTATCCTGATATTTGCTGGAAATCTAACTCAACCAAAACTTCAAGTTCTAGCAAATTCCTTACTTGCCTGGAAGACAATTTCATGGTCCAAAAGGTGGAAGAGGCAACAAGGGGGTCAGCTATTTTAGATCTGATCCTAACCAACAGAGATGACCTGGTTAATGGGGTGCAAATGGTGGGATCCTTAGGTGAGAGTGATCATGTTCTCCTGGAGTTTGTTATACAATGGAAAGGAGAAGCCAGGCATAATCAGACACACATTCTTGACTTTAGGAGAGCTGATTTCAGTAAACTCAGGGATTATCCCATGGTCAGGAATACTAAAAGAAAAGAGACTTCAAGGTGGATGGGGCTTTCTCAAAAGGGAGATACTGAAGGCACAATTTCAAACAGCACCACTGAATAAGAAAGATGGGAGGTGTCTCAGGAAACCAGGATGGATGACTAAAGAACTTTCAATGGAGCTAGGTTTTAAATGGAACATGTATAGGAAATGGAAAAAGGGGGAAATCACCAAAGAAGAATTCAAACAGATAGCAAACACGTGTAGTAGTAAAGTCAGAAAAGCTAAAGTGCAGAATGAGCTCAGGCTTGCTAGAGAGGTTAAGAACAATAAAGGGTTTTTTTGGGTATGTCCGCAGAAAAGGAGGAAGAAGGAAATGGTAGGGCCACTACGCAGAGAAGATGGCAAAATGCTAACAGGGGACAGAGAGAAGGTAGAATTACTCAACACCTTCTTTGCCTCAGTGTTTTCAGAAAAGGAAAAGGGTGAACGACCTGAGGATAATGGAACAGAGGACACAATAGGGGAAATCCAGCACAGAATAAGCAAAGAGGAAGTACAGGAATACCTTCTTAATCTAAATGAATTTAAATCTCCAGGACTAGATGAACTACATCCAAGAGTATTAAAAGAGCTGGCAAATGTAATATCAGAGCCATTGGCAATAATCTTTGAGAACTACTGGAGAACAGAAGTCCCAGCAGACTGGAGGACGGCAAACGTCCCAATCTTCAAAAAGGGGAAAAAAGAGGATCCCAACAATTATCGTCCAGTTAGTCTGACATCAATACCAGGGAAGATTCTAGAGCAGATCATTAAACAGAGAGTCTGTGAACATTTAGAAGGCAATGCCATAATCACAAAAAGTCAACATGGGTTTCAGAAAAACAAGTCATGCCAGACTAATCTGATCTCTCTTTTTTTGATAAAGTTACCAGCTTGGTAGATGAAGGGAACACTGTGGATATTGCATACCTTGATTTCAGTAAGGCCTTTGACAAGGTTCCCCATGACATTCTTGCAAACACGCTTGTAAAATGTGGGCTAGACAAGTTAACTGTTAAATGGATTTGTAATTGGTTGACCGGCTGAACCCAAACGGTGCTCAGCAGTGGCTCCTCTTCCTCTTGGAAAGATGTGACCAGTGGGGTGCCACAGGGTTCTGTGCTGGGCCCAGTGCTATTCAACATCTTTATCAACGACTTGGATGAAGGAATAGAGGGTATGCTTATCAAGTTTGCAGATGACACCAAATTAGGAGGAGTAGCTAATAATAATAGAGGACAGGATCAACATTCAAAATGACTTGGATAGACTAGAAAGCTGGGCCAAAGCTAACAAAATGAAATTCAATACAGAGAAATGTAAGGTACTGTACTTAGGGCAGAAAAATGAAATGCATAGATACAGGATGGGGGAAACCTGGCTGAACGAGACTATGTGCGAAAGGGATCTAAGAGTCCTAGTAGACCACAAGTTGAACATGAGTCAACAGTGTGATGCAGCAGCTAAAAAGGCCAATGCAATTTTGGGATGCATCAATAGAAGTATAGTGTCTAGATCAAGGGAAGTAATACTGTCGCTCTCTTCTGCCTTGATCAGGCCTCACCTAGAATACCGTGTCCAGTTCTGGGCACCACAATTCAAAAAGGATATGGACAAATTGGAGCGTGTCCAGAGAAGGGCGACTAAAGTGGTGAAAGGTCTGGAAACCATGCTTTATGAGGGAAGACTTAGGGAGCTGGGTATGTTTAGCCTGGAAAAAAGACGGTTAAGGGGCGATATGATAGCCCTGTTTAAGTATTTGAAGGGGTGTCACATTGAGGATGGAGCAGGCTTGTTTTCTGCTGCTCTAGAGACTGGAACACGGAGCAATGGATGCAAGCTCCAGGAACAGAGATTCCACCTCAACATTAGGAGGAACTTTTTGACAGTAAGAGCTGTTCAGCGGTGGAACACACTCCCTCAGAGCGTGGTGGGGTCTCCTTCCTTGGAGGTCTTTAAACAGAGGCTGGATGGCCATCTGTCAGGGATGCTTTGATTGTGTATTCCTCCATGGCAGGGGGTTGGACTGGATGGCCCTCATGGTCTCTTCCAATTCTACAATTCTATGATTCTATGATTCCACAGTTTCCTTGAAAATCCAAATTTTCCTGATTACTTTAAATGTGTGCCCAGTGCTGTGAGATGGGTTCAGTGTATAATCAGGGTGGGATTGTTTGGAGGGTGACTCTGGTTGATGGGAGGTTACCTGGTCAGGTGGTCACATGGTCATTCCAGTCACAGAAGGTTACCTCCCTTGCTTGTTTCTAGTCCTGCAAGTGTGTGGTGTCACCATTTTTTAAAAAAAGGTTTATGCATGCTTACATTCACATTCCAAATGTTGTGAACCTATACAACCCTGCATTTAAACTCAGTGGCTTTGCTTTATAGGATGGCTGATGCTCCTCTGAGTTGAGGAAAAAGAGGGAGAGGTATGTCATGAAGCAGGGAGAAAACTTTAGAACTCATCTGCATTTGGAGAAAAGCAAAAGTCCAGGAGCAACTTAAGGAAAGCCACAGAAACATAGATATTTTTGAGTATATTGCCTGTGAGATGCCAAAAAAGGGTCAAAAGAGGACTCCTGAAAACTGTAGAATGAAAAGCAAGGCTCTCCGGCAGTACTACAGGGAAGTGTGTGATCACAATTCATGGAGTGGTCATGGCACAGTCACCATGCCCTTTTATAAAGAGTTGCATAGCTTTCTCCATGGAGATGCCACAATACACCTGAAGCACATAGCATGCAGTGTGACAGTTGTCCAGTTTCCAATAGGGCATGCTCTCAGCATGCAGCAAGTGTATGCTCCCCACATGGCAGAGCACTTCAAGGAACATTTCTCGATCACCATGGAGCCATGGATGAGAGGGAGTTCAGGGCTGCACTTGATGTTAGTGTGTCAGGTAGGTGTTCCTGTTCCCCTCCATGTAATTGGAAACATGCTCCATGGGACACAGAATGGCCACTGGGTGAGTGCTTACATTGTGCACTTCTAATCCACAGGTGATGCAGAGCTATGGTAGATGAAGGGAATGCTGTGGACATTGCATACCTTGATTTCAGTAAGGCCTTTGACAAGGTTCCCCATGACATTCTTGCAAACAAGCTTGTAGAATGTGGGCTAGACAAGTTAACTGTTCAATGGATTTGTAATTGGTTGACCGGCCGAACCCAAAGGGTGCTCAGCAGTGGCTCCTCTTCGTCTTGGAAAGATGTGACCAGTGGGGTGCCACAGGGTTCTGTCCTGGGCCCAGTGCTATTCAACATCTTTATCAATGACTTAGATGAGGGAATTAGGGGCATACTTATCAAATTTGCAGATGACACCAAATTGGGAGGAGTAGCTAATACCCTAGAGGACAGGATCAAAATTCAGAATGACCTGGATAGACTGGAGAGCTGGGCCAAAGCTAACAAAATGAAATTCAATACGGAGAAATGTAAAGTACTGCATTTAGGGCGGAAAAATGAAATGCATAAATATAGGATGGGAGAGACCTGGCTGAATGAGACTACGTGCGAAAGGGATCTAGGAGTCCTAGTAGACCACAAGTTGAACATGAGCCAACAGTGTGATGCGGCAGCTAAAAAGGCCAATGCAATTTTGGGCTGCATCAATAGAAGTATAGTGTCTAGATCAAGGGAAGTAATAGTGCCACTCTATTGTGCCTTGGTCAGACCTCACTTAGAATACTGTGTCCAGTTCTGGGCACCACAATTCAGAAAGGATATTGACAAATTGGAGCGTGTCCAGAGAAGGGCAACTAAAATGGTGAAAGGTCTGGAAACAATGCCTTATGAGGAGAGACTTAGGGAGCTGGGTATGTTTAGCCTGGAAAAAAGACGGTTTAGAGGCGATATGATAGCCCTGTTTAAGTATTTGAAGGGATGTCACGCTGAGGATGGAGCAGGCTTGTTTTCTGCTGCTCCAGAGACTGGAACACGGAGCAATGGGTGCAAGCTCCAGGAACAGAGATTCCACCTCAACATGAGGAGGAACTTTTTGACAGTAAGAGCTGTTCGGCAGTGGAACACACTCCCTCGGAGCGTGGTGGCGTCTCCTTCCTTGGAGGTCTTTAAGCAGAGGCTGGATGGCCATCTGTCGGGGATGCTTTGATTGTGATTTCCTGCGTGGCAGGGGGGTTGGACTGGATGGCCCTCGTGGTCTCTTCCAACTCTGCAATTCTATGATTCTATGATTCTATCTGACTCCCAGGACCTTGACACCACTGGGTCAGTTCCCAGATCCAGCATTATGTGATGGATGGCGGAGGGTTCTTCCTCATCTTCATTGGGAGGAAGCTGCATCCCATCATGTAACGCGCAATCAGGCAACTCTTCTCCAGTGCGCAGAGCAATTCATGGGGAGTATCTTGTCATGGTAATGCACTGGTGCCTCTGAACATATCAAAAGGACCAGGCAGCAAATGTTGTAGCAGAGTTGCAATCATCAGGCAAAGAAATTAGCATACAGACACAGGCCTGTGTCTAAACTATTCCTCTTTACTAAAGCACACTGTAGTAATATTTACAATGAGTCTGAAACACCTAGCATACAGACTACATATCACAGCACAATGTCCAGTGCAGCACTGTACATCCCAGAATGAATGCACACAGTCTGAGAGCAAAATCCAAATCAAGCGCAGAGACAGAAAGTATGGGGTGATCTAGTTATACAGTACAGATACAGCCCAGTCATGGGTTATGCAGTTAGTAATTCTCACACACATTTTCCCACACAGATAAGACTTCATCCTTCACATGTCCTTCCCACGCCTGTCTCCCAGACATAATCTAGATATGCTCGCCAGCTGCATTGAGCCTGCTCATTGCTGGTCCCTGCAGGCCGTAGCATACCTTACTAGCTCTTTATAGTATAAATTTCCAGTGATTGTATATCCCAGCACCCTGACATAGCAAGCATCCGATGTTGGGAGTGTGTTGGAGGAGACATCCCTACCAAGCAAACCGGGTAGACCCCCCCTTTTTTTTAAATGATGTGATATGGAGACAATTGAGTTTTGTGGGCAAAATCTTTCTTTTGTAATAACAAAACATGTGTACATGTGAGTTTAGGAACCCCCTACTGTGTATGACATCCTTTTTTAACAGACTATTTCTTTTTGCTATGCTTTCTGTTTCCATTCCGCATTCTCCTTAACCTTGTGGGAAATGTATGAACATGTTATTCCTTTAAATGGTTAGCTAACAACAATGTAGGGATAGTGGGGAGCAAAAAATTTGGTGTTTGTGCATGCATTGTACGTATGGCCCTGAAAGCATTTCCTACTTACTTTTATACTATGCTACCCAATCTGGCACTGCAAGGGGGGATGCATGCCCATGTTGGTTATTACCTGAACATAAATACCACCTTCACAACCCCAGCCCTGGTTACCAATCCCAATTGCTGTCTCAAACCCTCTCCCACGAAGCATGAGCATGGCGTCGAAGGAGATGTCTCAAAGGTACTCTTAGCTCGTCCGCAAATAGGAATGAACAGCCACTCATGCGCCACAATTATCATTTGCAGAAAGGCAAAAGCTAACATGAACAACCAGTGCATGACAAAATAGTGCAGAGAAGATCAGGACAATGGCAGAGGGCACATAAGAGGGGGGAAAGGTAACTGCCCTGATAGGCATGTACCTTCAAAGGTATGCACACCATCCAATGGGATTGACGGTGGGTGGTACAAGAAAGGCTATTGGTTTAAGTTATGCCAACATACACAGATGCACATGCATGGCAGGAAGGGGGAGGGACAAAGCAGCTGCCGTCATGTGTCCTTAAATACTTTAACATGGGAAGAAGCATCCTTTTATACCAATTTGATTTTGGATGGGGAGAACATGTGGCTATCAATGCACATGTTCTCCCAAAGGGTGCTCAGCAGTGGCTCCTCTTCGTCTTGAAAAGATGTGACCAGTGGGGTGCCACAAGGTTCGGTCCTGGGCCCAGTGCTATTCAACATCTTTATCAATGACTTGCATGAGGGAATTAGGGCCATACTTATCAAATTTGCAGATGACACCAAATTAGGAGGAGTAGCTAATACCCTAGAGGACAGGATCAAAATTCAGAATGACCTGGATAGACTGGAGAGCTGGGCCAAAGCTAACAAAATGAAATTCAATATGGAGAAATGTAAGGTACTGCACTTAGGGCGAAAAAATGAACTGCATAGATATAGGATTGGGGAGACCTGGCTGAAAGAGACTACATGCGAAAGGGAACTAGGAGTCCTAGTAGACCACAAGTTGAACATGAGTCAACAGTGTGATGCGGAAGCTAAAAAGGCCAATGTGATTTTGGGCTGCATCAATAGAAGTATAGTGTCCAGATCAAGGGAAGTAATAGTGCCGCTCTATTCTGCCTTGGTCAGACCTCACCTAGAATACTGTGTCCAGTTCTGGGCACCACAATTCAAAAAGGATATTGACAAATTGGAGCGTGTCCAGAGAAGGGCAACTAAAATGGTGAAAGCTCTGGAAACAATGCCTTATGAGGAGAGACTTAGGGAGCTGGGTATGTTTAGCCTGGGAAAAATACAGTTAAGAGGCGATATGATAGCCCTGTTTAAGTATTTGAAGGGGTGTCACGTTGAGGATGGAGCAGGCTTGTTTTCTGCTGCTCCAGAGACGATTCCACCTCAACATTAGAAGGAACTTTTTGACAGTAAGAGCTGTTCGGCAGTGGAACACACTCCCTCGGAGTGTGGTGGGGTCTCCTTCCTTGGAGGTCTTTAAACAGAGGCTGGATGGCCATCTGTCAGGGATGCTTTGATCGTGATTTCCTGTGTGGCAGGGGGTTGGACTGGATGGCCCTCGTGGTCTCTTCCAACTCTGCAATTCTATGATTCTATGAATGCAGTTTGAGCCAGAATTATTATGATTCAGTGTGATATAAATGGGGTGAAATAAGAATACTGTGGACTGGAGCTGAGTTATTTCACTGGTGTGGCTGCGGCCTTGAAGGCACACAACAACAACAAAAATTAATTAATCTCTCATGGCTAGGGAATTACAAGGTTTAGTTCACAAGACTCAAACCAATTACTCAAGAATAGTTATAGGGGGATGATTTGGGTTGAAGGGTTAGCAATCTCTGAAAGTTGTCCTCCTCCCTCACCCAATTTCTAAAAAATAGTGAAAATAATAAAGATCCATATTACTGAAATAATACATTTCTTTATACTGTATCTACAAACTCTGGAGAACTTCAGAACATCAAAACACTTCAGAAAGATAGGTTTTTCATGGGTTTTTCCCAGGCTGTTAAGAAATACTTGAAATTCATGTGAAACAAAGACCAATTTGATGTGAAATAAAATGTAGTTAGAGTGTTGGACTGGAACTTGGGAGAGCCAGATTCAAGTCCCCACAGAGGCATGAGGGTGATTCACAGAAGGTGATTTTTGGCCACTTCCTATTTCTCAGCTTGATCTATTTCACTGAGTTGTTGTGAGCCTTGTATGCCATCATGAGCTAAGTAGAGGAAAGATAGGGCTTAAATGATATAATACATGTTTTCCCCCTCTAAAAGAGGAGTTTTTTCTTAACCACTAAGCAAGGATTGCAGCACAGTCATAATTGCAAATATGATCCACTCCATCCAAATTAATATTTACAATACTATAGATCTGGTTAAGAAATCATACATGCATATGCACCTCACCGTTAAACATTTGTAAGAATCTTTTATTAAAGTATGATAATAAATTCCAAGATTAAAAGAGTTTAGAACCTGCAGGTAGTAAGGGAAGTTTGGAAGGCAGTCGTCTTTCTATAGAAAAAATCAACAACATTGAACTAAAGCCTGGAGACAGACTGATCAGTTTTGATGTTGTCTCCTTGTTCAACAAAGTCCCCATAATGGACACCATGGCTCTCATCCAACAAATATTTCCTGAGGACATCACAGCCTTGTTCAAACACTGTCTCGCCAGAAGGTACTTCCAGTGGGATATCGAATTCTATGAACAGATAGATCGGGTAGCCATGGGCAGCCCCCTGAGCCCCGTGATAGCAAACTTTTACATGGAACATTTTGAAAAGCAAGCCCTGGAAACAGCACCAAAAAAGCCCACAACATGGTTGCAATATGTGGATGATACTTTCACCATTTGGAACCACAGAGAAGATTTGGTCTCATTCCTGAACCACCTGTACAGCATCCACCCAAATATCCAATTCATGATGGAAAAAGAAAAGGAAGGAACACTGCCATTCTTGGATGTCCTAGTTATCTGCAAACCAAACCAACAGTTAGGCTACAAGGTATACAGAAAGCCCCTCCACACGGACAGATACTTACACAAGAACTCCAATCATCACCCAGGACAAAAAAGAAGCACAATAAAAACATTGGTAGACCGTGCAAAAAGGATCTGCAAACCCCACTACCTGGAGGACAAACGGAGGCACCTAAACTGGGCCCTACAGGCTAATGGTTACTCCAGATCAGACATCACAAGAGCAGCCAGACCCAGAAAAAACCACAGGAACGAAGAAGAAAAACAGCCACCCAAAGGGAAGGTATTTTTACCATACATCAAAGGAATCACAGACAGAATAGGGAAACTGATGAGGAAACACAACCTCCAAACAATCTATAGACCAACCAATAAAATCCACGAAATGCTACGCTCAGCGAAGGCCAAAAGAGACCCTCTCATAGCTGCAGGAGTTTCCACATACCATGCAGCTGTGGACAAGTTTACATAGGGACCACTAAATGCAGTGTGCAAACACGAATCAAGGAACATGAGAGACACTGCAGACTGGGCCAGCCAGAAAAATCATCAGCAGCAAAACATGTTATAAACCAACGGGGACACAAAATTTTATTTAAAAACACAGAAATTCTGGACCAGGCCAACAACTATCATGTCAGAATGCACAGGGAAGCTATTGAAATCCACAAACACCTGGACAACTTCAGCAGGAAAGAAGAAACCCTAAAAGTAAACAAAATCTGGCTTCCAGTTTTGAAAAACAATAGAATCAAAACTCAGCACTTACAAATGAATTCCACCCAGGGACAAGGGGATTTCCAGCAGATAATGGCCCATCAACCAACCATTAGCCAAACAGACACTAACAAGCCTTGCATTTCTATACCCAGAAATTAACCATTCAAATACACAAATTTACATATACAGTTGTCCCTTCATATTTGCTGGGGTTTGGTTCCAAGACCACCCCCGTGAATACCCAAATCCGTGAATACTCAAGTCCCATTATATGCAATGGCATAGCAAAATGGTGTGCCTTATATAAGATGGCAAAATCAAGGTTTGCTTTTTGGATTATTATTTTTTTAAGAATATTTTCAAGCCGTGAATACTTAAAACCGTGAATGCCAAATCTGTGAATGTAGAGGGACAGCTGTACTCCCAAACGGGTTCATAGCATATGAACTCCACACACACTCCTACCCAACCATTCTCTGAAGATGCCAGCCACAGATGCAGGTGAAACGTCAGAAGTAAACTCTTCCAGAACATGGCCTCACAGTCCAGAAAGAAAAAAGCCAAAGAAAATCTATGGATCCCGGCCATGAAAGCCTTCGACTTCACAATTTTAATAATTGCTTCTAGAAATTTGATTAAGCATTGTAAACTTTTAAAACTGGAAATATTACAAATTGTTTTGTCCATTGTAGTGACATCATGGTCAGGTCCAATAAAGTATGTACAAGACCAGAGTTTGAAATGTCACTTTTTTTATAAATCAATTTGTTCCTGTTACTTGTTACTCTGCTAATTAGTCGCCTGCTGATACTAGTTACATTATTGAGGAAAGTAATGTAGTATGCTGACTTTTGAACTGGTTATTACTTTTAATTTACTTTCCATTTACTTTTTTGAGAGAAGAATCCTTAGGATGGATAAGAAAATGGAGTAAAATTTTTGAATTATCAAAATGCCTTAAAAATGCCCTTCAAAAGTAAGATTTTAAAGGAATTAAAAACCATTACTTAACACCAATAAAGTAATGTCAAGCTTACTCATTATGATATTTTGTTACATCCTTATTGCCCCTACCAAATTAACTAGCTGTGGGTAGTGTGACTTGCTGCTTTAAAGCTCTGTCCAACATCATGGGCATATACTGAGATGTGTGCATTTTTTTCTTTATTATAAAAATGTACCAAAAATGCGGCAATTTTTAGCTTGTGGAAAGCCATGTGAGCTGTTATTAAGGAAATGTAATCACAACCCTGCTCAGCCACATGGAGCGCCTGGAAATCTTTAGTTGAAGAAACTAATATGGGCTTATCTAGACATGATGAGTGCATGTTTTCACCCATTCGCAGTGATGCCATTTTGTCTACACCTTTTTTTCACCTATTCGCATCTGTTCGCATCTAATCAAATTGAGCGTCCACACACTCTGATAAAGGGCGATAGAGCAAAAATGTGTACCAATGCAAATTTGCATGGCCATGTGCGAAAATGTTCATCTATGCACATTTTCTGGGAAACTTTGGGGAAAAGCGCAGATCCTTTTACTGCGTCGTTTGTGGAGTTTTTAGCCCACCCACTCCCATCCTTCTAAATACCATGAATAGGTTGCGAATCATGTGTGGCCGGATCACAGTCTATGGATCTGCCGAAAAAGAAAGAAGGCAACTTGGAAAATAAGGATGCTTCCTCCGTTCATTCATAGCCATAAATGAGTCTGGGTCAGAACAATAGTGTTGCAAGCTGTTAACTGGATTATATGCACACAGGAAATATGTTTTTTAATCGGTTATATGTATACAGTCTTGTGTCATGGTTGGATGGGAGGGAGCTGTAATTTGGAGCTTTGTGACTTTATTGTTTTTGAAAGCATTGAAAAGAATAAAAATAAACTTCATGTACAAAGAAAAAAGAAGTCAGAACAGGCATTAATTTTTTAAAAGTTACTAAAGCAAACCTGCTTATAGACATGACAATTATGTAATTATGCTCCATCTGTGGCTGAAACTATCCTCTACATGGAAGTGCAGTTTTCTGTTTTCCCCCTTTTAAAAAAGGATTAGTGGCACAATCCTGTGCATATTGACTCAAAAAATTCCCACTATGTTCAGTAAAGCTTATTCCCAGTAGTGTGCTTAGGAGTACCATCTTCATCACTGAACTGAAGAAGGTGTTTATTTTTGTTGTAGAGTTTCAGGTAAATTCTATTTAGAACTTAAACTGTGCTCATATGCAGAGTATGGGCTTTTTTCTTCTTGTCTGTTTTTAAATTGAAAAGGCAAGTTGAAACCACTGAGCTCCCTCCTTAGTCCGATACTGACCTCTTGAGGACAGCATAATGAGATTAATATTGACGTCTCAAACACCAACATTATCTTCATATAGACATCTGCCATTTTGTTTTGCTTTTTTGGTAAAAGAGTGTTTCTAAACACACAGTTGGTAAATAGATAGTGAGATAAATGACTGGTTGGGTTTACAACCCTGTGTACATTACCTGGAAATAAGAACCATTTAACTCAATAGGGCTTCTGTAGAGAAATTATAGAATCATAGGGCCTGTCTATATGAGACAAAAAAACACAGATTGATCCACATTAATGGCAAATTGCAGCAGCTACAATTTGTCTTAATGGGTTTTTGGCCCCAAAAGCTTTGCAGACCCATCAGTCAAGATGGCAGCCATGAGTGAATTACTTGCGTTTTAATTTACCTGAATTTGCTGCCGCCAAACTTTTTTTAAAAAAATCTTATGGGTGATAGAGCAATATTTTGCCTTTACTAAGAAGAAAAAACAACACCCCATTTTATCACCTCAGCACTTATTCGCTAAGGCAAAGAGCCAACATGGTGGCTCCAGGCGCTTGCCTTGTTAGCAAGCCCTATATTCCCCATGCTCATCTGGTCAATCAGCTTGGCGCTTCTGCTCATATGGGAAAGCTGTTTTTAAAAAAAACTCCGGGAAAAGCAGCAGACTTTTCCCTCAGAGTTTTTGACGTTTTTGGCCCTCCTCCTTCCAAATACAGTGTAACAATGTGGGATCCCATTAAGACAGGTAGAATTCTCACATTCTCTGTGCCACACAGAGTTAGAAGAGACCACAAGGTCCATCCAGTCCAGTCCCCTGCCATGCAGGAAATGTATACAATTTTGCTATAAAGTGCAAAAATAATATTTTGATCATTATTCAAATTCAGGTTCATGATACTAAATTTGTGAATGAATTTAACATGTCTGTTTTCTTCTCTTTTAAAAATATTATTCCTATAATAAGTTAAAGCAGACTCGATGGCAAACAACATCAGCAAATAATAATCGTACCACTTTTGGGTCCAAAGACCCCCGCCCCCAAGGAACAGCATCAAAGTAGAATATTCAGAGTAGAATAACAATAAGATACATGAAAATACAAGAACATGTAATAGCAATCAAAACAATATAAGATAAAAACTTACTGGCAAAAGGTAAAGGGGAGAATATCTTTGTTATTTCCCCAACTCCCTTCAGAGTCCCCAGTGCCAGCTCTCCCAATGTTCTGGAGTATCCCCAACACCCCAGAGCAGATGAGGGCAGGAGAAACTGCAGATGAAGGGGTAAACAAAGATTGGCACGTCTTTTATTTCTCCAGTGGTATTGCTTCTCGAGTTCAGAAGCCTCCTGCAGAAAGGAGGACTTCTGTTCGTAGAAAGCTCATTCTGGAACCAACCCAGTACAGTACTACAGAACAAAAGTAAAAGTAATTTATTTGTAAGCTAAAGGATAATGGATAATATTTGTAAGCTAAAGGATAATGGAATGGTCTCTCCTGTCAGAGGACATTTTCATGTCCAACTTTCGTGAGTAAAAAATAGCACGGCCGCCTCCAATGCTGGCCGCAACAGTCACAGACAACACCGAGAGAGAAACGGCGTCATCCAAAATGGACCCTTGCCGCGCAGCAGCCTCGATACTGTTCTGGAGGCTGCTTGCGTGGCAAGAAGGTAATTTTACGCATCTGAAAATGTCCCCACTGTCATTTATTTATTTATTTATTTATTGGATTTATATGCCACCTTTCTCCAAAATGGGATTCAAGAGGCAATAATAGCTGCCATGAGGAGAAAGTACAATTGTGACTAGTAGAATTCAAAGACATAGCCATGTTAGTCTGGAATATCAGTAAGCAAGGGGAATTTGTAGCACCTTTGAGACAGAAAAAGAAGTTGTAGCATAAGTTTTCGTAGACTTGGTTTACTTCCACATGGCATGCATCTGTGACTGTGGTACATGAGAATGTTTGTGTATTTTTGAATACTTCATCTCTGCTGTGGTTGCACCAATACCCTGCAGGTAGTGTTTGCCGTGGAAGGGAACCTTCTACTGATGTTGCAGAAATGCAAGGTGGCAGTGTATAAAACCAGAAATAAATGCATGCAGGGATATCATGAGGTATTATGAATATTGTCATAGCTGTAGAATTCGATACACTGTAATTAAAAGATGTTTCCTGATCCAACATGTCTGCTCCAGGGCTGCCCAATGCTCTGTTGTTGTTTTTTAAGTGTACTCTTCTCCTTCAAGTATCCCATTAGCTTAGTGATGGCATAGTTCCCCACTTCCTATCTTTATATCAGTATCCTGTATCTTCTCCTCTGCTTCTGAGGCCCAATATCACACTAAGGAGCACTTGCTTCACAAGGCGCCCCACTCTGAGGGAGGATCTTTCAGCACCCTCCCTCTTTCCTGGCTTGCAGACTTATTTCTGTTGTTAACCATTGACTCTCCTACAGCTTCACCTATTCCTCAGCTATGCTGGAGCATCACTGTAGAAATATATATAAAATTATTTTTAAGACTTACAATGAGCACACAGCAGGATGGCAGTTACTGAAAGGGATGGCTCTGCTAGTTTTTAAAAGCCGCCCCCCCCTCCCCGTTGATTCTAGCCTTTTGCTGAGACATCTTTCTCTAGCCCAGGGAACCAACCACACTTGGAGCTATGCTGCTTGCCTGAATGTGCCAAGACTAAGCCAGTAAGTAGTAAAAGGGCTTGCTTTGACATATCTGGACTCAACATTGACTTAAGCTGATATATTTCACCTGGATGTTTCTGACATAGCCAGCCAGTTCCCTCACTGGGCTCATGGGTTCTCATGGGTTTTGTTTTGTTTTGTTTGGTGGGTGGTATCTCCTCTTATCCCTTAAGTATGCACGATGACTGAAAGTGTCTTTTGAGAGTCTTTAAGGTCTCTTGGTTTCTTGTCCTCCAAATAATTACATGTAGCCCAGATGGATTTTTATTTATCTCATCAATTGTATTTTTGGAATAATCAGCTTTCTTCCATTGCTTGAAATGTAGCACTCTGGAGAACTGCTATGGCAAAATGTTGGATTCTACAGCACAGGGACCAGCCTACTCACCTTGTGTACAAGGACACAACTTGGTTCAGTTTTTAGAGTTTTGATTATAAAATATGAGTTATGCCTAGCCATAATTTGATGTTCCAACTTTGCAGAAATACAGAGTTGTAAAATCCAACCACTGCAATGGCACCTATGAATAAAGCAACAGAAAGTGCAACAACAGTTCTGACATTTTTATTAGCAGCACAATCCAATCCATGTATTTTTCTTAGGGAAAAAAATCACATTAAGTTCAATGGTGCTTACTCCCAGCTATGGGGATGTAGTGGTGCATCCCTGGTGGCGCAGTGGTTAAATGCCAGTACTGCAAGCCACCACGTTGCAAGTTCGATTCCAGCGGGCTCCAAGGTTCACTCAGCCTTCCATCCTTTCGTAGGTCGGTAAATTGAGTACCCAGCTTGTGGGGGCAATTAGCTAACACACACTGGAAACTGTTTAATGCAGTATAGATGTGTAAATAGCTATTGCTTAAAATAATTTGTAAGCCGCTCTGATAGCCTTGTGGCTGAAGAGCGGGGTATAAATAAATAAATAATTTTAAAAATAAAATAAAAAAAAATAGTGAAAGGGAAACCTCTCCTGATGCTCAACAATTCTGATTGAAATGATTGTCCCAGTGCTTCTAATAGCATCCCACCCCAAATCAGGAGGCTTCATGGAAAAGTGCATGGGGATTGTACCCAGAGTGGAGCAGAGGTCACTTGTGGGATGATTGCTGTTTTTCTACTTCTACTAGCAGAGAAAATGAAATAAGATAACAGTTAACTTTGATAGAGATTGCTGCAGCTTCACACAACCCCAGTTATGCCCAGATCTGTGGCCAGGGAAGGGAGGTTTAAATCCCATCACCACTTCTTTATGTTGGCATATATGATTATGCTGGGTGTGTGCATGTGAGAAAAGCATGTGTGCATGCATCCATTCATTCCCTTACCCCTCCAGCCAATGCCAGATGAGGCCCTTTGGGGCTGAAAGCTTATGAGCCTGCTTAAGAAAAAACCTATTCTAGTGATGGGAACCCACCACAGAGAACCAGGGAGGACTAGTGCAGAAATGTTTATCTTTAATAGAGCACTTTATGATGGAATGTCCCTGTGATCAGCCTTGTTCCTAGCACTGAGCAAAAAAGGGAGTGGTGGATCGTTTCCATGGACATCTTGTTCAACACATGAGGAACACAAAAGATTTAGAAAAAGGAAGTTACTAAATAAATCAATCAAAAATAGGGGAACATAATGATTATTATTCTTGTTAAAAAGTACTGAAAAACCAAGTAGTCCACAATCCTTGAAAGCTTACGTCATAATAAAGGTGCTAGTCTCTAAGGTGCCAGAGTACTCTCTGTCATTGGGATTGTCTAAACAGCAAAAATAATCCTCACAAAATGCGGGTAGATTCCAGAGGGTGATGCTCAGGGACAGTCGCTCTGCAAGGAAAGAGCTTAATTGTGGCATCCCACAAGGCGTGATCCTGTCCCCGATGCTATTCAATATATATATGAAGCCGCTAGGAGAGATCATACAGAGGGATGGGGCAGGATGTTATCAGTATGCTGATGACACCCAGATATATTTCTCCATGTCTCGGTCTTTGGCTCTGACTTCAGTTGGTGCCTCTTCTCTTAATGATTGTCTTAGGGCAGTAATGGACTGGATGAGGGAAAACAAATTAAAGCTGAATCCAGACAAAACGGAGGTACTCATGGTAGCAGCCCTGAATCTAAGCATTAGGGTACAACCTCCAGTCCTGGATGGGGTCACACTCTTCTCCAAGGAATGTGTCCGCAGTCTGGGGGTACTCCTGGACTGGTTGCTCCAGATGATGAATCAGGTTAAATGCGACGGTCAGGAGTGCCTGTTATCAGCTTTGGCTGATACGCCAGTTGCACCCTTTCCTGGAAGCCGGGGACCTTGAGACCGTGGTACATGCTCTGGTAACCTCCCATCTTGATTTCTGCAATGCACTCTACATGGGTCTACCCTCGTGCTTAGTCCAGAAACTTCAATTAGTACAGAATATGGCAGCCAGACTGGTCTTGGGTACATCCAGAAGAGACCATATAAAACGGATCTTAAGATCACTTCACTGGCTGTCCATCAGTTTCCGGGCCCAGTACAAGGTGTTGGTTATTACCTTTAAAGCCCTAAATGGCTTGGGTCCAACCTATCTTTGGGACCACCTCCTTCCATATAATCTTCCCCATGCACTCAGGTCCTCTGGGAGGAATTTGCTACAACCTTTAAAAACTAGGCTTTCTACGACCTCCAAGGAGACCTTTTCGGCTATTGCTCCCAGACTATGGAATGGCCTGCCGGATGAGATCCATCACATTACCACCCTAAATAGCTTTAAAAAGGCTCTTAAGACGGATCTCTTCCAGCAGGCCTTTCCTGAACAGACACCCGGCCATCAGAAAAGAAAATCTAATTTGTCCCAACTTCGCCATACCTTGTTTATTGTTTAATTTTAGTATCTTTAAGAGTGTTTTAACTTCTGAATTATTTAATTGTATTTTAAGGGGGGGTGGGATGGAGGGTTTTGGATGTATATTTTAAATGTTGCAAGCCGCCCCGATTGCGTTTTGTAGAGCGTTTCGTGTTATTATTATTATTAAACCATCTGTCTTAATGGGATTCCGCATCACTCCACAATATTCAGAGAGAGGGGGGCCAAAAATGTCAAAAGGTATGCTGAAAAAGCCTTCGTGACTTTTCCCAAAGTTTTTAAAAACAGCGGAGGAAATGTGCATTCCTGCTCATCAGGAGACTGACCAAATTGATTTGCTTTCCCCATATGAGCAGAAGTTGAAAGCTGAATGGTCATGTGTTTTGAGAGGGGCAGAGCTTGCTAACAAAGCAAGTGCTTGGAGCTGCCATGTTGGGTTTTTGCCTTAGTGACCAAGCGCTAAGGCGATAAAATGGTTTTTTTTTTGTTTGCTTTTTTTGTTAAAGAGAAAGATTGCTCTTTTGCACCTTGGATAGGGTTTTTTTTTTTTTTTAACTGTCTGGTGGTGGCAATTTGAGGTAAGCAAAAATGTGAGTAATTCACTCATGTCCACAATCTTGATTTGTAAGCATGCCTGTTTGCACAGCAAACACGGATAGCTTCGCATGCCTGCTATCTGCCAAAAAAAACCTGTTAAGACAAATAGCAGCTGCTGTGAATTGCCATTACTGTGGAGCAATCCACTTTTTTTTTTTGCCTCGTACAGACAAGCCATTGTTTTATGGAACAACTGTGTATTTACATGCCTTCACGTCACCTGTCAATTTATGTCAAGCCCATGAATTTCATAGGGTTTTCTTAGGCAAGGAATACTTAGGCAAGGTTTTCCAGTTTCTGGCTTTTCTTCGCAAACAAAGATTCAGGAAGGACTCATCCTGCGCTTTCTGCAAGCGCGCTGATGACTAAAAAGGCCAATCCGAGATAAACAAGTCCGGTTGCAGAAAGCACAGCAGAAGGTCTCCTTGGGTGATGTTTCTGGGTTGTGATTCTTTCTGCATTGTCGTTTCTCTTCAAGACTTGTTCAGCGTGAGTTCTCAAATAAAGCTGCAGTGATTATCTGTGATTAGTAGGTTTTCCAGTTCCTTCCTCTGAAATACTATATAGCCCACAGCTCCTGGTATTTGATGGCAGTCTCCATCCAAGTACTAACCAGAGCTGACAATTACCACTCTAAAAATTAGTACAGAACATGATATGTCTATTGTTTTGAATTTTTCTACGTTAGTACCGTGCATCAATCACATTACTATTTGAAAGTCTATAACAATTACATTGCATATTTTAATTCTTGACTATATCTAGAAATTGTTCAGTTCTACTGAGAGACTTCATGATTAGTTGTCTTTTGATTCCCCTTATTGCTAATTATTATTTTAGCTCTTTGTTAAATTAACTATCAATTTTTTAAAAATTGTGTTCTTTATTTTAATGTTATAGTCCATTCATGGAGCTTGTTGAAACAGCTAGGAAACCACCTGCTTACAAGCAAATGCACCCCTAAAGATCTTGTATTTAATTGCCTTACCTCTGTTCCACCTTATAGCCAATTGCGATTTATTATTGTTGTTATGCTATTTTCAATTCATTATTTCGTGTAAAACTGATATATAATTTATATTTGGCTCCTAGTGTTTTAGCTAGCCTTGATATAACCCAGTCACTTTGTAATCCATAATATATAGCTTACAGTATGATTTTTAAACAGTAAATACCCATTGTACATAACTTTAGATTTCTCACCAAAGAATTGTAATCGTGATTTATAGTACAGTACAGTATTTCTTCAATGCCTTTTTTACTCCAGGTCACAGATCTGTGCACATCTGTTCTTCAAGGATCAAAGATCTCATTGGATTAACTTTACTGAAGCAAAGGAAAAAGAATGGAATAGGAAAAAATGTTATCAGAACAAGCTGGAAGAAGCAAGTCTGAGAACAAAGAGCTAGATGAAAGTAAATCCACAGCAAAACAGAATACTTCAAAATAAGGCATAGTAATGCAAGTTTTCAAATAGTGATAGAATTGACCTCTGATGAGGCCCTTTTTAAAATATATATCGCTGTAGATTGTATTCCTGTGTGCATCAGTGGAAAACAAATGGACATACCTAGGAAAGATTCTTCCATTGCCAGGATACTGCCTTTATATACCCTTAGATGCACAATGAATCAAGATCTCTTTTAACATTTTCCAAGGCTAGGCTTCTCTAAACTCTAAATAGCAAACCTTTATTTAATGCTCTTTACTGTGCTTTTCATTTTAAAAGGTTCTCTGAGTGTTTTACATAAGATTAATAATGAACAAGACTGTCACTTTCACCTGTTGCTTTTACGATCTGAAAGACGCAACACAAAATGAAAAGAGATGGGGCAAGAAGAGAAAACAAGCAAATTTAGGTTCCAGTTTGCAAAGTCACAGGGTTCTTATTATGCCCAATTTCATAGAATCATAGAACTGTAGGGTTGGAAGAGACCATGAGGGCCATCCGAAATCACGATCAAAGTATCCCTGACAGATGGCCATCCAGCCTCTGTTTAAAGACCTCCAAGGAAGGAGACCCCACCACACTCCAAGGGAGTGTGTTGCACTGCCAAACAGCTCTTACTGTCAAATAAGTTCCTCCTAATGTTGAGGTGGAATCTCTGTTCCTGGAGCTTGCATCCATTGCTCCGTGTTCCAGTCTTTGGAGCAGCAGAAAACAAGCCTGCTCCATCCTCAACGTGACACCCCTTCAAATACTTAAACAGGGCTATCATATCGCCTCTTAACCTTCTTTTTTCCAGGCTAAAACATACCCAGCTCCCTAAGCCTCTCCTCATAAAGCATGGTTTCCAGACCTTTCACCATTTTAGTCGCCCTTCTTTGGACACGCTCCAATTTGTCAATATCCCTTTTGAATTGTGGTGCCCAGAACTGGGCACAGTATTCTAGGTGAGGCCTGACCAAGGCAGAATAGAGTGGCACTATTACTTCCTTTGATCTAGACACTATACTTCTATTGATGCATCCCAAAATTGCATTGGCCATTTTAGCTGCCGCATCACACTGTTGACTCGTGTTCAACTTGTGGTCTACTAGGACTCCTAGATCCCTTTCGCACGTAGTCTCATTCAGCCAGGTCTCCCCCATCCTGTATCTATGCATTTCATTTTTTTTTTTTTGCCTTAAGTGCAGTACCTTACATTTCTCCGTATTGAATTTCATTTTGTTAGCTTTGGCCCAGCTTTCTAGTCTATCCAGGTCATTTTGAATTTTGATCCTGTCCTCTAGGGTATTAGCTACTCCTCCTAATTTGGTGTCATCTGCAAATTTGATAAGTATGCCCCTAATTCCCTCATCTAAGTCATTGATAAAGCTGTTGAATAGCACTGGGCCCAGGACAGAACCCTGTGGCACCCCACTGGTCACATCTTTCCAAGAGGAAGAGGAGCCACTGCAGAGCACCCTTTGGGTTCGGCCGGTCAATCAATTACAAATCCATTTAACAGTTAACTTGTCTAGCCCACATTTTACAAGCTTGTTTGCAAGAATGTCATGGGGAACCTTGTCAAAGGCCTTACTGAAATCAAGGTATGCAATGTCCACAGCATTCCCTTCATCTACCAAGCTGGTAACTTTATCAAAAAAAGAGATCAGATTAGTCTGGCATGACTTGTTACTCTGAAACCCATGTTGACTTTTTGTGATTATGGCATTGCCTTCTAAATGTTCACAGACTTTCTGTTTAATGATCTGCTCTAGAATCTTCCCTGGTATTGATGTCAGACTAACTGAATGGAAACTGTTCAGGAAGATGAGGAACCAAATGGAACTGCCTTCTTACAGGGGGGACAAAGGGGCTAGCTTCCAAGGGTGCAAAGGGATGTTTGTAGGCACTTGGCTGGCCACTTGGAGGACGGGAGGGAGAAATGCCCTCCCACCTTCCTCTCCAAGCAGCTAGCTAGGCTATGGTGAAAAATCAACATGGCAACACCAGGTGCATGCCCTGTTAGCAAGCCCTGCCTCTACACTCATCCGGCCAGTCAGCTTTACACTTTCTCCTATAAGAAAGCAATTCAAAGTGAATTGCTTGTCCCAATGAGCAAGAATGCGTATTTCTCTTGCTGATTTTTTAAAAACTCAGGGAAAAGCAGCAAAGGTTTTTCCTTTGGAGTCTTTGATGTTTCTGGCCCTCTCCTGAATACGGCGAAACAATGTGGGATTCCATTAAGACAGGTAGGATTCTTCTTGCATTCTGTGAGGAGTATTTTCACCAGATGCCCATCCAGCTTCAGCTTAATAAAATCGGTTTGTACAGGAACAAAACCTGGGACTTTCAGAGCCTTTTTTTTTTTGTCTAGAAAGACTTTCTGTTTCTGTCGAAGAAACATCTGATTGTGTGCTTGCATCCTTTTCATCAATCCAGCCATCCTTCTGTGCTCGCTGACTGCATGTGCTGTGCTAATGATGGAAATCTTGGTGGAAAACCTGCCTCATTCTTGTGCTGGATGAGAGAACACTACTGGGAGCTGGGAATTTCTCTATAGGCTCAAAGTAACATACATACAATAGGTCATGTATTCTTGAACATCTCAAGATGCTCCTCCTTCAAAGGAAGTGCAGTCCTGTCCCGAACATGTTGTACACAAACTGCTTGTTGTCTACCTGCAATGCTTGTGTACCTCTCTTTGGGTCCTAGGGACCCAACTATGATTAAATATTGAAAACACAATTACAACTCAAGTCCCTGTATGTTTTTAACAACATATATTTAAAATACAGTATATTAAGTCGTTGTATATTTTTAACAAAATATTCCTCCATCTTCTGCAGCATGTGAAAGAATCTGGTCTATGTTTAGAAAGACTCACACTAGATCAAGAAATAAACTGACACATGAAAGGGTAGGATAAACCTTTGGTTTTTAGAAGTCCATGATAACTGTGATGATGGCAGACATAACGAAGCAGAAGCAGAGACTGAAACTGGTAACTATAGCTCAGAAAATGAGTCTGATTAAATGTCATGCCTATTCATTGATTCTTAGTCCCTCCCTCCTTCCTTCCACACACTCCCCCCACAATTCTTTTTATGGGAATGGGTGTTTTATGTCTATTTGATACTGTGGAGAGAAATATAAATAACTAGCAGTACTCAGCATAACATACACCATTGTCTTATACCGTTCCTCCAACATGCTTCATGGGGGGATGGAGAGACCAAGTTCTGCCATTTCCTCAGGAAAAAAGCACAGTTGGGCTTCACTCCTGAATAAACCCATCCAGGATTGCAGTGCAGGCCCCTAAGGCAGCTGTGAGAAACCCGGCCCTGGCAGCATGTGTGGGATTTGGCTGAACAGCCTAGAGGGGGGGAAAGAAACCTTTTACTTGTGAGTAAACCCCCACAGACCTGCCTGGTGGTGCACTTGGGGCCTACAGATAGTAAACGCACCCAGGATTGCGGAGCAGGTGCCCAAGGCAGCCGTGAGAAACCCAGCTCGGGCAGCATGTGCAGAGTTCAGTTGAACAGCCTGGAGGAGCGAGGGGAAGAAACCCTTTATTCACAAGTAAACTCTTGCGAACCTCCCCGGTGGCTGGCTCAGGGTCTGCAGCTACTGGAGGCGTTTCACACATTTCCGCTCCCAGTATGCTGACTGGCTGGCCAACAGACAGCTTTGATTGGTTGAGAAGTTTCCTAAGTGGCCGAGCAGCACACTGTGAATGGCAACATACCCAAGAGAATGATATACAGTATATAGATTTTTCTTTGTTACTAATATTAATGGTTTCTTCTGGGCTTAAAAAAAAAATTTTTTTTTTGCCTGCTCTACATAAACTAGCAAAACCAAAGAGCTTTTGTACAGTTCAGGAGATTGTTGCTCCATTTGTTACAAATACAAATAAATAAATAAATAAATAAATAAAAATAAATAAATAAATAAATAAATGTAAATTCCGTTTGCAGTAATTGTTTGATTAACCGTATTTTTAATATACCAGTTGTGATGATTTTATGCCAAATCAAATTGTACATAGTCATATTTTATGTTCCTAAAGTCACTTTCAATCTGTAAAAAGTGCTAATATTGCATTTTTTCAATTTTTCCAAAAATTTCAATTTTTCTGGAAAAATGAAAAAAAGTTTTTTTTCCCATGGCTTCAAAATTTCTGGAAAGTTTAAATCTCTAGTGCTCTTTTCCCAAAGTTTACATCTATGAACTTCCTATTTCAGGAAGAAGAGATATGACTGTCACCTGAGAGAGACTCACACAGCCAGGATGAAGGAGGTAACACTTGTTGAACTTATTGTGATTAATTATTATTCAATTTGCATAGTTTCGTCTTGATGGTGTAATCTTTCAGATCTGGGATATTTAGCAAACACATCTTTCCAACCAACCATTGTTGCACTAATGAGATGGTCCCCATCATCAATCTCATGATTTCCATGGCCTTCACACATGGAATGATGGAGATTTCCTTCAGACACAGCATGGCCTCCCCTACAACTATCTCATGATAAAAGCTTGGAATGCATTCAAGAAGCCATTCTACCAGAGTCTACAGCTGTTTTTATTGATGTTACTGAGTGAATGAAGAAGTGCAGACAGGTAGCAACCCGGTATAGAGAACAGTTATACAATTCAGTTCTCATTGACAGAGTTGTATAACTTCTTCATGATCATGTTCTAGATCAGAGGTGGGCAACTGTGGAAGGCCAGGGAGCTGCATTGGTGGAGGTCCGCACCACCCACCCACCTCAGCAAAAAGACAACTTTTTTGCCCCCTAATGCCCTTGAGGACATGAGGACATTTTCACCATATTTTGGGCTCTTCCTAGGCCATGTTAGGCCCAGGAGACTCCTTTTTTTAATAACAGGAAGTGAGCCTTGAGTTTATAAGATCTGAGCAAGCCAGTTGATGGTTGGGGCTTTAGGAGGTCTCTCGTTCATAGGATTGGGGCATATACTGAAGCCATTACAAGATGACAATTAGCAACAATACACACACCAGCAAGAATACATACAGGCATTTTCAAGCCAGCACTCTCACCCTGAGACTTCCACCCTCAGGCCCAGAAAAAAGGCGCTGGCCCTTGACATGGAATCATAGAGTTGGAAGAGACCACAAAGGCCATCCAGTCCAACCCCCCGTCATGCAGGTATACACAATCAAATAATTCCTGACAGATGGCCATCCAGCCTCTGTTTAAAAATCTCCAAAGAAGGAGATTCCACCACACTATGAGGCAGTGTATTCCACTTCTGAACAGTTCTTACTGTCAGGAAGTTCTTCCTAATGTTTAGGTGGAATCTCATTTCCTGTAGTTTGAACCCATTACTCCATGTCCTAGACTCTGGAGCAGCAGAAAACAAGCTTGCTCCATCCTCAGCCCTCCTCTGCACACGTTCCAGCTTCTTAATGTCCTTCCTGAATTGTGGTGCCATCTGGAAACCCTAATGAGGAAACAGCTGCCAGTCCCTTTAGACATCAAGTTTTTTAAAATACTGCACTGTTTTAATCTTAATCTTAATTTTATATTCTTTTAACCATATATGTTTTATTGTACTCTCTGCTTTTTTCAAAGACATAGCTGTGTTAGTCTGGAATATCAGTAAGCAAGGGGGTTTTGTAGCACCTTTGTAACTAAGGGGTACTGCACTCTGAAGTAAATCAGCAGTGCAGCAGGGAGGTTCAGTCTTCTTCGCTGCCTTACCACACAATGTCATCGTTCTTCCGGTGTTCTGCACTTCTAGTCCTGTGGGAGACCGAGGTAGAACCGTGTCTTTTTGCTAATGGGTTTTTCTGGTTAGCAAAAAGAATCATAGAATCATAGAATCATAGAATTGCAGAGTTGGAAGAGACCACGAGGGCCATCCAGTCCAACCCCCCTGCCACGCAGGAAATCTTGATCAAAGCATCCCTGACAGATGGCCATCCAGCCTCTGTTTAAAGACCTCCAAGGAAGGAGACCCCACCACGCTCCGAGGGAGTGCGTTCCACTGCCGAACAGCTCTTACTGTCAAAAAGTTCCTCCTCATGTTGAGGTGGAATCTCTGTTCCTGGAGCTTGCACCCATTGCTCCGTGTTCCAGTGTCTGGAGCAGCAGAAAACAAGCCTGCTCCATCCTCAGCGTGACATCCCTTCAAATACTTAAACAGGGCTATCATATCGCCTCTTAACCGTCTTTTTTCCAGGCTAAACATACCCAGCTCCCTAAGTCTCTCCTCATAAGGCATCGTTTCCAGACCTTTCACCATTTTAGTTGCCCTTCTCTGGACACGCTCCAATTTGTCAATATCCTTTCTGAATTGTGGTGCCCAGAACTGGACACAGTATTCTAGGTGAGGTCTGACCAAGGCAGAATACAGTGGCACTATTACTTCCCTTGATCTAGACACTATACTTCTATTGATACAGCCCAAAATCGCATTGGCCTTTTTAGCTGCCGCATCACACTGTTGGCTCATGTTCAACTTGTGGTCTACTAGGACTCCTAGATCCCTTTCGCACGTAGTCTCATTCAGCCAGGTCTCTCCCATCCTATATTTATGCATTTCATTTTTCCGCCCTAAATGCAGTACTTTACATTTCTCCATATTGAATTTCATTTTGTTAGCTTTGGCCCAGCTCTCCAGTCTATCCAGGTCATTCTGAATTTTGATCCTGTCCTCTAGGGTATTAGCTACTCCTCCCAATTTGGTGTCATCTGCAAATTTGATAAGTATGCCCCTAATTCCATCATCTAAGTCATTGATAAAGATGTTGAATAGCACTGGGCCCAGGACAGAACCCTGTGGCACCCCACTGGTCACATCTTTCCAAGACGAAGAGGAGCCACTGCTGAGCACCCTTTGGGTTCGGCCGGTCAACCAATTACAAATCCATTGAACAGTTAACTTGTCTAGCCCACATTCTACAAGCTTGTTTGCAAGAATGTCATGGGGAACCTTGTCAAAGGCCTTACTGAAATCAAGGTATGCAATGTCCACAGCATTCCCTTCATCTACCAAGCTGGTAACTTTATCAAAAAAAGAGATCAGATTAGTCTGGCATGACTTGTTTCTCTGAAACCCATGTTGACTTTTTGTGATTATGGCATTGCCTTCTAAATGTTCACAGACTCTCTGTTTAATGATCTGTTCTAGAATCTTCCCTGGTATTGATGTCAGACTAACTGGACGATAATTGTTGGGATCCTCTTTTTTCCCCTTTTTGAAGATGGGAACAACGTTTGCCCTCCTCCAGTCTGCTGGGACTTCTCCTGTTCTCCAGGAGTTCTCAAATATTATTGCCAATGGATCTGAGATTATATTTGCCAGCTCTTTTAATACTCTTGGATGTAGTTCATCTGGTCCTGGAGATTTAAATTCATTTAGATTAAGAAGGTATTCCTGTACTACCTCTTTACTTATTTTGAGCTGGATTTCCCCTATTGTGTCCTCTGTTCCATTCTCCTCAGGTTGGTCCTCCTTTTCCTTTTCTGAAAACACTGAGGCAAAGAAGGTGTTGAGTAATTCTGCCTTTTCTCTGTCCCCTGTTAGCATTTTGCCATCTTCTCCACGTAGCGGCCCTATCATTTCCTTCTTCCTCCTTTTGCTGCGGACATACCCAAAAAAACCCTTTTTATTGTTCTTAACCTCCCTAGCAAGCCTGAGCTCATTCTGCGCTTTAGCTTTTCTGACTTTACTCCTACACGTGTTCGCTATCTGTTTGAATTCTTCTTTGGTGATTTCCCCCCTTTTCCATTTCCTATACATGTTCCGTTTAAAACTTAGCTCCATTGAAAGTTCTTTAGTCATCCATCTTGGTTTCTTGAGACACCTCCCATTTTTCTTCCTCAATGGTACTGTTTGAAATTGTGCCTTCAGTATCTCCCTTTTGAGAAAGTCCCATCTGTCTTGAGGTCTCTTCTCTTTTAGTATTCCTGACCATGAGATCACCCCCAGTATTTCCCTGAGTTTATTGAAATCAGCTCTCCTAAAGTCAAGAATGCGTGTCTGACTATGCCTGGCTTCTCCTTTCCATTGTATAACAAACTCCAGGAGAACATGATCACTCTCACCTAAGGATCCCACCACGTGCACCCCATTAACCAGGTCGTCTCTGTTGGTTAGGATCAGATCTAAAATAGCTGACCCCCTTGTTGCCTCTTCCACCTTTTGGACCATGAAATTGTCTTCCAGGCATGTAAGGAATTTGCTAGACCTTGTAGTTTTGGCTGAGTTAGATTGCCAGCAAATATCAGGATAGTTGAAGTCACCCATCACTACTACATCTCTCCTTTCTGCATGTATGTTCATCTGTTCTAGAAAGGCAACATCCAATTCCGCCGTCTGATTTGGGGGTCTGTAGTAGAGTCCCACAATAACATCCCTGTTGTTTCCCTCCCCTTTAATTTTTATCCAGATGCTCTCCACCTGGCTTCCAGTATTGATGTCGTGGATCACTTCACTGGTGTAAATATCCCTGACATATAATGCTATTCCTCCTCCTTTCCTGTTTGGCCTGTTTCTCCTATAAAGGTTATACCCCTCTATTCCTACATTCCAATCATGAGACTCGTCCCACCAGGTTTCAGTAATGCCTATTATATCATATTTGTTTTGTAGTGCAAGGAGTTCTAGTTCATCTTGCTTATTTCCCATGCTCTGTGCATTAGTGTAGAGACATCTAAGACCATGTGTTCCCTTTACTTGCTCCCTGTGCAAGTTTTTTTGCCTCCCACTGTTGGGTCCTTGCGCTGTTTGCCTTGTTCCCTCTATGACAGTTTGACTATTTTCTCCAGCCCTTTTGCCTTCCAGAATACTGTCTCCCTCCCCCATTTGACTCAGTTTAAAGCCCTCCTGATCAAATTCTTGAGACTGTTGGCAAAAATGTTTCTTCCAACTGTTGTAAGATGCACCCCATCTCTTGCCAGAAGTCCCCCCGCATGGAAGCGCAGTCCATGATCCAAGAATCCAATTTGTTCTTGGCGACACCATCTACGGAGCCAGTTGTTTACGTCGGCTATTTTCCTCTCCCTTCTTGGACCATGCCCTTCAACTGGCAGAAGAGACGAGATGACCACCTGTGCGTTCATTTCTTTCAGCTTCCTCCCCAGGGCCTCATAATCTCTTCTGATCTTGGGAAAGCTGTGCCTTGCAGTATCATTGGTTCCCACATGGACCAAAAGGAAGGGGTAATGATCCGTAGGCTTGATGAGTCTTGTCAGCCTTTCGGTCACATCACAGATCTTTGCCCCAGGGAGACAACACACCTCCCGAGTCATCTTGTCAGGCCCACATACCACTGCTTCTGTACCCCGCAGCAAGGAGTCCCCCACCACCACCACACGCCTCCGCTGAGGCTTCGCAGCTGCTGTTCCTTGCGGTGGTCCTCTCAAGGTCCCCTGCTCTACCCCTGGAGTCTGTCCATGCTGTTCTTCCTCGTTGTCCTTGATAAGGGAAAGGGCTTCGAATCGATTCTGTAGCTGCAAGCTGCTGGAAGAATCCCTGGATTTTCTTGTTCTGTGCGTGACATTCCTCCAGCTGTCTACTTCCTGTGTTTGTGAAGTGACCCTCTCCTCCACAGCCACTTCCTCTGTGCGGTCCCCATCCAAGACTGTTTGTTCTGTTCTGTCCAGGAAAACCTCTTGCTCACGAATCTGTTGAAGTGTAGCTACCCGTGTCTCCAGCTGCTGTACTTTCTCCTCCAAGAGGGCTACCAGCTTGCACTTGGTGCACTTGAAGTTCTCCACGTCTGTAGACAAGAATACAAACATCGCACAAGTGTTGCAAGTGACTGCTGCAGTCCCCTCAGTGTCCATGATGAGAGCTTTTAGGTAATCTAAGAACTCTTAGTTAACGCTGAGAATGCTAAGCTGTACTTTTAGGTCTGCTGTATTTCTGTTTGGTTACTGAAATTCGCGCGCCGTTAGGCGCTTGCCTCTGGCTCTTGAGGGTAAAAGGGCAAGGTCAGAAGTTCAAGCCCCTCAGCAACAAGCAGCCTCTCCCAACAGTTTAGAACTGTTTAGGGCCTATCTAAATGGTGAAAATGCTCCTCACAGATTGCAAAGAGAATCCTACCTGTCCTAATGGCATCCCGCAATGTGTTGCTGTTTTGTGAAGGAGAGGGAACCAAAACAGCAGAAACTCTGCAGGAAGAGTCTTCACTGCTTCTCCCAGAGTTTTTGAAAAACAACAGGGGGGGATGCATATTCCCCCTTGTTAGGACAGTGATTCACTATGAATCGCTGTCCCATAGTACAACAGTCAGGACCCTGATTGGCTGAATGAGTGCAGAGGCTGGTGCTTGCTAACCGAGCAAGTGCCTGGAGCTGCCATGTTGTTTTTTCATCTTAGTGAGGGATTGCTAAGGTGATAAAAAGGAGGTTGTTTTCTTCTTTTTAATTTTGGAATGATGAAATATTGTACTATCAATCCAGGGCACATACTGAGCAGTTTAAAAAAAGGCTTCCACATCAGCAAAAATAAATAAATAAATAAAAATAAGGTAGGTAAAAATCACTTGCAGCTGCCATTTTTGACCAGCAGCCATGCAAAGCTTTGGGGGTTCAAAAAGGGTCCAAAAAACCCCATTAAGACAGTTCACAGCTGCTGAGATTTGCAACTACTGTGGAGCAAGCTTGTAAGGCAGCATGGAAGACTGAACCTTCCTGCTGCACTGCCGTTTTACTTTGGAGTGTGGTAAGCTCCTAACTTAGAGAAAGAAATTGTAGCATAAGCTAAACTTGGTCTGCTTCCTCAAATGCATGGAGACTGAGGATGCATGCATCTGAGGAAGTAGACCCAGGACTTTATCAGACGAGCGTCTAAAAACACTGTAATTCTGCTATTGAGGAAAGCGGAAACATAGTGGCATGATTACAGTAATTATCACACATTACCATAATTGCATGACACTATCACCACAGAATTATTACATGACCACCACTAGCAGTTTAAGAATGGGATTTCAGCTTGCACTATAGTAATGCTTGTCTTCACATTGCCTTCTAATGACAGAGTATTAATGCTTCATGCTGGACCACACATGCACCTTTAAGAAAAAAATTATCTTCCGCGACTTTGCATGGGCGAGATTTCAGCTGTTCTCACAAGAAGAGGCAACTTCAGTTAAACACACCAAAACCAAATAAATACATAACAAAAGAAATTCATACATAAACACTTAAACAAACATAGAAACATACCGAGGAAAGATGACAGTTCATTAAAAGAGCATCCTGTTGGTCCTTTTCACATTCTCCCCTGGAAGTTTAATTATGTGATCTTGTTGGGAAAGGGGAGGGGGAGAAGAGGACCACCTATACCAGTGATTGGCAACCTTTTGAGCTTGGTGTGTCAAACTTTGCCAAAAAAACTGAGCATAACTCGGGTGGTGTGTCACTTTGAGGAAAAAACATATATGTGTGCAGGATTCCCGCTTTGGGGAGAGTGGGAACAGGGAGGAAAGTGGGACCGGGGCGAAGCCCCGATTGCCACTTTAGGGAGGGTGGGAGGGGGGAGGGAAGTGGCAACCGGGGCTTTGGAAGCCCTGATCACCACTTTAGGGAGGGTGGTGAGGTTGCGGGTGGGGGAGGGGAGGAGGCCTATGGCCGCGTGTCATCAGAAATGGCTACGCGTGTCAGTGCTGACACGGGTGTCATAGGTTCGCCATCACTGACCTATACATACTGTAATGTTGAAATTACAGCGGGATGTGATTTTCGCATGCTTGTCAATACCGTGAAAAGAGTGATATTGATAGCTATTCATGGCTTTTGCCAATCAAGAAAAAGTTATGTGTAATTAATGGGTGGAGTGTTTATTTTGGATTGGCCTTTTTAGTCATCAGCGCGCTTGCAGAAAGCGCGGGATGAGTCCTTCCTGAATCTTCGTTTGCGAAGAAAAGCCAGAGAGAGAGAGACACATGGACCACAGGAGGACGATGACGACATTGTGCAATAATGGAACCCACTTGTGCTACCATCCTGTTGTAACTGCACAATTTCAGCCTTCTGTGATAAAGTCCTCAGTCTATGAAAACTTATGCTACCCTTTCTTTCTCTCATTTAGTCTCAAAGGTGCTACAAGATCCCCTTTCTCTCTGCCTTTTTGTAAACTGCCTGGAGTCCCAGCCTGGAAGAAAGGCAGGATATAAATAAAATGATGGATGGTCTGTCCCCCGTTGCAGACAGCCCATTTTGCTAAACTAGAATCACATTCTTATGCAGGGGTGGACGTGCTCTAGAGCCAATTTTCAGCTCTTTTGGAGCTCTGGAGGGCTGCATGCAAAACTGTCATGGCCACCCTCTGGGCAACTGGAAGTGATCTCACCACTTGCAGTCCTTTTTAGCTATTTTGGGGGTATTTGCTACTTTGGGCAGAGGACTCCTGAAACAACATATCCAACCAATTAATTAGTTAACTAATTAGTTAATTTACCGACTCACTAACACAGTCAGCCACAGTAATTTAAATATGTTCAATGCATATTTAATTTTAGCAACCCTTTTTAAAGCAGTTCTTTGCTGAAATGTTCATTAATTGGTTAACTAACTAACTGGGTGATCATAGAGGATTTTATGAAGCTCTTAAAGCAGTGTTTGGACCTACTTATCAGGTCCAAAGCTCCTTATACAGTACAGATGATCAAACATTAATTACTGATAAAGCCTCCATCCTGAATCGATGGGCTGAACACTTTCAAAGTCTCTTTAGTGCCAACTGAGTAGTCCAAGACTCAGCTATCCAACATATGATACAAAAACCGATGAAAAATGAATTGGACATAGCTCCCACTTTTGAAGAGACCCTTAAGGCCATACAGCAGATGAAAAAACAGCAAGGCAGCTGGGATTGATGGAATCCCACCTGGAGTTTGGAAACATGGAGGTCATGCACTCCACAATAAATTCCACGAATTCCGTGTGAATTGCTGGGAAAAAGGGGAACTGCCATCAGACCTCTGAGCCACAGTCATCATCGCCCTGTACAAGAAAAAAGGAGCAAAATCCGATTGCTCAAACTATTGAGGCATAACACTGCTCTCTATTGCTGGAAAAATCCTTTCAAGGATACTCCTGAACAGATTAGTTCCTGCCATTGCAGAAGAACGTCTCCCTGAAAGCCAATGTGGCTTCAGAGCCAATAGGAGTACTACAGACATGGTATTTGCCCTTAGACAACTGCAAGAAAAATGTAGGGAGCAGAACAAGGGTCTCTATGTAACATTTGCCGACCTCACCAAAGCCTTCGACACTGTGAGTAGAAAAGGTCTGTGGCAGATCCTGCAAAGACTAGGATGTCCCCCCAAATTCCTTAAAATGATTATCTTGTTACACGAGGGCCAGCGTGGTCAAGTCAGATAAGGCGATGGTCTTTCAGAGCCCATTCTAATAACTAATGGAGTGAAGCAAGGTTGTGTTCTTGTACCAACTTTATTTACAATCTTCTTTAGCATGATGCTCCAAAGGCCTTGGCAGAGCTTGAAGAAGATGACGGCATCTATATACGTTACCGTACTGATGGGAGCTTGTTTAACTTAAGCCGTCTGAGGGCTCACACTAAGACTCTAAACTATCTAGTCTGTGAGCTGCTCTTCGCTGATGCTGCTGCCCTTGTTGCCCACACAGAAGCAGCTCTGCAGCGCCTAACATCCTGCTTTGCAACAGCTGCAGAGCTGTTTGGGCAGGAAGTCAACCTGAAGAAAACAGAAGTTCTTTACCAGCCTGCACCAAAGGACGACCACCACCATCCCTACATTGCCGTCGGCAAATCTGTGCTCAAGTCCGTTCAGCAGTTCACCTATTGGGAAGCACCATCTCCTCAGATGCCAAGATTGACAAAGAGATCGATCACAGATTAGCAAAGGCATATAGTGCATTTGGAAGACTTTACAAAAGAGTCTGGAGCAATAAACACGTGAGGCAAAGCATAAAAATCAGTGTGTATAGAGCCATTGTACTGTCTATCCTCCTTTATGGATCTGAAACATGGGTCACCTATCGCCACCACCTAATGCTTTCATCAGCACTGTCTACGCACAATCCTAAATATACGCTGGACTGACTATGTGCCGAACGTTGCTATTCTTGAGCAAGCAGGGATCACCAGCATTGAGGCCATGATATTGAGAGCGCAGCTGCGCTGGGCAGGGCACGTTTCTAGGATGGAGGACCATCGCCTCCCAAAAATACTACTCTACGATGAACTCGCCACGGGTCAGCGTAAGAGGGGCGCTCCAAAAAAGTGATACAAAGACTCCCTGAAACAACATCTCAGGCTTGGCCAAATTGATCACCAACAGTGGTCTGCCCTGGCCTCACATCGGGAGGCATGGAGACGCACTATCCACAATGCTGCAGACTTATTTGAGAATTCACGCCGAACAAGTCTTGAAGAGAAATGACAACGCAGAAAGAATCACAACCCAAAAACATCACCCAAGGAGACCTTCTGCTGTGCTTTCTGCAACTGGACTTGTTTGTTTCAGATTGGCCTTTTTAGTCATCAGCGCGCTTGCAGAAAGCACGGGATGAGTCCTTCCTGAATCTTCGTTTGCGAAGAAAAGCCAGAGAGAAAGATAATCACATTATATTTACACAATACAATTATACTTATTTGGAAAAGAAAAAAAATCAATAAAAGGTTAATTAAAAAATACAAAATAATACAAAAATACAATAATAATAAAATATTTGTTTAAAATATCCTTTTATGTTATTGCTGGGGTTGTCTCGCTAAATCATGGCCAAAACTTTTTCCAACAATGGTTTGGCAATTTCTATTTTTTCACTCAGAGCTAAATTTTCAATTACGTTCTTCACATAATAAGCAGTGCCTTTTACATCCTGCAGATTTTGACTTTTCACCTCCCTTTATCTTTGGAAAAATAACCCTAACATCACATAGAGGTTTGTACAGGAAAATAGTGGAGGAGATTTACATTATCCCATGTTTGCAAAAACGTCAGGCCAAACTAGATTTATCAGAGTACCTAAATCATCAGACTAACCCAATTGAGTATTTCATTGACAAAAGGGTCCCCAAAAAGTTGTGGGACTTGAGGTAGAGATTCTACCATCAGGTTCTTAATCTGAGGGGAAGGAGACCGTGGACCACAGAGGATGAGCAGACTTGTCCTCGCCTGAAATGTAAAAAGGGTGAGATTTTGAGTGGTGTGGCACAAAAGGAGATGATCAGACATTTTGTCCAGGACTGCCCGAGTGCCCAGGAAACATGGGAAGAGGTGGCCCCAGTCCTGGATTGGCCAGATTTGGCACAACAGGCCTGGGAGACAGTGCTTTCAGGGACTGAACATCCAGAGGGTGTCAGGGCCCCCAGAAAGTCAGTGGGTCAAAAGAGGAAGAGGAAGGAGTCTGGTTCCGTGGCTGCCTCTTTTTTTTAGGTTGATTTGTATTTTAAAAAAATATGTTTTGGAAGTGGTTGCAAGTTGTTATTAACAATTGGTTGGATTAATGTGTGGTTATTGGTTGGATTAATGCATTGTTATGTCATTGTGCATGTGAGCAGCGTACCTCTAATGTGATGTTATGTAATTGCAGCAGCTTCTGAATGGTTGCAACTTGCAAGCACTTCTGCTTGCTTGGCTGTGATGTTTGTCATAGCCCTCCTGACACTGAGTGGAATGTCAACCACATTTTGCTGTTCATCTCCCAGTTTGATGAGAGTTATAACTTTCTGAAACTTTGCAGAAGCACAAGAAATTTGCTGGAAGGTTCATTGCCGCATTAGAACTTCCAATTGGTGGATTTAAAAGAACGCATTCGCTGTGGCAACTGCAAGTGGAGAATTTTGAGAGAGACTTTCAGCTACGTTTGCTCTGCAATTCAACTCTTGTCTTGTTTCTAATGCATCTAGTTTTGTTTCAGGGACATGGATTTTGGAAAGTTATTTGGCGAAGTGGGCAGCACGGCTGGTAAGAAGGCTAAGTGTTCCACATCATCTGCCAATGCTATGTCTATTCAAGAAAGAGAAGCTACATTTGAGACTTTTGATCCTATGCCTATTGGAGAAAAATAAATTTCATTTGAGACTGTTGATGATATTTTTTATTTGGGACAATGCATAAATAAGCCCAGTGTTCCTGATGCCGTGATATTTCAAATGTTGACAAATCCTTGGGTCTGCTTTTCCCCCCTTATAATTTAAAGAAGGAAATTTTGAAGGATAGCAAAGACAAACACCTTTTTCAACATACAGTAATTGGTTAACTGCGTATCCATGGCTAGAATATCCTCCTCAGTTAAAGGGTGGACTGTGTAAATATTGTGTTCTTTTAAAGTCATCATTGAAATTGAAACTGGGTGGTTTTGAAACATTCATGATAAAAGCCCATCAAGACTGCAAACATTTTCATAAGGACACATGAGCTCATGCAAAGTTGAAATGGCACAATCAATCTGCAACTGATGCCATAATATTTTCTGACTCAATAGAAATGAAAAGGAAATGTTGTTGAACAGTTGGACTCAGCTGTAGCTGAACTGCTAAAATCCAACGGAAAGAAACTCAAATCCATTCTGAGCTGCATAATATTTTGTTGTATTAATGCCATTCCTCTTCAGAGAAAGTATTGTCATGAAGGAAATGTTGTGGACCTCCTTCACGTCTGAATTGATGCTGGAGAATTCAGAAATATTTAATAAATATCTGCGGGGCTACAATTCAAGAAGATCTTGTGAAAGAGGTGAATAATAGTTAAGACTTTTCTTTACTTGCAGATGAAACAGCTGATATTAGTGGCAAAGAACAGCTGTCACTAGGTATATGGTATTTCTTAGAGAATGGTGCTGGAGGTTGGAAAATAAAAGAATAATTTATTGGCTTTGCTGAACTTGATGTGCTCCATGTTGAAGGTATGGCAAAAGCTATTTTGCAATTCACAAACAGCATAGGCCTAGACATGTCAAAACTTATGGGCTTAGGTGTGATGGCTGTTCAGAAATGGCAGGCAAGGAATCTGGGATCCAAAAAAGAATAATGAAGCAATATCCTAAAGCATTTCCATTGTGCATCCCATGGATTAAATTTGGTTGTTAATTACCCCAATGTTGTGCAGAAAATAAGAAATGTTATTAGAACAGTAAAAGAAGTAATAATATTTTTATAGAGAGCATTTTGCACAGAAAAAAGGGCCTAACATTCTCTTACTTTGAGAGAGAAGGTGGTCTGAAAAGTACAAGTCAATTCGCTTATTTTCTGAAAAAATTATGTTTATCAAGGAAGCTCTAAGAATGCTTACATCTGATATTGACGTAAATCAAGATACACATTTGCATGCTTCCCGTTTGGACAGTACAACTTCTTCAATGGTGTTTATTCTGTGTTTGAAGATCATAACTAGATATTCATCATATCTTGAACCAGTTGTAAATAAGTTGCAGGCAGCAGACAATGATTTACATTCTGTACACAAACGTGGGAAATGCTTTATTGGGTTTTTTCGAGAAACACAGGGCTCAGTTACACGACAGTTTTTATTGCAATAGTTTGCGCTTTAGCGCATTTTTGCACCAGTGCTGCATAGTTTACATGATTTAGTGCAAAATCAGTTGATCTGTTTAGTTTTAAGCTTTATAGTTCACACAGACAAAGGTGGGGTGTGTGGCCTCCCAAGCACATCTGGGGGGAGATGCCGGGAAGCTGAGAGGGAAGGAAAGAGAGAGACAGGAAAAGTGCTGGCACCTTGCCCTCCTCTGGTTACCAGAGGAATGCCTGCTAGTTTTCATGCCTTAGCAGGGAGTGCTCCCTCTTCTTCCCAAAGTGAGAAGTGTGGGAGAAAGGAGGCAGCCTTTCAGCCACTGAGAAGCCATCCCCTGTCAAGCCCCCTTCCCCTCACGCACTCTCCCTCCCTCCCTCTCTCTCTCTCTCTCACACACACACACACAAATGCGATCACAGCAGGGCAAGGGAGCGAACGGCCGGAGGAGCAGATAGCTACTCTCTCTCTCTCTCTCTCTCTCTCTCTCTCTGTCTCTCTGTCTCTCTGTCTCTCTGTCTCTCTGTCTCTCTCTCTCACACACACACGGGAACAGGCTAACTGGGGCTTCCTCAGCCCCAGCAGCCAAGCAAGTCGGGAGGCAGACAGCTGGGCAATTGGGAGGGGGATAGCATGGCTGGATCTTTTCCGTGGCTGGAAACAACAGTGGCTGGATCTTATTTGAGGCTCCTCCATCTCTTACAAATTCTGAATGAGGTGATATTGTGGCGCGATGTGTGTGAACTATTAGGAATCTTAGCGAATTCTTCACAGACTTATTTTGCCATGTAAACGGATCCACACAGAACAATCAGAAGAAGAATTTTCTGACATTTTAAAGGAAGTCAAAGATACTTGTGAACAACTGGATGTTGATATCAATATTCCAAGGCGAGTTGCAAAACAAAACCATAACTCAAACACTGACACATCTTCCCCTTCAAAATATTTTATAATTTTCATGTACATTCCCAACTTGCCCTGTTTAATAACATTGATAAAAACCAGATTTATGGTTAGCAATGAAGCACCTTTCAAAGCAATTATACTGCATCCTGCTTCATTGAAAAAAGTTTTTTAAAAAAGAGGTTTATGTAGACACCATCAAAACACTGGCAGTGTTTTACAACATTGACAACTTGGAAGCAGGTGTTCAGGCATGGTATGGTGTGTGGATAAAAAACATTGTGACAAAAATCTCGAGATTGCTAATCTTCTTTCTGAGACAATGTTTTTTCCTGCAGTGAAGTTGACATCTGTGTACTGCCTATCGATACCATCGACAATGTGTACAATGCAGTGGTCTTTCAGCACACTTCATCAGGTAAAAACGTAGCTAAGAAGTACAAATATAAAACAGCAATATATAATAGAAATCTGCAAATTTTTTCCCTGATAAATATTAGATTTGTTAAAATTAAATCACGTTTCAAGAGCTTTCCTTTCCTTTTCTCCTGTTCAATATATTTGTGGGAAAATAGTGTTCCTTTTCTTTGTGTTCAGCTACAACTTAATTTTATTTATTGTTCATTTTTCAGCAAACTTTTTTTTTTTGCAAAAATAGGTTCTTGTAACTTGTATAATTAGCTCAGAATTATGTTCTTATGATCTGAAATTCCCTTTCACAATATTAAAATACTGAAATTTTGTTTCAGCGGGGAAGGGTGCAAACACCTGGCAGATGGGATCCCAATCCACCTTCCCTTTGGAAAAACTAGATGGTCACCCATGGAAAGCTTCATCTTCAAATGTTATCCACCCCACACCTACAGTGATAAGAAAAAACAACAATGTAAACTCCATGAAGCAGTGGAGATGCTTCCTTCCAGAATAGGAAACTTAATTTACTGAGACAATTTCCCCCCTAGATGCGACTTCTGTGATGAAAGCAAAAAATTGTTTATAAAAAGCCCCCTCCCTTAATAGCAGCTAAATTCTACGTGCTGGTGTGGATAGTTGTAAGAATATTCTCACATAATTCTGAGTTTTGTCTCAAATTTATGCTGCTTGTCATCATGAATGCAAACAAGCAAAGGGGATGGGTGGCCAGCCAGAGGGCAGAGAGCCCATAGAGGAAACTAATGGAGAAGAGAAAGCTTTGCTTAATATGAATAACAGCACCACTGAGAACACAAGTCCTGTGGTATTTTAAAGATGTATCTTATTTATTGCCTTGGCACTGGTCTCTCATATCTGTATCTGTGATGTTAAGTGGGAGACGGAGTCTTGTGGTTTAGAAAGGCTGCCAGATTTTATTGTTGGAACCTTCAATCACATGAAATGTTACCTGCAAAGGTAAGCACATGTGCCAGTGTGAAGGTTTTGCCAGCTGAAGCTAACACTTCAGGCACAGGGGCGGGGATGAAGGCATTGCTTCTCCAAAGGAGAATTCTGTCCTCCATGAAAATTTCCTTCACTCCCCAAATTTCTAGCATTGAAAAACAAGACACTGAAAACTGTTCAGCCTAGAATTCTTATAGTTGCTGTGTGTTTGCATTCCCTTGGGAACTTGGCTGGCCCCTTTTCTTTAGATGCCTAAACTCATATTTCTAAATGCTCAACTGAATTTTTAAGTTACTGCAATGCTAGAAATTTGGGGACAGAAAGAAAATTTCAGGAGTGGGCAGAATTGTTACGTGGAGGAACTCCCTCATTTTGCCCCCTCCCCTGGAGCTACACACTTCAAGTCTTTGTGCCATTTAAGTTAATACTTAATACATTTGCTAGTTTAAAAATGTCCAAACACACTACACCGACCAGCTCTTCCTTATTTCTTGGGATCTCCCTTATTCAAGCTAAATTTTTTGGATCCTCATGGCTTCCTTATTGACCTTCTATTTCTCCCCTTTAGGAAGGTCTGACATTCAGATGACAAGGGCAAGCAAGTCAGTGTACAGAAGAAATCTATGAAAGCTGGATACATATGTGTGTGTGTGTGTGTGTGTGTGTGTGTAAGGGAGGGAGAGGGAGAGAGAGGTATATGTGTGTTGTTGCTCCTGTGTGCATGTGAGAAAGGGAAGTGTAGGTTTGCATGTCCCTGTAAGAAGGGGGAATGGGGTATGTGTGTGCTTTTGCATCTCTGTATATTGTCTTTTTTTGGGGGGGGGTGGCTGAGCATGTGTCTGTTTTGATAAGATATCTGTAACAGTTCTTTTGGTTTTCTTTAAAGTTAGTAGTGGTGCTTGGGATCTTTGTTATAATAGTTTTTGTTGTTCTAGTTGTTGCTGTTTAAGTTCCCTGGATAATGCATACAGACACAAATGTACAAAGCCAATCAAAATATTAAACAATATGGCTTGGCCATTAAATATGTAATCCTATACCAATGAACATTTGCTGGAGTGCGCAAAATTTATTGCCACTAAATCTCCCTTAAATTCATGGCCTAAAGTTGGTCACCCTAAAACACACATGTGTATTATCGGAACTGGTCCAAGACTTTTTGTTGTTTGAAGTGAAGCACCACATGGTGCCTCCCCCCCAAAAAAGTCGAGGAGCACAGCACCCTAGGGAAAAAATTGGCATGAGAAGGAACATCCTCACAAGTGCCTCTTTCTTCTCTGGTAGTTAAAAAAAAGTCTAGCTTATAATTGCAGCCAGACTGATATATGACAAAAAAATGGAAATCAAAAGAGATGCCAGACACAACAAAGTGGCTCCTTAAATTATACAGTTTTATTAAAATTGATAAATTGACTGGATAAAATTTTGAGAAATGAATCAACAGAGAAATTTAAAAAAGACTGGATAAAGTTAACTACCTACTTTAAACAAGTCTGAGTGGGGAACTGAAGACTAAGAAAGGGAAAAATGGATAAAATTTTGATTATATCATCGAAGAAAGAACATGAAAATAGGGAGTATAGTAGAGAACATCTATCTAAAATAATTTTTAAAATGAAAAATAAAATAATAACAGGAATAGTAAGTAAATTATATAAAAGGAAGATGATATTGGTACAAAATTGAGCAAGGAAAAAGAAGGAAGTAATTTTATTTAATATAGTATGCTATTCGCTGTATGTAAGTTGTGAATTGTAGTTGTTTTTTGTTGTTGTTGATTATGTTTATGCTTGATTAGTATGGGATGTGTACATATTTTATTTTCTCTTAAGTGTGCAATTCTATGATTCTATGATTCTATGTTGGAAACTTTTTAAAAATAAAGGAGAAAAAAGTCTAGGGGGTTGTCTAAACAGCAAAAATACTCACGGAATGTGAGGAGAATCCTGTCTTAATGGCATTCCATGTTGTTTCGTTGTATTGGGAAGGAGGGGCCCCCCAAAAGTAAAAAACTCCGCAGGAAAAGCCTTTGCAGCTTTCCCCAGAGATTTTTAAAAATAGTGAGGGGGTTGCACATTCCTGCTCGTTAGGACAAGGAATTCAATATGAATCACTTTTCCATAGGAGAGGAAGTGCAAAGCTGATTGGCCAGATGAGTGGGGGGGGGGCTTGCTAACAAAGCAAGTCCCTACTGTCGCCATGTTGGATTTTCGCCTTAGTGAGTGAATGCTAAGGTGAGAAAACAGGCTGGTGGGTTTTTTTGTGTGTGTTTTTGTTTTTTGTTTTTGTTTTTCTGTCAAATAAAAAAATTGCTCTATCGCACCTTGGACATTTTTTTTTTAAAGTTTGATGCTGGCAATTTGAGATAAGTACAAACACAAGTAAAACACTTGTCGCCGCCATCTTGCATATGAAGCTTATGGGGCAAAAACACCATTAAGACAAGTCGCAGCTGCTGCAAAATGCCATTATGGTGGGGCACTCTTGGTTTTTTTGCCTTGTCTCTCTCTGGCTTTTCTTCGCAAATGAAGATTCAGGAAGGACTCATCCCGTGCTTTCTGCAAGCACGCTGATGACTAAAAAGCCCAATCCGAGATAAACAAGTCCGGTTGCAGAAAGCACAGCAGAGGGTCTCCTTGGGTGATGTTTTCGGGTTGTGATTCTTTCTGTGTTGTCGTTTCTCTTCAAGACTTGTTCGGCATGAGCTCTCAAATAAGGCTGCAGCATTGTGGATAGCGCGTCTCCACGCCTCCCGATGTGAGGCCAGGACGGACCATTATTGGTGATCAATTTGGCCGAGCCTGAGATGTTGTTTCAGGAATCCTTGTATCGCTTTTTTGGAGCGCCCCTCTTATGCTGACCCATGGCAAGTTCAACCCACACTTTCTGCAAGCGCGCTGATGGCTGAAAAGGCCAATCCGAGATAAACATGTCCAGTTGCAAAAAGCAGAGCAGAGGGTCTCCTTGGGTGATGTTTCTGGGTTGTTATTCTTTCTGCGTTGTCATTTCTCTTCAAGACTTGTTCGGCGTGAGTTTTCAAATAAAGCTGCAGCATTGTGGATAGTGTGTCTCCATGCCTCCTGATGTGAAGCCAGGGCGGACCATTGTTGGTGATCAATTTGGCCCAGCCTGAGATGTTGTTTCAGGGAGTCCTTGTATCGCTTTTTGGGAGCACCCCTCTTACGCTGCCCCGTGGCAAGTTCACCGTAGAGTACTATTTTTGGGAGGCGATGGTCCTCCATCCTAGAGATGTGCCCTGCCCAGCGCAGCTGTGTTCTCAATATCATGGCCTCAATGCTGGTGATCTCTGCTTGCTCAAGGACAGCAACATTCATCACATAGTCAGTCCAGTGTATATTTAGGACTATATGTATACAGTGCTGATGAAAACGTTTGAGGAGTTGTAAGTGTTGGCAATAAGTGACCCATGTTTCAGACCCATAAAGGAGAATAGAGAGTACAATGGCTCTATACACATTGATTTTTGTGCTTCGCCTCAGGTGTTTATTACTCCAGACTATTTTGTAAAGTCTTCCAAATGTACTATATGCCTTTGCTAATCTGTGATCAATCTCTTTGTCAATCTTAGCATCTGAGGAGATGATGCTTCCCAGTAGGTGAACTGCTGAATGGACTTGAGCACAGATTTGCCTACGGCAATGTAGGAATGGTGGTGTTTATCCTGTGGTGCAGGCTGGTAGAGAACTTCCGTTTTCTTCAGGTTGACTTCCAGTCCAAACAGCTCTGCAGCTGTTGTAAAGCAGGATGTTAGACGCTGCAGAGCTGCTTCTGTGTGGGCAACAAGGGCAGCAGCAGCAGCGAAGAGCAGCCCATGGACTAGATAATTTAGAGTCTTAGTGCGAGCCCTCAGACGGCTTAAGTTAAACAAGCTATGATCAATACAGTAACGTATATAGATAGCGAGCCCCCAATCCTCTTGTATACATAGCAAACAGATCTATGCACATGAATAATGCTGCTGGACTGAAGCCCACCAACTCTTGATTACTTTAAGCATCTCAGGAGGGATATTATCACTTCCTGGTGCTTTACCCACCTTAAGCTTAGAAATAAGTGTGTTGATTTCAGAGATGGAAACAGGGGGGCAATCTGGGAGATTATGGAGTGTGTCTTGTGAGTTCCAGTACTCAAATTGCTTCACAGCACACAAACTAGTGAAATATTATTCCCAGGTCTTAACAGGAATGCAAGAATCTGCTGGACCCAGTTTACTATCCAACCCCCTGGAGAGTATCTTCCAAAAAGTAACAGAATCATGAAGCCTTGATGCAATAATTAGTTTCTCCCAGTTTATTCTCATTGCTAATCTCTTTTTATTTTTAATTAACTTTTTATACCTTTTCTTTAATAGGAACCAATCAGAAGGCAAAGATGGCAAATTCAGTTCCTTGTGTCTCTTGTAATGTCTTATTAATAGGTTCTCCATATCCAGGCATTCCTGGTCGAACCAGGGTTTAGATCTAAAAGAAGCAGCATTTTGGTTTATGGGATTATTACAGGCCAAACATCTTTGTAAAAGTGTAACTAATTCCTAATTCAGGGGAGCCAATTTCTTCCATTTCCACTTCTCTCATCTGGGTCCAAGTTGGTGGGGTAGTAACATCTGGTTTTAGATTAGGGGTGATCTCACAAAAATCCTCTTTTAAAACAAACTTGTCCAACAAGGGATTAAGTTCCACAGTAACCTGATGTTGGATGATAGATATCTTCTCACTCTGAGGCTGTAGATCTCTTTCAAAAATATCTCTTTCACCTTTATCCAGTTCTTTTGCTTGTAACCAAACAGAGGGAGTGGTTGATGATTGTTTTAAAATAGAAGTCTTATCACTAAGGGAGTCCTCTGGAATGAACTTGCTCAGTAGTAGATTTGGTTTCTCTGGGATCTGGCGTAGCAGAGTGTGTGTCTTCCTGCTCTGAGACTCTATCATGGTCCCTGTTCTTAGACTTGTTTGATTGCTGTAAAGTTTTCATATTTACAGTGGCCCAATATTTACAATGGCCCAACACACTTATCATTTTGTGCTTTACTAGGTAGAGCATGATCCTAAGAGATTAATCTCTTCCGGTTCTAAGGGCTCTAAGGATTCCATGAGCCTCTCTATTGGCTGCTGTGATTAGCCTCTGTGGGGTCTATATACCATTGATTTATGTCTACAGGTGGTTGTTCCTCAGTGTTATCAATGATATCAATAGTGCCCAGATCAATTAATTTTATGCTGTGGTTTCCTTTCATGTGAGGACTTTTAGCATAGTCTGATGCACGAAGCACCGATGGCAGGGGTGGAGCATGGTTCTCAAAGACTCTTACCACCGGTACATCAAACACCATCAGTACATCTTTGTATTTCTAAATCATTTCAGCCACATCATGTAAATGTGACCGCTGCCCGAGCACAGAGGCCATTAAAATATAAATACTCCACAGATATTAGGTCAGCTAAAGAGCTTCTCAGGTGACAACGTCTAAAAAATTTAACAGGTGCAATTTACACTTGTACTGTGGTATAATTTCTGCTGGTTTGGGGAAGTTCAGGAACACTAGCTTTTGTCTATTCAAGACTAGCTTCCAGTCATAATCTGCAGAACTCATAACCTGTAAAGGTCTGATTTTTGGCACGACATAAGCCTGTGTGTTCTGAATATAATATTTTTGTTCTTGAGCTGATATTACTTCAGGAGCTTGCATAAGAAGCCCCTCAGCATTGACAGGGAGGTGGCTACATCCCATTAAGTTAAGTTCCTTATTTGTAGATAGTTTCTCACTGTTATTACTATCCTTCTGTGCTGGTCTACTATCCAATAATTTTAAAAAGTTTCTTATACTGCATCTTTTTGTAGTGAGCTGGTTTAGGATTTTTGACATTTTTTACTTTTCTTCTTAGCTGTAGTTCTCCTTTTAATAACTTTTTCCTTTCCTGCCTTGTGGCATGTCATAGTGGTGATGTTTCTATTTACACAAGGTGTGCAGTCAGAGCCCTCTTTATCCGATTTTAACCACAGCTTTTTGCAAATACCCAATGTTAGGAGTTTATTAGATTCACTTAAAAAGGATTTCATATTCTGAATGTCCTCTGTTAAATGGATAAGCCAGCTTCCAAGTACTAAATCATCTCCATCTGGTATCAAAGTCTGGTTTGAGACTTCTTCCTTAGTTACATTCCCTTTCCCTGGAGTCAGCTGTAAAGATAGGTTCGTCTCTCATTCCCCCATATGTTAGTTTTATCCAGGGATTGCACTGACACTTGGGTGCCAGTCACACGACAGAAATTGTCGCGTTGCCTACTGGGACAAAGTGATCACAAATCCGCCCCTCGCTGTTTATACGATTTATGTCTCTGATATGGATATCCCGTGTGGTCCCGTGACTGATATTTACACGTCCATAGTTCCGGTTTTGTTTAGGTTGTAATTTTTTTTTTTTGGCTGTCAATCAAAGATGCGATTACTCGTGTTTTCACAACCTCGGTGACGCACTTCCCTTAGAGTTCCGTGCCACGAGCGATGCTATTGGCTGGCTGGGGGGGGGAGAGAGGGGGGCAGAGGTTTGTTATTCCCCCTTGCTTCTTGAACATTTTAACCCCTTCAGAAGAGGCAGAAAGCATTTTGAAAGATCCTGATAGATCTTTCGCTCAGACGCAGAGCTTTCCTTTTGAAATCAAGCTGAGTGCTTTGAAAACAAGCAGAGTGCTTGCCTTTTTAAAATATTAACCCCTACAGCTGGCTGCTATAGGCAGGCGTTTTGAAAGACACAAACACAGAGAGGGGAAATTAAAGGGTGCAAATTCGCTCAGAGGCTTGAATATTTTAATGTGCCAGGGAGGTGACCAAGCTACTACGATCTCTCTGTAACAGGCAGTTGAGGAAAAGGTAAAGCTGAAGGGTTTTCAGTGTAGAAATCCATTTAAAAAGGTGATTGAGTACACGCGCGCGCGCACACACACACACATCAACCTTCGTGCAGCTGGAAGGGATGCCTTTGTTTTCGGCTGGTGAGGCTGGATCTGTTGAACGGGTGACTGACCCCTCCTTTTCTGGTCCCTGATCTCTAAGCCTGCCCCCAGTCACCATTTCCGGTCATCCCAGTACCGAGACTTTTTGTCCCACGCTGTTTACATTTCCGATTTTCCGAATCCTCCAGTGACTTTTTTAAAAACCGGCACAACCTGCGGGACTGGAAGTTGAGGGATAAAAGGTGGCCCCCCTTCCGAAAATCACGTACCCGACCCGATGTACGTGTAAACTGCCAGGGATCGACACGAATTCTTCCCAGGACATTTTCATCGTGTAAACGGCCCCTTGTAGTGTCAAATTCTCAGCAAGAGAAAGTTCAGTGGCCAAATTAATGTAGCCAAACTCCTTTTTGTAGTCATTAAAATTACCCTTGAGGTTCAAAGAACAGTCCAAACTAGAAGTAGTATTACCTTGCTCCTTGTTTTCTACACCCCTTTAATTACTTCCTCCAGGAAAAAAATAAGTAATTTTCATTTGTACCCTCCATTGCTTTAAAGGGGAATTTGCAGCTAAGGGCAAAAGTCCCTGAGATTTATAGCCCCTTCTAGTTAATACCATTGTCTCACCAGAAAGAGATCTCTCATCTCTGCCAGTATATCAAATAACACAATTGTCAGGGTGTCAACATGGTAATATTGCTGTGAAGTTGAAGGCTTTCACGGCCGACATCCATAGGTTTTTTGTGTTTTTTTTTTCCTGGGTTGTGAGACCGAGTTCTAGAAGAGTTTACTCCTGATGTTTTGTTTGCTACAGCCACAGGTCATGGAGACCCCAGGGGCAAAAGGGAAGGGGGGCATGGGCTGGGATATACCAGCTCGGGGTATGCGCCTCCAGATGCCCACCTTGGGCAGAGATTCTCCAGATCTCTGCCCATCGGGGAGAGTGATGTTGGTGGGCAAGCATTCAGGGGCCTGTAGGGACACCTCCCTCCTGGATTTAAATTGTCGGCAAGCAGGCTGACAACAGATTTATTGACCAGTAGGCAGGCTGGTCAATGTCTGGATCTGGACCCATATATTTGAGCCAACCAACTGCAGCTGTCATCAATAAAGTTGTGGCCATTTATTGCCAACATATCTTTCTAACAATTCATGTGTTTGGTGTTTTATTATGGGATGGGGGGGAGGATGGGCATCCTGCCTGGACACGCAATAGGACTTCCAGTTTTCCATAAATCAGGCTTTCTATGGCAGCATTCACTCTTCCCCAACTCTATTTCAATTAAAACAAAAGATAAAACAAGAAAAGCAAATAAAACAGGGAGTGGTAGGAGAGTGTGTCTGGCTACATCGCCATCTTGCCTCCAGTCTGTATAGACATGCAGACTTTCCTGCTCTTTCATCACAATCAAAATCTGCTGCTTGAGGCAACTACTGTCTTGCTTTACTGAATAAAACAATTGTTTTATTTTACTATTGTTAAGTATTGTTCTCCTTAATAGAATGAGCCCTGTGGGCCACCTTGGCTTGTGCTATTATTGACAGAACAAAGATTGATGGCACCATCTCTTGCCCTCAGGAAGGTGGCGGAACAAGAAGCCGCTTAAGGGGCAGCCACACTACACAAGTAATCCAGTTTGAAAGTGGATTATTTGCCATGACTCCTTCCTATGACCACCCTGGGATTTGTAGTTTGGTGAGGCACCACCACTCTGGCAGAGGCTAAAGATCTTGTGAAACTACAAATCCCAGGATTCCACAGGAAGGAGCCATGGCAAAGCAGTTTCACACACTGGGTTATTCGTGCAGTGCGGATAAGGCCTTATTAATGGAGGTCCGCGAGGCAGCGAACTAACGCCGCCTATTGGCCCTCCATGAGCCAATCAAGGATTTTCGCGCTCTTGCAGCCTGGTCACGAGCCTCTCTCCTGGGTTCGCGCGCCCCACAGCGGCGGTTGGTGGTTCCTTCTCTCCCTCCCTCCCCCGCCCTTCTGGGGGAGGAGAGAGAGAGAGAGAGAGAGAGAGAGAGAGAGAGAGAGAGAGAGAGACCTATTTCCATAGCGCACGCGCATTTTCTTTTCATGCTTAGAGGGCAGAGGGGGAGGGGAAAACTTGACTGGATTGGACGCATTGGGAGGGGAAATGTAGCGCATGCGTGACGCGTCCACAGCTACGTGCGCGCGCTCGCCAGGGTCCTGTTTGTTTTTCTCTTTCTCTCTTCTCCCGCCCGCTCAGCTTCCGTCGTCCTGTGAGGGAAGGTTGCCACAGCAACGGAAGCCGAACTCCTCCGCCCCTCCCCTGTCTCTGAGCGAGCGAGCCAACGACCAACCGCCGCCCGCTTCCTTACCCTCGCGCATGCGCGCACCCAGATACAACCCGCCCCCCGCGTCGCGAGGCGGCTCAGAGTCCCCGCGGGTGCCGTTGAGCCCCTTGTGTCGGCGAGGGAGCGAAGAAACGGAGAGGAAAGATGAGATGGCGGCCGAGGGGGAGGCGGAGGCAGAAGTGGAGTGGGTGGTAGACAGCATCGCCGGCTTCCTCCGCAGCCCCGCCTGGTCCATCCCCATCCTGGAGTTCGTGGAGCAGAAGTGCGAGGGTGAGCGCGCGCGAGAGAGAAATAAGGATGATGCGGATGATGCCGGGCGGGAGAATCTCCTCCTTCCGCACTATTGCGCCAACTTAGTCGCAGTTTTCAAAGAGGTGGCCTGGTTGGTTGGGTTTTTGTGTGTGTGTGTGTGGGAATAAAAGTGTTGTAACAAGTACAGTCGTCCCTCCGTATCCACGGTTTTGGTATCCACGGATTTAAGTATTCACGGCTTGAAAATATTATTTAAAACAAATAATAATCCAAAAAGCAAACCTTGATTTTGCCATTTTATATAAGAACACCATTTTGCTATGCCATTGCATATCATGGGACTTGAGTATTCATGGATTTTGGTATCCACGGGGTGTCCTGGAACCAAACCCCAGCGAATATGAAGGGACAACTGTAAAGGCGACCGGATTTATTTTAACATCAGCTTCTGTCGGTTGTAATTCACTTCCTCAGATGCTTAGAGCAGTGGCTCTTAACCTTTTCTTTAGCAGCAGGGACCTCCTTTAAACATCCCTTGTTGCCTCCAAGACTTAACTCACGATTTAAAACCCAAACAACAGCAACAATACATAATGATGATGATGATAAACTACACCATCTATGAAATCTTCCCTCAGAAGCACTGGAGGGGGAGAAAAGACTTTTCTTCTGTCTCTTCTTGTAAGTTTGTGGCTGGAGAGGATTGAATGGCAATGCACAGACCAAGCCAGCCAGCCAGCCTTTGCCTTGGCTCCTGTCACATGGCTCCTCCACTGCAGGGAGCTGGTGGGCCAAGAAACTTTCAAGCCTTCGCAGATCCCCTGTGAGGACATCACACCCTATTTGGGGTCCACAGACCACTTGTTAAGAAATACTGGTTTAGAGTAGAGTATTTGAACCTCAGATTGCATCGTTGGGGTGAGATGAACAAGAGATGCACAAAATATCTGTTATAATACTAACACAAGTCATAAACTTTCAGAGAGTTCCCTTAATTGTTCTCATGCTAAGTGGGCCTTTTGCAGGGAGGTTTGCCACCCCCCTTTTCTTCTTTAATGCTATTTTTAAATTAAACGTATTGGGTTGTAAGAAGCTTCAGTGGCTGCTATGGAATGAAAACAGTTGTGTTGTATGTTAAATTAATTTTGTATGATCCAGCCAAGGGTTACTTAATCATCTTGTTGATTCCTTGGGGGATAGATCTGCAGCCCAATCCTGTGTTTGGTTTCCCTTCTCCCAATTTAGTGTCTATTTGCCTTCAAGTCATGTGTTGATTTATGGAGGCCCCATGAATTTTATAGGATTTTCTTAGGGAAGGAGTACAGTTGTCCCTTCATATTCGCTGGGGTTTGGTTCCAGGACCCCCTCATGGATACCAAAATCTGTGAATACTCAAGTCCCATTATATTCAGTGGCATAGGAAAATGGTGTCCCTTATATAAGATGGCAAAATCAAGGTTTGCTTTTTGGATTATTTTTTTTTAAAGAATATTTTCAAGCCGTGAATACTTAAATCCGTGCATACCAAATCCGTGGATACAGAGGGACAACTGTACTCAGAGTTGCTAGTTCCTCTGAAATATAGCCTACAGCACCTAGTATTTATTGGTGGTCTCCCATCCAAGTACCCTGCTTAGCTTCTGAGATCAGACAGGATCTGGTGCCTTTAGGGTTTAGTACACATAGGATTGTAGGCCCCAAGTGCATAATTAATGTTTCCTGTTGAAATTAATGAAATGTAAACATGCTGAACTATTGCTGTATTATGGCCATTTATCATTCTGTTTTATTTGTCTTCAATATATGAAGAAGAGACTTTGGGGTTCCTATTGCAGCTGCAGAAAGTGATGCTCTTCATTACATCATATGTTGCCCTTTCAGTTAAGGATTTCCAAGGTGTATCTCTGTGTGGGAAAGCCCAAGAGGTGCATGAAACCCATGGGAAACTAACTGCAGTATAGGTGTCATATTTAAATAATGCACTGACATTCACCTCCTCCCCCAAATTCAATGCCAGTTTTACCCTTGCAAGATATATAATCCTTCCATGCTATTTCCTTTATAGAACAAAAATAAGAAGCTACTGTTCATCCTTATGGAATATTCAGATGTGTGGGGCTTAGGGCCAGGTTCCCTGAAAGAGTGTTTCCTGCCATATTTACCTACTTGAAGCCTAAGGTCATCAAACAAAATATACTTTCAGGTATTTCCTCTCCCATGAAATGAAGTAGACAGTTAGAAGAAAGAGAACCTTTTAAGTGGTAGCATTCTATCTGTAAAATGTTTTTCCCAGAGTTGATTGCCCGGTGTTTAGCTTTATAGTCTTTTGGATACCAGGTGAGGGCCTCTCTAGTCTCCTTGGCATTTCAAGGACTGTTTTAGCATTTCTCCATAATTGTACTCTTATCTTGCTGATCACCTTAATTTTATTTTCTGTGCTGTCATGGTTTATTTCCTGCTGTTGGTTTTCTATTCTGCTGTCTTTCATCACAGTTTTATTGTATTACTGTTGTACTGTACTGTTTTTCATTTTCAACAAATTCTGTGCTGTGCAGAAAACTGTGGTCAGTGAGTAACTTAGAAGTACAGTAAATGAATGAATATATTATCAGAATAGTAATACATTGTAGATGGAGAGTGGTTTTCTATCTCTCCCCCATTAGTGCTTTCTTTTTAGTTATTTGGTGGAGTGGCTGTGAGTGTTATCTATTGGACTGTGGCCATGTCATCAGTGGTCACAAATGATCTCTGTCCAAAGCTTGTAACTTTTTCTATACCCTATTTTTTTTAAAAATTAATCTCTTTATATTTCTTTGTTTGAGAAATAAAGTTTACAGAACTGATAGAACTACAGTAATACCAAACATTTACAAAAACAAATAAACAGACTTAAGATTTGGACTGCTGCCTAATACAATACTCTGATGTCAGATGATAACATAAGCAGAAAGTTAAACCTTTGTGTTACTTACTGAGATTTGTTGGATGTTCGTTGTTTGCAGAAGGGGAATCCAGAGGTAGTGTGTCCTTCCAGAGGGCTTCTTGGCTGAGTGGAGGTTGTAGTTGGTATGAATGTTTGGTAACATAATCAATAAAGACTTAGAAGTCCTCACAAAATGTATTGTCTCTTGTGTGTCCATGAGAAGCTTTTATGTTGTATGAATGTTTTTTCCAGTAGCCAGGTATTCCATGTTCTCAACCACCAATTGACAATTTTGAGATCTTCTGTCTGCCAACATTTAGAGTCTTCCACCCTGGCAGCTGCAATGAAAAATGTTATCAATTTTTTATGCTTCAGCTGGCTATTATTTCTTACATAAAGATACGGCAGTAAGAGAGATTGGAAAAGGTGTACATCAAGTCATGTAATCAATGATATTTGACATAGGACTGCATTGCAAAAACATCAGATTTTAGGACACTCAGGCCACGTGATTATGTGAGGCTGGATCATGATGTCCCCTCCAGCATCTCAGTGTAACATTCTTAGTCATTTGAGATAACTGTATAGGTGTTAAATGCTAATTATGTATAGTTTTTAGAACTCCTTCTTTAGTGGCTGCCATTGTAGTTGTAAACCAAACCCAGTGAATATGAAGGGACAACTGTAATTAAATTAACCAGAAGGCAGTTTAATTATTATGAGGGCAAATAGGAGAGATCATAATGGGCATGCTTGTTTAGTGTCTCTTAGGAGTTTAAAGGGTGTGCAGTCCACTCTGTGGACTGTGGCTTCTGAATGAAAATAAATATGTTGGACTATTGTAATAACTTTATGTCCAAAACTGATTTCACAGAGTACCCCAAAGAGATAGAATCATAGAGTTGGAAGAGACCATAAGGGCCATCCAGTCCAACCCCCTGCCATGCAGGAATAAACAATCAAAGCATTCCCGACAGATGGCCATCCAGCCTCTCTTTAAAAATCTCCAAAGAAGGAGACTCCACCATACTATGAGGCAGTGTATTCTACTTCTGAACAGCTCTTACTTTTAAGAAGTTCTTCCTAATGTTTAGGTGGAGTCTCTTTTCCTGTAGTTTGAACCCATTGCTCCATGTCCTAGTCTCTGGAGCAGCAGAAATCAAGCTTGCTCCATCCTCAGTATGACTTCCCCTAAAGTCTAGAATGCATGTCTGACTTATACTTGGCTCCTCCCTAAGGATCCTGCCACTTCCACACCATTAACCAGGTCATCTGCATTGGTTAGGATCAGATCTAAAATAGCTGATCTCTTTGTCTCCTCTTCCACCTTCTGGACAATGAAATTGTCTGCAAGGCAAGTGAGTAATTTGTTGGACCTTAAATTCTTGGCAGAGTTGGACTTCCAGCAAATACCAGGATAGTTGAAATCCCCCATTACTACTGCATCTCTCCTTTCTGAATGTGTGGTCATCTGTTCCATGAAGACATCATCCAAGTCCTTGGTTTGGCTTGGAGGTCTGTAATAGACTCCCACAATGACATGCCTGCTGTTTCTCTCCCCCTTAATTTTTACCCAGATGCGCTCAACCTGGCTCCCAGGATTTAAGTCATGGATCAGTTCACAGGTATACACATCCTTAACGTATAATGCTACTCCACCACCCTTCCTGTTTGGTCTGTTTTTCTGAAATAGGTTATACCTCTTTATTAGTACATTCCAATCATGAGACTCATCCCACCAGGTTTCAGTGATGCCTATTATATCATATTTGTTTTGCTGATCTAAGAGTTCAAGTTTATCCTGTTTATTTCCCATGCTCTGTGCATTAGTATAGGGACATCTAAGACCATGGGCCATTTCCTCTATCTGCCTTTTAAAGGGTTTATTCCTCCCATTGTTGGGTTGTTGTGCTGTTTGCCTTGTTCTCTGTATAACATTTGGGCTATTATCTCTAGCACTTGATGAACTCCTGCCTTCAAGAGTACTGTCTCCCTCCCCCATACAACTCAGTTTAAAGTCTTCCTGATAAGATCTTTCAGATTCTTGGCAAAAAACATTCCTGCCAACTGCTGTGAGGTGCAACCCATCCCGTGCCAGAAGTGCACCTCCCTGAAACCACATGCCATTGTCCAGGAAGCCAAATTGTTCCTGGCGGCACCATCTCCACCCTGTCAAATGTTTTGAATGCATCTAGGGACAGAAAGGCCATTGGAGTCGGTGACAGGGTGGAGTGATGTATAATGTTGAGGCCTCTACGGATGGAGTTGGCCATTCTGTGGCCTGGCATAAAGCCAACTTTGTCTGGGTTTATATATTATAATATAAATTTGATTATCCTGTTGGCTCAGATTGATGTAAAAAAAATTGCATCTTGATTGATAAGTGCTGTTGGTCAAAAATATTAGGTTCTGGATTTTCTTCCATAGTCTTTGGAACAGGGATTATTTATGTAGTATGCCAACTTGTTGGAGGCGTTCCTAAGTTCAAAATTGCATTATATAAATAAAACAAATGGGAAGTCAACTCTGTGTGAAGTAGTTTACAAAGCTCCTGGAGAGCCAGTAAGTTTACTAATCTTCAGTTGGTCTAATTTTTGTTATTGTGTGTCTTCAAGTCATTTCTGACTTTTGGCAACCCTAAGGTAAATCTATCACGGGGTTTTCTTGACAAGATTTATTCAGAGGGGGTTTGCCTTTGCTCTCTTCAGAGGCTAAGAGAGTGTGACTTTCCCAAGGTCACCCAGTGGGTTTCCATGGCCAAGCAGGGATTTGAACCCTGGTCTCCAGAGTCATAGTCTGACACTCAAACCACTACATTGCACTGGCTCTCTTTAATTTGGCTATAGCCCATTTTATTTCATACAGTTGTATGGGCTTGTTTAGAATGGACTAGAGTGAGTCAGTAAGGTTTTTTTGTTTTGTTTTGTTACCTTGAGGGACTTTATGAATTTTTCCATATTAATATCAGATGAAGTCTCAGAAATCTAGGGAATTTTTAAACAATTTTCATGGGGGAAGTTTCTATGTTCCCCTTAGAGGTGATTATAGAGGTGATAGCTTTTTTTTCCTGCCTTACATTTTTTGACTGCCTTAGCAAGAAGACAAGAGTTTTTAATTACTAAATTTGTAGTAATACACCTTTGTATAATGGAGCAAGGTTTGGATTTTTTTTGTTATCTAGAGCTGCCAATGCAGTTTTTTTTTTTTAGTAGTTGAGAGAACATTTACGAACTGGCTGTATTCTTACGGATTTGAGATTTGAGCATGTCATCCTTTGTAATAGCATTAGTTTATCTGTGTCTCTCCCCCCCCTTTTGCCCCTTCTTGGATGAAAAGACCCTGGAGGGCAGCTTTCAAGGTATCCCAAAGAAGAGCCTTTGAAGAGTCAGAGGTTTTGTTTTCCAAATAGAAGAGTTTTATGGTGGCTTATATTTATTTTTTAAATTTCTCATCTGTTAAAAGAGTGGAATTGAATCTCCAAATACATGTTTTTAGTATTTTTGTACCAAATTGCCAAATTAAAGCTGTAGAAGAATGGTCAGAATAGATAATGGGATCTATTATTGTATCCTGTATGTCTTTAAGGAGGGGTTTTAAGATGAAGAAATAATATATTCTAGAGTAAGAGTGATGGGTACATGAAAAGAAAGTATAGTTTCTGTCACAAGGGTGTAGAGTTCTGCAGGATCTACTACATTAGTATTGGTTATTACTTCTGACAGTAGGAGGCATTTTAATTCTCTGAGGGAGGGGTGATGCGGGTCCTTCACATCTGGGTTTCGTCAGTCACCTCCCAGGTGTAGCAGGAAGTTACATCAAGCCTCTTGATATTCAAATTTCTTTGTCTTCATCTCCTCCATCCTGGAGCCATGAGGACAGTTCTAACTTCCTGCTTCGCCCAGTACGTAGCTGAGAAATCTCCTCCGTCTGGAATTTCTTTTTCCACCTTTGTTTTTACCTACCTTTCTCTCCTTTCCTCTGTAGTCATTGCTGTGCTACAGCCCTTACCTTCTCCTTTCGAATCTCCCGCCTTTTAAAAAAAATAAATCTCTCCTCTCCTCTCTCCGCGGCTGCTCAGTCGGCTCCAGCCTGCTCTCTCTCTCAGTTCCCCCCCCACCTCTCTCTTCAGTTTCCTTTCTCGGTAAGGCCATGCAGGCCCAGGAGATTCCCCAGCAGGCAGGGAAGGACTCCGGAGTGGCCGGGGATGCGGTTCTCGACCGTGGCCACTCCGAGGACGCGGAGAGCGCTGCCGGGGGAGCCGCGGTCGCCATTGCTGCCGCTGCCGGCTCCCATGTGGGCGTCCCTCAGAGGGACGCAGCCCGGAAGGCACACCAGGCCATCGTGACTGGGAAAGCCTCCGATGGCCAAGCGGCAGCCAAGCCACGGAAGAGGCCAGCACAGCCCAGGAAGAAGCTGGCCCCCGACGCCTCCAACGGGACCGCTATGGACCCTCCGTCCCTCTGGAGTGCTTGGCACGCGCCAGGTGCCTGTTGCCAGGACTGGACAGGGGTAGGAGCCCCCCGGAAGGTACAAGGGGCCCTTGGGGGGAGCGGGGACGAACTGCCCCTTCCTCCACGCATCGTGCCCTCCCTGCTTTTGGGGACGGCGCGTATTCTACCCCCCTGGAGGCCAAGCTGAGCGCGGGAGGGGGAAGGGGAGAGTGAGGACTCGCGCTCCCACGCGGAGCCCTCACCATCCACCGGGCCCCAAACACCCGCCACCACTGCCTCGGGGGAGGGGGACACACCGCATGGGGAACCCCAGTCGCTGGCGGACCTCACAACGGGAAGCAGCCAGGCCCTGGCCCAACTGAGCCAACCACCATAAAGCCTGGGCACGGAGGAGCAGGCCTTACAGGCCCCAACTCCTCAAGCACCCCCCCACAGGTTCCAGCCTTGCTGGACGGAACAACTAAGGCCCTGGCCTCCCAACCTCCACTCCCCCCGACCTTGCCTGCCCAGGTGCCATCCCAGCAACACCAGCTGCCCTTGGTGCTCCAACCAATGCCTCAGCAGGCAGTCCCCATTCAGGCGCAGCAACCGCTGATTTACCAGGCCTTGCCACTGCAGGGGCTGGTGAGCCAGACCCTGGGCATGGGCAACCAAAATCAGGTTTTCCTCCCACCAGTGGCCCAGCCTCAGCCTATGCAGGCGGTGGGGTTTCAGGCACAGTCCTACCAGGCCTCAGTCCTTCAGGTCCCGGCTCTTCAGGCCCCCACGGGCCATAACAACCAAAACCAACATGGTATCCCAGTGTTTTATGATCACTCCAGTGGGGAGGAGTCTGACATCGAGTGGTTGGCCGCTCAACCACCCAAGGCCAGGGGAGCCAGGCCCACACAGCAGGGGGGGCGCAGAAAGCGTAAGGGCGCTATTAATGCAGCCCTGCAGCTGCTCTCAAAGGCATTGCTCTCAGACGAGGATTCGTCAGAAGAGCCTGGCACGAGCGCCTCAACCTCGGGGGTTCCCCCTAAGGACCAGGCGAACAACGCGCAGTCCCAGCAATCCGCAGGACTGGGCAAGGCAAAAGCTAAGTCCGCGTCCAAGGGCCCTAGGGCCCCAATAAGAGGTGCAGATGTCCTGGCCAAGAAGAGGAAGGATCCTCCCTCCACCCACTCCTCTGCAGAGTCTCTCCCACCCTCGGATGAGGAACGCGCCCTCACTGATGTCGTCAGGGCGTCCGGGACCCACGATGATGCGATCCTAACCGACAAGGAAGAAGGAGAAATCTCTGATTCCGAGTTAGCAGACCAGGACCACTCGGATCGCCTCTTCCAAGGAGAGTGGTATGTCCCTCTCCTTACTAGGGTTATGGCAACACTAGAAATTACACCTACAGACACAGATCAAGCTCCATCGACATCGTCGTCCAATGAGAAGGTCGCTGCAGTGATGCGCACCTCATGCCCAAAGAAGCCGGAGCTACCCTTCCCAGAGGCCTTCTGGTCCCTGGTACCCGACGAATGGGAGAAACCTTCAATGGGAAGGCGGGGCACCACTGTGGCTCAGAAATATTACAACACCACTCAACGCTTTCTGGACCTCCTAAAGCCCCCAGTGGTCGACAATCCGGTTGCGTCCCTCGTTTCAAATTGTCTGGCTCCTAAGGAAGGAGAGGGCTCCCTCCGGGACCCAGACGAAAAAAGAACCGACGCAGCCATCAAGAAGGCCCACGACTCCGCGGCATGCGGGGTCAGATCCACGCTGGCCATATCGCTTTTTTCCAGAGCGGCGAAAGTGTGGCTGCAAGAGCTCATGGAGATCCAGGAGCTCGACCCAAACGTGCTGCACAAGTCTCTGCTTAGATTCCTGCGTACCTTCTTCTTCATAGCAGACGCGGCACAAGACGCCATGATTTTTTTCTGCCCGCGCGATTGGAGCCCTCACGCTGGCCAGGAGATCAGTCTGGCTAAAGCACTGGCAGGTGGATACTCCTACCAGGGCAGCATTGGCCTCAGCAGCCTTTAAGGGCCTTAAACTGTTTGGGGAGGAGGCCCTGAAGGGTATCCTTGTCGAGACAAAGTACAAAAAGTTGGCTATGCCCTCCACACTCAAGAAGCCAGACAAGAAGAGTGGCAGACGACCCTTTCAAACTTCTCGTCCCTTTCGTTCCTTTAGGGGATTCGGGAAGCAGCAAAACTACAACTCCTTTCGCCCACCATGGGTTAAACCAAACTACGTCATCAGACAGAACACTGGATCGCAGCCCAACAATAGCAGAAGGGGAGGCTCCAACGCTCAGCGTGGAGGCTCACGACAACAATCCTGACTCGGGTTTGCCCCCAGTGGGCGGCCGCCTCAGTCTGTTCCTCCGGCCTTGGTCGAACTCGACAACGGACAGGTGGGTCGTCTCAACAATCACCCACGGGTACAAAATCGAGTTCGACTCAAGGCCAAGGGGCAGATTTCTCCCAGCCCCAATACCCAAGGATCCAAAGAAGGCGAGAGACCTGACGATAGCCATATCTCACCTAAGACACATAGCAGCCATAGAAGAAATACCAGCCTCTTAGCGCTTCTTAGGGGTGTACTCCTTCTTCTTCACAGTACCAAAGAAGGACGGCAGCCAGAGGTCCATCCTGGACCTAAAATACACCAACAGACACATCACGTACAGAAAGTTCTGGATGGAGATGCTTACATCCATAAGGGAGGCGCTCCAACCAGGAGACTTTCTAGCCTCGCTCGATCTCTCAGATGCGTATATGCACATCATGATCCACGAGGACAGCAGACAATACCTCCGCTTTGCCTTCAGGGATCAACACCTCCAGTTCAGGGCCCTTCCATTTGGTCTGGCCTCAGCACCAAGGGTCTTCACCAAGGTCCTGATCACCCTAATCGCCAACCTGAGGGCACAGGGAATCCACCTGTACCCATATCTGGACGACATCTTACTGCGTGCATCCTCCTTGGACAAAGCAGGGAGAGACCTGCAGACCACAATTCACTACCTGCAGGCCCACCGTTTTCTGGTACACTTCAGAAAGAGCAGCCTGTCTCCTGCCCGCACCATCGTCCACCTAGGTGTGGAAATAGACACACAATGCTCCAAGATCACCCTGTCCAAGGAGCGACAGGAGGTCCTCCTACGGGAAGTTCGCACAGTTCGTTCCCTAAGGAAGGTACCGCTGTCCCTACTAGCCAGACTCCTCGGCCTTATGATCTTGGCCTTTGGGGTTGTGCCTTGGGCAAGGTTCCACTCCAGACCCCTGCAGAACTTCCTGATGCCTTACCAAAGGGAGATCGCATTGAGGAAGTTCCCACTCCTTCTTCTTCCACAGCACGTGAAGGACTCGCTGGCCTGGTGGTCTCAGACGAAAACAACCAGCAAGGGTTCTCCGTTCACAGTACCCCAGGCGATCCTGGTCACCTCCGACGTGAGCCTACGGGGCTGGGGAGCACACTGTCAGGGACAAGTGACGCAAGGGATTTGGAGCCCGCAGGAAAAGACGCACAGCATCAACTGGCTGGAACTACGAGCGGCTCGTTTGGCCCTGCAACACTTCACCCCAATTCTGAAGGGTCAACACGTCATGGTGATGACGGACAACACTACGGCCCGATCGTACATAGCGAAACAAGGAGGTTCGAGATCCCGGTCCCTACAGCAGGAAGCGGACCTCATCTTCCTCTGGGCCGAATGGACGGTGCAGTCCCTTACAGCTCAGTACTTGCAGGGGGAACGCAATCAGCAAGCGGACTACCTGAGCAGATACTCGGTTCTCCCCGGAGAATGGGAGCTAAACGACGACGTGTTCCATCAGGTCCAGGACAAGTTCGGCCAGCTAGAGGTGGACATGTTTGCAACAAGGTCAGACGCCAAGCTGGACAGGTTCTTCGCCAGGTTCTTTCACCACAACGCCAAAGGCACGGACGCCCTACAATTCCCTTGGCCGGCCGGTCTCCTATACCTGTTTCCCCTGCTTCCCCTCATAGGGAAGGTCTGTCAGAAGATTTGCCAGGAGAAGGCACAAGTGGTCCTGATAGCGCCCCACTGGCCGAGGCGTCCCTGGTTCTCCGAGTTGATGGACATGAGGGCTCAGAGCCAGTGGCGTCTACCGCAGAGACCCGACCTACTGCATCAGGGTCCGATCCTCCACCCAGATCCAAGCTGGTTACAATTGACAGCATGGAGACTGAGCGGCAAGCCCTAAGGGAGCATGGATACGACAATTCAGTTATCAGTACCCTTCTTTCCTCTAGGCGCGTGTCCACCAGGAGGATCTACGAAGCTACATGGCGAGCCTTCTGGAGATGGTGTGCCCCTCGCCAATTGATCGCTGAAGAAGCTTCGGTGAAACACATCCTGGCATTCTTACAGAAAGGCCTCGAGGCGGGCCTATGACCAAATACCCTGAAGAGACAGGTGGCTGCACTGTTGGCCTTCCTCACAGTACAGGACGGGAACCGCCTCTCATCGCATCCCCATATCAGGCGTTTCCTGAGGGGTGCCTCGATAGTTTCACCCCCGGTGAGGCACAGGTTTCCGTCGTGGAACCTCTCCCTAGTCCTCAGGCAACTCATGAAGCACCCGTTTGAACCGTTACGCACAGTTTCCCTTAGAATCCTCACCATCAAGGTTGCCTTCCTAGTGGCCATCACCTCAGCGCGAAGAGTGTCGGAGTTGGCATCTCTGTCAGTTAGGGAACACCTGTGTTCCTTTAGCAAGGATGTAGTGACCCTACATCCAGACCCGTCATTCAAACCAAAGGTTGTCTCCGAGTTCCATGTCTCGCAGCTCTTGATTCTGCCCTCCTTTTGTCCTGACCCTTCGCACCCGAAGGAGAAGCTCTGGCATAACTTGGACGTCAGGAGGGCCCTGAAGATCTACATTAGACGTACTGCCCCCATCAGACGCTGCGATGCCCTATTCGTCTCTTTCTCTCAGGCAGCCATAGGGTCCAGGGCTTCGCAGAAGACCATCGCTTCTTGGATCAGGGCCTGTATCTTCGAGGCCTACGACTCAGCTAGGCTCCCCAGACCTTCAGGGGTCACGGCACATTCGACTAGGTCAGCCGCGACATCCACGGTTTTCTCTACTAACGCTTCCCTGGTAGAAATCTGCAGGGCAGCAACCTGGAGCACGCCGTCCACCTTCATCAGACACTATAAGGTGGATAAGTTCCGTTCTGCCGAGGCGAATTTCGGTCGGAGGGTGCTCCAGGAGGTGCTCAAAGACTAACTTCGCCAATCCCGCAGTCACTCCCGCCCTATTGAGTCAGCTTGGGCACATCCCAGATGTGAAGGACCCGCATCACCCCTCCCTCAGAGAATGCCACATTGGTTACTTACCGTGAAGGTGCATTCTTGAGGGAACGGGGTGATGCGGGTCCTTCCCCCGCCCAGTGACTGCGTACGTTTTTTCCCTCACATGGCGGTACCCTTAATAACTAGTTCTGTTTGATACCACTTGACTTGATCGATTTCCTTAGTCCTTACAGGGCTTTGCTAGTCAGTGAACTGGCCTCGTGGCTCCAGGATGGAGGAGATGAAGACAAAGAAATTTGAATATCAAGAGGCTTGATGTAACTTCCTGCTACACCTGGGCGGTGACTGACGAAACCCAGATGTGAAGGACCCGCATCACCCCGTTCCCTCAAGAATGCACCTTCACGGTAAGTAACCAATGTGGCATTTCTTGTCTGGCAGTAGGATTGTTCTAATTTATGATTCAAAACATCTGCAAAGTGGTACATGAATGTATTTATGTTGATTAGTATTTGGGGAATAAATAGTGCCTAATGTGATAGGTCTGGTCAGGTTTTCTTGAAGGATCAAAAAAGTCCTCTTACTGCCTTTTCTACCCCAAGTTTTTAAGGTGGTGCAGGTTGGCTTGGGTGCCAGGAGATGTGCGGTTGTTTTGTTGCAAAGATAGGAGGATAGAAAGAGGTGTGGTCTAGTTGGTGATTGCTGCGGCAGCAGCTGCTGTTGCTAACATTCAGTTTGGAGTGGAGGGAGGCAGAGGAACTTTACAAATCAGCTGAGGCATCGTGCAAAGGCAGGAAAGGGAGGTTATGGCAGTGCTGTTCACGGGAGAGGAGAATGCAGCATGTTTGGGGTGGAGCTTTATTTGTGTTTTTTTTTTTCACTTTTGTGGTGGTGCTTCACCCCTAACTCCCATGAATGTGAAGGGGCGACTGTACAAGTCAAACATGCAGTCATTTTTTTTTAAAAAAGTAACTTCTGGTTATCATTAAATAACCAAGAGCAAAAAGATATGGTAGGCAATCCAGATTTCAATCGGGCTGATAATGACTTATCCCCTCTGGGATTGAGGTGGCAAACATTAAAGAATGAAAACAACTTAAAAGGGCTTAGATCTCAAATACCTGTACTGCTATGAGAGTAAATAAGCTTAAATGTTGGAGGATATATTTTGAGTTTCACAGTAAAGACAGTGGTAAAGGGAAATGGGAAGAGTTTCACTATAATAGCTATAGGCATGTTTAAACTTCTAGTGGTTCCCCAAGAAGGTGGATTGAATAACTTTTTTCAAAAAAAATTTGATCTGCTGTGTAGAGATTATGGCAGCAAAATAGAAAACGAAGCATCAGCAATATGGTGGCACATCTCACCCTCTCTGGGGTTTGCATGGAACAACAAGCAAATTAACAGTGTTCCAAGAATAAAGGAAATCAAACTTATTTGATCATGTCTCTTATCTCAGCTTGCATGTATCTTTAGTGTTAACGATCCATGTCTTCAATGTTTTGAAGTTGCTTGCTTTTCAGCTTTCCCATTTTCCCTCTGTTTGACCGTCTTCAAGCCAGAGATCGTAGAATCATAGAGTTGGAAGAGACTACATGGGCCATCTTGTCCAATCCCCTGCCATGCAGGAATACACAATCATAGAATCATAGAATTGCAGAGTTGGAAGAGACCACAAAGGCCATCCAGTCCAACCCCCTGCCACGCAATCAAATCATTCCCGACAGATGGCCATCCAGCCCCTGTTTAAAAACCTCCAAAGAAGGAGACTCCACCACACTACGAGGCAGTGCATTCCACTGCTGAACAGCTCATACTGTCAGGAAGTTACTCCTAATGTTTAGGTGGAATCTCTTTTCCTATAGTTTGAGTCCATTGCTCTGTGTCCTGGTCTCTGGAGCAGCAGATAACAAGCTTGCTCCATCCTCAGTATGACATCCCTTCAAATATTTAAACATGGCTATCATGTCACCTCTTAACTTTTTCTTCTCCAGGCTAAACATACCCACCTCCTTAAGCTGCTCCTCATAGGCCACGGCTTCCAGACCTCCCACCATTTTGGTTGCCCTCCTCCCGACACTTTCCGGCTTGTTAATATCTTTCTTGAATTGTGGTGCCCAGAAGTGGACACAGTATTCGCTAGATAGTTTTCTTCCCGGGGGGACACATTCTTTCTTCTTTCTTCTTCTAATTCTTCAGTAACTTGGATGTCTACAGTTTCACAAATGTCCAGCATATGTGATTTGGTTATTGCAATCATGCCAGCTTCCTCAGGTTTAATTATTAACTTGAAGGAGAATCCCCATTTGTATTTTACCCCCACTTGCCATAGAAGCACTGTAAAAGATTTATTTTTTTATTTTTATTTAGTTATTTATACCCCACTCTTCAGCCACAAGGCTATCAGAGCAGCTTACAAATTGTTTTTTAAGCAATGCTATTTACACATCTACACTGCATTAAACAGTTTCCAATGTGCGTTAGCTAAAGATTTAAAGTTGCATCTTTTTCTTAAGGTCTCTTGAAAGATTTGCACTTTAATTTCTATAAGTTAAATCTTGAATGTTGGAGAGTTTTATTAGAACCTGTACTTCCTTTTGATAATGAGCGAATCTGAGAATTGTCTCTCTGGGTAGAACACCAGATTTCAGGTTCAAAGTAGCAGAATGGTGTATTTGCTCCACATCCATGCTTTTGAGATCCAGGTCCATGCAGATGTCTTTAATCCAAGTTATATTCCGGCGTATAAGATGACCCATGGCGTATAAGACGACTAGGCATATAAGCCGACCCCCCCCATTTTAAGTTAAAATATAGAGTTTGGGATATACTCGCCATATAAGACTACCCCTCCTTCTCTACCTCTCAGATCTCCTGCCCCCCCGTCCAGCCAGCCACCCCTCCACCCTTCCCGAAGCCGTGATGGGGTGCCCGATTGCGGCTTCAGGAAGGGAGGGTGGTGGCTGGAAAACCTGCCCCCCACCAGCCAGCCAAGGCTCTCCCCAGCCAGCCAGCCAGCCAGCCAAACCTCCGCGTTTCCCCTGGCCATCCCCATCGTGAGTTGGGAAAGTGCAGAGGTTTGGCTGGCAAGGATCTGCCCAGCCAGCCAGCCAGCCAGCCAGCCAAAGCTCCATGTTTCGTCTTGCCTTTCATAACTTTGGCTGTGGATGATGGAATAGTCTGTGAAATTAAAGGACTGAGAATAGCTAATTAACTAACATTAATTATTTTAGAGCCACATTGGCAGACTTGCAAACTCCTGGAGAGGAAATTCCAAAAGCTATGCAAATGGGAATCTTCCTGGCAAGTTTACCAAAATTCTACAACCCCATAATAAATACCTTACAATTAAAGAATGATTTAACTCTGCCAGAAGCTTTTATTCAGATAAGAGAATTTCACCATAGACAAAACTTGATGCAAAATGATACGTTTGAATCCAGAAATTCTAATTCTACGGAACAGGCTAACTTGGCTGAAAAGAAACCTCATTTTAAGGACTGCTACCCCCTTCTTTTCTGAGCTAAATGGAGGGCAATTTAACACTTCAAAGGCAAAGCAGTCATTCTCACAGCAGGGGAAAGTATCTGCTGGGAAAACTGCCTGGTGTATAAGACCACCCCCAACTTTTGAGGAGATTTTCAAGTGTTAAAAAGTAGTTTTATATGCTGTGACATCTCTGGCTTTTCTTTGCAAACGAAGATTCAGGAAAGACTCATCCTGCATTTTCCAAACGCGCTGATGACTAAAAAGACCAATCCGAGATAAACAAGTCCGGTTGCAGAAAGCACAAGAGAAGGTCTCCTTGGGTGATGTTTCCGGGTTGTGATTCTTTCTGCGTTGCGGGAACATACAGTATGTATGAATGATAATACGTGTGATGAGGGGTGAAAGTTTAGAATCTACAGGTTCAAGGGCAGAAGCCCAATCCTTCTGAAGATCTCTAACAAATTTTCATGCAATTTCTCTGGTATGTCTGTGAACGGAACATCTGTAATTGGCTGCTGGCCATTCCTTCCTCTTTACACCCTTTATTTGGGCTTTGTGCTATACTTGCTTCATCTGTTGAGTTCATCTTGTGCAGTGGGGCTTGTAGCTCTTTCACTGTTGGGTAAAAGCCTGAAATTGTCCTTGCATCAGAGGAGGTGGTTGGGATAATGCTGTTTATTATCACTCCAAATCTGTCATATTGAGATTGAGCCCTGCTTAAGCTCTAAATGTTTGCCATCTTGGGTGCTCAGCCCCTTCCCCCCAGGTAGTCTCTTTGTCTAAATACTTCCTTACTATCCAGGTGGGCTAATCTCACACTCTAAAAGTCATGTCCCTCTGTCCACCTGCGATTCATGTAATCTCCCCTTTTGCAGGTTATAGGTCCTGGTGTATGTTTTTACCATATTGCAAGAAAGGTGCCATAATACGCTGACAGAGCTCATGTTAGTAGGCATATTGGATATTTTCCAAAAGTAGACGCAGCCAATGATTTCTGTTTGTATAGGTGAGAGAGGGAGGGAGATAAGTCTTGAAAGTGCTGGATAATGGGAGTATTGTAAAACAACGTTTCCCCGTGTGCTTTACTAGAAGTACTTTACAAGACAGGCGCTATAAATTGATAGCTTTAACTTCGTTTGAAAGCACAGTACTAATCAGCAGGGTATCTCTATTTAAAAATACATATGCAGCAGACACGTATTGATTCCAGCATGCAGGCTTAAGATAACCATCCACAGAATTCCCCAAGTTATATTTCTAGCATAAAAAAGACTCAGAAACAATCAAAAGTAGTTTAAAAGTATAAAAACATCGTTACTCACAGTTTGTGTATTTCTCATTGAATATCAGCAGCATAACAATAGGTGAAGGCTAAACTAGTAAAAATGATTAAAAACTACATGTTTACAAACAAAATATGCAGGACCCTGCAAAGCAGGTCCTCCCTTTAAAAAGGTATCATGGTGACTGGTAAACCTCATGTTAGTTTTCCAGACTAAAGAGAAGGACACACCTCTTCCTCTGGAAAACCAATTACATTTTAGTAGGAAGTTACATCAAGTATTCTGTTTGCTTCTAACAGTTAACCCTTTAACAGTCAAACATCTCAACTTATTGGATTGCCAACTACATATCCCAACACTGGATATATATTTTCTTTCTCTTACACAGAAGGAAAACAGTGAGGACAAGGAGAGGTAAAACAGAGTGAAAATGAAGTGGGAGATCAATAGAGAGAGAAAAGAAGCAGTGGGAATTAAATGTTTGCAAGTTTTCAGACAGCCAGAAACATTTTCAGTTACTGCTTCAAAATTGTCAGTTCTGCTCATTTAAAGAATGCCTTACTGACCTGAGATGTTGTTTCAGCGAGTCCTTGTATCACTTTTTTGGAGCGCCCCTCTTACGCTGGCCTGTGGCGAGTTCACCGTAGAGTAGTATTTTTGGGAGGCGATGGTCCTCCATCCTAGAAATGTGCCCTCCCAGCGCAGCTGTGTTCTCAATATCATGGCCTCAATGCTGGTGATCCCTGCTTGCTCAAGGACAGCAACATTCATCACATAGTCAGTCCAGTGTATATTTAGGATTGTGCTTAAACACTGATGAAAGCGTTCGAGGAGTTGTAGGTGGTGGCGATAGGTGACCCATGTTTCAGATCCATAAAGGAGAATAGACAGTACAATGGCTCTATACACACTCAGGTGTTTATTACTCCAGACTCTTTTGTGAAGTCTTCCAAATGCGCTGTATGCCTTTGCTAATCTGTGATCGATCTCTTTGTCAATCTTGGCATCTGAGGAGATGATGCTTCCCAGGTAGGTGAACTGCTGAATGGACTTGAGCATAGATTTGCCGACAGCAATGTGGGGATGGTGGTGTTCGTCCTGTGGTGCAGGCTGGTAAAGAACTTCGTTTTCTTCAGGTTGACTTCCAGCCCAAACAGCTCTGCAGCTGTTGCGAAGCAGGATGTTAGGCGCTGCAGAGCTGCTTCTGTGTGGGCAACAAGGGCATCATCATCAGTGAAGAGCAGCTCACGGATTAGATAGTTTAGAGTCGTAGTGTGAGCCCTCAGACGGCTTAAGTCTGGGTCTTCGCTTCTCTTCACAAAGGGAACGAAGACCCAGGAAAATCATGCCGAACAAGTCTTGAAGAGAAACGACAATGCAGAAAGAATCATAATCCAGAAACATCACCCAAAGAGACCTTCTGCTGTGCTTTCTGCAACCGGACTTGTTTATCTCGGATTGGCCTTTTTAGTCATCAGTGTGCTTGCAGAAAGCGCGGGATGAGTCCTTCCTGAATCTTCATTTGCAAAGAAAAACCAGAGGGTAGAAAAATTTGAAGGCCAGGTACAGAATCCACCCCCCCCCCCGGCAAATCTGGTCCTTGGGTGAGAGCTGCCCCATTCCTGCTATGAACACTCAGGACATAGACCATAGTCCTACTGTGATTGCTGAAAAGGAAAGTACAGTTGTCCCTTCACATTCGTGTCTTTGACACTTGTGGTTTTGATTATTCGCAGTTTTTCCTCACCCACTGCCCGTCTCCTGGGTCTTCGCTTCTTTTCACAAAGGGAACGAAGACTCAGGGAAGCTGAGGGAGTGAGGCAAAACCTCTTAAACTGCCTCTCTGCTGAGCCTTCGCTGCCTTTGCAGGGAGGGCGAAACCCAGCAGACGGTCGATTTGAGAGGTTTTCCCTCACTCTCTGGGCTTCCCATCTTTGCTTCTCTTCACAAAGGGAACGAAGACCCAGGAAAGCCTAGAGAGTGAGGCAAAACCTCTTAAACTGCCCCTCTGCTGAGCCTTTGCTGCCTTTGCAGGGAGGGCGAAAGCCCAGCAGACGGCCGATTTGAGAGGTTTTCCCACACTCCCTGGGCTTCCCTGGGTCTTCGCTTCTCTTCACAAAGGGAACGAAGACCCAGGAAAGCCTAGAGAGTGAGGCAAAACCTCTTAAACCGCTCCTTTGCTGAGCCTTCGTTCCCTTTGCAGGAAGGGCGAAAGCCCAGGAGAGGGTGATTGTTATTTGTGTTTTTTTCACATTCGCAGGGGTCTGGTGGCCCTAACCCCCGCGAATGTGAAGGGATGACTGTAGAGACGTGAGTCTCACTGCTAAAAATATTCTAGCTGGAGTTGAAATGCTGGAGGGAGAGAAGTAATTGTTAGGGATCAGAGGAAGAAGTGGCTTGAGGAACTCAGTGAGTAACAATATTGGCCAGGTAGAGAAGAAAGCAAGAGGTACATTATGACCCCAGTATCTGTGGAACAGATGTATGCAATTTCACTTAACTGCATCTGGGGAAAAAAAATAGAATTGCGCTTGAGGACCAGAAATGCCTAGAGAAGTGTTCTCTGTAGACCTTTCTAGTTCTTCCAGCAGGATTCTATGGTATGCTTTGGGGTGGACATAGTTCATTTCAATAGGGTTTCCTATTATCCGTGGTTTCATGTTTCTGTGGTAAGTCCAGGAATACGGATACAGGGTTATACTGTTTATTAAATTAAGCCTCTAGACTAGGAGATTGTGGAGAATGCAATAAATTTGGAAATAAAACACAATAATTTGCAATTTAAGGAATGCCTGTGTGTTAGTAGACCCATCTGATGGGATTAGATAAATCTCACTCTGGAATATAATTTAAAGTTATTTCAAGATGCAGAATATTTTGGAATGAATTTTGAAAAGTTTTTACATTTTAAAGGAAAATAAAGCTTGTTGTCTTTTCAGTTTTTGATGACGAAGAAGAAAGCAAGTTGTCTTACACCGAGATTCATCAGGAATATAAAGTTTTGGTGAGCAGCTTACTTATGAGCACTTACTTTTTATTGAACTTTAAAGAAGTGTGTTATTTTGAAGTAGAAATACCTTGTGCATCTGTTGCCACATCTAATAGATTCCAAATATTTACATTATTATTAGCAATTTTCTCCAATAAGCAGGGACTATCAGTAATTAATACTGAATGGGACTAAGCCATTGTTCACTTTAACATAATATTTAACTGACCATTCTAGCAGGCTGCAGGAGAGGGAGATCAAATGGTTATCAGGGCCCTGCTGTTTTCCCTGCTGAAAGATTAATTGCTTTCTCCCTTTTTCTCCATCTACTTTTCATTTAATTTTGGCTGAAATGGGTTTTAAAGACGCTTTAAAAAAAGAAAGAAGGAAAATTTCACCTTAAATTATCAATAACCCTGTCAACCCAGACCCTGGTATTTCAAACTACAGAATTTCTAAGGTGTGTTATGTAGCCATCACTGTAGAGCAGGTAGCACTGAGGAATGACATTGCCATCAGCTTCAGAAACTGTTAAGAGGCTTATTACATTTCCCAACATTTGCCGTTATTCTTACCTTCAGCAATTTCTGGGATTGTGTTTTGGAGTTGCTTGACTACCATTTTTATATCTAGCTGAAAATGAGAAATTGAGTTCTGTCATCCTTTGGTTTTAGAATTCCAGATTACATTACCTATTAGCCTTCAAAACTTAGTAGAGAAGACTTGGATGGGCAGGGATGACAGTTGTGCCAGAACACAATTTTGGTACAAAATCCATCATTTTCTGCTACCCAGCTTTAATGTCCAATCCTGCTTTAAACCATGGTAACAATAAAATGATTGAGGGTAGCACAAAAGCTCTGGTAGCGCTTTGAATGTCTTAGCTGCTTCAGATCTGCCAGCTTGTGCTTTCTTGAAATATGCAGTACCTAGATTCCATATTATTTTTTTCACCAAAGCTGGTGTGATGAGAAGTGTGATATATGAATATCTTTTCCAGTGTCAACTCTTTAGTTTAACTAGCTAGTAGGGCATTGCTAAAAGATTGGGACCCAAGTCTGTAGAATATACATTTACATAAAATAAATAAATTTACATTTATATTTGCTAGGTTTTATTTCTATATGAAAATTTAGAAATAATTAGTAGGCTACACATTTCATAGAAGGCAAAGCCAGCCAATTAGTTTGTCATTGAAGTCATCTTAGATAAATTATGTATTAGTATATTCCGGCGTATAAGACGACTTTTGAGCACTCAAAAGTGCCCTCCAAAATTGACAGTCGTCTTATACGCCGGATACACTTTGCTTCACCTGCCTGCCTATCTCCTGCCTCTTCGCAAACGGAGCGAAGAGGCAGGAGATCGGGCAGGGGGTGAAGCAAAGTGCTCCTCCCTGCCACCCGCCCCCCCGCGCTTCCACCCCCCCTCCCGAAAGTCGCGGAACCGCGGCTTTGGGGGGGTGGCTAGGAAGCCCCCTCCTCCCCCCGCCCACTCCCCGTGCATCCAACCCCCTCCCTGAAAGCAGCGGAACCGCTGCTTTCAGGGAGTGGGGGGGCGGAGAATCCCCCTCCTCCCTTCCCCCGCCCACCCCCTGCTCATCCACCCCCCTCCCTGAAAGCAGCGGAACCGCTGCTTTCAGGGAGAGGGGGGCAGAGAATCCCCCTCCTCCCTTCCCCCCGCCCACCCCTCGCTCATCCACCCCTCTCCCTGAAAGCAGCGGAACCGCTGCTTTCAGGGAGTGGGGGGGCGGAGAATCCCCCTCCTCCCTTCCCCCGCCCACCCCCTGCTTATCCACCCTCCTCTGCTTTCAGGGAGTGGGGGGGTGGAGAATCCCCCTCCTCCCTTCCCCCGCCCACCCCCTGCTCATCCACCCCCCTCCCTGAAAGCAGCGGAACCGCTGCTTTCAGGGAGTGGGGGGGCGGAGAATCCCCCTCCTCCCTTCCCCCGCCCACCCCCTGCTCATCCACCCCCCTCCCTGAAAGCAGTGGAACCGCTGCTTTCAGGGAGTGGGGGGGCAGAGAATCCCCCTCCTCCCTTCCCCCGCCCACCCCCTGCTCATCCACCCCCCTCCCTGAAAGCCGCAGAAACGCGCTTTGAGGGAGGGGGGTGGCGGAGAAGCCCCCTCCTCCCTTCTCCCCGCCCACCCCCCGCTCATCCACCCCCGTCCCTGAAAGCAGCGGAACCGCTGCTTTGAGGGAGGGGGGTGGCGGAGAAGCCCCCTCCTCCCTGCTCCCCGCCCACCCCCCGCTCATCCACCCCCGTCCCTGAAAGCAGCGGAACCGCTGCTTTGAGGGAGGGGGGTGGCGGAGAAGCCCCCTCCTCCCTTCTCCCCGCCCACCCCCCGCTCATCCACCCCCTTCCCTGAAAGCAGCGGAACCGCTGCTTTCAGGGAGGGGGGTGGCGGAGAAGTCCCCTCCTCCCTTCCCCCTGCCCACTCCCCATGCATCCACTCCCCTCCCTGAAAGCCGCAGAAACGCCCTTTCAGGGAGGGGGGGTGGCGGAGAAGCCCCCTCCTCTCTTCCGGCTGCCTACTCCCCATGCATCCACCCCCCTCCCTGAAAGCCACAGAAACGCGCTTTGAGGGAGGGGGTGGCGGAGAAGCCCCCTCCTCCCTTCCCCCCACCCATCCCCCGCGCATCCACCCCCCCCTCCCGAAAGGGAGGGGGGCTTGGAAGCCCCCTACTCCCTGCCACCCTCCCACCCTCCGCCCAGCCACCCCCCTTCCCCAAAGGCTCGCTTTGGAGAGGGGGGTGGTGGCTTGGAAGCCCCTTCCCCCCTGCCACCCTCCGCCCAGCCTCCCCCCTTCCCCAAAGCCCTGTTTGGCCACACAGCCTGCGGATCCCCCTCCTGCGCTCCCTCCTGGAAGGGAGCGCAGGAGGGGCATGCAGAGGCTGCGTGGCCAAACCGCGATTCGCCCCTTCTTCCCACATTCCTGGAAGGTGGTGAGAAGGGGCGAACGTGCCCCTTTTGGGCGCACAGCCTCCGCATCCTCCTCCTGCGCTCCCTCCTGGAAGTGAGCGCAGGAGGGGCATGCGGGGGCTATGCGTTGGAAGAGGGGGTCGTCTTATAGGGCGAATATATCACAAACTCTGCATTTTACCTTAAAAATTGGGGGGGTCTTCTTATACGCCGGGTCGTCTTATACCCCGGAATATACGGTAATTTGCACTGCAGCCCAGGTTGTTCCAAACAGTCATTCATTTTCAGATATAATTAATTTGCAATACTGTGAAAATATACAAGAAAATCTAGGGATTCTTTTGCTCTGGTGTTTCTTTTTTCATGAACGCTGTCACACACACACAACACAATAATGGGTTCAGCATTTCATAGTTTTTTTAACAAAACCACAGTGATTTTTGCCTTTAAGCCCTTTGTGGTTTACCTTCCTTCTGTACTTTTAATATTGCAGTACATCACTGCCTGAATGTTTACTTTCATGCATCATGGCCTGAACAGTCTGAAAGTCTAAAGCAGTGTTTCCCAAATTTTGACCTTCTAGATGTTTTAGAATTCAGCTGCCAGAATTCCAGACTGTTGACCAAGCTGGCTGGGGCTTCTGGGAATCGGAAGTCTAAAATAGCTGGAGGACCAGAGTTTGAGAGCTACTGGTCTAAATCAATTCCATACTTTCTGCCTAGTTGCCCCTTATACTTAGAACTGCCTCTTAACATACCCATGTAGTGCCACCTTCCTTCATTCCAGTCTCTCCTGAAAACTCACCTTTCTCATGCTGCTTTTGGCAGTGCAGTTTCCTGGTTCTCCTTCTCTGTTATGGCTGAATTTAAGTGTAAAAAATCATACAGCCTTCTCCTGCTTACCCCATGTCCATTTCCTTCTTATCTTTCTACCATGTTGAATTGTAGATTGTAAGCCCCTGTCCTCTTCTATTTTGTAAAGTTTCTTGCACATACAGGATGGTATATAAATCCTATTTTTTGTTATTGAGAAATCAAGAAAAATGATAGTAGCAAACTAAGTGAACATGTTATTTGTGGTCTCTGTGACTCAAATAAATGGGGTTATGCCTGTGTAATGCATAATTCAGAAACTTCTAGAGTAGATACATAAACTTTTTTGGTAGTAGCCCAGCCCACCCTCAGCACCACTATATACCACCATCCTTCCCACCTAAGCCCTCGGTTCCTTTTTGTCTGCTGCTGCAGCCTCATTGATAGGAAGATGTCTAGAGTTTTTGATACCTCTGGGTTGAATCTTGCATTGGCTTCTCAGACTTTGCTTTCGTTTTCCCTTTGGCTTTGGTTGTCTGTCAGCTTTGTTTACTGACTCGATGTTGGCTTGTTTGACAATTCTCTAGGTGGTGTTGGTGGTTCAGGCCACACTTACCCTTCAGGATTACTCATTCCACTGATTTTGTTTTTAAAAATGTGTCACCTGTGGTACTAAAATCCCAGAGAAGAATGGTCACTCGAAGTGCCTCCTTTGCCTTGGTGAAGCTCATGTGGTGTCTACTTGTATTCATTGTAGAGCTTTCAAGCAAGGTGCCACAGGGATTTGAGATGCAAGGACCTGTTACATGGCCATCTGTGCCAGCTAAGAGACTTCGTCTTGTCCTTCATGGTTGGCCAGAATGGATTCCTCTGCCTCTAAAGACTCTGATTTAGTGTCTGTACCTGCCTCAGGATCATTGTTATGTCTTGTTGTGAAGTGCTCCCTGGCAGAATTGTTGGCTGTACCTAGACTCAAATCCAACAGCTACTGTATCACTGCTGAACCCAATGGGTTGACTCTGGATAGAGTGCCTATCACACCTGGCTGCTCTCTTGAAATGGAGATGGAGTCACTGATTAAACAGTGCAAGCATAAGAAGAAGAAAGAGGACCAAGGAGAAAGACCATCAGGCTTCAGACAGTATCTTTGCATATGGCCTCTAAGGTTATCCCTCTAGCCCAGCAGCCTTTGACTTCTCCCTACTATGACTGAAGCTGGCTCTGCGAGGTCTCCACAATAGTCTTTTCGTACTCAGCCAATGGACCATGTCGTATCTCTTCCAGCTCAGGAGTCTCAGTCTCAACCCGCTCAGTCACCTCCTAACAGGATCTCACTAACTGATCAACCAGTGGCTTTTGTGTCTTCGTCTTGTGGGAAGCATTCTTTTCCATCTTGACATCACCGACTTTTGTCCTCATCAAGTTCTTCCTCTTCTGCATTGGAATCTGAATCAGAGTTGCCTGTGGGTACCAATTGAGAAGTCCCCACCTACCTTTTTGGGAGAATGTGATCCAGCTTCTCCTGTGGATGAGCGGAGCTGGATGGCGGGCATTCATTGATTAGATTAGATAATTAGAATGGCCAAATCACTGGATCTGGCAGTGAACCAACCAGAAAATCGAAGACCATCTGTTTCACTTGGTCCAGACCCAGGCACCAGTGCCTGCCTCCCTGCCTATGTTCCCTTACCTTCTTCAGGTTACATGGAAGTCTTGGATAACACCATCATCTGTTCCCTCTACTTCAAAAAAAATAAATGATTGCCTTATATAAGATGGTCGATATGGGGATTGAGCGGCTTGGACAGCATCACTAGCCCAACTCCATTATTGTTGAGGTGGCCCAATCTAGGGCATCTCACAAGTATATTCAGTGCCTGCTGACAAGGAGGGAAAGAAGCTGGACTCCATGGGAAGAAAAGTTTTATTCCCCTGCTGCCCTTGTCTGTAAAATGGCCAACTGAGCTGCTTGTATGGGGGCATATCAACAGTTGTTGTGGGAGAAGATGACCCCTTTTCTTAACAAGCTGAATGAAGAGGATTGCAGAGTTACCGCCTTGCTGAAATCAAAGGCTCGAAGTTGGCAGCTCAGCAGATTACTACATTTTGTCATGTATCAGACTGTGTGGGTAAAACTCTTGTGAATGTGGTGGCTCTTAAAAGGCACACTTGGCTGTGCTCCTCTGACCTTTCCAATTAGGTGTGTACCACAGTTAAAGAACTTCCATTTGATGAACAGGGTCTCTTCAGCACTGAAACCAACACTAAACTTTAGTGCACACACAAAATGTGGTTGACAGTGAGGAAGTTTGGGTTTAATCCTCTGCAGCAAGCCTTCTCGAAAACAAGGTCCTCTTTGTACAGATACGGTTCTGTGTTGAGATGACAGTACAGTCCTGCAGGGTTCGGTCACAATGCTCTGCCCCATTTTTGTCCTCTTCTGTATCCAAATAGGGTACTGTGATTTCTAAGTTTAGACCTCAACATCTTAAAAACAGGCAGCATGATTCTTCTAGACATCACCTTTGATTTTCTGGAGGTTGATGGCCTTGTTAATAATGTGCCATCAGACTCTACACTGCTGTTCCACAACAGGCTTGAGAAATTCCACCATGCTTGCGCCTCCATCATCTCAGATTTGTGGGCCCTCAACATCATCTAAAATTACACCATCAGATTTCAGGAAATGCCTCCTTTGGGAGTGTTTAGTGTAATCTCTTTGGTGCCTGAGCTTCTGCAGGAGGTGAAGATGTTATTGCACAAAGATGCAATTAAGCCTGTTCTTCTCTCCCAGCTCCATCAGGGGTTCTTTTCATGATATTTCATTGTAACTAAGAAGGACTGGGGTCTGCATCCTATCCTGGATCTCTGAGACATCAGCACTTGCATCAAACTGAAGTGCTTCAGGATGATAATAATAAATGTCATCCTTCCCCTGCTGCAGGAGGGCGATTGGTTCATCATGCTGGACTTGAAGGATGCCTGTTTCCACATTTTGGTTCATCCATCTCACAGACAATTTCTCTGTTTTGCAGTGGGAAGGCATGTGTACAGGTTTTGAGTCCTGCCCCTTCGGCTTCTATACTGCTCCATGAAATGCATGGTGGTGGTGGCTGCTTGGCTTCCGCAGCAAGGACTTATCCTCTCTCCCTATATCAAGGACTGGCTGGCAGTGTTTCCCATGAGGAAGCAACTTCTTTCTGACATCGAATTTAGCTTGTGACTTCTGAACACATCAGGTCTAGTGTTGAATAAGGAAAAATCGCATCTGGAGCCTACTCAACAGAAAAGATTAATTGAAGCTATCATAGACTCTTGTGCCCAGGCAGCTTTTCTTCCTGATGACTAGTATCAATCCTTTTGACAATCCCCTCTTCGATATCTAAAATACGGGAGAATCAGAGCCAAGGATATACAAGTCCTGTTAGGCTACATGGCATTGACTACATCAGTTACACAGCATGAAAGATTTCAAATGCGGCCTCTGCAGTATAGTACCTCTCCCAATTCAATCCCCTTTTGGACTCTCTAAGGTTGTGGCTCGCAATACCAAGGATCATTCAGTGATTGCTGAGATGGATGTTCCACCCTGGTGTGTTGAGAGCAGTTTTCCAGAGTTGGGGGACTCTATAGATGGGGAACAGACAGTGCGAGACATTTTGCTCTAGGACTTGTCGAGGGATGTCACATGGTGATGCCTGTGTGTTTCACTGGGAGATGCTGCCATGTCCGCTTTTCCTCTATTTCCCCCTGTCATCATAGTGATCACAAAACTTCATCGAGACATGGCAAACTAGGGATGTGAAGATTATTTGGAGCTCTTTGCTAAACATGAAGTGTGCTTTGAAGTTTGCTTACTTGTGGCATTTACATTTCTCTTTATAAGCTGAGAAATTTTCCAGCTGCTCACCCAGGTGTATTTGTAAATGCTTCATCTGCAAAATAAATAATGGGCTGCACTTCAGTGAAAAATTTGATGTTCAGGACATTTTAATAAGTAATAAAAGTACCGGGCGTCGGCCATTCATTTTAAATTGTGTGAGTCTCTTTCCAGGCAATTTGAATTACTCCACTGTGTCTAAACATAAATGTAGGTCATCCCCCCCTTCTTAGACCCTGTAGAAAGGAAAGATAACTGAGTTTTTTATGGCCCTCTCCAGTCACCACCAAAAGAGACTGGTGGAAGGTTGCATAGGGTATGTGAAAATTGCCAGGGGAGCTAGTCATGCAGGCTAATCTGCTTTCTCTTTTTCTTTCTGTTGTGCTCTTCACACATGCTCAGTAAGTGATTCTGGAGACAGCTGTTTACCTTGCCCATTGTTCCTGTCATAAGCATACACAGCTATAGTAGGATCACCTAGATAACTTGATATTCCCCATTTTAATTGTGTCTCAGTCAAGACAATTTTAATTACTCCACTTGGCTGCAGGGGGAGGGGTGGGACACAGGCCATCCTTCCTTGTTAGACACTGCGAACAGAGCTGTACAGTTCACAACACAAACTGCAAGAAGAGTTAGGGAGGGGAAAGACAGCTGATTGCTTTGTAGCCCTGGTTTTTTTGAAAATTTGTCAGTTATGGTTCAGCTTCTCTGTGAGGTGTGACCCAGTTGAAAATATCTTGCATTCCATGGAGGGAAGAAAAATAAATGTTTCCCACCCCCTTCAGGTATGGGAAGAATAATGTAAGATTTTACATCACTAAGGCAAACTGCCTTCTGATCACCCCTGGTGGTCAAGATAACCCTGGTTCACTCCTCTTCTTCTGTCTCAAGGCATATACCCCAGGTGTCTGTATTGTCCTGATCTTCAGACACTATACTGAGGAAGAGTCAGACTCACTTTTTGAAGTGTGTGCAATTTCCAGTATTCATTTGGTGTATGAACTAGCTAAGAATGACCCTCCAGCCTGTATCTGTAGCCATTCCACAAGGGCTACAGCTTCATCATCTTCCTTTTTTGCTGGGGTGCCTATTGAGGATATATGTCTATAAGGCAGCTACTTAGTTGCAGCCTCTGACATTTATTTCCCACTACAGAATAGATGCAAGATCCTGAGCTTACACTGCCTTTGGGAGAGCTGTATTGTATTCTTGTATTACCTATTATGTATACAGTGGGGGTGTTACCTTTCCTTCTGACATGATACTCCCTCCTCCTGTGGTTAGTAATTTGTTAGTCTCCCAATTGTGTGAGTCACAGAGACCATGAAGAAAAAGAGGTTGCATACCTGTAACTTTGATTCTTCGAGAAGTCATCTGTGAACTCACACAACCCTGCTCATCCTCCCCTCAGGTGTGTCCTGTCTGTCCTTAGTTCATTGAGCTGCTGTATCAGCGTCCCTGGAAGTGAGGGTTTAGGCAGGAAGGGCACAATATAGTCACACTGAGGTTGGGTGGGGCTACTGTCAAAATGTATGTAACTATTCTAGAATGTTCCGAAAGATGCACTGCACAGCACAGATAACCCATTTGTGTGAGTTCACAAATGACCACTCAAAGAACCAGTTACATTTGTGCAACCTGTTCTTTTATATAATAACAATTGCATTTAAATTTTGTGACTGATTTCTATATTTATGAGCAGAAGGCATGACTATTTATTTATGACAATTTATAGCCTACTCTTTTGCCAAGGTTGTAGAGAATTCTTGATGGAGGATTGTAAGAGGATTATTTTTATTGTTATTTTGTAGGTTGAAAAGCTATTAGAGAGTTACCTTAAAGAAGTTGGAATTAATGAAGATAAATTCCAGGAAGCTTGCATGTCTCCTCTTGCCAAGACTCGTACCTCACAGGTAGATATTCTTTTAACAAATTAACAGTAGCTCTTGAAATATATGGTTAAGTTCCCCTCCATATTTTTGTGTGTATGTACATTAAATAGCTTCATTCAGAATGCACACTTTCAGAACACATAACCACATAAATGCAACATCATATGTCTGAAGCTTATGGGCTTTCATCCTAAACCTTACAATTAAGCACAGATATTTTAAACACTACCTAGTAAATATTTTAAAAACTACCTAGTGTAGGTAGAGAACCAGTGTGTAATTATGGAGATTTTCACACGGGCTATATATCCTGTGGCAGGAACAGAACAGGGTCGGGAAAGGTTTTCCCTTTCGGATGACGGGGAAATGACATAACAAGTTTCTTTTGGTTGGGTTCAGTTGAACTTGGGAAAAAAAGGTGGAATTCAAAGACATAACCATGTTAGTCTCAAATAGCAGTGTGCAAAGTAATCTTGTAGCATCTTTTTGGCTAATTGAGAGAAAGAAGTTGTAGTGTAAGCTTTCGTAGACTTAGTCTATTCCCTCAGTTCCATGCATCTGAGGAAGTAGACTAAGTCTACAAAAGCTTATGCTACAAATTCTTTCTTTCAGTCTCAAAGGTGCTACAAGATCCCTTTGCATATTGGGGAGGGGAAAGCACATAGATGCAAGGTGATGAATTAGTGTGGTATTGCCATGCTCTTTGTTTTCAGCTGAACTGCCAATTAATACAGGAATTTGCACAGTTGGGTGAATGTGCATGTAACAGTAAATCATAATATAGAGTCACATGCATAAATAGGAAAGTGCCCACAGAAAGCAGTGGGTTTGAGCACTCTAATTTTCCCCCTCAATCACAGCCAGGTGTAGGTTAGAAACAGAATTCAGTTCTCGTTATATTTCACAGGCTCCTGACTTACTGCATCTGAAACAGCAATTGTAGTTTAAAATAAGTAGTTAGCTAAAATAAATCATAAAAGCAATGCAGGGTTTAAAGTTGGTTTGTTTCTTTTATTGATAAATATTCACCTGATTTGATTCTGAAGCCCTTCTCAATAAATTTACATTATTGCAATAATGTTGGATTTGAGCCTATTTTGAATTGATCAGAGTGTGAATTTGTTGACATTGTAAGATTTAACACTTCTCTCATGCAGGCCATTTTGCAGCCAGTACTGGCAGCAGAAGACTTCAGATTGTTTAAAGAGATGATGGTCCAGAAAAACATTGAAATGCAGTTGCAAGCCATTAGAATAATCCAAGAAAGAAATGGTAAGAAATGGTCAATGAAAAGTTTTCATCTCATCATTTCATTTGTTACAAAGATACCTTGTTTCAGGTTTTTAATGGGACATGGAACTCAATGGACTGTGAGCAAAAATGTAAAATGAAAGAGTTCCATTAAAGAGGCAGAATACATAGGGCCATGAAGGTAGAAATTAGGCTGCCGGACTTACCGGGCCGCTATTTGCGTTCTGAAGAGTGCCCACTTCCCCCACATCGGTAGCATGGCCATTGCCATGCCAGGCATCTTCTCCCCATCAGGTCTTGTGGCTTGGGAAGAAGACTAGAGTGGCAGCCAATCAGCTTGAAGCCTGGGTTTGAGTTGATTGGCTGGGTGCACTCACCTGGTAGCCAGTCAGCTGCAAGCTTTTGGCTGATAGCTGATTGGCCAGGGAGGGAAGCCTCCTCTCATGCTGAAGGCTTCCCTCTGGTCCTGTGACCTAACTCCATCAGGCCTGGGCCCAGAAGCAAGTGAAAGGTCCTCCCTCCAGCCCAACTGCCACCACCTTGTCCTTGGAGGGAGAGAAGAAGAGGCAGGCAGAACTCCATCAAGCCTGAGCCCAGAAGTGGGTGAAAGGCCCCCCCTTAATCCCAACTGCTACTGCCCTGCCCTTGGAGGGAGAGAAGAACAGCGGTTATCTGCTGGGTTTAATCCCTACCCCCACTGCCATTCCCTTTTCCTTGTATGTCATGTCTTATTTAGATTGTAAACCTGAGGGCAGGGAACTGTTAAATTGATGATTTGTAAGCCGCTCTGATAGCCTTTGTGGCTGAAGAGCGGGGTATAAATACAATAAATAAATAAAAATAAATAAGTATAAATTCCCAGTTGCCTTGCTACACTCCTCAATTGCTCTCTTTGAGCTGACCCACCCACCCTTTGGGCATTGGTGGTTTTATATGTTGCATGTTTTTTCTTCAGTTGTCACAACTTTGGGTGTGGTTGGGATGAGTCCTGGATCCAAGGACATTGGTCCTGGGGGTCTCCATCACTGATAGGTCATGGAGATCCCCTCCTAGGGAACAGGGGGCATTGGCTGGGAGGACATGCCATCTTGGGGCATGCACCTTCCAGGGTGCCCCCTTTGGGGGTGGAGGAGGTTGGACAGCAGGCACTGGGCCAGCAGGGACCCCTCCCCTTCTGGTATTCATTTGTCGACATGTGGGCCAACAGCTGGTTCATCGACCAACAGGTGGGTTGGTCGATGCCTGGATCCAGACCCATGTGTTTGTGCCAACTTACTGCAGCTGTCATCAATAAAGCTGTGGCCCTTTATTGCCAAAATGTTAATTTATGTCTGGTTATTTACTGGAGGGGGTTGGGCATCTCACTTGGACACATAAAAAGAAAAAAAATGAAAAGACAAGGGGGAGTCAAGGAGGGCAGCATAACACCAGAAGAAGAAGGCATACTCAAAGGGTTCTGTCCATTAACTGTCCCATGAAGTGGCTAAAATGATTTCTTCCTGGATGGTTTTTTCCCTCTTCCTCCTGTTGCAGCTGCTAGTCTTTAGATGGATAGCTTGAAAGAGAAAGAAGCTGAAATATATTCTGCTGCATCTAAGTTGCTATTCAACAGGAGCACATGGGATGAGTTGAGTAATAATTATTGAGCATGCTCCATTTCCCTGAAGAGGCTGGCCTAGCAAACATTTGGAAAAGAAGAAGAGGGATGGAGTTGAAAAGGGGATGAACTACTCATTTCATGGGCTTCGAATGGAACAATACACATTCATTAAAAAAAAAAAAACTTTCTGTGTGATTTGTCCCATGCTTCTTTCAAACTGACGATAAAACTATCTGTAGAGGTTTGAATTTCCAAGCTCTCTATTTCTGTGTCTATGTACCAGGATTTCTGGTGAGAGAGGCCCTCTGTTTTTCACAAATTTAGAGAAGACCCATAGCAATCACATGAAATGAGTTACTTTCAAAAATATGCTTTGAATTTTCTGCACAAATGCCCCATGTTGGATTTAAAAAATGATGTCAGACAGAGAACAGTTTGGCCTTCATCTGTAGAAGACTGCCTCTCATCCTCCTCTATCCCAATATTATCTTTTTTTTCTTGCACAGGTGTTCTACCTGACTGTTTGACTGATGGGTCTGATGAATACACTGAAATTGAAGAAGAAGAAATGAAAATACTAAGGGAGGTTCTTAGGTAAAATAAGATTTCTGTTTGATTTCTGTCTGGATTTGACTACAAACATCTCTCGAAAAGGCATAGCACATGATGGCAAGGACTTACAGAATGCTTGGTTATTAACAGATACTCAGTATATCTGACTACTGTGCTGATGCTGCAGGCAATTAACCACCCAATTGGGCTTGAGTGGCACTGGGGTGGATTTGTGGGCATGTCATTTTCCAGACACAACACTCCCCAGTTCCAATGATTGAGAAGAAACTTTCTTCTCCTGTATTAAATGAAAAACATAATACATGTTTGAATGGTGGGTTCAACTTTTTTTCTTTAGGCATTGTAGTCAAGGAGCTCTTTCTGCATGTTTACAAGAAGACGCAAGAAGTGTCAGGCCTTCCTTTTTTAATTGTTTGTTTCTGAACGCATACTTAGACTGGGTGTAAGGCTTTAATGTGTATAATGTCTATTGATAATCCAGATCCAGCTTATCCTTGGATATTTGGAAGAAGATTACAAGCAGAAGGCTACTTTTTCACCCTGTTTTCCCTGAACAGCCTCTCGTTTATGTTGGAATTATTCTGAATAGTGCAAGGTGTGGTTGGGATTCCTGAAAGCTAGTTAGAGGAACCTTTTCCCCTAGTCTCTTTCCCCTAGCCACAGCCTACCTCATTCAGAAGGGCTCCCAACCTTCAGGAGAAGCTTTTGGGGTTGAGTTGTCAGAGGAAAAAGAGGGTGAGAATTCACCTTCTGCTGACTCTTTACATCAATGCTTTTTTTGGATCCCATGTAAAAAGCTTATTTCTACAGATAAAATCGTAAGTCTGTAAATGTGAAAGAGAGGCAGAGAAATTTCAGATTAACATCAAATTTGTATCTAAATGTTTCTTTTATTTGGCTGAACTTGTGTTCAACTTTGAATCTTGTCCAAATGATTAAGTATTTCTTCAGCGACAAAACATTCATAATTTCTATGTAGTGTTTTTCTGATTTGACCAGACTTTTTCATTGAGTTGGTATATTGAAAAAATTGAGGAATACATTCTGGTAATTTTGGCTGCTTGACAGATTTAGCCATATATAGATTGCAGTCTTCTGTGCACTTATTTGAGTAAATTTCATTGAGTTGAAGAGACTTTACTTTTGAGTAAGATTGCATAGGTTTGGGCTTGAAACTTTTCTTTTCTAGTCTGCATCTGTCTTGTATATGGTGCTATAGCCATATGCAGAATAGAGGATGAGCCACTGTTGGAGACGATTTCTCCATCAACAGTATATTTAGTTATCTCTCTGAAAAATGTACATGGTTATAACCCCTGTCTCCAAATTGCCCTTGAAACCCCATTTTTTCATAAGGTCTTTTGACCCTCTCCCCTTTGATTCCTCCCCCCCCCCTTAAGTGTAATAAATATTAGGTACCTTTGGCAATATTAGATTCTCTGGGTGGGCAAGGAGGAGCAATCCATGTACAGTTGTCCCTCCACATTCGCGAACTTGACATTCGCGGTTTTGATTATTCGCGGTTTTGGGAGGGCCCCCCGGGCCCCCCCAAAACCGCGACACGGGGCCTCCGGAGGCCCTGTGAAAGCACTGGGAGGGAGCGGGGAGGCCTCCACGGGGCCTTTGGAGACCCTCCGGAGGCCCCGCGAAGGCCTTGGGAGGGAGGGGGGAGGGCCGGGGACGCCTCCATGGGGCCTCCGGAGGCCCATGAAGGCCTGGGGAGGGGTGGGGAAGGCCGGGGAGGCCCCATGAAGGCCTGGGGAAGGGCTGGAGAGGGCTGGGGAGGCGATCATGGGGCCGGGGAGGCCTCCATGGGGCCTCTGGAGACGCTCCGGAGGCCCCATGCAGGCCTGGGGAAGGGCTGGGGAGGGCCGGGGAAGCCTCCATGGGGCCTCCGGAGACGCTCCGGAGGCCCCATGCAGGCCCGGGGGAGGGCTGGGGAGGGCCGGGGAGGCCTCCATGGGGCCTCCGGAGACGCTCCGGAGGCCCCATGAAGGCCTGGGGAGGGGGTGGGGAGGGCCGGGGAGGCCTCCATGGGGCCTCCGGAGACGCTCCGGAGGCCCCATGCAGGCCCGGGGAAGAGGTGGGGAGGGCCGGGGAGGCCTCCATGGGGCCTCTGGAGCGTCTCCGGAGGCCCCATGCAGGCCCGGGGGAAGGCTGGAGAGGGCTGGGGAGGCCCCATGATGGCCTGGGGAAGGGCTGGGGAGGGCTGGGGAGGCCTCCATGGGGCCTCCGGAGACACTCTGGAGGTCCCATGCAGGCCCGGGGAAGGGCTGGGGAGGGCTGGGGAGGCCTCCATGGGGCCTCTGGAGACGCTCCGGAGGCCCCATGCAGGCCCGGGGGAGGGCTGGGGAGGCCCCATGATGGCCTGGGGAGGGCATGCGGATGGCTGGGGAGGCGCTCATGAGGCCTCCGGAGACGATCCGGAGGCACCATGAAGGCCTGGGGAGGGGGTGGGGAGGGCCAGGGAGGTGATCATGGGGCCTCTGGAGACGCTCCGGAAGCCCCATGAAGGCATGGGGAGGCGGGGGAAAGCGACTATAGGGCCTCCGGAGGCCCTGTTGTCACTTTGGAGGGGAAGGGGGTTGGCAATTGTTATTCGCGGATTTTTCACATTCGCGGGGTCTGGGGAACATAACCCCCGCGAATGTGAAGGGATGACTGTACTCTTGGGTTGTTCCTCATGGACCTGCTGACTAGGCAGGAGTCCAAGATTCTTCTTCTGTTACATTTGTTGACTTCATTTCCTTTCTTCTTTAGTTTTTTGTTTCCTGCCCTGCCAGCTAGAGATGTTCTTCCCTTCTGTTACACACATTAAATTAGATTAAGAATACATATTAAGGAATGGAGGAAAATTATAAAAAAGAGAAGGGCTACAGACAGTGAGGCGGACGAAGGGGATGCCACTATAGAGAAAAGAAAAGAAACTGCACCTGATCTGGTAACTGAGATTAGCTCACTGGCTGCTGCCCAGCAGATTGTGGGGCTAGAATATAATAAGATTGCCCCATAAGATAACCACTACCCAGCAAATATCTGGAGAAAAAGAGAATGGAGTATTAAGAAGAACTTTTATTACTTTGAGTGAAAGTGAGTCAGAGGGCTTGCTAGCGTTTCCTCTGTCACAGAAAAAGAAAAAGGAACAGTAAAAAGTTTGGCAGAAAAATGAGATAATTTAAAAATGATGAAACATAAGTTAATAATATTAAAGAAAAAGCCAGAGTAACTGAATTGGACAGAATTCAGGGTTCTATACAGGAGAAAACTTCATCAGTCACTTCAAGCCACCATGTTGGGAATGGAGTTTCCAAAATGGGTGGAGCACTTGCAGACAAAAACACCAGTCAGAATGGTGAAGTGAACAGAGTTTCTGCATGGTTGCAGCAGATATCTGGCATTTCAGAGGGAGGTCAGCAGAGGGGAATGGAATCCCACCACAATTCTGAAAACATAGCCTTCATTCATAGTGTATTTTAAAACACTTCTGATAAGCGTACTGCTGGCTTTGTAGTCCGCTTTGCTGAATCAACAACAAAGTAATGTTGCAGCTTATGATCAGCATCAATGCACAAATGATTAACAATTCATGATTAAAGAAACTGTAAGCAAAGAAATAAATTATATTTTAATGCCATGCAATGAATTCCAATTTAATGCAGTGGAACAAGTGTCAAATACAACTGCAGTGAATTGTAACTTAATGAATCACTTAATGCAAATTAATTTTAAAAACCTGATTCAATCACATGATTACAATTACAATGAATTATTCTAAAAATGAGTTTCAAAAATTGATGAATTCAGTATCGGACAGTAGAGAGGAAAGAGTGCAAGAACAAGGATAGGCGGGTCCAAAGATGGATCTGCATAGATGCACTTTGGAAATTCCCAAACAGAGCAGCTGGTGCATGTGCATCATTGATATAACATGGGTGTTAGGTGATGCGGAATAGTTCGCTTCTGCCATCAGTGCTGCTCACACTTCAGGTAAAGTAAACTGCCTGGCTCCTTCACAGAAATTTGGCAACTTGCCAAATGAGACAGTATTCTGTTGAACCTAAAGTATACCCCTTGATACTTTGTGGCCTTTTCACGAAGTCATGAAGGGAATTTACAACAGAAGATCCCTAAGGAGTATGACTGGGAAGCTGGGATGACTGTATGAAATTTTGAATGTTGCCTTTTCCCTAGCAGGTAGCTAAAGAACAGTGATTTACTGAATGTATCTGTTTTTCAGGAAGTCTAAGGAAGAATATGATCTAGAGCAAGAAAGGAAAAGAACTAAAGAGGTATGCTGAGTTTCAGTTGAAATTCTGTGTAATACCGTTACGCTTTTAAATAGGTCTGAAAAATTCTGTTTCAAACACAACTGCTTCTCAGCTGGCCTTACTAGATTAATAAAATAAGCAGCACTTTCTTGTCTGAAACACCATTTTCGGAATGGCACGGAGGATTAATCCACAAGCCCTAGGTTTATCCTGCATGCCAGCCTGACTATGCAGGAGTCCAAAGTTCTTTTTCAGTTATGTTTGTTAGGACCCCTGTCCTTCTCCAGCAGTTTTTCTTTTCCTGCCCTGTCAGCCTGATATTTTTATACTCTCCTCTGGTTTTCCTTAGTTAAATAAGATTTTTTAGGGATAATCAGATGGGGAAATTAAATAATAAGGATGACAGGGGGACCTTGACCAGGAGAAATTCAGAGGAGTTAAGAAATGCAGACTTGATGTGCATATTTCAAAGTTCAAGTGAAAGTGAATCAGAGGAAGTAAGATATTTGGGAGAGATTGCGGAGACTCGTAGCCCCAGAGAAGAGAGTAAACAACTGGGAGAAATGCCATCTCAAAGCTGAAAAAAGAATAAAAACAACACACAAATCTCAGAGAAACTGTTTGCGGATACTGGCTAAGACTGTGAAGGGCAAACAGCAGGACAACACCAAAGAGCAGGCTGCGGTAGTGGCCAAGCTTCCTAAACTGCCAAAACTGCCAAAAACAGGCTTCCCTTGTGCATGGCCATGGGAAAACCACTGCAGGAGCAGTGGAAATTCCCAAAGTGAGCTCCGGTTGCCATCTTGATCCTCATGGCTTCAGAGGAAGAGACAACAAGAAAAGGTACATTGCAGAAGCAGAGAAAATGCCCTTAATTTCTTCTGGCTGCCATCTTGTCTCAGGGGAATCGAAGTCAAGAGAGACATCAAAAATGCCATCCCTCTCTCCCTGTTGCCATTTTGACTCAGGGGAATCGACAGGAGATAACAGTCACAATGCCCTCCCTGTCTCCTGGCCGCCATCTTGAGTCAGGGAATTCAAAGTCAAGAGATGGAGCTACCAATTCATGACATAGGGAAAATAAAATGCCTACATAACAGAAGAGAAGGTTTGATAGAAGGTATGGTAGATCCAGTAATTATTCCTTTTGGGGAAACTATAATAGAGGGTTGGGATGACAAGACTTCAGACCTCAAAGACAACAGTGGCTTGGTCCCCGGGTTCAATATATTAGAGCGGGGGTATTCAATAGATAAGGTCAAGGACAGGGAGGTGGTCAGAACTCCAGAAAGGACAAACCGCAAGATTGACATGAGGTGGATACCAGTGGGAGGAAGGTTATTGCTTTTTGGTCTCTTGTGATCAGACGTAATAGCAGACAGTTGGGTGAAGCAAGTAGTAATGCAAGGTTACAAAATATTGTTCAACAAGAGGCCAAGAAGAAAATACATTCCTTCCCCCGTGTCCAAGGATATGAGAAAGCAGAAACTAGCGTTAGGGAAGGTAAATCAATTACTGGAGATCCAGGCAATAGAGGAAGTTCCAAAACACCACCAGCACCAAGGAGTTTATTCGACCTTCTTTATGGTACCAAAAAGCGGTGTGCCCTGTCTTGAACCTGAGGTATCTCAGTGAGTTTGTGAGATACTTCAGGTTCAAGATGGAGACGCTGCAAACAATTGCAGACAATTTAAGGGAAGGAGATCTAATGATCTCTGTGGATTTTGAAGGAGGCATACCTTCATATCCCAGTGGCAGAATTAGACAAAAAATATCTACGTTTCCACTACCAGAATGGCCACTATCAGTTCAGGGCGCTTCCATTCGGCTTAGCCTCGGCTCCTCGAGTCTTTACAAAGGTGCTGGTGCCTCTGATAGCATTTCTGAGAATAAGGGGAGTACAGTTGTATGCTTACTTAGACAATATTTTGATAAAGGTGAACAGTCAGGAAATTGACATTAACCATAACAACAATAGAGAAATACGGCTTCTTGAGAAATTTTGAGAAGAGTCCGTTGTGCCCAACTCACATTATGACTCATTTAGGGGCTGTAATAAACACGGAGTTGCTTTGCCTAACATTGTTGGAAGAGAGAAAGGTAAAATTAAAACAGGAAGTACAATACTTAACGTTAGCAAAATTAGTAGACCTAATGAAATTGGCAAAAGTAATGGGCATGCTAATATTGACAAAGCAGTTGGTACCATTGTGTTTTCATTCAAGAGGCCTGCAAACTTTACTAGTTCCATGTCAGGTGGAAATTGGACACAAGAGACATTTTCCAGTAAAGATGCCAAGCTAGTTGCAAAGGGAGTTAAAATGGTGGTTAAGAGATCAGAACTTAGATAGGGGAATGCCAGTAGCAAAACAACCTGTAGTTCAGTTGACCACAGATGCCAGCCTTACAAGGTAAGGAGCACACTGGAGAAATATCAGTTCAGGGAATATGGAATGTACGAGACAAGATGCACAACATAAACTATTTGGAATTGAAAGTGGTCCAATTCGTACTGATAGAACTGTCGTCACTAGTGACGGTTGATATGTCAGGCTGAGCCTATATTTGCAACCAAGGGGGTTTGAGATCAATCATGTTAATGATGGAAGCAAACAAATTACAGTTGTCTCTCCGTATCCATGGATTTGGTATCCACGGATTTAAGTATTCACGGCTTGAAAATATTCTTAAAAAAATAATAATCCAAAAAGCAAACCTTGATTTTGCCATCTTATATATTTTTAAATTATAAATTGTTTTATGTATTAGTTTTATTTGTTCTTTTAAATTGATATGGGTTTAATGGCTTTATGTGTTTTTAACTGATACGTATTTTAACTGACATTAGGTGTTGTGTGTTAGTCTGTTGTTCCCCGCCTTGATCCATGGGGAGAGGCGAGTAAGAAATCATCATCATCATTAATAATAATGTTTATGCAGTTCTTACAATGATCAACTAGAAAGAATATAGCTGTTCACAGTCCAGGGAGAGACCTAAGCAAGTTCCCAAGAAATAGGCTGCTGTGCTGACATCTCTTGTAATGCAGGTAGCTGTTGTTCCTCATACAAACTAGTTTCTTCTTGGAAACTGTCCACTTCTTTTCCGTTATGCTCCTGCAGGAAAAGTTCAGGAAACCCAGATGATACCACCCCCAGAGCATCCCCAGTTTCTCTTTCTTATGAGGGAATTGGTTTTGATGGCCTTTTGAGGGAGGATTGGCTCAGCCTAGTTGGTAAAAACTAATAACCTCAATGTTAGTAGATATCAAGCTAGGTTATCTTAATCCAGTAAGTTTGTGAGAACATAGAATCATAGAATTGTAGAGTTGGAAGAGACCACGAGGGCCATCCAGTCCAACCCCCTGCCACGCAGGAAATCTTGATCAAACCATCCCCGACAGATGGCAATCCAGCCTCTGTTTAAAGACCTCCAAGGAAGGAGACCCCACCACGCTCCCAGGGAGTGTGTTCCACTGCCGAACAGCTCTTACTGTCAAAAAGTTCCTCCTCATGTTGAGGTGGAATCTCTGTTCCTGGAGCTTGCACCCATTGCTCCGTGTTCCAGTCTCTGGAGCAGCAGAAAACAAGCCTGCTCCATCCTCAGCGTGACATCCCTTCAAATACTTAAACATAATTAAGTTCAATGAATATAGTTTGTTAAAAATCATTGTTAGTGTTTTCTTGACTGAAAAAAAATTGTTACGCATTTTGGTATATCTGTTACTTGAAATGCATTACTGAACATTGTCTGTTTCTTGAATGTCTAGTCACATGATAAACTGAGATCGTCTGATGGTGCACATAAATCTTCAGGACATCTGAGTGAAAGTGCAGGATCTAAAGCAGCTGCTAAGCTCACTACTAAACTATCTGCAGGTATGATTATTTGGAATTATCTAGTATACACAAATTAAAAATATACAATATGTTTTTTCTTATTTATGCTGCGACAGAAGGATTTGGATACTTCAGCTGAACTGATGCCCAGCATTATGTATTATATCCTTGAAAATGAAAATAGAAGCTCTTTGGACATTGTTACAGTAATTGATCAGATCCAAGTCCAAAGCAAAATCCACCAGCCCATTCATTCTTGGAAAAAATTAAGAGGGTATGATATGCTATTCCTGGCTGTTTAATTTTGAATGCATCACATATAAAAGAGAAATTTCCTGGATGTATAAAAAAAGTTTTATTCCTCATTTTAGGAATAAAAATGCAATTTTTCCCAGTGGAGAGACGCCGGAGGATCCTCTAGATCACTGGGTTAGCTCCACCCACTCACTCCTGGTAGGCAGGTAACAAAGGTCTTTGTGTCGGCCCCCTCCTCTGACATCATCCAGGGGAGCGACCCATCTCAGGCCAGTTGTTTCCTGCCTACCACTCCTGGAGGTCGTTTGTTCTCTTGCTCCTGGTGGCCACGTGTGGAGAACAATAGCGCGCGGCCATGATGGACTTGGCAAGGGAAGCTAAGAAGAACAAGACCAAGAATAAGGGATCCAAAAAGGGGGACAAGCCCCCCGCTGGCGTGATGGATCCCTTACTGGGCCAGGAGGACAAGCCCTCCGAACCAGTTTTTGATCTTCCCCTGCCCGCACCCCAGTCGTTGGATCTGGGACACGGGCAGGAAGCAGCCGCAACGGGAACCCTCCTGGAGGAGGAGGCGGGGACCGTCTCCGACACGGAGGAGACTGGCCGCGCTGCAGAGGCTGAGTCGGATTGGGAGGAGGCCGTGAGTAATTCTGGGGCCCCGATCCCGTCCCCCCAGGATAAGTCCAACACGCCTGCGTTGGCAGCCTGGGTCAAGGACTTGGTAACAAGGGAGACCCTGGGGGTGTTGGCCGCGGGTCTCACGCAGCCCGCTCTGCTCGGCTACTCTGGTCTCTGGCAAGGGGGGGGTTCGTCCCACGCGGCAGCAACCTTTCCGGTCGCCCTTCCCCAGGGCTGGCCGGCCTGGCCCCCCACCCTGGCCCACCCCATACTCCCTCCCACCGCGGAGGCGGCTGCTCAGGGGTGTCTCCCTTCGTCCCTCGCCGCGACCCCCCCATCGGGAGAAGGCTCGGCGCGTCCCAACCTGTCCTCCCCACCGCTCCAGACTGCGACGGCCCTTCCCTCCCTTCCCTTCCAACCCGCTCACTTTGGCCAGCCGCGGCAGCCGTTTTGTCCCGCCGAGTTGCACAAGCTCCAGGCCGATCCTGTGGAGCCTCAGCAGAAGCAGAAGCCCCCCAAACGCCCAGCCAGTTTAAAAAAGCCGCGCAAAGCGGCGACGCGGTCTGGAGCGCCTAAGCGTGCGCGCACGCTCATCGCGCGGCTAGCTGGGAAGGGGGCTGGGCTCCGCAGGGGAGGGAAGGCGGCTGCGAAATCCCGGCGCGGAGAAGACTCGGATCCGGAGGAGGGCACAAGCGCGTCAGGGAGGGCGTCCGCGGGTGCCCCGCCGCCGAGGAAGAGAGGGAGACACGCGAGGGAGGAAGAGGAGGAGAGTTGGGGGGAGGATGAAGAGGAGACGGTCTGGGCCTCTGGCTCAGAAGCTGAGGCTGTGCCCAGGCGGACTGGGGTCGCAGAGGACGTAGAGGACGGACAGTCCCAGGTCCTCTCAGCAGAAGAAGGGGAGATATCTGCAGAGGAGGATCCGCTCGAGGATGCTGCCTCAGGTCAGGAGGAGGACGAATTTTCAGCAGAAGAGGGAGCGGGCGCAGAACCCCCCCGCTCTTCCGCCCGGCTGTTTAAAATTGAGGACCTTCCCACCCTATTCACGAAAACCGTGAAGACTATGGGCTTATCCCTGGTGCAGGAGCAGGACCAACAGCTTGATCCTGATTTGCCAAAGATGTCTGCAGAATTTTTCCCGGCATCTACGCCAGCAACCTTGGAAATGCCGGTGCCAGCTAACATTATGCAAGTATTAAGGGATGAGTGGGCCGCTCCTGCAGCTAATAAGTCTCAACCTGCTCTAGCAAAAAAGCTATATGCCTTACCGAAGAAGGTCAGGACCAAGCTTCAAGTGCCTCTGATCGACGCGCCGGTTTCCGCGTTGGTTTCTTCCGCAATCTTTTGTAAAGATGGGGAAGATACACTCAAGGTTCCTGAGGATAGACGTAAGGATTCTGCGCTCAAGAGAGCTCACGAGGCACTATCACTGGCTATAAGGGCTTCGATCACAGCTACGATGGTGGCCAGGGCCTCCCTGCAGTGGACACGAGACTTACTGAAGGACACTCCCAGATCTTCCACCAAGCTTCGACAGGGCCTCAATAAGATTTCTCGTGCTTCGGCCTTTCTTGCAGATAGCTCCCTGGACGCAGTCCAATTTTCGGCCAGGGCCCAGGCGGCAACAATTGCTGCAAGGCGTCTTCTGTGGCTCAAGAGCTGGCAAGCTGACTTCAAATCCAAGCAGAACCTGGTTTTTTCTCCCTTTTTAGGTGAGAAGTTGTTTGGCGAATCCTTGGAACCAGTGCTGGTGGAGGGGAAGGACAAGAAGAAGGCCCTCATCTCATCCAAAAGGAGAGAAGAGAGGAGACCAACTAAGGGTTATCGTTCCTTTCGTCCCTACCGGTCCCAACCCAGCCCTGTCACCCCCACCACCTCTTCTAATTTCCAGCAGCGGGACAGCAGAAATTTCAGACAAAGGTGGGGTGACAATAAGGCCCACCGCAGACACCAACCGGGATCGTCGTCCCGGCCTTATCAGCCAGCCAACTCTAAACCACACTCCAAACACCAACAGGCATGACTCGGAGTTCCAAGTCGGGGGCAGGCTTCAGGCGTTCATCGCCTCTTGGGAGAACTCAACAACGGACAAGTGGGTGTTACGAACGGTGCGACAAGGATACCACATAGAGTTTTCCAACCTGCCCCCCCGACGTTTTATCCCTACCCCACGTTCCAGGGACAAAGCCAAACATCGGCTGATGTTACAAGCCATCTCTCATCTGCTCTCCTTAGGTGCCATAGAGGAGGTCCCGAGTGTCCATCGGACCCACGGCTGCTACTCCAACATTTTCCTGGTGCCCAAGAAGAATGGCTCCTGGAGGGCAATCTTAAATCTAAGGAACCTCAACAAGTTTGTGCGTCAGCGCAGGTTTCGGATGGAAACCTTACGTCACATTCTGGAAGCCCTACGCCCCGGGGACTTTTTGGCTTCCTTGGACCTACAGGATGCCTATCTCCACGTGCCTATTTTTCCTCCACATCGTCGTTTCCTGCGCTTTGCCTACGACAAGCGGCACTACCAGTACAGGGCCCTTCCCTTTGGTCTGTCCTCAGCACCAAGAGTCTTCACAAAGATCATGGTGGCCTTGGTCGCCTGCTGGAGACGGAGTGGCCTTCATGTCTACCCGTACCTGGACGACCTTCTGATTCGGTCCACAACGGAGGCAAAGGCGAGGATGGATGTCCAACGGGTCCTCACCTCTCTACAGGAACATGGCTTTCTGGTCAACCTGGAGAAGAGCTCCCTGGTACCAAATACAAGAATTCAGCATCTGGGAGCGATCCTGGACACCGGCTCAGGGAAAATCTCCCTGCCACGGGAAAGAGTACTAGCACTACGACAAGTGCTCCTCCGGGTTCTGAGGGCACCGAAATCAGATATAATGTTGTTAGCAAAGCTACAGGGCCTGATGGTGGCGGCCATAGAGAGTGTTCCCTGGGCACGTTTTCATGCGAGGCCTTTGCAGTGGCTACTTCTTCCTTGGCAACACGAGATATCCCTACAAAGACACACGAGGATTGTAGTACCACAGGATGTGAAACAGGCTCTGCAATGGTGGAGGTCCAGCGCAGTCCTGCGGGGTCGCCACATATGGCTACCTCAGAGGATTCAGATCACCACGGACGCCAGCCTCCGAGGCTGGGGGGCGCATTGTGCGGAGGCCATCGCTCAGGGAAGATGGTCGCAGGAGGAGTCCCAACACAGCATCAATTGGCTGGAGCTTCGAGCAGTACGCCTGGCCCTACAGAGTTTCAAGAAGCAGGTTTTCAACCAGGCAGTCCTCATCAGAACAGACAACACCACGACGAAGGCCCACATAAATCGCCAAGGAGGAACGCGATCCCGACTACTAATGAGGGAGTCCACACTGTTGTTCAATTGGGTCGAGAGAAATCTACTCTCCATAGAGGCGGAGCATCTACAGGGAGCACTCAACTCCAAAGCAGATTGGCTCAGCAGGACAGATGTAGACCAGGGAGAGTGGAGCCTGCATCCGGAGGTCTTCGGCCTCATCTGCCAGGAACTGGGCAGTCCTTGCATGGACCTGTTCGCATCCCCAGTGAACACCAAGCTCCCTCGCTTTTTGTCCAGATTCAGAACAGAGGGGGCCGAGGGGATGGACGCCCTCACGTTCCCATGGCCCCCCGGGCTGCTTTACGCATTTCCACCCATACCACTGTTGGCCAGGGTGCTCAGGCGGATACGAACAGTGGAAGCAGAGATCATCCTAGTAGCCCCAGCGTGGCCCAGGAGGGCATGGTACTCAGAGATCCTATCCATGGCAGTGTCAGAGCTTCCTCTTCCGACTCGCCCAGACCTTCTTTCCCAGGGCAGGGTACATCACCCAGATCCAGACTGGCTACAGCTCCGCGCCTGGAGATTGAGAGGGAGATGCTGACATCCAAGGGGTACTCTCATGAGGTAGTGGAGACGATCCTCGCAGCAAGAAGGGACTCGACTCAAAGGATCTACGAATACAGCTTCAGAGTGTTCCGCAGGTGGTGCAGAAGGAAGAGATTTAATGAACTAGACATTACGGTACCCATGTTGCTAGCCTTCCTTCAGGAGGGTGTCGCACGGGGCTTGCGACCTAACACCATTAAAAGACAGGTAGCGGCCATAGTCTCGATCTTACCACCGGACAAGGCACCAGTAATCTCTACACATCCAGATTTACGTCGGTTCCTCAGGGGTCTCGCAAACCTGGCCCCTCCTACAGTCCATAGATTTCCGACTTGGGATCTTCATACTGTTCTTAAGGCCCTGACGGTTCCTCCATTTGAACCGCTCAGACAGGTCTCCCTTAAGCATTTGTCCTGGAAGGTTCTCTTCCTCGTAGCCATCACTTCGGCCCGTAGAGTTTCAGAGCTGGGCGCACTGTCTGTGCGAAAGGATCTTTGTATCATTCGTCCGGATTCGATCATCCTACGCACCCGTCCTGACTTCAGACCTAAAGTGAACTCTGCCTTCCACACCTCCCAGGATATTGTTCTACCTTCCTTTTGCCCAAATCCGTCTAAGGAGTTGGAACGCATATGGCATACCCTAGATGTTCGCAGGGCAGTCCGCATCTATTTGAAAAGGACTAGCTCATTTAGGGTCTCGGAGTCACTGTTTATCTCAGTTCATCAGAGATACTTGGGTCGCAGAGTCTCCTCTTCCACATTAAGCAGATGGTTGCGAGCCTGTATTGCTGCTTGCTACGAGTCCTTGAGGATCCCAGTTCCGGAGGGGATCCTGGCACATTCAACCAGAAGCGCAGCCACGTCAACTGCCTGGGACAGAGATGCTTCTCTTGAAGAGATCTGCAGGGCGGCGACATGGAAGTCATCATCTACCTTCCTGCGTCATTATAGACTGGACAAGCTGCAATCAGCGGAGGCTGCCTTTGGGAGAAGGGTTTTGCAGCAGATTGTCAGGGCCTGAGCCCAAACTGTGTTCTTCAAGTGATATCTAATTTTTCTGGTGCCAGCTCCCACCCGAGAGACTACATTTTTGGTGGGCTTTTGTAGATCCCAGTGATCTAGAGGATCCTCCGGCGTCTCTCCACTGGGAAAAGGAACGTTGGTCTTACCTGTGATACGTCCTTTTCCAGGGGAGAGACAAGGAGGATCCTCCCCACCCTCTGTTTTTTCTTTACTGGCACCTCCGTAGACATAATAGCATTTTGTTTATCTATAGTTAGACTTTGTTAGATTTACCTTGTGTTTTGTTGGCAGAATTAACTTCGTCTCTTAGGAGCACATTCATGGAGGCTGGAAAAGGAACTGGCCTGAGATGGGTCGCTCCCCTGGATGATGTCAGAGGAGGGGGCCGACACAAAGACCTTTGTTACCTGCCTACCAGGAGTGAGTGGGTGGAGCTAACCCAGTGATCTAGAGGATCCTCCTTGTCTCTCCCCTGGAAAAGGACGTATCACAGGTAAGACCAACGTTCCTTTCTGTATCCTGACACCCAGTTTCTCTTTTGCAACTGACTCAGTGGATTTTTCCAGATCTTCTTCGTAGTCTCTGTGAATCACACAGCTGGGTTATTCCTGCGCCTGTGCAGAGCATTCGGAACCTTCTGGAATCGGTAGGCAGAAAGTGCATTGATACATTTTTGGCGGTAACTCCGTCCACCCTAACGATCCCTTAAAAGGCGCTCTTGCCTAATTCTCCTCAGTTCCTTTCTTTCTGCCACGTTAGCAGCTTGAAGGAACCTTTGTTGGCTAGTTTTTTCCTCACTTTCGATTTGATTGGATTTTTGACTTGGCTTGTGGATTTTTGACTACGATTTCTCTCATTCCTCTGGACTTGGCATTCCCTCTGTGATTTTTTGGTGTTGACTTGGACTGTTTCTCGCTACTCTTACGATTTGCCCCTTGGATTTGACAACCTGGTTACAATGGCTACAACAGCGGCCTTTAAAAGATGTGCCATCTGCCAGGCCAAACTCCCGAGGTCTGATGGCCATTCTCGCTGCCTTATCTGTCTAGGCGAGTCCCACAATGTGGACTCTTGTGTGCACTATAGGGCATTTACACCTCAGGCCGGTAAGCACAGGATGTCCCACCTGAAATCATTCATATACAAAAGGCTGTGATTCCGGCAGCTGCTTCGACTCCGGCCTCTGCTCCGGCGCCCACACCCCCTAAACGGGGCCACTCACTGTCTCCAAGGTCAAAGGCTCAAAAGTGACATCGGTCCTGTATTCCATCCCAACGCCATTTGGTTACTTCGGACCCGGAGGTGGTGCAAGGTTCGCACAGACATGTTGCTCCTTCCGACCCGTGTCGAGACCGAGCACAGTCGACACCGTCAGCCTCCGCAAGGGACCAGGAACCCTTGACGTTGAAGGCTGTCCCTCCGGATTAAACGCCTTCTGAAACCACCAGTCAGGATCGACCTCCGTCGGACCCCTCAAAATCTTTTAAAAAAGAGGAGGAGAAGCATTCCTCTCGGCATGAGGATAGCTCTAAGTCTAAGAGCAAGCCAAAGGATGATCCCCACAAGTCAAAAGCGATGACTGTTCCACCAGTGGTCCCGACTGTCACTGCCACTGTGGCTGTCGAGAGCGCAGAGACCCCACCTGCTGGGGATCCTAGGGCCAGTACCGCTCAGCCATCCCCTGCAAGGGCTGCTGAGGACAAGCCTCCATCCCGTGCTCCAACTCCTGCCGCTTCAGTGGAAATTGTCACGGTTGAAGTACCTTCGGGGGCTGATACGGATGTGTCACCTCAACGTAGAGGCCAGTCGCTGGCCCTTGTTTCAAGAACTTAGCTTCTTGGACCCTCTTTCTCTGATGTCGAAGTTGAAGATGTAACTCGAATCCATGCTTCTTCACCCACGATCCATTACGATGAGCCTGCTTACTCAGCCTACGATCTGGCATGCTCCATCTACCGTACCCAGCTAACTTCTCCCACAGGATCCCAGGTCCTGACCACTGGGCCTTTGATTTGATGGGAACATATACAGGTTGGAGTGTGCGTCGTTCTCCGCCACGTCAAGAGTTTGAGGACTCTTCGGCCCCGACAAAGATGCAGAGTCAGGTATCTCCATGTCCTGCCCGACGTCCTCTGCCACCTACTCCACCTACTCTACCGGCTTGAACCACTTCTCTTCCCCACGGAGGCCGGAGCCCATTGTCCTCGGGTTCGACCTCCACTTCATCAGATTCATGGGATCCATACTTGTCTTATCTGCTGTCTCCGCAACCTGATTTAGTGGACGAGGACTCTGCCTCACCAATGGATGATGTCCGTGCCTTTTCCGAACCAGTGGTTCGTATGTCCCATGCTCTGGACCTCAAGATTGTGGAAAAGGAGTCAGAACCGATAGATCTGATATTCCATTGTATACAGTCTAAGGCACCTCCTACCGCCAGTCTTCTAGTCTTGCCTTCTCTGTTAAAACTAACTCAGAGCTCATGGGAAAATCCTTCTTCAATTCAGTCAACGTTGAAGAAGATTGACAGACTGTATCAGGTTGGAGGTGAACACATTGAATGGCTGCAGACTCATCCTTGCCTCAATTCTGTAGTAGTTGAGGCCTCCCAGAGTCGAAGGCAGCGGCACCTGCAATTGACACCACCTGACCCAGAAGGACGGAAGCTAGACATAATCGGGAAAAAGGTTTATTCCGCCGCAGGTTTAGCTTCTGTATTGCTAATTATTCTGCCTGTATGGGGGGGGGCGTATCAACAGGTTCTCTGGGAGAGGATGATGCCCTTCATTCAGGATCTGCCAGATGAGAGACGATGATTAGCCGAGGCAATCCAGTCGGAAGCACAACTGCTGGCCGAACAACAAATGAACTCCGCCTGACATGTCGCAGATTGTGCCGCCAAGACGATAGCTGGATCCATTGCCCTGCGTCGTCACATGTGGCTCCAGCCCTCGGGCCTCACTCCACAAGCTTCGGCCACCATTGAAGATATGCTGTTCGATGAGTCGGGCCTGTTCAATGGCTCCACGGACAAGAAATTAGAGTTCACCCAGAAGATGAGGACCACCGCCAGAAAGTATGGTATGGCTACTTCCTCATCTTCTGCGTATCGCTCCAGGAGCCATACCAGCTGGCAGGCTTCCACCTGGCCATCAGTTTAGAAGGGGGTTAATTGGTCAATCCTATAGACGCTCCCGCTACCTGCTGCCCTCCTTGTCAGCCTTATTGGTGAGGAGCTAAAAGTCAGCATCTCGATACTGATCCCCTGCGAAGCAGAGGTCCAAGGACCAAACGAGGAGAAAGTTTTGAATCTCCCCTTCTTCATTCTCTTCTCTTTCTCTCTAGACTCCAATGTTCAGAGATAAACTGTCGAGCTTCCAAGGAGTCTGGTCTTCAGTAACATGAGACTTCTGAGTGCTTCACATTATCCAGAACAGCTATTGGATTGAGTTTGACTCATTACCTCCGACAGGTCGGGTTTGACCAACACTGCCCTCCTCTCCCCTCCTCGAGGAAGTGCAGATGCTGCTGCAGAAAGGGGCCATCGAACTCGTGGACTCCGAAATTCACCACCTCTGTTTCTTCTCGAGGTACTTCCTAGTCACAAAGAAAGATGTCAGTCTCCATCCCATTCTCGACCTTTGCAGAGTGAACTGGTATATTGTACCAAAGAAGTTCAGGATTGTTACCCTGGCTTCCATCTTACTGCTCCTACAACAGGGAAATTGGTTTGCTTCCATAGACCTTAAGGACGCCTACTTCCACATCGGGATCCTCCCATCTCACAGATGGTTCCTGGCATTCCAGATCGGGACCGAAGTGTTCCAATTCCAGGTCCTACCGTTTGGACTCTCGACTGCTCCAGGAGTCTTCACGAAGGGCATGGCGGTTGTAGCGGCCTTCCTGCATCAGCGTGGAGTAGTGGTCTTCCCCTACATCGACAACTGGCTGATTGTAGCAAACTTTTGACGTCAGCTTGAACTGGACATCGTTCTCACTGTAGATGTGTTGAACAGCCTGGGACTTGTCAACATGGAGAAGTCACAACTTCGACTGTCCAGTCTATCCAGTTCATCGGGGCTCGGTTGGATTCTTTGATGGCTGCAGCCTACCTACCTCGAGACTGATTTGACACCCTTCGTTCTTTGATCCACGCCTGCCACTGGTCCCGAAAACTCTCAGCTCATGCAGTTCAAGTACTTCTTGGACACATGGCAGCTACTACCTATGCCACCCGCCTTGCCAGACTCTGGTTCCGCGCGCTTCAACATTGGTTTCTGCAGGTGTTCAACCCTCTGTGCAACTCTCCAAAGAAACTGCTCACTGTGCCATGCGCAATCCAACGTTTGTTGGAATGGTGGTTGGCCCCGGAAAATGTTTTGTCGAGGATGCCCTTCGACCCACCTCAACCAGACACCTCTCTAATGACAGATGCCTCTATGCTCGGATGGGGAGCCCATCTTGAGTCCTACGAGATCCAGGGCACTTGGGATGCCAACGAACAGACGTCCCATATCAACATCTTAGAGCTCCTCGGCGTCCAGAAAACACTACGGGTCTTCGAGACCCTGGTGACGAGCAAGACCATTCTGGTGGTGACAGACAACACATTGGTTATGTACTATTTGAACAAGCAAGGAGGAACAAGATACCCCCAGCTTCTTCAGCTCACATTAGACATCTGAGAGTGGTGCGTGCTCAGAAACATTCACTTCCAATCTATCCACTTGCCGGGGGAGGAGAACACTCTTGCAGACGGACTCAGCCGTTCCAGCCTCTCCATCCACGACTGGATGTTGTATAGGTCAGTGACATCAGACCTGTTTTGGCAGTGGGGAACTCCTCAGGTAGACCTCTTTGCTTCACCAGAGAACAAGCAGTGTCACCAGTTCTGTTCCAGGGGTCGTGCTCCGGGTTCGAGAGGCGATGCATTCCTCTTCTGCTGGACGGGACCTCTTCTCTACCTCTTTCCTCCGTTCCCACTGTTGACAAGAGTAATCGCCAAATTACGTCAAAATCGAGCGGATGCCATCCTCATCAATCCGTGGTGACCCATCAACCTTGGTTTGCAACCCTCCTGCGTCTAGCCAGGCATCGATTCATCTGCCTTCCAAACCGTCCTGATCTTCTCACCATTCAGAAAGGGATGGTCAGACACCCAGATTTGGGGGCTCTGCGGCTAACAGCATGGAGACTACATCCTTGAATTCATCATCAGTTCCGAAGGGGACTATGCCCTCGAATTCATCCTCGGTCCCGAGGGACCAGGTCCCTCCATCCCTTCCTTCAGAGATACAGGCTGTCATCAATGCTACCCAATGACCCGCGACCCGTAAGTCGTATCACTACAAATGGAAGAAGTTTGAAGCCTTCCTGGCTGAACAGGGACTATCCATGGAACCGTACTCAATTCCGACAGTCCTGGAATTTCTCCTTCACCTATCTGCAATGGGACTTTCAATTTCCTCGCTCCGGTGCTACTTAGCAGCAGCTGTCTCTGTGGAGTTCCATGCTAGGGTCCGACTGTCCCCTTTCATGGACCCGACGGTCAAAAAGTTTTTAAAGGGCTACATCAACCTCCATCCTCTGGTGCTCAAGCCTACCCTGCTTTGGAGCCTCGAACTGGTCCTTTCCCAACTGGTTTGACATCCCTTTGAGCCCATGGCATCTACTGACTTGAGACTCCTGTCTTGGAAAACTGCTTTCCTTGTTGCTATTACTTTGGCGCGTCAAGCTGGAGAACTGTGTGCCCTACGCTTGGACCTGCCGTACACTGCTTTCCACAAGCACAAAGTGGTGCTGCGTCCTGACATCTCCTTCCTTCCGAAGGTGGTGTCTAGCTTTCATTTGAATCAACCTATCACTCTCCCTGCTCTGATGCAGGATCCAAAAGATGAATTTGAGCGCACCCTCCATTCCATGGATGTCAGGAGGGTGCTCGCCTTTTACATCCAGAGAACTGTTCCATTCAGGAAGTCGCCTAGACTGTTTGTCTCCTATGCCGACTTGAGACTTGGACAACCAATTTCTGCACAATGCCTGTCAAAGTGGGTGACATCGACTATATCTCTTTGCTATGAACTGGCTAAGAAGCCGTTGCCGCCACGGGTTTGAGGACACTCAACGAGGGCTGTCTCCACCTCAATAGCTTTCCTATCTGGAGTGCCTTTAGAGGACTTGGTCATCACCTTTGACCTTCATCTCTCATTATAGACTTGACACTCGTTCTAGGAACGAGGCTGCCTTTGGGAAAGCTGTGCTTTTGTCTTCTACTCAATGAGTGGGTGTTAATGTGCTGCCAAGTTACCTGATTGATATCCTTGATATGCTAAGTCTATATATTTGATCAGTTTTCTCATGCTTAAGAATGTGCTGTCGATAAATCCAACTGCTGTTTGACTGTGCAGCATGGTTCTAGTGTCAGTATGTATAGGACATACCCTCCTCCTGGGATGAAGCTTGCCAGTCTACCCAGCTGTGTGGTTCACAGAGACCATGAAGAAGATGGACAGGTTGCTTACTTGTAACCATAGATTTTCGAGTGGTCTTCTGTGAATTCACACAGACCCGCCCATCCTCCCCTCTATGTCCTACTATATTATATAAACATTCTTAATGTTCCTGATGCTGCTGTTTGCGGCCTCATTCAAGGAACTGAGGGGAATTAGGCAGGAGCGCCTTTTAAGGGACCGTTAGGGTGGGTGGAGTTACCGCCAAAAATGTATCAATGCACATTCTGCCTAGCAATTCTAGAAGGTTCCGAATGCTCTGCGCAGGTGCAGGAATAACCCAGCTGTGTGAATTCACAGAAGGCCACTCGAAGATCTATGGTTACAGGTAAGCAACCTGTCCTTCCTTCTGTTCCAGTCATTTTGAACACCTCAGAAATAGGAGGAGATGCAGGGAAGTAGCAGCTGTACTAGCTATGGAGACAAAAGTACCTTAATTTGCATTTTGAACAGGTTTTTTTTCAAAGGGAAGACTGCTTGACAAGTGAGTTGAATTTCTTCTCTAGGTCCATAGAATCTTCCATTTTGTATAAAATATTCAAAGAGAAACATTTGTAAGACTACTAAGCATGACATGATCTAAATCAGGTTAGAATTCAAAGACATAGCTGTGTTAGTCTGGAATATCAGTAAGCAAAGGAATCTTGTAGCACCTTTGAGATTAACTGAGAAAGAGAAAATTGTAGCATAAGCTTTGTTTTTTTAATTGTAAATTGTAGCATAAATCAGATTAGTGAGTTGCTAGATGTTACATTACCTCAGATTAATAGAAGTCTGAAAAATATGTGCAAGATGGAAGGCTGTACTAGAAACATAGGAAACAGTCTTATACTAAATCAAATACTTGTCCATCTCGTCTTGTGCTGTCAGATTATCAAATCTGACAGGCATGGCTCTCCAGGCAGGATTCTTTCCTTGCCCTACCTGGAAATCCCAAGTATTCCCTGGCAGTCTGTCATCCAAGTACTAGCAATGCCTGACACTGCTTAACTCAAAACCAGATGAGATTGGGTGTAAGTAGGCCAGGAACTGCCTGACAGAAAGATCATGCCAGTATGTTACACTTCTGCTAATTAACAGCTTCTTATAAACCTAAGTTTATTAATTGCAGGTTTATAGCTGATTCTCCCCCCCCCCCAATGTAATGTTGTAATCATAGATGCTTCAGTCCAACAGAGAGCTGGCTTTTGGTTTTGGATCTGGAAGTACTGGATTTGTGCCCACCTCTGCCACAGGCTTATTTTGTAGCTTTGAGCAAGTCATTCTTTCTTACTCTTAGATTTACAGCTATAAAATGGAGGAAAAAAATAGTTAATTTTCTGATACAATTTATGTGAGGACCAAAAAGATCTTTGCAAAGCTTTTTGTCTATCAGAAACACAAAAAACATATTTGGCAAAACTTTAGGAATACTTTATCGTTGATTAAAACCATTTGAAGTGTAAAGATTTTAGATCTGTGATTTGTACTCTTCTAATGAACAAGTGATATATTATTTTCTTTTTTCCATGTAAATTTAGGTACAGAAGCAAAACACAAAGATTTATCTGCCCAGCAGCTGTCTGCCAAAATAAAGGAAGATAGCGGCAAGAAAGCAATTGGGAATGGTTCAGAATATATAGCAAAGCAGGCAGGGGTTGAAGGACGTGTAAGTTGAATGCTCACCATTTAAAATGAACTAACATAACTTTGTAGCTAATATATAATTTTGGATCATTTAATATTTTGTCATAGTTTTGTGTATTGTTTGGTTCACTTATATTCCTTTCCTATAGTACCTGTGAGACTAATGTGGTGTAGTAGGTAAAAATTGAAAATAAGTCACAGTCCTTGCCTTCTGGCTTACAAGACAAAACACATGGGAAGGAGAGAACAGGAAAATGGCTGAGATGGGAGATCACTTAAATGCCAGAATGGAAAAGTACATTTTTATTTATTACAGTCTGCCCTCCATTTTCATGGTTTCTGCGTCCATGGATTCTACCAACCATTGTTCCAAAATATTCCAAAAGAAAAAAAAATCCAGAAAGCAATCCTTGATTTTGGTGTTTTATAAAAAGGACACCATTTTACTACACCATTGTATATAATGGGACTTGAGCATCCACAGATTTTGATATCTATTTGGGGGGGGGGGTTCCTGGAACCAAACCCCAGCAGATACTGAGGATCCTCTGTATGAACTAATGGAAAGATCCAGTGAGATGCCAGGAGGCAGTGGATTCCAGAGACAGGGAGCAGCAGGGGAGTTTGGGACAGATGGAGAATTAAAGACAGATGGAAGACTTATAATTATAATTATTGGTAAAACAATAGAATTGAGGGAAGAATAGAAGTTCACTTCTAAAGAAGCAGTTTGATCAGGCAAAGAACAATAGAGTTTGAAGCCTTCAGCCCAAAGTTGTAATAGTCGCAAATCATTAAAAATGGGGTCTACATAAATGCAAGTGATTGGGCAGAATCTTGGAGCAAACTGAGACAGAAAAAAGGAAGTGGGAGAACCATTAACAAATATAGAATAGCTGTTGGACTTTGACTTGGGAACCCCTGGTTTAATTCCTGAGCTATTAATTGACTCACTAGGATCTCTGAGGCAGGTAGTTTATAATATGGCAGTAGGGGCAACCCTTGGGATTTGGAGATTGGAGACAGGAAAAATCTGTCCTTTTAGGCATACCCTTGGATTCTGGGAAAGCTGTTGCACCCTAGCCACTGTTTTTCTGGATTTTCTGCTTGCTTATAAAGAGGACACTTTGAAAACTCCCCTACTATCACAGACATTGGTTTTTGAATTAAATCTTTGCTACGCAGAACATCATAGATAATTGAGGGACTTGGATCATAGGTGATGGTGTACATCAGGAGAACAAGAAAAGGATTATCATATTTGGATTATCTTGGATTATTATATTACTTCATATGGCACCTTGGACTTTGCATTGAGCAGTGATAAGATTTTTTTATACATCATGATTATGTATTTGACATGTAACAATAAAAAATACTTATTTTCATTGAATATAGCATTTGATTTACAACATATACAGTCGTCCCTTCACATTCGTGGAGGTTAGGTTCCCCAGACCCCCGCGAATGTGAAAAATCTGCGAATAATGATTGCCCTCCCCCGCCAAAGTGACCATGGGGCCTCCAGAGGCCCCATAGTTGCTTTCTCCGGACTCCCCACTCCCTTCCTAGGCCTTCACGGGGCCTCAGGAGACCCTCCCGAGGCCCCGTGGATGCCTCCCCTGCCCTCCCCCCTCCCATCCAGGGCCTTCACAGAGCCTCCAGAGGCTCTGTGAAGGCCTCCCCGGGCCTCCCCCCTCCCACCCAGCACCTTCACGGAGCCTCCAGAGGCTCCATGAAGGCCTACCCTGCCCTCCCCCCTCCCATCCAGGGCCTTCATGGGGCCTCAGGAGGGTCTCCGAAGGCCCCGTGGAGGCCTCCCCCCTCCCACCCAGGGCCTTCATGGGGCCTCCGGAGGCGCCGTGAAGGCCTACCCGGCCCTCCCCCCTCCCACCCAGGGCCTTCATGGGGCCTCCAGGGGCTCCGTGAAGGCCTACCAGGCCCTCCCCCCTCCCACCCAGGGCCTTCATGGGGCCTCCGGAGGCTCCATGAAGGCCTACCCAGCCCTCCCCCTCCCATCCAGGGCCTTCATGGGGCCTCAGGAGGGTCTCCGGAGGCTCCGTGAAGGCCTCCCCTGCCCTCCCCCCTCCCATCCAGGGCCTTCATGGGGCCTCCGGAGGGTCTCCGAAGGCCCTGTGGAGGCCTCCCCGTCCCTCCCCCCTCACACCCAGCGCCTTCACGGAGCCTCCGGAGGCCCCGTGGAGGCCTCCCCGTCCTTCCCCCCTCCCACCCAGGGCCTTCATGGGGCCTCCAGAGGCTCCGTGAAGGCCTACCCGTCCCTCCCCCCTCCCACCCAGTGCCTTCACGGAGCCTCCGGAGGCTCCGTGAAGGCCTACCCCTCCCTCCCCCCTCCCACCCAGTGCCTTCATGGGGCCTCCGGACGGTCTCCAAAGGCCCCGTGGAGGCCTCTCCCCTCCCACCCAGGGCCTTCATGGGGCCTCCGGAGGGTCTCCGAAGGCCCTGTGGAGACCTCCCCACTCCCTCCCAGGGCCTCTATGGGGCCTCCGGAGGGTCTCCGAAGGCCCCGTGGAGGCCTTCCCGGCTCTCTCCCCTCCCTCCCCGGGCCTTCATGGGGCCTCCGGAGGCCCTTTGTCGCGGTTTTGGGTGGGCGGGGGGGGGCTCCCAAAACCGCGAATATTCAAAACTGTGAATATTCAAAATCGCGAATGCTGAGTTCGCAAATGTGGAGGGGCAACTGTATTTAGTTCTGAGTTTCTCCTTGAGGTACATTGCAGTCAGATACCCTCCTTTTGTTCATGTAGATTGTGTAAGCTCGTATTGTGGCTGTGACAATATGTGGGAAAGTTTGAGAGAAACGCAGAATAGATGCCATCAGTTTGGATATGGGCAGACTAGTTGCCAGGAATTAGCTAGAGGGAGAACTACACCCATCCCCAAACCCCTGATCTCTTCTTCCTGCTGCATATGCAACAGCATTACAGGCTACATTACATTACAGGCAACAGCATTACAGGCTGGGGAAATCTCTCCCAACCAAGCTGATTACTGCCATGTCTGATTGTGCAGAGACTTTTAGAGAAGTAAGTAGCATAAACTCCACTTCCGGAGTTGCCATGTTGGTCAGCGCAGTGGGCAAAACTGGCTTCGGCACTTTGAGTTGGTCTGAGAGATAATAGCAAGGGATCCTCAGGACAAGCAGATGCGCCAATAGATGAGCACTAACTTTTTTGTCAGATCTTGAAATATTCAGTAGACTTTGGAATGCCTTTTCCCACTGCAGCCATAGTATAGAGGAAGATGAAGCGAGAGCAATAGGATTGCTTTATATGAAAGGAGATGAGAAAAATAAGGGGGGAAATATTACTGTTGTAAAAAAATTCAAGATAAATAGATAGAACTAGAAAATTGCAAGGAAAGTGTGATCTGAGAAGCCGATAGTGGTGGACAGGCAGTAAGGAAGAAGAAGTGAAGGTGGAGCTTGGTTGATCCCTAGGATAAAAGGCAAGTTTTGCTCCCTGCACTGGGCCTTTTAACTTTTGCCTTGATGAATCTTTCCCACAAACAAGAATCTGATTTGAACAAACCTTCATTTCTATGTTTTGTGGTATCTTTCCAAATGGCCTTGGCTAAACTTAAGTGCTCCTTTTCTATATAGACTTAAGCTGTGTATCAGGGATGGGAACCATGTGGCCCTTCAGATATTGAACTGCAATTCCCTGCATTTCTCACCATAAGCCGTGCTGATGAGGGCTGCCTGGAGGGCCCCACAGTTTCCACACTGGTTGCATATGTTGAATCATGGGATGTCATAATGTGTTTCAGAAAAGGGATCCAGAAGCTGTGGTATATGTTTTTGCTTTTGGGTTAGTGAAAAAGAATATTAGTATTACAGTTGTCCCTCCACATTCATGGATTTGGCATTCACGGATTTAAATATTCACAGCTTGAAAATATTTTTTAAAAGATAATAATCCAAAAAGCAAACCTTGATTTTGCCATCTTATTTAAGGGACAGCATTTTGCTATGTCATTGCATATAATGGGACTTGGGTATTCACGGAGGGTCCTAGAACCAAACCCCAGCAAATGTGAAGGGACAACTGTAGTAGTACTGATAATAAGTACTTGCAAATGGAACATTGGTATTTACCGTGAAGGTTCCTTTTCAGCAGTTGTGGGGAAGGAATCCTTAAGCTGGGTATGGCTCCACCTCTTGCTCATTATAGGCAGGACCAAATGTCAATCAAACATCCACCGCCTCTAGTGAGAGAGCCAACCCCCCCTTCCCAGTGATGGAATGACAAGCTCCGTAACAAGTAAAAAAACAAACAGAACAGAATCACAAGAAGAACCAACAAGAGTGGGAAGGATTCCCTCCCTACAACTGCTGAAAAGGAATCTTCATGGTAAGTACCAATGTTCCGTTTTCCAGCAGTGTGGGGAGGCAATCCTTAAACTGCCTGGATTGGGATGAAATAGACCTTCTTGATGCAATAATCTGGCCATGGGGCATTCAACAACTCTCGTGAACTTGCAAATTGACCAGTTCGGAGAATCAGGGATGACAGGGCCATCTGGTGGCAATCAGAAGCACTTCTGCCCTTTCCAGTTTTAATTTCCTGATCACCCTAGTAAGAATCCCTGTGGGAAGAAAGGCATAACTGAGAACCTGAGGCCATTCGATGTGACAGCATCAAACACCAATGCCCCCTCGGTCCAAAATCTCAATACAAATTGATGCAGTTTGCTGTTCACCAGGGATGCAAACATGTCCACCCAGGGAACACCAAACTACTTGTACGATCATCTGAAAGACGAGAGAATTGAGATCCCATTTGGCTTGGTCCAGGTTCTACCTGCTCAGCCAATCTGCTTGATTGTTCCACTGACCCCTCAGGTACTCTGCTCTGAGTGACAGAAAATAGATCTTCCCCCCAACTTAACAAGTGAGAGGCCTCGCAGATCAACTTGAGTGAATGCATGCCCCTTGTTTGTTTATGTGGGCCTTGGCTGTCATGTTGTATGTCCGGACTAGCATAGCCTGCAACTCCAGCCAGTTCATACTATGCATCTTCTTGGTTGGTCCCAAAGATCCTGTGCCATCCGACCATTGCAGTGGTCCTCCCCAGTCCCACAGACTGGTGTTCGTGGTTATTACCACCCTCCTTAGATCCTGAATAGGCAAATGTATGGACAGAACCTATGAAAACCACCAGTGAAGCAATGATTTCACAGCCTTGGAAATCAAAAGAAGACAACTCTTGAGCTATCTCTTCCTGATAGGGCAAAAGAAATCACTGCAGTGTCCTTAGATGAAACTGGGTACACGGAACTGAATCCATAGCAGCCACCATAAGGCCCAGGAGCCTGGTCAATGTCATCAGGGGAACAGAATCATGACTCATCAGCTCCTTGATTAACAACTGTAGCTTGGATTTCCTGTCCTGGGGCAGAAAAACGTGGTACAAGGAGGTGTCTATTACACTCCCTAGAAGGTGTTGTACAGGTTCCAAGTGACTTTCCTTCCTGTTTTTTCACAAATCCGTGATATTCTAGGCAGTCTGGTGGTGAGAACATCTTCCCTGGCCATCGGAAGAGAGGGAGAATTAATCAGAAGATCATCCATGTTAGGATGAACATGAACTCCCCCCGATCTGAGGTGAGCCACCAGTGCTACCAGCACCCAGGTAAACACCCGTGGAGAGGATGACAGGCCAAAGGGAAGCGCTTGGTACTGAAAGTGGCTGTCCTGATAAGTGAACCTAAGAAACCTTCTGTGCACTGGATGGATAGGAATGTGTAGGTAGGCTTCCTGTAAGTCCAGGGATGCCAAGAACTCCCCTTCCCGAATCCCCTCCAAGATCAACCTCGGTGTCTCCATACGGAACTTCCTGCGGACCACAAAGCGGTTGACCCTGCAGAGATTCAGGATGGCCCTCCAATCCCGATTCTTTTTGGGAACTAAGAAGAGAAGAGAGTAAGAACCTGAAAACCTCTCCTGAGGAGGAACTGGTTCTATTCCTCTTACCTGAATCAGATGGTCTGTGGCTTGAAGCATCAAAGAATATTTCTGAGACCTGGGACTGAAAGATTGAATAGAAACCTGAGGGGGAGGCCTCACAAAGTCGATGGTGTAACCTTGTCTCACTGTCCTTGTACACCCAAGCATCAGAAGACATATTTTCCCAGTGATGGGCAAAATGTAGCAGACAACCCCCCTACCTGAAGACACCACAAGTCGGAGTGAACAGTCATCCTTCCCTCCTTGCTTGGAAGAAGAAGGGGTGCCTGCCTTGTTGAAACTGGAACCATATTGCTGTCTGGACTGCCTTCTGGACTGCCCCCATGAACGTCTGAAGCCTCTGAAGTTTTAAGACTGAGACTGGGATTTGTAGTTCTGAAAAAACAGAGGACAAGAATGAAAAGGCTTCTTGTCCTCCTTCTTAGATAAAGAAGGCAAGGCCTTCTTATTATTCCCAGTCTCAACAAGGACTTCATTGAGTTCCTCTCCAAATAATTTGGAACCGTTAAAGGGACAACTTGTAAGGTCAATCTTGGACTTATTATCAGCGTTGCAGTTTTTAATCCATAGCTGACGCCTAGCAGCCACATTAGCCATCATGGCCTTGGAAGCAAATTGATCTGAATCAAGGGTAGCATCAGCCACAAGAGGTGAGGACTTAGACAATTTATTCAGACCTTGGCACAGCTTGGATTCATCCTTGGGCAAATAAGCTAGCAGGTCTTTGAACCAACAGATGGCTGCCCTAGCAAATAAGGAGGCCACCGCAGCTGACCTGATGGCTAGTGCTGAAGACTCATGGGCCCTGCGAAGAACGATATCCACTCTCTTATCTTCAGCTCCTTTCATATGATCACCACAATCTCTGGGATATAGAGAGCCTGAAACCAGCCCTGCCACTGGGGCATTGATGGGAGGGAGTTTTAATTTATCCATGACCCCAGATGGGAGAGAACAAAGATGTTTTGCCATAGTAGGTGAGGCCTTGGTTGCCCCTGGATGTGACCATTCACTTCCCATGGCCCCGGAAAACCTATCAGGAAAGGGCACCACCAAGTGTCTGATTTTGCCTTAGATCTAATCTCAGGACCCCCCCCCCTCCCTTCTGTAGATGGGGTTGGATTAAAAGAGTGTAATTCCCAGGTCCTCTCTACTTTCCGAAGAAGCATAAGAAAATAAAAATAGTCAAACAAACGTGGGGACACATGTTCCTCTAAGATGCAGTCCTCTTCTGAAGACATTATCCCCTCTTCTTTATTATAAGACGAGGAAGACGCATCAGAGCTGAACCCTCCTTATTCATAGATGTCAGGAGGTGCTTGGTTTTTCCTTTGGCTTTATGGGGAATAGAGCTATGCTTCTTTAAATGGAGACCCAGCTCATTCTCCCGACTGAGGGGCAAGGTGGGAGATGCTGCAGAGGCACACTTTTTCTTTTTAGGCAGAAGCGGAGACCCCCTATAGGAGTACGCGTCTCCTCTCTGTCAGAAAGGTGCTTTCTGTTTCATGCTTTTTCTGCTTCCTCCGGGAAGTGCTATGTTAGTGAATGGCAGGAGAGCCAACTGCCACCTCCCACCCCGCCCAGGTCTCCTGGCTGCCAGAGCCTGAATGGTAATAAGGGAAATCCACTCACAAAGCTGAGGGGGAAGCTTTCCCCCATCAATAAGCAAGGGGGAGAGAGGCAGGAGTGCTCTCCACACTCACCTGCATAGATGAATCCACGCCTGCCATTGCTGCCGCCACGTGGTCCGTTCCACCAAGCGGAACCCCATCATGCTGCTCAGTCTGCAGGTCGACACCTGCCAGAACTGCGGGACTCTCCTGAGAGATGCCCAAGCAGTCTGCTTCCTTCTTGTGCCCCAAAGGTGTCACCACAATGGTGTCCTCCTCAGAGGAGAGGTCTGAGCTATGTACACTTATCATTCCAGGGCAACCTGCCTCTCCAAAGGAGGTGAACTCGCTACCTGAAACCTGGAGTGTGACAACCGCTGCAAAAAAGAGGGATTCCCTCCCAAAAGGCCTCCAAAAAAAGGCTTTGTAGCACAGGGCTAAAGGCCCTGCCTGTTGCTTGAGCAGAAAGCAGAACAGAACTGGGAAGGTGGGGTTGGCTCTCTCCCTAGAGGTGATGGATGTTTGATTGACATTTGGTCCTGCCTATGATGAGCAAGAGGTGGAGCCAGATCCAGCTTAAGGATTGCCTCCCCACACTGCTGGAAAAGCACATAGAAAGTTCTAAGTGCTACATACAGATACAGTAAGATAAGGCAGTCAATTCCTGAATGCTCATAATAGAGGAAAAAGAAATATGAATATTGGAGGAAGGCCAACAATGGATTAGCTGCTCCTCCATGGGGCAGTTGAAGGGAGGAGGTTCATTTGTCCTGCCATGAAGCTTTTCCTAGGAGGCAGGGTGCACATCGCGATCCCTTGATCTCCTGAGGAAGCCTTTTACACATGTAAACCCAGTGCCTTGTCCTTTTTGGATTACATTCTATGACTTGGTGTATTTAGAAGAAAACAAAATGTAATAGAACATTTCACATTACATTTTAATTTTAGATATATAGTTAATATGTCTACTTAAAATGTCCAGGGAAGTACAAGTCTTCTGTGTTGCAACAAAACAACAGACTCTTGTTCTTGTTGCACTCAAAAATATAAAGCTGCAGATGTGGCAAATTTTATCAAATAGTTACACTTGTTGGGGAGTCAGAATCAACTGTGATATCCAGTTGACCTATACATGGATAAATAACTTGCCCCACTTATAATAAGTGACTACATTACAAAATGAACAACCTCTGCCCCCTAAATCCTTCTCTGGTTCACAGTGAATCTGATCCAGACAGCCTACATTCACCTTTCCCCCTGTAGCTTGCCTATCCTCTCCAAACCTCCCACCCTTTCCACTTACAGGATAGTGAGGAAACGTGCTGCTGAAGACCTCCCTTCCTCTTGCCAGTACCACAGCAGAAACACATGTATCATAGCCTAGTGGATATGGAGAGAACCTGTCAAAACACTGCTTGTAACCAGTGTGTGTTTAGAAACTGTATTGTTTTCTTAATTTTTCTTTTCTACATTGCCATTCTGGTGCTGGCACTATTTAAATTAACAATGCAGTTCACAGCTTTTAGAAGAATGTTGCATGTTTCTATTCCTGAATGCCTATGTGTTTATTTTCAAAGCACATCACCATCTATGTAGTAAAACAAACTTTTTTCCCCCTAGAAATTATCAGAACTTGGAGCACAAGAGCTGAGGGAGCGTGAAGATTACCTAAAGCAGAAACGGGATGCACTGATGGCTTTGAAGAAGGAGTCAAAAAATAATACACCACCACAGAGTGCAGAACAGAAAGAAGAACTGTTACCTGCTCAAGAGGTGAAAGAAGATGGAATGAAGGTCTTGTTGGCTGGAATTATTTCTATGTGGACAGTTTTGTTTAGATCTGTCAAAAACATGAGGCCCAGTGTGGGGCTCCACATGTACAATCCCAATTAGACAATTTGAATAGTTATTTTTAATGAAAATACAGGGAGAGGGCGATGGGGAGAACTCAGTGCAAACATTGGATCTGTTTTCGAAGCTTCTAATCAAGGATAAGTTCAGTTTCCCACCTAGCTAAGAATATGCAACCAGACAAGTAGGATTCCTTGCAGATAACTGAGAACTAACGAGCAAAGAAAAACAACAATATAAATAGAATTTTGCACCTCCTGTGATTAGTACTTTTTCTACAGTGGATGAAGTACAGTGGGAACTCTACAGGCAGGACTTAAGCAAATAAGATATGTATTGTATGTGCTTTCCTATGTGGGAGACCACCTGCTCTCAGTTTTGGGGCATAATATGTCATTAAAAGGACAATAGTAACTTTGTTTACTCACCCCTCCTTACTCATGCATGAAATGTCACTCTTAAAGACAGAAGAATAGTAAATGAAACACATATGACAAGTGGACAGGGTGCAGCCCTCCAAGTGTTATTGGACTGCACCTCCCATCAGTTTTAGTCAGCATAACCTGTGGTAGGAATGGCAGTCCACAATTGGAGGGTTACCCTTTGTTCTCCCCTGACCTGTGAAGAAGTGTGAGATCTTTCTTAGGTGCTGGCTATTTCCTTTTGTACAGCAGATGAAGAATATCCCAATCACCTTGGATAGATGTATTTTGCTGCTCTATATGATAGGTAGATAGGGTGTGGGTTTTGCAGAAGAGTGCTCTTCATAATGTTGCCTGATTTAGCATGTTTGGTTTAAATGTTATATTCAAACACATTCAAAGCTTCATGTGGAAATTATTTTATTGGAATATTTCTAATAATACAAAGAGAATAGCATATATGTATCTTTAACAAAAAATACTATAGCTGAAAGCAAACTATTCTTTTAGGACACATACCTAAAGAGAATTGCACTTGATATCTATTGGGGTGTCCAAAGTGCGGCACCCTAGGGCTGTTTTTGTGCCCCCCCCCCGAGACTCCCAAGGGTGATTTAAAAAAACTACATAGATGCATTAGGTATAATGATCTTCAAGGTCTGCATGTGTCTTCTCTTGGAGAAGGCAGGACAGGAGGAGTGGTTGCAATTGTGGGATTTTATTGCATTTCAAACTAAAACAGTCTCGTACATAAGGACATGCTGGATGGTCAGGGAAAGAATCTAAGATGTTTGAACTGTCTTTCCATTGTTGAAATCCGGGTGACTCAGTCTCCTGACACAACTTCCTAGCAAAAAAATACAGTTAATGATTGCTTTACAGGGTCATTCATTTTAAGCTAAGAGCTTCCCCAAAACAAAAAAACAGGCTACTAGACTGCTATGGTCTCTCAGCCCCCAGCCCAATATGCTTGAATCACTCAGAACTGGAGCCGGAAGGTTCAGTGTGAGGGATCCCCAAGGTAGATAACCCCAAGACACGCCTTATGGCGGTAGAGTGTGAGATGACACTGAGTTACAGTAAGTTCCTGATAAAGTAGGCAACTGCTAGGTGCTGAGGGCTACACTTGGCACCAGGGTTCACGGCTCAATTTTTTTACTCCCCCCCCCCATACTTCATAGGAGATGTGGGGGTAATTTCACCACATCCCCCTTCTCATACTCCATAGAGGGCATTTATAACAACTTTTCCTCCTCAGATTGAGTGGTTCTTGCAGGACGTACATGTCTCAAACTGTATTGGGAGGGTCTTTAGGTGCCCCACAAGGCACACTATCCCTATCCCTGTGGCAAATATTACCTAAGTTGCTAGAATGCTAGAATGAAATCTGGCTTACAACATAGACTATGCTGGAAGTCACCTAGTGCTATGGACTTGCCTTACCTGTTAAGAAATTCACTTTGTTGGATTTTACAGCCACTGGGACATGAATGAAGAGGTGAAGAGGAAAGAGACTAAGCAGGTTCACATGTTGTGTTAACTATATAAGGGTCAACCCCCCCCACAAGCCATTCTGCAATCCTGCATTTAGCTGAAAAGTCTGATTTACCTCAAATACAGGCTACTTAGAGATAAGTACCATTAAGTAGCCACAGATATTATTGCTTAATATTTTCAATTTTTATTTTTAGGGAATGACAGAAGAAGAAGAGCAAAGGTTGTTAAAGAAGAGAATCCTTGCAGCAAAACTAAAAGAAGAAGTTATTAATAAGCGATAGTTTAGCGAAGGTGCTTCTAAGAGCTGGCAATAGAAATTATATTTAGTGTATATTTAACCATGAACTGAATTCTTTGCTCACAAGCAATCCCACATATTTACTTGGTTTTATATGTTACGAACATGTTAATTTTGTTTCTTTTTTAAAGACTGAAAAGTAATAATTTAATTTTAGAATGATCTTCATAGGCATGATTGTTCCATCACCCAGTAGTTTAGTTTCTTATCATTTCAGTATGTGTTGATGGATGATACTGTGGTGCTTTTGTTTGGTATACTATGGAATTTTTGAATATTTGTGTCAGAGATATTATCTTAATTTATAGCTCAGCATTAAAATCGTTACTCCTTTAAATTTAATCAGGCCTATCATATGTAAAGCCAATTCACACAGTACCAAGAAGTAAGGAAAGCTCAGTCACACACTCCTGCGTGGAGCTGCAAGCGGCCCCTGTTTTTCCACAGCATTTCTCACTATACATACAATGAAAAAAAGTATGGTATCCTTACACATTACAGGGTATAAGTAGGAATATTCTAAATTAGTTGCTTCTTTGTGGTCTCTGGCCAGTTGTGGTCTGTTGCCCAGCAACTTTGGGAACCTTCTAGAGCTGAAAAAGTGTCCTGCCTTTTAGCCTCATCCTCCCTATTGCTGTATCTCTGGTGGTTCCCACCAAAAGACCCTGTACTCTTTTCTCCACCAAAGTGTTTCTTGAGCTTTCTCTCAGCATTACTTTTTATGATCTTTTTTTCTTCTTTCCTTCTATTTTCTTTCACTTTTCCTCTCTAATCTTTTTTTTTTTTAAAAAAACCTTTCTATGTTACTCCTCCTCTCTACCCTTCTTTTAATTCTGTTTATCAGTGTGAAGAGGCCTATACCCGCCAAGAAAGACTTCAAGTCAAGAACTGTTTGTGGAGGAAAAATCCTTGCTTCAAACAGCTGCTCTTGGCTTTGTTTTAGTGAGACCCCTATTGTTACCATATTGATGGTAGCTTGTTTAAGACTCTAAACTATCTAGTCAGTGAGCTGCTCTTTGCTGCTGCCCTTGTTGCCCACACAGAAGCAGCTCTGCAGCGCCTAACATCCTTAAAAGCTTTTGCACTCAAGGATGCCCTCAGGAAATTGGCTCTTTGTTTTACTACTCTACATTGCAATCATTGACCTCAGGAAGAACTCCCCTAATTGACTCCTGGTAACTGATGCAATAGCTGTCTCAGTACCAACTAGCCCAACAAGAATTTGGCTGTCCCCAAGCAGTAGTAGCCTGGGTCCCCTGTACCCACCAACTTGATGCTGTTGCTTGGAAATTCTGCTCCTCAGCTGCACTGGCCCTTCACATAGCTGACTATCAGGCTTGCTTTGGAGCTTACCTGCAGGTGCTCTGTGAGAAAATAGCCCCCATGCTAGACAAGCTTCCAGATGTCAATCACAAAGCCACCTTGACTTGTTCATGCTGAAGCCCACTGTATCATCAGACAACAAATCACATCAGCCAGACATGTAGCAGACTGCCAGACCATGTCACGTGCTGTCCCACTTCGTAGACACTCCTAGCTAAGGTCTTCAGTACTCCTTCAAAACACTTGGGCCAAGATCAGAGACATGAAATTAGCTAAACTTGGCTTTTTAATGCCATCACCAATGCTGGGTGGTGGTGGTAGTGGTCAAAACTGGTTCTATTGTGGCCTTGTGTAATGGTGTGAGGATTTCTTATTGCAGGGTCTGAGTGGGAGAAGCGATCCTACTGTATCCCACAGAGGGAAGAGTGTTGAATTCCTCAGATCTCATCAGGAAAGATCTGCATCCTCAGACACGATTCCACCTGCCTCAGTTTCCATAAATAGGGCAGTTCTGCACGCTGACCAACTTTCCTTATCCTCCTCATACTTTTTCCTAAGCCTATGTGTGACAAGGGAGTATGCCTACACTCCCTTGATGTCAGTCAGAAGAGCCCTGGTGCTTTTCATTGACAGGACAAAACCCTGCAGGTTCTAGATCTGCTATGGGGGCACTAAGAAAGGCTCTCGCTGTTACCTCACAAAAACTTTAAAGTGGATTGCTGCAACCATTTGCCGTTGCCTAAGACATTTCCCACAGGAGCTACTATGCAAGCCATAGCAGTGTCAATTACTTTCCTCCAAGGTAGTATAGTGTGGGCACTTGGTCAGCACCATTGACATTCATCCATCGTAACAGCAATATAAGATCCAGGAATGAGATGTTGCTCTGTTGCACCATGCTCTCAGCTACTCTGAACAAACACCTTCTCATCTTCTGTTTGGTATTCTATCCATATGTGTGAGTCACAGACCACAAAGAACAGGTTACTTACCTGTAAGTTTTTGAACTCACACAACCCTCCACAAAGAGCCATTTTGCCATCTTTATGTTGTCATACTGTGCTATGTTGGACCTGGGTCTTTTGGGATGTTTGGTTGGGGAATGGGGTGAGGCTACCACCTGGAATGACTTTTTCAGCTCTAGAAACTTCCAACAGTTGCTGTGGACATGTATGTGAGTTAAGATGACCAGTGGAAAAACCACTTTTAGGTAAGCAACCTGTTCTTGTACCTATTTAGATGTGGTAACAGCTAGACAAAGTTAGCTGAAATTGGGTTCCACTGAAATCAGTGCAAGATTAAGTCAAAATTAAATTCAACTGTAACTGTACAGTAACCCTACTAGACAGGTAAGCCGTATGAGCCACATATATGCCATGATTAAAAGCAATACAAGGACTCCCTGAAACAACATCTCAGGCTTGGCCAAATTGATCACCAACAGTGGTCCGCCCTGGCCTCGGGAGGCTTGGAGACGCACTATCCACAATGCTGCAGCCTTATTTGAGAACTCAAGCCAAACAAGTCTTGAAGAGAAACAACAACGCAGAAAGAATCACAACCCGGAAACATCACCCAAGGAGACCCTCTGCTGTGCTTTCTGCAACCGGACATGTTTATCTTGGATTGGCCTTTTCAGTCATCAGCGCGCTTGCAGAAAGTGCAGGATGAGTCCTTCCTGAATCTTCGATTGTGAAGAAAAGCCAGAGAGAGAGATATAAAGTAAGCCTATGCTCCATACTGTTAATACTTTTAGCAGAAGTCTGGATCTGCTACTACAGAAATAGCTTTTAACTTTTTTTTTTTGCATCTGTTAGACCAAGAAATAATTAATATCTGTATTTCACTCACAATTCAGAATCATTCAGACTTCATCACTGCTTTGGAAATAACATGACTACCTTCAAATCTTCAACACAGTAAAAACACAGGCCAGCCACATTTCATTCAACTTTTTATTAAAATAGTATTTAACTGAGACATGTTGGCAGATGCAACCTTTCTCTTTAAAAAATCAGTTGAAGGGCCCCAGGCATTGTAAATGTGGGCTGTCCTGTGGCAAAAAGTAACCACCTTACAAACTGGAAAGGAGGTGGGAAGTGGGGGGGGGCAAGTGCACCTGAGGCAGATGGTGTAACTTGAAGTGGGGAGCAAAGTGCATCTTCCACAGCTTTTCAATTGTTTCAGTATTGGCTGGTGTGTCATCTTTTGTTTACATTTAACTATAAAAAGCAACTTTTTTGCTTTCTTGAATGAGTCTGCAGTATCTTAATGTTCCTAACAGTCTTTGAAAAGGATGGAAGATGAGCCCCAATTGTGCTTTGGGTCTTTTTTCAGCGACTGAAAACCTTGAGGCAGGACAGGTGAATTTCTTTCTGAAGGGAAATGGTACATGTATAGTTTTCTTAGGGAAATGACACAGTTTTAGGGGAAAACATTACCTCTGTAAGGGTGGAGGGAAGAGCTGCTAAGAGTATACAGACGGTGAATGTAAGATGGCAAATCTACATAATAACTCCATTGAATAAGCCAAACTGCTTTCCCAAACTTTCCTTCCAACAAGAACCTCAACTGAAGTGAGAAGGAAGCCCCATTCTTGGTTGCCTGGAGCCCCCGGAGGGCAGAGATATGTTCTTCAGGCCATATTAACTGTCAGTCATCACAGCATGCTGAATCAAATCTAGGATTCTTTGCTTCCCCCCTCCCCCAGATTTGATTCAGTTGCATATAATGATTAAATTGTACAAATGGCTATTTCATTAAAATCCTCTAAAATGGCCATGTTTCAAAATCTGAATTAACTTACCATTTACAACAAACCAAACAAACCAATAATTATGGAATTACAGGGTCACATTTTAATTCCTGAATTTTACAGGTCATTAATATTACCACATGTATACAAATGGTGTAAAACAAGTACAGTGGTTTTTCTTCTCAATACAAAATAAACTTCTGTTTCATGGAAAAACTATACTTCATATCTACACAGACAGCCCATCTTTTGCAAACAATAGCTAAAATTAAAATTAACTACAAAATCTCCAAAACAGAGAAACTGTCAGCACTGTTCCAGGAGAAATGGACCCATAACACATCGCAAGAGTGATCTATAATGATGGATTGCTGCTGGTTTCATAGTTCAAATCCCTCTTAACACAATTTGTAGTTTGGGGAACTTTTTTCTGCATGATCTCAGATCATATATGGCCAAACTAACAGTAAAATATTTACAGTTCACTTGCTCTGAAAAATAAAAAAAAGTCTCAAAATGGTTGCCTCCATCAATTCACCTAAGTGTATTCTTTTGAAATTTGCTTAAATACATGGAATGTGTTAAGAAGCAGCCTTTGTACCAAACCCTCTAGGTTCAAGGTGCTGCATGCTGACTCTGCCTCCAAGTGAGTAACTAGTCAAAAACTACTACACCACCAAATCAGTAGGGTTCAAAACCTTCTGGCAGCATTTCTCAACACTGTTACTCTTGCAAATGTTAAATGCAGATAGCTGAAGGAAAACATTTCCTGAGCTAGCAGAGTAACTCCATTCAACTCAGGTTCCATAAAACATTAGTAGTTGCACCTCAAATACTGTTTCAAGTACTAGGGTTTATTGATAGTTTCTTTTTTAAAAGAAAAATCTGAGAGTGAATGTTCCTTAGTATTGGTTTTCCTAGATAGCTTCTATCTGTCTTCTGTTTTGAACCCAGCTTTCTTCCTTCCAAAAAACAGAATTGGGGAAAAATTAATTTACCACTCAACATGCACTACGTAGCAGGGTGCTACCCTCTAAATTTGGCTGACTGTGCAAATAGTGGTCCCCAAGGCCTGAATTATTTTTTTATGGAAAGAAAATGAATCATTTAAAAGAGGTGATTGCTTTAAAAAACCCCACAATGGACAGCACCATTACAAAGTTAGGTTATTAGGTTTGCAATTGAAGCCTTACCATTTTCTTCTAGCTTGAATACAAACTGGGCAAACCCTGCAATATCAAAAAGTTACGTATCCCATCCCCATCCCTTCACAGAACCAGAGATGATCCTTTCGCTGGCAAGCTGTCATCGAGGTGCTGATGACTAACCCACCATATCGGTTTAATATTTAACAGCCCGAATGGCAGACTCGTTGCCTAGAAAGAGATTAGATTCTTTGGAAGCCTGATGTTCTCAGAACTAAACCCTTCTAGTCGAGTTTCTTTTGCTACTCCTTGTATTCGCATGTATTTTCCAGGGAGAAAGCTTTCTGAGTCAGACTATTTAGTTCAGTCACAGCATTTAAGCACCCTCAGTTACAGTTTGTTTCAGTATTTTAAGAGCCAAGGCGAGGTCTTTTTCTGGGAGATGTTTCTTCCTCTTCATCTTCTTCCTCATCATCTGGATAATCCACAAGGCCAACTAAACTTCCCTGTTGAATGTAAAGGAAAAGCCTACGTTCGAAAAGAATTCTCAGGAACAAATTAACTGTTGTAATCTGTCACACCTATGATTAGCAGATTAAGGGGAAACATACCATCTCATCACATTACAGGGCTTGATACAGTTATGTTTCAGAGGGAAATGGGGGCAGGGATTTATCACTATACTGTACATTAAATATAAAAATGTTACATGTAGCATTCCATACAAAACGACCTAGGCAGCTATTAATAATAAATGATGGATGTACTGTCTCAACAGAATTTGCTGAAGTTTCTGTATGGCAACTGGAAACCACTTAAGGCAGGTGTCCCTCACATCAGACCCATGGGGACAGTGGTATCCATAGAGACCTTCCATGAACCCTTTGGCACCATTCCCCTCCCCCCAGGTTGCATTTGAAAGGGAGCTATCTCAAGAGTTGGCAAAATCCACAGAGCTGAGAGAGGGAGTGAGAAAGAGAATACAGAGATTTGAAAGAGGAAATGGAATACTGCTCTTTTCTATATCCTCTTAAGTTATGGACTGCTCTATTAAAAAGACATATAGGAAATGGTAGGCCAGGGGAGGGACGAGGAGAAAGAACTGTGTGATAAAAGTAGAGTAACCAAACTGGTGGGAAGGAAATCACCCACTTTTCCTGTAGTATCTCCCTTTCATTGCATCTGGGCTAGTTTGATTTTAATGTCTTCTCTCTGAGTCCATCCATGTCCCCCATCACCACCAAAAGAACAAAGCCTAGTTCTGTTTATTCCACTGTCCACCTGGTATTGGCAGATATGTAGGTCTCTGGCCAATACAGAAGGACCCCGTATTCGCTGTATCCGCTGATTCAGTTATCTGCAGGACATAAAACAGCACACCTACCATAGAGCCTTCCTAGAAAATGCCTAAAGACATCCTCTAGACATTTTCTAAGTCCTCCAAGGCAACTCTATGGTATTTTAAACCAGAAGACCCGTTATTTTCAATGGCATTTGCTGTTATCCGCTGTTTTTGGTATCCACAGGGGCCCTCAGAGCCAATTCCCCACAGATATGGGGATCCTACTGTATCTCCAAATCCCTCCACAAGTGTCCCCCCCCCCTTTTTCCATTGTGTGTGATACAACAACCATTCTGTGAATGGGCAGGGGCCCCATAGCAGCCATTCTGTGACTGTGTCCACAACATTCTTTTTGGCCTCAGGTCCAACAAGATTAGAAAGCCCCTGATTTAATGTGTGTACAGGCTTTCACATTCTGCTTTTCACAAGCTCCTCAATAAAAGCCATGCAGGGTAAACGTGTCATAATTCAGTGACTGAGCATTAGATATGATTTGCTCCACATGTAAGCACTGAGAATGCTCTGACAGATGACTGATATGTTCTGATTTTATGGGACGTTGTTACTGCAACCTGTTACAATGGCAACTCACGTAATTTAGAAGGGGATTATACAAATTAGAGGACAAAGCTATCAAAAGCTATTAAGTGTGACAGTTAAATGATATCACTACATGGATATTTGAAGGGATGTCATACTGTGGATGGAGTGAGCTTGTTTGCTGCTGCTCTAGAGACAAGGACATGAAGCAATGGAGTCAAACTACAGGAAAAGAGATTCCACCTAAACATTAAGAACTTCCTGACAGTAAGAGCTGTTTGGCAGTGGAATGCACTGCCTCGGAAAGTGGTGGAGTCTCCTCCTGTGGAGGTTTTTAAACAAAGGCTGGGTGGCCATCTTTCAGGAGTGCTTTGATTGTGTGTTCCTTCATGGCAGGGGGTTGGACTAGATGGCCCTTGCGGTCTCCTCCAACTCTAGGATTCTATGGTATCAGAGGCTGCAGACAGAGAACTGGGAAGGACAATAGCTTTCAATGCAATGTTTGCCAGCTTCTTGGAACCATCTGGCTGGCCTCTAGGGTCCAAGATACTGGGCTAGATGGACCTTTGGTTATGATCCAGCAAGGATTCTTCATATATTTTAAGAGATCCATATTGTATGTACAGATTTAAGTTACTGTAAGCAGACTGGCATGCATGTTGGACAAGCAACATTTACACCAAACATCAGCAACTGTTCCTAACGAATAATAAAAACTGCCTCAGATTCGGGGATAGTTTAAACAAGCACTGAACACAAGGGTTTCAGCCAGGCATGAGTCAAATAGTTGCTCAACTGCCCAGCGGCACTCGGAAAATAACAGCATAAGATACAACCCTCAGCGCTCAAGGCTATCAAACTAATAAAAGCAGCCATTTCACAGACACAGCATCAGGATTTTGGGGAGTTCTATGCACCTCTAACAACACTGTCCTTCATGTGACATCACCAATGCTGACACTGGGTAAGTACTGTTTCCTAAATGGTTTATCCTGCCTGCTCTTACCATATATCCCAAGAGACTACCAAGCACCTCATACAAACAATTCATGAACTCTTAAATCACATTGTCAAGACTTAAAAAAAAAATGCTCACCTTATTCAGAAAAGTGTTTGCCATTAATTATACAATTCTTGCAAGCTTTGAGAACTGCAAGTTGGAGAAACACCAAATGGTAAGAGACTACCACAGAGAAAGGCCCTGCTAGGCTTCTCCATCAGCTTCACTTTACAAACTGAGTAAGAGCTCGTTCTGAATTGATGGATGCTTGGAACGTGCTTTCCCACCGTAACACTGTGGTTTAAAGCTGCATAACCATCATGCATCACCCTTGCTTTCATAAACATCTCACCTTCGTGGGTGTGACTGCTGCAGTCAAATTGGCATTCTTAGAAGAGGAACCATTTGAACTTGCTGGTGATGTTTGAGCCGCTACAGATTTACTGTTTGTACTATTTGCTCCATTAGTTGCACTGGCAGAATGGGAAAAAGTGAATTTGAAGCCACCCGCTGAAGTCCTTTTAGGTAGATTCTCTTTATCTTCACTCTCTTTTGCTAATGGAGGAAACAGGAGGATTTTGAAATTTAGTAGAGCAGATGAAATACATTATAAAAGTGAAGATTCAACATATCAAATGGACCTCTTTTTCTTACTACAGGGGTACTTCAGCTAGCAGAAATAGTAGTAAACTACCTGACTCAGTTTCTTCTAGTGTTATTGGCAGAGCAAGTTCCAGAAAGCACATTATATCAAATATAAGGAAAACTTTTTTTAAAAAAATTATTTATACTCCGCTTTTCAGCCACAAGGCTATCAGAGCAGCTTACAAATTGTTTTAAGCAAGAGCTATTCACACATCTACACTGCATCAAGCAGTTTCCAATGTGTGTTAGCTAATTGCCCCCACAAGCTGGGTACTCAATTTACCGACCTACGAAAGGACAGGCCTTCTCAAACAACAGCCCCCCCCCTTCAATGAGCACCTCCAGGGCTAAGTGCACTAGTGCAGTATCCTTGCAGAGCCACTATTGACACCAGTGTTTGAATGATCATGGTGTTATTGGAACTATCTAGATCAGTACTTCTCAGGCTGATAAGGAGACAGACAATTATTTTTTTCCAGTGTGCCAGGGACTGGCACCATATTGGTGCCCACTGACTACAACTCCTTTCTTTCCTGGAAACTCTAGGGAGTGGCAACCAATGGCTTGGGGACCAGTACCGGTCCAGGAATCACCACTTTGGGTTGCACTGGCTTCACTACTGCTACACTTTGCACAAACATGAAGGCCAGAAAGACAGTAAGACCCATCACATGAGTCAGGCTGCCTAATTTTGCTTGTGTTTAACCCTACCTCTTTCTGATTTGGGGGGTGGGGGGTTGGTACTGTGAAGAGAAAAGAAAGAGAAACACCTTAGGAAAGGAGACAGAGGCCAAGGAAGAGATCTGACAGAGCCTAATCTGTCCCAACACCGGAAATTCCCCCAATGAGATGTGATTTTCAGTGTGACTCAAAACTGCCTGCAATGCTTTCTGCTTTTTTCTTTCTGGCTATGGCAGCTGGAAACTTTCCCAATCCTTGGGACTGTCAGTGGTTCTTAAAATTCTGCCATGATGGTGATCATGCAAAATCTCAATATATTCATTATATTCTACAAAAATGGGGGAACTACCTTTTTTTGTTTCCATGAATTTCTCATAACTCTCTGGAAAATCATCCTCTGCCTTGGATTTCTCTCCAGGGGGTACAATGGCTTCACCCTCCTCTTCCTCATCTTCATTGAACCACATTTCCTCATCATCCTCCAAGGTTCTGGCATCTCTGCGAAACCTGTTGCTACGCAGTATAGATGGGACACTGTAAAATACATGCCAAAAGTTTCAAAATTTTTAACAGTAGTACTGACAGAAGATATACAAAACCAGACCATGTTTTGTGAACACAGTACAGAGATGTTAGCAGGAAGCAATCCTGACAGTATTTATGCACTGATGGCACTTCTATTTTGGTCTTCCTGCACAGATCCACAGCCACACATGGGATAGAGCATGTATCTGCCCCTGTGCCTATGGACCAATGGGAGGCATGGGAAACCTTTTCCATACTATATTAAAGTTAATTTGGGCTTCCCTTATCAAACCCAGGCAGTTTATTGGAAGATCCACCTGGCCATGGTAAGATTTAAATGACTAAGAGTCTCCTTCAAAGTGATCTCTTTCTACTATTTTCCCATAAACTCCCCTTCTTCTAAATAACAGCAGGACCTCTATCTTTATTTATGAACATTACCTAGTTAATGTAAAAGACAATGGCCAGTATTCTACATCAGCTACTCAGTTAAGTATATTTAAGGCACCTCTCCTAGCCCAACACCCCTAAACCTGACACAAACGTCATTCACTCATGTTTTGAATGCCAGCAGTATGGACCTCCTTCTCCCCATGCAGTTAAGTACCCTCAATTAAATTATGTAGAATATTGGCTAACATTTATGGTTATGGGTGCAGTAACAAAAGTATATAAGGAAGTATGTTCCAATGCTGGACTCTACAGACCTAAAATTAAAATGGCTGTAAAATGAAGATGACAAATGAGCAGAAATGTTGGAGTGATCAAGAAGGACAGGTTGCTTACCTGTAACCATAGATCTTCGAGTGGTCTTCTGTGAGTTCACACAGCTCGGTTACCCCTACGCCTGCGCAGAGCATCGGAACCTTCTGAAATCGCTAGGCAGAATATCAAAGCACATTCTGCCTAGCGATTCCAGAAGGTTCTGATGCTCTGTGTAGGCGCAGGAGTAACCCAGCTGTGTGATTCACAGAGACCACGAAAAAGATTGTAGGTTTCTTACTGCTTTCATTATAAATCTTATATATAATGAGAAAAAGACCTAATGCCCTCATATGAATAGAAGTCTCTTCCAGGAGCCTGAGCAAAAGATCTGAAAATAACCTTCCAGGATCTTCTAATATTCCAATTTGTGGCAGCTCTTCATTATGTGCCAACTGGCCTAACTAATCTCTGCTCTCATGCTTGTTGCTGTTGTGCGCCTTCAAGATGTTTCAGACTTACAGTGACACTAAGGAGACCCTATCACTGGGGTTGGGTTCCAGGACAAACTGTGGACACTAAAAGCCATGGATGCTCAAGTCCCATTATATACAATGGCATAGTAAAATGGTGTCCCTTATAAAATGACAAAACAGCAAGGTTTGCTTTTTGGATTTTATTTTTGAACCATGGATGCAGAATCCATGGATACAGAAGACCAACTGTAAGATATGGAGGACCAACTGTATTTGTTCAGAGGGGCTTTGCCTTTTGCCTCCCTCTGAGGCTGAGAGTGTGACTTGCTCAAGGTCACCCAGTGTTTTTCCATGGCTGAGCAGGGATTCACTCAAACCACTACACCATGCTGGTTCATCTACTCCCGTGCACCATGATTTAAATTTCAATATGAGAATTCACTGCGAGAGAGAAAATGGGTCTCTTCTTCATCTCTAGAATATTCAGTGATTGTATGCCATCCTTCAGCTGTTCTCTGGATGGCCCATCAGAACAGTCCACATGTGGGCTGGCGTGCAGGACAAACCCAATCATGTGGACTGTTCCTCTGGGCCATCCGAGAATGAAACTTCACAGTAAGTACCAACTCTTTAATCAGTCCCTAGGATGCCTGACAAAGTTATAGAACAACTAGTTATATTATCCAACTAGTACTAAAAACATCTTCCCCTATGGGTGTAGCACACAAATCTAGTTTCATCTTACTGTATATTCCGGCGTATAAGACCCCCCCCCCAATTTACAGCCAAAAATCTAGGCTTAGGCATATATTCGCCAAATAAGACCCCCCCCCCAATTTGGCTGGCTGGGGGAGCCTTGCCAGCTGATCCGCTTTGTTTCCCAACTCATGAGGATCTCCTTGTGAGTTGGGAAAGTGAACAGGATCAGCTGGCAGGGCAACATTCACCCCTCTCTTCAACCTTCCAGTCAAACTGGACTCGAAGGTGGAGGAAAGGGGCAAAAATGCCCAGTTTGCCTCAGCAGCCCCCTTCCCTCCGTCTTGGCTCTTCCGAAGGGGACCAATGCGGGGGAAGCGGGGGTGGCCGCGGCAAACCCCTAGATTCGCCCCCTCTCCCCACCTTCAAGGAAGGTGGGGAGAAGGGGCGAATATCCCCCTTTTGGCTCCATAGGGAGGATGCGGGGCCGTGGAGCCAAACTCCAGGATTCGCCCCCTCTCCCCACTGTCAAGAGAATCTAGGGATTTAACTCCACAGCCCCGATCCCTCCTTCTGGGCTCCCTCTTCCCACGATTCCCCAATGCACAGGAGGCTGCCCAGCCCCCTTTTGGGTTGGGGAATGCGGGATGGGCAGCTGGCTAAGGGGGGCTCTCCCTCCTCCCGCGATTCCCCAACCCACCAGGAGGCTGCCCAGCCTCCTGGTGGGTTGGGGAATGCGGGATGGCCAGCTGGCTGGGGGTGGTGGAGGGAGGGAGCTTTGGGGAGGGTGGAAGGATGGTTGGAGGGAGGGGGCTTCGCATCCACCCACCCCCTCCCCAAAGCCGCGATCTCCAGCCGGATCGCGGCTTTGGGGAGGGGGGGTGGCTGGAGGGAGGGGGCTTCGGGGAGGGTGGAAGGGTGGTTGGAGGGAGGGGGCTTCGCAGCCACCCACCCACTCCCCAAAGCCATGATCGCGAGCGGGATCGCGGCTTTGGGGAGGGGGGGTGGCTGGAGGGAGGACACTGGAGGGAGGACACTGGAGGGAGGGGGCTTTGGGGAGGGTGGAAGGGTGGTTGGAGGGAGGGGGCTCTGTAGCCACCCTCCCTCCCCGAAGCTGCAATCTCCAGCCGGATCGCGGCTTTGAGGAGGGGGGGTGGATGGACAGAGGCTGCTGGAGGGAGGGTGGAGGGGTCTTCGCAGCCACCCCCCTCCCCAAAGCCGCGGTTCCAGTGGAATCGCGGCTTTGGGGAAGGGGGGTGGATGGGCGGAGGGTGGCTGGGTGCGGGGGCTTCGCAGCCGCCACCCCCTCTCCAAAGCCGCGGTTCCAGTGGAATCGCGGCCTTGGGGAAGGGGGGTGGATGGGCTGGATAGCTGGGGGGAGGGGGCTTCGCAGCCACCCCCCCTCTCCAAAGCGCAGTTCCAGTGGAATCGCGGCTTTGGGGAAGGGGGGTGGATGGGCGGGTGGCTGAGCTGGGTGGCTGGGGGAAGGGGGCTTCGCAGCCACCCCCCTCTCCAAAGCCGTGGTTCCAGTGGGATCGCGGCTTTGGGGAAGGGGGGTGGATGGGCGGAGGGTGGCTGGGGCTTCGCAGCCACCCCCCCTTTCCAAAGCTGCGGTTCCAGTGGGATCGCGGCTTTGGGGAAGGGGGGTGGATGGGCGGAGGGTGGACGGGTGACTGGGGGGAGGGGGCTTCGCAGCCACCCCCCTCCCCAAAGCTGCGGTTTTGGGGAGCGGGGGTGGCTGGAGGGAGGGTGGACGGGTGGCTGGGGGGAGGGGGCGAATCCCGGGGTTTGGCTCCACGGCCCCGCGTCCTCCTCCTGGGCTTCCTTCGGAAGGGAGCCCAGAAGGAGGGATCGGGGTCGCGGAGCAGAACGGGGCATTTTCGCCCTTTTCCTCCACCTTCAAGCAAGGTGGGGGAAAAGGGCGAATCTAGCGGTTTGCCTCGGCCGCTGCAGAGGTGATCAAGCGGTGGCCGCGGCAAACCGCAATGTTCACCCCCCTCCTCTGTCTCCGTTGCTCCCCAAAGGGGGAGAAGGCAGAGGAGGGGGGCGAATGAACTGGAAAAGCACTGCTTCACCCCCCTGCCCCATCTCCTGCCTCTTCCCTCCATTTGCAAAGAGGCAGGAGATAGGCAGGCAGGTGAAGCAAAGTATATCCGGCGTATAAGACGACTGTCGATTTTGGAGGGCACTTCTGAGTGCTGAAAAGTCGTCTTATATGCTGGAATATACGGTATTTTGTTTTCAAAACAAGCAAGGGAAAAGTTTCATGATTCAGAAATCCTTGACCTCATACATTGGACAGAGAAATGGACTGAGCTTTTGCTAAGTAAGAGGAATTTTCTACAAGAGAGAAACGTGAAAACCACAGTATTACTAACAGAAAAAACAAGACAGCAATACCACAGGAAGCCCTCAACAAAGCCCACTCAGTGATTCTTACTGATTTACATTTAGCTTCAAGAGGTGTACCTGTTTAGTTTCTGGCTTTGTCTGTCTTTCTCTTGCTCGTATTTTGTCTTCAGTCCTTTGAATGTCTGAACATATTCAATGGATTCAAGCGCCTTATAAAAGTTTTCAACTATATGTACAGTAAGTGACTTGATATCTTCCTGCATTAATGGAAAACAAAGTTTAAAATTACTCAGCAGCAGAAGACTGGAAACATCAACAGGAGGATGGCACTGCTTACCATTACAGTGAAACAACTGACAAAACAATTTAGGCCTGAAATGTAGATAAACAAATAACCTGCCTATTTAGAAATAGTGTCCTGAAGCAACAACTCCAGTCTGCACATACAAAAACAGGTCACTCACACACACAGGAATCTTAGTAAGAAGTCTGAGAAAGTTTACATGAAAGGAGCACCACCTGTAGCTCTTAGATGCTCCCTACACACCCCATAAAACTAGTGGCACCCCACATATTTTCCTTATAGTTCAACAGGTCACGCTGTTCCCTAGCTTCACTACTGAATGCCTGTGTTGAGGGCATCCTATGATTTCACAGCCAACACTGGAGGCAGCCCTTTGCTTGTCCATCTAATTCTTATTTATTGGGCTATGGTTTTTAGCTATTGTTGTTTTTAAATGTCGTGAGCTGCCTTGGGTCCTGCCATAAGGAAAAAGGCAGAATATAAAAAAAAAAAATCACCATCACCATTATCATCTGTGGCTTCTGAAGTTAAAGAGGTTGTTGTTGATACATGCCTTCAAGTCAACTGACTTATGGCAACTTTATCAAACAGACTTATTTAAACAGGATCCTCACATTTTTCAGGTTTATTTTCTTCTCCTAACTCACACCAGCCTTTGATAGATCACTTAAGGGGTAGAAGTAAAGCAAAGGGGCTGCTGTCTGAAAGGAAACAAGTGAGTAGTAATCTCATGTTGCCACTGATCCTGTGGAAAATCTCATTGCCAGGTGACTCCATGTCAGTTCCCCATCCAGCAGGGAAAATGGGGAAGGACCTGAACTCAGTGGACAGCACCAAGGTTGCATACAGAAGAATCCAGGGTCAAAGCCTTGGCATTTCCAGAGAAAACTCTTATCTGTAACCCTGTTAACAATTGCTAGGCTAGATGATCTAATAGGCTTGATTCAGTATAAGGCGAATGTCTTTGTTTCGATGTAAAGGCAGTGGCTAAGTCTCAGTAGAAGCGGTACTTGCAACGTTCCATAGGGTTGAGGGATTGTATACAGTACATGTCACTGAGGTGAATAAAAAAATATTATTTTATGGTTTGATATAACACTGACACCTCCTTCCTTTTCCAGAGGATTTAGAGAGTATGAATAGAAGAGATTTGTAAGCCAAGACACCTATAAAATAGAGTTTGATTTAAATGCAAATAAGTAATATTGACTAGCTTTAACAAAACAGTTTGGGAATCAGTTCTATTGATTCAATTTGAAAGTGTCTAAAATCAAGAACAATTTTGATTTATCAACCCTACTGCTTCCCCCTTTCCAGTTTTACAGTTTATGAAAGGGGCTGAACAAAATGAGATGGGGCATATGGTGAAACTCACCAATATTTTAAGAATAAATGTCTATAGTGAGTGTTAAAAAGGAGGGGGGAGGGGAGAACCCAAAGCACCTCTAACTTGAATTTATTAATATATTCTGAGAAGTTATCTTCTTGAAATCACTAAATGAAACTTCTGTTACAAAATCATCTCATCTCCTCTTGCACTAAACAGGGAAACTTTTATGCGAAATGTTATGCTATTTGAGTCAATGGAAAATCCTTCTGGGGAGAAATCAGACACACAGCAGGGAAGGGCTGGAGGGTCAGTGTTCTGTTTACTGAGACTAACCTAACAGCCTCAGAAACCTAGCTTTGACCATGTGAATCTCAAAGCAGCCACCCTGTTTAGCTGTGATTGACAAGTCCTTTGGCAGCTGATAGCAGTAGTGCTACAATTAAAACTGGTATGAGCAACAGAACACCTTTGGGGAAAATGCTTGTAGTTACCATAGACAATTTTAAGTCCCATTTATGAGAAAAGCAAGATATAAATCAAATTAATAAATAATAATCCTCCCACCCGCTTCCAGGAGAATGCCTCATACCATTTTGTAGCAGAAAACGGTGGGGTGGGCATTTTTTCCTACTGATTGCAACTTTTGGACATGTTGAGGGCTTTTCCAATCCCCTCAGGTTTGGAGGTATTTTAGGCAGAAGGGTTTATTTAGTTTTTTCACACATACACACACCCTGCCCCCGATGAAGTGTTGTGGGCTACATGCAGTTCATGGGTCATACTTTTCCAACCCCAAAAACCTCATACCCTAGTTTTTATTCTAAACAGCTCAGCCAGTCACACTCCAAAGCATCGTAATACTTATACAAAAGGTCCGCCAGACACTTAAATGGTACACGACAGAGAAAATCTCTGGTTCACATTCACTCAAGCCTCATCCTTTTTCAACTCCCATTTCAGTAGGAAGCATGATATTGGTATGGTGTTATAATAACCGTTGAAGGACCTCCTCCATATCTCATTGCCTTTGGATATCAGTCAGAGGGGGGACAATGAGTTAAGTACTCTAGAGCTGTGGAATGCCTCCTATCCCCAGAATGCTCAACTGGCACCAAATTTTATGTATATCCAGCACCCAGGGCCCAATGACACTACACAATTACAGTGCTATTCCACATTAACTGCCATGATACCATCCTATGGAATCCTGGGGTTTGTAGTCTGGGGAGGCACTAGAGCCCTTTGGCTGAAAATTCTCAATGCCCCTCCTTAAACTGCAAATCCCAGGAATCCACAGAATGGAACCATAGCAGCTGAAGTAGAATAACAGTGTTGTAATTCTATCGTGTGAATGAGCCCCTGATGTCTTTGCAACGTGTCTAGGTTTTCCAGGACACCATCCAGCTAGTTTTTATCAAATGGTTTTATGGATATCACTAATTCTGTTACTGATCTGCTGAATAGTTTTTGTTGATTAATGTACTGTCCTTTCCATTTTGTATTTATTTTAATTTTGTAAACTGAAGGATGGTACTTTAGGTTAATCTGAAATCAGGATCATGAGTAAACCATTAGAGTGTACTGGGTACTGGGTACGGACAGTAGACTCCTGGTACAAATGAACACAATATTCCTTTCCTGGTGAATGTGCAAGAAGGATGGGAAATGTCCAAGACTCAAGAGTCCCTTGCAGTATGTTCAATGTGTGTTGGCTAATCTTGAGGAAAGATTCCGTTATTACTGTGTCATTTTTTTCTTTTCCACTTTGCTTCTTATATATTTGGCACATTCATGCATTTAGTATTAAGATGTCAAGTCTAGATAGTCCTAAGGTGAAACGTTTACAAGGTGAAACTAAATGCCACCATCACAAGACTTACCACTCGAATGAATTCAAAAAGTTCAATCACTGCTGAATTCAGGAGATTGTACCTGGTTCCATTATCCAAAAGAGCATTTATTACAGGCTCAAACAGATTTCCTTTGGTAATATAACGGTTATAAAACTCATCTTTCAAGCCAATTATCCTCCTCATGAATCGAAGAGCACCTATAATGTCAAGACACATTTTAATAATCTCTTTTTTTAATATTGAAAAGCTCATATTTAGTACTCCCCCCCATTATTTGCATTTATTTTATTTTATTTTATTTTATTAGGTATTTATACCCCGCCCTTCAGCCACATTTGTAAGCTGCTCTGATAGCCTTTGTGGCTGAAGAGCAGGGTATAAATAAATAAATAAATAAATAAATAAATATCAGAGTGGCTTACAAATTGTTTAAGCTATAGCAATTTACACATCTACACCACATTAAGCAGTTTCCAATGTGTGTTAGCTAATAGCCCCCACAAGCCGGGTACTCATTTTACCGACCTACGAAAGGATGAAAGCTGAATGAACCTTGGAGCCCTCTGGAATCGAACTTGCAACATGGTGACTTGCAGTACTGGCATTTAACCACTGTACCACCAGGGCTCCCTATAGTTAAACCTGTGACATTTAACTATATAATATGCAAGGAAGGATCCAGTTTCATGTACAGCAGCAAAAAGGTTGCATAAAGGTATGTCAACCAAGACCCAACCAATATGATCATCATAGTGATCAAACATTTTAGTTCTGACAATTAGTAATAGGATGGTGCCTCCAGCCGGGAGAAAGCATTTTGCTTTTTCATTTTAGAATACTGCTATATTTTCCCTATTAGCAGCTAACAACACCGACCAACTAACCTCTACTCCTGTGTCAGTAATACTACTACATCCTATATGGCTCTGACTGACTGAGCCAGAGTTGGCAGAAACATTTTAAAGTTTTCTTTTTAGACACCCCCCTCCCGCTACCTTTTAAATCCTGGATGCCTGTATGCCAGCACAGCAGCCGAATCCTGTGACACCAGCTCAAGAAAATTCTATTCTAGCTCCTACTGCTCTTCTTGTAGCCAGTGCCTCCTGCATCTAAGTGTGATTGGAACTGGCCCTGTCATTACTCTCAAAATAGTAATGGAACAGAAACTTTTTACAGAATAGCAAAACAACAGACATGCTTTGATAAGACACCTTCTCTAGGGCAACAACAATGCTGTTTTCCTAAAAAGGCAACAGAATGGCACATTGCCTCTACTGGCAAACTGAATCTTGTGCCTCTGAAGAAAATTGATACTGAATTGTGTTGGGCATTTCACTATTTAAAATTTAATTTTATGGCAAGGACAAGGCACCCAGAATGGGCACTGAAGCTCCACCTTCTGACTACTTTTAGATTGTAAGCCTGTAGGCAAGAGACTGTCAAACTGCCAAATCAGCATTTTGTAACCTACTCTGGGAGACTTTGGCTGAAAGGCAGGGCATAAATGCTCCAACTAACTAACTAACTAACTAATATATTTTACTCAACACCTTTACCAGTGCCTGAGACATTACCAGGCAGTGCTCGCACCCTTTTCAGTCTCTTTCGAACTATGAAGTCTAGAACAGCTTTTTGGACTACAAATCCCATCAGCACTAGCCACCATGGGCAACAGGCAAGAATTCTGGGGGCTGTAGTATAAAACCTCTAGAGGTTTAAGGAACTAGGATAAAGAAGGCTGGTAAGAAATTAGCCTTTTTAAAAAAAATGATGCAGAAATTGTCAGGAAGCACACAATATATTATTCAGAGATGTTTCTGTGTTTCCAAAAACTGCTGCCCATATAAAAATTGCACTTAGGGCGAAAAAATGAAATGCATAGATATAGGATGGGGGAGACCTGGCTGAATGAGACTACATGCGAAAGGGATCTAGGAGTCCTAGTAGACCACAAGTTGAACATGAGTCAACAGTGTGATGCGGAAGCTAAAAAGGCCAATGCGATTTTGGGCTGCATCAATAGAAGTATAGTGTCCAGATCAAGGGAAGTAATAGTGCCGCTCTATTCTGCCTTGGTCAGACCTCACCTAGAATACTGTGTCCAGTTCTGGGCACCACAATTCAAAAAGGATATTGACAAATTGGAGCGTGTCCAGAGGAGGGCAACTAAAATGGTGAAAGGTCTGGAAACGATGCCTTATGAGGAGAGACTTAGGGAGCTGGGTATGTTTAGCCTGGAAAAAAGACGGTTAAGAGGTGACATGATAGCCCTGTTTAAGTATTTGAAGGGGTGTCACATTGAGGATGGAGCAAGCTTGTTTTCTGCTGCTCCAGAGATTGGAACACGGAGCAATGGATGCAAGCTCCAGGAACAGAGATTCCACCTCAACATTAGGGAGGAACTTTTTGACAGTAAGAGCTGTTCGGCAGTGGAATGCACTCCCTCAGAGCGTGGTGGGGTCTCCTTCCTTGGAGGTCTTTAAACAGAGGCTGGGTGGCCATCTGTCGGGGATGCTTTGATTGTGATTTCCTGCGTGGCAGGGGGTTGGACAGGATGGCCCTCGTGGTCTCTTCCAACTCTGCAATTCTATGATTCTATGAAATCCTAAGTACATCTTTCTTCCTCTTGTTTGTTCAGGATGGCTTCAATAAGGTGCAAAAAAGCAACTGCACATGTCTTGGGTAACTGTGACCTGGTACTTACAAAGTGCCAAAAAGGTGTGTTTTGAATTCATCAAGACTAAAACTCTTCTCAGCAGGTCCTTGTTCATAATATAGTTCTTGATGTGATATGTGTGGTGTTCCACACAAAAAGTGAGCAGCTCCAAAATTAAGGCAAGCAGCTGTGCTGTTTGGTAGTTGTCTGCAAAATAAAGAAAATTCAGGTACAAAGAACCCAGCAGAAAACTCTGCAACCACCCATGACTAATAAATATCTGCCTAGGAGCCAGATATTCCCAAACCAATGTGCTGTCAAGAAAGCAGGAACCTTAAAGTAAATCTTTTCCTCAGGGCAGGGTTCTCAAGCTATGAGCTGGGATTCCAGGTATTTTAATTAAACTTTTATTTAAAAAACATTTTATACATTCTCTCAATTTGAAGTAGATTGTTACCTAATTAAAATGACCACAAACTTTGCAATCGTACAGCAGCTGTATATTTCTGCTGAAATGCGGAGGGAGCATTTTAAAAAATTCTCTAAAACCTGCTACCCAATATGTTCTTACCACATCAAATTAAATTTGAAAGAGAGTCTGCACATGCTGGCCATTCCTATAAGATGGCTAATTCAGGACTACTATGTATGTGCTGAATTTTATTTATGTATTTAAATTTTTGTTTAGTGCTTTTTAGTTCACCAGGGCTCCTGGAGCAGACAAAAACACATAAAACCAGACAAAACATTATTTGAAAACAGACAATACCAACTTTTTTTTAAAAAAAAATGCACAGCATTAAAACAATAAAAAAAGCCATCCCTAGTTTTAAGGGCCAATGGCCATATGAAACAGTACAGTCCTAGCTGCCCAGCAGCAGCCAGCCTGAGATCTCTTTGCAGGGTGTTCCACTTCAGGGCAGGTTCATATGGGAGGAGGTGGCCTGTCAGTTATCCTAACCCTATGCTATATGGTATGTCAAAACTAACATTCTGGATTGAGTTCAGACGCAAACTGGAAGCTGATGTAATAGGTGCAAGACCAGTAGTAATACGTGGTCTTTAAAGTGCACACTTGATAATAGTCTAGTCACAACATTTGCACTGTAGTTTCTAAGTACAGTCAGATTCCTGTATCCATGGAACCAACACCCGCAGTTTCAGTTATCTGTGGGACACAAAATAGGGGACACACACCATAGAGTTGCACTGGAAAATGCATAAAAAGGCATCCTCTCTAGGCAACTTCTAGGCCCTCCAACACAACTCTATGGTATGTTTTACCAGAAGTCCTTTATTTTAATAGGATTTGTTGTTATCCACGGTTTCTGGTATCCACAGTAAGTCTGGGAACCAAATCCCTGTGGATATGGGGGTTTGCCTGTACTTTCCAAAGCCAGTTCAACATAGAGTATATTACAATAATCTCATCAGCAGGTAATTAAGGTTTGAGTTCACCTTCCACCTGTGGTACTGGTTAAAGGGGGTGCAATAACATCTAGAAAAGGGTGTAATCCCAATTCTGGAGAAGGTCACATTCTCTGACACCAAGGAGGACAAGGAATGAGCTATTCATGATCCTGGCTCTAGAGGAATTAGTCAAATCACAGTACACCATGTTCAGACATTGCAACTGTAGTATAACAAACTGGGAATCCTCTATTTATACAAGTGTGTGGAGAAGCAACCTTCATTTGCTGGAACACATCCTAGTTTGGAGAATCAGCGAATGTGATGTCTGAATCCAGCCTTCCTGCTCTGAACTCAGAACTTAATTTTCCTATTTTTAAGGGGACGGAGTTGTGCCTCAAATGATTGGGATGTGGCAAATGCAAGTCGCTCAGAAGACCACTGTGCCAAAAAATTGCCAAGGAAAAACCAACCCTTGAAACTACACCACATTAAAGAAGCATCACAGAAACAGGCCAGGCAACATGATTTAAATTTATTTAACAGTTATACACAATACTAGTTCAATCCTGGAATTACTCCACTCTGATAATTACTTTTAATTGGTTACAATGTCCCTTTTGTGGTGCCCTGTCCCAAGCACCACTGTCCTGCAACGTAAGGGCCTAGCGTGTGGCATCATTGGGTGCAGGACCCTGGCTGCACATACTGTAAATTCCCAGGGGCTCTTTAATCTTGCCCCTTTCTTTTTAAAAAAATAGACAAATCATGAGGCAATCTCACCAGCTCTTGGTGTTGATTTGCTACCTGGAAAGAACAGGATTCTGCTTTAGCTACTGTAATGGTACATGCCACAATTTGTTCCAATGCAACGTGGAGGAGTTTCAAAGAATGACTCTTGTGTCCTTCACATGTACACCACAAGTTCAAACTGGTTTAAGTGTTAGTGCCTTTCCTACAGGACTCCTGCAAATTGTAGTTCTGAGGGAGAACATCTGAGGATGTCTAACACAAATTCTGAATACCTTACCAAACCATAATTTCTGTCTTTCCCCCCAGGAAACTCAAGATGACTAAAGTAGTATGGAAGAAATATAATTTTGGTAGTGTAAATATACTAATGTAACAAGTGAGTGAGGAACCTAATTATCCCTCTCTCCCACATGGGCTCCAAGAATGAAACTATAGCACTCGGTGAATGCTTGTCCAAACAAAAAAAAAAAGGGGGGGAGGGGAGGTGTGTTTTCTTTTTAAATCAAATTTTGGTTGGAATCCCTTTGGGGCACTATGCAAACATAACTCCTGTACTCTTCTCACTCTTGCATAATGAGGTATCCCCATTCAACTGCAGCGTACATTGCCCCTTTCCTCAACAGCAGAACAGCCATTCTTAAATGGCCGCTGGAAGGCTATCTGCCATGGGCACTGAATAGGATCTTCACCTCTGTCTCCCAAATAGTCTTCTCAAAAACTCATTTGTATAAAAGCTAGACTATTACTACACCATTTCAGTTAGTGGCTCTCAGGATATTTAAGTCTCTTCTCCTATTGGCTAAGATGATAGGAAACTGTAAATATGATTTTTAGTAGAGGTTCTTTCTATCCATTCATTACATCTCAATTTAGTCCCACCCTACTCTGCCCCAGCTGTAAATTACACACAAAAACTACTACTTACCTGGGCAAATGGTACTACTCTTGTTGCTTCCAACTACAGCATCTTGTAAAAAGTGAAAAGATTTAACACTGTAAGTTGCTTGGTTAGTTACTGTAGCACACACAAAATGTTTCAGGTCAAGAGGTACACATTCTAGCCCATTCACCAGTTTGGGGTATCATCAGAAGCCCACCCACTTTTGTCTCTAACTCCATTCTTCACAGCCCTGTATAAAAACAGCACAGTGACAACCACTAAAAGTGGATGTCAAACAAATGAAGCTATGAAAGTTGGGCCCCATAGTCATGGGCAGGTTTGTAAAATATTAAAATGTGTATGTTTCATTCTGTTTTGTTCTAATTACAAAAATTTTCAATCTCAGAGAATACCGAAATTACATTTAATCCTCAACTGTATGAATAAAAAAAACCCCCACCCCTCCATGTGTATGGAATGATTTCAGGGGTACTTTATGACCCCGCAAGAATTCCAATGTGTTTCAGGGAATAAAAATGCCTCATGTCAGAGGAGCATTTGTCGATGTAGAAAGAGGTGTACTGTACAACAATGAAATAGCCAGAGCCAGAAAACATTCATTCTTATGAGGCAGGACATATGTTTTCAGTAGGTGACATACCCGCTTGCTTTTCTGCAAAAAAATGAAATCAGCATAAGTAACTTCTGTATCCTAAAATATTATCATTGTTACTTCCAAATAAAAAATCTTATTGTGAACCCCTCACATTAGGAAACAGACATAAATCCTGAGGACAACAGCTGTTCTCATTTATCTGCAAGATAGTGTTTCATGATAGCGTGAGGTAGAGTTCTACCCCAATAACAAAATAGTCTCTGCTGAGGAAAATGTCCTCCAATGAAGACCCATTGTTTGTGGCCACTAGACATACAGAGTATGTCACTTGGATGCTGTAGTTGTCCCTGCAATCAATTTTTCCACATGTGCACTGTCTGCTTGTTTTTTTTAAAAATGCATTGCTCTACTGAGAAGTATTGGGTGGGCTTATTCATGCAAATGTCCATTACATCTTCAGTTAGCAAGTTCTACCAGTTCTACACATTGCATCCAGTAGGTAAATATGGTTCAGTGTCACCAGTGTAATCAAGCTGGGTTTTCTGTGATATACCAGGCTGCCTGTCCAGGTAAATGTCTCCCATCAAAAGATATGATGCATTAACACTGTAGCACCACCACAATTTTATGACATAATTTCCTAGTTTACTTGGCATACGCTGCCAGAAGCGCCCACTATTGCTGAACTCAACCAGCTATTAATCAATTTCTAGATCAGTCCCTGATGTGTATGTACCATGCTCAACAAACATAGTCAACATGACCTGAAAGGCTGCCAATGTAACAGTGATTTGTCCCATTCCTCTTGTTTCCATTGTTGAACTGTAAGTACCTTGTGAATGTACACAATCTCTTCAGGCTCATCAACAATGCTCTGAAGTGACAGTGCCCTAAAACTGGATGCCATAATTTTTCCAAGACTTCATGTTTTCCATGATACGCTCCCTTCAGAAAACCTAATCTAGCATCCAATCTTACCTTTGTCATTTTTGTCCTCTGATGTATTGGCCAGGAGTGGAGCAGTGAGGACATGCATACAATGGTTGTAGAAAAAATTGAGAAATTCACTTTTTTCAGTTTTCTGAAAAACATAATATTAGTTATATTAGGCAAATACTGTAAAAGCACATGAAGTCATGCAACTCATAAGTGAAACAAACATGATACTGAATTGAGTGCCTGCAATATGGACGCCCAGAATTGCTGAAAGACACCACAATACACTTATGTAAAATCTAGGCACCCTTTTGGCAATCAGAAATCCAGTCCTATCAATAGCAGTAACTCAGGTATGGAGTTCTATCTCTTTTTCTGCTTTCGTGGAATTTGCAGACACCAGACAAACATGCTTTAAAAAAAAATTCCTCAGATGGGTTTGATAGTTCTACTATTTTGTGGCTTAATGATTTTATTAAATGGCTCTTGAGGATATGGCCGCTACTAAATTGAAATATGCTTTTAATCTTCAGTACAAAACTTTTTATTTGTGACTTCGATACATACTGTACTGTAGCCTGACTTGAGAAATGTATAATGAATGGCTAAATTTATTTTACTTAAGTGTAGGTAAAATATACAAGTGTCTGTCCACTAGCAGAATGAACACTATAGGCAATAGATCCTCTCCTTTCACTACCTGGCCCAAAGTCTGCTGCAGAGTTGGGGGATCCTTCAAAGATCTCAAGAGGCATGTGGCATAAAAGGGAAAATCCCACTATGTGAGTGGATGGGGCAATATTGGATGTTGCCATACCCATGCATGCATCATTGACAATGCTGACACAGCAAGTAGTACATTTCATATATGTGATTTTATTTACATTCTCTCCAGCCAAAGCCAAGGGAACTTACAACATTATCTTTACTTTCTGCCTCAGCAATCTTCTGATGTAGAAGACTGAGGTGGTAACTTGCCTGGCTAGTAAGCTTCTCACCTTGAATGAGAGCATGAACATGGGCCTTCTGCAATTAAATCTTGAATTCTTTCCTCTGTTCACTGGAGTGCAGTACAGTATACTTTTAAAGCCACAGCCACAGGCTCCCACCTGTCATGTAACACTTTTTATTTGCAGCCAACAGTGTCATGCATGCCGCCCACATCTATCCATATATGGGGTGCTACATGATGCCTTTCAATATCCTCGGCAGCAGTTACCAGAGCAGAAGATGGGTGACACCCATACTCCTACCTGGCCAGCAAACTCATCCACCAAGTGTCTTTATTATTTCTACTGGAAGGCAGTGTTTGCATTCAATACAAAACATGGTGAAATGACACAAGCTTCATGCATATACAAAGACACAAGCAAGAGTTAAAAAAAAAAAAGTACACTGTCATCTTGCTGTGGGAGCCATGCTTAAAAAGTGACGATACTATTCCAACTTAAAATATTAGGGATGGATATGTTCTTCTAAAGAAAGAAACATGCTTCAAAGTGTATTTGCCAGAAACTCAACATTATCATGCATATTATGAATAGCACAGAGGATACAAAAATGTGCCAAAAGAAAAGGAGTCTGTGTTCGACATGTTTCTTAGACAGTAAAGTTTCTTTACCCCTTTCCATTTTCTTACATTAGCTGTGGCCAACATGTTCTCAGGATCAATTAGTGTACGCAAGAGCCCCATTAACTGTACAGCACCCCCAAGCTCAGGGTCCGTGTCACAGATCATTTGCTCAATGACTACATTTATGAGGAGGATATCCTGTAACAAACCAAAACAAGTTATAACTTTTTGTTTTCAGAAATGTAACAAGAGTAGATCACACTGCCCATTGCCATGCCTAGCTAATTCTACATCCAAGAGACAAATTTTGGCAAGCTGAATAAAAAAGGGGAGCAACGGCCACAAAGATTGCTATTTATAAGCTTTACACAAACTCTGGATCCCGGTTCTCACACACCTTTTAGGATCTTCATGAAATTTAACTGACTACACTCAATTTCACTACCTCTAAGGTTACTTTTAGAGCTATTATCAAAGCTTGCAATTCAGTACAAGGGACTAACTTATACCCCACTCTTCTTCTATTACTGCCTCCCAATGGCTTACAATTACAATTCAAAGCAATGCAAATCACACTGATAAACCTAGATCTCTCAGTGCTGTTAAATATGCCACTCCATCTTTTTATCCTCCCACACACATAAAGCTCCTTCAGGAAATTGTGCTGGACAATCTGCCTTATTCAAGCACTTTCAACCTCAACTACTTAGTAGGGTGGTCCACAGTAAATCACAATTTAGTGCTAATTGGACAACATCAAAAAAGGGTCAGTCTCACATGCTCCTCTTCTTCTGTGGCTGTGATGATGATTCTGGCTCAATTTAAGTTCCATTTGTTAAAGGATCCCCATTTACTGTTACATTTGGCCAAGGCAACTTGGTTAGTTTAACAAGCCAGCTTTGAAATTGGTGGTTTGAAACTGACTTGTTTAACAGCTGACCAGAGTTTTACACAAGGATCCCTGGTTCAAAGGAAAAAGGAGGGGAGTGCTTAGCACTTTACTCACATATGTTCAGACTGACAGCAGTACACCATGGTCTAGTAGTACTTCTGAAAGAGTACCATTTAACTTTCAACCTAAGTTTTAATCTCTCTAAATTTCTTTTCTCCTATCTAATCAATTGCAGTTACTATAACTGTAACACCTGAGAAATATTCTCACACTTGTTTTGGCTTGCTATAATAAAGGACCTAATTCTAGGAATGGCTATTATCTTCATACATGAAACCACATCTTAGAAACCTGTTTTATCTTTCTTACATCATCACTCTGCTGGGCTTCTTGCATTACAAATTCCCGGACCATGGATGGACTGAACTCTACCAGATAAGAAAATATATCGGTAGCAGCAGATCTGACTTGCATATCATCCATACCCTGAAATGAAAATCAACCCAGTTTAATAAAAATTAAGGATTTCAGATCTAGGAACATCCAGATAATATAAAGTGATTTTTTTAAAATTTAAAACATGCAAAAAGCCACATTCCACATTAAGTTTGAGCCTAGTGCTATTTTGTGAACCTCATGTTCATGATTTTGACTTCCCCCACAAAAACTCCCTATTACAAATTAAATTAATGTACATGGATGGCGCTATATAAATAAATATGATGATGATGATGAATCAAGATATCAAATTTTGTTACCATTAAGTTTAGGTTGCTAAGCTGCATACAAAGTTCATGCATATATATTATTGAAGGCAATGTGACTTAAAGATTAGAACAGAGACTACAAAAGTAATGTTATTCACTCTTCTATAAGACAGATCATTTTAAGAATAATATTAAACATTCCCCTCCTAGTTTTACATACACAGAATCATAGAGCTGGAAGAGACCACAAGGGCCATTCAGTCCAGCCTCCTGCCACGCAGGAATAAACAACGTTACAATTTAGGTATAAGCTCTGTAATTATAAAATAAAGGTCAGAACCCAGCTGTAAATGTAAATTACCCTTGATTATATACACAGGTATGTACTGTAACTTTTCCAAATGCTCTGCAAGCATAAAGGAGTAGTGTTAGTATCAGATACTTAAAAAAGATCTGCAATCCTTAAATAGTTTAAAATATTAAAATGAATTACAGACGCAACTCAAATCCTGCCTGGAGTTCAACTTACCATTACTATTTCAAGGGCAGGAAGAATTCCCAACTTTGCTAAAGTTTTGAAAAAAGTGTCTCTATTTTGAGGCTGTAATGTCTGAGAAAATGCACAGAACTCCTTGAAGAAGTTAACCTGCAAGAGATGAAACAAATATTAAAGGACTTCTTACCAGTACACTGCTAATGGTTTAATGTTCACGCATAAATGATGAACTTTTTACTCAAGAAATAAGCACCCCATTTTCAAGAAAATAGGCAATAAAAGCAGAAAATTAATAGCACAGCCCTTCTCCTTTATCTCCCATGCCTCCCTAAATACCTTTGAAAAACAATAGGCCAAGTTAGCATCAGGGGCTATTGAATGCATCCATCCTATACAATTAAGAACTGTTGTGCTTTTAATGTCACAATATCCAATGACATATGACAACCTTTTGAAATACACAATATTGGCAAATTCAATCTATACAGCTGTCTATGTATGCAGTGAAAACAATGTCAGGACACTTAACTTTCTAAAAAAAGCAAGCAGGCCAAAGTGTCTAAACAGGACACTGTGGTGAAGTCCAGAGGTAGGAAAACAAAGATGCAAAAGCATCTAAGTGGCAGTTGTTACTGATTAAGATATTGATTAATGCCTGGATTTTGCCTGTTATTTAACTTCCAAGATTCAAGTTGGCAAAAAGGTTTAACTTTGGCAAGGACTAAAGAAGCAGATGCCATGCTATGCTAACAAGAACATAGGATGTATGATAAAGAGGTTCATTATCACAACCTTTAGAGTTGCTTAAGTTCTTGCCCTTGAGTACTACTACACCCTCACATTTCCAAGCATAAACCACAAAAAATAAAAAATAGAACAAAATGGACACACATAACTATAGAAATAAATAAATAATAAAATTAAAAACCCAACAGCTGGAATCCCAAGCTGCCAATATTTACCAGATTTCATGGTGCAGGCATTCAGATAGGCAGTCATGACTATGGCCTTCCATAGAGTACATGACATGAAACAAGGGTATGCCACTGAGAATACAACTTGCAGGGAGAAGTAGCCAAACCTGGTTCTCTGATGAACATACATGTGCTTCCATAAACCTCTGACCAACTCATTAACATTTCACTGTGCATTTAAAAAACCTTAGAAGTACAGTTGTCCCTTCCCATTCGCAAAGGTTTGGGGGCGGAGCACCACTGCGAAACTGAAAAAAAGTGAATAAATTAAGGCCCCCCCCCCCGAGAACATACGGCTTTGCGGCCAGCGCCAGGGGTTTCCTCGGCTTTCATACCCTGGGGGGGGGAGCCAAAAGCCGAGCACACCCTCAGCGGTGGCTTTGCGGCCAGTGTGGAGGTTTGCTCAGCCTTCGGCTCCCCCCCCCCCAGGAAACAAGTCCGAAGAAACCCCGGTGCGGGGGGGGAGCTGAAGGCCAAGCACACCCTCGGCAGCTTTGCAGCCAGACTGAGGATTTCCTCAGCCTTCAGTCCGCTCCTCCCCCCACAGGGAACAGCGCTGGCCACAAAGCAGCACATTAGGAGTCGGGAGCCGAAGCCTGAGCACACCCCCAGTGGCTTTCTGTGAATACACAAAACCACGAAAGAGAAAGCTGCGAACAGGAAAGGACAACTATACCTCTGAATAACTTAGTATGAAGGAAACACCTGACTGTTTCTTTTGGTTTATTATGCTCTCTTGCTGTTCAATGATTTGTGTCAACTGAAATACAGACACATATGTATTTAATTAAACTAGATAAACTGTTTAATCAGCCACTTGAAACTGCAATACTAGCAAAACCCTCTAGAAATTAACTGTAACCGGGGGTGGGTGGGGATAGTTATACTTGGAAGGCTTAAAGACAACTGCTTTCCCCTACTTAAAATCACACTTACCAGTTCACGCCTTTTGTCATCATCAGTAGCTTCATCAGTTAGTTGTGCAAAAACTTCAGATAAAAACTTTTCATCTTCCTATACAATATAGAAATTGTACATTATGACATAAAAGCCACTGTTTTCATAGTCCTGGTATAAAAAGCAGGTTCTGTACTATTGTAATGGATTCATTTTTCTGTACCACCATCAATGCTCTTGCATGCTGTCAGTAAAACAAATGCTATGGATTTACAAATTTCTTTCTCTTTTAAGTAGATCCTATTGCAGTAAAAAAAAAAACATATTCACTGAGTATTCTGTTACTTTAACAGCTGAATTATACCCAACTGATATACCGTAGATGCTTAGTTTAAGATTATTGTAAACATTCATACAAAGAAGTCAAAACTCAGACCTCAGTTAGTAGCTATATTTCAGCCCTATTTGTTCAGATACTTGCACAATGATTTTTGTGGAAGGGGAGAGAACCCTGCTTAAGAAACTGAAAAACTGCATACGGAATCTATACCAAACTCATACAGGAAATCTATGCATATATAGCATGCTCTCCACTTTTCCAAAGCATGGAAGGTGGTAAGAGTTGTGTGATGAACATGTTGCTTACCTGTAACGTGGTTCTTTGTATGGTCATCAGTGAACTCACACAAATGGTGAATGGTGAACTGACACAAACTCAAACTCACCTGTGCAGTGCATCGTTTAGAACCTTCTAGCGCTATTACATAAGTGTTTTGGTGGTAGTCCTTTCTCCACTGGTACATGTGACCAGCATGATTCCCACCTAATCCCTCAGTTCCCTGGACACTGAAGCAGCCGCCAATGACCTAGGGAGAGCAGGAGACATAGAGGGGAGGAAGGGCTGGTCTTGTGTGAGTTCACAGATGACCACTTGAAGAACTAGAGTTACAGGTAAGCAACCCTTCCTTCTTCTTTGTGGTCTCTGTGACTCACACAAATGGGAGAGTAGCAAGCTACTCTCCACAGGAGGCAGGAGTGTCATGCGAGATAAAAGAACAGCACAGTTCTCCCAAACGCAGCTTCAGCCCTGGACCTTGCATCCATTCTGTAGTGAGAGATGAAGGCCAATAGCTGTGACCACACAGCTGTTCAGCAAACGTCCTCCAAAGGAATGCTCTTCAGGAAAGCAGATGATGTAGTCATAGCTGTTGAGTTGCTGTGCACATGAGTTGGAGGCTCTTGTTTCACAAGTTCATAGGTTAGGTGTATGGTAGAAACCGCCTGCTTTGAGAAGCACTAGGAAGAGACTGGTAGTTTTTTCTTCTCTGAGGACTAAGCCAAGGAAACCCTCTGGGACCTGCAGAAGGCCTCAGTCCTGTCCACATGAAAAGCTAGCATCCGCCGAACATCTAGGCAGTGCAAGATGTGTTCTAGGTCCGAGGTAGAGTTCTGCATTAATACTGGCAAAACAATGTCCTGATTCAAGTGAAAAGCTGTCACTACTTTTGGCAGAAGGAAAATGCAACAGCAGGTAAGGTTGATCCACTCTAAGGGCACACAGCTCTCCCACCCTTCTGGTTGATATAATAGCCACCAAGAAGGCTGTCTGCCAAGTAAGTAGCTGTACATCACAAAACACTGTTGGCTCAAAGGGATTCCTGGAGAGTTACAAAAGGACTAACTTCAAGCTCCATTAAAGTGTTGGACCTGACACTGGAAGGTGAAGATTCTTGTAACCCTTTAAAACCTTTTAACCAATGGGTTCTGAAAACAGGAAGGCTTGCCGATGATTTGGACATTAGATGAGATTGCTACCAAGTAACACTTGATGGGAGACATACCTCTATTGGACAGAGAAAGGAGAAATTCTAGCACATGATCAATTTGTGCCTGAACCAGAGCGATCCCTCAAGATCCCTAAGATCCCTCAAAGCAATCCGGAGGAGTTGAAGAACCTGCCTTGCTGGGCTAAGCAGGAAATAGAATTGGCCTCGTGGAAGAGGAGGTCTGGGGAACAAAGAGCTGAAATCTCCCAAGAGGCTTTGTTCTACTTCCTGCTTGAGCTGGGCAGTCCTAGGTTCCCAATGCTTCCGGATTGGAACTGCCATCTAGACCTACAGAAAGGAAAGGAATTCCTTCCATTTGTACACATATGAGCACTGAGTAGCAAGTCCATTGGGAACAGCAGCAATGATGTGCTGAATAGCATCAGGCAGACAGTCTAGAAAAACATCCTCCAGGCAGTCAGCCTGAGTGTGTCCAGATCCAGGTGTCTCACCTGTCCGTCGTGAATCATGAGGAGGTCTGGATGATACAGCAACTTGAGATGATTGCCTTTAGACAGGTGCAGGAGGGGGTGAGCCACCGCTGCCTCAGCCACCATGGTGTGACAAAGATGCACCTCACTTTGTCTCTCTGGATTTTGGCTATCACCCTTGGGCTGAGGAGAAACGGAGGAAAAGCGGACATGATGTGGCCAATGAAACAGGAAGGCATAACTGCATGCATCCTTCCCTGGATGAGCCCTGGAGCAGAAAGTCTGGCACTGATGGCCTCTGCTGATGCACCAGTCCTGTAGGTGCAGCATGAGATGTAGCAGGGTGTTTTGATTTCATCCTGCGTAGCTTGTTCAGGTAGTGCACTACCGTGATGTTGTTGAAGATTACCTGAACAACCTTGCCACGTAGAAGCTCAAATGCCCAAAAGGCATTTTCCACTGCCAGCATCTCAAGAGCATTAATGTAGAGAATGCTCTCTTCAGGCCCCCAACACCCTCTCACAAAGAAGCCCTCTACATGATCTCCCCATCCCTCTATGGAAGCGCCCGTGGTGACTACTGCTGTGGCTTGTGGAGGAAGGAATGGCATGCTGGCTTGTATGTTTCTGGCATTGATCCACTCACTATTCCAACAACTGATGGACACTCCTTGGGATGGTAAGACATAGATAAGGAGAGTTGACCAGAGGATCAAAACAGAACAGGAACCAAGCCTGTAGAGGTCTCATCCTCACAAATGGTGTCTCTGACATCATGGAAATCATGAATCCAAGGAGCACTTGGACATCTCTTGCCCACCCCCTGCAATTGTGCCAGCATCTCAGAGTGGGTCTTAGAAGCACCTGATACCTGTCATCGGACAGAAAGGCTGCAGGAACGCAGAGCGCTCTACTAAACCTCACCTGCTGGGATAGCTCCAGGTGAAATGTCAAGATTGACAATGAGACCTAATGAATCCAGAATGTGAAGTGTGAGATGGATGTTTTGACAAGGTGGGCCTGAGAGTGGGCAACAAAGAGCCAGTCATCAACATACAGGAAAAGAATTACCGTTTGCTGCCTAAGTCATGCCGCCACCACACCACACACTGAAGAATTGAGGAGTGGTGCAAAGTCCAAATGGAAGAATGTGAAAGTGATAGACCCTTCTTCCCACAGCAAAGGAAATGCCTGTGTGACAGCCGGATTGCAATGTAGAAATGTGTGTCATTTAAATCCAGTGTCGAAAACCAATCCCCTTCTTGAAAAAGGGGAAGAATGGACCAGAGAGTGACCATTCAGAAACATCTGGGTTCTATGTAGAAACTGACATCCTGAAGATCCAAGATGGGGCAGAGTCTTCCATCTTTCTTGGACAGGATAAAGTAGCAGGAGAAGAATCCCTGTGGGTCAATAGTATAGCAATGGTAAAGATTCTATGACCACCCTATGCAGCACCCTTGTAGAGGATTTAATGATCTCACCTTCAGACACAGTACCAAAATTCATGACCTGTGGAAAGTCTTCCTGTATGCACAGCTCATGTGCTGAAGGTTCTGCTTGAATGGATGAGCAACTGGATTCTATGGAGACTGAAACTAATAGTTCCTGTTCCTGAATCTGCTCCACTGGAAGAGGCTGTGGGGAACACTCAGGCCCTCAGAATGGAGAGCGCTAAACCCAAGGCTGGGTTCCTTCAGTATTCTTCACCCTCTTTTTCTTCTTATGGTGCTTCTTCTTTGCTCGGTGCTTTGAAACCAACATGAAAGCCTCCACATCAATCCATCTACCCAATGTCAAGGGTATCCTAGATTTCTTCGAAGACTCCAAGGTGGGAAGGTCAGTGACACCCAGATGGAGGAACGAGAGGCAATTGGGGTGAAGGAAAATTGAGGTAGCAGTACTGACAATCAGCCCAATGCACCCACAACAGAGGCCATGTGGAGCGGCCCATTTCTTGTCACTTTATGAGCAACCTTCAAAGCCCATAAGAGAGCTTTGAGTCTCCAACAGCAGTTCCAATGCAGCTGTGGGCTGAATGCCTGACAATGAGCAGGCCATCACGTTATGACCCTCCCCTAGGCATAAAGGGTAGCACAAGTGACCATCTTTTTAAATGAAGCTGACAAAGCCATTCTGAGTCAACACAGCTAATCGGAACCAACAAGCCCAAAGTGAAGACTGTTACTGAAGTGCAAGAAACCCAAAGTCAAGCCATAAATCAGAGTCCAAAACCAAGCCAAAATGCAGCCCAAAGAGAAGTCAGAGAAATTCAAGCCAAAATACCATAACTGTAAAACAACCAAAGCCCACTAACAGTTCCTTCAATGCTGCTATGGCAGATGAAAAAATGGAGGGATTGAGTGGGAACCACACTGGTCACGTTTAGCAGTCAAGAAGGGGCTACTGCCAGAACACTTACATAATACCTGTAGGAGGTCCTAACTCCTGAACCATGCACTGCACAGGCGCAGAGAACCCATTTGTGTGAGTCACAGAGGCAACAAAGAAGGATAGGTGATAGGATAAGACTACGAAACAGCACTATACTTCCTGTCACATGATTCTAATTGTGTAAGGAGTGAATGCCCAAACAGGTATTTTCTCTCTCAACACTGTTTACACAAACTAGGACTATCAACTCAACTGTAATAGCTGTCATCATCATCATCTTAACCCCACCATGTTATGTTACAAGAACTAAAAAATAGGGGAAGACCAACTCCTGTTCTCATTTCCTTATGCATATCTGGTTTTTTCCTCCACACAGATTCTCCAGGGAGAAGAGGATTCCTCTTCTCACTTAGATATCCAGTCCCCACTTACTATTGAGTGTTTTTAAGAAACACAGAAGGAGCTGAGGAACAAAAAGGCCCAGTTCAATAACAAAGTGACCAAATGTAGGAGGATGTATACTGGAAGCTCGGGTCAGATTTACATAATATTGTTATGGCATCTTAAAGTGAAAGCATTATAAGCTACAAAAAAGTGCATTAGAGACTCTGGAGCAATGTTAGTATAGAACAGAAAAACTTTGGATAACTCAGTAAATACAAACATGTTTACATTTACCTTAATGAGTGTCTCAAGCATCAGTTTTGGGGAAAAAAACCCTGATTACTTGCTGTTCCTCCTCCAATTTAGAGAGGATAAGATGCCATTCAACAGTTTTAAATCTCATTCTCTTTGAAAAAAAATATTATTTATTTAAAGTATTTTTGATCACCACCTAGCCCACAAGGGCTCCCAAGGCAATGAATAAATAAAAAACAATTAAAACAATACTGAGATAAAAACATTTTAAAAACACATTAAAATACCGCTGAAAGCAGTCTAAAAAAGAATCATAGACTCCAGTTTTAAAACAGCTAAATAGCAATTTTGAACACTGAAAGTCATGCAGAACAGCAGTGTTTTGACTGCCCATCAAAAATTTAAAAGAGATGGGGCCATCCTGACTTCCTTAGGTAGTGAGTTCCACAGCTAAGGTGCTGCTACAAGTGAAATCTTCAGTCAAGTGACCAAAATACTTTGCCATCTTTGAAACGCAACAGAATATCAATCCAATACTTTGTTCAATTAAGAAATTTAGATAAGAGTTAAGAATTTCCTAAAAATTAAGCATCTGAAAGGCAGATTAAATCAATATAATTTCTGAAGTGATGTTATTTCTCAACTGACATATTTGATATCAAAAGTGTAATTCATAGTAAGTCATTATGATATCAAACCTCTCTACAACTCTTTACCATTAAAAGTGCATTTGTTAAGAGCCTGGCTATGAAAAGGCTATACAACATGAACTGGAAGAAGGAAGCTGCTAATACATTTCAAGATCAACAAATCCTCCCCGAAATTAAATGAAACACAGAATTTTAGTCATGTTAGAAATAACTAGGGATATAATTTAAGTGGATTTAATTTTGCTAAACCAAAACACCAATAAAACTCATTTCAGAAATGGAGGTAAAGAACACAGAAAGGGGTCAGAGCATTTGCTGCTTCTCAACATCCTATTGCTCAACCGTCCCACAATCTCATTGTGCCTGTCCCATCCCTGGAGCTTGATGCTATTTTTAGTACCTGTCCAACTCTTAGAAATGTATCATTATGCAAAACTGACATGATGCAGACAGTCAAAACATAGAAGCTGGTGAGCTGCCTTCCTGAGTTCTCCCCTCCTCAACCAAGCGTTAATGATGGTGTCACAAACTGTCATGCTCATGACACATCCCTACATCAAATCACTGCCTAGCTTGGAAATTCCAGATGGCTGCCATATGGCATAAGCACTGCATGTTGTGGCTCCCCCATATTTTTCAGAGCAACACTATGCTTATGCTGATATTTTCAATGAAATCATTTTCAAGTACATGATGTTCTCTTAATATCTTCTTGACCTCATACTTAAAACAGTAATCTGACACTGGTATGTGTAAAGCAATTGAAGTGTGTCATGGTTTATATACTCGTTTCTAATACTGTAATACATGGAAGACAATGTATCATCTTCATTTCTCCTAGCTCTTATTAACTGGAATCAAAAACCATTTCAGTTTTAGGCACTGGTTACACAACCCATCTTAATATAAAACTGTATCAGCCTTATTACTAACCCTCAAATGTATCTTTGCTTAGTGCTTAAAATCTAAGAACTGTACAGCTGGAAGGGATCTCAAGTGTCATTTAGTCCAATCCCCTATAAATGTAGGAATCAATGCTTTGCACTCTGCAGTGGCTTTAAAAATAACAGGGGAAGAGGGAGAGCCAAAGTCCTAGTTAAAAGCTGAAAGCCTTCTCAGTGTTTGCTCCCAGGCTGTGGAACTCCTCCCCAGGAGGTTCAGTTGGCCCCCTTTTTGCTCTCTTTCCACTGCTAGGAAAAGACATTTATTTATACAGGCTTTTGGCTCTTAACTTGTATGGAAGAAGGGTCTTTTAATGTGATGTAGTGTGCTGTTTTAAAATTACTTACCCACCCACCCACAAATACACACACACACACACACACACAAACTGTTTTAACTTTGTGCTTTTACCATAATTATTTAACTGTTTAAAAAGTTTTGTATAGTGAGATTTTAGCTGTGCTTTGTTTCAATTTGTTGTAAGCATTGGGAGAAAGGCAAGTACCGGTAGTCACCAAGCTTTCCCCAACTGCTTTCTTCAGATATTCAAAGTTCCATGATCCACGCCTGCGAAGTTCTGAATAAAGGTAACTTACTACACTGCAGGAAATTAAAGAGGGTAGGTGGTTTGTCAAAATGATTAGAAAGAATCTAGTCCTTTATTTATTCATAAAATAAGCTTCATTGACACAAGAAACATTTCATTGTCAATAATGAAACTACACTGATCAGCTTCAAATGCTGACTAGGATTTCTCTCTAATTGTAACAATGTCTGTTTTAAAAGTTTTGATAAAAATCTTGAAACAACCCCCCCCCCACACACAGTGGTGAATTATTATCATAGTACTGAGGACAGTAAGCAAAACATATCCCTGCAAAGGATACCTGAGACAACAGCTCTAGATCTTCACTCAGGTTTGCTCTGCACTTCTCTCTTTTCTAGCATAATTAACAGCCAAAACTTTTGGAAAGTTATGAAGATAACCTCCAAAAGAAGCAAGCTGGGATGTCACATAAACTGTGCGTACTCAGGACAGCTTCTCCAACCAGCACTCCACCATGGCATAAGGCTTCATACTAAAAAGAGCTTCAAGGCCAGTTTACAGTCGGGAGCACTAGGAGGACTGTTTCACAAGGAAGTTAAAAATAAACCCATGGGTGTGCACAAAGCCTTGGCCTCCCTTCTGAAATAGCTCTTTGGATTTCAGCCATTGAGCAGAAGAAATAAAGGGAAGATTCTATTCACGCATATGTAGCTGCCTCCTACCCACTGCTGCTCACAATGTTGCCCATCAGAAGAGAGATGTGCCAAACATTTCTCATCATTCATAAAAAGAAACCTCAAAAAATACACCAATTTCATGTTGCCACAGCAGCAGCAACAAGGACCAAAATAAAGAAGAAAACTGTTTCCAAAACACAGTTGTTGGCAAGTATTGAAAATATCTCCTCCATGTGTTATGCTCTTAGAAGAGGGAGGGGAGGACACAGGGGGCAGGGAAGAAGAGGCCTTTATATCATTTGGGATACAGTGTGTGCATTAGATGTTTATCAACTCAGCCCAAAAGAACATGTGTTCGTGTATTTAAAAATTAAGCTCTGCATGTAAAAAGCAATAAAGAACCATTTAAAATTTCAGTAAAACTGCCTCCATTTCAAACTGAACTGCAACTGAATCCAAGATGAATTAGCCTCCACCATTAAAAAGTCAGCTCCTTTGTAATGCTTCCAGAAAAAGCTTGAACCTGGGAAAGGACAAGAGAAGAATGTGCCTATCATTTATTATCTCCTTTCCTTCACCTCCAGAGTGGACAACAACTACCTGGTAAGCATCAAGCACAGCTATACACAAGCAGCTATATAGGGAAGAGGAAATTCTACATACTTTTAACTACCTTAGGACAAGACAACCATCCCAGAACAAATCCTCTGGATGACATATTATACATACTGTGGTAGCAAATAAAACACTGTCAATGCCATAATGCATTCTTTTAAAAATTACATCACAATAAAGCTTCCTTGAATATCAATGGAATGTTCCAGAATCTTCCAAAAGCCTCTAAATTATTCTGTGCTTCCACTGAGGGGCAAATTACCATCACAATGACAAAGTTGGGGGGGAATGCTCAGATGCTTGAAAACATCAACTTCATCATACTCCCACAGCCCAATGTTTAAAATTTGCAACCCAAGAATAAGTAAGAAGATGGGGATCTATGTTTTCAACATGTTGACATTGCCATGACTTCTGGTGCTCTCTTCATTTCTGGAGTACCAAAATAAGTTTAGAACTCCTTAATAACAATAATTTCAGCATCTGCATTGCTCCAAATGAGGGCCAGCATAGTGTAGTGGTTTGAGCATTGAACTATGACTCTGGAGCCCAGGGCTCAAATCCCTGCTCAGCCATGAAAACCCACTGCATGAGTTTGGCCAAGTCACACTTCACTTCCTCAGCCTCGGAGGAAGGCAAGAGCAAACCTCCTCTGAACAAATCTTGCTAAGAAAACCCTTTGATAGATTTGCCTTACAGCCATTGTAAGTTGGAAACAACTTGAAGTCACACAACAACTGCTCCAAATAGTATATTTGTTAAGGCATTCCCATGCAGCCTTGTAAGTTAACACAGAAAGAGATCCCCTCCCCACAAGTTGTGCAATGGTGTTTTTGAAGTAAAATTATGCCAATTAAAAACTACCAGGAGAGAGGATTTTTAGTCAGGGAGGAGACCATGTATCAGTAGTAGAGGTCATTCTTTGCACAAAGAAAATTGCCAGCAATCCCTAGTATTTCCAAATAAAATGGACAATACAGCAGGTAGTACAAAGACCCTGAAACCTTGGAAAAGCTCTTGCCAGTTAGATTAGACAATAATAGGACACACTGACCAATTACCTGACTTTGTACAAGGCTGCGTCCTATGGTCCTTACAGTCATCCCTCTTGCTTTTCTATAGTCCAGCATTTCACCCTCATTTTGTGTCTAAATTTGTAATACTCTCTCATGATTAACTAGGTTATGCTCAACAGACGTTAAATTTGTTTCCTGTTTATTATTTAAACATATTTTCCTTTAGAGAGTTTGTAGATACAAGATGTATTAAAGGTTAAGTCTGCCACCAGAAATAGCTATGAGCTTACGGTTTCTGATTTAGGAGCATCAGAATTGTATAATTATTGCAGATAACTTTTAAATACAAAATTACAAAGCTGTTTCTTTATACAGCAGGTATAAAATGTTACAATTCATCTATTACTATTGACAGCTAAGGGCCAGCAAGAGCTTTTGTGAGGGTCCTTATTTACACCATCTTTTGTTTTTAATAGACACAACACAACAGCTTAAAAGCAAGCACAACTGTTAACTGTAAGCCATGAGAAAAGCTACTGCCAAAGTCACCCACCTTTCCCATCACAGAGAACATGCTGGATGTAACATGTTTGGCTTAAGAGGAATGGGCTATGCTTATAAAAAACCTGAGAAATACACAAGTCATACTGTACAACAAAGCAGAAAACTAACCCATGTTGCTGAGGGCAGGAGAAGCAAGAGATAAATAATATCAGAAACTGCTACACAAGATATAAAACACAACAACCAGCACTGAATTAAAGGCATACTACTGCTAATGCCAAATCCAAGCCTGGAATCTTCAAAGTGGAATGCCTTCAAATTTATACATTCACTTACCTGTAGCATACTGACAATCTCAACTTTGTTAAAGAAAATGAAAGAAGTGAGTGTAGAAAGAAAATTCTCTTCAAAAACAGATGGTGTTGGCAAGATGATGTCCTGAATATATTGTACCCTGTAAGTCTGATGAATCTTTTGCCTAAGTTCAGAGTCTGTTATGGGTATGACCTCTTTAAATTTTGCAGTTTTGGTCAAGAATTCCCGGTGCCTTTTTGGCTGAGCTAATGCAGGGTCATACTCAAGGCATCCTACAACATCCATAATGCACTCATCTGAAAACATCACCTCAAAAAGAGTTGCTTTATTAAGGAACAAAATTCCTCGAATAATTTCATACAAATGATGTAAGCCTTCAGTATTTTCTAGGTTTTCACAAAGCTGGAAAAGTTGCAATAATTTTTTAATGTAGCCTTCATTTTCCAAAGCCAAGGCTAATTTTTCTCTACGGATGGGTGACGAGAGAACTGAGGTAACTAGGTCTGCAATTTCTTCGAGTTTGTTGAGCTCACAAGTGGGGAGATCAATCAAATGACTCGTTTCAGGCATTTCCTCAAAGCGTTCTTCTTCCGATTCATCAATGAGATCCTGCGTGACTTCCACTGAAGGGTCTTTACCTTGCACCTAAAAACAGAAACATCAACACTTTCTGACTCATTCTGAAACACACTGGGGGCTATGGGTGGCAAACAAGAGAAAGAAATGACAAAAATAAACACCTGATCGCTACATATATATAAATCATATAACATAGACCAGCTTCTAGCATACCATAAACCAATCATAAATGAAATGGGACTGATGAGCTATACCAAAATCTGATTTTTCTCCCATGACTGATGACACTACAGAAGGAGGCTGGGGAATTTTCCTGAAGCTCATCATAGTTGTGCAACTGAGAAATTCTAAGCACGACTCACTTTCAAAGGGTTAAAGGTACTAATACTTTGATCAGTTGCTACCCCACAGAAGAGCACATACTGACTGCAATTCTAAATGCAGGAGTACACTATTATGAGGCAAAGCTGATATAAAGCTGAGTCCTTGATGAAACTGAAGAATGTTTAACACACTGCACATCAAAGGGGTGTTTAAAGTATTTTTAAAGAGTAAAACATATAATTCATGCACCCAACATACTTTCAGATACATATTACAGTTGTCCCTGCACATTCGCGAACTTGACATTCGCGGTTTCGGTTATTCGCGGTTTTGGGAGGGCCCCCCCGGGCCCCCCCAAAACCGCGACACGGGGCCTCCAGAGGCCCCGTGAAAGACCTGGGGAGGGGTGGGGAGGCCTTCGCGGGACGCCCGGAGGCCCTCCGGAGGCCCCGCGAAGGCCTGGGGAGGGAGGGAGGGAGGGCCGGGGAGGCCTCCGCGGGGCCTAGGAAGGGCCCTCCCTCCCACCCTCCCCAGGAAGGCCCCGCGAAGGCCTGGGGAGGGTGGGAGGGAGAGCCGGTGAGGCCTCCGCGGGGCCTAGGAAGGCCCCGCGAAGGCCTGGGGAGGGTGGGAGGGAGGGCCGGTGAGGCCTCCGCGGGGCCTAGGAAGGCCCCGCGAAGGCCTGGGGAGGGTGGGAGGGAGGGCCGGTGAGGCCTCCGCGGGGCCTAGGAAGGCCCCGCGAAGGCCCGGGGAGGGTGGGAGGGAGGGCCGGTGAGGCCTCCGCGGGGCCTAGGAAGGCCCCGCGAAGGCCCGGGGAGGGTGGGAGGGAGGGCCGGTGAGGCCTCCGCGGGGCCTAGGAAGGCCCCGCGAAGGCCCGGGGAGGGTGGGAGGGAGGCCTGGTGAGGCCTCCGCGGGGCCTAGGAAGGCCCCGCGAAGGCCCGGGGAGGGAGGGAGGGAGGGCCGGTGAGGCCTCCGCGGGGCCTAGGAAGGCCCCGCGAAGGCCCGGGAAGGGTGGGAGGGAGGGCCGGTGAGGCCTCCGCGGGGCCTAGGAAGGCCCCGCGAAGGCCCGGGGAGGGTGGGAGGGAGGGCCGGTGAGGCCTCCGCGGGGCCTAGGAAGGCCCCGCGAAGGCCTGGGGAGGGAGGGGGAGGGGTGTAGTTATTCGCGGATTTTTCACATTCACGGGGGTCCGCGGAACGGAACCCCCGCGAATGTGAAGGGACGACTGTATTTCACAGATATGTGTTAGAAAGCTTGAATAGATTCTGGTGCTACAGGGTATGCTCTTGTCGTGTCAAACACACATTTGCTGCAGGTAAAGTAGCACTGAGGGCCAGCATGGTGTAGCAGTTTGAGCATTGGAAAACAATCTGGAGATCAGGGTTCGAATCTTCACTTAGCCATGGAAACCCACTGGGTGACCTTAGGCAAGTCACACTCTCTCAGACCCAGAGGAGGGCAAAGGCAAATCCCTCTGAACAAATCTTTTCAAGAAAACCGGGTGACAACAAAGTAGCACTAAACCATTGTTCTAAAAAGAAAGACTGTTTTAAAAAGAAAGACTGAAGAACCCTAGCATCAACTGAACAAAGGGCTGAAAACTACCCAGAAAATCTTTGTCCTGATGCTTTAAAATTCTGCTGCTGCATTACATATATGCAGTTGCAACCAACTGAGCATACAGCACATTTTTTCAAAAGTCCTATTTTATATAGTCCAAGGCAAACTAAAATGTGATTAAGAAAATCTTAGCCTTACCTGGCAAATCTTTTCCCAGATCTCATCACAGCCGGCTTTTTCTTGAAAACTCAGGGCTAAATCATAATTCTCTGCTTCTGACCAAACAATCAAAGTATCCTATTTCAAAATGAAAGATTATACTTATTATTTTATTCCAGTATGCAAGTAGTGTGGTGATCACAAGTAGGTTTATATGGCCAACAAAGCAACTTCTGATATCTGAGTAGAACTTGAGTAAAGAACCTAGATCCCAAATTGTTAACCTTTTAGGGGAATTGATCCCCATATGTTCTTTTTTTGATGAATATCCTTTCAAGCTTTTAATAAACAACATAAACTCTCCATTTAACTATATCATGAGGTCATTAAACAAAATAGCAATATATGTATACAGACAGACATATATCTTGAGAATACATTTTATATAAGCCATAAGTTTTATTCAGGACATACCATTTTTCCAGTATAAATTGCCAACAACACACTTTCAACACAGTTGAATATACAGTGCTGACAGTTAAAAGTTTAGGAACCAGTTGCTCACTGAGAAGAAACAAAACTCTGGAATTTCAATTTACTATTCTTTGGCTACATGTGTCTGTATAAAAGATGAAGAGACCAGTTATGTATATAAGATATGCAAGCAAGCAATGTACAGACATTTTAATATTTCATCATTTTATCTTCATCTCACAAACACGTGAGGTAGACAATGTGTGTGTGTATGTATGTGCCTTCAAGTCGCTTGCTGACTTATGGAAATGCTACGAATTTCATAGTGTCTTCTCAGGCAAGGAATATTCAGAGGTGGTTTTGGCAGTTCCTTCCTCTGAAATATAGTCTGGTATTCCTTGGTGGTTTCCCATCCAAGCATTAAGAAGGGCTGATTCTGCTTAGCTTCCAAAATCAGATGAGCTCTGGTGCCTTTAGGTATTTCAGCCCCTTCCCCTATTTTTTATTTTATTTTTATTTTCTGCAAAAATGGCAGGGAACTGTGAAGTCTCCAACAGAGAGAGTGACTACCAAAGATGATAAGAACACATACTACAAGCCAGAAAATTTTTTAGATTACCTTATTTGTGCAGAGTTCTAGTATAGTGTCTGGGCTTCAGTCATTAACATCACACACACCACTCATGAACAAACTCTATATTACTCAAGAATACACAGTTCATTGAAATGAAAATAGGAACCTCACCCTTTTGTCCTGTTCTTTCTCAAAGTAAGTTATTCAGCATGCAGAACTGTTTATTCCCCTTGTTAGTCGGTTACAGGTGGTCCATGATATACCACTCAACTAGCTTCTGATGTATAAATGTTTTTACAGCATGCACAATGGTTATCTTCAGCATCAGAGAACAATAATGTAATGTGATAGAAGCTTAACTAGCTTTTTGCTATCCAGCCATGGCAGAAGCACCTTATTAGATTTATGAGCTCACTCTACACAATTTCGATTTCTGTGTAGAAATTCACCAGTTATTTTGTTACTACCATTCTTTTCACACAAGCAAGATAGGTCAGGTGAGCAAATAAAGGAAGGTTTCTCTTATATTTCAAAAAACACAGCAAAGTGATTCTAATCAATATTAGTAATTATAACAATGTCAAGAAAAAGGCAATGATGAAGTTACATATGATAAAAATAATTATCCAATAAAATACAGCTCAAAACTGGTGAGAAATATTTCTCTTTTACAATTTCCACTGTGGAACAATAGTGAAATAAAGATTATCATTAGATAACCTTAACGATAAGAGCTAAGGGCAGCATACCAACTATGTACCACATTACTGAGAACAGAAAGAAGAAATATATTTTGAATGAATTAATAACAAGTATCATACTAGTAAGCTCAACACTCAGAAAAGCAAATACCCTTTTGTGTATTTGAATAGACAATTTTTCCCTCAGAATTCTTTAAAACAAAATCAGCAAACAAATCTGACACAATGCAGATAAAAATGCTGTAACATTATAATTTCACAACTTTTAATTTCAGTTAATGTTTGAATTACCAGCCTTTTTATACAGCATCAGAACCCATGTCCAATTGCTTGGGGTTAATGGTGTAGTCAAAAAATACCTGTACTGTGAAAATCAATAAATATTCCCCAGATGCTTCTTTTGGTGACCATGTTCATGGGGATATCATTGGGTTAGGATAAATGTGCTTTTTGCCCCATGAATCAGTTATAGCTCCTGGAGCCCACCTTTGTTTATACTAGAGTGCTGAAAACTGGCCTACAAGATAGATAAAAATAGATACTAAAACAGGACTACTGATTTTCCCCTAAGAATGTTTCTCCTGTTTAGAAATACGAAGAGGCCATTAGGATATAGCATTAACATTATAATGCATTATGTAAAACAGCCTCAGATCTGCTATCCTAAAAATTCTAGTGACAGAACTAGGCACAAAGAAAGGGTTAGTGCCTCTTTACTACAATAAAAATTAGTCCAGAAGTTTATTATTTGGAGCTAACTATTCTTATTCACTGTCAACACCAGAGTTCCAATATATACCTACTGCTGAAAAGGATAACCACTAAATGCAACCTGTGTATTTTAAGTTAGTGTGCAGGTCTTGCTTGACCTATTTATAGAAAAGATTTACTTATTTCAGTCTTGATCCTTCATTTGTTCCATGCAAGGCAGTTCTCTGTGCCAGCAGAGTTCAAATGAAGTCAGTGGAATTCCCCAAAGGAAGAGAAGCCAGCATGCTTTCTATGGATCCTGCTACAAATCAGAACCCATGACTTCCAGTATAACGGAGTTAGGCTGCATTCTGTAAAATAACCTAAGCCAGACTAATTGTAAAACCTTAGTTATGTAGTTTCTTTCTGAACCCTCCATATTACACATCCCAACTAAACTTCTTGTTTAGTTTCTCAAAAAAGAGAAAGAAAAGCACTCAATTTCCTGAAATGCCTATACTAATTGGAAAATACTTTTACCTAATTTCAATCACTGAGGATCTGATCCAATAGTGGTACCAGTGCTCTAGATGACTACTGGAATATTTACTGAGCAAGTCAGGTCATAGTCTTAAAAAATATTTATCACCCTAAATATGTTTTAGCTATCCCTTCATAGAGGTATTAAAGTGAAAGGGTAAATATTGACACCACACTTAAAACAGCTAATAATCAGCCCTATGGCTGGGTTCAGACTATTTTTCCTGGCTTCATAAATCATGAAAGTGGACATGAACATGGGTACTAAGTGTTCCTTCCTCCAGCTCTCGCTACATGCACCAGGTTTGGAGCTTCATCCCTGGCTTGAGTCAAGAACTCTAGTTCAATCTTAGTTAATTAAACTGAATAATAAGCCAGGATTTGACCATTGTGGATAAGCTGTGAAATAATGTGTAAAATTATTCCATGTTCACTAAAGATGTGCAAGGAATTACATGAATTCAAAAGGAAAAATATTCTCCCTGCCCCAACATTGATTTCCTAATTTGCCATGTGAGGAAAGGGATATTTTTGGTAGACAAAGCATTCTATCAGTCATCCAACAAAATAGAGATCACTTAAAGAAATGTATAATCTAGCTTTACATACAGACACACACACACACACACACACACACACACAAAATTCCTTTCTGTCCTAAGAAAGTGACTAAAGACTGCACTTACAGCCAAGCGAATCACATAGTCCTACCAGTAATCTTGCTTTGCATCCACTGGTCATGTAAATATAAAGAGTGAACTGAGGAATTCAATCTGCATAGCTAACTATTATGCAAAAATAAGCTCAATGCTCATTTTATAAGATACAAGATCATTTTAACGTCTTATAAAATGCTCAAATACTCAGGTAAGGTAAGCAAACATAAACAGAAATTACTGTAATGAAACGTTGATAGCAAATAGACAGAAGGATAAAGGGGAAATATTACAGCAGGTTTGCACAAGTTGGATGTAGCCCACCACCTACATTTTACAGCCTGCTAGGTATTTGGCAACAAAGTTGCCCAAAGAGGCAACAAAATCTGAGGTTTTATGAAGCACCATGTATGCTGAAGTAAACTGGTGAAGAGATGCATCCAGCATGGAATGCTACAACCAGGGCATGTCAGCATTATGTGTTTGACACACATTACAATACATAATATAGCACACATGTGTTACTAGTTAAAAGTAAACACATAATGAACTGTTGAGCTGGACAGAACACTAATGATATATGATTTCATCACTTTACTAATTAAGTTCTGAATCTGAGAAGAATGAGAACATATGTACTCATCATCATCATAATTTCTTTATCTACGGCCACAGACCAAATATTTACTACTCTGGTAACTTTTCTTAGTCTACTACAGTGGTTCTTAACCTGTGGTCTGCAGACCCCCAGGGGTCCACAATGTCCTCATAGGGGGTCCACTGAGGCTTGAAGTCTGCTTAGCCTATCTCCTCCCCTCAGTGGAACAGCCACATGACAGGAGCCAAAGGGAAAGGCTGCTTGGCCTGCAATAATACTTAATAATACTTGAATGGCCCTTCAATCTTCTCCACAAACTTGAAAGAAGAAACAGGAGAAAAGTCTTCCCTCCCACTCCAGTGCCTCTGAGGGAAGGTTTAATGGGTGGTATAATTGTATTATTATCATCATAATCATGTAATAATATTATTAGGGTTTTAAATCTTGAGTTAAGTCTAGGGGGTCCGCGATAACAACAATTATTTAAAGGGGGACCCTGGTAAAGAAAAGGTTAAGAGTCACTGGTATAGCAGTATGAAAAATTTGTACATCACAGGACAATTAACTCTTGATATAAGGGAACCAGAGCAAAAATTCATTCTCCTAATGATCAAAAATATCACTGAAAATAATAGAAAATGACCTTTTCATATTTTTTGCCTAAATTGAATTTACCCATCTTGCCTTCATCAAAATGTACTCTGCTAATAAGAAGTTAAAGTATAACTAATCCATATCTAACAAGTCTCAACATGCCCCCAAGTAAGATGAGGCCACTCGATTCATTTTGCTAATTTTTTTTAAATAGCAGGGTTTTGTTTTTTTGTTTTGGTACAACAGGAGCCAGCGTGGTGCAGCAGTTTAAGTGTTGGCTTATGACTCTGGAGACTAGGTTCGAATCCCCACTCAGCCATGAAAGCCCACTGAGCAACCAAGAGCAAGTCACACATTTTCAGCCTCAAAAAAACCCATAATAGGTTTGTCTTAGGGTCACCATAAGCTGGAAACGCTTGAAGGCCCACAACAACAACAACAAAAGCATAGTTATAAACGTATAGGGAAAAGAAAAACTAGCACATGCCTGCTGTTTCTGATATGCAGTGTTTGGATTTATCTTCGATTCCAACAAAAGTGAACCTGAAAAGATAGGAATTAGTTAGGAAGCTAAGAAAATACAATCTCTCAAACCACTTTTATTAAAACTAGGAATTTCCCAAATGATACCTGTTCTAAAATACCATGCTTCATTGTTTCATACCAATGATAAAAGTAACAGAGATTAAAACAGAATTTAAAAGGTCATGCTCCCTAAGATATATTTTTACAAGCCCATCAGCCCACGTTCAGAAGACATCTAAAATAAAGCAAACTAGAGTGTTCCATACAAGTTAAATTATCCATGCTATTACGGTCAGTTAGCTAATAAAACTTGATTGATTGAATTTACCCATGTAAGAGCATTATGTTCTTATCTTCCTGTAGTGGCTAACATACATTTATGTTGTAGTATATGCAGAGCATTAAACTCTGTAACCCTAAAACTCTGTATTATGTGTGTGTCTAAGCAAGCATGTATCATGGCAACCACTCTCAAATAATCTTTTCCAGCTCATGCAGGGTTTATTTAGTACATTAACACCTGTTTGTTAGCAACGTTGCCAATTTATTTTCTTCTTCTAAAAAGAGCCTTCCTGATCATTAAAGGAAAAATACCTGGGACAGTTAAGTTTAAACATTATGTAAAAAAACACACCCCACTTTTTGAAGTATCCATTCCATCAGAAATAAAAGACGACACATAAACATTTTTCTTTCCTTTTACTACCCAAGGAATATAAAAACTAAATCACTAGGGTCAATTTAAGGCAGAATTTAAGTTACTTAGAACTCACAATTCTTGAGTCACTTGCTCTGAAATAAATGTGGTAATGCAGAGCTTAGAAGATGACTTAAAGTCTAAGGATTTAATTAGCTTACAAAACTTCCAGAGCCAGTATTATATGTTCCTTAAATGGTAGAGAGAATAACTTGGCAGCCTGAAAGAGGGAAAGGTGTTCTTCCCATTATGTTCACTAGTTTCTCATGAGAAAAAGTAACAGTATTAAAGGCTATTCAAAGACAACAAAAATGTTAGTATTTATTTTATGGTAACACAACATTCACTGCTTTTGCTACAACATGGCTACTCCCATACATAAGAAAAAAATGTTTCTGGGGGGGGGAATGTAAAATCTGGAGAAATAAAGAAGTCCCTGAAAGATGTTACTAAACTGAAAGAAACATGCTTCAAAAGTCTGGAATGCCTCTAAATGGATCCCCTCTTTGGGAAAGCTTTCTAGAACTTCAGGGATCAAAAAGGAGTTTTCAAGAGAATTTCATGTCTGAACAGGATGAAACTGAAAAGGTTGACTGCATTTGAAAAACAGAGAATTCAAAGTCATAGCCGTTTTAGTCTGGATCACTATGCATAGGGATCTTGTAACACCTTTGAGGCTAACTGAGAGAAAGAAGTTGGTATCATATGCTTTGGCAGAGTTAAGTCTACTTCATCAGATGCCAAGGTTATACTTCTGCAGCGTTGTGTAAGAGTAGTTACCAGCCTGGCTACCTATAGTGAATAAGAATCACCTTGCAAGTTACTAGATACTGAGCTTTTCCAAACTTAGTGTTCTCCACCACCACATTTGAATGACTGGGGCAGTACCAACTTTTTCAGCGTTATGGAACAAATCAGTCAAGACACTATGTGGAGGCAGATCTATGTGGCTGAAAACTTCTTAAACTGTGGGATGCATTCCCATATGGGGTCGTGTAATAGAATGTGGGGGTTGTGAAAAATTTGGCAACAGTAATTTGATTTGTATACCTATTTTATATACCTATATACCCCGGGGTCATGTAAAAAAATCTCAGGTGAAAAGGGGTCACAAGTGGAAAAAGTTGAAGAAGCCCTGATGTAGATCAACTCTGAGAGAAATGACCTGAGGGAGAATGGGGGCAACCCATCACGACTAAGGTCACATCAGGAAGGCTTATGGTTTTTTGAGGGATCTCAAATGGGGAGGGGGATGGGGAGAAGCATCTGTAGGCCTTGTGGGGTAGTAATAGTAGTAGAAAGGAACGAAAGGAAGGGGCACCACTAACTTGGCCTTCTTTCGGCTTGGGATCAAAGAATGGAGATGAATGGGGGCACGATGATGGTGATGATTTTATTCATTTCTATCCCGCCTTTCTCCCACCAATGAGAATCAAGGTGGCTAACATCATTATAAAAACAATACGGGCTAAAAACAGTACAAAGTTAAAATCACATTATAATTTATTATTATTTTATTCAACCTTTTTATTTTACAGTATTTTATTTTATTCAACCTTTTATTTTATTTAATCTTTTAAAGCTGTTTTAAGGGGTTAACTTGTTTCATGTGCTTTCAGTCTTTATGAATTACACTTTTTTCCCCCTTCAAATTCTGAATTGTTTTAAACTGCTTAAATTGGTTTTACTTGTATACAGCCCTGGAAATCCCATGATGCAGGGCAGGCTATAAACCTTTAGCTAGACCAGACAGGGACTTTTTAACACCAGGGTGGAAGGGGAGTTAAGAGCCATCGTTTTGGCTGCCTCTTTCTTAAAGCCCTCAGCATTGGGGTGGGTGGTTGCTATGGGGGCTGCCTGGGGCCAGAGACCAGTAAAAAGGGGGGGGGAGGAACCCCCTGGCTTGAAGGCTCCCCTCCTCCTCCCCCTTTACCGCCCCCTATTATTATTACTATTATTATTATTACTACCATTATTTATTTATTTATTTATACCCCGCTATTCAGCCAGAAGGCTATCAGAGTGGCTTACAAATTATTTTAAGCAACAGCAATTTAGACATCTACACTGCATTAAGCAGTTTCCAATGTGTGTTAGCTAATTGCCCCCACAAGCTGGGTACTCATTTTACCGACCTACAAAAGGATGGAAGGCCGAGTGAACCGTGGAGCCCGCTGGAATCGAACTTGCGATGTGGTGACTTGCAGTACTGGCATTTAACCACTGTGCCACCAGGGCATTATCATTATCCCTCCTCCTCCCTTTTCACTGGTCTCTCTTGCCCCAGGCAGCCCCCACCGCCCCCTAATATTATTATTATTATTATTATTATCATCATCATCATTATTATCCCTTCTCCTCCCCTTTTACTGGTCTCTCTTGCCCCAGGCAGCCCCCATAGCAACCACCGCCGCCCCCTATTATTATTATTATTATTATTATTATTATTATTATCATCATCCATCCTCCTCCCCTTTCACTGGTCTCTCTTGCCCAGGCAGCCCCCATAGCAACTACCGCCCATTATTATTATTATTATTATCATCATCATCATCATCATCATCGTTATTATCCCTCCTCCTCCCCTTTTACTGGTCTTTCTTGCCCCAGGTAGCCCCCATAGCAACTACCGTCCCCTATTATTATTGTTGTTGTTGTTATTATTATTATTATTATCATCATCATCCCTCCTCCTCCTCCCCTTTTACTGGTCTCTCTTGCCCCAGGCAGCCCCCATAGCAACTACCACCCCCTATTATTAATACCATTATTATTATTATCATCATCCCTCCTCCTCCTCCCCTTTTACTGGTCTCTCTTGCCCCAGGCAGCCCCCATAGCAACTACCGCCCCCTATTATTATTATTATTATTATCCCTCCTCCTCCTCCCCTTTTACTGGTCTCTCTTGCCCCAGGCAGCCCCCATAGCAACTACCACCACCTATTATTATTACCATTATTATTATTATTATTATTACTATCCCTCCTCCTCCTCCCCTTTTACTGGTCTCTCTTGCCCCAGGCAGTCCCCACAGCAACCACCACCGCCCCCTATTATTTATTATTATCATTACTATTATTATTATCCCTCCCGCCTCCTCACCGTCCGACTCGGCCCGGACGAGCAGCGACATCCCCTTGAGCCGCTCCACATAGGTGGACGAGACGTGCCCGGTGCCCCTGTCGTCCCATTGCCGCTCTTCGTTGAGCGTGTAGACCTTCACCCGCCGCCGAGTGTCCGACATGGTGGTTGTGGGGAGGGGGCCCGGCCCGGCCGGCTTGGAAACAGAGAGGGGGAGAGGGACGAGGGCGTCGCTCAGGAGGCCTTTAACTCGCCGCTTCTCATGGCGCCCGGGCCTGCCGCCGCCTCCTCAGCGGTCTCGCCGCCACCCAACAGCATCCACTACTACTACTGCTGCTGCTGCTACCACCACCGCGGCACGGCCGCCATCTTGTAATCCGACTCTCCTGTCCCGTCCCTTCCTTTCTCTTCCTCTCAGAACCGGGGAGGGAGGGGGGACGGAAGGCCTGCACGGGCTCCACTAGCAGGGGCTACGGCGGCCGATAAGGGAAAAGGAGGAAGAAGCGCGAAGTACTGAAAAGAGGTGGGAGGGGTGAGTGAGTGAGAGAGTGAGTGAGAGAGAGAGGAAGTTGCGCCTGCGCATTACGCATCCTCCTGAGGGTGGCGGGAACTTCGCGAGGCGCCTTTGCCTTTGCTGTGTGGCGCGCGCGCACGCTGAAGTTCTCTTTCTTGCTTGCTTTCCTTTCCCAGTGATAAGAGTTCAGGAAAAAAGACTATACCATTTGTCCCTTCATATTCGCTAGGGTTTGGTTCCAGGACACCCTCCCCCCCCGTAGATACCCAAATCCATGAATACTCAAGTCCCATTATATGCAATGGCATATCAAAATTGTATCCCTTATATAAGATGGCAACATGTAAATTTGCTGTTTGGATTACAATTTTTTAAAGAATATTTTCAAGCCGTGAATACTTAAATCCGTGGATATGGAGGGACAACTGTATTGTATTCGCTTTGTGGCTCAATAGAAACGCTTCTGAAACACTTAACTCTCCCTCCACATTTTTTTTAAACGCATTTTGTTTTTGTAATTAATTTAAACTTGCTATTAATTGTAGAGGGAGCCTGGTGGGGCAGTGGTTAAATGCCAGTACTGCAAGCCACCACATTGCAAATTCAGTCCCAAGGGCTCCAAGGTTCACTCAGCCTTCCTTTCATAGGTCAGTAAAATTAGTACCTGGCTTGTGGGGGCAATTAGCTAACACACATTGGAAACTGCTTAATGCAGTGTAGATGTGTAAAGTTGGAAACTGCTTAAAGCAGTTTGTAAGCCGCTCTGATAGCCTTGTGGCTGAAGAGTGGGGTATAAAATCAATCAATCAATAAAATTAATCAACATAACATTAAGTAAGTAGAGGATGTAGACAAGTTGAAGTAGTTCAAGATATTCAGTACTTTGGCTCAGTCATTAATCAGAATGGAGGCTGCAGTCAAGAAATCAGAAGAAGAGTATTTTTATTTAATTTATTTCTGTCATTTCTATGCAGCCTTTCTCCCAAAGTGGGACCCAAGGTGGCTCACAAAACGATTAAAATCACAATTAAAACCAATTAAAACATACACAGTCCCTCTCTCTCTGGCTTTTCTTCACAAACGAAGATTCAGGAAGGACTCATCCCGTGTTTTCTGCAAGCATGCTGATGACTAAAAAGGCCAATCTGAGATAAACAAGTCCGGTTGCAGAAAGCACAGCAGAAGGTCTCCTTGGGTGATGTTTCCGGGTTCTAATTCTTTCTGCGTTGTTGTTTCTCTTCAAGACTTGTTCGGCGTGAGTTCTCAAATAAGGCTGCAGCATTGTAGATAGTGCGTCTCCATGCCTCCCGATGTGAGGCCACGGCAGACCATTGTTGGTGATCAATTTGGCCGAGTCTGAGATGTTGTTTCAGGGAGTCCTTGTATCACTTTTTTGGAGCGCCCCTCTTATGCTGACCCATGGCGAGTTCACCGTAGAGTACTATTTTTGGGAGGCGATGGTCCTCCATCCTAGAAATGTGCCCTGCCCAGCACAGCTGTGTTCTCAATATCATGGCCTCAATGCTGGTGATCCCTGCTTGCTCAAGGACAGGAACATTCGTCACATAGTCAGTCCAGTGTATATTTAGGATTGTGCGTAAACAGTGCTGATGAAATTTCACGTTCAGTAAAAAACATAAAAACAGCGTAAAAATACATCCAGCTATAAGCCACAATTATGTGTCAAAGGTCATCTTAAACAAGAAGGGTTGAGGCCAACCTAGCCTCCCACCAGGAGGGAGTTCCAAAGGGTGGGAGCAGCCATAGAGAAAACACTCTCTCGTGTCCTCACCAAGTGAGCATGTGATGGTGGTGAGACCAAGAGAAAGCCTTCCCTTGCAGACCTTAAAACCCTTGCAGGTTCATACAGGGAGATACGAGCTTTCGGATAGTCTGGACCTAAGCCTTGGGCTTCGAAGAACACCTATAAAGGAACTAGTCAAGATCCTAAGGTGTAAAGATATATAATTAAAAACTACATTTAGAATTGTCCACACCATCATATTTCCCATTTCTATCTATGGTTGTGAAAGCTGGAGAGTGAAGAGAGCTGATAGGAAGACAATGAACTCATTGGAAATGTGCTGGAGAAGACTTCTATGGATACTGTGGTCAGCTAGAAAGAAAGTAATGGGTCCTAGAACAAATCAAGCCTGAACTCTCCCTAGAAGCCAAGATGACTAAACAGATTGTAGCACTTTGGACATATCATGAGTCACTAGAAAAGACAATAATGCTTGATAAGTTAGAAGCAGTAGGAAAAGAGAAAGACGCCATTATAAATGGATAGACTCCATCAAGGAAGCCACATCCTTGAACCTACAAGACCTGAACAGGGCTGTTAAGCAGGAATGGGATATTTTGAGTCAGATAATTTACACAGTGCTTTTCTCAGGAAATGAAAATCTAAGAAGAAATGGGGTAGCATTTATAGTGAGGAAAGATGTAGCAAAAGCAGTCAAAAGATATAATGCAGTCTGACCGAATCATATCAATAAGACTTCAGGAAAAAAAATCAATGTAATCATAATCCAAGGGCCCATTTACACGAGGGATGGGGGATGGACTACCTTGTAGTAATGGCACCTCACAGCAGCAGCAACATGTCTTAATCTTTTTTTTTTTTTTTTGGCCTCAAAAGCCTCACAATTCCAGATGGCAGCTGTGAGTGCTTTACTCACATAGTTCTTTGCCGCCGTCGATTTATAAACAAAAAGTCAACCAAGGTGCGCTGGAGTGATTTTCCAATTTTACAGGAAAGCAAAACAAAAAAAAATCCCATCCCATCTTATTGCCTTAGTGAGTGATTGCTAAGGCAAAAATGCAACATAGTGGCAGTGTGCACTTGCCCTGTTAGCAAGCCCTGCCTCCACTGTCACCCAGCCAATCAGCATTGTGCTTCCCTTCAAATTGCTTGTCATTTGTTTGTCCTAATGAGCAGGAATGTGCATTCCCCATGTTTTTTTTAGAAGTACAGGAAAAGCCACAAAGGTTTTTCCTGCATTGTTTTTGGTGTTTTGGGGCCCCCTTCTTCCGAATAGTGTAGATTGGTGCAGGAATCTATTTAGACAAGTAGGATTCTCAGCGTTTTTTTTTAAATTACTTTACCATTTAGACAAACCACAAGTTTGCGCTCCAGCTGCAGAGGCAGAAGAAGATTAAACTGGAAGATTCTATGCTGGAGTCCAGGAGGAAATTGATCACACACCAAAAAGGGGACTGGTTAATCACAGGCAATTGGAATGCAAAAGTAGGAAACAGAGCCAAATCAAAGATTGTAGAAACATTTGGTCTAGGATGAAGCAGGAGACCAAATGATTGAATATTGCGAGGCCAACAGTTTGTTCTTCACAAACATATTCTTCAAGCAACCAAAGAGATGACTGTATACATGGATATCACCTGATGGCTAATATAGAAATCAATTAGACTACATAATTTGAAGAAGATGGAGAAGCTCCATTCTCTCTGCAAAAATAGGACCAGGAGCAGATTGTGGTACAGACCATGAACTGCTGATATCAAAAATTAGAGTAAAGTAAAGAAGAACACTAAAACAATCATCGTCCAAAATACAACCTGAAGAACACCCTGTAGAATTTAAAGATAATGGTAAAAATAGATTTGCATGATTAAGCTAATTCTGGGAGCCAGAAGAACTCTGGATTGAAGCTAGGAACACTGTCAGGGAGGAATGCAAAAAGACCTATCTGCAGTCAAAAAGAAAAAGAAGCCTCAATAGATGACAGATGAAACTTTTCAGGCAGTTAAGGACAGATGAGAAGCAAAAGTAAAAGGTGACAGAAACAGGATCAGAACCCTGAATTCAAATGTTCAGCAACTTGTGCACAGAAACAAGAATTAATGCAAGCTGATGCAGAGAAACAGAAGATGAGAACCAAACACACACACACACACACACGAGATTAGATTTGAGACATCAAATGGAAGTTTAAACTAAGAACAGGAATGCTCTACGACCAGCTGGGGAACACATTACATGACCAAGTAGAAATAAAAAGACGATGGAAACAGTACACTGAAGAACTCTGTAAAAGAGATGAAAGCATATTTAGGCTGAAACACTTTGGGCTTTTTCCAAAATGAAAACAGCCATCCACTGAGTACTTGGAGACCTATCTCTGTTTTTTCCTGTGTATTCCATTGGGTGTTTTCCATTGTTTTGTCTCTTTTGAACACATTACATGACCAAGTACAGATAAAAAGATTATGGAAACAATACACTGAAGAACTACATAAAAGAGATGAATGAATCATTTAAGGATTCATTCAAGGAAGAACCATTTGATTCATTCATTCAAGGAAGAACCATTCATTCATGGGTCTTAGAACAAATGAAGCCTGAACTCTCCCTAGAAGCCAAGATGACTAAACTGAGATTGTAGTACTTTGGACATATCATGAGAAGGCATGAGTCATTCAAGGAAGAACCATTTGAAGATCAACCTACAAGTGAAGCGGAAACTGAACCCAGTGTGCTCGGGGGAATAAATCACCAGGAACTGATGGCATATAAATAAAGCTGCTTCAGACTACTGAGACAGAATCTACTCTATTTGTAATCACAATCTGTCAACAAATATGGAAAAGAATGGCCCACAGATTTGAAATGCTCAATATACCTTCCAGTCCCTAAGAATTCATTTCTCGTGCAAGTAAAGTGATGCTCAAAATCCTACAAGAAAGACTTTTACCAGAAATGTCAGATGTCCATGCTGGATTCAGAAAGGAAAGGAAGAGGCATTAGGGATCATATTGCAATCATACATTAGATAATGGGGTGCATCAAAGAATTTCAGAAGAAAATCAGCCTATGCTTTATATATTATAGAAAAGCCTTTGATTGTGTATGACATTAAATCAAACCCATTTATGTGGACTGTTCCTACGGGCCATCCAGACAATGGGTGTGCCGTAACATTCAATTGTCGTGATGTGTAACATAACTATAGGGGCATATTTCCACTTTAACTGCCATGGAAACATGCTATGGGATCCTGGGATTTGTACTTCATGGCGGGGCACTTTGAGTTCTCAGCCAGAGCTCTCTGGTATTTTATTTTTTATTTGTGCAATTTCTATGCTGCCTTTTTCCCAAAGTGGGACCCAACTTGGCTCATAGAACAATTAAAAGCAATTAAAACCAATGAAATTATAAATATCAATGAATAAAATATCCCACGATTCCATAGCATGTTTCCATGGAGTGGAATTATAGTAGATAAAGTGGATTCATAGTGGTACAACTGTGTAGTGTTAAAAGGGCCTCAAAAGTTCAGAAGAGCTAGAGTTTTACCCTGAAGGATTTGATTCCCTGCACTGGTACAGACAATACTTTGCACACTTACACTTACCTGCACATTTACCTGGGAATAAACATCACTAAACATAGTGGCAAGATTTACTTGTTACTACCAATATATGTAAATGTTCCACTCAGCACTCATAATTATAATGGTTATGCAAACAGTGCCAAAGAGCCATCATAATGAAGAAATTGCAATGAGGTGCAAGACAGAAGGTGGTCTGAAGGGATGCACTAAACTCCTACAATGCTTTATTGGTTTAAACTAAAGCCCTGGTTTAAAGTAGAGAATTGTGCAGTCTCCAAGACTGCTGTTCAACTACACCTCTCTATCAGTCCTAGCAAGCACAGTGAGGAATGCTGGGAGCTGCCATTCAATCTCTGGAGGACTGTTATGATTCCCATCTTTGAAGCAGAGCATATCATATGTGCATTGGCATCATCCCCAACCATAAAGAGAAGAGAGGCTAAATAATTTATTAACAACTCCTTCACTAAGTATTCTGAACAGATCATTTCAGACAACTGCAAACAAATTATCACCTTTAAGATATGTAAGATTATCAGACGCCCTTAATATGGCCATACACAAACGCCAGATCGCCAAAGGGCTTCCCTTTCAGATGATGTCACTCCTGTCCTGTTATGTTCCTATTTCGCCCTCATTGCTATTCATTACTGTGCCAGGACAGGGTCAGGAGGGTAGCAGGAGAGGAGATAGCGAGACGGGGGACACTCTTTTGTCCCTGTCTAAAAATCTTGGTCTCAAGCTGTACTTGCATATGCAACAGGTATATTTTTTTTCTGAAATATATTTTAGACTATTTCTAAAATTATTTTATCATTGCTCCACAAAAGCTTTTACAAACGCTCTTTTGAGACCTTATGCAGACACATTCATCTTTGTTTCAAGAATGTGTATTAGGAAAAAAAAAATAGAAAACACCAGCAAATATTCAATACTGTACTTTAATCACTTAAAATAGCAAAAATACATAAGCATATCAAATATTCAAATGTTCACATTTACATTTTCTCACTCTTAATTAACCAGAGTTCCCCTTTAGCCACAATCCATTGGTTCTTAGGTTTGTGTTAAACTGTAGCATCTTCCATGTATTTCTACATTTTTTCTTATTACATTAGTCAAAGATCACCGTCTGAATGAACAAGACCTCTCCACCTCCTGTCCTACTGAGGTACCTTTCAGAGCTGAAGCAGCACAAAAACAGGTTCATAACTGAAAGCTGGAAATTTCTATCTTGTGCTGGATAAATTCATTTTTTCAATTTCAAATGCTCTCAGATACATAGATAGTATGACATAGTATATTTTAATCAAAATTGGGGAATGCTTTCTTATTTGCCTCTCAACATTTCCCAGTAATAGAGACTTTAGTATTGTTCTTGATTCAACAGAAATTCTAAAGGTCTGAGATTTTACCAACATGGTAACACGGTGGCCTGAAGCAGCCAACAATAAATTCTCTGCTTCCACACCTTCCGTCTCCACTTGACCATGCTTTTGGCCCTCAGCCCTTCACGCAGATGAGGTAGGCTTTAGACTTTTTTAGCCCTACAGATGCCACATTAGAACTTTTCCTTGCTCTTTTTCAGTTGCGAGGGTTTCACCTCTGTGCCTTCCCCCTCACTGTCTCTAGACATTAAAAATATGCTTTTTAATTCACTTTCATCTCTTTCACCAGAGTCATGTTGCTTAGCAGACATCTGGTCCAAATCCATTTTACTATGTTCCATACCCTCTACCTTATGAATTTTTGTTGAAGGGCTGGACTCTCTCACCAACTCCTTTTTATCTAACTTCCTCTTTTTTTCTGGAATGACACAGCCTCGCAGAGTGGTGGACATCTGGCTTCCATTATTTGTATTATTTTCCATCACTACAACTCACAGAGTGGCGATCAATGGTTTGGATGCTGGTACTGAGTCCAAACTAGTTGTCTTTTTCTTTTTACCTGTTAACAGGCATGCCAGCTATTTTTACTACCTCATCCTCTGCTACTCTTTTCTTTCTTAATTTTGCCTCCATTACTATCTTATTCTCTTAATTGTGTAATAAACTATCAAAGGGAGTGAAAGTATGATCAGATGGCTAGAATGAAAAAAAAAATAAACTGAAGGAGAAGGGAAGGGATTAATAGTTTAATACAAAAAGAATTTAGAACTTCTACCTTGTCAGCTGGCACATGGGGAAAACCGGGCTGTGAGTGAATTGCTCCTTTTACCTATCCAGAGAATTATTTTTTCACTTTTAAATGACCTCAGATACTATGATAGTATGACAGGATAATGTTTATTTTAATCAAAACGGGGGAATGCTTTATTTGCTTCTTAAAATTTCACAGTAAATAAATACTTTAGTACTGTTCTTGATTCAAGAGCAATTCTAAAGATTTGAGATTTTACCAGACAGATTATATTTATTATTTTTCTTAGTTGTCTGCAATTTACCCACTTAACTTACTATCTCTGATAAGAAGTGCAGCTCAAAATATAAGTTACACAACATTTCTAAGTGAGAATAACTTGGAAAGATAAGCATTTTATACAAATACAGCATTAAATGTCATATGGCCTGTTTCCAGTTTACTTTTGATTTTATTATTGTTTTCATCTTGTTCCTCATGTTTTAAGTTTTCCCCCAGCAAAGTAATCTATGTTAATGTAAGGCACCTCCATATTTGTAAGGCTGAAGTGTGCTTTTGTCATAAGGAAAGGAGATGTTCTCACAGTTTTTTTCCTGTGGCATCACACTCATGTATTTTCACAATTTCTATGTTAACAGCAACAGTTCCAGGCTTTTAAGAATTCTAGTCATTCTAAGGTTTGTTAGGTTGTTCCTTGACTTATCTGTTTATTTTTCTGAATAGGAGTTCATAGTCCATATGCCTTCTTTTCTTTATTACTCTCACCTCACTGGTCATTTATACACTCTACCTTTCAGATAACAGCCCAAAGATCCAGTTCCTCAGGGGTGCATTTCCTTGTAGGGTGTACCACAGAAGATATGGTTTCCTTATACCAGAGATGTCTTGGAGGAAGCATCCTGGCAGCCTCATCCATGTTGAGAGTTACAGTGTGCATGTGCTCAAAGGGAATGACCACCACATAATCCACATGATGAAGAGACTGAAGCTTAAATGTACTTGTTAGTCCCAACTAGAGCAGACTGACTGAATCAATGAAATGGAAGGACAATCTTTCTGTAACACCTTTGATTCAATTCTACTGCTGAATAAATAGGATCTACTCTAGTATGGAGTAACAATTGGATCTCAAATGCCACACTGCCTTCTATACATACAATATGATCCTTCTGAAAAGTGCTCTTTTAAGACAGGGCTTTATAATACCAATGCAGTGGTTTTAGGGGGCAGTTCCTCTGAGTTAATCCCAAGTTCCATCAATCTACAGATTGCTTCAAATAAATTATGGAATACTGTATATATTTTCCAAAACTTATTTGTATGCTACGTTGCACAGTTCTTTCAGCATTATAATGATCAAATCCTACCCACCCCCTGCATTAGTTTTTAGTGGTAAATACACAAATAAAATTCTATTGAAAGGGTTTCAAACTACAGTACTGCAATCACATACATTTTGGAAGACACTTCTTGTTCTCTAGTTCGTATGCTTTCTACGAACTAGATGGGTTTTTAAATATATACTTGCAAGTAGAATAACACATAAAAGAAAACCATGAACATGTGTGGGAGTGTATGTGTGCATACATATATCTTTAAGAACCTCTCAGTAACAGAGATATGGCTTTCATTTGGCATTGATCTTTGACTGGAGGTAGCCATTCCATTAATTTAGAAACTCTTCCTCAGGTTTTACTTGATTTATTAAGCTCTGCTAAGGAAAAACTCCATGGGAGGAAAAAGACAACTGAAAATAAACTGGCTTCCAAATTTCTTATACAAAATTTGAAACATGTCTGTGCATACAACCCTACATGATAAGTACCTGCATGATAAAAACATTTACATGTTTTTTGCAGCAACTACTCAGTCTCCTTCAGAAGTCCACAGTTTTGACTAAATCCAGTAGTATTCCTAAGCTTTTGAAAGCTGCTATGATGATGAAGTAGCAGACTCTGGAACTGCACCTCCCATTACTATATTGTTTTTGTCACTTAATGTTTTAACAACAGATGAAGCTGGAGACTGAAGCACCTTCCGTGAAAGCCTCATTCTGCCATCAGTTGGATCCCGGCCAAAATATTTCACCTGTTGGTAGGACGAAGTGAGATTAATCTCAATGTGTGGTAAATTTAGTAATGTTTTAATATAAGAGCACTTAAAAAAAAGAAAAACCCTGCATTTTAACAACATTAACCATTAAAATCAAATTAAGGGTTGTAGTAGGACATCTCAGAAATGTTTGGAAGCCCCACTGATGCAAAGATTCCTCTTCTGAAGAGGTGAGTTATACGTATGTATGAGGATCTCCACTGACATACTGAGCAGTCACAGGGAACACTGAAGTTCTTGTGATGGCAAGCTTTTGCAGTCATTTTGTGGGGCTGAATGGCTTGTAAAATAGGTTTATCATCACATTGAGAACATGTTCCAATGTGAAGGTGGAAAGATAGGCCCATGGTTCAACTCAAAAAGAATGAGAAATGGAAAGAACACTGTCCAAAGGCACAGGGTTCCATAAACCTTGAACTAGTTTACTAGGCAACTTCTATTCATGTTCAGCAATTGCCCACTCCACTTGCTTTGAGCCCCCTGGCAAGCATAAAAGGTTTGGCAAAGAGGTTGTCAACTTTTGTCACTTGCACTATGGCACGAAGAAGAAAAACTGAATTCAGCCTACTGCTCTGCATTTTCTCATCTTTTCTAAACTGCAATGTAAATGAGAGACCCAGGGAGCAGATCTGCCTGCACTTCAATGTTCTATTTGCCAAAAAGCCCGGGAAATTTCTTCCTGCCAACTCAGTAAGAGGATCTCTAGGCATCCAAATAGGCATACATTCTTAATCTTATCTTGCAGAATCCCACATTTCTTGACAATAGCACATGGACTCCATATATTGTAATACTGATCCATCACATATTCCCAGTGAAATGCCAAAAAAAAAAAAAAGTAGTTTGTGCATTGACTATATTTAGTAATACACCATAACCACTTAAACAATCTAAAAACAGCAATCTACAACTTTTCATGCATGATAAGCTTTAAATTATTACCTGGATTTCTTGTCCAACTTCTAACCCAAGAGCACTAGGATGCTTAATCTAGAACAAAACGTTTACATCATTAAATTTGTTTTTAGAAAGCAGTATGACTGAAAAGCATATAAAACACATGCCAAAAAGGAATTAATTCATTCTCAAATGTTACATCTCCTATTGACCTGGTATTAGCATTGAACTGCAAAATTCATTAAGTGTCCATTAATGACAAAACTCTCATATGAATTTAGTTATACAAATTGGGGAAAACAAGTTTTAAAAGATATATGTCTATCAAGTAGATAATTCCTGCTTAAATTCTCAGTTCTAATATGTTTCTCCAAAAGGCTTTTTTTTTGATCCACTGGTACAAATTCACCTCTTTAGTGTCACATCTTCCAGCTTAGCAGGATATAGGAACAGCATCAGCCACAAGAGATAACTTACTTGAACTGAAGGGAAAATAAATACCTTTCTCTGATCCAGTTGTGAGTTGTGAAGTAGAACAGGAGTCATGTTTGGATACAATTTTACCATCACCCCAATGTCTCTGCATGAAAAAGTGAATGCATTAATTTCATAGGATGGCCAGGGTGTGTGTGCATTACATTACTATACTTAGATATAGCTAAGCCAGTTTCAACTCTTCCTTTGTTCTTGATAAATAACCTCACTTTATCTGACTGTACATGTATTTTACATTGTTACATATTTCAGCTTTCCCTAAGCAGGTACCTCCAAAAAGTGTTAGATTACAAATCCAATCAGACCTCACCCAGCATAAGACCTGTGCCTGATGAGAGTTATAATCCAACACTACCACAGGGCAGTTGGCTGACTTATTCTCTGACCTCTTTTAAAGTTAAGCTTTAAATTTTGCAGATATGGTCAAAATCCTCATGATTCCAATGGTCTTTATTAAAATACACATTTCTATACATACAGGGTTTTTCATTGGTATGCCAATACTTTTTTTTCCTGTTCCTAGAAGAGGGAAGCTCCTCTATGATCAATTCTTTTAACTGATCTTGATCTGAGTTCTCCAACAAAGGGCTATAGAAGACCTAGCAGAACAATAAACTGCAGTTGAGGGATTCAGACAAGAGGTAGCAGAATTGTGCACTCCACCCTATAAAAATTGCTTTGTGTGTGTAGCTACAAGCGTGATGCAATCCTCAATTTATTAAAGACATATAAACACACATGTAGGGAGGGTAAGAGGCATAATCAGATCAATCATCAGACTGAAGACAAGGTCTATTAACATACCTACACATCCTTTCTTTATTTTACTTCTAATCACATTCAAAATGGCAGCCTCTAAGTTGCCACTATCTTTTTGAAACACTCTCTTCAGCTAATGCGGAACCTCTCTGTCCATAAATAAAATCAGAACAATCCAAATGTTGCTTTATGATAGTTTTTTAGTCATATATGCTTTTAAAATATTTTTAAATACATAATTTTTTTTTAAATATTTGTATATCTGACTGTTTTATCTGTACTGTTTTACATGGGAGAAAAGTGCGATATCAATCAATCAATCAATCAAGCTGACAAATAGACTATTGGATTACATCTCTCTGGCTTTTCTTCGCAAACGAAGATTCAGGAAGGACTCATCCCGCGCTTTCTGCAAGCACGCTGATGACTAAAAAGGCCAATCTGAGATAAACAAGTCTGGTTGCATATGCTGAAAAGGCTATTTACAGAGAGCAGACACATATATACACACGCTATACCAAACTTGATCGGCCTCCGAAGGCATTTTCATTTACCTCAGTTCAGTAATCGTGGCTGTATAAATAGCTCCAAATTCCAACTGATAGTCCTGCTGTAGAAAAAGAAAAACAGTAAGAAGTCACATAGAGAAAAACAAAAAAATACAAAGGATGAAACCAGGCCTGTAAATATAAGTGCTGTTGGGCCGCCTCTTTTTTTAAACAGAAATTATTATTTTTAGTGTGGGATATGTTGGAAGAAAAAAAATCAGAACTTTGTACTGGGCTCCCATAAACCCTCTCATTAATTTACAGTATCTTTTTGGATCTTAGCCATTGTATTTTACTTAAATGCTGTTACAACTCGCCAAAATAAATTTAGGAAAGGAAATTAACTGTACATACATGCAAGAAGAATCTCTGATGTTGACAAAGGCATAAAGTTATTCCTCATCAAATATAAATCTAAAGTTATTAGAATATGCCCTTACATCATCTTTGCAGATTTCAGTAATAAATTCTTGTGCTTCGTGCATAGCAGCTGGTGTTGGAGCAAATATGGAAAATGTCTCTTCATCTACTTGGCTAACAGTAACCCCTTTGCAATAAAAAAAAATAACATTTATTTAAAATATGTAATTTGTTGGTTTTAGCAGTAACTGTTAAGCAACTTACATTTGTGAACTGTTATGTTAGAAACAAGTAGTGCAAACACAATACTCCAAGTTTCTGCATACCACAAGGAGAAGAATGTGATCCAGCCTCCAAATCTACAGATCACCTCTGCATTGTCTACTATAGAACAGGCTCACTTACACCAAGACAAACCAGAACACATCTCCACCAACACATGACATTTTGTTTTTTAAAATCACTTTCAGCCTATTTTGTCAACTATACAATGTGTACAGGCCTTCATGTGGAAAGTAGCATAAGTCTGCTAGACAACTGTGGTCTGATAGCTGCAAGAAACAGAGGCACTTTTAATGCTACACAGCAATTCCACCATACGTGCCAACTACCAATATTTATTTCCACCAACTATCATAGAAACAGGCAAGATGTTACTTTCTCTGTGTGTTTGCATCTTCAGGAATGCTCAGTGAAGACCAATTTACAAATGACTGAACGATCTAGGCTCAACAGAAACTAATATAATGTGGCAAACATATACATCTTAAAACAAGATAACTCACCAGTTTCAGCTTGGAGTTTCTTTAAATTATAACCTCCAGGTCCAACAAATCTTGCCCTTTTTGATAATGGCACTTCAACAGTTTCTGAAATGCAAAGGTTCATGTCATACACATACCATGGCAATAAAATCAGTACAAAGAGCTCATTCCCTCCCCTTTCTTTCACAATACCAATGACAACATTATTTATTGGCATTTGCACCAATTAGGCCTTCAGTGGGAGGGATTTCCACAACTGTGCTACAGTTGAGAAGGCCCTCTTCTCCCATTTCCTCCCACACCATGTTGCCTATAAGTCTGTCCGGACTTGTTTATCTCGGATTGGCCTTTTTAGTCATCAGTGCGCTTGGAGAAAGCGCGGGATGAGTCCTTCCTGAATCTTCGTTTGCAAAGAAAAGCCAGACAGAGAGATGTTGCCTATACTAGTGAAAGACAGATGAGCACCCCAGCAGATCTCAATCTTTGGGCAGGTATATATATAGGGATCCTGTGCTTATTCGACAGGCTGGACCAGAGAGCACTGTTGAAATGCAGAACCTACAGTGCTCTGGTCCCTGAACTGTCTAGTAAGTTCTTGGGGGATGGCATCCCAGTGATGGGCAGGACCAAAGAGAAAAAGATGAGACCAAAAATGCTAGCATACCTTAAGTTAAACCTCTTAGTATGCTTTAGGAGACACATTTTGACTTTCTGCAATAGGCAAAAAACTACACAAAAGGCAAACAATAACTAAACAAAACTGTCATGGGGGAAGGGGACATAGCCAGGAGGCCTGGATTCAATTCTGGGGCCAGAAGGGGGATGGGGAAGACTTCTGCTAATTTCATCTTACACTGCCAGTTCTTTGCACAATCTAGATGATTAGAGGGAACCTCCAGAAGAGAATTCTAGGTTACAACAGCTACACTGGTTGCTGGTCCATTTTGGGGCAGAATTCCAAGTCTTGGTTATGCACTTAAAGCTGGTGCACCAGCTTGCACCCATTCCTAGAGGCGTGATCTCACCATGGTAACACATGTCGTAGTTAAGTCCCCTTTTTTTGGAATCAGCAACATGTTCCACACTGCATTGTCTCTGAAGAGGGTTTGGAAACTTTGGGAACTGATTGATTATGGGGAAAGAACTTTGAATAATGTGCTGTATTGTCCATGTGTATTGCTTTTAATAGTTGTGCTTTTAAATAGCCTTTAATTCTATTGACAGCTTAATTCTATTTTAACTTTGTACGTTTTTAGTGATGTGAACTTTTATCTGTATCTGCTTTAATTTCTGTAAGCCATCATGAATCCCAGCAGTGGGGAAAAGGTGGAATACCAATAAATACAACTGCAACCTAAACAGCCCTAAAGAGCTTGGGCACAAGGTAGCACATCACAAAGGCTATATAATATGGCTGAAATGTGTGCTTTCAGTGAATAAACCCCCAGCTTTTCATTTTGCAACTCGGTCTTTCTTTTTCACTGGGTTTCACGGTTTGTTTTTTACCTACTTTTTTTTTTACTTTGTAAAAGATTGCTGCCTTCTACCTAAGCTTGTCTGGGTGCTGAGATCCTCCAATGCAAGTTTGCTCCTTGTCCTCTCAACATCTGATGCACATTTGGTGAGAACTCAACAGACGGGTGTAGTGTTGGGGGGAAGGGGGAACAAGGGCTCCCCCCCCAATTTCCTTCACTTGCCAATTTCTAGCATTGCAAAGAGTGAGACACTGAAAATTATTCATACCTAGATCTTTTGTATTTGCTTTGTTTGCATTCTCTTGGTAACTTTGCCTGGACCTTTTTTTTTGGATGTCTAAATTGTATTTGTAAATGTTCAACTGAAGTTTCAAGTTACTCCAATGCTAGAAATTCAGGCACAAAAGGAAAATTTCATTGTGGGGGCATTCTTATTTGCAGAACAATGCTTTTATTTTACACCCCTGGTTTTCTCTGCAGCTTCACCCAGACTTTTGTACCCCCTACTGAGGCGGAAGATTTGTTCAGTCCTTTCACTGATGTCTTTCCAAGGACAGACAAAACCTCTTCTACGTATTAGGCTGATTTGTTTTGTTTTCCTCCTCCCTGTATTTTAATCTACATGTATTTCTAATTTAATTTAGTTTTCAGCTGCTGCCTTTATAAATCTGCTCTGAACTGAATGTTTCTTTTAGTAGCATTACTTCCTTGTTTGAATTGTTTTTACTATGGAATTTTGGTTAGTGCCTTTGTGTGTTTTTTTAAAAATTGAAAGTATGGGTATAAAAGTAACAAACAAATCCTTGAGCCACCAAGCAATTTTTCATGCCTCAGTTTCAATCAGCCCAGTAGGAGTAACTGCTTGGGTGAGCCATCCATAAGATAGATACAGATAGGAATGAACATGAGAGAATAGTCTAGCCATAAGAACACTGGGTCTCTCTGACACCTATGGGTTGCATCATTCAATACCAAACATGGCTTTAAAACATATATTTTGTATATTTAAGTGGGGGGAAAGGAAAGATGCGGGTGTCTCCATTTTGAGTCCCATTTTGGGAAAGGCAGGATATAAATAAAATAAATAGACAAAATAAAATAAAATGGGGGAACATTTTTGTTGGATCTGTATTTTTTAGCAAACCAATTCAATTCACAGTTTCCAAACTAATATGTAGATTGGAACATAATTTATCCTTCAAACTGCGCATGTCTTCAAATTTTGTGATACAGTGTATTAGGGAAATCTGCATACAAAACAAGAATGAATATTTCTGTGTATTAATACAACAATATTATTTTAGGGGGTTTGAATTGATGGGGCCTCTTCCAACTCTATGATTCTATAATATTAATATAGATCTAGCAACTAAATAAAACAGACTTCTGACTGAATTTCAACAAAACTGATACAGATTAAAAGCAGATTGATTTGTCCATCCCAACCTCCAAGCAACCCACCCTTAGTTAGTTATGTATGCTATTACCAACAAGTGGTCCATTCTCTTTTCTGCTTGCTCTGGGTTTGGCAATTGTTTTGTTCATAATTTGCAAGATCTCTCTCTTTGCCACTATGGAGAAAAAAAAAATCAGTTTAAATATAGAACACACACATTAACATTTTCATTTCTAAAAATCCTTTTTGGTTACAGTGAGAATACCTCTTTCTTTTGTAAGCTTCTAACATGACTAACCATGCAAACCTTTTGCACTTCTGCACCACAGCAAGGGTTTGAGGCACTTTGGGGGAGTCATATTGTTAAACAAAAAGCAGACTGTTTCCCATCTTATGCTTCGTAAGGACATTCAGTACAGCCGGTTTTGTATCCAGCTCTGTGTATTCTTTTCAGGGTTTTTAAAAGCTTCCATCTTCCCCCAGGTAGTTCCATTTCAAAGAGCTTAAACCCGCTGAGGAATAGGGAACATTCATTCTCTTTTGTATTTTATGCTGCCTCTATTGTCTTGTTGACCATATACACGCAGCCTTTGTGTGCTGGGTTTTTCAGTATAAAAATACAGCATCCAGTAAGGTTAATCACAGTTTCCTCACTACTACCTAAATAATGGGTCTGCACAAAAGAGACAGAGGGGGAAAAATGAAAATCTACTTCAATAGATTCTTTGCTACAATTATTCACATCTGGCTGCACATGATTATTTTCTTAGGACACTGTGTTTTCCACAAGCAGGCTAGCTAGCCAATGAAGGTGAGGCAAAAATGCTTTCCTAAGAGAAAGGAAAGAGACCAGCTTTCTTTAGAAATAGCAAGCGTATTGGGTGGCACAGTTCATTAGCTATAAATTGCAGTCTGACTAAAAGAAAAAACACAGTTAAAATTTATGTTGAAAATCAAAGTAGATGATCTAAATCTGAATCCACAAGGTGTTTTCCCCCATATGGAGTAGGTCTGTAGACTTTAATCACTTTGAATTAGTAGATTAATTAGCTGTAAACTGTAGCAGATTAATCTGCAACTAAAGGAACTTCTAGGTTGATTTGTTTTTACAGGCTTTTTTTTTGCTTTAACTGTTACTTAAATAAAGAAGAAAACACAAGATACAATATTAAAATTAGGCTTCTCTTCTCACAATGAATGGTAAGCTTTCCATATTAAATTCAAGTTTGCACTTTAATAAGACAGCCAACTGAAGTTTTGTTAATATGAAAATTTATTCAAATTTAATCTGTCAATTGGCTGAAAGGGAGGTAATCGACCAACTAAAAATAATTGGCAAATTGAATATAAAGTGGAAATATCTCTCTGTATCCCATCACAAACTTAATTTGGTTATATATCAGGAGTTCCTTGTCCCTACCCAAATATAAGACTACAGTAGCACCCACGTATCTACTGATTTGCCAACTGAAGATTCAATTATCCTCGGTTGGTAATGGGGGGGGGGAGGAAGGGGGAGGAGGGATCTCACCTCCCCCTCCCTTCCCCTGGGATGGCTCCGTTTGTGGCAGGGCCATGGCGGGCAAAGGGAGGGGGAAGGAGCAACTGTGCGGCGGTGGTGGATGGTGTTCCCTATTATCCACAGAATTCACCATCTGCGGGGGGGCCTGGAACTAATCCCCTGCAGATACAGAGGTCTACTGTACTTAATTTCTTGATATTATCTGCATGTGCTTCCTTCTCAACCACTCTTCTATTTAAGAACCTTCTGTATTCATCAGCATTGCCTTTATTTTAGATAGGTCTTCAAATAACATTAATGAGGTCAATAATCACTCAGACTTTATCAAATTACTTCGTATATTAAGATTTCTCTGTACAGGCCTGCTGTATCCATGGGCTAAGGATCCTCAGATTTAACCAACCACAGATTTAAAATATTAATAAATAAATAAATAATAGGGAGATCTAATAAAGCAAGCATCTATATACAACGAGGACGAAGAAAGGGGCCCAAATTGCCCTTGCCCTGTGACTCTCCTGCTCACCTCCACAGTCTGGCCGAGCTCCAGTTTGAAGCTCACCATGCATATGCAGTGCAAGCAGGCTGAGAAGCAGTCTCAGGGCAGCAGCAGAAGCACTAGCAAACTCCAGCCACTAGGCACACATTCTTTGTGCTCCCCCGCCTCAAGGGAGCCCACCAGCTACCCGCTCTTGCCTTATGAATGAACAAGCAGAAGCACCACAGCCACTGCTCTGAAGGTGTGGAAGTGGGTGGCTAGTGTGTTCCCTGGAGGTGGAGGAGCCCAAAGAATGAGTGCCTGGCAGCCAAGGCTTGTCGCCACCTCCGCCGCTGCCCTACACCATTTTATTAATAGGGACTTGATCATCCACGTTTTTTGCTATTCCTGTGAGGGTCCTGGAACCAACCTCCCTTGGATACCAAGGGCCCACTGTATAGCACAGATTAAGATACACAATCTATAAATATCAGAAAAAAGGAAACAACCAATTCTGTGCATTTTCTTATTCCATTTTAAGAGCTATATCTATTATTTACAAAAAAAAGGGACATAGTTTTCATCAATGCACATCTTTCTCTTACACTGAAATCCTTCTTGTCATGCCACCAAGCTTTCTTTATTTGGGGAGGGGAATGAAGATCTTATTAGTTTAGGGGAAGATGGCTTTTATTTGATGTATACCAAGGATGCTTGAACAGAATATCTGGGCTCCACTGAAGGTGGTATAGATAAAAAGAGCAATATGCTTATAAATGCCTTTATTCTCATAATAAGTACACACACATTAATTATGCACTACTGAACATTTTTCTTTGTGGCCTTTATCACAGTTCACTGTTATAGTGATATATTCCACATTAACTGCCATGGTGACATTTTGTGAAATTCTGGGCTTTGAAGATTAGTAAGGCCCAAGAGTTTGCAGGCTGAGAATTCTAAATTCCTCCCACTGAACTGCAAATCCCAGGATTCCATACAATGTTGCCATGGTAGTTAAAGTGGAATAAAATGCTATAACAATTTAGTTTGATAAGGGCCTGTGTTACACTGTATTAATTTACATCTGGTCTCACTCCATTGGTTTAATATCCTTTTGGTCAAAAAACATTTGAAAGATGTAATTGTCTAACAATACACAAAAACACAGTTCAAAATACATCACAGTCCTACAGTGTTAAATGACAAGCTTTGAATTGTCTGATGCTTTAGTGCTCATGTATTTGCATTAATAGTGTGTATATATACTAGAAACAAGACATATTTTTGAAATTATGTTTTTATAAGATAACATAGATAGCCGATGTCACTAATTCTATCAAAGCATATTATATACCAATTCACATAGACAAGTACTATTTCTAATATGCCCAAATTATTTGACTAAAAATACCCATATTAGCCTAACCAATGTTATTTTCACAAAATATCTAACAATGCCTTAAAAAAAGTGGTCAGGGGAGTAGTGAGTTGCCTATCTTTTCAAAATTGGGGCTTATGCAAAACTTTACTGTCCCCGCACTCCTTACATATTTCAAATAGACTATCTACGTTCTAGTTGCAATGTTTATTTACTATCTAATATCACATTTCTTTCAGCTTTACAGAATTCTGTTTTCAGTCTTGAAAACTTATTATCCTTGCTTCCCCCCATTTATTTTCCCATAATGGTGTCACATATTTCCATTGTCCTTATATTCTGCCATAAGTGTGTTATTCAAGAGAGTCGTTAATCTGTCCACATTGGACATATCATACAATTTTAGATGCCAATCTACTTCTGAAGGTGTCTCTGGATTTTTCCATAATTGTGTGTATACTAACCTGGCCACCGTAATCATATACAGTGGGCCCTTGGTATCTCCTGGGGTTTGGTTCCATGACCCCCCGTGGATACCAAAAACTGCAGATACTCAAGTCCCATTATATACAATGGTATAGTAAAATGGTGTTCCTTATATAAAATGGCAAACAGAAAGCTTTGTTTTTTGGAATTTTGTTTTGTTTGAATATTTTCGAGCTATGGATGGTTGAATCAGTGGATAAAAAAAATCCATGGATACAGAGGGCTGACTGTATAACAAATTTTCCATTTTTTTTCTCTTTGTGTGGGCATCTATGGATAACAAATCAGACATGACACAAGATACTTTATCAGACAAGGTAAATATCGCTCAAAAATTGCATCTCTCTCTCTCTCTGGCTTTTCTTCCCAAATGAAGATTCAGGAAGGACTCATCCCGCGCTTTCTGCAAGCACGCTGATGACTAAAAAGGCCAATCTGAGATAAATAAGTCTGTTGGCAGAAAGCAACCTTGGGTGATGTTTCCGGGTTGTGATTCTCCTTGGTCTGCTTGGGTGATGTTTCTGGGTTGTTTCTGGGTTGTGATTCTTTCTGTGTTGTCGTTTCTCTTCAAGACTTGTTCGGCGAGAGTTCTCAAATAAAGCTTCAGCATTGTGGATAGTGCATCTCCATGCCTTCCAATGTGAGGCCAGGGCGGACCATTGTTGGTGATCAATTTGGCCAAGTCTCAGATGCTGTTTCAGGGAGTCCCTGTATAGCTTTTTTGGAGCGCCCCTCTTACACTGACCCGTGGCAAGTTCACCGTACAGTACTATTTTGGGGAGGCGATGATCCTTCATCCTAGAAACGTGCCCTGCCCAGCACAGCTGTGTTCTCAGTATCATGGCCTCAATGCGGGTGATCCCTGCTTGCTCAAGGACAGCAACATTCGTCACATAGTCAGTCCAGCGTATATTTAGGATTGTGCGTATACAGCGCTGATGAAAGCGTTCAAGGAGTCGTAGGTGGTGGCAACAGGTGACCCATGTTTCAGATCCATAAAGGAGAATAGACAGTACATGGTGATAGCACAAATGGCTGAAATATCAGACGTCCTCGTCATTTACCCATTCCCGCTCTGTTGTGTTGGTGCAAAAGAGGCATCACTTTTTACTGATAGGCTAAGCCTGTCGTCTGATAATTTCAACCCTTTGTGCTATCATCACGCCCTAATGACGTGGGGTTTGCCACATCTGATAATGTCCAAGAAGTAAGGCCTTATCATAAAGGAATGCAGGTGCAAAAAAAGTAGTCTACAGGAATTGAACATGTAACAATGCCCTGCTGAGGCAGAACAGTGAGTCTAATCATAGACAAAAGTGGATATCATATACTGGTTTCAATCTACTCTGTTCTTAAAGGGCTGATTATTCCTTTCAAATGACAAAACCAATACAGCACAAATGTATGTTAAAATTCAAATAGTGTGACTTCTACACTTACCTGTGGCTTGCTGAATAGCTTCCATTACGATTTTTAGGGGTATTCCTGGTAGCTTGATATCAGCCTAATAACATACAAATGGAAATCACTTAAATATATTAATAGAACCATTTTCTATAGCACTTTGTGGTATTTTTAATATTTACTTTTATTTTTAGGAATTAAGATTGATCTGAGAAAGATACCTGTAAAGCAGTTATTCCTTTGTTTGTTCCAGCCATTTTGAAGTCCATATCACCATTATAATCTTCTATTCCCTGCAAAAAATAAGTACATTTGAAACACTTTCCAATGCTCTACCTACAGACCCAATAGCATTTGACGAAGTTCTCCTCTGCTGCAACGCGTAGGTTGAAAGTGTTGAAGCCCAAGCTTGCAACATCTTTCTACAGCAGGGATCTCTCTAGTAATGCCTCCCCAACTACAGTTTCATGGTCTCCTTGAAGAAAGTCAAAAAAGATTTTTTAAAAAGTTTAACCAGTCTGAGTACAGCACAAGCTTAATTGATTTTAAGGCAATTAGCATTTTGTTTGTGTGGACTAAGTCAAGCAGAAGGGGGTGAATGAGGCCTAAGATTGCAGGTAAACAATAATATTCATACTAGTTTCAGAAACTGAGGTAATGTGGTCAATGTGAATTTTGGCAAAGGCATGGAAAACTTGCAAAGAAAAGACATTTTGGATATTTGGATGTATATGGTCAACGGCAACATTTATCTGTTATTATGTACAACATTCCATCAAAATCTTATTCCTGAGTGGAGTATTAGGAAATTAGGTGGGTGCTAGAAACACCAACTGGGCACTGTCCAGCAACCACTGATGGGAACACTTAAGACAACACTGCATTTTTACAATGCTTTCAGAATGTTCAAACTGCTTCATGTATATTATACTGTAACTCTGTGAGATGGGTCTGCATTATTATCACCATACTGCATGTGGGAGGGACAAAGGAGAAGAAAGAGCAGTCTTCCTATGGTGATCCACCAGTAAATTCATGGTAGAGGAGAAATTACAACTGGTGACTTCTCAATTCATAGTTCTACCCCATGTCTCCCTCTTGCCCCTGTGAATATGTATATTAAGTATAATTTACATGGGTCACAATTACAGATTTTCTTAATGATGAATTTTAATTACACTAATAAAGAATTTTGATTACTTAAGCACAGAGTACAAAACTTCTAGAGCTGATAATATCGCAGACTACACTCAACAAGAATTTCTCACCAGAATGTCTGTTAGCAAGCGATAATCCTCAATGTCTCCATTTTTTTCCAAGTTAGGCCTGGTAACCAAACCTACAGCAACACCTGCTACAGCTGATGAAATTGGCACCCCTAACAGTAAAAGAGAAACATGTATTTCAAGTTATGATAGCAATTCCAAAGGCCCCTAATGTAGAAATGCATCCAAGATATTAATTTATCGTTGTGAACTGCATACCTGCATCCATCAATGCTAAACTCCCACCACAAGCAGAAGCCATTGATGATGATCCTAGAGACATAAATCATAAGTTGCACTTATCATCTTTTTTCCCAAGCAATTACCATCTTTCTAAAATTAAATTATCTGCAAATGAATAGATTTCCCAGAAATACAATGGATATTCACAACCATCTTGCCATCTTTTGATTTGTAGTCTCCCCATGACATTTGTACTTTCCCTTCTAGATAATGGAAGCACGCTATTGTCATCTTCATCTGATGCATTTTGCAAGCTTCCATCATGTTTCTGCAATTGACATCACAAAAGAAAATGATGATAGGCCCTTACTATACTCTCTCTTCTATAGTGAGAACACTGCCGAAGATTTCCAAAGGACATCAGCAAATTCCTTTTTTTAAATGCTAAATTCTTAGCAACAGACTGAAAGAAATAAAATCAAATACCATTTGATTCCAGTACTTCAGAAGTAACCCTTATTGTGAAAGGGAATTCACTGGGAATCACTGGTTTCAACGCCTTCTCTGCAAGTGCACCTAGAGATAAAAATTATGCCATAAATACAAATATTATTTCAGTTTCAGTGAAAATATTCAGCTTTTTCACCTTTTACTCACCATGACCAAGTTCTCTTCTGTTTACACTTGAAATTTTACCAATCTCATTAGTGGCATATGGAGGGAACTGTAAGAGGTGGAAAAAGTGACTATAACACGCTTGTCTGTTAAGACATTTTAATTTCATTTTAAGACAAAAGCCAATCAAATTCATCCCAAAGAATGAAAAATTTGCATGATCCTTCATAATTGGGGGAAAAAAAATCCTCAGCCACATATTTTAAACGGTCCACTTTCAGGGTCATCTAACATAGCTAGAATATCTAGTATTTTAAAAATAAACCATCAGCCTAAATTTAGGCACACCTAAATCTAATTAAAACAATGAGCTGAGGCCTCCCTTGACTATGCAAATGAACTCGCTGAATTATGTTATCATTTTAAAATAACAACAAAAACATTTTAAAATGAAAACAAAAATCAATTAGAGTGTCTAATCAGCTAACACTGTACAAACAGTTATACCACATATACAGTATTGCATATTGTATCAATTAAAGTGTCTAATCAACTAATACTATACAAACAAGAATTTAAATTAATGAATAATTTTAGAGAGCTTTATTTCTATTTTAAAATATTCTCATGTGAAATTTGAAACTAGAAAGCTCCACTTTTTAAAGCCCACCTTAAAACAGAACAAATGCATTAATGCTTTATTAATTCATAGTGAGTAAACATGTGAAACCAAACTTTCTTCTATAGGTTTTCCATGGGTTTTTTTCCGGGCTGTGAGACTGTGTTCTGGAAGAGTTCTGGAACTCTTCCAGAACATGGCTTCACAGCCCGGAAAAAAAACCACGGAAAACCTATGGATGCCAGCCGTGAAAGCCTTCAACTTCACATCAAACTTTCTTCTACCTGCACAAAAAATTCAGGGGGCAATATAGGCTGCAGCTGCAGAGCATTTTCAATTATCAGATATCTAGTTCTATACTACTAAACCATGGACAGATTTGATTACTCCTGTGCAGTCACAATACACTTGATCTTCTTCCCACAAAGTCTTTCTCTCTCACTTTACAAATACAGTAGGTACTCTTTCCTGAGCAGAGAAATAAACACACCTCCTTCCATCTAACATACACCAGTACAAAAACAAAGAGGAGTTCTTCCATTTATCGGCTTAGGGAAAATCGTTGCCATCAAAGTGAACAGAAAACACAGATTGGACAGGGTGTATCACAGTGTCAGCAAGAGTTTTCTCATCATACCAAAACTGCGCTGGGAGTCCAGAGGCGAGTAGAAAGGCATGTTCCTGTCAAAGATCAGTACAGGCAACGATAGGTGTGATGGAATCTCTATCCAGGTTGGCAGTATGAGTGACAGGAGTGTGAGGGTTGGAAATACAGGTTTGAAATAGGCGATTCTATCACATGGGGCTATATTTATACTTATTCACTAGAATTCTTCTTAGAAAGTGACCAATGTGGCATAAAGTAATAAAATCACAAACACCATTAAAAATAATGCTGGTTCAACATAGCAATAGCAGTTCTATTTCTATACTGCTCATCAGTGCCAAAGCACTCCCCAAGCAGTTTACAATGTGTTAGCTAATTGCCTCCAACAAGCTGGGTACTCATTTTAATGACCTACAGAAGGATGGAAGGTTGAGTGAACCTTGGAGCCCTGTGAGATCAAACTCACAATGTTGCGGCTTGCAGTACTGGCATTTAACCACTGCGCCACCAGAGCTCCATATAGACAGAGCTCCAATTTTTGTACAGGAACACTCTGCATGTTGCCTTTAGATCCCAGCAACATGCTCTTAATGTAGTAGATACTTGTCTTCAAGAAGAGCAAAGTGAAGTCAGTTTTAAAGTACTGTCATCTACTGATTTAAACACATATTTGTCCCCCCCAAAAAAGCTCCAAATGGAACAAAATAAGTCATACCTCATAATGGAGCATGAAGTTTTTTTCTTTTATTCCACTAAAAATAGAAATAAAAAATAAATGAGCTGCACATAATTTAATACTTCCACAAATAATTTAATAAAGATCGGTTCCAAAATGGAAATCAGTCTCCATTTTGAGGAACATCTCTTCCACCATGTCGCCTGCAAATTCCTTGAGATCTTCAAAACATATCCTGTTTCAAAAACCACCTAATCATATTGGTAAATCAGGTAGGAAACAAAACAAGGCCTTTTTGTGTAGTAACCAAAACACTACAAAGCTTTTATCCCAGGGAGGCTGGCCTGATCTAACAGGGATCAAAGGGTCAACTGAGGACACAGAATGCTTTTATATTGTTAGAACTAAGTAGATCTGAGCCTGACGTGTGTATGGTTCATGGGAAATTGTTTGGATAAAACAAGAGAGTTTAAATACATACTGCACACAAACGCCCACAGTTAATAGTGAGAAGATCTGAAGAGGACTGCAAACTGATTGAAGATGTTTTAATTTATTAATCCTTGTCTTTTACTCAATTAAGTATAACAATAGCCAGGCCATATTAGAACTGCCTTTCTGTCATATTGAAGGATATGCAAAATAACCTTTGTTTACTATAACTCGCAACTTGTTGGTTTTGCTTAGATATAATGCAAAATGACCCTCACCCCAAACTCATGTCCTCTAAATGCGTAAATCTCTTATCATCTCCACTCAGAAAACTGTGGGGTTTATAGTCCAATACTGCCAGAGAACATCAAGTTGGAGAAAGGTGTGCCAAACCATGACTTCACAGCTATAAGCATGAGGTGAAAGGGGTTCAAGTCTGTTGGGGACCCCAACAGCTAGGAGAAAGACAGCTCCAATCTTGTTTCACTTTGATGATCTTGGCTTGTGGACATACTGTGCTTAATAATTTCAGATTCAGACTTCTTCTTTTTTTAGTTTTTATTCGGTTTTTAAACATATAGAACAAACCAGAGTAGATATACAGATAGATTATATATCTCTCTCCTTTTCTTTCGTTCTACTGTTTCTTTTAGTGAAAGCTATGTTTCTCCAGACTTCCTTTATCAATTCTTTGAGTCAATTTTCTGCTTCCATTCTCCATATTCCTTGTTTCCTGCTACTCGTTTTTAAAAATATTTTAACATTAGTATTGCAAAACTTCAACCTATTGTATATCTATTTCTCTTTTAAATCCATACTCCCTGCATTCTGAATTATTTTGCTTACAAATTTCTGTTAACAATCTTTCTTTCCAAATCTATCCCTTTACTCATTTTCTTTCTTGTTTTGGTGGGTTCTAGATATTCTCAACGTTTCTTAATATTATTTGTATAATTCAACATATACCATCAGTATATCACAAATGTCGTCTCTGTATCAGTTGTTTACCTCCTATATAGTATTTATATATTTCTTTCAATATCACTTTAATAACATCCTTATATATATCATCTGCATCTTCCCAAAATTTTATCAGCATGGACCACTCCCTTCTTGTCCTGCTAGTATCATTATATCTCAATCTATTAGTTAATTCATCTAATTCTATCATATCTAGCAACTTCATTTTCCAGTCCTCAATTGTTGGTACTTCTTTTGTTTTCCAGTTTCTATCAATAACCAGACTTGTCAAAGCTATCATATATAGTATGATTTTCCAGTATTTCTGTTCTTCCCTCTTATTCAGGCCTTTTATCATATTTAATAGATATACTTCAGGAATGAAATCCACTCTGACCTTCAATATACATTTGATATTCTCATGTATTTTCGACCAAAACTTTCTAATGTTATTGCATTCCCACCACATGTGGATTAGGGTGCCCTGAGACTTCCCACATTTCCAACATACGTCATCTGCCTTTTTATTCATTTTATTTATTCTCACTGGGGTGAAATACCACCTCTGAGTGATTTTAACATAGTTTTCTTTTAGGTTTTGGCAAGCTGTGAACTTCATAGATCTTTTCCTTGCTAACTGCCAATCTTCCAACTCTAAGGTATGTCCTATATCCCGTGCCTATTTCAGCATATATTCTTTGATGTATTCTTGTTCTAGTTTCCTAAATAGCAGAAACTTATAAAGTTTCAATATTTGTTTCTTCTTTTTTCCCTCCCGTAAGTTTTCATCCAATTCATTTTGCTCTGTCTGTATTCCTTCCTTTCTCAGGTCTTCTTTTAATCTTTCACTTAATTGATAGTATATAAACCAATTTATATTATACATCATTTGTAGTTGTTCTTTAGGGATTAATGTGCTTACTGTACCATTTTCTTTCTTTACTATATCTGAGTACCTTAGCCAAATTTTAGTATTTTTCCCTTTAGTTAGAAATGCTTCTTGCATAGAAGTCCAAATTGGGATTTTAAAATAAAATCTTTCTTTTACTCTGTTCCAAACTTTTAGGAGGCCTCTCCTTATACAGTGGTTTGTGAAGTCTTTATTCACTTTTTCTTTATTGTAGATTAGATAAGCATGCCACCCGTATCTTACATCATGACCTTCTATATTTAATATCTCTTTGTTATCTAATTTAAGATTCAGACTTCTCAAAAAGCTTCTTGCTTGTTACATGCATGCGCACATGAACAGAATGAACAGGCTGTGTGCACCACAGCATATTAGTTTAGTAAGCTGAAAATGCTTATGATTTAATAAGCCAAAAGTTCTAACTTTTTGCTGGATGTGATTGGACCTACAGTATGAAGTTTGCTTGTTTTCATACTTGAACAGTTTTTTATGAACCATTTTTTTTATGAGCCAAGTTTTTCAGTTCAAATGCAATGCTAACCTGGGATTCCATAAATTTGGTGAGACCAAATGAGTGAAGACATTCTCCCAGCTATGTGAAGTGAGAAGGGAGTTGGGGAGCACAAAATTGTTGTGTGGATCTTCCATATAGCACTCAAGCATGGCATAATGTTGTTTGGAAACTACTCCACTGTTAAGAACAGGCTGTATTTTAATATTTTCTCTCCCTTAGAATGCAGACAACTAGCATTCAGTTCACAGATAAAATTTGCCATCACCAGTTAAAACTGACATTATGGAATAATTAAATAACTTTAATTAATTTACTAATGCAGGGGTGGTTAACATGCAGCTTGCAGGAAGCCACACATGTTGTTTTTTAGGCCTCATCATACCCCTGTATCTCCACTCACACAAAGCAGTAAAGCCCACAAAATTTGGAAGCTACTCAAATGGTCTCTTCAAAACCACCATGCTTTTGAAATGTCTTCCAATGAAATGTTTTTTTCAACACTTCTCACAGTACTTTATGATGGCAGGCATGACACCAGCACCCACTACCCACAGACTTGTAAGTATTTCCTCCTGTGCTATAAGGTATCGATAATTTCCCATATGGAATGTGGAAAATGAAGAGAAATTAATGGAGTGGGTAGGGAGGAACAGAAACAAGACTGAAAAGGCAGATGTTTATTAATTTTAATTAAGTGAACACATGACCCCTGACCGGTTCCCCAACATGAAAAATATCCCTCAACTTCACAAAAATTGCCTGCCCTTACGCTAAAGGTTTAAGCCCTATAAAAGAAACAAGTCCTTTCTTTTTAGAAAAGCTTTTGTTAATTTGAATTCAGTACTGTAACTTTTTAGTATTACCTCTCAGTTTGGTTTAGCTATGGAATGTTGTGATTATCCATTTAGTATGATGTTGAAAATGGTATGATCGCTCTTGATTCTCTGAAGACAGATGGAATATACATTTTATACAATATTTATTTACAGCAGGAATGGGCAACTGTGAAAAGCTAGGGGGCTGCATTATCTCCACCCCCAGACCTTGAGGGGCTACACCCCACTGCAAAAAAACTAAAAACTTTTTTTGCCCCCAAATGTCCCCCAACACCCTCTAGAGGTTGTGAGGGGCATTTTAATCATGTTTTTAGGTCACTTAAGCCATTTTAGGCCCAAGAGAGGTCTTTATTCAAAACAAGAAGTGACCAGGCATGTCATGGGTCTAAAATGGCCGGGGGTGGGGGGAACGTGGCAGAAATGCCCCCCCCGCCACCTAGAGGGCATTTGGGGCAAAAATATTTTTGTGGCCCAAGGGTGATTTTTTTTTTTTTTTGCCACCCCTGATTTACAGTATTTCTTGCCTTGTATCAGGATGTTGAAATCTCTCATATATAAGATCTCTGGGAGGCTTGCAATAAAATCAATTGGACCAATTCAAAATTTATGACATAAGATACAGGTTGAGTATCCCTTATCAGGAAATCTGAAATGCTCCAAAAAGTAACATTGGCCTTACCTATGAGATGTTGCTTTTCAGCAATGGAAATGAAAACATCCTAGTTCCTGCCTACTGGAGCAATGTGGAGGAACAACCCATGTTAGGATGTTTTCCTCTTTATCACTGGAAAATCCAGAATTGTCCAGATGAGTATCTGAGATAGTGATACCTTTGCTTTCTGATGGTTCAATGTATGCAAACTTTGTTGCATGTGCAAAATTATTAAAAATTTTGAGTACAAATTATCTTCAGGCCATGTGTATAAAGCATATATGAATCAGAAATGAATTTTGTGTTCAGACTTGGGTCCCATTTCCAAGATATCTCATTACATACAAGCAAATATTATAAAAAAAAATGAAATCCAAAACACTTCTGGTCCCAAGCATTTTGGATAAGGGATACTCAACCTGTACAATAAGAAGTAAACATTCTAAAAACATTACTCACGTAATTTAAAGAGTTGATGGTAAAACAATAAAAATCATGTACCCAGAGTAAAATCATTAGGTCCCAAAGGATTTTTGTAAAAAGATAAGTTTTAGCTTGGAGCCAAAATGAGACCAATGTAAGCATCAACTGGGCTTCCAAGGGGAGGGCATTTCATTTTAAAATTATTTTTTATTAAATGTTGTATTAAATCATTACAAATACATGTTTTGGTATACAAAGGAAAGTAAAAGAAAAATATTTTTTAAAAATTCAATAAACAGTATGTAACAAAACAACTAAGCACCATGTCAACACTTATTGAGGTCATAACCTACTGCAGCAAATTAGGTTTGGTCAGAGAGAACATTAAAACATCTATATAATAACACCAGCCTACATTGTAAGATGATACACTGGGGTTTACATTGCTCTATTTGGGAGCTGACATATGAAAAAATAGGAAACCACTTCTCCTTAAATGTACTCTCACCTTCCTGCTTCTGGGTACTTGATAATTTCTCCATTAATACATTTTCCCATACTCTGTCCTACCAACCCTGTAATGTCAATTGGCCTGTTTTGCAATGTTTAGCAATTTCCTGTCTTGAGACGACTAATAAGAATCTGATAATATCTTTATGCTTAAGATCCCTATTAGCCTCCAGGAAAGTTGTCAGAAGGACCAAGGCTAGACTGGGAAGTATAACTAGACTGATTATGTTTGAGATTATTTCAAAAGGTGCAGATCTCAGGGCATTCATACCACATATGAAGATATGTCCCAGCCTGTTTACAGCCCCTCCATGGGGACAGCATTTCATAACCAGGGTGCTGCGGCTGAGAAGGCCCCCTCCCATGTCCTCACACAGTATATTGCTCCTGCTGGTGGAGAAAAGAGGAGGGCCCATCTAGCAGATCTCAGTCCTTGGACAGGTGGATAAAGGGAAAGGTGCTCTTCCAAATATAGAGGTCCCAAACCATTTGGGGCTTTAACTGTCATTACCAGCACCTTGAATTCAGACTAGAAACATTTTGGCAGATTGAAAACATTTTGGAATTCTTTTAGAACTGGCATTATATGGTCTGTATAAACTATAGCTGAAGCTTCTGAATCATCTTCAAGTGCAGTCCCATGGAACACAGGCTTCCATGTTTGCCTGGATTTAAAACAGGGGTGGGAATTACATAACTCTCCATATTTTGTTGGACTCCCTGGCAACCTAGCCAGCATAGCCAATGGTAAGGAATGGTAGGAGCTGCAGCCCAACACCATCTGGAGGGCCTGATGATTCATCACTCTGGTTGAAAATATAAGCCATTTCACAGGTACCTTACTGATACTATGTCAAACTATGGGAGTAGCTATCCAGGATCTCTCATTTCTTATCCTATCAGGATCTCTCATTTCTGATCTTTTTAACTGGAAATGTCAGTTTAACTGCATGTCAAGCAAGTACTCTGGCCACTGTTACAGTCCCTCTCTATTTTCCTGAAGGTTATTATGATCCTAAAGATCCCAACATCTGCAACAAGTGACAAAACCAAGATGGGGACTGGAAGGAGAAAAGGACAGTGGTATGTACCTTATGGCTGTTGTGATAAGATCAGATTTTACACTCGATTCCAATGAATCAAACGTAACTGTACAAAGCACCTGGAACAGCAACAAAGAAAAGTAGTTCAGTTTTGAGGTTGGGGATAAAACACGAAAATACTTCAAAGAAAAAAAAACAGTTCAAACCAAACCAAAAAAGTATATAGATCCACATATAAATACTCAGATAGATATCAAAGGGGATTTATGGACATGAAACATTGATACTATTTACCTTGGGATTAAAGTGAACTATTTCCACTTTATCTTAATACTCTTTTTTCCCTGATAATTAGCCAGTCTACATACACATTACATTTACTATGAAGGCTAACATGCTCATCTTACTTTTGATCCCCTCAGAAATGAACCAGAGGGGTAATAAGGTGGCAGAAAAAGTGTAGTCACCCCTACACTTTCAATAGGTAAAAATCCTCATCTCATCCCAATTTCAGCTGGACAAGCCAACTTGCAACTTTCATGTACTAGGAGAAACTACAGTCAAGAATACACAAAATTCCTCTGAACAAGTTTTCAGGGGAGTAAGTGCTGTACAAAAATAAAATTCAGTAACCTCCAATTTAAGCAGAGCATCAGGTCTGATTCACAGATGCTATTTTAAGCAATTCGCCCACAGGGACCTTTTCATGCAATGACATGCACATCCCACACACAGCACAGCTTTTAATAGTGATGCAGAACATATGTACAGTCTAATTTTATAAGCATGCTCAGAGAAAGTTAAGAATGATTTTGCATTCCTGCAGAGAAGCTGTCAAGAAATGTTCTTCAGTTATCTTGGGACAGAATAGATGACATCTACCAGCACATCTAATACAGCATGACACTTATCTAAACTGTTCACTTTTGTTACACTATTGCATTTTATGACTAATTAGGTATTACAAAACATCTCATTCAGGCAGGGCTACACCATCAATGAAATTACCACAAACCCAACTACCCAAGTTTAATTTTTCAGCTTCTCACTGTAAAGATTCTGCATTCCTTGGAGGTCTATTTTCAATGCAAGAGAAACCCCTCAGAGATTGGTCACTGCTAAGGAAGTATTGCCCCCTTCATCATTATAACACCCTTCTCCATTTTTGTTACAACCCCAGAACTGACAGCATGGGAAAGCAATCTTTGAACAATGTGGTTCTATGTTTTGCCTACATAGGTTTCAGCTTCTCCATAGTAACTCCCATGGCCTCAAGAAAACAGGCTTAAGGACATGGGAAGCGGCCTTATAGTAAGTCATTAATACTGGCTGAGTGTTATTGATACTCAAGACACCAACTGGTAGTGGTTTTCCAGGGTTTTGGAGTTTTTCAGCCCTTCCTGGAGTTGCCAAAGATTGAATCTTGGGCATGTAAGGTGGGCCTTTTCTTCTACTACTGATGCATGGACAACTTCTATAGAGCTACAGACCAACAACCAGGAACGTATTGCAGCAGTCTGACACTCTCAACCTGTGCCCAATCAGCAGATACAGGCAGGTAAGCAATGCACTGTGTTTGAAAATAAAACTTCATTCTTAATATCTTATTGGCTTTGAACTGGCTTAAAAACCCTTAAAGGCAAAGTTACCATTTGGCAGATGCTGAAGGGATGCACACAACCTTTCACCAGCAGCAGACACTGGTATTAGAAAGCAGATGCCTAGAGACAGCATCTACTTTCTAGTTCCAGGGTCAGTTTAATGATTTGTGTGAAGGGACCAAGCCAAAGCACACCTTTATTTTAGTCTTGGATTGTGATGTCGTTGTTGTGTGCCTTCAAGTCATTTCCAAATTATGGCAACCCCAGGTTGAATCTATCACGGGGGTTTGTAAGGGTGAGAGTGTGTAACTTGCCCAAGGTCACCCAGTGGGTTTTCATGGCCAAGCATGGATTTCAGAGTTGTAGTTCAACACTCAAACCACTATACCACACTAAATGCAAGACATATACAGACAATTTGTTCTGTATGTAGCAAATAGAAAACATATTCTGAAAGATCCTGCTGACACAAATATATGTATTTTCTTGTACAAAAATTTAGCTCAGAGCCTTTTCCATTTATTTACTTCATATAAATTAATGTAAATTTAGAGCTCAAATTAAGCACTCTAGGCAGCCACTAAGTCCAACACAAGCGAAGCACACGTTTAAATCATTCCTATTGAAATAAGCAAGATTTTAAAGAGCTTAACTTTTGCCAGATCATGCCTCAAGTGTTTTATATTTATTAAATCAACATATGAAACTGCCTTCACCAAGTCAGACCATGAGCCCACTTAGCACAGCTGCATGTACTGGAAGTGCCAGCAACTATGCAGGGTTTCAGACAGAAGCCTTTGAAAGCCCTTCTACTGACAGCTTTTTAAGTCATGGGGGACTAAACCCATGACCTTCTGCATACAGCCACTTCTGCTTGCTTAGAATCCATGAGCAAAATAGTAGTTACTCCCAATAGTTAGAAATACACTAGCACCCTGCCATCCGCGGGGGATTAGTTCTGGGCCCCACTGCGGATGGTGATAACAGCGAACGCCCTGGAGGAGGAGGAAGGGAGTGAGGGAGGCTCATGGCCTAGGCACCGCTGCCGCAACCCAGCCCAGCTAGACTGCGGCCTCCCAGGCCTCCGCCACCACCACCACACTGCTGTGGCTTGCCTCCCCCACTGCCGCACGAGCCGTCAACACCATCCGGCCACTGCGGCCTGCCTCCCCCACCACCATGTGCATCATCACTGCCAACAGGCCACAGCGGCCTCCCGACATCCCCTCCCTTCCTCTCCACCCCCACCCCCCCGCTATCACCATCTGCAGATAATTGAATCAGCAGATGGCAAATCAGCGGATGGCAGGGTGCTACTCTAAAGACATTCAAATAAAAGGTATAGGAACATCAAATAAACAAATGTCCAGCAAAAAGGTGGGGGAATGAATACCTGGGTCTGACCTCTCTGAAACAGTGCTGATCCATGAAGGGTTTTGAACATATCCACTTCACAGGAGATATTTCTAAGGGAAGTCAAGTCTCTACCATCACATCTGTGCAAATAAAGTTAAGAAATACAGGCAATGATTTCCCAGCACACTACACATATTATAACACTAGTTAACACCCCAGTCTCATAAGGGCTCTCTTGCCCATTTTATGACATCTCCTTTCTGGTTTCTAGCCAGTATCATACTACATTCCAATAATCCCCTCTACCATTCATATGGTTATCTACTCACATTGGCTTTAGACATTATCTTTCCTCCCACCTTTGTCAAAACTGAACTTGTCACCTCATCACCATACCCACAAAGCTCATATTGCTATTCACACACACAACCGGCTCATTCATAGATAAAAATGTCTGTCCCTAGGGACATCACTTTATGCATCCAACGAAATAGACTTAGTCTTCTTTCTCTCAGTTAGTTTCATAGGTGATACAAGATCCCTTTGCATAATGAACAAGATACCTAAGTTTTTGTTAACCTCAATTATGTACTCACGGAATCCTTTGATCTGGAAGTTTATTCAAAGGGTACCTTTAATGGACAGAGCCTCCATGTGGCAGGGAGGCAGAATCCTGGCTTCTCATCCTATATCTGGTCCAGCCCAATGTGCATATACTCTATGCCATGTTCAAATAAGGGCCCCACTAAATGTAGGTCTTACCTCCTTACCATACAAACTGAATGCCAGTGGCATAGACTGGGACTACACACTTTTGAGTTCTATGTTTATAGAAGCACAATCAAATAGAACTTCTAAAGTGCCAGTCAGACACACGAACATGCACATACTGGCTTAAAATTGGGGTGGGCAAAGTGCAGCCTATGGACCATATGTGCAGGGCCATTTTTGTGGCTCCAAGAGGTCAATTTTTTTTGTCCCTCAATGTCCTCTAGAGGGCACAGGAGGCATTTTTGCCACATTTTTGGACCCCCCCCTGCAATTTAGATCCAAGAGAGGCCTCTCTTTAAAATGGGAAATGAATAGGAAATGACTTCTGTTCACTTCCAGTTGTTAAAAAAAGCTCTCTCCTGGCCCTTAGATGATCCAGGGGGCCAAATACAACCTCCAGTCCTAGATGGAGGACTGTCTTTCCAGTCCTGGAAGGATACAACCTCCAGTCCTGGATGGAGTCACACTCTCCTCCAGGGATTGTGTTTGCAGTTTGGGGCATGGCAGGGGGTTGGACTGAATGGCCCTTGAGGTCTCTTTCAACTCTATGATTCTATGACTCGTCGTTCCAGATGACAAATCAGGTAAATGCGACGGCCAAGAGCGCCTGTTATCAGCTTCGGCTGATCCGCCAGCTGCGCACTTTCCTGGAAGTCGGGGACCTTGAGACCATGGTACATGCTCTGGTAACCTCCCGTCTTGATTTCTGTAATGCACTCTACATGGGGCTACCCTTGTGCTTGGTCTGGAAACTTCAACTGGTACAGAATATGGCAGCCAGACTGGTCTCGGGTACATCTAGAAGAGACTATATAAAACTGATCTTAAAATCACTTCACTGGCTGCCAATTAGTTTCCGGGCCCAGTACAAGGTGTTGGTTATCATCTTTAAAGCCCTAAATGGCTTGGGGCCAACCTATCTTCGGGACCACCTCCTTCCATATAATCCTCCCCGTGCACTCAGATCCTCTGCGAAGAATTTGTTACAACCTTTAAAAACTAGGCTTTCCTCGATCTCCCAGAAGACCTTTTCGGCTATTGCTCCCAGATTATGGAACGGCCTGCCAGACGAGATCCATCACATTACAACCCTGAATAGCTTTTAAAAAGCTCTTAAGACAGATCCCTTCCGGCAGGCCTTTCCTGAATAGATATCTGGCCACCAGAGAAAAAAAATCTTATTAGTCTGATCCCTATCCAATTATTTTATCGTGTAGTGTTTTAGTATTTATTAAGTATTTTTTAAATGTTTAATTATTTAATTGTATTTTAAGGGGGGTGGGTGTGATGGAAGGTTTTGTATGTATATTTTAAACGGTGTAAGCTGCCCCGATTGCATTTTGTAAAGGGGCGGGATACAAATAAATATTATTATTATTATTACTAAAAACATGCCACTGGGGGTATTTTTTAATTTTTTGCACTGTGGGGGTCCAGTGGCAGGAGTGCAGCCCTCCAAGGTTTCCTGGGGAGCTAATATGCCCCCCTAGCCTTCCACAGTTGCCCAGCTTCAGCCTAAATCCTACTGTTAGTTTCTGAGTAAAGTAGAGCCATTGATTTGTAGAACTTGCATAACTAGACACAATGCATCAGTGGAACTTACATAAATGCTGACTTACCAAGTTGCCATTGCTTCAATGGATCTACTCCAATTGGGACTAACAATACGATTTAGACCACATGGAGGATTAATCTGAGATGCAGCAGAAATTATCCTACCTTTGGTCTCCTAGTGTCATTGTTCTACAGATGACTCTATTTCAATACTGAAAAAGACTAATCCCATATTTACCTTCTGTATTCATTCAGAATAAGATTTCTAAAGATTTCCTTGGAAACAACATTAAATGATTCCATGATTTCATAAGGCTCAGCATCTGGGAACTTTTCTAGAAATAAACACAGTTCAGAAATATAAGCTGCATCCAAGATACATCTACCTATAAAATGCCCAGAAAAGAAATAAAAGATGCTGCTAAAGAAGATATTTCATCAACTTTAAGCAGTCTGTAATTTTGTTAATCTGCCTCACTCTCACAAACCTAATCACTGGCAGAATGACATCGAAACAACTTAAATAAAAATGTAGGGTATTTGCATATTTTCTTTCAGCAGGTAAACAAAGAGCACAAGGTGGCACAAGGACATCCTGAGTTTATCCCACTGGGTGACCTTGGGCAAATCACATACTCTCAGTCTCAGACCCCAATGATAGGTTTGCCTTTGGGTCGCTATAAGTCAGAAATGACTTGAAGGTACACAACAACAAAGAAATTTATACTGCAATCTTATTCTTCCCAGGAGATAAAGAAGTATCACTAAATTTAATCAGACTTGCAACCAGCAAAATGTCATAGGACTGTAGCAACAGGCTGAAATCTCACTGTGGTATATCCCAGACACTTATCACTTCAGACAGTAGGTGGAGGCACATATGATGATCTTCCTTATACAATCAAACCAATCAAAATTCCTGGCAAAGAACTGAATGTCAATACTCTTTCAGATATACTAATTTCCTATGTGCAGGGTTCTGTTTTGTTTTTTTTTAATTGAGATGCATTTGATCAGGTGAGACACATACAGCATCAATCTGAAGACAAGACACAGATTTAACCTCTAGTTAAAACCAATTCAACTATGGTATCATTATTGTTGTTGTTGTGTGCCTTCAAGTCAATTCCAACTTATGACAACCCTTAGGTGAAGCCATCACGTGGTTTTTCTTGGTAAGATTTTATCAGAGGGGGGGTTTCTTTGCCCTCCTCTGAGGCTAACAGAATGTGACTTGCCCAAAGTCACCCAGTGGGTTTCCATGGCCAAGCGGGGATTCGACTGGAGTCCTAGTCCAATGCTCAAACCATGCTGGTTCTTAGCACATCATTATCTTGCACCCTCTCCGCCCAATACCAACTTAGAACACTAGAGTTGTAGAAAAGTGCAATGTTTCATAAATTAATGATGAGTATATATCTACCTTTCAGCTGTTCTTCTGTTTCAAGTCTGATTTTGTTAATTGCTTCATCTCTTGATATCTAGAAGATAAAGTTTTTGTTAAGGCTCTAGAACCATTTTGAAATTTTATTAAGATGAATCTCTTGTACATCCTACACCTGAAAAGAAATGTAAATATACCAAAAACTGAAGGGATGCCTCTTGCACAGGGGCCTTTCTCCACGTGCCTCCTTTTTCAGAATTATTCTACAACATTATTTTACAACAAAGGAACCATTCCTTTGTTATTCTATTGTTCCCTAATTATTCTACAACAAAGGAGTATGCTTGGCAGTGCTGCCTCAGCTGTAGGATTAACCCATAAAGAAGTTTGCTTGCTATTGATATTACAGTTGTCCCTCCATATTAACAGATTTAAGTATTCACAGCTTGAAAATACTCTTTAAAAAATAATAATCAAAAACAAAACCTTGATTTTGCCATCTTATATAAGGGACACTATTTTGCTATGCCATTGCATATAAATGGGACTTGAGTATTCACAGATTTGGGTATTCACGGGGGGTCCTGGAACCAAACCCCAGCGAATGTGAAGGGACATCTGTACAATATTTTCAGTATCAGGCCAAAACATTCTATTCAACCAAATACTTTAATTTGCTGTAAAACTTTCAATTGTTAAGATTCTCACTGCTAAGGTTTTCATTTTCTGTCTGACTACGTTGTGATGTAACTGACTTGTACACTCAGTGAAAATCCCTATAGGCTGGAGTGTGGTATGTACAGTCATCCCTCCACATTTGTAGGCTAAGCATTTGAAGATCTGATTATTTGTGGATTTGATTGATATGTTCTCTTTAGGCATTTGGTCATCCAGCACAATTCTATGGTCAACTTCCAGCATTCCATTGTGTTCTCTCAGGATAAAAGGAAGGGGGAGGCCAATATTTGTATTTATTTCACATACGTGGGGTTGCTGCACCCTTAGCCCCTTTGGAAGTTGAAGGGCCAACTGTAATTGTTTTAAACATATAAGCAAACAATTATACACTGAACACTCAACAAATGGAATTTCTAAATCTTTTATCCAATGTTATTCTAAACATATATACTGTAGTTTCTCTATGTGGAACCAAGACGGAGGAGCACTTTCATATCTTATTATTATTATTACTACTACCACTATTATTAGTAATTCATTTATATCCCTCAATACTGGGACAAGGCAGCTTAGAAAAGTTAAAATAAGCACAGTTAAAATGCTTAGAAAATCACACATAAAATATAGTTTGGTATTATAAAAATGAAATTAAATTAACCACAGAATTAAAGCCAATCAAACCAAATTCATTAAAAACATGAAAAGACAAGCAATACAGTACCCCATTAAAAGTTTGGGAAGTTAGTTTCTCAAACCCTATTGGAACAAAAAAAGTTTTCACTTCCTGACCGAAGAACAGCAAAGAAGGAGGCATCCTGGGAGGGAGCTCTGAAGCCTGGAAACAGCCACCGAGAAGCTCCATATGTGAGTTTTCACGATAGCTCTCAAACTGAGAAAGGAATGAAAGCGCAAACAGCTTTTGTTCTCCAGCCCAAGTCACTCCATGAAAACTAGGAGCATAGCAATGGGCCTGCTGCCTTCACAGCCACATCTGGTGCCCTGAATCAGGGCTGCTCCATGTAGAAGTGAGCAGATGATTGAGGACATGGTGTGAGGGGAATATTCTTTATATTCTCACTTAATGTTTCATCAGACAAAAGGAACATACTCAGGAGTGCAAATAACTACACAGAAGTAGTACATGTTATTTTAAACAGGCTGAAGACAAATAATGAAACGTAAAAGTTATTCAGACTGAATCTAGCAAAATGAATTTAAGTACTCACTTTATCATGGGTGAAATCTGAAAACACTGCAGTGATCGTTTCCGATGCAAGTCTTGGATGGGAAGAGAGAAGAAAGGGAAATTTTTTAAAAGACGGCTCAGTTTCATGACTTTAAAAGGGAGACAGGGTAAGAAATAAGTAGTAAATCACACTGACACCTCACATACTGCAGCTGTAACTTGCCTTGAAACAGACTGCAACAATTTAGTAAAAAAAAAACCAAATAGTTTTATCAGACTTCTTGGTAGATAAAAATACCACTACGCTCACCAGTGTCACAAATGGTAAAGATCTCTCTAGTAGGAGGGGCTTTCAATTTCCCCTCTAATTTAGGAAGTTTGCTTAGCTGCTTCATTCTATGAACAACTTTAGTAACTACAAGGATACAACATTAGGCTCAAGACTGTTCCAATACACTTCACTCTGGTAGAATCACAGAATCATAGAGTTGGAAGAGAGCACAAGGGCCATTCAGTCCAACCTCCTGCCATGCAGGAATACACAATCAAATAATTCCCGACAGACAGCCATCCAGCCTCTGTTTAAAAACCTCCAAAGAAGGAGACTCCATCACACTCCAAGGCAGCACATTCCACTTCCGAACAGCTCTTACCGTCAGGAAGTTCTTCCTAATGTTTAGGTGGAATCTCTTTTCCTGTACTTTGAATCCATTGTTCCATGTCCTAGTCTCTAGAGTAGCAGAAAACAAGCTTGCTCCATCCTCAGTATGACATCCCTTCAAATACTTATACATGGCTATCATGTAACCTCTCAACCTTCTCTTCTCCAGCCTAAACATACTAAACACACCCTGTTTACATGCTACAGTTAACATATTCTTGTTCACTGTCATAGTTCATCAGCTTCTACAGACTCCTCCCTCATCATACTCAATTTCATTGCCACGCTCAACTGGCTTTCCATTCTCAACCTGCTTCCAATCACTCAACATTCTATGGTCACCTTGCAGGTAATTTTTTTGCAAAAAAGCAGGATATAAATGTAATAAAATAAATATAAGATCTAGAGACAATGGCATGCACAGCAATTACATAATGGAAATGAGGCACGTCCCAGGTAAGACTAGAACTGATGGCTTACTACCCTGAAGACCATTCACACACACACACAAGACAGGATTGCAGCTGCCTGGAAACACATCACCACTGCTAACAATGTGCTATTGCAATTGCTTGGCAAAAAGCTACTGTGTCCATATTGTAGATGGGAAGCTGAGGCCTATAGGGAATTGCTTGTCTGAAACTTGCAGCTTTTTTTTTTAAAAAGTGGAGATTACCGTATATTCCGGCGTATAAGACGACTTTTGAGCACTCAAAAGTGCCCTCCAAAATCCACAGTCATCTTATACGCCGGATATACTTTGCTTCACCTGCCTGCCTATATCCTGCCTCTTCGCAAACCGAGTGAGGAGGCAGGAGACGGACAGGGGGTGAAGCAAAGTGCTCCTCCCTTCCCCCCGCCAACCCGAGCATCCACCCCCCCTTCCTGAAAGTCGTGGGAACCGCGGCTTTCAGGAGGGGGGTGGCAGAGAAGCCCCCTCCTCCCTTCCCCCCGCCAACCCCCCGAGCATCCACCCCCCCTTCCTGAAAGTCGCGGGAACCGCGGCTTTCAGGAGGGGGGGTGGCGGAGAAGCCCCCTCCTCCCTTCCCCCCCACCCCCGAGCATCCACCCCCCTTCCTGAAAGTCGCGGGAACTGCGGCTTTCAGGAGGGGGGGGTGGCGGAGAAGACCCCTCCTCCCTTACCCCCCGCCCACCCCCCGAACATCCACCCCCCCTTCCTGAAAGTCGCGAGAACTTCGGCTTTCAGGAGGGGGTGTGGCGGAGAAGCCCCCTCCTCCCTTCCTCCCCGCCCACCCCCCGAACATCCACCCCCCCTTCCTGAAAACCGCGGGCACCGTGGCTTTCAGGAGGGGGGGTGGCGGAGAAGCCCCCTCCTCCCTTCCCCCTGCCTCCTGTGGGTTGGGGAATCGCGGGAGGAGGGAGCCCAGAAGGAGGGATCGGGGCTGTGGAGTTAAATCCCTAGATTCGCTCCCTCTCCCTTGACGGTGGGGAGAGGGGGCGAATCTAGGGGTTTGCCGCGGCCGCCCCCGCTTCCCCCGCCTTGGTCCCCTTCGGAAGAGCCAAGACGGAGGGAAGGGGGCTGCTGAGGCAAACTGGGCATTTTCGCCCCTTTCCTCCACCTTCGAGTCCAGTTTGACTGGAAGGTTGAAGAGATGGGCGAATGTTGCCCTGCCAGCTGATCCTGTTCGCTTTCCCAGCTCACGAGGAGATCCTCATGAGTTGGGAAACAAAGAGGATCAGCTGGCAAGGCTCCCCCAGCCAGCCAAATTGGGGGGGGGGTCCTTATCTGGCGAATATATGCCTAGGCCTAGATTTTTGGCTGGAAATTGGGGAGGTGGTCTTATACGCCCAGTCGTCTTATACGCCGGAATATACGGTATGTCTGGACTGATGATTTCCACCTCACAACCTCATGCCTATACAGTTGTTACCTAAGCAGGTTCAGTCAACGTACAAAGAAAGGAAGAGGACAGCTCCATCCCTCTCCTTCCTCAGTTCTCTCACTCCCTTCATGGATAGTGTAGGGGGCTGAATGGGAGAGCTTGCCCTATGTATGTATGCTCTCCACACAATGAGAGAGCCCCATTTTATTTATTATCAATTCCCAACTGTGTGGGACGTACCTATGCATAGAGCAAGCTCTCTTATTTGTCACTTTCCATGTGAGGACAGCCATGGAACTGAGGATAACGCAGATGGAACCTCTCTTCACATGTTGATAGAACACACTTGAATAATGACTGTTGAGAGCTCAAGTCTGCTAACTACTGCATTGGCATTCCAATCCACACAGCAGTAGTAGAGGTTTAAACACTGCTTGTAGACAGGTACAAAATCAAGCATAATCTTTTGTCAAGAAATGTCCTGAAAAAACAAATCCTTTGTCAAGACAACACAATGCAGAATTGCTACATGGTATGTGTGATTTGGCCAAGGCTGTGTTAAACTTTGTACATTGAAAAGGTGTTACTGACTTTTTGAAAGTGTAATTCGTTTTTTTTTTTGCTGTTGCAGCTGCTGCCCACACATTTTCATTCCCTGCCATTTGCATGTTCAACTCAGTATTCCATCTACTTTTCATCCTCTCTTCATTACTGAAACATCTGAAGAATGTTAAGACAGATTCCAGCATCTCATAGGTCTTTTTGCACAGAGAAATCCCACAGCATATGTGCTAAGGGTTGTTGGAAAAAAAGAGGGTGGAGGTTCACGTGATTAATACCAGATTACCTACAGCATATTCCTTCACATACAGAACTTCACCACTCTATACTGCAGCCATATGAAAATCTTACTTGCTCTCTTTTCTTATTAGACTAAATGCCGTACATGAAGTATGCGACTTGACACGAGAATGATTTTTCCTTTGAGGAACTTTTAAACACAATGTAATTAAACAGGCTTACATTGAATTAAAATAATCAATAAAACCCTGAACAGTCAAAGGAGTACACAACTAGAAGCAGCAAGTTTTCTCATTTGAACCATTCCATCCAAGTAATCAGAATTAGAAAGATCCATCCCAAACCCCATTACTGTATTGTGTACCACTGGGAGGCAGGAGGAAGGAGAACCTTCAACACTATGAGCCTACTCAAATAATCCCACCACAATCTAATCCTGCCAGTGAAGATAATGATAATGATACTTCACCCCCTTTGGAGCCCCAAAATTTACTCCTCACTGAATTCCAGATTTTGCAACTATTAAGGCTTATGCGCAGATAGTACTTTCTGGATGGTTACAAGAACAACATCTCCCACCTCAGTGTGGCCAAGTCACTAGCTTCAATTCATTGGTAGCATAATAGCTTACAACAGTAAAGACATAAGCAGAAGATGGAGATTTGGGAAATTAAATACATTTCATCCAACATGGGCAGAAGTCAAGAAGAAAGGGCAAAATCTGAGATTGATAGAAGGGAAACAAGAAGAGTACAGATCCTTTGTAAAAGGAATCTTTCCTTAATGTTGAAGATTTTCTCCCTGCAGCCTCTGAATTCTGCCCCTAGCCAGTGTAATGGACCAATAGGGAAACTATGAGCCTCCAGACATGATTAAGATTACAGCTTCCATTAACACAGCCAGTGGGAACTGCAGTCCAAAAACAGCTGGAGGACCACATTTTGTTTGTCCTGCTTCAGCAGCAAAGGGTATAAAGAACCTGCAGCAGGAAATGTTGACTGGAAAGTCCTCCAACATGGGTGGGCTCCCTCCATTTCATTTTTGCCCATAGAATCATAGAATCATAGAATTGCAGAGTTGGAAGAGACCACGAGGGCCATCCAGTCCAACCCCCCTGCCACGCAGGAAATCACAATCAAAGCATCCCCGACAGATGGCCATCCAGCCTCTGTTTAAAGACCTCCAAGGAAGGAGACCCCATCACGCTCCGAGGGAGTGTGTTCCACTGCCGAACAGCTCTCACTGTCAAAAAGTTCCTCCTCATGTTGAGGTGGAATCTCTGTTCCTGGAGCTTGCACCCATTGCTCCGTGTTCCAGTCTCTGGAGCAGCAGAAAACAAGCCTGCTCCATCCTCAGCGTGACATCCCTTCAAATACTTAAACAGGGCTATCATATCGCCTCTAAACCGTCTTTTTTCCAGGCTAAACATACCCAGCTCCCTAAGTCTCTCCTCATAAGGCATGGTTTCCAGACCTTTCACCATTTTAGTTGCCCTTCTCTGGACACGCTCCAATTTGTCACTATCCTTTTTGAATTGTGGTGCCCAGAACTGGACACAGTATTCTAAGTGAGGTCTGACCAAGGCAGAATAGAGTGGCACTATTACTTCCCTTGATCTAGACACTATACTTCTATTGATACAGCCCAAAATTGCATTGGCCTTTTTAGCTGCCGCATCACACTGTTGGCTCATGTTCAACTTGTGGTCTACTAGGACTCCTAGATCCCTTTCGCACGTAGTCTCATTCAGCCAGGTCTCTCCCATCCTATATTTATGCATTTCATTTTTCCGCCCTAAATGCAGTACTTTACATTTCTCCGTATTGAATTTCATTTTGTTAGCTTTGGCCCAGCTCTCCAGTGTATCCAGGTCATTCTGAATTTTGATCCTGTCCTCTAGGGTACTAGCTACTCCTCCCAATTTGGTGTCATCTGCAAATTTGATAAGTATGCCCCTAATTCCCTCATCTAAGTCATTGATAAAGATGTTGAATAGCACTGGGCCCAGGACAGAACCCTGTGGCACCCCACTGGTCACATCTTTCCAAGACGAAGAGGAGCCACTGCTGAGCACCCTTTGGGTTCGGCCGGTCAACCAATTACAAATCCACTGAACAGTTAACTTGTCTAGCCCACATTCTACAAGCTTGTTTGCAAGAATGTCATGGGGAACCTTGTCAAAGGCCTTACTGAAATCAAGGTATGCAATGTCCACAGCATTCCCTTCATCTACCAAGCTGGTAACTTTATCAAAAAAAGAGATCAGATTAGTCTGGCATGACTTGTTTCTCTGTAACCCATGTCCTCTGAAATCTCCTATGCAATCTAATAGAGCAAAATCACTTCATTCAAAAAATTCATTCAAATAATAAATAAGGGGAAAAATTCTACTGCAGCTTGGACCTTAATCAAGCAAGTGAAAAATCTGGGTATCACTTCTCTTTGAGGGGGGATTTTATGAGCCTGCTAAGCCTCATATCATCAGCCTCTCCAATAAAATTAAAACCGTTTTCAGTTTCATAAGTATACTATATAATTTTTGGTTTGTATACAGTTGTTCCTCCACATTCGCGGGGGTTAGGGGCACGAGACCCCCGCGAATGTGTAAAAACCGCGAATAAAAACTAGGTCACACCACCACCCTCCCGCGACCCCAGCTGCTTCTCCCCCCCCCCAGAAGCAGCGACGGGGCTAGCGAAGCCTCGTTGCTGCTTCCTCCCCCCCTCCTGTCCCCCCCCCCCCAGGAGCAGTGATGGGGCTAGCCAAGCCTTGTCGCTGCTTCCTCCCACCCTCTCCCACTGTCCCCAGAAGCAGCAATGGGGCTAGCCAAGCCTTGTTGCTGTTTCTTCCAACCCCCTCCCCCCCTCAGGAGCAGCGACGGGGCTAGCCAAGCCTTGTTTCTGCTTCCTCCCACCCTCTCCCACCCCCCCAGGAGCAGCGACGGGGCTTGGCAAGCCTTATCACTGCTTCCTCCCACCCTCTCCTGCCCCCGAGGAGCAGCGACAGGGCTTGGCAAGCCTTGTCGCTACTTCCTCCCACCCTCTCCTGCCCCCGCCCCCGAAGCAGCAATGGGGCTAGCCAAGCCTCATCGCTGCTTCCTCCCCACCGCCCCCCCCAGGAGCAGCGACGGGGCTAGCCAAGTCTTGTTGCTGCTTCCTCCAACCCCCTCCCGCCCGCCCCCCAGGAGCAGCGACGGGGCTAGCCAAGCCTTGTCCCTGCTTCCTCCCACCCCCCCCAGAAACAGCGACGGGGCTTGGCAAGCCTCGTTGTTGCTTCCTCCCACCCCTTCCCACCCACCCCAGGAGCAGGGACCCCCTTGCAGTTTTTTGGATGGCGGGGGGGGCGCTCCCAAATCCGCGAATAGTCAAAACCATGAATCTTAAAGCCGCGAATGTGGAGGGGTAACTGTATTTATACATTTTAGAGCATTTATATTTTAAAAGAAATAGAATAAGTTTAGATCTGATAAAATATTTTCTTACTGATACTCTTTTGATCTTGTTATTCATCTATTTAAACATTTTGATTACTGACTATCTTGTGCGAAATGCTCAAAAAGAAGAGACATAGATATATATTAAATAAATGTTGCATAATCCATTTCCCCACAGTTTTTCTTCCTGAAATGGGCTTCTTCCACAGTTTCAAATGCATTGGGAAATGTTACATTTTAAAACTTGAGGAATCCTATCTAACCAACAGACTTCAGGCTTCTTTACACATACAATTAGATTAGCAAAAATAAATAAACAAATAAATAAATAACTACATTTAAGTTAGGAAAGGACATCAAATACAGTATGACCCACCCTCCATATCCATTCCTGGACTTACTGTGGAAATGAAAAACCCATGAACAACTGGCCCAAGCATATCATAGAGTCAGGCTGGAGGACCTAGCGATTCCTAGAGAGAGAGCCTCTCTAGGCATTTTCTAGGTCCCCCAGCTCAACTCTATGGTCAAGCATAACATAAAATGACACTGGAGGACGTAGGAAATACTTAAGAGAGAACACATTTTTTTCAGATGTGGGTAAGTGAAACTGCAAGTACCAGCCACATGGATATGGGGTGTGTATCATACTGTATAATATCATTTTCCCAAAAACCAAGTTTGTTTTAACATTATTATTGAAACATAAAATACAATAATATAACCTCACAGTTTTTCATATTATAAGTGTTGTTTGATATTTATTATGGTGCAATTATGCTTTAAAAGTTTTAGGCAATGAGGTAGGTAGGTGAATTTTAATGTTTCAGGTTTGTATAAGAAAACCTCCAATTCAGTTAGTGTTTTATTGCATTTTTTCCTACTTACTGCTTTGCACATTCCACAATCTCCTCAGGAGCAGTGAATAATTTCTGGACAGTTCTCTTGGGAACACCCTGCTCTCTTGCCAGTTGCTGTATGCCTTGAATTATTTGCTGGGCATGCTTCACTCCCACTTTGATGGCATGGCAAAAGTCCTGCTGTAATACATTCTCCGCTGCAGCTTCCAACATAACTATTGATTCATATGGAGAGAAGAATATCAATGGTCATATCAGTCTTCATGAACAAATTGTAGCTGATAGCTCATAATACAGAGAAATTCAAATGGCTAGGGCATAAAAATTTATTCTGATCACAGCAGCATCAAGTCACTACATGCACTTTCCCTGCTATGTACAATGAAATCCCTCCTATTTCCCTCCTGTTTCTCTTGCCCTTGAATCTCTGGTAATTTATCATCATAATCATAACCTCCTCTCCCAAAATTGGGACTCTGTGCTTCTATCTTATTCCTTCTGGAACAGAAATTAGTCAAACTCAGTCATGATTTATAGCTCCCAACAATCAGCACAAAATCAAAACATTGACCAAATAGTTGCCATGGTTAAAATCCCAAATTGATCACCAACAATGGTCCGCCCTGGCCTCACATCGGGAGGCATGGAGACGCACTATCCACAATGCTGCAGCCTTATTTGAGAACTCACGCCGAACAAGTCTTGAAGAGAAACGACAACGCAGAAAGAATCACAACCCAAAAATATCACCCAAGGAGACCTTCTGCTGTACTTTCTGCAACCGGGCTTGTTTATTTCGGATTGGCCTTTTTAGTCATCAGCGCGCTTGCAGAAAGCACGGGATGAGTCCTTTCTGAATCTTTGTTTGCGAAGAAAAGCCAGAGAGAGAGAGAGGAGTGGGAAGTACTTTCTGGCTGGACTCCTTCTCCAAAAGGTGCCTGCTTGCTTTGCAATCTCTTTTTGGCTTGGTGCAATGGATGACTATGAACTACTTGGGAAGATAATTGGTCCCAAAATGGTTTTTAAAATAATTTAAATAATAATACTTAACATAAATTACAGCAGCAACCCTGCCCACTGTGCAGTGTCTCTGGAGGGTTGATGATGATTACAACTTTCAGCAGGCCAGCTAGGTTAAGCCAGAGCCTTTAGATCCCTGCCTATGTATCTACTCTCCCATCAATGGATGATAGGAGAATCTCCTTCCCCATGTTGTCTCTGTCACCCATCTTTCTTGCCCTTTATGTCAATGCTCAAGCCCACACTTTCTCCTTCAGTCCCTTCCCAAGTCCTCAGACTGTAACACCACTCTTGCTAATCAGCCTGAACAAATATGCCCACCATTTCTTTCAGCTCTTCCTCCTTCCTGACATGTAGGCTGTTTATTGTGATTCTTCAATAATACCAGCACGATACATTCATCTCTGTAATATTTGAGCATGCACAGAGAACTACTTGCTTTACCAGTGACTTAAAATCTATTCAGCCTATGTTTTTTCAATCCAATAAATAAATTCTGTTACTGATTTCAAATCAGAGAAATCAGGACACTAGCTAAGTATATGACTGGTTCACATATACACATGAAAATTGATTCCTTCTGAAATTATTAGTGGCAACAGACATGCTCAATCTGTACTGCTCTGTTTTGGGACTGTTAACTCACATATGCACATTCAGTTTGATATGGACAAACTGAAGTGTGTCCAGGGAAGGGAGACCAATATGGTAAAAGATCTGGAAATCAAACTTTATGAGGAACAACTTAGGGTGTTGGGTATATTTAGCTTGGAAAAGAGAAGACAGAAAGGTGACATGATGCCATCTATAAAGCGTGTTTTTTTCCTGCTCCAGAGACTAGGACATGAACCAACAGATTCAAATTACAAGAAAAGATTCCACCCAAACATTAGGAAGAACATCTTGACTATATGAGTTATTCAACAATGGAACTGATGGCCTCAAAGAATCTCCTTTGAGGGATTTCCTTCTTTGGAGGTTTTTAAATAGCGGTTGGATGGCCATCTCCCAGGAGTGCTTTAGTTATGTATTCCTGTATGGCATGGGGTTAAACTAGATGCCCCTTGCAGTCCCTGCCAACTCTGGGATTCAAGTGATGAATATGGATATATGAACCAGTCCACCAAGAGGTATATTCAGGACTGAACAGACTGCCTGTTACAGTCTCAGTCCATTTCATGGACACCTAATTATTAAAGAATAAGTTTTAATCACTTACCAATTTGACTACGTGGAGCTGAAGAGACTACTAAATCTAAAGTACTGGAAGACATTTCTTTTCGAGTGGGATTAACAACAACTTCTCCATCAATCAGTCCTACTCTCACAGCACCTAAGAAGACACTCCATGAATTAAGATATTCCATCAGTCAGCCTTTTGTGACTAGAAAAAGCTCATGCAAGTATTTTTTCAGATATGACTGTAACAGTGAAAGAGCAATGCAGTCAGAAAGTCAAAAGTACTTGTGAAGGTTCATGAGATTTTTGCTTTTACCAGGCAAGTGTTCTAGAAAGAGCCTGGATCTACATAATTACAAATAACTTGTTACCCATAAACATTTTTCTTGGGAAGGACAGTAACCATAATGTAACTAAGTTACATTGCCAACAGCGGATAACGTCAGTCCTTTTGTGGCATAATGTAATGTTTTTGTCACTTGTCACAGTTGTGAGAGAGAAAAGCCTCACCAAACAGCAATGGAGGAAGATCATATGGTTCAACTGCTGACTTGTGCTGCTGTCACATGCTCTGTGGTAGATGTTAAGGTGACAATGACATGGACAGGAGTATAAAAGCTACAGACCAGCAGCTTGTAGCATTCAGATTTAAAAAAAATAAAATAGTAACATTTTAGTTGCTTTTGAGAAATGGGAAAGTCAGTAAGTTTATGAATGCACTTAGCTTGCTTCTCCTCAACACTTTTGATAAAGGTTGGATTTATACCTATTTAAACAAGTACACTGCTAGATAATTTATCTGTGGCTTGACAACAGCCAACTCTGCTCCAAATGTTGGGCAGTGTAAAAAGAAGCTCTGAAACAAATTCTCACTTTCCCCTTCACTATCAGATGGCAAACTGCTTTGAAGCTACAGGGATTTCTTAAAGCAGTTTTTATGTTCCAAGTATTCTGTTAATTCTTATATATTTAAAACAACAGTGCTCTCAACTCTTTTTACTTAGCAATCATTCTGGGAATGAAAACAATGTTATTAAACTTCTAAAGAATGTTATTGTGGAACATGAATCAGATAATTATACTTTTAAAACTTCACTAAAACAAACATGGTTGTTTATTCCTAAACAAATATCATGTATTCAAACCCTTGCATTATGATATCTTTACTCACCAATAGGACCATTCCAAGGAATATCCGACAACGTAAGGGCCGCAGAAGCTGAAAGTAACAGTATTTTTGTTACTTGCAATTGTTTCACTAAAACAGTAACATTGAATATTCTGGGATGGGGAGAGGGCACAGTTCATTAAAATGTTATTACCTCCATTGATTGCCAGTACCACAGGATCATTGACACCATCTACAGCCAAAAGATTACAAAGTATCTGATAGGAAAAAAAAAAGAAGAGAAAAATGATGTTCAAAAATTACTTTGAAAACATTATGATTTTATTAACACTTAGCTAAAAAGCTGCCTCCTCTTAGAAGTCCTTTCATTCATGTCTACCAAATATTTGAGATCCTAGCTTGGATTCCACTCCTAAATGAGATATATCAGGGCCTTTTGAGTTTCTGGCACCAATGTTACAGAATATTCTCCTGACCCACATAAGACCATCTGCCTCTATCTTTACATTCATTTCATTGTCCTATCAAAATCTCTTTTCACTGCCTCATCCAATAATATATTGCTAACTAGCTGTACCTGGCATAACATACGCCATTTAAAAACTCCCCAAAAAAAACACCTGGTAGACATCACAACAACCCTGTAAGGTAGGCTGGTAGATTGTTAAATTCCTCCTCCCTCTTCTCAGCGTTCCACACTTTCCCTGGAATTGCTGAGGGTGATTCACTCTGTTGCCTAGCCACTGCCTGGGTCCCAGCGCAGGCAGCCCGTCACTGCCATCACCTCACCTGACTGTCTGGGTCCTGTTGCAGGTGGCCCATTGCAGGCAGCCTGTTGCTGCCATCACAGCCAGTTGACTGGGTCCCAATCTGAGCCACAAATTGAGTGGCAGGAATCTGGGCCACAGTCTGAGTGGCAAGAGTGGATTGTGAGGTGTAGAGGGAATTTGCATGTGGGTGGTGATTGGTTGGGTGTGTTTCCTGAGCAGTCAATGAGCACACTGGGAAAGGCAACATACCCAAGAGTTTTGTATCACTGTTTACTTTTAATATACTGTTAATGTTTTTGTTGCATTAGAATTGGTGTTAGTTATTATACTTAATTTGTTTAAAAATGAGAGGAATAACTCAAATTTTAGAACTGAAACAAAAGTGTGAACATCTTGTTACTGTACCTACTCATCAAAAAGAGAACAACTGACTACTTCAACAGTATCTCTCAGAAAAAGGGCAAATTTTATCAAAAGACTGATCGCTGTTGTTAAATGACATCAAGCAGACTTCAATTTATGGCGACCCTATGAGCGAGAGATCTCCAAGTCAGCCTATCCTCAACAGCCTGCTCTGGTCTTGCAGACTTAAGGAGGTGGGTTCCGTGTTTGCGCCTATCCATCTGTAATGCAATCTTCAATTTTCCTACTGCCTTCTACCTTACCATTATTGTCTTTTCTAGTGAGTGATGTCTTTGCATGATGTGGCCAAAATACCAGTCTCAGTTTAGTTATCTTGGCTTCTAGGGAGAATTCAGGTTTGATTTGGACCCATTTATTTGTCTTTTTAGCAGTCCACATGATCTGTAAAACTCCTTTCCAGAACCGCACTTCAAATGAGTTGATTTTCTTCCTATCAACTTTCTTCACTGTTCAGCTTTCACAGCTGTACATAGAAATTAGAAATACAATGGTATGGACAAGTCTAACTTTAATATTCAATGATATATTTCTATACTTCAGGATCTTGTTTAGCTCCCTCATAGCTGTCCTTCCACGTCCTTCTAATTTCTTCGCTTCTGTCTCCATTCCGATTAATGATTAAGCCAAGGTATGGAAATTCTTGAACTATTTCAATGTCTTAAGTTATGTAACTCATCTATGGTCATTATTTTTGTTTTCTTAATGTTTAACTGTAGATCTGCTTTTGCACTTTCTTGACTTTCTTCAATAATTGTTCAAAGTCTTTGCTATTTTTTTTGCTAGTATTATGGCGTCATCGGCATATCTTAAATTGTTAATGTTCTCCCAATTTTCACACACCCTTCCTCCACATCTAATCCTGTTTTATGTATCAACAGATTGATAGTACTCACAATATTTAAGTTGCAGTAACATACAAATCATTTATTTATTACATAGCATCAACAGTGCAGTGAAAACTAGGTTAAAAGTAACAACAGGGCAAAATAACTTACCTGTGTATCATAATAGTACCCTACTGGAAAGAGGGGTCTAATTGACCGATCTGTAAAACAGCATTAAAATAATTGAAGATCTTTAAGGAAAATAATTAGAAAGGGGTTCTATTTTATTTAGAATATTTTACGCCCCCTTTAAGGGCAAAAGCCCTCTCAAGATAATTTACATATTAAAATTTTATACAATAAAACAGAAAAAATAATCATTGAACATCAGCAGTAACAACACACATCCAGCCTAGAGTCTTAAAGTATTACATACAAGTGCAACTAAAAATCAACAACAGTCCAGTAAAACGCAATCAAGAAAAGCCCAAAGAAAACAGATGGCTTCCCTAAAAGCCTTTAATGATAGGTGCAATCCATTTCCTGGGGGCGGGGGGCACTGCACAAAAGGCCCCCTTCCTTATACCAGCCAAATAAGGGCTAACCAGAGTTTTATGGAAGGGACCATAAAACTGCCCCCATCACAAAGCAAGGTTCTCCATCTACTAGTTGCTCCGCTTACTCAGGTCAGCTTTTGGTGACTTGTCAGTTTTCTGAGGAAGGTTTTTTTAAAAAAACAAACAAGGGAGTACACTACAGGTTGTCCCTCCCATATCCATCGGGGACACATTCCTGGACTTACTGTGTGTAAACGAAGCTGCAGATAATAGCAAACCCTATTAAAATAGGGGACTTCCTGTACAAACATACCATACGAGTTGCATTGGAGGACCTGGAAGATACCTAGAGAGGATGCCTCTCTAGGCATTTTCCAGGATGACTATAAGGTACATGTCCCTATTTTTTGTCCCACGGATAACTGAAACCATGGATATTGGTTCTGTGGATACGGAGGGGGGGGGACCTGTATTTTTAATTTATTGGTGTGTTTTCAATTGGTGCTTAATATTTGAACTTGTTTTGTGCTTTAATTTGTTTTAAACAATTCATTCTTACTGTAAGAGGCCTTGAGGCTTTTGAGGTAAAGGTGGTGACAGTGGGACATAAATCCAATAAATAAATAGGCCACCAGTATTTTAGGAACTCCCCCAAAATTATTGCAATAGTTATAACAGAACAGCACTCAAGTATTTATAGTGCATACCTATTACTCGGCTTGTAAGAATTTCTTTGTCTGTAGAGCCCAATTCTCTTCTTAAATAGTTGGTAGGAATTCTTCCAGCTGCAGCAGCTTTTTGACGATAATCAACCTAATGTAACAAAAGAGATGTTCTTATTTAATTTTAAACTAACTACAGGATCTTGTAACAAATCAGGAGTTAACATTCTAGTTTATCTTGTTAACTTAGAAGAACTATAAAATATTTCTTTAGATAGCTGTGTCTAATTTCTTTGCATTATAAGCAGCTTATATAATCATATGTACAATAAGTGGGACTTCAGTACTACTCACTATTAATACTTACCACCAAAGGCATGAACTGAGATGGAGAAGGCTTTGTTTTACTGACTGCTGTCACCATCACTGATGTATCACCTAACTTTATTTTTAGAAAGATAGGAAGAAAAAAATGATTAATAATGTTGGTTGACTTCACAGTTGAGATGGATGTCTATTTTACAAATGTTATACTTCTCTAAATGAACAGCAGGCAAAAAATACCCCTGCTCCAATACTGAAGCATCTTGCAATATAAACATAATGACCTTACAAACATTTTCTACCTGCACTACAGCAGATCCATCAGCAAATCTCGCTAGTTTTCCAGAAGAGATTTCCAATTTTCTGGAAAGAAGAAAAAAAATGTTTAATTAATCTTTAAATTCCTACACGGTATACTCAGTTAATTACAGATGAAATGCAACATCTCATTGGGGGTTCCAGGAGAAAGCTAAAAGATGGCATTGAGAGGGAAGTTCCAGGGAGAAGATCAGAGTATGCTCTGGGTGCAAACAGAATATTACAAGTTCTCCAGATGACAACGTCTTCAATTTGTAACCTTCCCATGTTTTTCCACTGCTTCTTCTGCCTTTTTTTCTTACAATAAATAAATACACCTGTCCCCTTTGCTGACAAGTGGAAATGACAAAATAGCCGAATAGTGTATTAGTAGTTCTCTGTCTGGAAACAGCTGTTCTTATTTATTGTTGTTGCTATATGCCACCAAGACACTTTTGATTTATGAGGATCCTGTGAATGAGAAACCTCCAAGAGACCTTGTTATTAATAGCCCTGCTCAAGTTTGGCTGATTCAGGGCTATAGCTTCTTTGATTGAGCCATTTCACCTGTAATGTGGTCTTCCTCTTTTCCCAATGCATTCAACATTAGTGGACATTACTATCTTTTCCAATGAGCCATGTTGTCTCATGATATGCTCAGAGTACGATAGCCTCAGTTTAGTCATTCAGTCACCTTTTCTTATGCACCCAGACAAAAAACCATTCTTCACAATAAATATAAAACCCAAGGGCCAAACAACTGCATGGTACTTTGCCCCACATGTTGCCAAATAAAATTGTTCAGCAAGTGTGTTTTTTCTACAGTTTCCAGTGCCCAATCACAACATCCAACCATCTACATACAATATATGCACAATTTCATAACCTTTTCCTACAAGGAAGTTCTGTCCATTCAATAATTGTATATAGCACATGAATTGCACTCAATGCAAAATAATCAACTCCATTATTTGATTGGACTTTAATTCTGCATTCCATACATGGTCTGCTTTTCAGACAAAGATATGAAAATTACCAACATTTCTTTATATGTGTTATACGCTGAAACTGAAAGACATGATCATCTTTTTTTCAACAATCCAGAAAAAATGGGGTATGGGAGATGTTAAGACAGTAAGCTACTGTGTGGTGCAATTTGCTCAAAAAATTGTTGTTGTCAATTGCTATCAAGTCAGCTTCAGCTTATGGTGACTCTATGAATGAGAGACCTCCAAGTCTCCCTGTCATCAACAGCCCTGATCAGGTCTTGTAAATTCAGGACTGCGCCTTCTCTGATAGAGTCTATCCACCTCTAGCTCAAAAATCCCCTGCATGATGAGCAACAAAGGAAATCTAAACAGTAAATAAAACGGGGCAAAAAAGGAACCTAAGATAATTCACAGCCTCATCTGTGGCACTCCTTATAACCAATAGAAAAGGGACTTGGTGCTAAAGCATGGAAGAGGCAAAATCTTAAAGAGAATTACAGACAGGTTATAGTAACACAACATAACAAGAGACTATTAACTCTGAAATGAGAAGCCCTGTGAATCCAGCCCGCCTGAAGGTTGTACCACCTCCCATACAATGGTTAGACCCGATGGGGACAGACCATACCTTCCAACATTTCACAGATGAAAATTAACATGCATGATCAGGCAATATCAGTGCACATTCAGCATGGCAAAGATTATTAATGAGGAATTATAGAAAAGCTAGATGAGGCTGCAGCAGGTTGGCTTTGCCTGAGCCTACTGGAAACTGTGAGATTTGGCCTTCTCCTCCTCTCCACTCTGCTGAGTTAATTGAGGGAAAACTACTCGTGTACTATGAACTCTACCTGTAACAAATGAACTAAGCTGAGGACAAAATGGGAAAGTAGGAGACAGAGACAGAAACTGGGACATTTGAAAAGCACTGAAAATGTGAGACGACAGAGAATTAATCAGAATTGTTGGGAGGGTATGGCTGACTGCATGCTTAGGACACTCTGCACATGCTTGAAAGTGATTTCATGCATTACTATACAAAGCTGCAGCTTTTGGGAGTGCGTTTATCACTTCATAAGGCTATAAGCAGCAGTGAGAAAGAGAGACTCCTCTGCACACGCTTGGAAGTGTCAACAGTTATTACAGTACTGCAGTGGTTCTTAACTTGGGTCTGCGAACCCCCAGGGGTCTACAACGTCCTCACAGGGGGTCTGTGAAGGCTTGAAGGCTGCTTGTCCCACCTCCTCCCTGCAGTGGAGTGACCACATGACAGGACCCAAGTCTGGCTGGCTTGGACTGTGCATTGCCATTCAATCCGCTCCAGCCACAAACTTGCAGAAAGAAGCAGAAGAAAAGTCTTTTCTCCCCCTCCAGTGCCTCTGAGGAAAAGTTTAATGGATGGTGTAACCGTGATATTGTTATTATTACCAGACATTATCATTATGGTTTTAAAACTTGAGTTAAGTCTTGGAGGTTGGCGGCAACAAAATTTATTTAAAGGGGTAAAGAAAAGGTTAAGAGCCACTGTAGTACTGTACTTCCCAAAGCTGCAGGACGTGAGGGAAAGGTATGCTTGACAGCTACTATTTGTTTATTTATTTAGGTACTTATACACCACTCTTCAGCCCCAAAGGCTCTCAGAGTGGCTTACAAATTGTTACGCAATAGCACTTTACACATCTATACTGCATTAAGCAGTTTCCAATGTGTGTTACAAAATTAGTACTAAATTAAATGCTGACAAATATAACTTGACATGCATGCGTTTTTTATTCTTTGCTGGTCTGGTCCGCCATAAGTAATAGTCTACAGTTCAGCAAGATTTTGTTTCTGTTGCTAAAAGAACTGCTAACAAAATAGAATGTGTGTTAGCAAACTGCCCCCATCCCAAGCCAGCTACTTTGAAATGTTTTATTGTAATGATGACTTCACAAGGCAAAGGTTTCCCTGAGGGGTGTGTGTGTGTGTGTGTGTGTGTGTGAGAGAGAGAGAGAGAGAGAGAGAGAGGGGTGTGTGTGTGTGTGTGTGTGTGTGTGAGAGAGAGAGAGAGAGAGAGAGAGAGAGAGAGAGAGAGAGAGAGAGAGGAAAGGCACTCTGCATGTGGCCAAAGGCTACCGAAGCCCTCCAGGGTGGGCTTTGGAAAACGAACCTGGGGCTGAACCCTGGCAGAGCTGAAGCCCTACTGAGAGGAAGAAATGAAATCCCAGCTCATTGGCGGTCTCCCATCCAAGTTCTAACCAGGTCTGACCCTGCTGACCAGGACCGGGTGCCTTTGGGATTTTTTTTTAATTAGGATTTTTTTATATAAATACGACCAGGGGAGAGGAATAATACGACCAGGGGAGATATATAATAGGACCAGGGGAGAGGAAACAAGGGCACTGCCAGCTCCACCTCCTCCGCCGCCATTTACCTGCTCCCCACTTCCACAGACACCGTTTTAGGGCCGCCAGCCCCACTCCACAGGCCTCGGGCTCCGCTCAGCCGCCCCAGGCGAAGGCAGCTCGGCCCCCTCAGCCAAGGAGGCCCCATGGGGGCGCCGGTTGCCCGGGAAACCGACCCCACCACGGCTTCCTTCGCCCTCCACCTCAGCCACCAACGGCACACCGCCCAGGAGGCGGCCATGACACCAGAGTCACTCCCTCCCGGCTGAGCGGCCGCTTCGCGTTGAGCCGCGAGCTCATTGGCTCCCCGCACGCAACAAACTCGAGCGCCATTGGCTGCTTCTGGGACACGCGCGCGCGCGTAGGAAAGGAGCGAATGAATGACGGCGGGAGGGAGGTGGAATTATGGAGTAGGCGGAGCTTAGGGAGTCTGAGAAGTCTTCGGAGGTTCGCTTTCTGTTTCCCTCAAAGCCGTTCGGAGAGGGGGCGCTGCGGCAGCGCTCGGCTGCCCTCTGGTGGCTGGCGCGCTCGTAACAGGCCTCTAGGAAAAGGCTGGAAAAGGAGAAGGGGTTCTTTTCCTGGAGAGTGTCAGGCCAGCCTCTAAGATTATCACAGTACAGTTGTCCCTCTGTATCCACGGATTTAAGTATTCACGGCTTGAAAATATTCTTAAAAAATAATAATCCAAAAAAAGCAAAGCTTGATTTTGCCATGTTATATAAGAGACCCCATTTTGCTATGCCATTGCATATAATGTGCTTAAGTCTGCTCAGCAGTTCCCCTACCTGGGAAGCATCATCTCCTCAGATGCCAAGATTGACAAAGAGATCGATCACAGTTTAACAATGGCATATAGCGCATTTGGAAGACTTTACAAAAGAGTCTGGAGTAATAAACACCTGAGGCGAAGCACAAAAATCAGTGTGTATAGAGCCATGTACTGTATATTCTCCTTTATGGATCTGAAACATGGGTCACCTATCGCCACACCTACGACTCCTTGAATGCTTCCATCAGCGCTGTTTACGCACAATCCTAAATATACACTGGACTGACTATGTGACGAATGTTGCTGTCCTTGAGCAAGCAGGGATCACCAGCATTGAGGCCATGATATTGAGAACACAGCTGCGCTGGGCAGGGCATGTTTCTAGGATGGAGGACCATCACCTCCCAAAAATAGTACTCTACGGTGAACTTGCCATGGGTCAGCGTAAGAGGGGAACTCCAAAAAAGCGATACAAGGACTTCCTGAAACAACATCTCAGGCTCGGCCAAATTGATCACCAACAATGGTCCGCCCTGGCCTCACATCGGGAGGCATGGAGACGCACTATCCACAATGCTGCACCTTTATTTGAGACCTCACGCCGAACAAGTCTTGAAGAGAAACGACAATGCAGAAAGAATCACAACCCAGAAACATCACCCAAGGAGTCCTTCTGCTGTGCTTTCTGCAACTGGACGTGTTTATCTCGGATTGGCCTTTTTAGTCATCAGCGCGATTGCAGAGTCCTTCCTGAATCTACATTTGTGAAGAAAAGCCAGAGAGAGAGAGAGAGAGAGAGAGAGAGCATATAATGGGACTTGAGTATTCACGAATTTTGGTATCCACGGGGGACGGGGTATCCTGGAACTAAACCCCAGCAAATATGAAGGGACAACTGTACACTGTTATAGTGCTATTATTACACTTTAACTTCTATGGCTGCCTCCTGCTGAATCCTGGGATTTGCAGTTTAGTGAGGGGCATTTAGAAACTACAAACCCCAGAATTCCACAGGAGGCAGCCATAGCAGTTAAAGTAGAATAATTGCACTATAACTGTAGTGTGAAAAACGTTTCTGTCCCACTGTATTTTAAAGCGGAAGTGTCCCGGCACAATAACCTCTCTTATGCCATGTTGGAGATTTTCAGTCGGGAATAAAAAAAGCATTCCCATCTCACAATCTCCGCTCCCACCCCTCTCCCGTCCCTGTAACACCCCAAAATAAAAAAATTTCACAACTACCTTAATTGCAGCTCATTGCCTCAGCAGAGCAGCCCAGGAATGAATGGAGCTTGAACTGAGCTCCTTTCATTTCCTGGATTGAAATCCCGACTGCTCTTGCGAGAAGATGAGAGTGCAGGAAATTCAAAAATAAAAACCAAAATACAAGACAGAAAGTTACACTAAGCACTTAAACACACTTAAAACTTTACAAGTAACCCGGGGAAGGTACAAAAAAGTGTGTCACTTACCTGGATGTCCCAATCTCACCTGGAAGTGTTCTGGCACGGACTCCCACTGTTGCTGGGATTGCGTCAGCATAACGGGGCAGCTTTTCAGTCGCAGGACATTCCGTGACAAAAACGGAACAGAGAATCCATTGATGGCTTAGCCTGTCAATAAAAAACAGTGCCGGCGGAACAACAGCTGAACAGGAGCATGACGACACAGAAATGTCGTCATGTGAAAGGAAAGCCCTTTAGCAATCTCCTGGCATCATGGTAATGCCATATTTAGAACGTCTGATAATCTCTGTTGCTGTAGATGATTAAATATGGCTAATGCAGCACCAGAATAACAACAGCTGAACGTTAAAGGATGCCAATATCACATAAGGTCATCCTTTTGCGTTCCGCTGTTGTTATTCTGGCGTTTCTTTTTATTGACGGGCTGGAGTTGTCAATCGATCGGCCATCCCGTTTTGGTGCCGGCATTGCCGGCATCAGAAACCTTGTGCCATTTTTGACTCATGATTCCAGTGTCAATGGGCAGTCCTGCCAGAGCACTTCTGGGTGGGATTGTGAGAACCAGGTAGGCTACCCTCTTTTTTGTATCCTCCCCAGATTACTTTTTTTTTTTAGTGTGTATATGTGCTTTTCTGAACTTTTGTGTGTGTATTTTTCTTTTTCTTTTTGAATTTCCTGTGCTTGCGTCTTCTCACGAGAACAGGGGGGATTTCAATCCAGGAAGTGAACGGAGCTCCGTTAGCCCTCTGTTCATTCCAGGGCTGCCTTTGGATGGAAGAGAAGGTAAATCTGATGGGGAGGGTTATTGTGGCGGGACAGGGACGGGTCTGGAGATTGTGGGACAGGAACGCTTTTTGCGTTCCTGTCTGATAATCTCCATAATAGCAAGAAAAAGCAGCCCCAGAATTATGAGAGTACAACCCCTTGTGCTGCTTACTTCTGCGTTTTCGCATGGACGAGATTTTGGCGGTTCTCACAAGAAGATGCGAGTGCATTTAAAAGCCTAAAAACACCTAAATTAACATAAACAGAACTAACACACCAGCACTAAAGCATACTTGGAAACTTGCCAGCAAAACAGGGAGGTTCATAAAAAGAGCACCCTGTACCTAGTTTTTGTGTTCTCACTCAGAAGTGTTCTGGCAAGGACCACCCATTGACTCTGGAATCATGCCAGCAGAATGGAGCATGGTTTCACACACAAGCAATGTCGGAAAAAAATGCTATGGGATATCAATAGGCGGCTTCTGCCCACTAATATAAAAGTCCTTAACAGCAGCAGACCACTGTGGTGTGATGTTGTGCGGTAGGGGAGCCCATTTGCGATCTCATTTTAATGTAATAATGCCGCATTTACCATGCCTGATAATTTCCACTGTCTGGTTGCAGGATACTCTGTTATATAGCACTATTATTCCACTTTCACTGCTCTGGCTGCCTCCTGGGGAATTCTGGGATTTGTAGTTTAGTGAGGCCTAAGAGCTCTCTGGCTGACCATTGTAAATGCCACTCCATAAACTGCAAATCCCAGGATTCCACAGGTGGTGGCCATAGCACTTAAAGTGGAATAATACAGTAGGACCCCGCCATATCCACTGCTTCATTATCCACTGATTCAATTATCTATGGGACACAAAACAGCACACCTACCATAGAGTCTTCCTAGAAAATGTATCTGCTCTAGCCATTTTCTAGGTCCTCCAAGGCAACTCTATGGAATTTTAAATCAGAAGTCCCATTATTTTCAATGGAGTTCACTATTATCCATGGTTTTTGGTATCCACGCCCTCCCTAAACCCATCCCTAGTGGATACGGGGGGCCCTACTGTAGTGCTAGAACACTGTAGTGTGATAAAGCCCTGAGTCTGAACCTGAGCTTTGCCCCTCTCTCAGGGCTTGTCTATCTGAGGCTATAAAATCTGAATTGATGCTCACTAATGCCAATTTGCAGCACCTATCATTTGTCTTCATGTTTTTTCCCCAAGATGTGAAGCCATATGTGTTTGTTGTTCCAACGGGCATGCCTGTGAATCAAGATGGCAGGTGCGAGTGAATTACTAGTGTTTTTATTGTCACCAGTTGCCACCACTTCCGAACAGTATTTTTTTTAAAGCAAATCCAAGGTGCAGAAGTGCAATCTTCTTAAATAAACAGGAAAGAAGGCTGTTTCATCACCTCACTCTATGATCGCTATGGTGAAAATCCAACATGGCAGTTCTGGGCACTTGCCTTGCCTGCAAGCTCTGCCCCTGTGCACGTCTGACCAATCAGCTTTCCACTTCTGCTCTTATCGGGAATGAACAGCAAAGCAAATCGGTTTCCCCAACGAGTAGGAATCTCACATAGTTTTAGGCATTTTGCCCCCCCCCCTTCTGACAATGGCAGATTGAGGTGGGATTCCATTTAAACAAAACAAATTATTCTCAAATTCTATGAGAAGTATTTTTGCCATTTAGACAAGCCCTCATTCATGTTATGCAAGCAATACTACCTGGTATTTCTCAGTAAAGTGGGTCAGCATGTGTAGTGGCTTGAGCATTGAACTACGACTCTGGAGATTCCCCATTTGACCATGGAAGCCACACTCTCATCCTCAGAGGAAGGCAAGGGCAGCCCCCCTCTGAACAAATTCTGCCAAGAAAACCCCATGATAGCCTTAGGGTCTCCTCAAGTTGGAAATGACTTGAATGCACACAACAGTTTCTCAGTAAGTGTTATGCATGGTGTAAGAGATTTACTTGCATTTATTTTCCTTCTGACCTCCTTTGCATCCCAATTGATTGCACTATTTATTTAAAAGATATATTGTGCACTATCAGTACCATATCACTGTCTTCAAGGTGGCTTGAGGCAAGGTGTGTATGTGCCTTCACCTTTCGACTTATGGTGACCCCATGAATTTCATAGAGTTTTCTTAGACAAAGAATACTCTGAGGTGGTTTTGCCAGTTCCTTCCAATATAGCCTACAGCACCTGGTATTCATTTGCAGTCTCCCATCCAAGTACTATCCCATCTGATCCTGCTTAGCTTCCAAGATCAGACATGATCTGGTGGTGCCTTTGGGGTATTTAGGCCTTTTCAAGGTGGCTTGATTTTATAAAAATAATACAAACAGGGGTGTAGTTGGGTGGGGAGAGAAAACAAGGGTACTGTCAGATATGAATTCTGCCCCTCTATGCAATTCTTCTTCAGTCCTGCACATTTCTAGCATTTCAGAGAATACAGCATTGCCAGGTTTTCAAAACAGCAACCAGGGACAGCCAAAATTCATGATGTGCGAGAGGTGACAATTGCAAAGTAGCTATTAACAAGGTTGTGTTCTATCTAAATACCAAATGAAAGTATTGATTGCTGTTGGAACTTAGCCACGTATTTCTCTGCAAAATCAATGTATTATCTGTATTCATAAATTACATAATGCACACATTTGTCTTTATGAAGGGCTAGGGTTCTGATATTTCACTTCCTCAAATTTGAGTATCTAATTATTCTAATTATAATTACTACAATTTGCATTCTAAATATGCAAATCAGGCACATTAATAATTGCTTTTCTCTCTCACTATGTTTCAAGCATACAACTTTTTACAGTTACAACTGATCGGAGACAATGGGTATAATTTCAAAGTGTTGGACATGGAACAAGAAGATTCAGGTTCAAAACTCTGCTTAGTCAAAGAATTAACCATGTGACCAGAGGTCACACTACCCCTCAGTCTTAGGACTTTATCAGACAGCATCTAAAAATGCTGTAATTCCATTATTGAGGAAAACGGAAACATAGTGGCATTATTACACTTATTTGTAATTGGTTGACCAGCTGATCCCAAAGGATGCTCAGCAGTGACTCCTCTTCCTGTTGGAAAGATGTGACCAGTGGGGTGCCACAAGGTTCGGTCCTGGGCCCAGTACTATTCAACATCTTTATCAATGACTTGGATGAGGGAATTAGGGGCATACTTATCAAATTTGCAGATGACACCAAATTAGGAGGATAGAATCAAAATTCAAAATGACCTGAAGAGACTGGAGAGCTGGGCCAAAGCTAACAAAATGAAATTCAATATGGAGAAATGTAAGGTACTGTACTTAGGGAGGAAAAATGAAATGCATATATACAGGATGGGGGAGACCTGGCTGAATGAGACTATGTGCGAAAGGGATCTAGGAGTCCTAGTAGACCACAAGTTGAACATAAGTGTGATGCGGCAGCTGAAAAGGCCAATGCGATTGTGGGCTGCATCAATAGAAGTATAGTGTCTAGGTCAAGGGAAGTAACAGTGCCACTCTATTCTGCTTTGGTCAGGCCTCGCCTAGAATACTGTGTCCAGTTCTGGGCACCACAATTCAAAAAGGATATTGACAAATTGGAGCGTGTCCAGAGGAGGGCAACTAAAATGGTGAAAGGTCTGGAAACCATGGCTTATGAGGAAAGACTTAGGGAGCTGGGTATGTTTAGCCTGGAAAAAAACCCAGTGAAGGGCGTTATGATAGCCCTGTTTAAGTATTTGAAGGGGTGTCACATTGAGGATGGAGCAAGCTTGTTTTCTGCTGCTCCAGAGACTAGAACACGGAGCAATGAATGCAAGCTCTAGGAATAGAGGTTTCACCTCAACATTAGGAGGAACTTTTTGACAGTAAGAGCTGTTTGGCAGTGGAACACACTCCCTCGGAGCGTGGCGGGGTGTCCTTCTTTGGAGGTTTTTAAACAGAGGCTGCATGGCTGTCTGTCAGAGAATCTTTGATCATGATTCCTGTGTGGCAGGAGGTTGGACTGGATGGCCCTTGTGGTCTCTTCCAACTCTATGATTCTACCAGAGTGAAGTGTATTGGAACAGTCTTGAGCCTAATGTTGTATCCTTGTTGCTACTAAAGTTGTTCATAGAATGAAGCAGCTAGGCAAACATCCTTAAACTAGGGGGGAAATTGAAAGCCCCTCCTACTAGAGAGATCTTTACCATTTGTGACACTGGTGAGCATAGTGGTATTTTTATCTACCAAGAAGTCTGATAAAACTACAGTTGCCCCTCCATATTCGCGAACTTAGCTTTCACGGTTTTGATTATTCGTGGTTTTGGGAGGGCCCTCCGCCCTCCCAAAACAGCAACAAGGGGCCTCCTGGAGGCTCCGTGAAGGCCCAGGGTGGGAGGGGGGAGGCCCGGGGAGGCCTTCACGGAGCCTTAGAAGGCCCCGTGAAGGCCTGGGGAGGGAGGGAGGAGGCCCAGGGTGGGAGGGGGGAGGCCCGGGGAGGCATCCACGGGGCCTCAGGAGGGTCTCCGGAGGCCCCGTGAACGCCTTGGAAGGGAGTGGGGAGGCGGGGGAAAGCGACTATGGGGCCTCCGGAGGCCCCATGGTCACTTTGGCGGAGAAGGGCAGTCATTATTCACGGAATTTTCACATTCGCGGGCGTCTGGGGAACCTAACCCCCGCGAATGTGAAGGGACGACTGTAGTTGGTTTTTTTTTACTAAATTGTTGCAATCTGTTTCAAGGTGAGTTACAGCTACAGTATATGAGGTGTCAGTGTGGTTTACCACTTAGTTCTTACCCTGTCTTCCTTTAAAAGTCATGAAACTGAGCCATCTTTTAAAAAATTTCCCTTTCTTCTCTCTTCCCATCTAAGACTTGCATCGGAAACGATCACTGCAGTGTTTTCAGACTTCACCCATGATAAAGTGAGTACTTAAATTCATTTTGCTAGATTCAATCTGAATAACTTTTATGTTTCATTATTTTTCTTCATTGAGAAAACCCTAAAAGTAAACAAAGTTTGGCTACCAGTCCTGAAGAACACCAAAATAAAAACTCCACACATGCAAATGAACTTCAGCCAGGGACAGAGGGCTTCCCAGCAGACAATAGACACTAATCACTCTTGCATATCCTCCCACCCTAAGAACTAAACATCCAACAACTAAATACAGAAATTTACATTGCTAATCCTCTTCAACAGGGACTTACAGTATATAAACCCCACACACCCACACACCATCATTCTCTGAAGATGCCAGACACAGATGCAGGTGAAATGTCAGGAATAAACTCTTCTAGAACATGGCCTCACAGCCTGGAAAAAACCCACAAAAAACCTACCTGCATAAACATCTGTATATGTGTATGTGTGTGTGTATAAAACAATCTATGGAATTAAAACCATTTTAAAATTTATTCAAACACAGAAGGCAAAAATCAACAAAATTGCACATCGTTAAAGTCCATTGTTGACAATTCCTACTCCAAGCTGTTTTTTTTTTTTAATTTGCTGGCAACAGGAGAGAGCCACCCTAGCCTCCCTAGTTCTAAAGGCTGGGAGCAACCACCAAAAAGGCCCTCCATTTTGTGTTCCCACTAAATGTGCCTGAGCATGGTTTTCAATGATCATGGCTCTTGGAGGTGTGTGTCTCTTATTCATGGGGACTCCATAAGTCAAAGCCAACAACTTGATGGCAAACTGCAGCAACACCAACAAACCAGTGTCCTATATTCTAATACAGAGGTGGAAAACCTGAAGCCTGCAAGGAACTTCCCCATCCCCTGGTTCAGATTCTTTTATTGGATGTGACTACACTATACAACTATATCATTTCTGTATTACTTTAACTGTCCTGGCTTTATCTTGTGGAATGATGGGATTTGTAGTTTTGAGAAATACTTAGGGCCCATCTTGATGGCAAAATAATCTTCTTAAAATCGTACCTGTCTTAATGGGATCCCACATAATTCTGCTGTATTCAGAAGGAGGGGCCCAAATCCGCCATAAAGCCCGAGGGAACAGTCTTTGGGGCTTCTCCGAAGTTTTAAAAAAACTTAGTGGGGCATGTGCATGGTCGACCATTAGAACAGGTGATCAAATTTATTCACATAGCCCCAGAAAAGTGGAAATAGAAAGCTGATTGACCGGATGGGAGCAGGGGGTGGGGCTTGCTAAGAAGGCAAGTGCCCTGGAATCGCCATCTTGATTTTCGTCTTAGTGCTTGTGTGCTGAGGCTACAAAACAGCCTTTTTCTTTTTATCTTTATTTAGGCGGAATAGAGCACTTTTGCACCTTAGGTATGCCTTAAAAAAATTCGGCAGCAGCATATGGTGAAAATAAAATGTGACTCGCTGCCGCCATCTTGAATCGCAGGCATGCCCATTGGGACAGCAAAAACAGTGAGCCTCACATGTCTGCAATTTTGCCAAACACTGTTAAAACAAGTCGACCCTGCTTCGGATTTGTGTGAGTACACATCATTTCACATTTTCCCCCTCGTATAGACAGGCCCTTAGAATTCTCTGGTAGAGAGCTCTAATGCTGTACTTCTAGGGAGTCCGGAAGAGAATTCTTAGTCACTTATCAGACGACAAATACCAGGATTCCATAGGATGGACCCATGGTAGTTGAAATGGAATCAAAGTGCTATAATTCCACATTGTGGATGCACTCGGTATTACCACTGATCAGCAACTGGAGATAAGATGTTCTTTGGAGACCAGCCACAACTTGAGCTCTGCTTTGCTGTCTGGGAAGGTGTTGGGTTGAACTGAACTGTGCTTTGCAGCCTAGGAAATTGTTATAATGCAGCTTATGTCTTGCTGCTTTAAGTGCCATTCAGGAGAAAAGTGGGATATAAATCAGATTAATTGATTGATTAATGTAAAATATGTCTGAATAAAAGTGCACAGAACTGTGTTGTGCTTTTTAATGGTAGGTGAGAAAATGCCCAAACTGGTGAGAAATACCTTCTCTCCCTCAACCACTTTGCTTTGGCCCTACCCCATGCACTCAGCTCACCTGCTCATCCCTGAGACTCTTTCCAAACTGGAATTCAGTTGCCCACTCCTTTTCTAACATACAGCTTTTACCATTACATCAAATAATAATAAATATCAAGTCATGCAAATATGCAAATATTTGGTTGGAAATAAAGTTTCCCAAGCTCTGCATTCAACAAGGAACCCACCATCCACCAACTTTTCCTAGATTTGTGTTTAACACCTTGGGAAGTGCTACTTTTAAGGGCACATGGGAATTATAGTCCAACCAAAGAAAGCTTTCCAAACTCTGCTTTGAACAGCAAAGTGGCTACGCTCCTGTCCAAACGGCCACACATTCGCAAGTTGTGTGGATCTTTTCCAAAAATCCAGACAAAGCCCCAGATGTGGTGCACACAGACTTTGCAGGGGATTTAGCTGCCCCCTTTCCAAATGACACAAATTTGTGCACATGTCTGTATAAACGGATTGTCGATCTTTCACATCCCATTTGTATTTTGACTGTATAGACAGGGCCCACATTAGCCAATCCAAAGTAGACTGCAGCAATAGGGGGCAAAGAATACACAGATATAAGTAATTTTCAAGGCAGTGCTCTCACCCTGAGATTTCTCCCTCTCCCCCTGAGAACCAAAGAAAAAGGGCCAGTCTCTGAGATCTGAGAACTTTATAAACAGTTCAGGCAGATTTAAGAAGACTGAGTGCTGTACTGTGTGCGACACTGCGTGCTATTGTAAGAGAAATTGTTTTAACCATGCTTACATATGCTCATAATATCAAATACTATTATCAAATCTCTTCCCCCCCATCCTAAACCCCTTTATTAATTGCTCTGTGGAGTGCAAAGTTATACTGCTCTCTTGTTCAGAGAGAATAATAGATTGCTGTTCATTCAGGCTTGGACAGCAGAATAATGTGTGCACAAAAGCACAATCATGCCAGTATTAAATTAGTAGAAGCTACTGTGCATTATACAAACATTGCTTGTCAGCCAGAGTTAGCCTGAGCTGTGTATAACAATGCTGGATGCAAATCATTTGAGCCTTTCAGTTTATTATTTCTTGCTTGTGGTTTACATATGTCTTCTGTTTCTTTGATGGAATGGCCATGATGTTTTTGAGCATCAGTGGTAGAAGCTCAATTTGTTAATGAAGGTAATTAACTGTTCATTCTACAGTACATTTTTTTTAAAGTGTGTGTGTGTGTGTGTTTTGTGGCACCCTGAAGACTAAGGAGATTTTCACACAAGCACTTTGTCCCGTTGCAGGAATGGAACAGGGTCGCTGAAAGATTTTTCTTTCAGACGACATTCACCCTGTTCCGTTCCCACAGCGTGGCTGTTCTGTTTTCTCCCCGTGATATAGTATTCATGGGGGGAAGTTGTTATTAAGCACCCGGTTCCGTTTCTGTAACGGAATGCAGGTGTGCGAATAGGAACTCCGTCCCTGTTCTGGAATGACAGGGCCGGGGAGGAGCTCCCTGGCAATCACTTCCTGCCGTGATTGGGACATCCAGGTAAGGGGGACCCTTCCCCCCCCCAGTTCCTTGTTTTTTAAAAAATTTATTTTCCTTTTTATTTATTTATTTGACAGCTGGGGTGTGTGTGTTACTTTTGAATTTCCCTCCTACTCGTTCTCTCGTGAGAACGAGCGGGATTTCAGCTGGTGGGTCGTAAAGGCAGCCTTTACGACACCTGCATTTACAGCCAGCAGGCAAGGAGGAAGGAGGCCTGTTCCTATGGCGGAATGGAGGTAAGTATGCGAACATTTACCTCCATTCTGTTGCAGGAACGGGAGAGGGGCTTGCGGGACAGAACCAGGGCTTTTGGCCCCAGTGTGAAAATCTCCTAAGGCTTAACTCTCTTTGCTAGGCCCAATTAGAGTAGACTCACTGAATTAATGGGATATACATAAGTGTTGTCTTACCTTTTTTAGTAAATGATTCAACGGGTCTACTCAAGGTAGGACTAGCAATTGGATTTAGCAGAGTGTGAGGACTTTATCAGATGTGGCAAATATGGCATCATAGCAATGCCTAATGACCGCAAAAGGGCACGCATACCAGACAATGTTGTCATTTCGCAATCATGTCAAGTCCAAGAGCCATTCTATTTTATTGATGGCCCAAGCTGTCAATAGATCTGCTGTGGTACTTTGTTGTCAGCATTGCCAGTGTTTGAATCCTTGTGCCGTTGTGCTCACACGAATATGGCATCAATGACAGAACACTTCCAGGTGAGATTGCGACAGCAAGGTAGGGGACGCTCTTTTTATGAACCTCCCCGCTTTACTTGTAAGTTGTAAAGTATGTTTCTGTGCTTGTGTGAACTTTTTGTGTCTTTGTTTTTGTTTTGTTTTTCAAATTTGCCACACTAGTGTCTTCTCATGAGAATCGCTAAAATCTGGAACCCGGAAGTAAACGGAGCTCTGTTCATGCTCTGTTACTGCCGGGACTGCCTTTTTGTACTGCTAAAGGTAGGTCTGATGGTGTGTGTGTGTGCTTTTGCCGTGACATGTTTGCTCTTAGCTTTAGTGAGACAGGAACATTAATGTGGGTTAGGTCTGATAAAGTCCTGAGTGTGGTTTCAGTCCTCAGAAATATCAAGATCACACTTCAGTCGGAAAAGCAATCATATGGATCTAGGAAAAGTGAAAAATCCAGTGAAATAAAATACGTCTTCTCCATGTATTGGTGGTGGCTTTGGATGGCTGGTATGTAAAATCATATGGATTCATGAGGATCTGTGCCTCAGATCTATGTTTTTGTTGGCAGTTCCATGCCAGATTGTTCTGCTGCAGTCTATGGAGACTAATGAGCTCTCCAACATGATGATGGTTTGAGTGACATACTTTGGAAAAATCATATGAAATCAGGAAGATCCATTTTTTATTTAATTGGATACAACTTCTACTATTCCCCTTAAAACCCTAAGATTCTTCACTTAACAAATGTTGTGGAGGCGATGAGGATAGAAATCCCTATTTCTAACTGAAGAGGAGAAGCAGGGAACTTTGGAGATTATCAGATGTTGCAAAAACTGCATCAAAAGATCAAGACAGGAACAAAAACGGGAGACCTTACCAGATGACGTCCTCCTCCAGCATCCTGGGGGCGTAGCATGGCCGTCAGTAAGGCATCCATTTTAACTGGCAGCTTCTCCCCATCAATGAAAAAGGGAAGCCCTCAGCAGTGGTAGCATTACATCGCCAGAACGGCTGAAGGATACGGCATCTGATAAGGTCACCCTTTTTTGTTCTTTTAGCAATCTTCTGATGCAGTTGGGAATGTGGGTTTTTTTTTTTGTCACATTCCCCGCATCTGATAAACTCCCATGTTTCCAACCCACCCTGCTTCTGTGATAGAAGCAAAGATGTCTTCATTTTAGTCTGAAGGAGGAAGCAACGTAAGTAACCCTAAGTGGTACCGTGAGTATTGCAGCTAAATTCAGAGGAAGCAAGGGATGGCTGACATCAGACTTGTTAATTCAAAACTCCCAGCTCTATGATCCTGTGAGCTGTGACTCCATTACAATACTAGGAATGAGGTTGACATAGTGAAAACTGGAGAGGGCTTCGGTACCTTTAATGGTGGTGCAGAAGATGGAATTTCGGTTGGTGTTATTTTTCAGCTGTTTGCACGACTCATAAAACCTGGTGAAATTCCCTCTTCTACACCACCAATAAAGACAGAAGCCATCTCCAGTTTTCATTCTGGAAACCCTGCTTTAAAAGGTATTCTATTTTAAACCTTTTGTTTAAATTGTAAAAATATTCCAAGGTAAACCTAAATAAATAAGTTGAGAAATAGTGTGAGTAGATACATATTTTGTTGTTATGAACCTTCAAGTCATTTTCTGACTTGTGGCGACCCTATCACAGGGTTTACTTGGCAGAATTTGTTCAGAGGAGATTTGCCTTTGCCTTCCTCTGAGGGTGAGAGAGTGTGACACAAGGTCACCCAGTGGGTTTACATAGCTTAGTGGGGATTTGAACCCTGGTCTCCCAAGTCATAGCCCAGCACTCAAACCACTATACCACACTGCAAATATTTTTATATTTACAAATAGATCATTTTTATTGTGTCACTTTACAGTACAATATACTTATATGGTTTTCTTGCCACATGATCTCTGTCATGTCAATACCTGAGAAAGACTCTTAATTCTTTGTGAAACCATAGTGTAATATTCTACTTTCTCTAACTATATTTGTTAATTTTGCCATGCATACAGCATACCACACTGTATTTAACCAATCATTAAGGAAGGGTTATTTTATTGATAGCAGGAGTGGGCAACTACTTGAGGTCACGTTCCTCACCAGAATTTGGAGGGAAATTTTGCTATGCACTTCCCTGGGTAGTTTAAGCAGGAAATCTTTTTAAAAAACAAGTAGTAATCAAAGCCACTTTTAAATAAACCAGAACTCTAAAACAGCCAGGGTTCCCGAACAACACAGTGAAGCAATAAGTGGAATTCATATAGAATAAGAGTTCAGTTTGCTCCCTGCAGCTAAATCAGATATTAACCTGGCTGCTACATTCTAGGCAGAGCTGGAGAAAATTATTATTTCTTTAAGACAACAATTTCCATAATTACCCAGCCAGCATGACCACTACTGGCCATGCTGACTGGAAAATCATGGGAGCTGTAGTCCAAAAAGTAACTTTTGCAAATTGTGGATCATTTGTGCTTTCCATACTCATTTTGATAGGGTCGCAATCTGACATTGTACTGTGAACCAAAACTTTGAATCCTAGCTGATGAGCATCTATTATGAACTGGGTAAATGACACATGATGATCAATAATTCACATTTGCTTGATGGAAAAGCTGCTTTAATTGCTCTCTGGTTTATGGAAGATCAATGAGGTCACGTCAATCACATCTGTTGTCTGTTTTTTTAGTTTAATTAGATCCACTCTGGGGAAGAAAAAAAAAATCTCTCCACATAAGTAATCTCTCTGTTGATTAACTTCATTCAGCCATCTTCAGTACTAATTGAGAGTTGAAAAATGTTTATAAAAACATTGTCTGGGTATGAGGACTAGGTGCAGAATTGCTATATGAAGCTGTCATAATGGACCAGATAAGAACAAGATAATGAAGGTGGACATGGCTCTTGATAGGACACACGTACAATTTGCCTTAGAGGCAAAGAAGTATATGTACCTCATCTTCCAGTGGGAATGCCTCTAAGGCAAATTGTAAGAGATTAGGAAAGGCAGCTCCTAATGAGGGTATTTTACCTTTTAAGAGTTCTCAAACAAAATATGACGCAGGACACCCATGATTAGAAACCCACCCCAAAAAATTATTTAAAAAATAATTGTAGTGTTACCCTAAGAGGTGGAGGGTGCTTTAGAGACCCACCCATGATGCCCAAATCTATCTGGGGGAATTATTAGCTCAAACAGAAGCCTGCGAGAGGTGGGTAACTTTGGGATCTTTTCCCTTATGCATACCAGTACTAATTGTAGAGAGAGCATTCCAGTTCTAAATTGAAATAAAGTATTTTTATTGGAAATAACACAAAATGAACTCACACACGCAACACACATTCCTAAGACCCATACAAGGCTATTGGTGAGTAAGGTCGATAGGGTGGATAGAGGGAGAGATTTGGGAATATAGGGCAATAGTTACCAGTCTTGAAAAGTAGAATTTCATGCAGCAAAGATACTCAGACAGGTGTCTAAGGGTGGCACAGGAGATTCCAATCCATGGCATGTTGAGAAAGAGAGTGGCTGGGTTTGTCCACCATGACACACCTTTCTATTTTCAGGGGACTAATATTTATACCCTATTTCATATCCTGAACAGGTACTCTGGTTAGGACAAAGCCTGGATGGCTTTTCTACTGGATAGACAAAGGAAACCAAAACTCAACTGATTGCGTTTTTGGCTGGGATATAGGAATTGATGGGTTTATGACAACCTTGCAAGCAGGACCGGTTTAAGGAATTTTGGGGCCCCCTGCAATGCTTTACTTTGGGGCCCCCATATGTTTATCTCAGATCAATGTAACCTAACCTATTCACCGTACAGGATGTTCAGATTATAGTAGGACCCCCGTATCCCTGGATTCATTATCCATGGGACACAAAACAGCACACCTACCATAGAGTCTTCCTAGAAAATGTGTCTTCCCTAGCCCTTTTCTAGGTCTTCCAAGGCAACTCTATGGTATTTTAAACCAGAAATCCTATTATTTTCATATTAAGGAGGCCAACACGGGGCCCTCTCTTGACCTCGGGGCCCCCTCTTGACCTCGGGGCCCCCTGCCAATGCTGATTTGGCAGACAGGTTAAACCGGCCCTGCTTGCAAGGTTGACTAGGAAGGGGTATAGGAGAGATTTCTGTAAGACTAAATTTGGGAATGGTCACTTAATTGTTTGATTGAATTAATAATTGCTGAGGTGCCCAGGGCTGGAAGAAAGGATTAGCACATACCTCCTCAACAACCACAGCTGTCTCTGTCCCATAGGAAGCCCCAAAGCCAGACTGAAATGTATCAAAATACATTTGGAGTACCGTGGAGCTAGTACACCACCATATGCTCAAAAATGGAATATTAGACCCTGGCCTCTAATTATGTAGTCAGGTAAGATGGGGATGGAGGCATGGGGTTAACAGAGGTCTTACGGGCCCTGCCTCTTACAACCCTGCCTTGCTATAATGAGGCATTGACCACTCTCTTCACCCAGTTGGGCAATCGGGTCCTGACACTTTGTATGAGCCAGGAATGGCAAGTTTCTCAATGTTGGATGTCTTCACTTTTTGAAACAAATAACTGAATAATATATCCTTGTACCATGGACTTGTGATTTCAAAATAAGGTAATCCTGAAGAAAAAGCTTTCAAATAATATTTTTTTCTTGATAGAATCTTCCCTCTTTCTACCATTAGGTGGCAGCAGTTAGCTAAACATATGCTAAGCTATTCTTATTACAGTAATTTGAATGATTGTCTTTATTCTAGTGACACTGAATCTGTTTCATTTTGCTTGGAAAAGCAGGAAGGGGGAAGGAGAGACAGCATCAGAAAAAGCCCATCTGACCTTTCCTGAAGATGCATTGAAAATAGGCAACACACACACTTCCACAACTTGTAAGAGAGGTGTACCCCCAAACAAAGTTTGATCCATGTTGAAATCAATTATCTTCTGCACACAGTTCAGTCAAAGAATCCCAATCCCAATGCAGTTAATTTGAATTTCTAGTTTCATATTGAAGACAGCCATTTGGGTGGTGACTTACAGCACAAACAAATAAGATTTATGCCATCAATATAGAAGATCAAATGGACATCTTCAAGATGCCAGTCACAGATGCAGATGAAACGTCAGGAATAAACCTTTCCAGAGCACAGCCTCACAGCCTGGAAAAACCCCACAAAAAACCTTGGGAAAAACTCACAACAGTGGCTGATGGGAGTTACATTTACTGATCCTTATGCTGTGCACATACTCAAAACACTGGGGTGACTCCAGGAGGATGCACTGATTCCATCTTGCTTTCCCTCGGCTTTTGATCCTGTGTGGCTTCTACATGTATCCAATAGATTTACACACACACACACACACGTGCAAGAAAGAGGTTGCACAGGCTGTTGTGGGCACTGGCCTGCCAAGTCCTTTGTTATATGTATAGTAGCAGTGGCTGCTGAAGCAGTTGCCATGGAGGTGGTGACTTGACTCTCGATTTTACAGCTGTTCCTTTTGCAGCTGTTCCAAGCTGTAAGGGAACTTTCTTGGCCTGAACCTCTAAGGTTCAGCACCAGGAGAGTTTCTGAAGAATTTGGAGCAGCTGTGGAAGTTGTGCTCACACAACCAGGAATGGGCTTACTGCCCTTGCGGCAAGGAATTCGCCAGCCAACCTTGTGTATGGCACGGCCTGGCTTTTTAAGTGTCATCGCAGCATCATGTGCAAAGTAGGGTTGCCAGTTTAGGATCATCCCAGGCCTTGTGGCTTCTGGGCCAAAACCTAGGCCTTGTCGACACTGGGCAGAATGCATCAGCTCCCTGCTGGAATATCCTGGCTGTGGATCTGGCCTGTTCCTCCCCCATTACCTGAATGAAATGGGATGGAGTCCAGACAGGCATGCTGGCCTATCTCTGTAGCTGCCCCTGGTGCTGTCCGCATCACACTCTCTGATGCCAGGCACAAGGCATGCAGCACATGTTCAAGGCCCCCTGCATGTGACCAGCCCTGGGCACATGCTGCAGTCCAGATTCTTGGCCATGGAGAGAGTGACACAGACAATGACCACAGTGACAGGCTGGTGTGATGGTATGGGCTTTGTCGTCACAGGGGTCTGATCCTTTCCCCCCGGGCTGAAGTGGTTTTTCCTGGGTATTTTAATAGAATGGTAGAATGGGTTTTGCCCCATCTTCCCCCGATCTTAGCCCTGCTTTTGCCCTGAGCATTGTGAGGACTGCCTGGGGCCAAAACAGGGCAAAAGCCCTTTGTCCTTAGGATTGCAGGGCTCCAAGACAGGGCCAAGATGAGGCAAACAGCCTGTCTGGACAAGGCCCTAGACAAGGCCCATGGTGATAAAGCCTTGTGCACTTTGTACCAGCCACAATTTGCTCACAGCTTGTTGTTCAAACACACACAGAAAACATATTTTCCTCTTTTGGAAGTTAAGATAGAAATCTGAACTAAAGGGGCTATTCTCAGAGCAAGAAGAAATGAAGGGATTCTTCCTTTTCACTTAATTTGGAAGACAAGCGACGGAACAATTAAATCTATCCCACTTGCCTATAGCCTGGAAGGTGGATGCTGAAGAGAGTGGAGGGTGAGGCCAGCGCTCCAATAGCAGCACATGATCACTAAGGCAAAAATCTAAGATGGTGGTTCCTGGCACTTGCCTTGTTAGCAAGCTCTGCCCCCTGCCCACATACGACCAATCAGCTTTCTACTACCGCTCTTACGGGGAATACGAATGAATGCAAGTTGGTTGTCCCAACAAGCAGGAATGCGCATTCCCCACAGAGCTTTTTAAAAACTCTGGGAAAAGCCACAAAGGCTTTTTCTTCAGAGTTTTTGGTGGATTTGGCCCCCCTCCGTCTGAATACTGTGGATTGATGCGGGATGCCATTTAGATGACTCATATTCTCCCCAAATTGTATGAAGAGTATTTTCACCGTTTACACAACCCCAGTAAGTAAATAGAGAGATCCTCTGAAAAGTTTTTGGAAGTTGCAACAAGAAATCAATTGAGGGCTTATCCAGATAGGAAAAAAGTCCCTGAAAGTATCAAAACTTTCCCGTTCTTTGTGTTTTGATTTTACCTACATATTTGTGAGTTTGCACCCAAATTCTTTCTTGAAATACCCAGGGTTTCCCTTGCTCCCCCACTCTTGTGTTGTTCCCCCCTCCCCTCCCCTCCCCTCCCCTCCCACAGATCACATATCACATCTAGACCCAGGCAACGTTTCAGAAATTGCCTTTCATTAATTTCCACTGAGTAATTTTTAAATATTATTCAGGAGATGATGATGATGATGATTTATTTTTTTCTTACCCGCCTCTCCCCATGGATTGAGGTGGGGAACAACACATCCACACAAAACAATTAATATCAATTAAAATACATCTTGGTTAAAATACATAAATACATCAAAACACACAGTATCAGTTCAAACAAACAAATAAGGAGTTATAGTCCAAGTGTTAAAGTGCTTTAGCAATATTACACCAGATAAGCTTTGAGATCATTTTCTTGTGTTGCTAGCATTCCTCTTTCCTTCACTTGATCTCTGTTGAATTTGCTGTCCTGGGAACAGTTGCTGCATTTCTTGGCAGAGGCCATCTTAGCTAGCCCTAGGATTAAAAAAATCAAAAACTTGGAAAGAATAGGAACAAATCCAGGGATTTTCTGGCTTTTCCAGGCCACTCGGATGGGCCCTAAGCCTTCCAAACTGTAGCAAGCCAATGCTTTAAAAACTGAGCTGGAGATTTGCACACAGTCTTTTCCTCTTGCCTGGAGCTGAGTCCACTAAAACTGGAGAATTTGCACCCTCATCTCATGCCTGGAAATGGTTCATGAACACTTGATACTTAGGGCCAGGCCCTGAGATCTGGCAACCCTAATGATTCAGTTGGGGAGTCTCCAAGTATGGGCACTAATGTTTGTCTATATGGTAAAAATAATACAAATGGCATATGAATGGGAGGTGATCTGTTCATACAAACATTCGCACAAATTTCATGTCATTAGGAAGGTGGGGGGCAGGCAAATCCACCTTAAAGTCCACGTGTGTCACATCTTAAGATGGATCTCTTCCAGCAGGCCTTCCCAACTTAACTCCTCTCCCTGCACAAGGTGATCTACATCGCTCTGTCCACCAATTATCTCCCTTTTTAAACTTTTGTATTTTTGTTTTTAAACTGTGTTTATTTAATTGTAATTTTAGTATTGGGTTGGCGGGGTTTGGGAAGGGACTAATTTTGAATTTTATTGTGTCCCATGTGTTTTTATTGTTGTAACCCTCCTGGATTCCTTGTGCTTGGGCTATAAATAAATAATTTATTATTATTATTATTGTATTTTTTAAAAAAAGCTCCTTACAACATGTGAATGTGTGATCATTTGAACACTCGCATTCACACAGATACAAACAGGCAGGGTAATCTGATTGGCTGGATGAGGATGGGAGTGGGGCTAGAAAACAGGGAAAGCACCTGCAGCCACCATGTTCAATTTTCGGCTAAGTGAGGGTCTGGTAGGTTGATCAAACAGCAAACTTATACTCTTTTTTCTTTTTTTTGTAAATACAAACTATCGCTTGCGCGCACCATGGGAAACTGTTTTTTTTTAAATTGGCAGCAGCAGATTTAAAATTGCAAGTAAATCACTTGCGGCTGCCATCCTGGCTAGGGATCATGCAGAGTTTCGGAGGGATCTTTTCACTGTGAAGACAGGTCGTATCATTGCAAATACCTGCTTTTTCAGATGTGTTTGTATCCCCCCCCCCCGTATAGACAGCACCTAAGAAAATAAGAAGAGCCCTGCAAGGTCAGATGAAGTCCTATCTAGTCCAATATTCTGTTCCCACAATGACCAACCAGTTGCCCCTGGGAAGCCCAAGACCAAGACATGAGTTGAATTTACCCTCCACCTTGCAACTGATATTCAGAAGCACGCTGCCTCTGAATCAAAGAAAAGCATCATCACTGTTAGTCAGTGACAGCCCCATCTTCCATGAATGTGTCTTTAAAAAAAAATGTATTACTTCAAATAGAGAAACAGGCACTGAACTCATGACAAAAATACAGCAACATTATATAATATAATATTATAATAAAAGTATAATAGGATAGTATTGGTAAATCACATTGATTTTTCCCTTTTCAGGCTATCTCACTTTTAGAATCTACAAGTACAATTTACAAGTAAATGAGATCATGGAGGTTAAATTCAGGACTCATCAAAATGCATCCCCCCGCCCCCAGTATTTTAAGATGGTCTTGCTCCATGCAGAAACCTTTGTGGCTGTATATTGAATAAACTTATGCCATGGGCAGTCAAATGTGTTGTAATTGTAGTTGTCTTCATTCCACTCTGCTCTCAATCGATGTGTTAATGTTTTAAGAAGGGCTAATCTGCCTTTAAAATTATCCAAATTGGTAGATATCACCACAACTTGAGAGAGTGAATTCCATAGTTTTAACCATGTGCTGTGTAATTTTTTTAAAAAATCAAATACTTTTATCTATCCAAAATCTCCCACTATTTACCTTCCGTGGATGACAGCATTTTTCTGTGCAGAATATAATATTTCTGTGCAGAAATATTATTTTCAGTGGAGAAAATGCTATTTCTTGCACAGAAAATGCTGTAAGGGACTTATTCTGCACAAAATTCACACATGGTTATTTTGTACAGAAAACAGCGTTTTCTGTATAGTAAAAAGATGGGGGAACTGCGAATAGTCTTCAAAAATGATGCTGTGTTCAATGACTTTCTTTCAGTAGGAAGAAAATGGCTAAAATTATTCAATGCTTCCAACTCTACAATTCTATGATTCTATGATTCTATGATTCCTTGAAGAAGAAAATTAATGAAGAATTACACCTGTGCTTCTGAGATGGTAAAAAGTTCACTGGAGAGTCAGCGTGGTGTAGTGGTTTCAGTATTGGACTAGGACACTGGGAGACCTGGGTTTGAATCCCCAGATGGCCATGGAAACCCACTGCATGAACTTGGGCAAGTCACATTATCTCAGCCTCAACAGGGAGGCAAGGGCAAACCCCTCCGAACAAGTTCTGCCAAGAATACCCTGTGATAAGTTCGTGTTAAGGTCACCATAGGCCAGAAATGACTTGAAGGCACACAACAGCAAAAAGGCAGAAGAACACACACACACACACACACACACACTTACTTCCAGGTCTGTTACATTTTTTGGCAGTCTGCGTGGGCCCTGGAGGGTTAAACTGTCAGAAAACTAGCACCAAGACCAACTACAGTTGCCTAACTTAAAGCTTTTATGGCCAGTAACTAAACTTAAGAGAGGAATATGAATATTTTAGACTAGGGGAGCAAACATATAATAATCACCACATGGGGAAGGGGGGTCACAAGCACAGAGCCTGGCTGCATCTGCACTGCAGAAATAATCCAGTTTACTGCTTTAACTGCCATGGCTCGATTTTATGGAATTCTGGGATTTGTAGATTTGTGAGATATTTATCTGTCTCTGTCAGAGAGCTCTGGTCCCACAACAAACTACAAATCCCAGGATTCCATCGCACTGAGCCATGGCAGTTAAAGCTGGGTCAAACTGATTATTTCTGCAATGAAGATCCAGCCCCTGAGGGCTGAATGTGTCATGAGGGCCCAAGCTTCCCTACTCCTGCTTTAGACACACAGCCTGAGGTCTTACACAGAAAATACAACAAACCCAAAGTCAACTAGTGCCTCACTTCTTACTGGAAGTCTTTGCCCACCCTTTTCAGGAATCTTTTGGTATTATGTAAACAAAACTTCTTAGGAAAGAAAATGAGGAAAGCAAGATGGGTTGTGTGTGTTTGTGTGCATGTTTTGTTAGTTCTTGTGGTTTGTGTCTCCCCCCCCCCCAATATTGGCTCTGATGCCTGTTTTTATCATGAAATGACATGAGTCATTGGAAAAGACAATAATTTACTGACCTACGAAGGGATGAAAGGCTGAGTGAACCTTGGAGCCCGCTGGAATCGAACTTGCAATGTGGTGGCTTGCAGTACTTGCATTTAACCACTGCGCCACCAGGGCTCCTGGTACCCAGTTTGTGGGGGGCAATTAGCTAACACACATTGGAAACTGTTTAATGTACGGTAGTTAGATGTGTAAATAGCTATTGCTTAAAACAATTTGTAAGCTGCTCTGATAGCCTTGTGGTTGAAGAGCGGGATATAAATAACTAAACAAATTAAAAAAAGACAATAATGCTTGGTAAAGCAAAGGGCAGTAGCAAAATGGGAAACCTACATTACATTTGGAGTTATTGTTCTTTTGCCGGCATATTTTAAAACATTTTTATACCAGCAAAAGAACTCCCTACCACCAGACGTTACCTTCCATAGTGTTGAAGAGGCAGCTCAGGCACTAACAGAGCTCCCCTCACTTCTGTGCTCGTGACCTCCACGAATCTCATAAGAAGACATGAGCACGGGAAAATTAAAAATAAAAGTAAAATAAAGACATAAAAAGTTAACATAAGCACATACACACACTTTAAAAGTCCCAAGTACACAGGAGTGTGTGGGGTGTTTCATAAAAAGAGTGCCCCCTACTTGGCTGTTCTGATCTCACCTGGAAGTGTTCTGTCATTCATGCTGCATTCATAGAATCATAGAATTGTAGAGCACAAAGGCGCAAAGTTTCAAATGCCAGCAATGCCAGCAACAAAGCACTTGGGAGATCAATTGATGGTTTGGCCCGTCAATAAACAAGTATGGCTTATTGGCAAGATATGATTGCAAAAGGATGTCGTTGTCTGGTATGCATTTCTTTTCATGATCATTAGGCATCCTTATGATGCCATATTTCTGCATCTGATAAAGTCTCATGAGTCCAAGCCAATTTGATGGCAAATAACTCTTTCCACATTCTCAGCTTCCCAAAACCCTATTTAGATATTAGCCATTCTTCTTTCCCTAACTGGGCCTAACTCTCTGTCTGCCTCTATCTAACTCTTTAACAGATCATCTTCTAGGTTATATTCTTTCTCCCACGGCCTCCCTCTAGCATTCCATGAGCTGTGATTGTCTGGCTCTACCTGGGGTTGCCCAGCTTCACACCATGCTACCAAAGTTTGGGAGTGACCTGGGGAAACCCATTTAAAACAAGCAGGAAATGCTTAAAACTGTCATTATGGTCTGACACCAAAATATGACAGTGATGAGGTGTGCCATGTTGACCCCTGGAGTCTGGCCACCCTGGGCTAGCTGAGCTAATTCATATAAGGCAGCTTCCCATGTTCTGGTTGTATTTGTTAAAATTAATCCACCTTTAAAAGGAAGTCTGTATGTTCTCCGTTGAAACAAAAATCCTGTTAAAAATAACTATTTGCCAAGCTTAGTCATAGAACAGCTATGTGGCAAAAGAATTTGAATTCTTCTGCACTTGAAAGCTTTATGCAAGATGACATCTTTGGATTCCTGAAACACTTCCTCAATTGAACATTCTTCTAAACTAACCTTTTAAAGATGCAATTGTAAACTTCTGGGTGGCTTGTATGCTCCAGCTGCTGATGTCCACAGCAATCAATAAATCAAAGAGAAGAGGGAAGCCCATATTTTTCTTTGTTAGATTTATGAAATATCTCACAGAGGAGTTTCTTTTTAGGCATTGTACAAATTAAAGCATGGTGAAGAATATCTGGAGGACATTCCCTTGACCCCCATCCTGCCCCAGTAAATGGCTATAGGCTTATAAATTGGATAGCGCTGCCAGATCTCAGGGCCTGGCCCTGAATCTCCAGCTTTGGTGGTTCATCTCCAGGCAGGAGACATGGGTGCAAATTCTCCAGTTTGGTGGGCTCCAGGCAAGAGTTCTGTGTGCAAATCTCCAGTTCAGCTAGCAGGGCAGTAGCTTGCTACAATGTGCAAGGCTCCATTGATTACTTGTTGCAAGTTCCAAAGATTCTTGGGAGGGGGGATCTCTTTATTTACTTAGCATCCTTCTTGCCTGCAAGTTGCTGCTGCATCAGGGTTCACTCCTCCAGTGGTGTAGCTAGAACTTTTACCACCTGCGGCAGTCCCTGAGTTTGCTGCCCCTCTCAATAGATAGCAAAAATACTACAGAAAGTCAAACAACATATAGGGAAATAAATACATAAATAAGGAATAACAGGGATAAAGAAATCCCTTTTAAAATGTTAGTTTGTGTAGTCTGCACACCTAAAAAACTGTGATACTCTAACTCACCTCAGAGAAACAAAGAAGAATGATGTAAAAAAAAAATCACAAAGATATTACACACACTTAACGAGATCAAATTATAACAATCTAAGGTTTAGGAGACTATCAGACAGGAACACAAAAAGTGTTCCTGTCCCACAGTCTCCAGTCCTGTCCCTGTCCCTCCACAATAACCCTCCCCATCACACTTACCTTCTCTCCCATTGACAGTCAGCCCAAGAATGAATGGAGCTCTAATGGAGCTTTATTCACTTCCTGGACTGAAATCCTGCCCATTCTCTTGAGAAGACATGAGCACAGGAAATTCAAAAATAAAAAGTAAAAGAACATGAAAAAAGTTACACCAAGCACAGAAACATACTTTTAAACTTACAGGTTACCCGGAGAAAGTCATAAAAAGTGCATCACTTACCTGGATGTTGCGATCTCACCCATAAGTGTTCTGGCACGACCGCCTATTGGCACTGCATTCACGTGAGTTAAATGGCCTGAGGTTTCACACGCCAGCAATGCCGGCACCAAAACGGGACAGGCAATCTATTGATGGTTCAGTCCATCAATAAAAAGAACCACTATATTGATGCCAGCAGAATGCAAAAGGATGTCATCATCTGATATTGGCGTCCCATTACATTCTGGGGCATCATTATGGCGCCACATTAGCCATGTCTGATAATCTCTTTAGTCACCATCAGTCTGGTGGGCATTTTCCCTTGCAGCTCCCTGATTGCCATAAATACCGCAAACGTGCAGCAGTGTGAAAGATTTGTTTAAATTATCGAAAAATAAATATATGTCTCACGTGGCACCCACCAAAAAGTGCAGACTGCCCCCCCCAGCTATGCTACTGCACTCTTCATACTGCTCTGCACCCATCTTCTTGTTAGAAGTAAGTAGGCTAGATAAAGGAGCTTACTGCACTTCGAATTAAAGCGGCAGTGTAGCAGGAAGGTTCCCTCTTCCATGCTGCCTTACTGCATAATGTTGTCCTTCTTTCGTCCCAGTCCTGTGGGAGACTGAGATAAAACCACATCTTTTTGCTAACCTGAAAAACCTGTTAGCAAAAAGACATGGTTTTACCTTGGTCTCCCACAGAATTGGAATGAAAGAACATCAGAAGAATGACAACATCATACAGTAAGGCCGCTTGGAAGATGGAACCTTCCTGCTGAATTGCTGCTTTTCTTTGGAATCCATCAAGCCCCTAAATGTTCCTTATCCTATCTCCCTAAGTAAGTGAAAAGAAATAATTCCCTAATTTCATCTTGATCTGGAAACATGACAACCTGTGAGTAACTGTGGTTGGAACTTAATGCATCACACTTAATGACATCACCAGGGCCATCCTTAGATCTCAGGTTTTGGCCTGGACTTGGGTTGATCCCGAACTGGCAACCTTAATATTAGAATAAATTAAGTAGAGGAGGATCTGGGGAAGATGGCATGCAATTCAGTCAACTTTAAACTCTTGAGATCTGGCGCTTCCCTTAGGAATAATGCCCTGGCCTGTGAACATACAGCAAATTCTCTTCACACATCACAGTGTACATGGAGAGAGATTTTGTTAAGAAGTCTTGTAAGTAAGACTTGGTTTTGTACAACGTGGCTCTATGTTCAACTGTTTGTAGTCAATTTCACTCAAATTTCATTCCTCTGGACAGTGTACCAGTAGCTCCTAATATGAATTTATGTTCTTGGTTCATTGATTAAGTTGTATGTGTCCATTAGTCTTCAATGGGTGGGTGTTTAAAAGCCAGGACTAGGTGTCCACTGGGACAGGCAGCTCTTACTTTATGAAAATGCCTTGATAAGAAGCCAAATGAAAACTTTAAAGAGTGTTCTCATAATCTGTTTTGCTTTGTTTTGTCTCAACAAAACTGGAATAGAGGCATGGGAAAAGGCTTAGCATTTTGGTTCCAGTATAAACGGAGCCAAAGCCGCCACCGGAGTACTTTGCCAAATGCAAATGCCATTAGTAGACCTGCGCAGAGTTCATAAATCCTATCTGACATGCAAAAATGCACATATTCTACTCTGCCTGGATTGAAAACCTGACAGAAAAAAAAAATCTTTCCCCCCTTTTGAAACATAAGTCCCAAACATGGCAACAAGCAGCCATTGAAAACAAACAAAATAGGTAGGGCATACCAATTCAGCCCACACCTTCCAGAGCAGATTCACAATATCATCTTAAGGATAATACTTAGAAGAGAAGAGAGAATTTCATAAGTAAGCCATGAGACAGACAAGAGAACTCATTTTCTTCTTGTTTATAGATATGCAGGAGACATCTGTTGTAAACTGATGATAGGGATACCTGGAGAAGGTACAAAAAAAGTAAGGAAATATATTAGAGGTTTATAAAAAAATCTGTATGATATGGAGAAAATGGATATAGAGAACATTTCCCCCTCTGTCTGTCTAATACTTACTAGAATGTGGAGTTATCCCATGAAACTGTTGGGAAGGGGAGTCAGCACAGACAAAGGAAAGTACGTAGTACCTCTTCACATAATACATAAACGATCCAGGAAACTCATTGCTAGAAGATGTGGCAAAACCACTAGCTCTTAAATTTTTTAAAAGGAGATTAGAGAATTTGATGGAGGAAGAACAGATATGACATTCAAAGTGGCTGGTTATGCAGGAGCAGACCTAGGGTGTGACTACATGGCTGGTAAAAATCCAGATGGGATTCAGACTACTTTGGCCCGGAGCTGTGGCACATGAGATTTGGACTATTCTGGCCCAGATTTCAGTGCCACATCTACCAAAGCCTGAATCTGTGTTGAGTTTTTAGTTGTTACTCACACTTGACTATGAGCTTGGAGGGGGCGATTGTAAACAAAGTGCCAGTGGTAGCTACCCAGTCTGAGTGCAGAACAGACAGTTTACCTGCGAGTAAGCTCCCTGTTCTGCCTCAGACTTCCTGGAGTTCAGAGAGGGTGATTGTAAGTAGAGTGCCAGTGGTAGCCACCCGGTCCAAGTGCAGAATGGGTGGTTTACTCATGAATAAGCAGCTTGTTCTGCCCTTACAACCACTTATTCTGAGGGTCAGAGGGAACAAATCCACCCAGTGCAGCCACTCCCTTTGACCTCAGAATGAGCACCTGTATGCCAGGAAGGCAGCCTCTCTGGCATAAGGCTACTCGAGAGTCAGAGGGAGTGACTCTACCCAGCACAGGATAATAGGCACTACCATTTCCTTGCTCCTCTAGGCTGCCACCGTTGGCTCTTCCGGTGCATAGTGAATGACTGACTGTGTGCAGGGAAGGTATAGCCAGTGGTGGTAGCGTGGAGGAGGGGAAAAGTGGCAGCACTTGTCAGGCAGTGTTTCTCTGGCTCCCCCCTCTCGCGCCGAATCCAGTGCGGATCCTTTGTCTACATTACAGTTTTCTCCAGAGTTTCCAGCAAACTCCAGAGAAAACTGCAAGTTTTCAAAATCCAGGTTTTAGGTGGTGTACCCTGAATCTGGTTCAGATAGGGCCGTAAGACATGAGGCATTATCACACCTAGATTCGGGGATAATGCCGCACATTGTGTGGCATTATTGGGCTAGATTCAAGGGAGATTTGGATTTTATTGCTTATTTAGTCAAGTCCCTATGCTCATATAATGGGTGAATGGGGAACTTCTTGTGTAACTGGGTATTAGATACCTCTTTATACAAACGTGTAAAGAGTGTAATATAACCAGGACTGATGCTGACATTCAGGAGAATATCACACTACACTGTTATAGCACTATTATTCCACTTTAATGGCTACAGCTGCCTCCTGTGAAATCCTGGGATTTGCAGTTTAGAGAGAGGCATTTAGAACTCTCATCCAGAGAGCTCTTAGGCTTCATTAAACTACAAAGCCCAGAATTCCACAGGAGGCAGCCATACGTGTTAAAGTGGAAAAATGGCACTATAACAGTATAGCATGATAAAGTCTGGAGTCATGCTGGCACAACAAATTCTGGTCATTTATCTGTAACAAAGGTTGGCAGTTTTTGAGCCTGGGGGATGCATTGACTTCCCTTGAATTAAGAGTTAAGATGTAGGTGTGGTTACCTGCTTTCCAGATGCAGTATTGTTACAGGCTGAGCACTAATTTGGGTATATATTTTGCAGAATTTAAGCTCCTGAAGCCTGAATACGTCTGTGTATTCATTCTGTGTATTCAATAATGTCTGTGTAAAATAAAAAGGAGGATGTCTGTGTGTCAGCATAATATTAAGAGCACAGCTTTACCAACTACTTCTAGCCATGAAGCATCGATCTTAAAACAAAGAGGAAACAAGGAGGAAAAAGTCTGCTAGAGGAATATTAAACAAGTGACTAGAATATAACAAAGTAACCAAAAAAGGTGTACTGTATTGGTACAACAGGGTTACTTGTTACTGACAGCTGATGCAATCACCTGCAAGCAGGCTGCAAGCAGGTATAACCTGCAAGCAGGTACAACAGGGTTACTTGTTACTGACAGCTGATGCAATCACCTGCGAGCTGCTAGGAAAGATGGATAGTGACACTGCTGGTGACTGGTCCCTCAAAGTGACCTCATATAAATCTCACTTTACATTGAAGGGGAGATAATTGTTGACATTAATAGAGAGTAGCTAGATCTGTCTCTGATTGGAAAAATGGAGGCTGAAGATAGTATAAAAACCAGCTACTGAGCCATGGAAGTCAGGCCATTACACAGCCTTCTATTTGGACATAGCCAGCTAGCTCCGACAGCTTCTACGCTGGTACTGCTGTTTCTGACTGGGAAATACCTGTAAAATGCTGGTAAAAAGGATCATTATCAATGAAATGGACAATGTAATCCTTATCTAGAACAGATAAATGCCTGCTATACATATAACAGATGCTGCAATGTACTACAATGCCTGTGTGTTTTATCCACAAATGAGATTGGTGTCTAAGTGCATCTATGAATTAAGTACAGAGATTCCTGCCAAAGATAAAGCTGGTGATATAAAGCATTCCTGATAAATGCTAGTCCATCTGGTTCATGTCATAGTGCTGTATAAGTAATTCCTCACCAATACAGGTCTCTGTGTTTCATCCACTGATGATGTAAGGTGTGCAATTCCTTACAAGTGATGTAAAGGAAATGATAAGCTATGTGTTTAGATGATGAGAAATCTATGTTTCTCCCTAAGAGAAGTGCGTATATGCATATTACTATTTTATCCAATTTAATAAAATAGCTTAAAGAGAAAGAGAGAATGTACTCATTCTCCCACATAAAAATCCTGAGATTCCAAAACTTAAGAGCACTTAAGTGGAGTGTTGATGCTAAATCTTCCTGTTTGGACTGTACTGTTAATCATGAGCTGGGAGTCCAGGTAACCAGAAGATGAGAGGGACCTCCAAACAGATACGGGTTAGCTGACAAATGGCCAAGAACCCTCAATCCCTCAGTCTAAAGAGACAGAAGAACCCCTTTTTGTTGTGTGTGCAAGTTTTGCTTTAAGATGTTGGTTATAGCTAGATTCTCCAGGTGCCCCCTTCCTTGAATAAAGCATTGTTACCTTTCTAAGAAGTGGTTCCTGTTTCCAGTGAAAGCCCAAAGATTTGTTTTATAATACCACCAAATTTCAGGAGCACAGTGGCAGGAAATGAAAAACCCAAATCACCCATGTTCCCATTTAAACCACAGTGTGCAAAATAAGGGGAATTCCAAGGCTTTGAAATCATTGGCTGGCTTAAAGTGTTTTCATGAAGGTATTTGAGGGGTAGCTAATGCCTAATTCTACCAGCTTAACAGGGGCTGAAATCAATGTTCTGCCACCGTGTGTATGTATTACAAGCAACAGTTTACTAGGAAGGACTTTTTCGAACATCAAAAAAAACAATGCAAGCAGCCTTGCTATGTTGCAAGGCTGCAGCGCTGCAGGGCGTCCCTTTTGGATGATACCCATCCCTGCCGGTACTGTTGCGGTACCGCAGGGACATTTGAGTGTAATATTTTGGTGATTTTTACTCACGATCAACTTTCGTGAGTAAAAATCGGCAAAATATTACACTCAAATGTCCCTGCGGTACCACAACAGTACCGGCAGGGACGGGCGTCATCCGAAAGGGACGCTCTGCAGCGCTGCAGCCTCGCAACATGGCGAGGCTGCTTGCATTGTTTTTTTGATGTCCGAAAAAGTCCTTAGAAGAGACCTGCTTTACCTAAAACGAGGCAAACTACAACAGGATGTGGGTACATATATTGTTTATTATTAACCCTTCCACCTTGGCCACAGACATGATCTTGCAACTGTTTTTAAAATAAGTATACACAAAATATAATAATAGATAGCCAGTGTCTTTCTAGTATGGTCCAGAGAAACTCTGAAGTACCCTTCCTTAAGCTAAGGAATTTTGAAGAGAGGCTTTAGTGTGAAAGAACTTAATTATCATGAAATTTCATTCTGCTACCTCTAACTTGCATACACATAATGGGTTTCTATTTCACTACATTTCCTTAGCAATGCTAGAATGTCCTGTTATAACTTAACTGGTGTTGCAAATTAGGCTTTTAAAAAACCAGACATTTCAATTTTATTAAAAATTGCATTTCAGTTCCATCTGATCTCCTTTTTTTATTTTACTATTGTTTTCTATAAGTACAGTAGTGTCATGTTCAATTACATCACTAAGGACTGCCCCTTGTAATTTCAGCCGTGTTCCAGTGCCCCATCACCTATGCCATCACAAGGAGTCAGTCCTAAGTCTCAGTTTTTGACCTTGAAATTGCAGTCTGGGGTAATCCTGGCCTTGCAACCCTAGCTGTGTGGAAGTGTGATGGGCTTCTTATTTGTTTGCAGGGAGGTGAGTATTTGTTTTTATATAAGGGATCATTCAAAAATTGTATTTCTGCTCACAGGGTGAAGTGTTGTAGGCAAAGTCAGACTCCAAATGTAAAGATTTTCCCCAGCAAAATTTGAGTGTTATTAGAGATTATCAGATGCAGCAGAAACCATGTCAGAAGATTACTAGGAGAACAGGGAGGGGCAACATTATCAGACGACATCCTCCAGCATTCTGGGGGTGTAGTGCGAACATGAGTAAGGCATCGCTTTTTATTGGAGCTTGTCCCTGTCAATGAAAAAGTGAAGCCTCATCCATGGCAGTGCTACACCCTGGGAACAGCTGAAGGACGTGGGCATCTGGTAACATCTCCCTTTCTGCTCTCCTAGCAATCTTCTGACATGGTTGGGAATGTAGTTTTTTTGGCACGTTCCCCCACGTCTGATAATCTCAGTTGTCCAAAAAATGAGCCACCAAGTTGTAGTGGGTTGAGTGTTGAACTACAACTCTGGAGACAGGGTTCAAATCCCTTCTCAGCCATGGAAACCCACTAGGTGTCCTTGAGCAAGTCCTACTCTCTCAGCTTCAGAGCAAGGCAAAGGCAAACCCCCTCTGAACAAATCTTGCCCCCAAACTCTCGTGATAGGTTCACCTTAGGGTTGGAAACAACTTGAAGACCCACAAGAACAAGTTTTTTCTATACTCATTTATATACATACATGCTGGAAGATAGTTGTATCTAATAAGGTTGACCCTAGTTTACAAAGCCTTATGGCACAATAAATATATAAAATCCCACACAACTCCCTTGTTGCAACAGCTCTATTGGCTGCCGGTCTGTTTCTAGGCACAATTCAGAGTGCTGGTTTTGACTTATAAAGCCCTTTACGGCTTGTGTCCAGGTTATTTGAAGGACCATATCTCCCTTTATTAGCCGATCAGAGCTCTAAGATCATCTGGAGAGGCCCTTTTCTCTGTCCCACCACCCTCTCAGGCTCATTTAGTGGGAACAAGGGAGGTGGCCTTCTCGGTGGCTGCTCCTAGACTTTGGAACTCCCTCCCTAGAGAGGCCAGGATGACACTGTATTGGCTCTCCTTTCGGCAACAAGTAAAAAAACATTCTTGTGCCATCAGGCATTTACAATCTGATGGGGGCTTGGGCTTGGACATGTCGTGCAATTTGGATCTTAAGGTGTATATACCGTAGTTTTATTGTATTTTAATATTTTAATGTTTTTAAATGTTTTTAACACTTTACATTGTTTAATTTGTTTTTTAAATTTCATATTTATATTTTTAATTTTGTGTATTGTTTTTAAACTCACTGTTAGCTGCCTTGGGAGAAAGGAGGGATGATGATGATGATACAACTTTAAGGTGCCACAACTCTTTCACCTGTTTCTCTTCAACAGGCTGACTTGACCACCCTTGATACTGTATTTTAGCATTAAATAGCAGTTAACATCTGATTGCTGCCTTTTTGAATATCCATTTGAATGGCACCAGAAGTTTGAAAGGGAATCTGAGCAGATCATTTTAAAAAATGGTTACTAAATGAAAACATTTCAAGAGAACAAGCAACATATATCCTATTACAGCCTACGTTGCTGTACAAGTGTTTTTACCATATGCACATATTACATCATGTGGCTATACAACAGGCACCACGATGCAAGCTAATGGAAATATCAGAAAGTCATTTCACATATAATACCCAGAGGCTGGGTGGTCTTTTAGAGCCTGAGAATTTGTCACTATCAAAAGTATTTGTGGGGAGCTTTACAGTTTGTAAATCTGAGCTGCTATCCTACTAATGTTTCTTAGTGTGTGTGTGAGCGTTTTTTTTCTTTCTATTGTGGGCATACAACAGGGTCATTCAGGATGCTTAAACTGAGTAGACACAGATGTCTGCACAACCATGGTATTAGCCTTGAGCTTCACAGATACTTTCCTCTAAGCCTCTGTTCAAAAATAAAAATAAACGGCTAAAAAGCACAAGCGAAGTTGGAATATCCTCCCCTCCACCTTGGTTAATTCCTGTAGCAAAAAAGATGGGCTCAGTACAGAATCTATAATACTAGAGACATGGGACATTATCACACAAGGCTGTAATCGTGCAATTACAATGAGATGATAGCATGAATGGGCTCCCATTATTGCATGACATCATTGTGGTCCCGTACTCAGTCCATGCTCCACCCATTCATCAGGCACCACTTTTAATTAATGGGCAAAGCTGTCAATAACCCTCAATATAGCTCTTTTTGCAGTATTGATCATGCGAAATCAAGTCCCGCTGTCATCATGCAATTACAGCATGAATGGGCAGTCCTCTTTTCCCTCTCCCCTTTCCCAATGAGAACACGTACTTCAACTTCCAGGGGAGAATGTGAAGAGGACCAACAGGATGCTGTTTTAACAAACTGTTGCCTTTGGTATGTTTTTAAGTTTGTTTAAGTGTTTATTTGTGAAGTTCTTTTGTTATGTATTTATTTTTGGTGTGTTTAAGCGAAGTCACGACTTCTCGTGAGAACAGCCGAAACCTTGCCCATACAAAATCCAGGAAGTAAGAGAATTTTTTTCTTAAAGGCGCATGCACTGGGGAGCAGGGAGCATTAATACTCTGTCATTAGAAGGCAATGCAAAGACAAGTGTGACTATAGTGCAAGCTGAAATCCCTTTCTTATACCGCTAGTGGTGGCCGTGTGATAATTACTGTAATAATGCCACTATGTTTCTGCTTTCTTCAATAGTGGAATTACAGTGTTTTTTTTGATGATAGTCTGATAAAGTCCATAAACACTGGAATGGAAGAGGGAAACTCCGGTCCCCTCAAGACTAGCCTGGGGGTGCTTAGCTCCTCCTGAAATGACCTGGCAAAAAGTGGGCTGCCGATATTCCTATACATAGTTGAGCTTCCTTAGGCATTATCAGTCAGAAGTGTAAAGTCTGGAAGCCATGCCCTATGAGGAGCAGCTTAGGGAGCTGGGTATGTTTAGCTTGGATAAGAGAAGGTTAAGAGGTGACATGATAGCCATGTTTAAATACTTGAAAGGATGTCATATTGAAGAAGGAGCAAGCTTGTTTTCTGCTGCTCCAGAGACAAGGACAAGGAGCAATGGATTCAAACTACAGGAAGAGAGATTCCACCTAAGCTTTAGGAAGAACATCCTGATGCCAGTGGAATACACTGCCTCGGAGTGTGGTGGAGTCTCCTTCTTTGGAGGTTTTTAAACAAGCTGGATGGCCATCTCTTGGGAGTACATTATGTATTCCTGCAAGGCAGGGGGTTGGACTGGATGGGCCCTCATGGTTTCTTCCAACTCTATGGAGATTTTCACACCGGGACCACAAATACCGTCCCCGTCTCACCATCTATTTCCTGCCCCGCTCCCGTCCCTATAACAGAATAAATGAAAACTTTCATACACCTACCTTACCGCATGATTAAAAGTTCTCCCCTCCCCTCCGGCAGCCCAGGAGTGAATGCAGCCCAGATGAAGCTGCATTCACTTCCTGGAAATGAAATCCTGGCTGTTTTTGCGAGAGAACAATCGTGCAGGAAATTTAAAAATAAAAGTCAAAATAAAAAGTTTAAAAGTACACAAAGCACAAAAACACATTTAAAAAACTCCAAGTAACCTGGGGAGGGGAAAAAAGTGTGCCACTTACCTCAATGTCCTGGTCTCGACCGGACGTTTTCGGCACTGACCTCTCAGTGACCTGTGATTGCACCAGCATAACAGGGTGCTGTTTTACAAGCCCGTGATTCCATTACAGAAACAGAATATGCGATCTATTGATGGCTTAACCTGTCAATTAAAAAATAATCCCATATGGAACGGAAGCAGCTTGGGGGCATAACGGGACAGGAACAACGTTGTTTAAAAGGGAAGCCCTTTTGTGATCCTGTGGTGTTCCTATCCTGGGGTAATTAGGTCAACTGATAATCTCCTATGATTCTATGAAATGATCAAGCACTAAGAAATATGAAGATAGCAATTGTCACCAAGCCCTACCAGGAATCAGAATGGTGGCCTGCAACCTATCCTAGGCACACTTACTTGGGAGCAAGCTACAATGAACACATGGATGGCACTTATAGATGCACAGTGTGCTTGTAAGAGTCTTCATATTTAATGATGTTTGAATGATAACCAATGGAAAAAAATAATTTGCCCTCCCCTGCAAAATAGGCAAAATTAATAGCAACCTCCCTGCCAATGTTAACCACCCCTACTTGAAAACAGTCCTGGGGTCCCTGACTAGAGACCTTTTAGATTGCCATGATTAAGGCTACTACACAGAGGACATGGATAAACAAATCAGAATGTCTTTGGGCTGGTTTGGTGCTGATAATTCTGTTATAGCTCTGGAGCCATTTCACACTACATCTTTATAACACCTGGGGGCCGGTTCTACGGCTATTTTTGTTGCGATATTTATCGCATTAGCACACTTTCGATTTATTGCCGCATAGTTCCCACGATATTATTTCAGATCCTATTTAGTTCCGCGATGTAGTTCAGATGCGGTTATAATGTGCATTTAAATAAGATGCGAAGTTCTTTAAGTTGAACAATTGTAGTTCCCATGATATCGATATTCCGCATGTTTTAATGATCTTACCTGTCAATCAACGAAGAACGTCATTCCTTTCCAACGTACTTCCTTCAGGAATTCCCACCGCTCGTTCTCCTATTGGTCACCTGTGATCCCCCTCTTTGAGTTCTCATTGGTGATAATTCGACATTGTAGCAGCCATGGAGGTGCTCGCTACCCTCAATTCCTGCTTATATTTGGCTATTAGAGTAATTTCTACAATGGTTTCATTTGCCGAGAAGTGTAGATCCTACCGAAGAAGAATGAACATTAGGAAAAATAAAAGACTCCGTCAAGAACAAAACTCCTTGACAGAGTACTTGAGTATGCGGACTGGGGCGAAAAAGAACATTATTACTGCATTTGCTGCCCTTAAGCTGCTGCCTGGTACAGAGGATGCTTCAAAGCAGATGTTTACCGGAGAGGTACGACAGATGGTTGGGTGGGTTTCTGTTGCGTCACTTTACCAAACCGCCCACTTCTGTGGATGGCTGACGTTCCGAACTTTAACGTGTCAGATAGTTCACATATGCGTTAATGCGCAAATATGCGGCACTTTTTAAAAAAAGTCGGAAAATCAGCGGTGTCCAAAAATGCACCACTTAGGGTTTTTTTTCCCCCCCTCCTTCCAAAAAGGTCACTGGAGATGCGGAACACGTAGGAACTATAAGGCTTCTTGCCGAATTCTTTGAGGATTATTTTTGCCATGTAAACGACCCCTTGGATTCCACTTTAATTGCCATGGCTGCATCCTATGGTATTAAGGTTGCCAAAGTGAAAACTTGAAATGGCTTCTGAAATTTTAATGGCTATGTAAAAGAGGGAATTTCAGTACATGTTACTTGTTATCTGGCTGCACGGCAAGCAACACCAAGCCACTGAAAAACAGAGACTGCTCCATTAATCTATATGGGATCCTATGCTTTCTAGTTTGGTGAAGTAATAGAGCGATCTGGCTTGAGCATTCTGTATATCCTGCCCTCAACTACGAATGTTGCCAGGACAGTTAAAGTGGAACACAGCACAGGAAAAGAAATGACTATTACCAGGGTCATATTCAGGCCGTGGATTAACAGGGACCTCTGAAGGACCCTTCTTTGTAAGAGAGGTCCCCTGACAGCCTTCTCTGTGATAGCAGCACTATACAGAGTGACCATTTAAATTTCCTGTAAGTGTACACGACTATCATATCACCTCTTACCCTTCTCTTCTCCAGGCTAAACATACCCAGCTCTCTAAGCCGCTCCTCATAGGGCATGGCTTCAACACCTCCCACCATCCTGGTTGTTCTCCTCTGGACACATTCCAGCTTGTCAACAACCTTCTTGAATTGTGGTGCCCAGGACTGGACACAGTATTCCAGGTGAGATCTGACCAAAGCAGAATAGAGTGGCACTATTACTTCCTTTGATCTAGACACTATCCTCCTATTGATGCAGCCTACAATCGCATTGGCTTTTTTAGCTGCCACATCACACTGCTGACTCATGTTCAGCTTGTGGTCCACTAAATGTGGCTGCTGTTTACTGAATCATGCTTAATGATATCACCAGAGGTTGTCTCTTATAACATCAATGGAGTCCACTTCCTATACATCACAAAGGGACACCCTAGACCTCAGGTGTTGGCTGTGAAATTTCAAGGCCTAGAATAATCCTGACTGGGCAACCCTAGCTGACATTTCAGTAGATGATGGGTTTCTTCTTTTACCAGGGCTGGTCATGGATGAATTCCCACATCATGAAGATGCAACAACACTTTACGCATGCAGAGTTACATCTCAGTTGCACTATACTACCTCATTGCAGAATTGCGAGGTTGCACAACTGCTGTGTATCATGTAATGAGGTGCAATCACATAATTAATGCAGAGCAACATGCAATGCACAAGTGCAATGCTCAGTGCACAACCATGAGCAATGTCACCACATGTGTAAATTCTACTTTTGGCTGAATTCAACCATTGGTCAGAACAGTCTACTGCTTGCATAAAGAAGCTTACACAACAGGCTATCCATATCCGCTAGCAGACTTGCCTATTAGAATTGTTTCTCCTGGTCTACCTAGTGCCAGGGAGATCCCTGGCATGTTTTCCAGCCACATTGTCTAGACTGTGCCCCAAATCAAGTTCCTTTTATAGTATCTAGCAGTTCTAATCCAAGTTAGGTAAAAGTATTAGCAGCAACCCTTTGGCACTATGTGGCTGTGAACTAGGTTTGGCATCTGAAGCTGGCTGCATTGGGTTTGTTGAGGTTATTCTGTTTGTAATGTGATAAGACAACAATGTGGGGAAGTTTCTTAAGAAGAAAAGTATGGAAATGTTGATTGAGCAGCTGTAGTTTTTGTTTTATTTTGTTTCTGAGCTATCATGTCTGTTTGCAATGTCACAGGAAATCTTACTGTGAGAGGTGCATATAACTTATATCTGGGGGAGTTGTTCTTGATGTCCCTGTGGGATGCCTTCCACTCACGGGATCTGACATGCTAAGGATTCTCATGAATGGGTTTTCTGCCAGTGTGAGGTTTGCCAGAGGCATGCCCAGTCATAGCCTTGGACTTGCTAACAGTTCTGGCAAGCAGCCCAGTACATTCTTTTGGTTCTGGAGATTAGTGTGATGGCCCTCCAGCCTTCTCCTTTGGAATGTCAAAGAGACAGAGTCATAGAACTGTGGCGTTGGAAGCAGCCCCCAAAGGTCATGTAGTCTAACCCATGTCAGTGCAGGAAAATTGCAGCTAATGCTTCTGTGACCAATGACCATCCAATTTCTGCTTAAGAACTTTGTAAAGTCCAATACGTTCAAGGCTAGTCCATTATATGCCCTCCAGCTGTCATAATTTGGCTGGGAAAATCCCTATTAATCCTCTGTCATCCCAGTTTTTCAGTTGCTTTTAAAATATCCCAGTTTCTCTCTCTTCACTTACTTTCCCCTCTTGTCTTCAGCTTACTTCAATTGCTGCAAACTGAATTCCAAGTGCAAAAATAGTTCATACTTAATGAACTCAGTGAGAGAAGATGAGGGGGCATAATCTTTTCTTTCCCAGCAGGCTCAGGAAAAAGCAAATACTGCTCCTAGTTTGTGTGTTCTGCCTCTTTAATAACTTTTTGCCATCTTAACCACACTCTGATGCTTTTTGGCCATGTGTGTCCTGATTTTCATTTGTGAAATGTTGGAGGGTATGGTATATGCATAGGCTTTTTGAATTATTGGATTGCTGGAATGACATTATTAAGAACTTCTTGCTAAATGTTATGTCACAATCTTCTTTGACTAACGTTTAATCAAAATCTTTTACTTTGAATCCATTGGTTTGGAACTTACCCTCTGGGGCAGCAAAGGACAAGCTTGTGGCATCTACTATAGGACAGTCCTCTTTTGTCCACATACTCTTCTGGGTCCCTTTTATAGAGCAATAGCAATAGCAATAGCATTTACATTGCTATACTGCTTATCAGTGCAAAGCACTCTAAGTGGTTTACAATGTGAAGGCTGAGTAAATCTTGGCGCCCTCTGGGATTGAACTCACAACATTGTGGATGCAGTACCAGGATTTAAACACTGCGCCACCAGGGCTCCTAGATAGTGCTATGATTCTACTTTAACTGTGACAGCAACATCCTCTGGAATCCTGGAGCTCAGTTACACAGCATTTTTTATTCTGGGAAGAAGCGAGAAATTGAGAACTTGAATCTGTCACCCACTGTTCCCATGATTTGTTGCGGGTAGCAAAAGTCTCATTTTTTTGGATTTGCTGTTTACATGTGCCTCCATCCCAGGAAAGGGGCACACAGCAGAGCTGAATTTTGATTGGTTGGACTTTGGAGGGGGTGGGCTTGCAAGGGAAGTCTTGAAATTCTGGATCTACCATTTTTGTATGGCTCTGTGCAGGGTCCTCCACAGCCCCCAAAACCCGGCTGGCAGAAGCTGCAGCCAGCTGAGAGCCAGGTGAGGGCCGAGCGGCTCAGACCTCTCTCCTCCCCCCTAGCCAGCCCTTTTCCCCAGCTCACCACCAGCTGTGGAGGCTTCTTCCACCAAGGGACCGTTCCCTCAGTGACAGAACCCATCATAGTCAGCGGTGAGGGAGGCGAGAGCTGAGAGGGCCAGACGTCCTCCCTCCCCTAGCCCACCCTTTCTCCCGTCTCCCCACCGGCTGCGGAGGCTTCTTCAACCAAGGGACTGTTTCCTCGGTGACAGAAGCTGTCATAGTGGTGAGGCAGGTGAGACCCTAGTGGGTCAGACTTCCCCCCTCACCTAGCCAATTTTGCCTGGCACCCCTGCTGCCGAGGATGATTCCTCCATGACTGGCAGTCACAGAGGAAGCCCACAAGGCCTCAGGAGCTCTCCTCAGCAGCAGGAGCAGTGGGGACACTGGGCAGAATGAGCTCCCAAGTCCTAGGGTGCTTCCGAGTGTCAGTGGGGGTGCCGGGCAAAACGGGCTGGGCGAGGGGGGACATCTGGCCTGCTCAGCCCTTGCCTGCCTCACTGCTGACTATGATGGGTTCTGTCACTGAGGGAACAGTCCCTTTAGTGGAAGAAGCCTCCGCAGCTGGCGGTGAGTCAGGAGAAAGGGCCGGCTAGGGGAGGGAAGAGAAGCTCGGCCCTCACCTGGCTCTCAGCTGGCCGTAGCTTCTGCCAGCCAGGCTTTGAAGGCAGCGTAGGACCCTGAGCAGGGCCATTAAAAATGGTGGATCCAGAATTGCAAGGCTTCACTTGCAAGCCCGCCCCCTCCAAAGTCCGACTAATCAAAACTCTGCCCCTTCCTTGGGATGGTTGCTGATTGCTCAGACAACCAATAGTGTGGGATTTCCTGGACTTTCCAAAAAAGTCCCTAGAAAATAGAGGGATGGAAAGTCATGAGTTTACTGGGTTTTTTGCTACTCCTCCTTCCAAATAGCATGTGTCTTCACCGATGAGTGTGTGAACAACAAATAGGGTTAGACCTGGGTTCTTCCCAGTTATTTTTTGCTGTGTTGCTGTCCTTGAGCAAGCAGGGATCACCAGCACTGAGGCCATGATATTGAGAACACAGCTGTGCTGGGCAGGGCACGTTTCTAGGATGGAGGACCATCACCTCCCAAAAATAGTACTCTACGGTGAACTCGCCACGGGTCAGCGTAAGAGGGGCGCTCCAAAAAAGTGATACAAGGACTCTCTGAAACAACATCTCAGGCTTAGCCAAATTGATCACCAACAATGGTCCGCCCTGGCCTCAGATCGGGAGGCATGGAGACGCACTATCCACAATGCTGCAGCCTTATTTGAGAACTCACGCCGAACAAGTCTTGAAGAGAAACGACAATGCAGAAAGAATCACAACCCGGAAACATCACCCAAGGAGACCTTCTGCTGTGCTTTCTGCAACCGGACTTGTTTATCTCGGATTGGCCTTTTTAGTCATCAGCGCGCTTGCAGAAAGCGCAGGATGAGTCCTTCCAGAATCTTCATTTGCGAAGAAAAGCCAGAGAGAGAGAAACGCCCCCCTGGAATGTGCAGTGTGGAGAGGGACATTTAGAATTCTCAGCCAGAGAGCTCTTAGTGCTTCACCAAACTACAAACTCCAGGATTTCATAGAATGCAAGCATTGCAATTAAAGTGGAATGGAAGTGACATAATTTAATAGGGGGAAAAGGCCTCTGGTCTTTACAACTGAGGAATGTGCCAGTACAGAAGAACTGAAATGCTGAAATGAAGGTAGGTGCCGCTGGAGACAGAGACCAAATGGAGAATGGAGCTTTGGAGTTATCTTTAGAAATCAGTCCACCCTGCCCTCCAAAAATTTAATGGGATTGGAGAAGTCGATTGGAGTATTAATATTGTGAACCCCATCTATGCTTCTCATAAACCATAGATGATCAAAATGCTATGCACATTTGGTGCCTCAGTTCAGGGAAGTGGAAACCCGTAATAAACACTTTTACCCATGGTGTTCTCACCATGCAGATGAGTGGGAGGCATATAGCATTATTTATTTATCATGGAGAGTCAGGGTTTTTTTTGGTACATTTCTTCTAAGTTGCTGTTATTATTTTGCATTCCTGAAATGCCAATCCACCTCCTCCTTACCCCACAAAACCCCACCTTTCATGTGAGTTGCTTAACCTGTCATTCTTCACTGTTTTTCTCCATAAGGCATCTTAATTTTAATTGCTACACATGTCTAGAGAGCCAGCATGGTGCAGTGGATTGAGTGTTGGACTATCACTTGGGGAGTCCTGAGTTCAAATTCTTCATTAGCCATGGAAAGCTACTTGGTGACTCTGGGCAAGTCAAACTCTCTCAGTCTCAGAGGAAGGCCATGGCAAACCTCCATAGCAACTGACTGGCTGTTGAAGAAGGGACTTTTAAGTGGCAGCATGGGGGAAGGGTAGAATTTACTTTTTTTTAAGTTGTCCTGATGAGCTTTGAAATTGTTCTTAATCTGATTAGATTAGAAAGCTGGGCCAAAACTGACAAAATAAATTTCAACAGGGAGAAATGTAGAGTACTACACTTAGGCAGAAAAAATGAAATGCACAGATGTAGGATGGGGGACACCTGGCTTGTTAGCAGTGCATGAAAAAGGGATCGAGGAATCTTAGCGGACCACAAGCTGAACATGAGTCAGCAGTGTGATTCGGCAGCTAAAAAAGCAAATGTGATTCTAGGATGCATCAATAGGAGTATAGTGTCTAGATCAAAGGAAGTAATAGTGCCACTCTATTCTGCTTTGGTCAGACCTCACCTGGAATACTGTGTCCAGTTCTGGGCACCACAATTCAAGAAGGATGTTCACAAGCTGGAGTGTGTCCAGAGGAGGGCAACCAAAATGGTAAACAGTCTGGAAGCCACATCCTATGAGGAGAGGCTTAGGGAGCTGGGTATGTTTAGCCTGGAGAAGAGAAGGTTAAGAGGGGACATGATAGCCATGTTTAAATATTTGAAGGGATGTCATATTGAGGACGGAGCAAGCTTGTTTTCTGCTGCTCCAGAGACTAGGACGTGGAGCAAAGAGTTCAAATTACAGGAAAAGAGATTCCATAACATTAGGAAAAATGTCGTGTGGCATGTGGAACATGCTGCCTTGGAGCATGGTGGAGTCTCCTTCTTTGGAGGTTTTTAAACAGAGGTTGGATGGCCATCTGTTGGAAATGCTTTGATTATGTATTCCTGCATGGCAGGGGGTTGGACTAGATGGCCTTGTGGATATATTCAAACTCTAAGAATCTATGATCCTCTGAACTAATGTTGCCGAGAAACCCCTGTGATAGTTATGCTTTAACAACACGTGTCTACTCAAAAGTCCAACTAAGGTCAATGAGACTTACTCCCAGGTAAATATGCATAGAATTGCAGCTTGAAAGGAGATGGGCAAGGTCTCTTGTTTGTGTAACCTAGGTGTATAAATGGGCTCAAAGCGAAGCTAAAGATGTAAATAGCAGGATGATGAGCCAATGTGGGTGATGTCAAATCTCTGCAAAGGTGTGGGGGGTTATATGGGAGCTGTAGGGGTTAGATGTTATATACATCTAAAGTGTGTGTGGGGGGGTTATATGGCAGCTGTAGTCCAAAAGTAACTTCTCCAAGTTTTCAACCTGGTATATAACATTTTTTAAAAAAATAAGCAATACAAATTTTTAGCATAGATATATTCTCAAAGATACAGTATGAACGTTCAACTAACTTTCTTTCTTTCTTTCTTTCTTTCTTTCTTTCTTTCTTTCTTTCTTTCTTTCTTTCTTTCTTTCTTTCTTTCTTTCTCTTCCCAGCAGTTTACCTGAGAAAACCCTACTCATGAATTCCAACCGCACATGACTGCCAGAGGTGGGCCTTTTTCTCTTCACAGCTGACAGCTCTTTAAAAATGTTTCTGTGGCAGTGGCCCAAGGAGAACATACTGGCTTTCTTTAGTTCCTTAAGACACATTCTTTTAGCTATGTCCAATTTATATAACATCAAAACAAATCCGTATATCAGTGGAATGTAACACTAGTATGTGCTAAACCCATACTTCTTCTGAGCCGTTTCCAAGAGGCTTGCTGCACCTGTGAAGACAAATTTCATAAAATTGTACTGACACACCCAAATATTACTGCAGGTATAAGCAGGAGAAGTGGGGAAGCAAGTGACATGGTACAGTAGTTTTAGAGTTGGAAAAACTCTTGGAGACCAGGGTTCTGATGTTTGTTCAGCCATGGAAACCCACTGTGTGATCTTGGATGTCACACTCTCTCAGCCTTGGAAGAAGGTAATGGCAAACATCCTCTAAATAAGCCTTCCAGAGAAAATCCTGTGCTAGGGTTGTCATATGTTGGAGCTGACTTGAAAGCATGTAACAACAACATGAAAGTATGTTACAACAACAACAGAGACCCAGTGTGGTGTAGTGGTTTGAGAGCTGGACTAGGACTCAGGGAGACCAGAGTTCGAATTCCTGCTCAGCCATGGAAACCCACTGGGTGATCTTCGGCACATCACATTCTCTCAGCCTCAAGAGGGAGGCAAGGGCAAACCCCTCTGAACAAATTCTGCCAAGAATACCCTGTGATAGATTTGCTTTATGGTCACCATAGGTCAGAAATTACTTGAAGGCACACAACAGAAGGCACACAACAACAACAACAAAAAAGCAGAACACACACACACACACACACACACACTTTCTTCCAAGACTCCCCAACCAGTAGCTATGGGAGATTCCAGGAAATGTTATCCAAAAAGTAACCTTTTCAAGCTTTAGTCTATTGACCATATATTTTCAACCTCCCTCCTTTAATGGTGCCTTCTTGTGGTCACCCATCCCTGGACATGTCTCTACCTTAACAAAACAGACAGTATCATGTAAGATTTTCCATTTCTATGGGTGTGCTGATACAGAGCATTTCAGTCTAGTTAATTCTTTTAAAGCCAGATATTAAGCTCCAATAATGTGATAATAAACTGTAAATCAGGAAGTGCAGTTTCATGATCTGTAAGATATAAATTGCTATGTTATCAGCATATAATCGCGCTGTGCTGACATTGATAAGAGGGCCTTTGATGTGTGAGTTAAATCCAATTAGTTGTGCCAGTGGCTGTATGGCTAGAGTGCTGTAAATAAAGCTGTGGAAATTAGACACCCCTGTTTAGTCCCTCTCATCTTTGGCAATAGGACAGAGTCAAAACCATTTGCCTTAATTAATATGCATATGAGCTTTTTGGTGCAGTGGTTTGAGCATTGGACTATGAATCTGGAGACCAGTGTTTGAATTCCTACTTGGCCATGGAAACCCACTGTGTGACATTGGGCAAGTCACACTCTCTCAGCCTCAGAGGAAGGCCACGGCAAACCCCCTCTGAAGACATCTTGCCAAGAAAATGCCTTGAAAGGGTCGCCATAAGTCAGAAATGACTTGAAGGCACACCACCCCACCGCAAGAACATAGAAACAAACTGATCCCCCAAAATCCACAATATTCCAATAAAAAAGATGATCCCAATTCACCTGATCAAATGCCTTTAAGTCACCTGGATAACAAGTTTAATGGCATGTTGGAGTTAGTACTGTTGTTGTTGTTGTGGTTGTGTGCCTTCAAGTAGTTTTTGAGCCATGGTGACCCTAAGGCGACCCTATCATGGGGTTTTCTTGACAGATTTGTTCAGAAGAGGGCTGACTTTGCCTTCCTGTGAGACTGAGAGAGTGTGACTTGCCCAAAATCACCCAGTGGGTTTCCATGACCAAGCAGGGATTTGAACCCTGGTCTCCAGAATCATAGTCCAATGCTCAAACCACTACCCCATACTGGCTCTCAGTACTATAGTGCATAATCTTTAAGGTTTACCAGAGAAAATTTGGGAGTCATCTGTCTGTAATAAACCCTATTTTCTCTTTATTTATGTAATGGGTGATGAATTTATTTATACAATTGGCTCTAACTGAAGAGAAAGACCAGGTTCATGCACCGGGGTTAGATAGCATAATTTTACAAGGATGGAGCTATGTCCCAGTTGTGCCAGGAAATTGTAATAGGGAATTGCAACAATGCACAATGGGGCACTGCATAAGGTACTCTGTTGTGCTACAGGAGCTCTCATTGCACATCCATCCTCTATGCACCTCTTCCAAAAGTGGGGTTGCCAGTTCAGGATCATCCCAGGCCCTGGGCCAAAACCTGAGACCTCGAGATAGCCCACTGGTGATATCATTAAGTGCTCACAATGCATCTTTTAAGCCCACACAGAGAGAACCTATTTTCTGTTTGGAAACAAAGACTGAAATCTCAGCTGAAGGTGTTGTTCCCAGAGCAAGGTGAAATGAATGGGTTATTCTTTCTCACTCACTTAGAGAGACAAGTTAAGGAATACTTAAATGTAGCCTACTTGCTTCTAGGCAGAAGGTGGATGCAGAGCAGAGGGTGAGCCCTGACACTCCAACAATTAGGAGGGAAGAAGGAAGCTAAGTAGAGAGAACCTCGGAAGTGTCCTTGGAAGTTGCAGCAAGAAATCAATAAAGTCTTGTAAATTGTAGCAAGATTTAATCACAGCTTTAATCGCTGAGCTGGAGATTTGCACACAGTCCTTTCTGCTTTCCTCCCACTAAAATTGAAGAATTTTCACCCTCATCTCCCACCTGGAGATGACCCTTGAACACTGGAGACTCAAGGCCTCAACCTGAGATCTGGTGACCCTATCCAAAAAGTGTAGTAGCACCCCTCTCTACTTCCCACCCCCAAGGTTTATACAGTTTAAGTGGACTCTTCTGGAATGTTGGCATTGCAAGCAATTGCTCTAGTTAGTTGGTCCTGCTGGCAGAGATATTCGAACATTGCTGCACTGCAGTTAAAAAGGAAACTTTGTGGGTGGCGTTATAAAATATCCTTTGGAGGAGGATTAAAACAAAAACAAAAACTGGTCTTCTAGCTCCATAACAGACTTCCCTGAATTCCATGACATTTTAGTACTTTGATTAAAGATTTGCACGGGATAATTTAGGGCTTTTCCCCTCTTAAGCATTCCAGAGCAAAGACAGAACTCTTCCTTTCCCATTAAGGTTTCATGTTACTATTTTGGATCCTCATGACTTGGTTAAGCATAAAACAGCTAGTGCCTCCCAATAAAGCCTTCAGCATGTTGCTTCATGTTTACCCACCTCATCCCTTTGCCAAATCTTTACATTATTTTTGTTTTTCTGAAAGATCTCATGAGAGAAAATAGCCTCATGAGATGTTGGGATTAAAAGATAAATGTGCTGAGAGGCAAAACTCAGCCCTGGGTTTGAAAGGAGGGAAAGGCTTGCTTCCAGTCATTTATAGAAATTGTTCAGAGGTAATCTTTTACCAAATTCCTACATGGGAGAGTTGCAATTATTTTGGCCCAGGAAGTCATGCCCAGATGTTCAGCTTGCTGGCAAGCCCGAACTATGTACCATTGATCAAGTTTGCTTCTGATTTTGCAACAAATTCAAAGATTCAAGGGTTGCTGGCTAGATGCAGTTAGAACATGTAAGAATTTGCCTCAGCTGTTTTGAGTTTCCCAAAAGGATTTCCAAGATAGTTAACAGCAGGCAAGCAATGTATTTTTCCTGTTGTCTAGTACGGACCACCAAGTAACAATGATGTGCCCAAAATAGAATAAAACACTCTGTTCACAGATAACAGCAAACACCTCTATTCAGAGAGGAGTTAGCATTCAACTATTCTGCATACAGAGAAATACAGGCATTACTATCTGATATCCCTGCTTTGCAAATTTATTTCCTGAGGTTGCTTTGTTAGCATGCCCTACCACCCCCTCCCTATAATATCTCAAAATTGGAAATATTGAACACTTTGAAGGGGTCAAGTAGACAGGGGTGATCCAAAAAGAGGTCATGTGGAGGTCACAAGTACCTGGGAAGGTGTCTTAGAAATATTTTTAGCATGCAAACCCAAACTAGGATTGAGAGGAAGCCCCCAGTAAAGAAACTCTTTAAGGAGGTATATGCTAATCCCTTCTTGGGCACCTCAGCATTAAGTCATCCAATTAAATAATCAAGTGACCTTTCCAACCCCAATCCCAAGGAAGCATCCCTTGGCACACCCTCCTGTCCTGCAATGCCAGGTTATTGTAAACCCATCAATTCCTGTCTCCCAGCCATTAAAAGCAATCAGCTAAGTTTCGGTTTCCTTTGTTTACCTGGTGGGAAACTCATCCAGGCTTTGTCCTAGTCAAAGTACCCCCTTCAGGATGTGAAGCATGGTATAAATACAGTATTAGTCCCTCAACAATAGAAAGGTGTGTCACTGTGGATGAGACTGGCTACTCTCTTTCTCGGTGTACTCCTGGATCAGAGCTCCCAGTGCCACTCTCAGACTTCTGTCTGAGTATTTCAAAACTCTGCTCTTCGAGACTGGTAACTATCTCCCTATTTCCTGAATATATTCCCTCTATCCAACCTTTCTATGTTACTCTTTGATAGACTTGCTTGGTTCTTACGAATGTGTGTGCATGTGGGAATGCCAATCTGAGTACCATCACTGCACAAAACTGCTCTTCAAGACTGGTAACTATCACCCATTTCCCTGAACTTCTCTCTATCCAACCCTCCCGCCTTTCTTTCCTATAGCCTTGTATAGTTCTTAAGAGAGTGTGTTGTGTGTGTGAGTTTACTTTCTGTGTTATTTCCAATAAAAATACTTTTGTTTATACTTTAAGCTGGAGTGTCCTCTGCAGTTAGCATTGGTATACGTAGGTGAAAAGATCCCTGAAGTTACTCTCCTCTTGCAGGCATCCGTTTGAGCTAATAATTCCCCCCAGATAGCAGTAGAGTTTTGGCATCACAGATGGGGCTCTAAAGCACCCCCCACCTCTTAGGGTAACAGATCCTAAAGAGAGGTGTGACAAGGGGCTCTCCCCACTATCTGGGCAACACAGCTTAGGAGCACAGCCCCCCTCCAAGTAAATAAAAGGGTTAATGAGGTTTTGGGTTTAAAATTGTATCTAGTGGGGTCAATATCACAGAAAAGCATCAGAGATCCTGGGAGACACAGACCCAATGAGAGTGACCAGTAGCCAAAGGTTTGAGATGCTTCTAAGGAAAAGTTATAAAAAGCCTCAGGGGAACCACACAGAGAAAGGGAGAAGAAAGAGAGGCCAAGGGTGCCTGCCACACCCATGGGAGCTTGTAAGAGGCTGGACAGAGGGTCCAGACTCCCAGCTTGCCTCATGGACATCAACAATCCATAACACCAGTATTCATGAATAGAACAGGAAGTGTGTTTAGATCAGTGGTTCTTAACCTGGGGTCTGGGGAGCCCTAGGGGTCCACAATATCCTCACAGGGTGTCCACAAAGGTTTGAAAGTTGCTTGGCCCACCTCCTCCCTGCAGTGGAGTGACCATATGACAGGAGCCAAGGCAAAGGCTGGCTGGCTTGACCTGTGCATTGTCAGTTAACCTGCTCCAGCCACAAACTTGCAGGAAGAAGTAGGAGAAAAGTCTTTCCTCCCCCTCCAGTTCCCCTGAGGGAAGGTTTCATGGCCCTTGTGGTCTCTTCCAACTCTCTCTCTCTCTCTGGCTTTTCTTCGCAAATGAAGATTCAGGAAGGACACATCCCGCGCTTTCTGCAAGCACGCTGATGACTAAAAAGGCCAATCTGAGATAAACAGGTCCGGTTGCAAAAAGCACAGCAGAAGGTCTCCTTGGGTGATGTTTTTGGGTTGTGATTCTTTCTGCGTTGTCGTTTCTCTTCAAGACTTGTTCGGCGTGAGTTCTCAAATAAGACTGCAGCATTGTGGATAGTGCATCTCCATGCCTCCTGATGTGAGGCCAGGGCGGACCACTGCTGGTGATCAATTTGGCTAAGCCTGAGATGGTGTTTCAGGGAGTCTTTGTATCACTTTTTTGGAGCGCCTCTCTTACGCTGACCTGTGGCGAGTTCACCGTAGAGTAGTATTTTTGGGAGGCGATGGTCCTCCATCCTAGAAATGTGCCCTGCCCAGCGCAGCTGCATTCTCAATATCATGGCCTCATTACTGGTGATCCCTGCTTGCTCAAGGACAGCAACATTCGTCACATAGTCAGTCCAGTGTATATTTAGGATTGTGCGTAGACAGTGCTGATGAAAGCGTTCGAGGAGTTGTAGGTGGTGGCGATAGATGACCCATGTTTCAGATCCATAAAGGAGGATAGACAGTACAACGGCTCTATACACACTGAATTTTATGCTTTGCTTCACGTGTTTATTGCTCCAGAGTCTTTTGTGAAGTCTTCCAAATGCACTATATGCCTTTGCTAATCTGTGATCGATCTCTTTGTCAATCTTGGCATCTGAGGAGATGATGCTTCCCAGGTAGGTGAACTGCTGAACGGATTTGAGCACAGATTTGCCGACGGCAATGTGGGGATGGTGGTGTTTGTATTATAATTATTATAATTATTATTAGGTATTGTTGTTGTTGTTGTTGTTTTAAATCTTAAATTAAATCTTGTGGGACCATAGTAACAAAAGATATTTAAGGGGGGTCCCTGGTAAAAAAAGGTTAAGAACCAGTGCTTTAGATAGTCTCATCAGGGGAACTATGTTTCTTTTTAAACCTTGGCAGAATACAACCTAGGTCCTTGTTTGTAACTTATAACTAATTCTAAGAATGCCTGGAGGAAGGTCCCTTCATGTGAGAGAGACCTTGTTGCTAGTATAGATTGCTTGCTTAGAATAAAATGTCTTTAAAGGCTCTCTTTCTTCCCATACTCTTTCATGTGCCTTTTGCTTGGTATGTGTGTATCTGCAGAGTCAGGGGCGGAAAAGTGCAAGTTAAGTTTCCCCAGTAACTTCCCACTGAGTTACTGGTCATAGGAATTTATAGATGATCTCAAGGGCACCCATCTTCAACTCCAGAGCAGGAGGGGATCCATTACAAGAGGTCATCCATCTTTTCCAGGCTGGAACCTGTTGGTGTCTGATGTATGTGTACATTCCCCTATGGAAGTGGTTGAACATTTTTATCCAGTGAGGAAAACCCACATGGAGTTCAATGTTGCAGAAGTAAAACTGAGCACATGGTGCCATTGCACATACAGATGCCCACTGCACATGGATGTGTATTGCACATTGATGCACATTGAGTGGCTTGTTTCAGCTGAGCAATGTTGACATTCAGCACAAAGGTTGCATTGTATAATTAATACATAACTCTGTATGCAGAGATTTATGCTATGGGACCCTGATGTAGGATCTTGGCTTCACTCTTCTTCCGCAAGGAACATTTATGAGAGAGTCCTGGGGGCATACTTTCAATCCAGAGAGTGTATTTTAGCTCAGTTTAGTTTAGTTTGTTTACCCTACAGGCAAAAGCAACATACAGGATAGAGAGAGAGTGTGTGAGTGTGTAGCCCTTTCTAATGAAGCCTGTAATTCTCTGTCATGAGCAGGAGCACTGGGTTAAAAGTGCAGGAATTCTTCAGCAGGCAAAATTATGGCAGCAATCCTATTGTTACTCCCAACTAGAGTGACTCAGTATGGGATCTGCATATGTGTTCACTCACCATTCAAGAATTGATTCTAGTTGAACTAATCAACAGGGTTTTCTTCCCTGAGAATAGAAAATTTGAAAAACCACTCACAGATACAGAAGACTCCCAAAGGATTAAAAAAAAAAAAAAAAAGAGAGAGAGAGAGAGAGAGAGAATTATATATGTAGACTTGAGCCTGGTCTAGAAATTTCCTGCAAGTCCACTATAAGACTCAGGCAGTAGAGTTAACCTTCCCTATTCCACAAGCACAGTAATTAGTATTCACAAGCAGAAGGGGGGCAACAACCAGTCCCACTCCATCTTCACCTCATCCCCAGAGGATCTAGCAAAGGAATAAAGCAGGTTCAGTCTCTCCCCCTCTGTAAAAACATACAAATACTAAAGGTTTCATAACATCTCATGGTAAGAGGTTTTGTCACATGTACTCTTCAAACATGGATATTTCTGTATCATTTGTTCTCCTGCTGATTAGTTTTGACTATAAGCAGCAGAGTCCTGTGCTGCTATATAGCATCTATAGACATCTTGTATAGTTTAATTATTTATACAGTATTATGAATGTTAGAGACAGAACTGCTCCTAGCCAAATAATGGCTAATGCAACACATTACTATTAACTAACCATGCAATGTATTACATTCTCCTCCATCCCAATGAGTAATGCTCCCAAAGAGGAGATGGAAGAGCCACAAATAATGGAATGGATCACATTTTCAGAAAAAACATTCTGGCTCATCTATTATGCCACATAAGGAATAATTTAGGAATAACCTGAGTAAGCTTGGGCGCTAGTCTATGACCCATTGTACTGATTTGGCAGGGACATTCCCAATTAATCCTCTGTTGGCCACTTTTCAGCTGCTTTTAAAATGTTCCAGTTTCTCTCCTCTTCCACTTTCCCCATTTGTTCTAAGCTTGCTTCAATTTGAAGTCGAAGGCTTTCATGGCCGGCATCCATAGATTTTCCTTGGGGTTTTTTTCGGGCTGTGAGGCCATGTTCTGGAATAGTTTCTTTCTGATGTTTCGCCTGCATCTGTGGCTGGCATCTTCAGAGAAATGATCTCAAGGGCACCCATGGGTTCTCTGAAAATGCTAGCCACAGATGCAGGCAAAACATCAGAAAGAAACTATCCCAGAACACGGCCTCACAGCCTGAAAAAAACCAAAAGAAAATCTTACTTCAATTGCTGCTTAGTTCAAAGTGCAAAACTCAGCAGGAGGGGAGAGGAGAAGAGGGGACTGAATCTTGACCTTCCCAGGAGTCTCAGGCAAAAGCAAACTGCTGTATCCTCTCCTAGCTTGTCTATTCTTCCTCATGAATAGCTGTTGCCATTTTGACAACACCCTGATAGTGTCTAGACTGAGGGAATAATAGTGCCACTCAATTCTGCTTTGGTCAGACCTTACCTGGAATACTGTGTTTAGTTCTTGACACTGCAATTCAAGAAGGATATTGACAAGCTGGAATGTGTCCAGAGGAGGGTGACCAAAATGGTGGGAGGCCTGGAAGCCATGCTCTATGAGGAGTGGCTTAGGGAGCTGGGTATGTTTAGCCTGGAGAAGAGAAGGTTAAGAGGGGACATGGTAGCCATGTTTAAATATTTGAAGAGATGTCATATTGAGAATGGAGTAAGCTTGTTTTCTGCTGCTCCTGAGACTAGGGCATGGAGCAATGGGTTCAAACTACAGGAAAAGAGATTCCACCTAAACATTAGGTAGAACTTCCTGATGGTAAGAGCTGTTTGGCAGTGGAATGCGCTGCCTCAGAGTATGGTGGAGTCTCCTTCTTTGGAGGTTTTAAAATAGAGGCTGGATGGCCATCTGTCGGACATGCTTTGATTATGCGTTCCTGCAGGGCAGGAGGTTGGACTAGATGGCTCTTGGGTCTCTTCCAACTCTGTGATTCTGTGATGTTGCTTGGCCACCCATGTACCTGTTTTCATCGCTGAAATGTTGGAGCATATACCATTGAGTGAAGCCCTTTTATGATTGTTACAAAGGAAACAAAGCAAAATTTAAAATGTACAGTTTCACACCCATCCTTCCTGCACAACCCAGGATGAGGGCCTCATAGCCAAACCCATCCATACAACAAAAGTTTGCGCCATGTGGTAGTCTCTCTCTCTCTCTGGCTTTTCTTAGCAAACAAAGATTCGGGAAGGACTCATCCCACGCTTTCTGCAAGTGCGCTGATGACTAAAAAGGCCAATCCGAGATAAACAAGTCCGGTTGCAAAAAGCACAGCAGAAGGTCTCCTTGGGTGATGTTTCTGGGTTGTGATTCTTTCTGCGTTGTCGTTTCTCTTCAAGACTTGTTCGGCGTGAGTTCTCAAATAAGGCTGCAGCATTGTGGATAGTGCGTCTCCATGCCTCCCAATGTGAGGCCAGGGCAGACCATTGTTGGTGATCAATTTGATCGATCACAGATTAGCAAAGGCATATAGTGCATTTGGAAGACTTTACAAAAGAGCCTGTGGTAGTACTGCCATAAGTAGTAAACAAAATCTTAGATAACTGCCAATTTTCCAAACACAAAGGTAGTAAGGAGTATAGACAAGGTGGCTGGCAGCTTCTATGTCAGTGGTGAATGAGTCCCAGGCTTTAGTCCAAAGTATAAAGGAACTATGAAGAATGTTTAGCCTACTTAGGGGATAGGTTTCAGCACTTTGGATAGCCCATTTAAAGTTTAGACTAAAATTCTGAGTGGATCTACCACCCTACTGACCTGGAAGCCATCAGCAGCTGTGAGTTATAAATCAAAGGTGAAGAAGGAGGTGTCAATTATTTGCATAATTATCATACAAGTAGATAATTTAAAAGCTGTTTCTAAAGTGTTAAGAAGATAGTAGTATTCTAACCTTCTTTGTTTATGTCCTCTTCCTGGCTCAGTTCCCGAAACAAGAGAGGCAGCCCTCAACTACTTCGCTTTAGTAGCTTGTAAAATAGGGCCTTCTGGGTGGCTATTCCCAGGCTGCGGAACTGCATGCCAAGGTGGGTTAGGCTGGCTCTCTTCCTTTTGTCCTTCTGCCAGCAGGCAAAGATTCTTTAATCCTGCATTCTTTTATCCTCTGGCTTTTCCCAAAAGGCCTTTTGGTGGATGCTGTACAGTACTTTCTGTACTAACATGCTTTAAAATGGCTTGTGTTTTTATAACATGCTGAATTTAGTTATAATCTCAGGGTGACAGGGCTGCAGTGAAATGTGTGTGTGTATTCCTAATTTGTTTGATTTTGGTGTTTTTGATTTGAATGGCATACCCTGTGTAACTGTGATTCATGCATCATGTTTCACATATCATGACATCCCAAGAGGCAGCAGCCTTGTAATATCACCAGGCCTCCATTTCCATTTCCACTTCCATTTCCAATGGTTGTGTCTAGGGGCTCATCTACATGAGCCAGGATATGATGGTTCCCTGCCAGCCCATTGTTCCCCCATTCCCTCCACAGAATGTAAGGAGGTCCTGACGGGCACGCCAGCCCATAGCGGCAGGTGCCACCACCGACATTTCCCTTGTTGTCTCAGAAAACAACATGTGACCAAGCCCCCCTGCATATGACCAGCCTTAGTGACATGCTGTGGGACTCCTTTTTGACTTCTGGGAGAATCAAGCAGTCAGGGAGATGGCAGTGGCAATGAAGGCCAGCCTGCCCGGATGGGCTCCTGTGCACATGTGAGGCCCAATTTGTTTCTTTCCAGTGGAAACAAAGTAAACCAGGTATTATTTTAAAACCTTGTATCTGGCCCTATACCACCTTCCACCTGTCTCAGCCCCATATCTGTTCCAGGGTGGTGAGGACTGCCTGGGGGCAGAATGGGGCAAACCCCCTGCATCATCAGGACTGCAGGGCTCTGAGATGGGGTATATTGACTGTGTAGACAAGCCCTAAGTAGCAGGTTTTGGCCCTGAAATCTCAGGGCCTGGTATAGTCTTAACCTGGTAAGCCTAGATGGAGCAAAAATGATCAACCAGAGTACCTATTCTAACCCATATAACTAAACAAAAAACAACCAAACTAAACAACTTACACTAAAAAGGGGCATTTAGATTCTAACTTATCAGCTAAAAGCTTATAGTAAAATTTCTAAATATCCCCTAAACAAAAAATCTTATCTAATTCTAATATTGTTATAATTTTATTAGTAAATGATTTAACCTTGTTATATTTTATAGCCTCTCTCTCTCTCTCTCTCTCTCTCTCTCTCTCTCTCCCTCTCTCTCTCTCTCTCTCTCTCTCTCTCTCTAATATTTAGGTACAATATCTTTCACCACCTCCTTATGGCTTCATTCAAATGTTATATGTAACTATCTCTATATTACCATTAGCTTCCTTCAGGAATTCTCTTGCAGACTTCAACATTTTTAACAATTCTTCAATAGTTTTGTCATTTAACAAAGTAGTCAATTTGTCCATTTCAGCCATATCACAAAGTTTCAGCATCCACTCTTCCACTGTCAGAACAGTTGTTTCCAGTTCTGGGCATAAATTAATCTCACTGCTGTGGTCATATATTTTATCTTCCCATATATCTTCCCATATTCTCACTCTGAAGAATCTTCTAACAGTCCCAATAAAAATATTTCCAGTTTCAATTGTAGTTTGGTTTTCAGTATTTCTTCCATAGTGTTGTGGACTCTGGAGACCAGGGTATGAATCCCTGCTCACCTATAGAAACCCACTGGATGACCTTGGGCCAGTCACACTCTCTCAGCCTCAGAGGAATGTTTGTTTCATCAGGATTGCAAAACTAGCCACTGTGCATACTCCATCACACACTGGGACACTAAGCAGATGTTTAGATTCTAATTTATCAGCTAAAATGGCAGATAACACAGTTGGTTGCACAGTGTTGGTATTTAGCAGAAGGGTGGTGGACCACGATGACTGTGTAACTATGTGGTTAGAATTCAAAGAAATAGTAGCTGTGTTAGTCTGGAATATCAGTAAGGAAGGGGATCTTATAGCACCTTTAAGACAATAACTGAGAGAAAGAAGCTGTAGCATAAGCTTTGGTAGACTGTGGGTGGGTACATCTACACTGTAGAAATAATGCAGTTTGACGTTACTTTAAGTGCTGCAGCTCCATCCTATGGAATCCTGTGATCTGTGGTTTTACAAGATCTTTAGTTTTCTCTGCCAAAGAGTGCTGGTGCCTCACAAAATCCCAGGATTCTGTAGGATGGAGCCATGGCAGTTAAAGTGGTGTCAAATTGCACTATTTCTACAGTGTAGATGCACCCTTGGTCTATTTTCTCAGTTGCATTTGAGGAAGTAAACCAAGTCAATGAAAGCTTATGCTACAACATTCTTCTGTCATTCTCAAAGGTGTTACAAGATCCGCTTCCTTACTGTGTAACTATTTGAGTGTAGATTTACATTATGCAAGCATGATGTAGGATCTTGGCCTTGTGGTCTGTGTGTGTGTGTGTGTGTGTGAAGGGCGGGTAGTATTCTAAGCCTGAACCAAGGAATAAGCCAGGGGACAGCTCAAATTCCCATTTCATTAAACGATCCTCGTTTTTGCTAACATATACATAAAATACGCACAAAATAAACAGCCCCATTGAACATCTGCTTTTGCCTAAATATAAAAAGAAGTTGACTTTTTACCCTCTCCCCTTTCACTACTGACAATAATTTATTCTGCTGGTCAGATGAAATAAGATTTGCCTCCCCTGTCATCAAAACCAGATGCAGTGTGTATGTGTGTGTGTGTCTGTGTGTGTTAGGTTTGTATCATGCAGGTGTTCCCCCAGCTGGGAAATATGGATATTTGCCATCCAGCAGAGATGATGGTTTTTGATAGAAACGCGAGGGCGTTAAAAGTAATTTGACGAAGGGTAGGCTTATTCCCTGGTGGGCCCCCATATGTGTAGCATACGCTCAAGGAAGCAGCTGTTCTGTATTTTAGCCGAAGAGTTATAAAGTTAGAAACGTGGTTGGCCTTTTCAAAACATAAGCAACAGCCTGCTGCCATGGAGACTGATTTCAACAGTAAACTCCTGTTTTTCAAGACTTCCAAACATAATAATCCCATTGGACTCATGTTCAGGTGGTCTTGGAGAAGTGAATGAACTTGGTTACTAGAACTTGGTTACGAGAGCCTTGTTTACTCAAGAGTTCTATATTTACTGACAAGTGTCCACGTTTCTGGGAAGATGCAGCCTTTTACAGCCCATCCTATTTTAAGGCCTGCTGTTGTAATAATGGGACAAAGTAAACAGAGCCAGGTGAAAAGAGACACTGGGCTGCTGGGCTGGACACGATCCACTCCATTAATCCTCATCCACAAGTATATATATAAAGAAAATAATAGTTTGCCTTGTGTCAGTTACAGGGGATTTTCTGACCCCAATGAGAACTCCAATGTTTTAAGGTTAAGGTATAATGTACCTTTGATGGCTGAGATCCTACATAGGTAGCATAAATTTACCCACAAGGAGTTATGCATTAATTTTGCTATGCAAACTTATTTTGGAATGGCAACGTTGTGGAATTAAAAACCAAATGCGCAACCCAGTGCACACCCATGCACAATGACACAACAAGCACAACTCCGTTTCCACAACCTTTAACTGAATGTGGCTGCTCAACTACTTCTGGAGGGGAACTTACCCCTGTCTAAGACACCATCAGGATTCCAGCCCTTGTGTTTCTTGACCCCGTGGAGAATTCCAGTGCTCCCCCCTCCCCAAATGGGGCCAAGCTATTAACAAATAGAGGGCATCAATTCTACTTTGTGACTGTGGTGTCACTTAGGCTGGTGTCAGCCCTCCTCCGATGGTGTCACCTGGTGTGGTTTGGCCTCTCCGCAGCCTCCTAGTGCCGCCACTGCTTTGCGATATTGTGGTTCAACAAAAGATGACAGGAGATGATTCAGCTGGGATGAACAAATATGACTCAATGGCCAAAAACAATAGATTTATAGTGGCTTATTTTGGGTTGGTCCATGATAGGGCTCTTGTAACTTTCAATCCGAGTAAGAAACAATATGAAGTACTATAAAACTCTGTGAAGCTGGGTGAAGGTACCTGCCTTTCCTTCCCTTTCAACCTCCAACTTTCAGCCATAGCTGTTCGGTCCTAACATGGCTGTTGCCTACCTGGTGGAGAGGGGAAGAGGGGATGCAGAGGTGCTGGCGACAAGAACAAAGCTTTGTGCTTTTCTGCTAGCCTCCTTCTGCTTTCTATCTATCAAGGAGGCAAGAACAATATTAGAATGGAACAATCAACCAATCAATATTAGTGTATGAGACAGCAAAGTATTAAAATTACAGGTTTACAATTGTGTTCTGGGTGTTCAGCCAGTTAAACTCAAATATAAAATAAAATAAATGGAAATACAAGTTAAAGAAAGGGAGAGTCTAGATGTGAGAGAAAACAATGGGAAAAGGGAAAAGGCATCCTGCATTGGTACAACAGTGTGTAATCATGCTGAATTATACTGTATGTGATGTCTTCTGGTGGTAGGTAGCCAAAACAATGGTGGCCAGTAATAGTTGTCTGTTATGCTTGTGACTGAATACAAAGTGGCTTTGTAGAGGTGGCCAGTAAAATCTCATTTCCAATTGGATGACAAATCTTTCTTGATAATTAATGGGGACCAATTAGATTTATCTTTGATTTCACAGACAGACAATGGAATTATATGAAAGCTATTTCTGAGATACAAAATTTATGCTGTTTATGATAGCCCCCACCCCCACCAATGGCACTACTGTTCCTCAGTGGTGGGACTGTATGTTCCTGTGAGGCAAGAGGTTGTACTAATGGTAGCAATAATGCTGGTAGGGGCTTTCATTTCAAACAGGCTTGGGCTGAGGAGCCAGACTAAATGCGCCAAACACCTACTGGGCAGCAGTGGTAGTGAGGGGTGACACTGATAGAGGACCTCTCAGAGACAAGAGCAGTGGCTCCATAGCTAACACTTATTAGTATTGCACAGAAAGAGGCACAGTAAACCCCTTTTCAACATATTTTATCATGAAAACCCTATGATGAGACAATCCACAATGAAACAAATAAAATGAATCTTTTCCTGGGAGAAAGGCAGGATAGAAATTAAACAAACAAACAAACAAACAAACAATGGTGCCAGATGATACTCTCAGGTCAGATAGCACTCAACAAGCTACTAGGGTAAAGCAAAGATAGCTATGAGTAGTGCTGTGGCTAACGATGCAACTGGACTCAAGCCGAAAGAATATTCAGCTGTTGACATGCTCAGAGGTGAAAGGAATGTCCGAAGCTGTACAACGCTTATTATAGGGACATGGAATGTGAGAAGCACGAAGCAGAAAAAGCACAAAATTCTACAAGATGGACTTTTACCATATATGGAGTGAGAAATGCCTGATGTTCAGGCAAGGAAGAGGCACTAGGGATGATATTGCACGTATATTTTGGATAATGGAGTGCACCAAAGACTTTCAAAAGAAAATCAGCTTGTCCTTTATAGATTACAGCAAAGCCTTTGATTGTGTAGATTGTAAAAAACGATGGATCACTCTTAAAGGACTTGGTGTACCACAGCATTTGATTCTCCTGATGCATAAACTGTTCTCAGAACAAGAGGCTACCATCAGGCCAGGATACAGAAAAATGGAATTGTTTCCAATTTGCAAGGGAGTCAGGCAAAGCTCTATTTTATCACCCTGTCTGTTTAACTTGTATGTTGAATGCATCATATGTAAAGCTTGATTAGACTTGGAGGGAGGAGGTATGAAAGTTGGAGGAAGGAATATCAACACTTTAAGACATGCAGATGACACCATATTACTAGCAGAAAATAGCAAGCCTTGGAATGATTACTAAAGAAAGTTAAGTGGAAAAGTGCAAAAGCAGGTTTAAAGCTAAATATTAAGATAAAAAAATAATCGTCACTTAAGATTTACATAACTCTAAAGTAGATGATGACAACGTTGAAATAGTTCAAGTTTTCCCATATTTTGGCTCAATCATTAATCAGAATGGAGATTGCAGTCAAGAAATCAGTAGAAGACTAGGACTTGGAAGGGCAGCTATGAAGGAACTAGACAAGATGCTGAAGTGTCAAAATATATAATTTAATACTAAAGATAGGATTGTCCATGCCACAGTGAGGAACCTTTGGCCTTCCAGATGTTTTGGACTATAATTCCCATAATGCTACACCACTGGCCATGCTAGCTACAACTTGTGGAAGTTGAAGTCCAAAACATCTAGAAGGCCAAAGGTTCCCCACCCTTGGTCCATGCAATCATATTTCCCATTTCTATGTATGGTTCTGAAAATAGGACAGTGAAGAAAGCTGATAAGAAAATCAACTCATTTGAAATGTAGTGCTGGAGAAGAGTTTTATGCAGTCCTTCATAGCTGCTGTACACCAGGGTCCCCACAATGAACTTAGATAACTCCAGTATTAAAATCTCTCCACTGTCTTCCTATCAGTTTCCGGGCCCAGTATAAGGTGTTGGTTATTACCTTTAAAGCCCTAAATGGCTTGGGTCCAACTTATCTCTGGAACCGCCTCCTCCCATACAATCCTCCCCGCACACTCCGGTCCTCTGGGAGGAATCTGCTTCAGCCACAAAAATCTAGACTGTCTGCAACCTCCCAGAGGACCTTTTCGGTAATCGCCCCCAATTTATGGAATGGCCTGCTGAATGAGATCCGTCAGTTGACAAGCTTGAGTAGCTTTAAAAAAGCATTAAAGACGGATCTCTTTCGCCAGGCCTTTCCTGATTAGATCCCGGCCTCAGGAGCTCAGTCTCCTGGCTTTTTAAATTATGTATATATTTGTTTTTAATGTGTTTTTAGTTAGAAGGTTTTAATTTTATAGTGTTTAATTTCTTTTTATGGGGGAGGGTGGGGGTGGGTGGTGTTTTTTGTCATTATTATAATGTTTTAATTGTTGGAAGCCACCCCGATTGTTTTTAGCAGAGGGGCGGGGTATAAATAATAATAATAATAATAATAATAATAATAATTTTTATTAGACACCACCCAACAGACCAAGTTTGTGGGCTGGACTACAGCCAATTTCACCCCTTCAGGACAAGACAAATGAATCTCTCCCTTGTTCAGGAAAGTGCTGATGCTTCCTCAGGCAAAGAGGAAGAAGCTTGCCTTCATTCTCATCACACTGAATTTTGCACTGAAGATAAAGGATTCTATCTATGGCCAGCGCTTTTGCAGAACTGAAAAGTTGCTCAGCAGTAGAACACGTGCTTTGCATGTACAACAGATATGGGCAACTGTAGCCCTCTGGAGGTTGGTTGAGGGCAACTCCCATTAGCCCTAGCCTGCATAGCCAATAGTGAAGGATGCTAGGAGTTGCAATCCAATGACATCTGGAGGGCTAGTTGCCCACCTCCAGTGCAAAAGGTCCCAGGTTCAATCAACTGCAGCAACATCTAAAGGGTGAAAAAGAAGTGATGGGAAAGTTCTCCACCCAAAAGAACCCTGGATAAACCCTGCCATTCAAAGCAGACAGTACTGGGTCAAATGAGCAATACACTGACTGGTATATGGTTCATTCCTACATTGTGTTTGGCTAGGCTGATGATACGATGAGTTTCAAAATACCTACATGCACAGTTCACCCGAGGCATTTCATTGCTGTGTTCCCTATATGTTCTGTCTCTGAGTTACGGTTAGATGCACTATTTGTGTAAATGCATGTGTTCCTGTGAAATTCAGGTTGAGACATACCAGCCACTAATTTGGCTTCTTTGAGCTGTCCACTTAAAATAACTTGCAAGACAAAACCAGTCCACTAAAATAGGTATATTCATTTATTTTATTTTTTTAAAAAATTGTACACCAACGAGTTATCCATTATAGTTTTAGATAAGAAACAGGAGACAGTTTTACATATTACAAAAGGATGTCTTCAGTTCTGGCCTGGGTCCTACCACAATTTTGTTCCTTCAATGAATACTGTACATTTAGACTCACAGATCTTGAGTTATAAAACAGATATATAGGATAAGCAAGTCAATGTTGTATTGTAGAAAGTGTAACAAAGGGAAACCAACTCTAGGATCCCAAATTTTGAAAATACACATGTCTAAGCCAAAAGTGATTTTTATTTTTACTTTTTTTAAAAAGAACTTACAAGCAGCTGTTTTTTAGATTGAGAAACCTTAGTATGCAAACATATATTTCTCCCTGCCTTTGCTCAGGAATTAGTAAGATTGTTCTCTGCAACAAGCAACAATGCTCATACAGAAATATTTCTCCAAATGAGGTTTTCCTTCCCACTGGGAACCACACTCATTGTTGGCAAAGTTTTCTCCTTCTGTCCCATTTTTCTCGGAAAAGATCAAATGTTAATGCGTGGTATGTTTAAGTAGAAAAGATCTGTGCCTTAAGAAACGCCCTGTGTAAACTATTCTCTTTATGATGCTCAATAATCCTAAGTATTCATTTTCAAAAAATGCAATGTAAGAGGAAATACTTATCTAATGAATGAGTTCTTCTTCTTTAAAAATGAATTGTATCCATCCTTAAAAGGGACAAGAAGAAAGGAATATTCTTTATTGCTAGCAAAATGCCCTTCATTGAGACAGGCAATGTGTGTGGAGAGAAGCCTTATATATATTTTTTATATTGCAAGGGCTCTGAAGGATCCATTATGAAACACCCTTTAGTGCCCCCCGCCCCGCTCCCCATCCCCAGTGTGGAGATATTGCTTATTTTGTTCACACATGTGAGACTGAAAAATGTGAAAGATTTTCCTCACCACTCGGCCAATACTACAGAGGCTTCTCCACATTTTCTGGGACATCTTTGTGAAAATTTGCACATTTTTTTTTTTTTGGTATTAAAGCCAACTCCCCCCAGTATAATATTTGTGCATGAAACACATTTTGGTGCAAAAACACTTCTTTCTTTCATTTTTGCTATTTCACCTGATGATGAAAAAACAACTAAAAAACCCACTGTTACTGTTTTTTATTCAGGAGCATAAGCTCTCACAGCAGTTGAGAATTTTCCAGGAGGTCCTTTCTTGTCAGGGATGAGAACATTTGAGAATATTCTTGGCATCCCTATTTTAAGGGTACTTCACTTTGCTCCAGGGGAAGGAAAGGCAAAATTTAACCTATATGGAAGAAAGAACTGGTTCCACCACAATAGGAATGTGCTTTATGCTAAATCCAACTAGCTCAGCTGGCTAGCTGATTTTTTAAACAAGATTTTAATTTTTGCCTGTGAAGAGCACAGAGCTGTGCAGGGTGCACTCAGGAATGGCACTGGGACAGAGGCTAACTTTGCTTATTATCTGCTACTCCTAAGATACTACCAGCAGTGGCCTTGGCTGTCCCATCCTAGGTTCTGTTTCTAGGACAAACCAAAGTGATTGAATGAGGGAAACTGCCTTTTACACACTCATCCACACAGTCAGTGCCTTTGATGCTGGCGGCTGGCACAGTCCAGCCGACATTAAGCAGATTTAAGCCCTGCTGAATTTAATATCAGTAGACATTAACAGTGGTTCTCTTGAGCTGGTTGTGTTTCAGTGCAGCTATAAAACTCCTGTGCTTACTAGTTGTGAACTTTTGAACATATACAGAGAAGAAGGAACACATGGATTGGCTTCCTCTATCGAAATAAAGCGGGAAGACCTTGTAGGTGGAGCTATGTCATCTGAGCCCTGATGACATGTCTCAGCATCCAGAAGAAATCAATGGATTTCAATGGTGGGTACATGTTAAACACAGATATAGATACAGACACACATGTGCACATACATACATCCTGAACTGCTCAAGTGTTAAAGCAATTAGATGTTGAAACTATTTTGAAAAAACAACCAAATAAAAAAAGCTTTATACAGTCACATTGGCAAAGACTGTAGCTCTGTTCTTATCTTCAGACTACTGTATTGTCACTGAGTGCATGGAGGTTGCTAGGGGACTCTCTGACTCTGTGCTCCATCTCTGTGTGTCCTGTGGAAGATGTGAATAGGACTTGATGCCCCAATCTGGCACCTTCAAGATGTGTAGGACTATAACTCCCATCATGCCTAGGGATGATGAGAATTGGTAGTCCAATAGACTTGAAAGGTAATTAGAAGGCATTGTAGATTCTTAGACCAATTCATAGACAAATAGGCTATCAATGGCTATGGTATCTGTAGAGTACATGATCAAGAGCTGCAGTATCAAGGCAATATACCTTTCAATACAAATTGCTGAGGATACACAAATAGTTTTTGTGCACTCATGTTCTACTTGTGGGTTTCCCATGGGAATCTGATTGACCAGTATTGGAACAGAATGCTGGACTAATCTAGTGGGAATCTTATTATGTTTATGCTTATGTATCTTATGTTTCATGGGATTAGAAATCTTGAATGAGCTGGTTGCACAGAACTTATTCACATAGAGTTCATCACTCTGTTCATAATTTCTGCTGATCACTGGGGTCTTCTGGGCTAGGTACAGAAGATGTGACCCTGCTCTCTCCTTCTCCATGTGCCTATTGTGTAGCGAGAACACAACTACTGTAATGTAAGTGGATGACTGATACCAGTATCATCAGAAAATGGAAAAATTCAAACCTTTATACAGAAAGTGGGAATGCCCTGGTTATACTGTGGAAAATGTAACTACTTTTGAATTATAAGCATGACAGCATGGCTACAAGTATTGATTTTCTTAATAAAGTTTTTTTTTTCCTTTAAAAAACACACATCATGTAAAATCTATAAATAAAGTTGTAAGTGCTTTGTTTAAGAGAATATTTCTTTGGCTACTCTGGGTGCTTGCAAATCACTTAACTGCAGTGGCTAAAATGGATGAGGTCCTACAATGAGTGTTAACCTAAGCACGGAACTTGACCGATAGTTCATACTGTTGACTGTCAGCAACTCCAAATCAATGATATGTTCTCGGGGTCCTTTTAATGGCTTTACCAATACAAGCATTGCGCTAACCGGACTTGTTTGCTGAAAGAAAAAGAAGAGATCATGTTTTCACCAGCATGTTTCGTTATAGGTTATATGTTATATATAGGTTATATATATTTCTCTCTAAGAAATATGTTTTCTAGGATAGACATGTATTGGTGACTTAAACTACTCCTATGAAAATTTCCCTTTTTGGGGGGTGGATAGACTGGTGTTTTTTTAAAAAATAAAATCCCTAGATAACGTCTTGCCTGAGAAAACTGTAGATGACAGTGATAACGGTTCCAGCACAGCCTTCTGTTTGTTGTTTCTAGTTTCCTTCGTGCGTCAAATTTTTAAGATAGAGAAGCATTAAAACATGTGATTCTCGAGCAGATTCTGAGATAGCACAGGTTTTTCGGAGGGAGTGGGGCTATACTAGGTGCTACTTTTTAACAGGTACAATTGTCCCTCCATATCCACGGATTTGGTATCCATGGATTTAAGTATTCATGGCTTGAAATATCCTTTAAAAAATAATAATCCAAAAAGCAAACCTTGATTTTGCCATCTTATATATAGGACACCATTTTGCTATGCCACTGCATATCATGGGACTTGAGTATTCACAGATTTTGGTATCCACGGGGGGTCCGGGAACCAAACCCCAGCAAATATGAAGGGACAACTTTAGATTAAGTAAAGCTTGGAACTTTACACCTGAATATACCAATGTATTAGCCATAAGTCTAAGTACCTTGAAAGCACCAGATCCCATCTCATCTTGGAAGCTAAGCAGGGTCATGCCTGATTAGTACTTGGAAGGGAGATCACCAAGGAATCCCAAGTGTTATAGGTTATATTTCAGAGGAAGGGAATAGCAAACCGCCTCTGAGAATTCATTGCATAAGTTGTGGGTTGCTACAAATCAACAGATTATTTGAAGGCATATACTAGTACCAATGTATTAGTCACTACTCATTATTCTAACCTCCACAACATTAATATTAATCTTTATTTAAACAGTGATGTGATGATAATGCATTGTTTCTTATCGTTTTTAAAAAAGTACACGTAATAATTCCAAACCAACTGCAAGCCCACCCACCCCCATTTTTGAGGAATAACCAGCTGTTACATTAAAAAGCAATGATGTTACCAGTTCTTGTGCTTTTTTTCAAAAATAACCTCCCAATAAGATTCCAAAGAGAATTGTAATGTGTTACTTGCAAGCACTGAGATTATTTCTAAAGAAAGGCTGTTGCAGATGCAGAGACAACCATAGTGGTGGCAGAAGAGGTAGGTAGGTTGGACAATAAAATACAGATGCTGGAAATTAATGGAAAATAATGCAAAAAATATAAAAACAACTCCCCCCCTCAAAGCTGAGCACCAGTGTGCCCCAGAACACCTTTTGAGGTGGCCAGCCAAGATTACCCAGCTCCTCACAGCTTTTTAAAAAATTATACTTCTTTCCAGCAAAGTGAGGACCTCTAGCCAATGCTATTGTTATTCCCTATAAATGCTTCTGGATGTTTTTAAGAAGGAAGACAGCAGAGGACTGGAAGTCACTGCTTTGCTTTGAAGTGCTCCTACTTCCCTGACAGAAAAAAGTAGGGTGGGGAGAGGAAAAAAGGTCCCCTGTTGTCACTGTCTGGTAAGTGGAAATAGGCCTGGGGTAGCAATAGCAATAGCAATAGCAATAGCAATAGCAATAGCAATAGCAATAGCATTGATATGTATATAATGCTTATCTGGGCCGAAGCACTCCCTAAGCAGTTTTACAGTCTGTTAGCTAATTCCCCCCAACAAGCTGGGTACTCGTTTTACTGACCTACCGAAGGATGGAAGGTTGAGTGAACCTTGGAGCCCTCTGGGATCAAACTCATAATCTTGTGGCTTGCAGTACTGGCATTTAACCACTGTCCCACCAGGGCTCCTATTCTCTGAAGCAGCAGAAGACAAGCTTGCTCCATCCTCAATATGGCATCTCTTCAAATATTTAAACATGGCTATCATGTCACCTCTTAACCTTCTCTTCCCCACACTAAACATGCCCAGCTCCCTAAGCCGCTCCTCATAAGACTGGGGAGGGGTAGTGCAGGGGGGGGGGTCACCCTGGAGGTCACCAGGAAAAAGGGGGGTTGTATGTGTGCCTTTGTATTTTCTGTGGATAGCATGTTTTTCAAATAGGCTTGCTTTACCTCCATGGTAGCCATTTTGTGATGAAGCTCACAATACCTAGTATTCCAAATGTGGACACCAGCCCACCCGCCCCCATCTAGAGATCCGCAAATGTCCTTGTATCTACTCTCCATGCCCTATGAGGAGCAACTTAGGGACCTGGGCATTTTTAGCCTGGGGAAGAGAAGGTTAAGAGGTGACATGATAACCATGTTTAAATATTTGAAGGGATGTCATACTGAGGATGGACCAAGCTTGTTTTCTGCTGCTTCAGAGACTAAGACATGGAGCTATAGACTCAAACTACAGGAAAAGAGATTCCACCTAAACATTAGGAAGAATTTCCTGATGGTAAGAGCTGTTTGACAGTGAAATACACTGCTGTGGAGTGTGGCGGAGTCTCCTTCTTTGGAGGTTTTTAAACAGGGGCTGGATGGCCATATTTCAGGAATGCTTTGATTGTGTATTTTTGCATGGCAGGGATGACACTCATGGTCTCTTCCAACTCTATGATTCTATGATTCTCTACCAAGCTCATAAAGAAAAGTGATGTAAGCAAAACACAAGAAATACTCACTCTCAGAAAGTAGTCTCCATTCTCATTTCCAGATTTAATCCGGAATGTGTTAATTGTATTGGGGAAAATCTGGGTTGCCTGGATTTGGAAGATATCAGACGGCACGGTTCTCTCAGAGCGGATGCTCATGTATTTGTGGACAATGGAGTATGGCAGGTCTCGACAGAGGGGGTTGGACACTGGACAAACACAGCGACTGTAAAACAAACCACAACGACTGAAAAACGAACTCCTTCCCTGTGCAAAACAGGCATTCCCTTTTGAATTTTGCAAATGAGGTTTGCTTAGAATCTGTTAGTGGTTTCCCTTACTTTTCAGATGCAAGCATGTAAGGTTCTTGACATGGGTTCCGTGGGTAACAGCGATATCCACCATGGTAATTTGAGCATATCTCCTCTTCCCTGCATTCGTTACCAACCTCACATTCATTTATATCTGCATTAGGAAAGAAAAAACATACTTTAGAGCAGTGGTTCTTAACCTTTTCTTTACCAGGGACCCCCTTTAAATATCTTTTGTTGCTGCAGATTCCCAAGACTTAACTCAAGATTTAAAACAACAACAATACAATTACACTAACAGGGTGCTCAGCAGTGGCTGGCTCCTCTTTGTCTTGGAAAGATGTGACTAGTGGGGTGCCACAGGGTTCTGTCCTGGGCCCAGTGCTATTCAACATCTTTATCAATGACTTGGATGACAGAATTAGGAGCATACTTATCAAATTTGCAGATGACACCAAATTAGGAGGAATAGCTAATGCCCTAGAGGACAGGATCTAAATTCAAAATGACCCGAATAGAGTAGAAACCTGGGCCAAAGCTAACAAAATGAAATTCAATACAGAGAAATGTAAGGTACTGCACTTAGGGCGGAAAAACAAAAAGCATAGATATAGGATGGGGGAGACCTGGCTGAACGAGACTATGTGCAAAAGGGATCTAGGAATCCAGAAACAGAGATTCTACCTAAACATTAGGAGGAACTTTCTGACAGTAAGAGCTGTTTGGCAGTGGAACACACTCCCTTGGAGCATGGTAGGGTCTCCTTCCTTGGAGGTTTTTAAACAGAGGCTGGATGGCCATCTATCAGGAATGCTTTGATCGTGATTTCCTGCATGGCAGGAGGTTGGACTGGATGGCCCTTGTGGTCCCTCCCTCCCGCCCGCTACCTCCCCCGGCCTTCCTAAGGGGAATCCGAGGCCTCTAAGCCCCATAGTCCCCTCAGGAAGGCCGTGGAGAGGCTGGACAGCTTCCTTCCCTCCCGCCCGCTGCCTTCCCAGGCCTGCCTGAGGGGGCTCCGGGGCTTCTAAGGCCCAGAGTCCCCTCAGGAAGGCCGGGGAGAGGCCAGCCAGGCTGGCCAGACTCCCTCCCTCCTTCCTGTGGGGGTGGTGGTGCAGGAGGAGCCTTTTTTATTCGCAGGGGTCTCAAGACCCTAACCCCCGCATATGTGGAGGGACGACTGTACTCTAATACAAGTATTACTTTAATAAAGCTATTACTTCAATACAGATTTTGGAATTGTGAAAAGCAAGATTTTTAGTGTGTATGGTTAGGTGCTTTAGGTTGCAGGTGCAGGCATCTTATCAGAAGGATGCTTACCTTGACAATTTCTTCCTCTGACTAACTGGTATCCATCTGGACACAGGCAAGAGAACCTCCCTGGTTCATTGACACATTCATACTGGCACATGAAGTTGGAAGCTCTGCATTCATCAACATCTGAAAAACAATTGCACAGTTTGAAACAGCTGCAGACCCAGGGCTGTATATGGGGGCAGGTTGGGGCAATAAGAATTCTGCTACCCAATCAAATTTTCCTTCCATCCCCAAATTTCTAGTATTGCTGAATGGGATTCTGAAAATTGTCTAAAACTCTTCTATTTGCTGCATCCGCCTTCCCTTGGTCACTTTTCCTGCCCCTTTGCTTTAGATGCCTAAACATAATTTCTCAATCCTTAACTGAGGTTTTAAGTTACTGCAATGTTAGAAATTTGGAGACTGAAGGAAAATTCCATAGGGGGCATATTTCGTATTTTAGAGAGGATGATGCTCTCATTTTGTCCTTCCACCAGTAGCTACACTCTGGTGCAGACCTGGTGGATATGGAACAGTTACATAGAATACAGAAGGCATACCTAAATTTACTCATCTATAACTATTCTGTATTCATGAATACTACTTAGTCATGACTGTTACACTATTGCCATGATCGTAACCCCCCGCAATCCACCAACCTACTTTACTAGACATCAGCCGCAGGGAGAGAAGAAGGTCCATTCTGCCACAAAATGGAACATGGATGAATGATGTTTCCATCAGTTTTGGGGGGTCGGGCTAGTTAAGTAGAGCAACCAGAAGTATTGGCCATTATTCTACACCAGCTACTTAGTTAACTATACATAATAAACTAGCTGATGCAGAATACTGGCCAGTGCTTCTAGTTGCTAGTTATTTTTTAGGCAAATGAGTTAGTTAGTTATACAATTGTGTCTATAATGTTTTGGTTGTTATGTGCCTTCAAGTCAGTTCTGAGTTATGGTAATGATATCATGAGGTTTACTTGACAAGATTTGTTCGGTGGGGAGGGGGTTGCCTTGCCATTGCTTTCCTCTGAGGCTGAGAGAATGTGACTTGCCCAAGATCACCCAGTGGGTTTAATTGCCCGAGCAGGGATTTGAATCCTGGTGTCCTGGATTCCTAGTCCAATGCTCAAACTACCGGATAACACTGGCTCTCACTAATAATGGTAGTTAACTATATTTTTGGAACAAGGAAGAGGTAACTACAAGAAAAGAGATTCCACCTAAACATTAGGAAGAACTTCCTGATGATAAGAGCTGTTTCACAGCCTTGGAGTGTGGTGGAGTCTCCTTCTTTGGAGGTTTTTAGACAGATGCTGGATGGCTTTCTGTCAGGAGTGCTTTGATTGTGTGTGTTCCTGTAAGGCAGGTGGTTGGGCTGCAAGGCCATTGTGGTCTCTTCTAATTCTATGATTCGATGTAACAATGACTAACTGCTTTCTCAAAGTAACTGTCCAAGTGCTAAATTTAGTGTGTGCATATGAGGGGGCAGATCAGAGGTCAGATAGCAAACAGATTGAGGTAAGTAGGGCCTCACTATTCCATTGGCTTCTCACACTTTGCCACAACAGCCAATTCTGTGGCAATGTATGTCCCCCTGGTGTTATTTTCTATAATTGTCCCCTGTAAACAATTCAGTGGTGGGGTTGGATGGTCATTTGTGACTACAACTGATAAGCATCCATGATCATTTCACCGAATGTTGCTGAACAGTTTCCTGAATTTGCCTTCTCGCTATCTGAAAACCAGGCTATGAAAGAATGTGGGATGATTTCATGCCAACCCTTTCCTTTGATATCCTTTAACTGGATATTGTTGTTGTTGTTAACTGCTGTCCAGTCAACTTTGACTTATGGCAACCCTGTGAGTGAGAGCTCTCCAAGTCACCCTGCTAGCAACAACCCTGTGGAGGTCTTACAGACTCAGGGCTGTGGCTTCCCTGATTTCCTTTTGATTTCTTGGATCTTGTGGAAGAGGTCTCTTGTTCTCCCTTTTTTTTGTTGTCATCTTTCATTTCTCTGCATTAACTATTATAGTAGTTTCCCTTTTCCTTCTGCACAAATTGTTGCACAGTTGCATTCTGGGGTCTGACCCTATTTCTGTCTCCTTTCAGTTTTACTTCTCATCTGTCCTTAACTGCTTGAAAGGTTTCATCTGTCATCCACTGGAGCTTCACTTGCTACTAGCACTGCTGCTGTCAGCATAGCCTCTTGCCTCATAGGAGCTCACAATCCCACCACCACGGAAAGGCCATTGGAGGGACTGGAGATACCAGGGCATAAATCTGGGATGCTACGTAAATACCTGATCTCCACGAGTTGGCTATAGTTCAGTGTGATGTTCAGCTCATTTAGAGTGCACTGCATTTAAGAGAAAGTAAGTGAATGGCCACTTACTTCTTCCACTTAAAACCAATGTGACTTTAAAATGCTTAACTTTGGTTGGACCTGATGGCAGAATGAATACACCTGCTACATTATAAGAAAAAGACAACAACAGAATACCTGCTGATAAAAGAGCCCCACTTGGGAAAAAATCCCTGGCCTAGGACAAAGGAGAAGAAGCTACAGTCACCTGTGCTTCCTGCTCCCAATTTTACTATCAACTCACCACCTCAGAAGTTTACTTTCCACCCCATGTTCTTTGAGAACCCACCTGAAGTTAAGAGTTACTCACCATCACAATTGATTCTGTCGGGGCTTAACTCAAAGCCTTGATTGCACTGGCACAGGAAGGAACCAACTACATTATAGCACAGTTGTGCACATGGGTTGCTGGTCTCACATTCATTTATGTCTGAGAAGGGAAACATCACAGTTAAAAAAAATAAGCACACACATCTGGATCTTCTCTTATGTAGTATTTACATGTATGCACCACATGGCTCTGACACATCTTTCACTTTATAATGAGTCAAGACATATGTTGCTAGCAAACGACAACACAGCTCCCCATAGTCTCTTAACAGCCATTCCTGCTTCCATTCCTTAAACCAGGGAGTGAGCAGCTACATCAGGCCAGGGGCTAATATTTGCTCCTGCGTCTCCCTAGTGGGCCTTACTGACACAAAATTAAAACAAAACTTCCACTCACTGCTGGCTTTGTTTTACCTTTCTTTTTGATCAATTTCCAGCACTTGGGGGAAGCCAGAGAGGGCAAAAAAAGAAAAAGAAAAAGAAAGTCCAACCATTGCATTTCAATGTGCTTTCTGGCAATCTGGCTGCAATTTTTTGCCGGGAGGGGGGGGGGAATAACGGGAGCAGGACACTGGGATGCCCTGTGGATTGGGGTCGTTCAAAAAGTGGTGTCAGGGATTACATGGGGATGGTGGGCTTCACATTCCCATCCCTTGCCTTAGACCTTGGGGGCAAAGCTTGGTAGTTGGAACTTCATAATAAGGGATGGATGGAGTACTAAAACAGTGATGGGCAAACTCTGGTGGCCATTTTTCAAAGCCAAGGACCCTCTGGTGGGGGAGGGGGATCAACCCTACCGATGAAATGACTGTAAGGAGATGGTTGTTGTTGTTTTCAAAGAAGTAGCCATGTTAGTCTCTTGCAGCTTAAAAAGGAGGAAGTGGGAAAAAGAAACCTGGCACCATACTTAAGATCTGTGTGCCTTCAAGTCAGTTCTGACTCATGGCAATCCTGAGCCAGCATGGTGTAGTGGTTTGAGCATTGGACTATAACTCTGGAGACCAGGGTTCGAATCCCTGCACGAACATGAATACCCACTGGGTGACCGTGGGTGAGTCACACTCTTTCAATCTCAGAGGAAGGCAATGGGAAACCTCCTCTGAACAAATCTTGCCAAGAAAACTGTGTGATAGGGTCACCGTAAGTCAGAAATTACTTGAAGGCACACAACAACAGCAACAACAATGGATTTTCTTGCCAGAATTTGTTTGGGGGAGGGTGCCCTTGCTTTCCTCTGAGGCTAAGAGAGTGTTGACTGGCCCAAGATTGCCCAGTGGAGTTCTATGGCTGAGCAAGGATTTGAACCCTGTGTCCTAGTCCCAGTGTCATAGTCCAACACTGAAACCACTATACAACATTGGCTCTCAGACCATAAGGTTACATCTGGCTTAAAACAACCACAAGAAAACCCCCCACCTCCCCTTTAAAAAACCCTAAGCTATATATTTTGCCTAAAAACAAGGTGTGCCCCCACCTTGTTTTAGGGAGAACCACATCCATTAGAGGTATACTTCTGTCTTTTTAAAAATCCTAATTCCCACACATGCCATGACCATCTAAAGCAGCAAGGGATGGGCATAGAGTAAGCACCCTGTGCCAGGGTCCATTGCTTCTTTTTTCTTATGCATAAACATACATTTTACAATTAGTGGGTAGCAGTTATGTGTGTGGCTACAGATGGTGATTCTTTTTTTATTTTGTTACTTCAAAGCTATCTTCTCCTTTTCCTACAATGAAATGCTGCTTATTCCCAAGCAAATGTATTTAGCATCAGGGTAGCAGATGAGAACACCATTTTATTTCTGTAGTCAGGATGGTACTAGGATCGGAGTTTAAAATAAGAAACTGTACAAGTGTACATTAACTTACAGATGCCAGAATGTTTATCTTAAGCTCTCTGAAGGTTTATGACCAGTGTGAGAATAGTCCTTCTCTGTTTACCATATCACTCCTATCCAACCCCTCAAAACTATCTAATTATACATTTATATCTGAGGCTTTAATACTGTACTCCATCAGCACATCTGAGGAAGAGGATTGTAATCATGAAAGCTCATGCTAAAACAAACCACTTAGCGCCTTACTGCACTCCAAATAAAAGTGGCAAGGGAGCAGGAATTTTCCGTTTTCTACGCTGCCTTACACATGACGTTGTCATTCTTCTGCAGTTATTTCATTTCAGTTCTCTGTGGGACCAAGGTAAAACCACGTCTTTTTCCTAATGGGTTTTTCTGGTTAGCAAAAAGACACAGTTTTACTTCAGTCCCCCATGGGACCAGAACAAAAAAATGACAAGTTCATGCAGTTAACAATGTGGAAAATGGAACATTACTGTTCCCTTGCTTCTTTTTGTTGGAGTGCAGTAAGGCAGTGAGTCTTAAAAGCACCAAAAGAAACCCTTCTCCATTTTCCTTTCTGAGCTACCCCAAATGCTCAGAGTACTGTACTCATATATAAGAATGAGTTGGCCCTCATATCCACGGATTTGGTATCCATGGATTCAAGCACCCACAGCTTGAAAATATTCTATTAAAAAAATTCAAAAAAGCAAACCTTGATTTTGCCATTTTATATAAAGGGCACCATTTTGCTGTGCCACTGTATATAATACGACTTCAGCATCCACAGATGTTGGTATCCACAGGGTGTCCTGGAACAAGCCCCAGCGGATACCAAGGCCCCACTGTATGTGTGTGTATGTGTGTATATATATATATATATATATATATATATATATATATAAAAGAATCAACAAATAATGTTTGCTTTTTTTGTTGAGGAATGTAGATGCAGTTGTAAAGTAAAGAATGGTGGTGGAATAGAGGTGGGCAGAAATCTTAGCGGTGCGTTTCACTATCATAATAGTACACATGGGCCACCTGAAGCATTGTTCCCCTGCTAAACCTATTATTAAGTCCAGGATCTAAAATAATCTGGCTGCACCACTGCTACTGTGAAATCAGACTCACCCCATGGCTGAGGGACATGCTGCAAATTGTTGTGGCTGCCAATTGCTATCAAGCTGACTTGACTTATGGTGATCCTATGAATGGTTTCCAAGTCATCCTGTTATCAACAGGTCTTGCAAACTCAAGGCTGTGGCTTCCTTGATTGAGTCTCTCCATCTGTAATGCGGTTTTCCTCTTTTCCTACTGCCTTCTACCTTACCAAGCACCATTCTCTTTTCTAATGAATCATGTCATGTCTTCTCATGATCATCCTTAAAAGACTTTTTCAGTATTACAACTTGCTTTCACCCAAGCTTTAGCAGATGCCGGACTTTTTCGGACGTTTAAAAAGCAACGCAAGCATCATATTTGCTTGATTTTTACTCACGAAAGTTGATTGTGAGTAAAAATCAAGCAAATATGACGCTCTACTCTCCCTGCGGTACCGCAACAGTACCGCCAGAGGGCAGCGTCATCCGAAACTGACACTTTGCAGCGCAGCAGCCTTGCAAGCTGACGAGTCTGCTTGCGTTGCTTTTTAAACGTCCGAAAAAGTCCACCATCAGCCACCTTGAAATATGACTGTTCTGTATTCCCCCCGCCCTGAAATATGTCACATTTTGCATTTGATGTAATGTAGGGCTTGTCTATCTCTCTCTGGCTTTTCTTCACAAACGAAGGATTCAGGAAGGACTCATCCCGCGCTTTCTGCAAGCACGCTGATGACTAAAAAAGGGCTTGTCTATATGAAGCAATAAATGTGGATTGGTGTGCAGCAACACCAATTTGCAGCAGCTTCTATTTGTCTTAACATTTTTTTTAAGATCGCAGGCATGTGAAGCTATCTGCTTTCACCGTTCCATCGGGCATGCCTGTGAATCAAGATGGCAGGCATGAGTGAATTACTTATGTTTTTATTTACCTCAAGTTGCTGCTGCAGAACAGCTTTTTTTTTTAAAAAAAAGCTAAATCCAAGCTGCGATCTTCCACGTTATCAAACAAACAAACAAACAAACAGGCTATTTTCTCGCCGTAGTGCATGATCACTATGGCAAAAATCCAACATGGCGGTTTAGGGCACTTGCCTTGTTAACAAGCTCTGCCCCCACGCATGTTTGACCAATCAGCTTTCCACTTCTGCTCTTACTGGGAACGTGCACCAAAGCAAATCAGTTGTCCCAACAGGAGGGAGTACGCATTCCCCATGGAGCTTTTTAAAATCTTTGGGAAAAGACATGGAGGCTTTTCCTGCAAAGTTTTAAAAGATTTTTGCCCCCTCCTTCCAAATACAGAGGATTGATGCAGGATCCAATTAAGACAAATCATATTCTCCTCAAATTCACTCCCATAGTCAAAACTGCCCGGGGTATAACAAAGTTCAAGACTGCTTTTAACTCCACACCAATTACTATAAAATGCATGTCATCTTTTTTTTTTTTTTTTTTGCTGTCTGATTTATAGTGACCATGGAAGCAACTATAAGAAGGGAAAAAAATAATTTCCATTTTTTTTTGCCATGAAGAAAAATCTTATGAACCTTGTTGTGCAAATTAATTCTAAATTATGTAGCTGGGCTAATTATTCTGACTATTTAGCTCTTTTAAAGCAACCAAAGTTAATTAACCATGCAAATAATTGTCTCCCTCTGTTTCTTTTTTGCTCTCTCTGTAAAAGAGATTAACATATTACTTGAGCCTAATTCCATTTGTTAGTACCAACTAGAATAGTCTCATTGAACTGATAGGATTTATAGAAAAGCTGACTTGCAATTCGGTATTGTACCTAAATATTAAGATCATTAAAAAGAGGTGTATGGTCCAGCCACAGCTAAGTCTGTGCTGTACTTTCCAGAGGACCGAAGCGAAACATGGTTTCACTTACACACTGGACCAAGCTGGACAAATGTATGTAAAATGGATTTTAATGCCAAATTATCCCATTCTATATGCAAATATGAATATTTTGCAAAAAAAAAAAAAAAAAGTCTGAATTTGCAGCCTTGGAGTCCCCCTCCCCCTGATTCCCAAACAACATACCAGAAGACGAAGTAAGTAAGACACAAATGGTTTACAGAAGCAAATTATTTTTAAAAAATCTGACTGGAATTCACAGGGGCTTACTACACGGTGAAAAAAAAGTGGCAGTGCAGCAGTAAGGTTTCATCTTCCATGCTGCCTTACTTCATGACGTCGTTGTCCTTCCGTTCTGGTCCCGTGGGAGACCGAGGTAAAACGACATCTTTTTGCTAACCAGAAAAACCCATTAGCAAAAAGACAGTTTTACCGCAGTCTTCCATGGGACTGGAACGGCAGAACACCGGAAGAACAACAAGGTCATGTGGTAAAGCAGCATGGAAGACACAACCTTCCTGCTGCACTGTTGCTTTTCTTGGACAGTTTGCCTGGTTCCCTCTCTTCTTTCTTTTCATTAGCAAGCAAAGAAATTTTTATTCAGGCAGACTTTTAATGGGGTTGTGTTACATTTACAGTAGCACCCCTGCATCTGCTGATTTGCCATCCGCTGATTCAGTTATCCACTGATGGCGACAGCAGGGGTGGGGTGGTTGGGGAGAGATCTTGCCTCTCTTTTCCTTTCCTCCCCCGGATTGCTTCCCAGGATTGCTCCCTGGCGCAAATGGGACGCCAGGGGGTGACGCGGGGGCGAAATGACGACGCAGGGGCGAAGGGAGGGGAAGAGAGATCTCACCTCTCTTCTCCCTTTGCCCTGGGGATCGCTCCCCAGATCGCTCCCGTTGTGGGAATGGTGGTGGGGGCATTCGCTATTATCTGCAGATTTCGTTATCTGTGGGGGGGGGGCTGGAACCAATCCCCTGCAGATATGGGGGTCCTACAATATTTGTATTTTATATAGTTTTTTTTAATGACTTTTATTTTAATTAAATCAACAAGTTACAGGTACATGTCGTACGTAACATGTAGTGTACATATATACTATGTATCATTACAATATATAGCAAAGATAACAACACTATGAAATCTGCATTGGATAATAAAAAAAGAATAAAAAAAGTAAGAACAATAAACAATATATAACAAACCAACTAAACACCATGTCAACTCTTATTAAGGTTACATTGTGCTTCAGCTGTGATGTTTAAACAAGGCTTGGCTAATGATAATTTCAAGATACCAAGGCAACAATATCATCCCACATTGAAAGATGACGTGCTGGGAGTTTACTTTGCTCTATTTGAGAGTTGACATATGAGAAGAAAGGAAACCACCTCTCTTTAAAGTCACTTTCTCCTTCCTGTCTCTGAATACTAGATACCTTTTCCATTAATAAGTTTCCCCACACTCTATCCCACCAATTTTCCATTTTCAACCTGCCTGTTTTCCAATGTTTGGCAATCTCCTGTCTCGAGACAACTAAAAAAATTATGATAATATCTTTGCATTTAAGATTCTTACTAATGTCTAGAAAAGTTGTCAGAAGGATCAAGGCTAGGCTGGGGGTTATAATTTGGTTGGTTATTTTCAAATGTATGCTCAATACTTTGTTCCAGAAGGTGCGAATCTCAGGGCACTCATACCACATGTGGAGGTACGCCCCAGCGTTCTTGTAGACCTTCCAATGGTATTTTATATAGTTTTAGCTTGTGTTTTCAACCAAACTTGCTTGTTGGTTTTTTAATTATTTTTTTAAAAAAACTTTTGTACAAATGATTTTTTAAGCTACACCTTGCTTTTAATTGTAAGCTACTTTGGATCCTATATAAGGAGAAAAGTGGCATAGAAAATAAGTAAGTAAGCAAGTAAGTAAATAAATAATGGCTGTATACTGGCTGTTAAAAAAAGAGGTACAAATTAAGACTTCACAGTTCACTCACAAAACTGATCAAATCTTTTGTATTCCATTAGTGCATCTGAAGCTGTAGGTTGAAACCCACAAAAGCTCATGCTAAAATAAATCTGTTAGTTTTAAAGGTGCCCCACAATTCTTTCCCCCTCCATTCCCCTCTTTCCCTTCTTTTTAGACTGCAAGCGCCTAATATGGTTCTCTCTTTCCAAATTAAAACCAACAACATTCTACACCTGTTAACTACAACCTGTTGTTTCAGCAGAATCTTGCATTTAAAATTACTGACCTTTTGAAGGAAGCAATAGGAAGCATTTTTAAAAAAATTTTTTTAGGTTGTTTAATTTAGAATAGTTGTTTGCTTTTTTTAGGCTGTGTAGGGAGTTGGGCCTCTGTCACTAGGCACATGGGTTTGGGAGTTTTTGTTAGCATCCAGGCCAAATGTTAACAGAACTGTCCAGTGCAATGGAAAGGATTAATTTGCATTAGTGACTTTGTGTGTTAATTTTTGCTTTAGCTTGTCAGTTTGAGGCTGGGGAAAAAAAATATGAAGGCTGGGAATGCTTGCACAATTTGCATGGCTATTGGAGGAGAAAGAGGTCAACTTCTGCACTTTGATTTTCTTTGCTTCTGCACTATTTAACCCTCAGGAGTCCATCTTTCATGGGCTGTGTCTATGTGTGTGTGTGTGTGTGTGTGTGTGTGTGCACACTCCAGTGCAGGGACCCTATATAGCCAACTATGGGAAACTGAATTATTGGCTAGGGATCATCTGTACAGAATTAATTGTTTAGGGGCCTAGTTCAACCATTGGCTGTGAGGAGATGATGGACCACATCAGTGAAGGAGCTGAAATGCCTCTCTCCTGTATGCTGTCCACTGCTATATTTACCACAAATAAAACTTATAACAGCAACATGTGTCCATGTTTGGCACAGAAAGAACTCTTGAGGCGTGGAACTATACCCAGTTCCAGAACAGAACATCATTCTTTCTTTACTCAAAAGATGTCTTAGTTTTTATAGCCAATTTGTTCTGTGCATTTTAATAGTGATGACTAGTGCTATAGTATTTATTTTGTCCAGATTGCTCTTTCTGCTTTAAATAAGTTTGGTTTTATAGACGTAAAGCCAGTCCAGCCTGCCTAGTTCTTTTTTTTTTAATTAATGGAAGATGAATGTAATAAAAACTAAACCCCTGCTGTCCAATTTGTGGGCCAAATTTCTACAAGTTCACCAGCATGGGCCATATGGCAATCTCATGCTCAGTGAATATGCATGGTGCTGGGGGCAGGAAAGGGTGAGGAACCAGAATTGCAGCATGAAGATTTCCCTTCAATGTATGCATGTCTACCAAATCAACTGTCTGGTCCATGCACTTGCCTGAATTGTGCATGATCTTGGACTACAGTTTCCCAAATCCCAAGCTCTACCTTCAACTTGCAAATGGTTACACATGTTTCTGGATTCTGTCTGTGTGCATCTTTACTCTACAGTGTTTGGTCTGCATTTATAGACTATGTTAACCATAATATTAGTACAATGCTTCCTCCTCAAGCACATCTCAATTTGTGGAAGGCTATTATTATTGACTAATTTGTTGTTTCCCCCATCCTTTTTTTATTGTCAAAGGATATGCAGCTGGTCCTCCATAGCCACGGAGTCTGCATCCACAGATTTAACCATCCATGGCTTGAAAATATTCTGCCCGCCAAAAACTGCCAAAAGCAAACCTTGATCTTGCCACTTTATATAATGGGAGTTGAGCATCCACGGATTTTGGTATCCATGGGGTCCTGAAATTAAACCCCAGTGGACAGCAAGGGCCCATTGTAAAGAATGTGCCCCTCATTGGATCTGCATTATGTCCCATTTGAAACTGTTAATGAATCAGTTGTATTGGATGTTTTATATTAAAAATTATACAGTGCCCCCCTATCCATGGGGGGTTGGTTCTAAACCCCCCATGGATAACAAAAGTGGTGGATGGTAGAGTCCCACATTCATCAATGGGAGTGGCCATTTTAAGTATGGGCACTGCCATTTTAGGTATGCAGCGACTATACATGGTTGCTCAAATCCACAGATATTGAATTCGCAGATATGGCGGGCCCACTGTAATAAAAGAAAAGAAACACTTCTAATTTCTGCCTTCCAGTTGCAAATGTTTACAAGTCCCTCTGTAGAGTCCATAAATGTTTACGAACTGTATGCTTGCAGGATCTCCACAATATGTATGCACCTTGTGTTCAAGTACAGGGAACAGTATAGATGATTTTGTCTCTACTATGGGTAGGCTGGAAGATAGGGCTTTTCTCTGTGATCCCCTCACCCGAGCTGTTTCTCACGGCTTTCAGTAACAGTGGTGGAGTTAAGGACGAAATGAATGCATACATTCAATCTCACAAGGCAAGCTGAGCATATATGAGGCCACCCTCTCCCCAACGGATGGCATGAAACAAGGATAAAGAAGTCAGCATGGAGACTGGAAGTAGATGACTTTCCCCTCCTGACCTTGAAAGTGGGTCAGGAAATGTGTCTCCCTCCATTAGACATACTTTTTATGCCCATGAGAATTATTTTTCCTTTCTGCTAGGAACAATAAGGGAAAGAAATTCTTTCCAGCAGGAAAGAAAAGCTTCAGCAAAATTGTTTTTAGAAATGTTTGATCTGGTCATTAAATGCCACGTTCCTGTGTCTTCTCCCCAATGCCCTCATAGCAATGTGGGTTTATTGTTTTTTTGAGGGGGAAGAGACAAGTCTCAAAAATAATTGATATAAAGAAAACATACTGATAAGGCTTCTCAGCATTCATCATTTTAAAATTTATCTGGAGGTATTTATTACCTTGGAGATCAGTTCTTTTAAAATTCCACTACATTTACGACACAAACCTCTGAGACTAGTTTGTCATTTTTGCAGTGCTCAAGAGCATTGCTGCATTGCAAAATGATGAGCTTAATTTCTTGCAAGTGCAATTTTTTTATTGGCTGGGGGAGGGGGATTTGTTTCATATCCATCTGAAGAGCGTATTAGAATGCAATATGAAAACTAACAGAGATTGCTAAAGTTTAGATAAGTAACCTGGTAGGAAACTGTTTTGCAAGATTGACTGTATACTTTCTATCAGTGACAGATTCAAAAAGGCATAGGTTTTTCATAGAACGTAAGGATTTTCCACCAGACCACAACCTCTGAAATTTGGGAAGGCACACAGGTTTTAGGCCATAAGCATAATGTGGTTTATTGGTTGTAGTTAATAATTGTACTACCTATTAATAATTACAAACAAGGTCACCAACCCTTAAGAGTAATGAGGAATCTATTGCTGATATACAAAATTGATTAATTCACTTACATGATATGGTTAGACCCTTGTATCTGCAGAACCAATATCTGCGTTTTCAGGTATCTGCGGGACACAAAATAAGGACACGTACCATAGAGTTATACTGGAAAATGCCTAGAGAGGCATCTTCTAGGTCTTCCAGCACAACTCTATGGTATGTTTTTACTGGAAGTCCTTTATTTTAATAGGGTTCACTGTTATCTGTGGTTTCCAGTATCTGTAAAATCCATGAACCAAATCCCCATGGATACGGGGGTTTGACTGTAATTGGAAAACTAAAGAGGTCTATTCTGGGACACAGTGGTGATGGCCTAGGCCAGGTCCCCCAGATGTTTTGGACTTCGTCTCCCAGAACCCCTGACTGTTAGCCAAGGCAGTCAAGGCTTCTGGGAGATGAAGTCCAAAACACCTGGAGGACCAAGATTTAGGTATCACTGGTCTAGGCTACACCTGCCTCTATCGATCTTAATTGTTTGTGGTGAAATAGTCTTGCATACCCGCTCCCTCAGTCTTTGCTGATGTGATTCTGAAGTGCATTTTTGTCAGGGTTGGAGGCAACCGAGGGCTAGAGCCTTGGCAGGATGCATGTGACTGGCACTTTGCTCACCCTTGCCTTCACTTTGAAAGTGAAGGTTAACAGAGAGATTAGTGCCCTCCCTGTTCAGTGAGTTTCAGGGGGCTGATACTCATATGAACTCATGATCAGGGAATCACTGCAGGAATGCATACCCACCATCTGTCCCAATCTTTAAGAAGCATTATCATAGGGTTGTGTATGTGTGTGTGTGGATAGAGATATTGGCATACCGTCAAACTGTCCTGATCTGGCAGGGACAGTCCCAATTAATCCTCTGTCATCTCACTTTTTCAACAGGTTTTAAAATGTCCCAGTTTCTCTTCCTTTCCGCCCACTTTCCCTCTTGTCCTCAGCTTACCTCAACTACTGCAAATTGAATTCAAAGTGCAAAAGCAGCCTGTGCTTATTTAACTAAGCGGGGTGGGGGGTGGGGAGAGGAGAGGGCAAAATCTTGTCCTTCCCAGTAGGCACAGGCAAAAGCAAGGCATCCTCTCCTAGCTTGTTTGTTCTTCCTCATTAATAATGTTTGCCATGTTAACCACACTCTGACATTGCTTGGCTACATGTTTTCCCCCTGTGAAATGTTGGAAGATATGGGAACATACTGTTCCATACTACTGCCCTATTAGTTTTAATTTGTACTTTATGCTATAGCTTTAACGTGGAATTTCTGTAAGCTGCTTGGGTCTGGGAACTCTTTCTGTGCCAAAGGCAAATAATTCTTTTTAAAAAATGTCTCTCAATTGTGTATTAGAAGATTTTTAATCCATCAGGGCATGGAACAAGAATTTTAAAGACCAATAAAAATCAATAAAAATTAATACAAGGAACAATGATGAATGAAAACTATGCAGTAGTCAACAAGATATGCAATCATTAACCCGTTAGTAAGAGAAGGGTTGGCTAAATAAATAGTATTTGTGTGTGTGTGTTGTGTGCTTTCAAGTCCTTTCCAAGATGTAGCAACCCTAAGGCAAACCTGTCGCAGGATTTCCTTGGCAAGATTTGTTCAGAGTGGGTTTGCCTTTGCCTTCATCTGAGGTTGAGAGAGTGTGACTTACCCAAGGCCACCCAGCCAGTTTCCATGGCTGAGTGCGGATTCAAATCCTGTTCCCTGGAATTGTATTCCAGTGCTCAAACCGCTACACCATTTTGGCTCTCTAATTTAAATGGATCTTGAAGGAGAATCTTGACAGTGATTCCAGGGCTGGGCCTTTGGGTGCAGGGCAAGTGCCCCTGGACTCTAAAGGCCTCCACTGTGCCATTATCCCCCCATCCCTTTTAGCATGTAAGTTTTATCAGGGCAGGCATGTTGCTGCAGAGCAACATTCCACAGTTGTGCCTGTCATCTTTATTTCCTAATTCTAGAGTGCCTCCCAGTCAAAATAGATGTTAAGGGGAATGTGTATTCCCTGCAAATATCTCATTTTCCTTCCCACAATGGGATTTCCTCAGAGAGGCATGCCTCAGCATTCAGAGTTGCAAATTAAGCCTGCATTTAGCTTCCAATGACCATTCATAAAACAAAGCATGATAAATGCAAGATGCCTAGGTAAGGAAAATCATTGGCTCTGACAAGCAGATGTTTTTCAATACTTGAGGGAACCTCTCTCTCTCTCTCTCTCTCTCTCTGGCTTTTCTTCGCAAACGAAGATTCAGGAAGGACTCATCCCACGCTTTCTGCAAGCCTGCTGATGACTAAAAAGGCCAATCTGAGATAAACAAGTCTGGTTGCAGAAAGCACAGCAGAAGGTCTCCTTGGGTGATGTTTCCAGGTTGTGATTCTTTCTGTGTTGTCATTTCTCTTCAAGACTTGTTTGGCGTGAGTTCTCAAATAAGGCTGCAGCATTGTGGATAGTGCGTCTCCATGCCTCCTGATGTGAGGCCAGGGCGGACCATTGTTGGTGATCAATTTGGCCGAGCCTGAGATGTTGTTTCAGAGAGTCCTTCTATCGCTTTTTTGGAGCTCCCCTCTTACGCTGACCTGTGGCGAGTTCACTGTAGAGTACTATTTTTGAGAGGCAATGGTCCTCCATCCTAGAAATGTGCCCTGCCCAGCGCAGCTGTATTCTCAATCAATCAATCAATCAATCAATCAATCAATCAATCGTTTGAGCCACTGGGATTAATATAGGGACAAGAGAGGCACTCTGACAAATTAAGATGGAGGGTGCAGCTTTGGCGCACACCTTGCAGTACTGCTCTTGTGATACAAAAACATTGTTTTAGATATTATTTGTTGCTGCTACCACTGTCAGAATGTCAGCTGGGTGTTGGTGGAAGTTTATAGTGAACATATATCTCTTTTTTCTGCGGTGTTGGAAAAGAGGAGCCCTTTGATTTCTTCCTATCATCTGATAAAGCTTGGGGGAAAGGAAGAAATGGCTCCCCTTTATTGGTTAAATAAAATAAAAAGGCATCTGTTTTTTTTCCTAACTTCACTTACTAGTTGGTGGGAAGAGTACAAATAGGTCTGTCCATATATTTGTTAAAAATCTGTGTGTATGTGTGAAGACCTGAGCAATGGTGTGGGGAAAGAATTTTCAGGTTGAGAGCACCTTGCAAAACGCATCATGCCTAGGGCCCCCTCTGAATGGAATGGGACGTTTTAGTGAGGTCAGTTCAGAGTGGCCATTTCAGTATAGTGCCGTTTTGCTTGCATATCAATTGATTATTGATAATAACCCTAACTTACCTTAACCCTAACCCTTACCCAAATAGGTTTGCAAGACAATCCCAACCAAACAGAAATGGTTTTGATTGCATTTCCTTCATAAAATTATTGACTAACAATTGATACGCAAGCAGAACTGCGTCACACTGAAATGGCTGCACTGAAATGTCCTAGACCCCCCTCTGAACTGGCAGTCCTTTTGTTCATATCGTAAGAAGCTGCATTGGTACTAGGTCAAAATCTATTTGTCTATCTGCCTTTTCCTAACTGTTGTCCTTCCCCCAGGATATTTTGGACTTCCAACTTTCTGGATTCCTTATTCCTGGGCATGCTGTCTGGGGCTGATGGGATTTGAAGTACAAAATGACTGGAAGGGAAAGGCTGGTCTAGTCCATAATTGTTTATTCTAACTGGTAGTAGGTCTCCAGGGTCTCAGGCAGAGTTCTTCCCTTTCACTTGTTACCTCATCCTTTTCACTGGAGACACCAGGGATTGAATTTGCAGCTTAATTTTATATAATATATATTTTAATATATAAAGCAGGCACTCCATCTCTGAGCTACCGAAAAAAACCGTGTTCTGAAATGGACATTGCGGTAATAGATAGTGGGATCATGTATCCATAACCCAGAGATTTGTCATTGCCTTCTGTGACGGACAGGTGTCAGTTAAGCTCTGAGTTCTGAGTGTAGGGAGTTGATGACAGGAGGTTGGAGCAGGTGCTCCATGTGTGGTTACTAAATGGTAATAGAGGAGCGAGTAGACAAAGAGCGAATGAGGCTGGGAAATAAGGAATGACAGTACTGGTTAAAACAAAAGATTCTACCATGAAGTATGTTTATTCCTTTTAATAAAGTTGTCCTTTGTTGTTAATACAAATATAGACTCTGGCTCATTCCTACAGAATAAAGATAATTAAAGGCAATCTACTGTAACACACTACCCACACATTTAGATTGAAGTTATATCCCTGGTTCAGAAAGAGGAACTAAGTAAACATTATAGGAATTTAGGTGGGAGAAACAGAGGGTGAAGAGGAGGCTAGGCTAAGCCCTGAGATAAAGTGGAGCTGGCACTTTGAAATTGCCCTTGACGACCACCTTGGTGCGACGTGGAGGTGGGATTTGAAAACCCCTGTGTCACAAAAGTTGTGGCAGCAGTGGGATGTGAAAGGGCTCTGTGTCACAAAAGTGGCGGCAGCGGTGGGATTTGAAAGGGCCCTGCATCACACCTTCCTCTTAGGCTGACAGAGTGTAACTTGTCCAACCTCACCCAATGGGTTTCCATGGCTGAGTGCAGATATGAACCCTGGTCTTTCAGAGTCCTAGTCCAACACACAATCTACTACACCATGCCGGGTCTCTTAATGTCCATTATATACAATAATGAATTTCCATGGCTCCACACCAACCTCCCACCATCTCATGCTCTTAGATGTTCTGAAGTCTGAGGGGAGTTGTAGTCCAATACATCTACAGGGCACCAGGTCAGGGAAAACTGATCTCAAGAAGTAAGTAGGTAGAGATTCCAGAAACTGCTCCTACTCTTTGGGTGCAGTGACTTTTCCCTCCTAGCTGAATTCCTAAATACTTAACCCCTTGATTAATTGACTACAAGTTCCCAATTAAGGCAATTAAAATTCCTTTAATTGCATCATACTCCTAAGTTTAGAAGTAACAAACGCATGACCAAAACACTTGAAGACAATATCATATGCACATAAATAAATGAAGTATTACAACATCCCCCCAAAGGACCAGTTCAACATCTGGATACGTCTTTTTTCTGATGTGCTTCTATCAATCTGGTGTTCTAAAGCACAACCTCTCATATTATCTGAGGATTCATTAGCCTCCTTACTGTTTTTTAAAGTGACTCTTCTGAATTTTTGGTGTTTGTTTGCTGATTGTGATGTATTCTATGTATTAATTTATTTTTTCTTAAAAATCCATCCAATTTAGTTTTGTCAGTATAGGGCCCACTGTGTAAATGGGCCATATACACTCACCAAGAGACTTGTTGCCTTGGTCCCTCTAAGTCCTCCATTTCTAAACTACATTTGCTACCAAATGGAGAACCATGCTGCCTAGTGTTGCCACGTTTTCAAACTAGCAATAAGAGAGTGCAGAAATTCAGGACAGGGGGTTGGCAAGGGGTTGGACTGGATGGCCCTTGAGGTCTCTTCCAACTCTATGATTCTAGGACATGCAGGGTTTACAATCAGGAAGTAGCTATTAAGAAGGGTGTGTTGGACCAAAATACCACACCCACCAGGGTTCAGTTCCTGGACTTACCATGGATACCAGAAATGGCAGATAGTAGTAAACCCTATTAAAATAAACGATTTCTGGTATAAACATACCATAGAGTTGCGTTAGAGGACCTAGCGATTCCTAGAAAGGGTACCTCTCTGTGCATTTTCCAGCATGTGTCCCTATTTTTTCAGCTGCAGATAACTGAACCTGTGGATATTGGTTCCGTGGATATGGGGGTGGCCTGTACTTACTCCAGTTAACTTAGCCATGTGTTTTTCTGTAAAGTTAGCATATTCACAAATTACATTATGCACACATTTCTGTCTTTATGAAGGGCCCACACCCCAAAAAACAGGTTGGTGGGTTTTTTTTTTGGCATCTTGTTCAGCCTACATAAAAGGAAAAGCTTTCCAACTCTCAAATAGGGGGCATCTCTTATAATAAGGGACACTTGCCAGTCCTACAAGGGACAAGCTTTCCAATCCTCAAATAAGAACATCCCTTATAATAAGGGACTCGTGTCAGTCAGGGACAAACTTTCCATCCCTCAAATAATGGAAGCCTGACAACCTTGAGGCGCCCAAGAAGCCTCAAGGAACATGATTTGCTATTTTAAGACTATTTCACCTTCCCTCAACAAAACTGGAAGCAAGCATTATGAAAAAGTGGGTTGGGCAGGTGTGACTCTCAAACTCCAGAGGGCTTAAAACATGTGTGTGAACTCTAGACTCTAAAAGGTTTCCACCTCTGATTTAAACTGATCTGGGTACAACTCCAGTCCCATCTACTGCAGAAGATTCTTTGAAGGAAAAGAAGTAGAAAACACATATTGAGGGAACTGTCAAAAATATTTTGGTGATTATGATCTCGACAGTACAGTAGGGCCCCCATATCCACTGATTCATTATCCACTGATTCAATTATCCACGGGACACAAAACAGTACACCTACCATAGAGTCTTCCTAGAAAATGTGTCCTCTCTAGCCATTTTCTAGGTCCTCCAAGGCAACTCTGGTATTTTAAACTGGAAGTCCCATTATTTTCAATGGTGTTCACTATGATCCATGGTTTTCGGTATCCATGCCCCCCCCCTCCGAACCAATCCCCAGCGGATACGGGACTCCTACTGTACAGTAATTTTAGACACAATGGCTGGCATCCTGTGTGTAAGTCATGCTATGCATGCAGGGTGAAGTATTCACCATGACATAACAGATGTATTCTGTTGACAGTGGTGGAAGCAGAGTTGCTCATATGACAAAGTTAAGCACCGTGGTTGTGCATTGCAGTTGCAGAATGCACACTGCACAATGGTAAACAGCCATGGACATGTTGTGCAATGTTGCAATTCTACATGGGGGTTGCATAGTGTTGGCATGGGATATCTCTGCTTGTGGATATTTACGCTACGCGGAGGGTATGTTGGATTACAGTCCACAAATGTCACAAGCTCCCACAGGTTATTAATTTAGTTCTCGCTCCCCTGCCCTGCTTATTTGTGAAAACAATTTTGGCAGCTATTGAAAAAGCCCTTACCTGCGCATGTGTGATTGTCAGCTGTTAACTGAAAACCGGTGTTACACTGGCAGTAGTAGGAACCAGGAATGTTTACACATCGGTGGTGGCAAAATGGAGGGAGTATACATTCATCTACATCTGGGTCACCAGAAAAGGATATAGATATAGATATAGATATACATATATTTTAAAAAAAATATTATATAAATTCAGTTAATTTTTTTAAAAATGCACTGACACTAATGTCTTCAATTTGCAGGATCATCAATAAGGTAGCAAAGGTGACAGTGATTCACCAAGCACAGTATATACAGTAATAGCTCCTGAAAACAATTCTACTGTACAGTGATTTAAAAAAAGAGCAAAGCATGGAAATGTTACTTTTTTAGACCTCATCTATGAGAATCCCCCAACCCCAAACTTGTACCCCAATAAAGGGTTAGACAGAATCCAGGTTTTACAGGATTTACTTTTGTTTGTTTTCTCTTTCTTTCTAAAATTCCAAGACCCACTAGCTATAGCCTGGTACAAAAGAAATGCACTTAGAATTAAACAATGTTGCATCCAAGAATGTGTGTGTCTACCACAACTTAATGGAGATCAAAATCTTTCCAAATAAATGTCAGTTCCTGGTTACTTCAAGCTTCCTTCATTTCATAATTTATGATGAGGGAATAGCAGCAACTTTAGGTTGTTGCTATTGTTAAGCTAACTGGAGTCAAATATTTTTCTCTACCCAGTGCAAATCACCCAGAGAACTGCCAATAGATCCAGTTTCACCTTCACCTGTCCATCCTTATCTAATAGATACAACACAAAAGGAAAAAAAGGAGGAGAGAAGAGGAAACTGGATGAATTCAGCCACCAGTTCTTAAAATTACGCTTGTGTTCTTATAATGGCAAGCTAGAATGGACAGTTCAGGAAAGAGAAGAACCAAATTGCTGCTGTTTTTTCCACCAAGCAGATGGAGTGGGCCCCGTTGACCCACTTAGCCCTAGGTGCATCCCCGTGAAACGTGCTGAGAGATGACACTCCAGGGAGAGAGGAAGAGCCAAGGCTTACCGGTTGCCCTAGAACAGCAGTGGGCAAAGTGTAGTTATCCAAATGTTGTGGGATGCAGGTTCCATCATCCCCCCCACCTTAGGCTATATTTGCTAGGGCAACAGGAGTCGCAGTACACACACATTAAATCCAAAATAGTTCAAAGATGTAGATGATGGTCTGTCCATCAGTAACAATGTACTTATTTGGGGAAGTGTGTTTTAAAATTTGTTTCGATTACTATGATACTGGTTTTAGTTATACGTAAAATTTTTTGGATGCTTCATGGGTGGCAGAAAGCACAGCAAAGAAATGTCAGGATAGAGAGGGAAAAAAAGTATTTATGTATTAATTTGTTACTTAGTTACATACATATTCTATCTTTTCTCCAAGAAGTTTAAAATGGCATAATTGAATCTCCTCCCACTTTCATCTTCATAATAATCCTGTGAGGTAGGCCAGGCTGAGAGAGAGGAATGGGTCCAGAATCTCCCAGTGAGTTTCAGAGCTTAATGGGGACTAGAACTTGGATCTACTCAGTCCCAGTCCAATGCTTTAGCATACATACTGGCTTCACAGCAGGGATGGGCTGTATCTCCCCGGCCCCCCAAGGGTCAATTTTTAGATAGATAGACAGACAGATGGAGAGACAGGGCACCAGCTGCATGCATTGATCTCTTTTCCTCTCTCTTTCTTGAAACATCTGTTTATGGTATATGGGAGTATATGGAAGGGTGTGACTGCCTATTTCTGATCCTAGTATGAAGTGATGTTACAAGGGGGGGGGGAAAGGACTACAGTACGACCCCTGTATCCATGGGACTAGTACCTGAAGTTTCACTTACGTCCGAAAAAACATGTTTTCTCTAGGCATTTTCTAGGTCCTCCAGTGCGATTCTATGGTATGCTTCCTCTGGAAGCTGAACACAGAGTTGCACAGGGGGACCTAGCAAATGTCTAGAGAGGTGTTATCTCTAGGACTCTCTAGGTCCTCCAGTGAGACTCGTGGTATGTTTGGGCTGGAAGTTGTTCATTTCAGTAGGGTTCACTATTATCTGCAGTTTCGCATTTCTTTCCATGGTAAGTCAAGGAACCTATCCCCTGTGGATATAGGGGTTGTACTGTATACAGATTATAAGCCCTTTGGGGTGTGCGAATGTGTCTTCTCCTTTTGAAAAAGCACAACTAAAGAAAACCTTATATACCCTTCTCTGCACCCTCAGGACTGGCTAAACAAGTATGTAAATAAGTGCATGTAAAATTGTATGATCTGATGACAAAAGCATAGTGTCTTAAACTGTACAGCTGGGGGTGCTTTGTTTCCAAGTACAGTACTTACCAATACACTGATCGCCTCGCTTCTGATAGCCAGCTGGGCACTGACAAGTGAACGATCCTCTTAAGTTGACACATATCTGATCTGACCTACAGGTATGGGTGCCTGTTGTGCATTCATCAATATCTTTGAAATGCAAAGAAACAAAGAAAATGTGGTATGGTCAGGGAATTTGGAAAGAACAGCCCCAACTTTTCTATTTTACTCCAAATCTTACTTTTGAAGCAACATAAGACAGAGAACCTCATGTTCAAGATTTGGAATCATCTGTGGACAGAATAGTGTGGAACCCATGGTTGTAATGCAAGGCTGAGAGAACATGTGCCCCTTGAGATTAGACCACAGCTCCCATCACCCCTCAGCACTGGCTATATTGGGTAGTATAACAACATCTGGAGGGCCACACAATCTCCAACCCTGCTGTTAACAACTGGAAGAACACTGATCTCCAGTGGTGTAGCTTAGTGCCTGAGCCCCTCTCTTCTCCACAGGTTCTCCCTTGGGGCAGTAGGCCTGCTGGAGACCCCCTAGGCAATAGGAGGAATTCATCCATTGTCATTGTAACAAGGGACAGGGAAGGGGGGGAGACCTGCAAGGTGGAGAAGGGCCATGTCAGAGCAGCAATGGAGACACCCGTACTGACTGCATGGGATGGAGAATACTGGTGAGTCCATGATGGAGTTGCGATGATTGGGGGTGGCACAAGGAGCACCAGGAATCCCCATTGGAAGATGGCTATGAGGCCCGGCCCTGCCCATTCCAATGTAGCTCTGTCCCTGCTGGCTCCCTATTAGACAATATAATTCACGCGGCTACTTCAAGATGGTTTACCTATCCAAGTAATCATACAAATTTTAATGATGCCGTGTTGGATCTAGCCACAGAGAAATGGCAAGCATGTTTCTATTCACCATGAATGAAACAGGTCTTGGTCTACCTCCATGAAAGACTCTTCCATGCTATCCAATTCATCACAGATCACTAAAGACTAGAATGTTGGCAGGTGGTCTGTGAAGGACTTTTATAGGCCAGTCACTTGGCTGGACTTCCCTTCCACAGCTGCTCTATTATTTGTTTATTTTTGAGACCTGCTCTCCACCTGTGCTAATTACAGGGAACTTAAACTGGTTAACAATACTCACATAAAATTAAACTGTTAATTTACAAAATCAACAAACAGAAATACAGTTGGCTCGAGGAAAGGAAACAAAAACAGGAGTCAAAACAATAATATCAGGACTACGTATTGGCTGGGAGAGCCAGCGTAACGTAGTGGTTTGAGCATTGGACTATAACTCTGGAGACCAGGGTTTGAATTCCTGCTCAACCATGGAAAGCCACTGGATCTTGGGCAAGTCACACACTCTCAACTTCAGAGGACAGCAATGGCAAACCCTGCCTGAACAAATCTTGCCAAGAAAACTCCCTGATAGCTTCACCTTAGGGCTACCATAAGTTGGAAATGACTTAGAGGCATACAACAACAACAAACAATATTGGGTGGGGGAATGAAAGTAGGGTAAGCTTAAAGTTACAGTTGCCACATCTTGTGTAAGGGATTCTGGGAGCTGTGGTCCAGAAAGTAACTTTCTAAGACCTGGTCCTTCTCTCTGTGTAGTCACCTGTCCTGTCTATGCAATGCTTATGGACACTTTGTGTAGAAAGTCCAATTGACATTTAGGCTGTTTTCTTTTTGGGGGGTGCGTGGGGGAGGAGGAAGTGGTGTTACCTGTGCCTCTACTCCCCCAAGGTCATATGATCAGATGGGAAAAAGAGAAAACAGAACTGTCCCTTGAAACCTCACCAATAGGAATGCTGAGTGAATGAAATATTTTAGAGCTTCACCATTCCCTTTGGATAAATAGCCCTATAGTAGAATGCAATGTTTTTCTTCTTTTTCCTCCCTGAAAAGATTTAATAGATTGCATCACTTGCTGAGTCTGTGTGTGGTTTCTCAACCTTATGCCTGTTTTAATCCGAAGCAGTGATGTGACATGCCTTTCTTCTGGCGCTCAGCATCGACTGGAAGTCTCTAAGCTGAATAAACAAATTCCTTAAAACTAGTTTACAAATCCCAATTGAACACTCTGTATTTGTTCAGGAACTGGGGACCAGTGGCAGATTCCGGGTGGGGCCATGGAAAAGAAAAGATGGATTCGTTCTCATGCAAAATGAAAACAAAGTTGACCACAAGGCTCAAATCACAAACAAAACTAACTGTTTTGACTTCACTGCCCCACGACACACACGCACGCACGCACACACACACACACACACACTTCAAATACCCCCAGATTTTCCAACTTGCTTCCTCTCTATTCAGTGACTCAAAAGATATTTTCTTCCATTCTGCCTCTGAATGGATGGCTGTTATCAGTTTTCAAAAGCCAGCTCACTGCGAGAAAAGTACACAGAAGAAAAAGGACAGGTGGAATGCAAACTTTTTATAACTAGCAAAATCCCTGTTATTATGACAGGTGTGTGTTTGTGTGTCTGTGTGAACACATGCTCATAAATAAAGAGTCTGCATGCCTGCATACAACAAAGACTCGCACAGTTTCTCTCTGTGGTTGAGTGAGAAAGCTGCAAAGACATCTATGGTCTCCTTGAGTGTACAAGCCCGGGGATCAGATGCAAACCACTGCAAGATCCCAAACTGGTGTGGACTGGGACACCCAGTGTCAGGGATGGAAGATGAGGTTTCCTCTCACCGTGATGCTTTCCCACATGACTAAAAGTTATTTCTCTCCACTGGCCTGTGTGTCAATGTACAAGAATGCACTTAACTTACTTTCTACCCTGATGATTCTAACGAATAAGAATTAAGCCCACTCCTTGGTGCTGCCTAACACTCCTTTCTTTTTTTAAATTTTTCTTTCTATTTTTCTTTATTATTATTTTTGGTTGTTTCTTGGTTATATGTGTGAACAAATATAAGGAGCATGGTTGCCAGGTTCAAAGCAGGTGGTGGCTTCCCTGTTACTATGGTGCTAAACCTGCTCTGGATTTCAGTCTGAACTTTAAAGGCACTGTGTTGTTCATTGCATCTTGTTTCCTTTTGATTCCCCCCACCTTGCTGTAACTGTATACAAGGTGTGATGTAGTGGTTTGAGTGCTGGACTCTGGAGACCAGGTTTGAATTTTCACTCAGCCATGAAAAGCCACTTTGTGACCTTGGGTAAGTCACACACTCTCAGCCTCAGAAAACCTCATGACAGATTCACTTTAGGGTCACCCTAAGTTGGAAACAACTTGAAGGGACACAACAACAACAACAACACTGCATAAAACTTAATTAAATTAGGGAAAAGTCCTATTTGAGAGTGTGAAACTTTAATAAAATCAGACACTAATAATTACTGTAGCATAAAGGGTTTGGTCTCCCTCCTTCTGGGCTTAATCTATCTCCACAGAGGCTCAACAAAGCTTTCCCTGCACTTGTTTTGGGCCACTGGCCATGGGGGCTGTGGTGATTCTGGGGGCTGAGGTCCAAAAAAGGAGCTTCCCAAGTTCTGAGAATAATTGTGTCCAGTAGAAATGCATACCCTCCCACTGTCTTGCTTTGGCAAGGATAGTTAGACGGCAGGGCTCACTTGCCTCTGTGATCCCCTCACCACAGCTGTTTTTCTTGGCTTTCACTAAAAGTGGCCAATGAGGTTACTGAAACAGTTGCACCTGGCTGGACAATCCCAATTAATATTCTGTCATCCCAGTTTCTCAGCTGTTTAAAATGTCCCTGTTTCTCTCCCTTCCTCCCATTTTACCTCTTGGTCCTCAGCTAACTTGAATGCCTGCAAACTGAGTTCAAAGTGGAAAACTAGTTTGCACTCAATTAACTCCGAAGAAGGGAGGGAGAATAGGGGGTGGAACCTTCATCTTCCTAGTAGACACAGGCAAGAGCAAACTGCTGCAGCTCTTCTTAGCTTGTGTATTCTTCTCATCAATTACTTTGTCATCATGGCAACGGATGATGTTGCCTGACCAACACGTCTCAGTTTTCATCTGTGAAATGTTGGAGGGCATGCAATTTCCTCCAAATATTGTCCCCAACACAAAACAAAACAAAATAAAACAGCTGAATGTTATACTGTTATCATCTTGCAGTTTTCCCACTATGTTTTGTTTGATACTGCAAGGCACAGCTTTCCGAAGATCAGAAGAGATTATGAGGCTCTGGGGAGGAAGCTGGAAGAAATGGATGCACAGGTTGTCATCTCATCTCTTCTGCCAGTTGAAGGGCATGGTCCAGGAAGGGAGAGGAAAATAGCTGACGTAAACAACTGGCTCCATAGATGGTGTTGCCAAGAACAATTGCGATTCTTGGATCATGGGCTGCGCTTCCATGAGGGGGGACTTCTGGCAAGAGATGGGGTGCATCTCACAACAGTTGACAGAAACATTTTTGCCTACAGTCTCAAGAATTTGATCAGAAGGGCTTTAAACTGAGTCATATGGGGGAGGGAGAGAGTATTCTGGAAGGCAAAAGGGCTGGAGAAAATAGTCAAACTGTCATAGAGGGAACAAGGCAAACAGCGCAAGGACGCAAGAGTGGGAGGCAAAAAAACTTGCACAGGCGACAAGTAAAGGGAACACATGGTCTTAGATGTCTCTACACTAATGCACAGAGCATGGGAAATAAGCAAGATGAACTTGAACTCCTAGCACTACAAAACAAATATGATAATAATAGGCATTATGAAACCTGGTGGGATGAGTCGCATGATTGGAATGTAGGAATAGAGGGGTATAACCTTTATAAGAGAAACAGGCCAAACAGGAAAGGAGGAGGAATAGCATTATATGTCAGAGATATTTATAACAGTGAAGAGATCCAAGACATCAATACTGGAAGCCAGGTGGAGAGCAACTGGATAAAAATTAAAGGGGAGGGAAACAACAGGGATGTTATTGTGGGACTATACTACAGACCCCCAAGTCAGACAGAGGAATTGGATGATGCCTTTCTAGAACAGATGACCACACACGCAGAAAGGAGAAAGGTAGTAGTGATGGGTGCCTTCAACTATCCTGATATTTCCTGGAAATCTAAGTCAACCAAAACTTCAAGGTCTAGTAAATTCCTGACTTGCCTGGAAGACAATTTCATGGTCCAAAAGGAGGAAGAGGCAACTAGGGGGTCAGCTATTTTAGATCTGATCCTAACCAACAGGGATGACCTGGTTAATGGAGTGCAAGTGGTGGGATCCTTAGGTGAGAGTGATCATGTTCTCCTGGAGTTTGTTATACAATGGAAAGGAGAAGCCAGGCATAGTCATAGTCATTCTCGACTTTAGGAGAGCTGATTTCAATAAACTTAGGGAAATACTCGGGGTGATCCCATGGTCAGGAATACTAAAAGAGAAGAGACCTCAAGACAGATGGGACTTTCTCAAAAGGGAGATACTGAAGGCACAATTTCAAACAGTACCATTGAGGAAGAAAAATGGGAGGTGTCTCAAGAAACCAGGATGGATGACTAAAGAACTTTCAACAGAGCTAAGTTTTAAATGGAACATGTATAGGAAAAGAAAAAAGGGGGAATTTACCAAAGAAGAATTCAGATAGCGAACACGTGTAGGAATAAAGTCAGAAAAGCTAAAGCACAGAATGAGCTCAGGCTTGCTAGAGAGGTTAAGAACAATAAAAAGAGTTTTGTTTTGTTTGTTTTTTTGGTATGTCTGCAGCAAAAGGAGGAAGAAGGAAATGGTAGGGTCACTACATGGAGAAGATGGCAAAATGCTAACAGGGGACAGAGAGAAGGCAGAATTACTCAACACCTTCTTTGCCTCAGTGTTTTCAGAAAAGGAAAAGGGTGACCAACCTGAGGATAAAGAAACAGAGGACACAATAGGGGAAATCCAGCACAGAATAACCAAAGAGGAAGTACAGGAATACCTTCTTAATCTAAATGAATTTAAATCTCCAGGACCAGATGAACTACATCCAAGAGTATTGAAAGAGCTGGCAAATGTAATCTCAGAGCCATTGGCAATAAACTTTGAGAACTCTTGGAGGACAGGAGAAGTTCCAGCAGACTGGAGGAGGGCAAACATTGTCCCCATCTTCAAAAAGGGGAAAAAAGAGGATCCCAACAATTATCGTCCAGTTAGTCTGACATCAATACCAGGAAAGATTCTAGAGCAGATCATTAAACAGAGAGTCTGTGAACATTTAGAAGGCAATGCCATAATCACAAAAAGTCAACATGGATTTCAGAGAAACAAGTCATGCCAGACTAATCTGATCTCTTTTTTTGATAAAATTACCAGCTTGGTAGATGAAGGGAACGCTGCGGATATTGTATACCTTGATTTCAGTAAGGCCTTTGACAAGGTTCCCCATGGCATTCTTGCAAACAAGCTTGTAAAATGTGGGCTAGACAAGTTAACTGTTCAATGGATTTGTAACTGGTTGACCGGCCGAACCCAAAGGGTGCTTAGCAGTGGTTCCTCTTCATCTTGGAAAGATGTGACCAGTGGGGTGCCACAGGGTTCTGTCCTGGCCCAGTGCTATTCAATATCTTTATCATTGACTTGGATGAGGGAATTAGGGGCATACTTACCAAATTTGCAGATGACACCAAATTAGGAGGAGGAGTTAATTCCCTAGAGGACAGGATCAAAATTCAAAATGACTTGGATAGACTGGAGAGCTGGGCCAAGGCTAACAAAATAAAATTCAATACAGAGAAATGTAAGGCACTGCACTTAGGGCGAAAAAATGAAATGCATAGATATAGGATGGGGGAGACCTGGCTGAATGAGACTACGTGCGAAAGGGATGTAGGAGTCCTAGTAGACCACAAGTTGAACATGAGTCAACAGTGTGATGCGGCAGCTAAAATGGCCAATACGATTTTGAGCTGCATCAATAGAAGTATAGTGTCTAGATCAAGGGAAGTAATAGTGCCACTCTATTCTGCCTTGGTCAGACTTCACTTAGAATACTGTGTCCAGTTCTGGGCACCACAATTCAAAAAGGATATTGACAAAATGGAGCGTGTCCAGAGAAGGGCGACTAAAATGGTGAAAGGTCTGGAAACAATGCCTTATGAAGAGAGACTTAGGGAGCTGTGTATGTTTAGCCTGGAAAAAAGACAGTTAAGAGGCGATATGATAGCCCTGTTTAAGTATTTGAAGGGGTGTGACGTTGAGGATGGAGCAGGCTTGTTTTCTGCTGCTCCAGAGACTGGAACACAGAACAATGGATGCAAGCTCCAGGAACAGAGATTCCACCTCAACGTGAGGAGGAACTTTTTGACAGTAAGAGCTGTTCGGCAGTGGAACACACTCCCTCGGAGCATGGTGGGGTCTCCTTCCTTGGAGGTCTTTAAACAGAGGCTGGATGGCCATCTGTCGGGGATGCTTTGATCAAGATTTCCTGCGTGGCAGGGGGGGTTGGACTGGATGGCCCTCGTGGTCTCTTCCAACTCTACAGTTCTATGATTCTATGATTCTATATTTTCAGACATGGAAAACTGCAAGCTGACTGAAACTTAAGTCAAATAAGATGGAGATGATGATAATGACAGGTGGTGGTTGGGTCTCACACTGGACCTAGTGACCATCACCAAGGCCTTTTAGCTACAGGAAGAGGCTATAGTTCAATCAGATAAATGAAGTTCCAATGATGACTTATAACCTTCACCTGTTGCAGAACACCATACTCCTCTGACTGCCAATTATAAGAGATATATTGTCACACAGAATCTGTGACAAGGACAGTTTACAAGGGCCTGTGTGATAATCTCCTTACTGTCAGGAGTTCTTCCTAATATTTATGTGGAATCTCTTTTTCTGTGCTTTGAATCCATTGCTACATGCCATCCCTCCAGATATTTAAAGATAGCTATCCTGTCACTTCTTGGTCCTCTCTTCCCCAAGCTAAACATATCCAGCTCCCTAAGTCATTCCTCCTACAGTTTGGTTTCTAGATCTTTGATAATCTTGATAGCCCTCCTCTGGACATGTTCCACCTTGTCAATAGCCTTCTTGAATACTGGTGCCCAGAATTGAACACAGTATTCCACATGATAGAGTCTTCCCTGGATTGTATCTCAGCCTGCAATGTTTGATTGAATAATCTGGTAAATGTGTGTGAATTGAAAATCTTTTGATGGACTAACATGGCATTTTTCTTTTTAACTTCTCTAAAATTATTTTAAAATAGGAATGGGGCCACGGGTCAGCGTAAGAGGGGTGCTCCAAAAAAGTGATACAAGGACTCCCTGAAACAACATCTCAGGCTCGGCCAAATTGACCACCAATGACGGTCCGCCCTGGCCTCTCATTGGGAGGCATGGAGACGCACTATCCACAATGCTGCAGCCTTATTTGAGAACTCACGCCGAACAAGTCTTGAAGAGAAACGACAATGCAGAAAGAATCACAACCCGGAAACATCCCCTAAGGAGACCTTCTGCTGTGCTTTCTGCAACCGGACTTGTTTATCTCGGATTGGCCTTTTTAGTCATCAGCACGCTTGTAGAAAGCGCGGGATGAGTCCTTCCTGAATCTTCGTTTGTTAAGAAAAGCCAGAGAGAGATAGAAAGGGCATAAGGTAACATTTTCAAAGTGGAGTATCAGATCCCTTCCAGCAGAGGAGGAAATCCCTGTTCCAAAATGGTGCCTGTTGCAATACATGTGTACCTCATCTAAAAAAATATGCTTCCCACTAGGGATGGAAAAAATATTCAAAAATATTTGGAAAACAGTTGAAAACATGTTTCTTGGGTTTCAAGAGACCTTGATGAGAAGATTCCCAGACTAATGAGAATCTTCATAGTTTGGGACATATTCTGCACAAAGTTTGCATGTGTCTCCCCTGCTCAGGTCGCTCAAGAAAACAGCATTATCTGTGCTGAAAATAGTATTGGGTGTTCTTCCTCATTTATAACTTTTGCCATCTTGACCACATGTTGTGTTGCTTGGCCACAGGTATCCCCATTTTCATCTGTGAAATGTGGGAAGCCATGAAAACATGCCATTTCAGCCAGCAGGTGCTGAGTTGTTTTCTGAGTACAGGAAAAAAAATCCATCCCTGAAATGAAAAACTACCATTTAGCATCTTATTCAGCTGTCTGCTTCGAGCAGGCTGAGCTCAGACAGCAGGGTCTGTTGTGGGCACCTGGGCAAAAAAGAAATGAATGGCAGGCCTGCTAGGGAGACAGGCAAGAGAAGGGGATTTCCTTATTTTGTCATCTTGCCCCTCTTCCAGACATTTTTCTCCACCCCACCTCTTCCCTGCCTTGTCTTTCTGAATCATCTGCTTCTCCAAGCACAAGGAGAAGGGAAAACTTCAACCAGTACAGCAACAGCTGCATAGGCCCTCTGTCTGCCCCCCCCCCTTTATTTCTGCCTTCTCAGAAGAAACAGAGAAGCAAGCTAGCAAGCTGAGGAAGCAGAGATGGAAGGCAGGGGCTGGCCCTCCTATTAGGCAGGGTGAGGCCTCACCACAGGTGGTAGAAGCTGGGAGATGGAAGCAAGGTGTTGGAGGAAATGAAGGTGCTGCATTCTATACAGCCTGCTTTGTCTAAATTCGAGCACTGACTTCAGTGGCAGCAGAGGATGCCAATCCTTGGCCAGATTCAACTTCTGCTATATTTCAGCTTTTGTATGTGGAATGGGAAGAGGCACCATCTTGTTCTCAGGCAGCAAAATATCTTTGTGAAGATCCGGCTCTCTGTTCCCCTCTACTCATCAGATGCAGCCAGAAGGCAGAATGAACTCTGATTTCATTTGAGTCTCCGCAATTCCTGGCTTATCATTACATACAAACTAGGAATCATGGTTTAAGACAAACCTTAGTTTGCTAAACAAGCTAGCAAAATCAAATCAAATCCAAGATTTATTGTTGGCTTGTTTAGGAACTGAATAAGGTTTGTATTAAATGGCATTTCCTGATTCATACATAAAGACATGCCAGGAACTGGAAAAAGTGAAACTGAATAATGGTTTATCCCTCCTCCCAGTTCACACCACTCTTCCAAGATGGAATACTTTCTGCAAAAGTAATATAGCAGACATATTATTTTGCTCTAAAATGGTGGAGGCCTTGTGGTGTGCATGGGACCCAAAGATTGAAGGAAATTAATAACTAAAGCCTCATTTGAATAATAGGTGTTAGGGGGACAACAAGTAAAGACTGTCTGACTAGAGATGTGAAGGCCTGGAAAAACTTGGAAAAATTCAGGAAAAAAAAGTTTTCTCCTATTTTTTTCCCCTGAAGCCTTTTTTGTTTTTTTTCTGAAAAACTGGAAAAAAAATGAAAAAAGGAAGAAAATCAATTATGGAATGTTTTATTTTAGCATGATGAATAAAATCTTTAAGACAAGGTGTTCATATATTCTCCAAATCATATACCAATGGTGATAATTTTATGCCAAATCAAATTGTACATAGTCATACTTTATGTTCCTAAAGTAATAGAGTGACTTTCAATCTGTAAAAAGTGCTAATGTTGCATTTTTTTTCAATTTTTCAAAAAAAAAATATCCATTTTTTTCCCTGTGGAAAAATTAGAAAAACCTCCAATTTTCCCCCCATGGCTTCATAATTTCCAGAAATTTTACATCTTTATGTCTGTCAGACAATAGGCTGTCACTAATCTCCCTGCTGTACTCCTCTGGAAGCAATAAAACAATCTGAATGTGAAACTAGGAAGTGTTTAATTAAATGGAAAGAACCCCCCCCCAAGCGTCAATAGCACAATTTTTTTTAAAAAAATTGCTAAGCTTGGGGTGGTAAGGGGGGGGGAGGGTGTTGATAACACTGATTATGTCTGGGAAAAAAATATATGAAAGGAGAATGCAGGTCACATTGGATTGCAGCAATGTGGCAATGATATTGGCTGGATTTTCAATTAAAAATAAAAAATAAGTGGCAATTCTAGAATGAAGGGCTAATGTGGAAGCTACCTTCTAGTTTGCTACGTCCACCTCTTCCTTGTCTTGCTTATAACTTCTGCCAGTTTTTTTCTCTTTTGGTTTTCCCCCACTTCCCTTCACTGCACAGAACAATTACCTCTTCCTCCCTAGGCCCCATTTTCCTCAAGAGATAGCTGTCCCTACATCCATGCTCTATTTATTTAAACTATACTAGCTGTACCTGGCATAACATATGCCATTAAAAAAAATTCCCCCCCAAAACACCCAGTAGACCTCATGACAACCCTGTAAGGTAGGCCAGTGTATTTTTAAATTCCTCCTCCCCCTTCTCAGCATTCCACACTTTTCCTGGAATTGCTGAGGGTGACTTCCTCTGTTGCCCTGCCACCACCGTGGCCACTGCCGCCACCGCCACCACTACCACCACCAGTTAACTGCCTGGTCCCATTTCAGGTGGCCCATCGCCGCCATCAGTTGATTGTCTGGGTCCCCATCTGGGCCATAGATTGAGTGGCAGGAGTGGATTGTGAGGTGGAGATGTGGTTGTGACTGGTGGGATGTGTTTCCTGAGCAGCCAATTAGTACACTTTAAATATAGATGGATTCCACCTTTCTTCTTATACAGGAACTGAGGGAATCATCCATCCCTAGATCCCTGCTTTTTCTATCCCCCCTTCTCAAGAGTTTTCTACCTTGCCAGTCCTTCCATGTATCTGAGTAGTTCTGCCAATGGCAACCACAAAAAAAATTGGTCCCATTCCTCCCCATAACATTAGGGCCATCCAGCCAATCATTATCAGAGTTTCATCACCTCTCCACTGCTGCTACCATAAAATACCATAATGCTCTGCAAAATGCATGGTTACTGCAGCAATCCCCAAAACATTAGATATAAATACACACATACGGACACAATTTTACCAAGACTTTAAAATATAATTAAGAAAGAGATCTTAAAACTGCCTGGCTATCTGCTGAGGTTTACGGGGTAGTTCAAAAATAGTGTAAAAAGGCTTTTATGAGGGGGCAGGGGATATAGCAGCTTCCTCCAAGCCCCTTCCCCCTTAAGTTACTGCAGAATACAAAGAGGCTTGCATTTCATTGTGCTGGTTCCCACTAGGTTCACTAATAGCTACACCCCAGTGATTTCCCCTTGCTTGCCAAAAATGTACCCAAGGCTTCCTTGTGAAGTGATTTATACTGTTTTGTCCCCTCTCATTGCTGACTTTGGCAGGACGTTTGCTCTTCATTCGGTGCTGAAATTCTGGGTGAGCTGCTCTCTGAGCTCTCAAAAGACCCTTCTGGGAAGCCAGTTGTGCTTTCAAATCTTCCACTTTAGCTTTACATCCATCAAGGTTCATTGTCTGGGACCAATCAATCCATACCAGATTCTCCTCCTTTGACCATACATTTGACTTTTTTTTAAAAAAGGACGATCCCAGGGAGTTCACTGGAACTGGTTTCCAAGTAAGCGTGCATAGGATCCCTCTCTTTTTCCCTTGGTCCCTCCGTTCTTCACTTAACATGCCTGGCTCCATTCCCTTTGGCTGTGACTCACTCTTCCCCAAAACCCTGACTCATGCTGCTTGCTCCCTTATGTAACATTTTAATCTCTGCAGTTTGCTTCCTACAACCAGATAATCACAACAGTGCTCAGTATTTTCAATGCAGTTCCCACCAGCCGTTTACACTTCAGTGCAATTATTCCTTCAGCATGGCTCTTTTATGTAACAAGCCATGGGGGTTGTCTTAATGCCCTTTTAAACCTGTGTCAATCTGGAGTCCACAGTTACAGAGCAATACATTCAACCAATCCAAGCATGTGTTGCATCCCATTACTCTTGGTCGCTGGATGTGGACTGGAAAATTCCAAGCCCTTGTTGCCCGAGCACCTAGTAGTCTTGACACAGGTACCTGGATAATGTTTGACAGGGAAAAGGGACATCCAACCTCTTTGCCACAGTTGGTGCCAAAGGCCAGTTGATGGGTAGCCCAAGATACACCAAGGACTGGGGGATCTAGAAAGTCAGAAGGAGCATCGCTACAGGAGTATACAGTGCAGCTGGGAGAAAGAAAAGCCCAAATTTCTTCAGGAAGGCCATTTCTCAGCCTTGAGGCCACAACAATAAAGGCCCTGCCCCATTTACATGCAGAGTACATACTTTACCCATGGGCTGTTTTTCCTCCACATAGAAAATGGAAAAGTAGCATGGACAAGCTCTGCCTCCACTTGATTTAAGGTTTTTAAATAAAATGTCCTACCAGTGCAAACTTCTGCACACAGAAAGCAGTCCTACTGTTTTTGAGGAGGCTTATTTCCTAGAAAGTATATTCAGGATTGTAGCACAAAAGACCTCAACAGACATACCCTCCAACATTTCACAGATAATATCCTATCCCCGACAAGCTAGTTTTCTATGAGTAGTACCTGATCTCCTACTCATCTTTATCTTGTTAATATTTGGAGTTAATACTTCTGGAGTAAAATGTATACCCTCCAAAATTTCAAAGATGAAAACTGGCTGTGTGTGCGGCCAAGCAACTGCAGAGCGTGGTCAAGATCACAAACATTATTAAAGAGGAAGGACACTCAAGCTGGGAGAGGCAGAAGCAGTTTGCATGAGGCAACTGGGAAGGGCAAGATATCATCCCTTCCCATCCTCTCTGCCCTGCCTGAGTTAAATGGATGCAAAATACTTTTGCACTTTGAACTCAGTTTGCAATGCTTGAAGTAAGGTGAGGACAAAGGGGGAAAAGTGGGAGTAAGAGAGAAAAACTGGGACATTTTAAAAGCAGCTGAAAAAAGTGGGATGACAGAGGATTAATCAGGAATGCCTGTGTGAAATCAGGACAGTTGGAGGGTATGCCAGAGTCTCTATCCACAAAAAACATATGTCCTAATGCTTCCTAAAGAAGCCAGAAAACTCTTAACTCTTTTTCACTTCAAATGACATAAATTACTATTGTTATTTTGTCATGTTATTTTTATCATGCCTAGGCCCTGAAGCAGATGAAAGCCCTCCCTCCATCCCAACTGCCACTGCCCTGGCCTTGAAGGGAGAGAAGAAGAGGCAGGCTCCACCATGCCTCAGCCCAGAAGCAGAACGGCCTTCCCTCCATCCCAACTGCCATTGCCCTGGGCAAGGAGGGAGAGAAGGAGAGGCAGGCAGAGCTCCATCTTGCCTCAGAAGCAGAACCAAGGAGGGAGAGAAGAGAATGCTAGACTTAATCCCTTCCCCTACTGCCATCCCCTTTCCTTTTATATCATATCTTCATTAGATTGTAAGCTTGAGGACAGGGAATTGTTTTGTGGTTCTTTTTCTTATAAAATGCCATGTACATTGATGGTGCTATAGAAATAAAAAATGATGATGATGATGAGGATAGTGATAGCCCTGCCTTCAACCCAACTGCCACTGCCCAGGCCTTGGAGGGAGAAAAGAAGAGGCAAGAACAGCTTCACTATGCCTGAGCCCAGAAGCAGATGAAAGGCCCTCCCTCCATCCCAACTGCTATTGCCCTGACCTGAAGAGAGAGAAGAGGCAGTTTCTGTTGGACTTAATCCCTTCCACCCATCCCCTTTCGTTGTGTGTTGTTTTCTTTAGATTGCAAGCCTGAGGCCAGGGAACTGTCCCCCCACCTTCCTTTTCTTGTAAAGCACCATGTACAGTCATGGCACTTTCTAAATAAATGATGATGATAGTGGTGATGGGGAAGGATGCTTCTGACTAATGTGAATGGATGGTGTGACAGCTTCCGCTCCAATCCACCTCAATAAATGTCCTCTCTGAACTGTGAAGCCTTTTGGTTAGAAGGCTAGCTTTTGAAGAGCTCTGGCAAAGCATGTTTGTTCATCTACTGTTTAAGAAAAGATTTTCCAAGAGCCAAAGGAAATCCATTAATCATGCCTTATCTACTCCTTGTAACTACTTGACTTTAGGTGATGCCATGACATGTCCTTTACATATATTTCCACTTATATTGCTTATAGCTAAAGCCAAGCTCAACTGCTGTACACTTCCTGGATCCTTCCCTTTATCCCTTTTTACACTTTGGAGGAACATTAGTAACCTTGCAAATCCCCCTGTTTTCCTCCTCTCCATAAGCAAGCTTTCTGCAATCTCTGTCAAAAAGTCTCTCTCTCTTGCTCCCTTTTCCATTTCCCTTGCTACTTCCTTCCATGTTTGGAATGTTGTATATCTGGGCCTAGTGCCTGGATGTTTTTTAACTCCTTGATTTTATAAGCCTGAAGATTTTTGCAAGAAAAAGCTATACAGTTAGTTGTCCCTTCATATTCGCTGGAGTTTGGTTCCAGGACCCCCCCATGGATACCAAAATCCGTGAATACTCAAGTCCCACTATATGCAATGGCATAGCAAAATGGTGTGCCTTATATAAGATGGCAAAATCAAGGTTTGCTTTTTGGATTATTATTTTTTAAAGAATATTTTCAAGCCATGAATACTTAAATCTGTGCCTACCATATCTGTGGATACAGAGAGACAACTGTATAACCTCCAACATTTCTCAGATGAAAATCAGGACCCATGTGTCCAAGCAGCCTCAGATATGTTCAAGATGGCAAAAGTTACTAATGAGAAAGAATACACAAGCTAGAAGAGTCTGCAGCAGTTTGCTTTTGCTTGAGTCTACAGAGAATGGCTAGATTCTGCCCCCTCCTCTTCTCTCCCCCCCCTGCTGAATTAACTTGAGTGTAAACTACTTTTGTACTTTTAATGCAGTTTGCAGCAATTGAAGTAAGTTGAGGACAAAGGAGGGAAAGTGAGAACAGGAGACAGAAACTGGGACATTTTAAAAGCTGCTGAAAAATTGTGATGGCTGAGGCTTAATCAGGACCATCCCTGCTAAACTGTGACAGTTGGATGGTATGTATATCTTCAAATCTAGAAGCAGAGCCAGCAATCCCCTTGGAAGGGCCACCCAGGAACGGAAACCTTAACACTCTGTTTAGTACAAGCTAGGCCATAGTGGCTAGGGCGTGGAGCAGCTATTTTAATTTCCCACCATGTCTTTGAGCAGACTAACACTGGGACTCTGCAGGGAAATACAAACAGCAGCTGGGTGATGAAAAGGTATCTGTTTCAGGGGAGATTAAGGCATGTATCAACGGTGGGTCCTGCCAGAATGGTTACTAAGGTGTTCAGGTGCTAACACCCGGTTCATTGGGAATGATGAGAGGTATCAAATCTCCTTTTCCTGTGGGGTTTTTTGGGATTACTGATATGTTTCTTGCTATAGTTGGAATCAGTTTTGAAAGTCACGCCTTTGGACTACACTCTCCAGAATGGCTCAGCCAGTATTCTGAACTGGCATGATGAGCTGGTTGGGACTCTGTCAACTAATTTTTCAAAATTCTGATTGGAACAGCCTCCTCCCTCTTTATTCTGCTTTTTTGTTCCCTCCTCTCAAGGATCTAGTCCAGTGGTTCTTAACCTGTGGTCCAGGGACCCCCCAGGGGGCCGCAATGTCCTCACTGGGGATCTGAGAAGGCTTGAAGGCTGCCCGGCCCACCTCCTGCCTGCAGTAGAGTGGCCACATGACAGAAGCCAAGGGAAAGGCAGGCAGGCAGGCTGGCTGGCTGGCTTGGCCTGCACATAGCCATTCAATCCGCTCCAGCCACAAAACTTGCAGGAAGTAGCAGGAGAAAAGTCTTCCCCCCCGCTCCAGTGCATCTGAGGGAAAGTTTAATGGATGGTGTAATTGTATTATTATTATCAGTTATTGTTATTGTTGTTGTTTTAAATCTTGAGTTAAGTCTTGGGGGTCCACAGCAACAAAAAATATTTAAAGGGATCCCTGGTAAAGAACAGGTTAAGAGTCACTGATCTAGTCTTTAGGACATGAGCCCAATCCAAGCACTCAAAATCACATGATGATAACAATCACCAGAATGGTAGAGTAGGATCCCACCAACTAGCTATGTGGGGAGTATAGATACTGCAACAGGTTCTTCTCTGCATATATGGAGAGTGGGGATGTAGGCAGAGGAACAGGGTTCTTGCAGTAGTGCCAGAAAGCATGGGCACACTCTTCAGCTCCACGTAACTAACTAACATGTGTGTTTCTGAAAGACTGAATAGGGCTACTGATTGGTAATGAGATACAAATACACATCGATTTTTCTTTTCCCTACATGTGGAGCTATAGTTTTCTATGCCTTCCAACATTTCACAGATGAAAACCAGGACGTGTGTGGCCAAGCAACTTCAGAGCGTGGTCAAGATGGCAAAAGTGATGAACGAGGAAGAAAACACAAACTAGGAGAAGCTGCAGCAGTTTGCCTTTGCTGAGTCTTCAAGGAAGGGCAAGATTCCACCCTGTTCTGTCCTTTCCCCTTACTGAATTAATTGAGTTCAAACTACTTTTGCACTTGGAAATCAGTGATTGCAGGGATTAAGTAAACTGAAGACAAAGGGCAAAAGTGGAAGGAGGGAAAAGAAACTGGAACATTTAAAAAGCACCTGAAAAAGTGGGACAAGAGAAGATTAATTGGGACTGTACTTGCCAAATTGGGGCAGCAAGAGGGCATGGCTATCTTTTTAATCTCTTTTTGGAAGTCTTGAAATAGAGGTTGGATGGCCATCTTTCTGAATGTTTTAGCTATGTATTCCTGCATGGCAGGGAGTTGGATTAGATGGCCCCTGTGGTCTCTTCCAGCTTTATGACTCGGCCTATTGAGGATAAACCTTTCTCAATCTGATGCCCTCCAAATGTGTTGGATTACAAATTCAATAATCCCCAGCCACAATGGCTATGGGTATTATAGTCCAGTATACTTAGAGGGCCCCAAGTTGTAGAAAGCAAATCTAAACCACAGTTTGGAGAATTTACTTTTATGGATTACATCTCCTAGTTCTGCCCATTAGCTACAACAGTTTCTTTCTCTTCTGGAAACTTACCAGGGACCGTCAACTGATTGCCTGTGGACCAGCACTTGATCATGGACCACTACTAAAGCAACTAGTATTGCTTTAAACTTCAATAGGATACCTAGGCATGTACTGAAACCTCAGTCATTTAACCAATGGAACTTCAGGCTACTTAATTTTGGCTGGATTCTATGCTAAGGAAAATAATTACTCAATTCTCATTATTTCTGAAGACAAAAATATTACACACCACAAAATACAATCTTTATTTCTTGCATTTCTTCTTCATTTTGGCTTCCTCATTGCAACTGAGCATAAATTTCATTATATTTTAATTTTGGCATCAAACAGTTTGATGCAGTTTATCGTCAAGTTGCGGAAACATGTTGTGATAACTAGTTTGTTAACGGTAATTGTCAAGATAGTAAATGCACTGATACCAGTTGTACAAACTTCTGGAAACTTTCCAGGAGTTGCTTCTTTAAATCTGTTCCTGTTACAGATGGAGCAAGCACGAAATCATCTCAGTACAAATACAAGTTCTAACCCACCCACGATGACCAATAAATGTTGGCGGATACACAAAAAATGATTGTAGATAAAAGAGTTTTCTTTTCCCTGTGGCATATCATCTTCAAAACTAATGTGGAACAGTTCCATGTATTAGGTTCAGTACTGTATTCTGCAGTGTTTAAAAAAATTTTTTTTTTGAACACAAAAAGACAGCATGGCAGCTAAATTGAATTAACATAACTAAATTAACCTCCTGGTTCATGACTGCAAAATTTATAAAATGAAATTACAGGGGGAAAAAACTCCTTGAATTAACTCATTGTAAGATTTATGTACATTAAGAGAAAAGTTACTAAGTGAAGCTGCCATCCTTCCCTGGCAGGTAGCCAAAAATCTCATGATGTTCAAACAGGATCTCGAGTTAGCTGAATCTTTCTTAACTTTTCTAAACTTTCTAAACTTTTTAGTTTCCAGATTACTAATAATTTCTATGTGGTTTGCTTCTGTCTTTGGAAAAATGTAGGAAGCTGGGCCTATACATTGTGCAACCTATTAGACTTTATATAACCCACAAAATATAGAACTTGGCCTAGGAGAGGCTTTACATTTCCACCCCCAATCCATGTTAGTGCCATAGGGTGGCAAACTTGGGCATTTGTTAGGGCCTCAAGAGCGGCAGAGGGCCCACCTCCCTAATAGTGCTACTATTTCTTATTTGTTCAGTGTTGGCTAAGAAAATCAGACGTAGTTTAAGAGAACTGACAATTCGCAAATCTGAATCATGCTGGTTGGGGTGTCGGTGCCTATTGGGGTGCTATGCCAAGGACTTCAAATCCTGGAACTAGTATTGTCGTTCTGTCTGGGGAGATCTGAAACAGGGAACAAAAATAAGAGGCTGCCATAAAGTAGTAGGCCATAACTGCGTGTTCTCCAACTGTTCTGATTTGACAGGGACAGTCCTGATTAAGCCTCTGTGATTCCAATGTTTCAGCTATTTTTAAAATGTCCCAGTTTCTCTCTCCTCCCTCTTTCCACTTTTTTCCTCAGTTTACCTCAATTGCTGCAAACTGGGCTGGTCTATACAGTTAAAATAATCCAAAGGCAACCATGTGGAAGATGATCTGTCTATACGGACATTCACATCAATACATCTCATTCAGAAGGGGGGCAGCCGAATCCACTGTAAACTCCATCTGGGAAGCCTTCTGAGCTTTTCTTGGAATTTTTAAAAAGCTCCATAGGACATGCGAATGTGCGATTGTTAGGACAGTCGCATTTGCATTGCTGCTACAAGGCAGCATAAGCTGATGGGCTGGATGAGCATAGGGGGCAGGGCTAACAAACAGGGAAAGTACCTGCTGCCGCCATGTTGGATTTTTGGCTAAGCAAGAGATTGGTAAGAAGACAAAACAGGGAAAACAAACAGGGAAAGTACCTGCTGCCGCCATGTTGGATTTTTGGCTAAGCAAGAGATTGGTAAGAAGATAAAATGGCGATCATTCACTCTCTTTTTTTTTCTTTTGTAAATACGAACTATTGCCTGTTTGCACCATGGTGAACAGTTAAAAAAAAATATTTTTTTTGGCAGCAGCAGATTTAAAATGGTGAGTAAATCACTTGTGGCCACCATCTTGGTTAGGGGGCATGCAAAGTTTAGGGGGGGCATTTTTGACCATTAAGACAGGTCACAGTGCTGCAAATTGCTGTTTCTTCAGAGGAGATCGTATTCCGCCCCTCCCCCCCGCCTTGTATAGACGGGACCTGAGTTCAAAGTGAAAAAGTAGTTTGCAGTCAATTCAGCAGGGGAGAGAGTTGAAGAGGGCTAGGAACTGCCTTTCCCAGTAGGCTTAGGCAAAAGCAAACTGCTTCAGCTTTTACTAGCATGTGTGATCTTCCATAACTTGACCACACTCTAATGTTGCTTGGCCACATGTGTCCAGGTTTTCATCTGTGGAATGTTGGGAGGATATGCAATTGGTTGAGGGATGTCCTGTCCTAAGTATTCATATGTGTATTCCCTGGCTCTTTTTCTTTATAAATTAATTATGAAACTAGGAAATTCTCCATGAACTTGACAATAAAGACCTAGCTTGGTCTATACATCCAGCAGTACGAAGAGGAAGAATCCTGAAGTGTGAGAGTGTATAATATAATTGGGACCAATGGCAGCACAAGGCATGGCTGGGGAAGCAACCAAGAAACCACCAGTCCCACATCCTGGAAAAGTTCCTTTTTTTGGAATACAGCTCCCAGAAACTGCCTGCCAGCCTGGGCACTCCCCAAAAGTAACTTCTCCAAGTTCTACTCAAGAAATAGCCATACCCTAGGAGCTGGGCAAAGTTACTTTTCTTGGACAATGTTCTTGCTGTGGGCCTTCAAGTCATTTCTGACTTATTGTGACCCTAAGACGACCCTATCATGGCATTTTCTTGATAAGATTTGTTCAGAGGGAGATTGTCTTCGTCCTCCTCTGAGGTTGAGAGAGTGTGACTTGCCCAAGGTCACCCAGGGAGTTTCCATAGTCAAGCAGGGATTTGAATCCTGTTCTCCAGGGTCCTAGTCCAACACTCAACCTGCTACAACATGCTGGTTCATTTGTTGGACAATAACACTCAGGATTTGCTTGGGAGAATCTATTAATCTGGAGTCTGACCCTGCCTGCAACACTTCAACCTGTGAGCAGAATTACAATTTTTGAATGATCCCTTACATAAAAACAAATACAATTGTCCCTCCATATCTACAGATTTGGTATCCACAGATTTAAGTACTCATGGCTTGAAAATATTCTTAAAAAAATAATAATCCAAAAAGCAAACCTTGATTTTGCCATCTTATATAAGAGACACCATTTTGCTATGCTATTGCATATAATGGAACTTGAATATTAACAGATTTTGGTATCCACGGGGGGTCCTGGAACCAAACCCCAGCGAATATGAAGGGACAACTGTACACACATCTCTGCAAACAAACACATCAAACTCTCACACAGCTGGGGTTGCAAGGTCAGGACTATCCCTGACTTGAGATTTCAGGGCCAAAAATGGAGATTTAGGACTGACTCCTTGTGATGTCATAGGAGATGGGGCACTGGTGATGTTACAAGGTTGAAATTACAAGGGGTAGTCCCTGGTGATGTCACTGAGCATGATAAATTAAGCATCAGCCACAATTATGCAGTGTATATCATTACAATTGCAAGAAACCAACAAGTCTAAGTAATGAGGAATGCACATATACTTTTCAAGCCAGTGCTATTGATAGGGTCTGTTTGTATTAATTAATAACCAATATTGATTGATTACTAATGCTTGTTGTAGCTGTGCTTGAAAATAACATGGTCTGTCTTCTAATTTCAAAGACAAGGTCTTCCCTGCTTGCTAAGTTTAATAAACAATGGGTCATTCAGCTTGGAAAGCCTTATCACTTTCCCGGGCACACTGCCCAGTTTGGCTGTCTGGTCTGTATCTAAGAATTATATACAAAAGCTGGACACACAGAGCTAAAATGATTTTTGTTTCAAACAAATGATACAAGCTAGAAACTAAAATTCTTTTACAAGTTATCTGAAGAAATGAATCCTGTTTATTGTGTTGGTGTAGTTGACATGCGCAAACCTTAACTTTCATGTTCTTGTGATAAAAAGACTGTGTATGCCTTTGTTTCTTTGGCACAGTTTGGCAGGAGCAATCCCCCTGTGTCGTTTGCCGGCAAATAAAGCCATCTGTTTGAATTTACCTGGGCCTGACTTCCTTTGTTATCCCAGATAGACCTTAACATTTTGGTGCATTGGCCGGGAAGCTCAGGTCAGGGGAATTTTCCCCCTGCCCACCACTTGATCCTCGGCGGTTCCCCGGATCGCTTCATCACCCCAGACGGGAGCGCGCCTTCAGCATTTTGGCTGATGCCCGGTTGGCTGCGGGAGTCGTCGGGGGCCGGCGCAGGACCAACACGGGTCTAGAGGTTTCACACAGATCGCTTTCTCATCAGCGCTGGAGGGTTACCTGTTTCAGGCGAGTATAAAAGGGTCTGTCTCTGACTGTTCTGTTAGCTGCCCAACCCCATTTGGGTTGAAGGAAAAAGCTGATCACTTTTTCATTTCTGTTTCTCTGTCGGGAAGGGGGAAAGGGGGGTTTCCTGTCGTGTGTGAATGCTGAGTGTGTGGCCTCGTATTGCAGTTCTGATCTCCGGGCGACCGGGTCAGTCGGGGCGAGTGATCTCCTTTTGTGTGCAGACCAGCCCCAATCTCCTCAACTGGTCTGTCCCCCGGTCTCCCCTCCCTTCTTGTCTGTCTACTATCCTTTTAGAAGTCAGTTAGGATAGGTAGGCTGGGATGGGGGGAGGTTCTTCAACACCTTTAAGCCTCATGGCAAAACATTTTTCTGAAGTTTTTGACACCTCCCAATGCAACATCACTGACATGAAGACTAAATGCACCCTAGACTGGCCCCGCCTTGGCCCACTGGTCGATTGGCCGCCTGAGGGAACCTTTTATGAACCTACCATAACACGCCTCTGGAATGTAATAATTGTTGAAGGCAATCCTGGGAACCCTGAAGATATACCATATGCTGCAGGGTGGAGAAAGGTTTCTGATGATCCACCCCCTTGGGCCAAGAAAATGGTAGAGAATGCAGCCCTCATCATGTTAACTCAAGTTAAAAGGGTGCAGCGAAAGGGCCTCAAGAAATCTGATTGTTCACCTACCAGAACACAGTCTATCTGTTACCCTGTCCTGAAGAAAGAAATCCTGCCCAGCCCAGAGGAAGAGTTGCCACCACCTTATGTTCGTTCCCCGGGGCAATTACCATCTGCACCCTTGTTGGTGCCAGCAAACACCCCTACTACCCCCAGGGAACCAGAGAAGTCAGTATATCCATCCCTGGAGCAGGCTGTAGACAAAGAAGCCCTTTTGTCTCCTAAGGGACAGGAACTTGTAGAGAGGTTTGAGAAAGCAGCACAAAGTATCCGGAGATCCAGCCGTCTACTGGAGAAACAACAGCTGAATGAAGCTAGACTCAGTGAGGATGAGGGTGACATCCATCTGGATGGCTCAAAGCCATCACCCTCCAAATTATTGCCTGTTAGAGAAGTACCAGCCATGGTCCCAGGCTCTCCTGATTTGCAAGGCCACACCCGCTACTCCACTATTAATACCTACACATATGTCCCCTTCAGTACATCTGACCTGTTAAATTGGAAGACACATGGGCCCTCTTATGAAGAGGAACCAGAGAAATTTTTGGACATGGTGTCTGGCATAATTGCTGCTCAGAATCCTACCTGGGGAGATATCCAACAACTAATGGCCTACTTGATGACTAGTGAACAAAGAATGCAGATACAGGCAAATTTAGAAGAAAATGCCAGAAAGGCTGCCCGTGATGATGGTGCCCGTGATCCAAACATCTACCTGCCAGACCTTGCCCCCACTGTCAACCCTGATTGGAATATCCAGAGTTCAGCAGGTCGTAAGCAGATGAAAGAATACCAACAGGCCTTTTTAGAAGCAGTGAGAAAGGGAAGAAAGCGGATGATGAATATGAAGAAGATCCATGATGTATTGCAAGAAAAAGATGAAAGCCCTGGAATGTTCCTGGAAAGACTGATGAAAGCTTACCGCCGTTACACACCCCTGGATCCAGAGGATGAGAAGAACAGGCAGACTGTAGTCCTTACCTATGTGTCGCAGTCCACCCCTGACATCAGAAAGAAATTGCAGAAGACTGAGGGGTTTGAAGGAATGTCCCTGGCCCAACTGAAAGCTTTAGCAGATAAGGTTTACCTCAATAGAGAAGCTGAAGAGAAGCGTGAAGACAACAAGCGGATGAAGGAAAAGGCCAGTCTGCTGGCTGCAGCCTTACAACAGCAACCTCAACAACAACCACCTCAACATCCTGGGGTTTCTACTGATTCCTACAACAGACCCCCATTGGGACGGAACCAATGTGCTTACTGCAAGCAAGAAGGCCACTGGAAGTATCAGTGTCCTGAGAAACAGCCTACCACTGAAGGGTTTCGTGGAAGAGGACAAGGAGGTTTTCGAGGCCGTGGACGTGGAAGGGGCCGAGGAGTCGTCCCCTTTTCTCCAGGACCAGGAATCTTCCCCTCAAAGCCACCATTTAACCCTCAAGCACCAGCATTTCAACCACCATTCAATTCTCAGACACCAGCATTCCAACCTGACCTGACTGCCCAAGCCATGGCTTTGCAGGAGCATGAAGGATCCGACTGAAGGAGTCAGCGGGGGATGTTGCCTCCCGACCCCGTGTTGGAAATTACAGTGGGAGGCCAGAAAATTCAAGGCCTACTAGACTCTGGAGCTCAACGCTCAGTTCTTAATACTCCTATGTCTGCCCCTGTAGAAAAGTCAGGAACAGTAGCCATTGTTGGAGCCGGTGGCCAGATTCTCCAAGCCCCAAGATTCAAGCCCTTAGCCACACGCATTGGAGAGACCAAAGTTCAGCATGAATTCATCTTCCTGCCCTCCTGCCCGATCCCCTTGATTGGGAGAGACCTCCTGTGTAAAGTGCGTGCTACCTTGTCCTTTCATCCTGATGGATCAGTGACTGCTACTGCTGGGAGCCAGCCTTTGACTCTTACCTGTCCTGTACAAGAAGCCTGGAGGCTCAGCCCTGATCTGGGTCTCTGCGCCTCCTTGTTAGTTCAACACTCTCCTGAAGCCTTACAAATCATCAAGGAAGTACCTGGTGTGTGGTCTGAAGATAATCCTGGAGGCTTGGCACGAAATGCTGAACCTATCCGTATTCAACTAAAACCTACTGGACATGTGGTGAATCAACCCCAGTATCCCATCCCAGCAGTTGCTAGAGCTTCAATGCAGACACACATTGACAAGCTGATTCACCTGAAAATCCTTGTTCCTACTGTCTCCCCATGGAATACACCTCTGCTACCAGTAAAGAAACCTGGCCCTGGTTTGAACTACCGACCTGTCCAGGACCTTCGACTAGTCAACCAGCAAGTGGAAGACATAGTTGCCGTGGTCGCCAATCCTTACTCTCTCATTGGGCTCATCCCAGGAGGAAGCCAATGGTACTCTGTGGTTGACTTGAAAGATGCTTTCTTTACCATTCCATTGCATCCAGATTCTCAGAACATCTTCGCCTTTACCTGGGAACACCCACTTACTGGACGACGGGGTCAGCTCCGTTGGGCCCGCTTACCACAAGGATTTAAGAACTCACCTACTCTTTTTGGACAACAGTTGGCCAGAGATCTCCAACAGTTTCAAGATACTGTAGGCCTAGTTTTGCAATATGTGGATGACCTACTTCTACCCCGTCAGAGTCAAAAACAATGTAGACAGGACACTATTCTGTTGCTCAAGTGGCTGGAAGATTGTGGATACCGAGCCAGTAAAGCCAAGGCCCAATTGTGTTCACAGGAAGTCACTTATCTTGGATTCATCATTAAAAAGGACACTAGAGTTTTGGGCGCCAGCCGTACCCAAGCCATTTGTAGTATGCCACAGCCAGAAACAAAAAAGGATTTGAGAGTCTTTCTGGGCATGGCTGGATACTGCAGAATTTGGATTTTAGACTTTGCTTCAATGGCTCAGCCCCTTTACAATTTACTTCGAGGCCGGTTACCAGAGTCATACCCCCTAGAATGGACAGGGGTTGAGAAACAAGCCTTAAGACAGTTAAAACAAGCCTTGACCAGTCCACCAGCCTTGGGTTTACCAGACATCACTAAACCCTTCCAGTTGTTCGTAGATGACCGACGAGGAACAGCGGTTGGAGTCCTGACCCAGAAACTTGGAACTTGGAACAGACCTGTGGCTTACCTCAGTAAAAATATGGATCCTGTGAGCAGAGGATGGCCTGGTTGCTTGCGAAGCATTGCTGCTGCTTCTCTGCTGTTGGAAGAGGCTACCAAACTTACATATGGTCAAAATATTGAAGTCACTGCTTCTCACTCTATACAGACATTATTAGAGACCCAAGGCCCCAAATGGATGGCGAACTCCAGACTAGTGAAATACAGGGCTCAATTGTGCGAGAATCCTAATGTCATGTTAAAGGACAGGACTACTTTAAATCCTGCTACTCTCATGCCTGTTCCAGAAGCTCCTTTCCATGACTGTGAAGAAATCATGACAACTGTTCACTCAGCACGACCTGATTTGAAAGATGTGCCCATCCCTGGAGGAATCATACTGTTTACTGATGGCAGCAGTTCTGTCATTAATGGACAACGCCAAGCAGGCTATGCTGTTGTCACTGAAGATGAAGTTCTGATGGCCGAACCCCTACCAGTGGGAACCTCAGCTCAGAAAGCAGAATTAATTGCACTGATTAAGGCCCTGCAGTGGAGCCAAGGGAAAAAAGTCACCATCTACACGGATTCTAAATACGCCTTCCTGACTGTGCAAGTTCATGGAGCCCTATACAAGGAGCGTGGGTTCCTGACTGCAGAAGGAAAAGAAGTAGCTCATGCCAAAGAAATTAAACTGTTATTGCAAGAGATTTGGAAACCTAAGAAAGTTGCCATCATCCACTGTCGAGCCCACACAGGAAAGTCAAATCCTATTGCCCGAGGAAATGCCCGAGCTGACAGGGCCGCTAAGGAAGCAGCTCAACAGTCCCAACCTGTACCACCTGAACCTGAATCCCTGATGGTTGTAGCTGTACCTGATTATATCAATCCTGAATATTCCTGGGATGAACACGAAGAAGCTTCTCGTCAGGGCTATCGCAAACACCATGGATGGTATATTTTCCCAGATGATCGTGTGTGGATTCCTGTATCTTTGGGACTCTCTGTGGTACAGCACATGCATGGCCAATGTCACTTGGGCAAGGAAGCCTTAAGACACCTGATAGAGAAAACTCTCTATGTCAATAAGTTGTCCTCCCTGTGTAAAGAAGTGTCCCGAACGTGTGTTACCTGTGCCCGATCTAACCCCAGAAAGGGACCGACTCCTGGCCCAGGGCGTATTCTGAGAGGAACAAGACCATTCCAAGTGATACAGATGGACTTCACCCACATGCCACCTGCAGGTGGATATAAGCTGCTGTTGGTCGCCGTCTGCACCTTTTCCAGATGGGTAGAGGCATGGCCAGCCAAAACTGAGGGAGCCAAAGAAGTGACCAAACACTTGATGGAAGATATTCTGCCCCGCTACGGCATACCACGTCAGATCAATACAGATAATGGAGCGGCTTTTACTGCAGAGGCCACAGCCAGACTAAGTTGTGCTCTGGGTCTAGACTGGAAACACCATTGTGCTTGGAGACCTCAAAGTAGTGGAGCAGTAGAACGTGCCAACCAAACTATCAAGCTGCATTTGCGAAAGATGTGCTACGAGACCCGTGCCAAATGGACTGTGATGCTGCCTGTTGTACTTCTGCACATGAGATGTACCCCTGGATCAGATGGCCTAACACCCTATGAGCTGATGTACGGGAGACCACCACCCCTTCCTGCCATTGGAGAAGTTCTTGAACTAAGGGGGGAAATCTCCCTCAAACGACAACTCAGAGAGCTGAATGATGTAATCCTGGAAGTTGGCCAGTATACTGAACAGACACCCTTAGGCCTAACTACTCCTGCTCATGGCTTTCGCCCTGGTGATTCTGTTTGGGTCAAAAGTTACAAAGAAGATGCTCTGGGAAAAGTCTGGGAAGGTCCTTTCATTGTTCTGTTGACTACCCCTACAGCCTTGAAGGTCGAAGGGAACCCTGCCTGGATCCATTGGAGCCGTGTTAAACCTGCTGCAGAAGCCACTCCAGTACCATGGTCGGTTACCTGCCAGGACGGCCTTCGGATGACCCTGACGCGAGGGTCCCCTCAGCAGCCGTCCATCGAAGCCTCCTCGAACCTGGCACTCGAGAGAGCGAAGGCCTCGGTCGCGACGGGAGAAGCCTCCTCGGGACCGGCAACCGAGTGAGCGAAGCTCTGGAGGGCGCTGCAACCTCTCCCATCCTGGAAAGAGGAGTTGGTCACCGCCCGAAGATAAGGATCTGTCTGGGGGGCGCTGCTACCTCTCCCGACCTGGAAAGAGGAGTTGGTCACCGCCCGAAGATACGAATCTGTCCTGAGTTGGCTCACCTGCCTTGTCTCCAAATATCCCATTTGTTTATAATGTTTCTACTGGGTATAATCATAATGTTGCTTTTGTTCCCCTTGCACTGTAAAACCAAACTCACTAGTGATCCCTGTATAAGCTGCATCAAAACGGTCAGGGCAGGGAACAAAATTGGCAAAACCCTCATTTATCAGCACAAAAATTCTTGCCAAGGGTTCAAAAAAACTTGCACCTTTAAAAATATCTCTTATTTGGTCTGCCAGGAGACAGGAACAACTGTTTGTTATAATCCTGAAGAATACCCTGCCCAGTGGTACCTTCAGGTACATCACACACATGCTGAGGGGGTTCTGATATCACGAGTTCGAATGAGCTCGCCCAACCAGAAGACAACCCTCACCTTAGATCCCTGTTCCTTGGTTATATGGCCCTCTTGTGGAGATCTCAATTGGCAAAGGGCCTATGCCCTCAATGACAAATATATTTGCCCTGGCCGCCCCCCGCCAGACCGCTCAGGTTGTCAGAGCTCACAATATGCCCACTGTCCCACATGGCGCTGTGTGCTGTGGGCCACTTGGGAGCCTTTGATCTATGATCCCGGTTGGCCCAAGAGATCACTCACTGGTCGAACTGCTACCCTGACCAGAGTTCCAGTTTCTTCTACATGTGCAGCTAAACAGTGTAATTACGTGAACTTCACTATTTTCAAGCCACAGCAATTTATTCAGTGGTATGGGCCTCAGTTTGGTATTGGTATCAATGGAAAGGGCAGTGATCCCTTAGGGTTGTTTTACCTTAAAATTGTTAGATACACTGAAGAAGGCCACACACTCCAACACACTGTCTTTTCTGAATCCTGGACAGAAAAACCAACACACTTTCCTGTCCCTGAGATTACAAGAAATCTGTTTGTTACCTTTGCTGAAACAGTAGCTGAAGCCTTGAATGTTACTAACTGTTATGTCTGTGGTGGCACCCAAATCGGAGATCAATGGCCCTGGGAAGCAGCTGAGTTAAATGTCAGTGAATCTTATAAAAGCACAACAGATGTTGCTTCCCCCCGTAGTCAATGGATGCTTAAAACCCCCATTATCAGTAGATGGTGTGTCCAGAGAATCAATCCATCAGCCCCAGAAATAGGACAGACTCCCTGTGAGTCCATGACCATTCTGAATCAGACTTCAGGGTTTATTCAGTCAAGTTGGCCTAACAAGTCTGTAATCCCACTTAATAACTTGTGGCCAGATAACTTGAAACAGAGATTAAACCTGAACCTTAACAATAATCAGTCATGGCGTGCGCCTGATGGGCTGTACTGGATTTGTGGTCAGTATGCTCACTCTGAACTTCCTGAACCATGGCAGGGAGCTTGTACCTTAGGAGAAATCAGACCATCCTTTTTCCTGATTCCCTTGATAGATGGTGAGCATTTAGGACACCCTGTTTACAACCGAAGAAAAAGAGCTTCTGTTAAAATTGGAGACTGGAACGATGATGAGTGGCCACCAGAGCGCATAATTCAATATTATGGCCCTGCCACATGGGCACAAGATGGCATGTATGGGTACCGCACCCCTATTTATATTCTCAATCGTTTAATCAGGTTACAAGCAGTTCTTGAAATCATAACTAATGAGACTGCCCGTGCCCTTACAGCCCTTTCTAAAACTCAGACACAACTCAGAAATGCTGTTTATCAGAACCGCCTAGCCCTTGATTACCTCTTAGCAGCTGAAGGAGGTGTGTGTGGTAAATTTAATTTGACCAATTGTTGTCTGCACATAGATGACAATGGTAAGGTAATTGAAGAAATCACTGACAAAATAGTTAAATTGGCACATGTTCCTGTCCAGACTTGGAAAGGCTTTGAATGGGCCGAAGGCCTAGGCTCCTGGTTCAGCTGGCTAGGAGGGATGAGAGGGATTATTGCTATTCTCGCTGTATTATTACTGTTATGTATCTTGCTACCATGTTTAATGCCACTATTAATCAATAATATGCGCTCAATGATGGAACAAGTGGCTGACCGTCGAACTGCATTACACTTGATGACATTAAAAGAATATAAAATGATACCTACTGATATTGATACTCCATAGTTCTTGAGGGAACTTGAAGTATCAAAAGGGGGGAATGATAGGGTCTGTTTGTATTAATTAATAACCAATATTGATTGATTACTAATGCTTGTTGTAGCTGTGCTTGAAAATAACATGGTCTGTCTTCTAATTTCAAAGACAAGGTCTTCCCTGCTTGCTAAGTTTAATAAACAATGGGTCATTCAGCTTGGAAAGCCTTATCACTTTCCCGGGCACACTGCCCAGTTTGGCTGTCTGGTCTGTATCTAAGAATTATATACAAAAGCTGGACACACAGAGCTAAAATGATTTTTGTTTCAAACAAATGATACAAGCTAGAAACTAAAATTCTTTTACAAGTTATCTGAAGAAATGAATCCTGTTTATTGTGTTGGTGTAGTTGACATGCGCAAACCTTAACTTTCATGTTCTTGTGATAAAAAGACTGTGTATGCCTTTGTTTCTTTGGCACAGTTTGGCAGGAGCAATCCCCCTGTGTCGTTTGCCGGCAAATAAAGCCATCTGTTTGAATTTACCTGGGCCTGACTTCCTTTGTTATCCCAGATAGACCTTAACACTATTGCCCTGAGATGGCTCCCTCCTGCCCCGAGAACCGGGGACTAGGGTCTAGGCCAAGGGTGGGGAACCTTTAGCCTTCTCAATGTTTTGGACTACAGTTCCCATAATTCCACACCACTGGCCATGCTAGCTATGACTTGTGGGAGTTGAAGTCCAAACTATCTAGAAGGCCAAATGTTCCCCACCCCTGGTCTAGGCCCTGAGATTGGAAACCTTACACAATGTCAGGATAGGTCCCTGAAGGTGCCTATTCCTGCCATTTTTGTGTGTGGTTCTATAACTTTTCTGTAACCTTGCTGTTAATTGTGTTTTCATTTCTCTGTACTGGCTAAGAGTGTTTTGTAGTAGGGAGTATACGGTCACAAGAGATAAAGTGGCAGGTAGCTGCAGAAGTTGTCTGGGGAAAAGAGGAGGTACAATTGTCTGGACCAGGGAATAATAGATAGCCAATAGTTTTGGATCCCACCAGATTTCATTGATTACAAACTGCTTTTAGCATACTGTTGGTTCTCTGAGTGTCCATTCCAAGAAACAACCTTGTATGATATGCTTTCTGGATTACTGTGCCAATAAAGTTTTCTGTTAACTCTGAAACTGCTGGTCACTGCATCTGGGAATGCAAGTACATGACACACACAGCCGCTCTGTACAATGTTGGTTTGCTGCCTGCAAGGAGACCCCCTTCCCTTCCCCACATGCTAACATTCAAAACTATAATCCATTGTCTGCAATGTATGCGCCACAGTCAGGTCTATTTTCCCAGGCATTTTGCCACTTCATTCTACTGCAGGAATGGAGAAAGTGTGGCCCACGGATTGCACCCACGCCCCACCTTTGAGGCCCCTGAAAATCCCTGGCAATCACCACCCAAACTGCTGTGAAAATTATTTTTTTTAAAAAGGGTGTGGTTTTTCTACTCTATTCCCCCTCCCCACTATCTGAAACTGTATGCAAATGCAGTGGTTTACTTTCCCCCACCTCCAAGCCCCCTCTCAGCCTTTTTTCAGCCATAATTGAACCAAAAATGGTGACTGAAAGCATACCCTTTAACTGTCCTGATTTGTCAGGGATGGTCCCAATTAATCCTCAGCCATCCGACTTTTCAAATGTCCCGGTATCTTTTTCCTCTTCCCATGTTCCTCTTTTCTCCTCAGTGTACCTCAGTTACTGCAAACTGAATACAAACTGCAGAAGTCGTTTGCACCTCAATTAACTCAACAGGGGGTGAAGAGAGGGTGGGATGGAATCCCATCCTCTCTTCCCAGTACCCTTCCCAGTAGGCTCAGGCAAAAGCAATCTGCTGCAGCTTCTCCTAGCTTGTGTGTTCATCCTCATTAATGACTTTTGTCATCTTGACCACACTCTGAAGGGTATGTGCAAATGACATGCTATCACTTCCAGTGTACCTGGACATGTTGTGAGGGGTCCCTTCCCAAATAGCATTGTTCCTGTTCTACTATTATGTGTGTCCTGAAGAATGGTTCACAGAAAATAATCCAAATGTAGTCTTCCAGATGTGGACAATCCTGTTTCAGATCAAGCGGTGAGAAGTTGGCACCTGATGCAGGGAGCAACATTGGCTACATCCACATTCTTTGATTGGAAGTAACAGGGCCAGAACTTTATTATTGTTAAAGCTGAATAGCGTTGGCCTGGCATGAGGAACAGACGCAGTGACTGAATGACCTGACTACCATCTGAAACTACTCGGCCCCTAGCCCAAATGCCATAGGACTACTATGAGGAAGCTACTTGGGCACACTGCCAGTGTGTGCTGCCCGGCCCCCTGGCAGTGAGGCATAGTCCTTGCCCCTGAGCTGGGCTTAACCCTTCTGAGAGGAAGACATCCAGCTGAGGAGAACATGGTGTCTCCCTGCTGTCTCGTACCACCTTTCAAAGCTCACAAATGGGCCCACTGGTGTGCGTGGGTCCCAGAATGCATCTGACCAGGATGGCTGGGAAAAATCCAGTCTTGCAACTTATTTACTCATCCTGACTATGTGAACATCAGAAGCGATTGGACACTTAACAGGTGTAAAACCATTCTTTAAATAGTCCATACATTCCAACGGTCCCGATTTTGCATGGGCAGTCCCAATTAATCCTCTTGCGCTCCACTTTTTCAGCTGCTTTCAAAACGTCTCTGTTTTTCTCCCCTCCTTCCTTTGGCATCACCTTACTTCAGTTCTGGCAAACTGAATTCAAAATACGAAAGTAATTTGCCCACAGTTAACTTGGGTGTGGAGAGAAGGAATCTTGCCCCTCCCTGTAGACTCTGGCAGAAGCAAACTGCTGCAGCCTTTCCCAGAGTGTGTATTCTTCTTCATTAATAACTTTTGCCATCTTGGCCACACTCTGATGTTGCACAAGTATCCTGGTTTTCAGATGCAAAATGTTGTAGGTTAGGGTAGTTTGGAGACAACAAATTGAAAGTAATTCACTTGTAATCACCTGTAAACAAGGTACTTTTCCAAGACCTATTCCCACTCTAAGGACTGATGAAATGCAGCAAAAAAAAACCCCCAAACAAACCCTACCAAATCATTGCTCCAAAGAAGTTCATGGAGCTGCTTTCAGGAGCCTGGAAGATTACCAGGCTGCCAGGAGAGTTTGAAGTTCATGCTGAGTTCAATGACAGCTATCGAAAGCCCAAGCCTTATCTCAATGAGGATATTGTTTTCCAGCTGTAATCATACTATCTGTTGGCAGCAGGCTCCTTTCTGAAGTCTCTGCAACTCCCTGTGTAAATAAGTAGATTCCTGATGCGGTTCCAGCTTCTAAAATATGCCTTTGAAGGGCTCAGCCAGGGGCAAACCACAAATGATCTCCCCCCCCCACAACAAACCCGTTCATGTGATACTCTTATGAGTATACTCGGGGTAGGTAAATCCTCCCCAATTAGATAAGAAATGGGGCCAAGGCCGGTTTATTCTGAAAACTGACAAGCAAGAGAGCTTGTAATGATATGCAACCATTTAAGAACTCTTCCAGGACATTAACTATGTGACTCACCATGTTGATTAGAACAGGCTGGATTAAAATAATTTGGAGCCAGCCTGGTTTTCCTAATCCCATGATTATGCCCCAATCCCATGATAAGCATAGGTTTCACACAAAACAGTACCACTGCTGCTGCTGTTCCTTAGGGAATATTTAGATATTAAGAACAGACAGTACTTTCTTCTGCAATCCTCCGATTAAGCCAACCTAATATCTATTTCTTGAGCCACATAAAAAGGGTATATTAATTTGTATACTGTGTATTTATTGTATGTATTTTATGTTTTCTTGATGTACACCACTTTGAATTTTTTGGATCTAAGGGCTTATCTACACAGGCTAAATATCCTGGCTTGCCCCCATTCCAGAGCCCTGTAGTCCATATGATGTAGGGCGTTTGCCCCATTCTGCCCCCAGGCAGTCCTTATGAGCCCTGGGGCAGATAGGAGGCTGAGAAGGGGGCAAGCAAGGGCAGGGCCTGATAAACTGTTACATCGTACAGTAGGACCCCTGTATCCATGGAGGATTGGTTCCAGGCCCCACCCTGGATAATGACATCCGTGGATAATAGCAAATGCCATTGAAAATGATGGGACTTCTGGTTCAAAATACCATAAGGTTGCCTTGGGGGACATAGAAAATGGCTAGAGAGGACACATTTTCTAGGAAGACTCTATGGTAGCTGTGCTGAAACTGAAACTGTGGATAACTGAATCAGTGGATAATGAATCAGTGGATACGGGGGTCCTACTGTAATACCCAGTTTAATCCATTCCCACCAGCCAAAATCCAGATTGGGCCCACATGTCTGCAGGAACCTGTCTGGCACACTGGCTCTCGCTGCCACTGCCATCTCCCTGACCCTCCTGGAAGCCAGGCAAGGGTCCCTCAGCAAGTGACCAAGACTGGTCATATGCAGGAGGCCTTCAGTTTTATGTTGCAGGCTCCCTTCCTGGCTTCTGAGACAGCAGAGAAAATGGTGGCAGCTACAGAGAAGGGCTGCCGTTCCTGTGTGGACTCAGGTTTGTTTCATTGAGGTAACAGGGGAAGGACAGGTCAGCTCTGCAAGCAGGATAGGTTGGCAGGGAGCTGGTATATCCTGGATGGTGTAGATAAGCCCCAAGAGGTATATAAATATTTGTACACAACATTTTATGAGGTTCAAAGCTCTTTCTAGACATTATTGTTATCAATCTGCACAACAGACCTTTATGATCCTCTCTCGGCGTCTTTACTCACAACGTCCGTGAGTAAAATGGCGCGGCCATCCTCAATCCTAACCGGAACAGTCATGGACGATGCCAAGAGAGGGATGGCGGTCATCCGAAATAGACCCCCTGCTGTGCACTAGCTTCGTTGCTGTTACAGAGGCTTCTTGCATGGTAAGGGGCGTCTGAAAAAGTCCTAAGGCTGAGAGAGCATGGCTTGGCCAAGGTTATTTAGTGGGTTTTCACAGTGGAGTGCGGATTCAAACCCTGGTCTTCCCAAGTCCTAGTCCAGCACTCAGACCACTACACTACTTCGTCTCTTCTAATGTCCATTATACTGTATGAAATAATGAATTTCCCTTGCTTGAGACTCCACACCAACCTTTCCCAATCTCATACCCTTCAGTGTCCTGGGCAATAATGACTATTATTTATAATTTGCTGAAGTCCAATGGGAGGTGTAGTCCAATACATGTACAGGCTCCACATCTGGAAAAGCTGATCTCAGAAAGTAAGTAGGTAGGGATATGAATAGCTGCCTGTGCTCTCTGGGCATCAAGAGAGTGGTTTTCCCCTCCAAACAGAATTCCTAAGTACTTAGCCCTCAGTGTACTTGCAGAAAGCGCGGATGAGTCCTTCCTGAATCTTTATTTGTGAAGAAAAGCCAGAGAAAGAGAGACAGAGAGAGCCCTTTGATTAATTGCCTACAAGTTCCCAATTATATCAATTACAACTTCTTTAATTGGGTCACATTCTTAAGTTTAGAAATAATAAATGCATGTCAAGAACACATTCTATTTGTGGAGCATATCATAAGCACAATAAAATAAAATAAAATAAACAATGCAATCAACATTAAAGGATCAGTTATAAATCTGGATACCGTAAATCTTTTTCTGACATCCTTCTAAAACACAATGTAGAATGTTCTGTCCAAAGTGGCTTGTCTGAGCACCTATGTCTTAGTCCTACTGGCATCAGGTGAAGAGGTCTTTATCTTCCTGGTATTTTAAGAACTGTTTTAGTGCTTTCTGAACTTAGCACAGCTCTGTTTGCTGCTGGTTTTATGTGTTGCTATAGCTTTTCCTTGGGTTTTTTTCAGGCTGTGAGGCCATGTTCTGGAATGGAATAGTTTCTTTCTAGAAAGAAACTATTCCAGAAAACGGCCTCACAGCCTGAAAAAAAACCAAGGAAAATCTATGGATGCCGGCCGTGAAAACCTTCAACTTCACATGTTGCTATAGCATTTTTACTCGTTGCCCTAGAGGGTCTTGGAGCAGAAAATTCTCCCCTGGACCCACTGCAGTTGCTCATCTCTAGTCTAGACATTTAAATTGGCTTAGACTATAAGTTGCTATATGAACCTACCTGACTCTTAAGATTCTCAGGGAAGGGCTTTCTCTGTCCCATCACTCACAGAATCATAGAATCCTAGCACTGGAAAAGACCATGAGGGCCATCCAGTCCAACCCCCTGCCTTGCAGGAATACACAATCAAAGCACCCCCGACAAATGGCCATCCAGCCTCTCTTTAAAAACCTCCAAAGAAGGAGACTCCACCACACTTCCAGGCAGTGCATTCCACTTCCAAACAGCTCAAACTGTCAGGAAGTTCTTCCTATTGTTTAGATGGAACTACTCTTTTCCTGTAGTTTGAATCCATTACTCTGTGTCCTAGGAGATTTTCAGATGGGGCCAATATTCCATGGCAAGCATGGAACAGGTTTGAGAAAGGAGCTCCCTTTCGGACGATGTCAACCTCTTGTGTTCTTCTCTTGTCCTGCTCCCGGGGTATTCTATTCATGATGATATATCGTGAATAGAACACCCGTTCCATGTCTGTCACAGAATCAGGGATGTGGGAAAAGGAGCCCCGTTCCTGTTCCGAGATGACAGGCACGGGGGACGAGGTCTGTCTGAGCACTTCCGGCCATGATTGGGACATCCAGGTAAGTGGCACCCTTCCCCCCTTCTCCTCGGGTTACTTGTAATATTTGTGTGTGTGTGTGTGTTTTGGTGCTTTGATTTTATTTTTGACAGTTGGGGGGTTCAAATTTGCTACGCCCCTGTCTCTTGTGAGAGAACGGGCGCGATTTCAGTTGCCAGTCGTAAAGGCAGCCTTATGACGGCTGCATTTATGACCAGCCAGTTTGGGGAGAGGGAGGAGGTTCCTGCTGCGGAATTAAGGTAAGTGTGCAAACATTTTTCCTTTCTTCCATGGCAGGAATGGGATTGGGGCTTGCAGGGCAGGAACGGGGCATTTGGCCCCATCTGAAAAAGTCCCTAGTCTCTGGAGCAGCAGAAAACAAGCTTGCTCCGTCACTGTAACAGGCTCATCAAGTGAGGAAAAGGGAAAAGGCATTCTTGTTGGCTGCACCAAGAACTCTCTTCCATAGGAGGCAAGCTGCCCCCTCTCTGGTCTCCTTTTACCAGCAAATAAATACTTTTTATACAATTAAACAGGCATTTGATGATGAGTTGTTTTGGGGGAGTCTTTTTATGTGGGATGTTTGCATATAAAAAAACTTCATTAATATGTTTTATATGTTTTTAAAATTAAAGGTGTTTTAATATGACAGCTTGTGCAATTGTGGTTTAACTTATCTCTTCAGCTCTATCTTGTTTTAACCTTGTTGTAACTGCCTTGGGTTCCATGGTGGCAGAAAGGCGGGATATTAAATTAATAAACAAACATTGTTTTTATAATCCGTTATTGTTTAAATTTTATAGCTCTCTGTCTGTATTGCAGTCATGGATTTGTAACCTAGAGTTAAAGATCTGTCACTGTTCCATATGCATTAACACGATATAGTCATGATTGTGTCACTATTGCCACAATTGTAAATGCCATCCCAAACTTAACTTTACCAGGCAGCAGCTGCACCAAGAAACAGAGGTCTGTTCAGCTGGTGATCACGGTGTAAGAGGATGATGCTTCAGTTGTTCAGGGTGTAAGATGATGATGCTTCCACCCCTCCCCACCAGAATGTGTGGCTGTGACAAAGAATTGAGACAGGGATCCTGCTTCTGATTGTTGCAGCCTTGCTCATTGGCAGGAAGGGGTGGTGAAAAGGTCATCTTCCTGCACCTTGATTGCTTGTTCAATGGACTCTATCTCTTGGTGTGGCTGCTGCCAGCTAAAGTAGCTTTAGGGGTCAGGCCAGGAGATGCTACTTACTAAGTAAGTAATGTAGAATATGACCCAATCTTTTTATTTTACTGTAGCTGCATGGTCTAAAACAGCAGTCCATCCATGAGATCATATCTAAGTACTATACAGGTCACACACACCCCCTGGTATCTCTGGGGGGGGGGTTCGGTTCCCAGATTTACTGTGGATATCAGAAACCACAGATAATAGTGAACCCTATAAAATAAAGAACTTCCAGGACAAACATACCATAGAGTTGCATTGGAGGACCTAGTGATTCCTAGAGAGGACACCTCTCTAGGCATTTTCCAGTGAGACTATATGGTTTGTGTCCCTATTTTTTTTCAGCTATGGATAACTGAAATTGCAGATATTTGATATGAGGGCAATCTGTACCTCTGATTACCACTGGGTAGGGGAAAACAGGGCAAAACCAAGGGTGAAGTTGCCTTAAGACATCCAGACAGCTGCTGCAGGCTCGTGGTTCAATCTGTCTGATAAGGCAATCCATATAACTCTGGATATGGCAATACTCTCAAAAGCGCCAATGCCTTTTCTCACACTCAAGGCAGACTAATCATACCAAAAAGCTTAGAAGAGAAAGAAAGGATTCTGCCTTATATTGTTTCTGCCAAATGAAATCTACAGACAGGATTGGGCTGAAACAGCTACCCCCCTCCTCCCCACAGCCCTTTGGCTCTGCAGTTTCATCAACATGGGTGCAACAACAGAATAAACTGGTCGCCAACAAAAACAAACAGAAATGCAACATCCTTGCACAACCAGATTCCAAAGAACTGTGACAAGCCAGGTGAGAGGAGTGGGAAGGAGTGCTATAAGTCTATCAAACAGGACTCCCAGGAGCTACTTGGTGGAAAAATGTTAATGTCCCAGTCAGACAGTCATTGTCAACCTATATTCTTACAGGAAATAATTAACATGAATACTTCTCTGGAATCTTCCCTGTTATTTGTGTGCAGTGGCACAAGCACACAGAGTGATATGAGAACTACTTGTCCCTCGTGCGATGGGGAGGGGGTCATGTCTCAGTGGCTGACTATCTTCCTGGTATACAGAAAATCCTGGTTCAGATCCTAATACCTACAGATGAAACAGCGCTGGGGAAACTGTGGCTCTCCAGATGTTGCTGAATTGCAATTCCCTTCAGCCGCAGTCAGCCAAGCCAACAAGAAGGGATGATGATCATCCTCTGGCAGGGCCACACATTCTCCAGCTTTGAGTCAAAGAATCTCAAGTAGGAATGGAAGAAAAATGATACCATGGAGATAAGAGTGCTGTTGCTGAGTAGACAATACGTGCACACACGCACACACACACACACAGCCCTTGGTATCAATTGGGGTTTGGTTCCAGGAGCCCCCTGGATACCAAAATCTGTGGATGCTCAAGTCCCATTATATACAGTGGCATAGTAAAATGGTGTTCTTTATATAAAATAGCAAAATCAAGATTTGCTTCTTGGAATTAAAAAAAATTTTTTTTTAAAGCTGCAGATGGTGGAATCCATGGATGCCAACTCCATGAATACAGAGGGCCAACTAGATATAACTGTAAGTGTGTGTGTGTGTGTATGCATATATAAATTTTACTCATTTATATCCTGCCTTTCTCCCACCAATGGGAGTCAAGGTGGCTAACAACCTATATCAGGTTCACATGATTCTACACTGATGGAGAACATGTATGGATAGATAAAAATATATGAAAGTTTGCAGAGCCAATGCGGCTTTCCCAAAATAATTGGCACCTTTGTATAATTTCCCTGTTCGTTAAGATCTTGAGTTTTCTCTAGTCTCATCATCAGGTGGAAGCATGGACAGGACTGGGAGTTGTATCTTCTGTGCAGTGGCACCCTTTGTCCTGCACATCCTTCTTCAAGAGTAGGACTGATTGGTGAGGTAGTTCATAGGCAGAACGTGTGGTGGCCATGGTGAAAGAATGGTGAGAGGAGGTGAAATGGAAAGGAGTGGGATGTTGCAGCCAACTCCATGCAAGTGCAGATTTCTGTAGAGGCTTATGCCGGTCAGCACCAGCCTGTTGGGACTGGATGACTCACCTTCCATTAACTTGGGCTGTTAATTATCCATCCACTTGCATGGCTGTGGTTGGGACAGCTCTGACCTCCCCTACACAGTGACAGAAGAAAAAGGCCCGGGCCTTCCTCTTCTATCACCCTGCTTACCACAGCTGCTTCTACTCAGGACAGCAGATTGGTTTACTCTATTTTTCTTTATAGACGGATATATTTTTATAGGGTTGGGCATATGATCATAGAATCATAGAATTGCAGAGTTGGAAGAGACCACGAGGGCCATCCAGTCCAACCCCCTGCCACGCAGGAAATCACAATCAAAGCATCCCCGACAGATGGCCATCCAGCCTCTGTTTAAAGACCTCCAAGGAAGGAGACCCCACCACGCTCCCAGGGAGTGTGTTCCACTGCCGAACAGCTCTTACTGTCAAAAACTTCCTCCTCATGTTGAGGTGGAATCTCTGTTCCTGGAGCTTGCACCCATTGCTCCGTGTTCCAGTCTCTGGAGCAGCAGAAAACAAGCCTGCTCCATCCTCAGCGTGACATCCCTTCAAATACTTAAACAGGGCTATCATATCGCCTCTAAACCGTCTTTTTTCCAGGCTAAACATACCCAGCTCCCTAAGTCTCTCCTCATAAGGCATTGTTTCCAGACCTTTCACCATTTTAGTTGCCCTTCTCTGGACACGCTCCAATTTGTCAATATCCTTTCTGAATTGTGGTGCCCAGAACTGGACACAGTATTCTAAGTGAGGTCTGACCAAGGCAGAATAGAGTGGCACTATTACTTCCCTTGATCTAGACACTATACTTCTATTGATACAGCCCAAAATTGCATTGGCCTTTTTAGCTGCCGCATCACACTGTTGGCTCATGTTCAACTTGTGGTCTACTAGGACTCCTAGATCCCTTTCGCACGTAGTCTCATTCAGCCAGGTCTCTCCCATCCTATATTTATGCATTTCATTTTTCCGCCCTAAATGCAGTACTTTACATTTCTCCGTATTGAATTTCATTTTGTTAGCTTTGGCCCAGCTCTCCAGTCTATCCAGGTCATTCTGAATTTTGATCCTGTCCTCTAGGGTATTAGCTACTCCTCCCAATTTGGTGTCATCTGCAAATTTGATAAGTATGCCCCTAATTCCCTCATCTAAGTCATTGATAAAGATGTTGAATAGCACTGGGCCCAGGACAGAACCCTGTGGCACCCCACTGGTCACATCTTTCCAAGACGAAGAGGAGCCACTGCTGAGCACCCTTTGGGTTCGGCCGGTCAACCAATTACAAATCCATTGAACAGTTAACTTGTCTAGCCCACATTCTACAAGCTTGTTTGCAAGAATGTCATGGGGAACCTTGTCAAAGGCCTTACTGAAATCAAGGTATGCAATGTCCACAGCATTCCCTTCATCTACCAAGCTGGTAACTTTATCAAAAAAAGAGATCAGATTAGTCTGGCATGACTTGTTTCTCTGAAACCCATGCTGACTTTTTGTGATTATGGCATTGCCTTCTAAATGTTCACAGACTCTCTGTTTAATGATCTGATCAGAGAATAATGTTTTCTTCTGTTCTGGGTTCATAGTTTAATTATAGATTGTATGGTTGTTGTTTTTTTTAAAAAGAGGCTGTGTTTTTATTGGTGCTTAAGTTTCTACCTGAGGTAGCAACTAACCTCAAAGTAATTTGAAGCTTCTTTAACATTCCTTTAAAACAGCTGCAGTCAGAGTGGCACAGGACAATCATCAATGCGTGTCCCATCATCATTCACAGAGGGTAGCTACAGCGTGTGTATGAGAGAAAGAGTATTGACCCTCAAATGAGAATTCTGCTCGCCAATAAAATTTTCCTTCAGTCCTCAAATTTCTAGCATTACAGAGAGTGAGATAATCAAAATAGTTTACCCCTACAACTATTGTATTTGCTGTGTTTGCATTCCCTTGGTCAACCTTCCCTGCCCCATTTCTTTGGATGCCTAAACTGTGCTTCCAAATTCTCAACTGCAGTTTTAAGCAACTCCGATGGCAGAAATTTGGAGACTGAAGAAAATTTCTATTTGGCAGGGGGCAATGCCTCCCCTCCAATAGATAAACTCCTGGTCATATGTCTTCCCTTTCCCAAAGTAAGAATATAATATGACAGCACTGCATCAAGCCAGTATTCTGTTTTCAGAATGGCCAACTTAGGAACATATGGAGCTGCCTTATTTTGAGTTAAGCCATTTGTCCATCCAGATTGCTTTTGCCTTAGTCTTAAAAGAAGGGAAATATGCCACCTTCTCCTCTCCTCTATGCTGTGTTAATTGAGGGCAAGCTACTTTTGCACTTTGAACTCAGATCATAGCAATTGAAGTAAGCTGAAGACAAAGGGGGAAGTGAGTAGGAGAGAGAAACTGGGACTCTCCTCTCCCCTTGGTAACCTAATTGAGTATAAACTACTTTTGCATTTTGAACTCAGCTTGCAGCAACTGAAATATGCTGAGGACAAAGGTGGAGAGTTGGAGGAGGATAGAGAAACTGGAACATTTTAAAAGCAGCAGAAAAGTGGGACAACAGAGGATTAATTGGACTGTTCCTGCCAAACTGGAATAACTGGAGAGTATGAAATGGATACATTTGTTAATGCTATTTGTAAGCCAGCCTATATCTTTTGATATAGGGTGGGGTATAAATATTTAAATAAATAAATATAGATACCCCACCCCCTGTTTCTGTGGGGGCTACATTCCATGACTTACTGCAGATATGTGAAATCGCATATAATAGTGAACCTCCATAGAAACCATAGAATCATGCTGGAGGACCTAGAAAATGCCTAGAGAGGACACTCTATGTGACTCTATGTTCAACTTCTGATGGACGTTGGCCATAAAGTTGCACTGGAGGACTTTTTCTGATGCCTAGAGAGATCCTCCCCTCCCGACTGCAGATAAGTGAAACTGTGGATATTGACCCTGCATAAACAGTGGTGGTGGTGGTGGGGCTGACCTGTATGTGCTTGTTTCTCACCCGCTTAAGCTGTACACTTGTCAACAGGAACCCAGAACTGTTTCAAGAGCATGGAGTTTTAAAATGTCAAAGGATACGTCAGATAAATGTAAAGTGGTGCATGGTGGTGGGGAATCCCAATTTCACATATGCAATGAAGGTGGGAGCTGGCAGCAGCTTACCAAGGGATTTGGGATCTGTGGTTACTATCTCAAAGATGTTTTCTCCATGTGTTCAGTGTAGCTTGCTCCTAAATGAGTGTGCGTATGATAAATAGCATGGAACTTTTGCTTTTTTCTTAGGAGGACTCAACTACAATAGCTGTGTAATCCCATTTTAATGTTAATGTTTTTGCATGTTTTTAACTGTATTTTTAAAAAAATTGTAAACCCCTTTGAACCCCATTTTGGGTAGAAAGGCAGGATAGACATCATCATTATCATTATTATTTTGTGCATCATGTAAGTGTACTTCTCACACTTCCTGATATATCCAGTTTTGCCTGATCATTTCAGGGGATCTCAGCCACCCCCACCCGGTCTAGTTTGGAGGGGGGGGTGTTCAAATCCCCCCTCGTTCTTGGGTCCATGTTGTTCAGTATGATGTTCACTACAAAAAGCAGCCTGAGTGTCCAGAAACTTTTAAAATAGACAGATCATGAAATGCTTCCATAGAACTTCTACTTGTCAGAAAAATGGAGACCCCAATACAAGAGGACAGCCTAAACACAAAAGGCACCAGATCCTGTCTGATCTCGGAAGCTAAGCAGGATCAGTCCTGGTTAGTACTTGGATGTGAGAACGCCAAAAAATACCAAGTGATGTAGGCTATATTTCATAGAAAGCCGGCTGCCTGGGCTTACCGGCGGTCGCAGTTTGCAGCTGGTGACGCTCCCCAGTTCCTGGGCCTGCTGCGTGGCCAGCATGGGCACTGCCATGCCAGCCAGCGTACTCTTCCCAGCATGCTTCGGCAGGCTGGGAAGAGGATCCAGGGCCAGCCAATCAGGGAAGGGCTGCTTTCCCCTGATTGGCCGGCTTGGGAAAGACCCAGGCAATCAGGCTGCCGCTCTGGCTCGGCCTCTGATGGGCTGAGGGACGGGGCTAGTCCCCAATGGGGTCTGGCAGCCGGGAATAAATTCCCGGCTTGCTTTCGGACCCGGCCAGTTGGCTCTTGCATGCCGAAGACCCGCCCCCCCCCTCAGTTAGACGGTCTTTGTATTAGTTAGAACATGCCATTTCATATTTGTTGTATCACATTTTCTTTGTCACAACTTTCTACCGACGCGGTGGGCATGGGTTCTGGTCTCACCTTGGGGTTAGGAGTCTCTGACTGGTCCTGGGCAGGCTTGCCTGGACCAGGTTTAAGCTTTTCCTTGGAGACTCCACCCCTGGGGGATAACAGGTTACGTGAGCCGGTCACATGATATCGTCACGTGATCTGGTCATGTGGTCAGTCACGGGTCTGGCCACGTGATCGGTCACATGATTTGGTCAGGTGACCAGTCACATGATCAGTCATGTGCTTGGGTCCCGTGACCTAGCCACGTGATCTGCCAGCTGGCTGGCTGGCAGATACGTTGGTGACGGAGCAAGGGGCTGTTTACCTTGCTCAGTGGTAACCCATGCCCAGACCAACCACAGCAACTATCACCAAATAGAAAGTTGTGGCTTTTATGCCAATAGTTTTTTACCCTTACTTACTGTATTAAATCCAACTTGTGCATATATATGGTTGTGGCGTCTTTTCTGGGGCCAGGCGGGTATGGGAATGGGGGAGTAGCTATGTCACTCGGACCGCAAGGAACTAGCAAAACCACCTCAGAGTATTCCTTGTCTAAGAAAAGCCTATGAAATTCATGGGGTCACCATACATCAACAGGCAACCTGAAGGCACATACACATAATACAAGAGATTTGTTTGCAACTTTTGGAAGAAAGTATCAAATCAGATTGGCATGCAGCTGGTCTCTGTATTCAGTTTCATAAAACTGTTGACAACACAGCCTCTATTTGGCCTGTATTATTTATAAGCGCTTATAAGATCATGTTGGTTCCATCTGTGAAACACCAGTCCACAAGACTGCAAGAATGTTCCCGTTTTTAAATAACTGTTGCACAATTTCCCTGATTGCCATAAATTGTCATCTGAATTTCTCCAGATCCAGTGGCTTGGCATAATTGAAACACACACACACACACACACACGGACCAAAAAGGGGACATCCTTTTTTACGCTGTCCATGGTAACCTGTTTTAAAGTTTGCTTCTTTTGTAAGGCTCTTTTTGAATGGTAGCTTCTTTTACAATGCCCATGGACAGATCAAATGTTGGTTTATTCTGCATGGTTTAGAGAGGGGTTAGGCAAAAAGTTATATAGTACTTCCTAATAGATGCAGGCAAAAGCAAACTGCTGCAGGCTTTGTTAGTGTGTGCTTTGTTCCTCATAAATTACTTTTGCCATCTTGACAATATATGTTGCCTAATTTCACACGTCCCAGTTTTCATCTCTGCAATGTTGGAAGATATGTACAGTAGTTTTCTCCACATATTGTTCCCAACGGAAAACAAAACTGCTGAATGTTATACAGTTATCATTTTGAAGTTTTCCCACTATGTTTTTTTAAAAAAATATTTTCAGACATGCAAAACTACAAACTGACGGAAACTTAAGTCAAATAAGATGGAGGTGATAATAATGACTGGCGGTGGTTGGGTCTCTCATTGAGGTGGTCTTCTAGCTACAGGAACAGGCTACAGTTCAATCACATAGATGAAGTTCCAATGACTGCTTGGAATCTTTACCTGTTTCAGAACACCATACAGCTCTGACTGGCAATTCGAATAAGAGAAATGCCACAAAAAATCACAGAATCTTAAAGTTGGAAGGGACCATAATCTCCTGTCATGCAGGAATACACAACTAAAGCACTCCTGAAAGAAGTCCACCCAGCCTCTGTTTAAAGACCTCCAAAAATGGAGAGTCCAATCCCTACCTCCTGAAGTAATCCATTCAAATGTTGAATAGTTCTTACAGTAAAGAAGTTCTTCCCAATTTTTTTACATGGAATCTCTTTTCTTCTGATTTGAATCCATGGGGTTATGTTCTAGTTCCTACTATAGCAGCAAACAATTTTGCTCCATCTTCTACATGACATCCTTTCAGATATTTAAAGATAGTTATCATATCACATTGTAGTTTTATTTTCTGAAAGCTAAAATACCCAGCTACCTAAACTGTTCTTTCTTGGGCTTGATTTCCAGATCTTTGCTCGCCCTCCTCTGGACACGTTCCAGCTTGTCAATATCCTTCTTGAACTGTGGTGCCCAGAACTGGAGACAATATTCCACATCCAATATGGTAGAGCCTTCTCTAGATTGTATCTGGTTCATCAATATGGTAGATTTGCCATCTGAACGTATTTTGATGGACTAACATGGCATTTTCTTTTTAATTTTTATAATGTTTATATTTTAATATAAGTATTTATAGAAAGGGCATAAAGTAACATTTTCAAAGTGGTATCTCAGTTTCTCGCTGGCAGAGGATGGAATCCCTGTTCCCAAATGATGCCTGTTGCAACTCATGTGCACCTCATTTAAAAACATATGCTTCCCACTAGGGATGGAAAGAATATTTGAAAAACAGCTGAAAACGTGTTTCTTGAGTTTCAAGAAACCCCGATGCGAAGAATCCCAGACCAATAAGAATCTTTACAGTTTGGGACTTTAAAAAAATGCATCTAGCATTTTTACATAGAAAACAGCATTTTCTGTTCTGGAAATAATATTTCTGTGCAGAAATTATATGTTCCCAAACTGTAAATAGTCTTCTAAAACTATGCAGTTTTCAAAGACTTGATCACATTGGGAAGAAAATTGTTCAAATTACTTGCTGCTTCCTTAAAAAACAAAATTAGTGAAGAATTATATTCACACTTCTTGAAAAAAATTGTTATTCATAATAGCAACTTTATGATGGTTTACAATACATTCATATATGTATCTACTCAGAAGGTGGTCCTGTCTAGGGGCTCATCTATATGAGGCAATACGCAGTAACTCCAACTGGCAGCAGCTTTCATATGTCTCCACAGTTTTTTTTCAAGACTGCAGGCATGCGAAGCCATATGCGTTTGTTATTCAAACAGGTGTGCCTGCGAATCAAGATGGTGGGCATGAGTAAATTACTTGCATTTTTATTATCACCATTTGCCATCGCTGAACAGTGTATTTTTTTAAAAGCAAATCCAAGGTGCGAAAGTGCGATCTTCCACTTAAATAAACAGAAAAAAAGGCTATTTTGTTGCCTCAGCACACGATTGCTGTGGTAAAAATCCAACATTGTGATTCCAGGCACTGCCTGGCCAGCAAGCTCCGCCCCTGCACACATCCAACCAATCAGCTTTCCACTTCTGCTTTTATCGGGAAAGTGCAGCAATGTGAATCGGTTGTCCCAATGAATGGGAATGCGCATTTCCTTCAGCGTTTTTTTTTTTAAAGTTGGGGAAAGCCGCACAGGCTTTTCCCACAGGGTATTTGGAGTTTTTGCCTCCCCTCCTTCCAAATACAGAGAAATGATGCAGGATCCCATCGGGACAAAATGTATTCTCCTCAAATTCTATGAGGAGTATTTTCGCTGTATATAGACAAGCCCAGATGAATGAGACTTACTAACAGGTAAATTGGTTAAAACTAATAATTGCCCTAAGTTTTTTAAAAATTTAATTGGATGGCAGATCAAATTGCACCACTTTAGTCTGCAGACTGGGAGAGGTAAGTTGGAATGTTTTTGATGTGAATAATTATTGCATTCATGTTCTGTTCGGGGGGTCATCCCATAGAAACTTGGTTGGTCACTGGAGAAACAAAATGCTGATCTAGCAAGGCGTTTGGTTTGATCCAATTAAGGTTCTTAACTGTTCACACACATTTTTTTTTTTAAGCATGGCCTATTCCTTGAATTGCTCATGTTTCACATGCTCTGATGCTTTTGTTGATGTGGAGAAGCTTTCAAACCTGTGTTGTGAAGTGGTACAAGTTTAGGAAGGACATGTTTGTGCTCCAGTAAGGACTTTTCCGTGTTTGAATTGGTTCTTCTTCTTCTTATTATTATTATTATTTTTAATTATTTTTATTGCGGTTACATTTGATGACCTTAACTGAGACATAAAAGTAGATATATTTTCTTATATTATATGTAACCTTATTGTTACATTACTAAAAGAAATAAGCAAAGAATTTTAATTGGAGAATTACTGTATCATCTCACATCTCATCACATACTTTCACTCCACATATTTTCCCATCATCATTACAGCAATCCATTAGATATTTACAATTGTCTCTTTTTCCTATTTTCCAACTTCTGTAAAGTCCCCCCTTGGATTTAACAGGGATATATTTCCTTGTTCTTATACTCATGCATATATACTTATATACAAATATATAAATATATATGCTCAAGAATCCTTATTTACTTGTCCTTTAATGTATCTTCTAAACTTCTTGTATTATCCAAGTTAATTTGAACTATATTTGATATTACTCTATCTGGATACAAAGATCTATCTAAATTTGTATACATATATCTACATATTCGGTTTATATAATTCCCAGTTCAAAAGTCCAAATTATTCATGTTAATCCATTTTTGTTTCCAGAACTTTTTAACAGGTTCCCATTCAGTTTCTATTATCTTATTAGTCTTATCCTTTAGTAATGCCATTAGTCTGTCCATTTCCATCATTTCACATAGTTTTATTGTCCAGTCTTCAAGTGTTGGGAGTTCTTTCCTTTTCCACACTGAAGTGATTTGTAATCTCACCGCTGTGATCATATATAGAACTACCCTCCAAGAACCTATTTTAATCTTATCTTTTATTTCATCCACCATGTTTAATAGATATATTTCAGGTTTAAATGAGAATTTTAAATTTAATATTTCTGAAATCTTATTATGTATTTTTCCCCAGTAGGTTTTAGTTCTGGGGCAGTTCCACCATATGTGAAATAGAGTTCCCTTAGCACTTTCACATTTCCAACAGTTCTGTTTTCCAGTTTTGTAAATCTTGTCCAATTTAACGGGAGTGAGATACCACCTATAGAATATCTTCAGATAATTCTCTTTTAAATTTTGGGATAAGGTGAATTTTTGGGTCTCTCTCCAAGCTTTTTCCCATTTTTCTATTGTTATTGGTTCTCCTATATCCTGGGACCACCTAATCATTTGTTCTTTTATAGTTTCATCTTCTAGTTCTCTTCCTAAAAGGGTATTATAATATTTTGTAATATGATGCTTTTTGTCATCAAATATAATTTTATCTAAATCATTCTTCCCCAAATCGAAATTCTCTATTTTATGGTCCATTTTGAACCTTTCATATATTTGTTTATAGGAGGACCAATTCAATCTAAATCCTTTCATTTCTAATTTTTCCCTTGTGCATATTTGAATTTATCCCTTAGGTTCCTTATTCAATAGGTCTTGATATTTAATCCATGGTTCTTTTTTGGGTTTAGTTCTTCCGAAAAAGGCTTCTTCAGGTGAGATCCACAAAGGTATTTCTCTATAATATTGCTTTTTTATGCTTGCCCATATTTTATATAGTGCTTTTCTTAATATATGATTGTCAAATCCTTTGTGTTCTTTCCTTTTTTCATACCATAGGTATGCGTGCCACCCGAACCGAAGATCAAATCCTTCCGAAGTTAGCAATCTGTCATTTCTTAAGGTGATCCAATCTTCTATCAGGATAGCGCACACGCCTGGAAATATATTCTTAGTTCAGGGAGTGCACAACCACCTCTGTCTTTTTTATCCCTTAGAAGTTTCCATTTTATTCTTTGTGTCTTTCCACCCCATAGGAATTTTGAAATTTCAGTTCGCCAAGTGTTAAAGCATTTGATATTTTGTATAATGGGCAAATGTTGAAAAAGATACATAAATTTAGGTAAGATATTCATTTTAATTGCTTCTATCCTTCCTAGGAATGATAGATTTAATTTAGCCCATTTGATTAACTCGGCTTTAATCTCTTTCCATAATTTGTTATAATTATTTTCAAACAGGTCCATATTTCCTTTTGTAATCCAAATCCCCAAATACTTTATTTTTCTTTCAATTTTAAACCCCGTCTCGTTAGATAATTGTTCTTTGTGTAATTTGGAAACTTTTTTGTTAGGACCATCATTTTATCTTTGTTTACCTTGAAACCTGCTATCCTTGAGAATTCTTCCAAAGTTTTGCCTAGCTCCTTAAGTTCTTTTATAGGGTCTTCCAAAAAAAATATTACAAGATCATCCACATAGGCTTTTATTTTGAACTCATGGCCTTTAATCTTTGCTCCTTGAAGATTTTCATTATTTTTAATGCTATTAATCAATATTTCAATAACGAGGATAAAGAGTAAGGGGGGAAGTGGACATCCTTGTCTCGTACCATTTCTGATCTGAATTTTCTCCATTCCCCCCCCCCGTTTATTAACAACTGAGCTTCTTGATCTTTGTATATCTGATTTATCCAATTTGTGAAATTTCCCCCCATATCCATTTTTGTTATCACTCTTTTCATAAAATTCCAGTTTATCTTATCAAATGTCTTTTCGGCATCTATGAAGAACATAGCTATGTTTTCCTCATTGTGGACCTCATAAAACTCAAGAAGATCAATTATCGTTCTTATATTGCTTTTGGGGTGTCTGTTGGTCAAAAAGCCATTTTGATCATTTTGTATGATCTCAGAAAGAATCTTTTTTAGTCTTTGGGCTAAGACTGAGACAAAGATTTTGTAATCGCAGTTCAGTAAAGAGATAGGTCTATAATTCTTGGGGTCTTTTAGGTCTTTATCCTCCTTTGGTATCACTGCCATATGTGCCTCCTTCCAGGTGTTCGGGATCCCATCGTTTTTTTATCTTATTGAACATTTTGTATATGGGTATGGCTAGTTCATCTTCCATTAATTTATAATATAGAGAAGTAAATCCATCAGGACCAGGAGCTTTATCCGTTTTCATTTTCCTGATAGTTCTCACTACTTCTGCCATTGTTATGTTAGTATTTAGACTTTGTTTCTGCTCCGGTGTTAACCTCCTTATCCTCTGATTTTCCAAATATAGATCTATTTTACCATTTTCAATATTTTTCATAGATGGATCATCATACAGTTTGGCATAGACTTCTTGAAAACCTTTTTTAAATCAAGTTGCAGTCTGTTATCGTTTTCCCTTTATCTCAGTTATTACTTTCTTTTCTCTCACACATCTAAGTTTTCGTGTCATCCACTTCCCAGCTTTATTTGCTGTCTCAAAGTGTTTCTGTCGTATCAATCTCATTGAGGTTTCTACTTCTTCAGTCTGTAATGCTTGTATTTGTTTGGTTAACAATCTAATTTCTTCTTTCACATTTCTGTCTTCTTGTGAGATTTTTAACTTCTCTTCCCTCCTTGCTATTTCATTCAAGAGTTTCTGTTCTTTCCCCCTTTTTTTCTTTTTCGTTCTGTTGCTTGTTTTATGAAAAAGCCACACGTAACTGATTTGCTTGCTTCCCAGATAGTTAAACTCATATCTTCCGCTGTGTTTTCTAGGAAGTATAATTTCAATGTTTCTTTGGCTTTCCTTAATGTTTCTTCCTCTTTTAAGATATTGTCGTTTAATCTCCAGTTGAACTCTCTTTTCCTTTCCAATAATTTTAATTGGATCGGATTATGATCCGAGATCCATTTTGGCAGAATTTCCATGCTTCTCACTATTGAAAGTAGGTTCTTTGACACTAAGAACATATCTATTCTAGAATGTGTGTGGTGTACTTCCGAATAAAAGGTATAAACGTTGGCATCTCGATATTTCCACCTCCACACATCTATTAAACTTTGTTCTTCCATCAACTCAAAGAAGCTCTTAGGAAGCCTACCTTGGTTTTTCCTTATAATCGTTGTTGATAATCTATCTATTGTTGGGTCTATGACCCCATTCCAATCCCCTAACAACAGTAGATTCTCGGTTCCTACTTTTTCTATTTCTTTCATCAGTCTTTTAAAAAAGATTTCCTTCTTCTCGATAGGTGTATATATTCCTATCGTTAGTACCCATTTGTTTGCCATATTTATTGTCATTCCTATATAAGATCCTTCTGGATCTTTAAATTGTAGCCCTGGTTCAATTTTTTTGTGTATATATAAAGCTACCCCTTTCTTCTTTTTTACGTTAGAGGCTATAAAATTTTGTCCCAATTTAATATTCCTCAAATATTTGTTATCCGATTCTCTAATACATGTTTCTTGTAAACACACTGTATCTTGTCTCATTTTTTCTAAATAATGGAATATTTGTTTTCTTTTGTGGTTGGAATTCAGTCCTTTAACATTCCATGATGTAATTTTACTCTCCATTTTCCCTTTATATTTAAATTTATAATTTATCTCTTATATATGTATTTTTTATAAGTTTGGCATCAAATCAACTATCTTGTTCTTCTATTTCGTTATTCTCTTTATTCCTTTCCTAATCTTTATTGTCTTCAAGGTCACTTAGTTCTTCTTTCTCTGGGTCCTCATCCTGCTCTTCTTCTTCCTTTCTATCTCCTTCTCCCTCTTCCTCTTCTTCCTCCCTTCCCTTCATTTCATCCTCTCTTTCAGTTGTATTTCTCCTATGTGGTCTGTCAGATTGTTCTTCTTGATCTTTCTTTCCGTTAGTTTCTTTCTCTTGTTTATCTAGTTTCTTACAGAATTCTTTTGCTTTTGTTATTGAGTTAATCTTAATTCTTTTTTGTCTGTAGTTGAAGGAGAGACCTTCCAACCTGTCCCATCTATAATTTATATTCCTTTTTGTTAATCTTTGTACTAAGAACTTGTAATCTTGTCTTTTTTTAACACTTGCGGAGAGATGTCTTTGAAGATACTTATTACATTTCCCTCGATTTGTAATTTTTCTTTATAGCTTTTGTCTATAATTTGGTCTCTTAGTCTGTTTCTCATGAAACATATCACAATATCTCTGGGAATTTTTCTCTCCTTCGCTATTGCTGAATTTACTCTGAACAATTTATCCACTTTCAAGTCCATTTTATCTTGAGAAATCTCAGTGTAATTAGCCAGTGCCGATATTACTTTCTCTTCCAGTTTTTCATTAATATTTTCAGATAAACTCCTTAGTTTGAGGCATCTGTCTCTATATCTTATTTCACTCAGTAGCAATTCCTTTTTCATTTTTGTTTGTTCTTGAGATATTTCTTGAGTATTGTTTTCTAGTGATTCTTATTTTAACTTTATGCGCTCCATTTCTTGTTTGATTTCTTTCATGTCTTCTGCCATTCTCTCTATTTCCCCCCCAAAATCGTTCAGTTCTTTCCTTAAGTCCGTCTTAATTTCTGTTCGAATCTCTTTCAGCTCCTCTCTAATTTCTGATCTCATTTTTCTCATCTCTTTCCTCATTTCATCTAGCAGTAATACATTTAAATCTGTCATTTTTGTAAGCCCTTCAAATGATGGTCTTCTTTGTGTTACTAGCTGGGTTTGAGCTTGTGCTGCTGCTTTTCTTTGACTTGTAGCCATCTCTTGTCTATAGTTTATGTTGTATTATTGTATTGTAGTATTAGTATTGTTTGTAATTTGTAATTAACTATTTATATAGTTTGTGGTTTATAATTGGTTATTTATATATTATTCTTTAGCTCATTCTTCCTTCTCTTTTACTCCTCTCTTCTTTTCTCTTATTTATTCCTCGAATCTTCCAAACCTTCTAAGCTTTCCGATGTCATAAATCAGTATTTGTGTGTTGCCCCCCCAAAATTGTTGTCTATTTGTCACTCTCCACTATCAACTCCTTTAAAGACAAATTGTTATATTCTAGCACTTTGTTCTATTCAAAACATAAATTTTGTTAGCTCAACGATCTGTTTCACAACTAATTATTAATGATTAGTTCTATATTCCATTCATCTACTTTGGTTCCAGACCTTGTATGCTTATAACAACCAATCTTAAACATAAACATAAACATAAACATTTACACATGAAGTTATCTCTTTACCAAATTCTTCTCCCTAACATTCTCATGAAACCAATATCAATTAATTTACAATGGATATTTTCATTAAGTCCACCTCTTAATTTGTTCAAATTCCAAAAATAATTTATATTCAAAAAAATTGATAATTAATTCAAGTTAACGCTCAATTTTTAACTATATATGTCAGAAGAAGAAGGAAAAAAGAAAAAAGAGAAAGAGAAAGAAAAAGAAAAGAAAAAAAAGAATTGGTTCTTCTTATTATTTTATTAATTTATATCCTGCCTTTTTCTCCGTACAGGGATTCAAGGGGGATTAGTGGCCAAGACAAGGACGGCATGAGGATTAGATTTTAATGCTGATTAAAGATTTTCTTTTCTTACTTGCTTTCAGCCTTTGAAATGGTCAATCACAAGATGACAACAGAGTTATGACTGTTGCATTGTTGACTGAATAGCAACAAGGCCTGATTTGTTTTTTTTTAAATAAGACTCAGTTGACTTACTGATCCAAACTGAACAAATTTCATCCTACAACTTGCAGGTTTGTACATGAAATACACTAATGAGCTTGAAGTATATGTTTCATCACTGTGGAGAGCTGACTAATTTGTTTTGATAGACAAGGAATGCCAGGACCTTTAATTTAATTTAATTTAATTTAATTTAATTTGCGGTGGGGGGTAGTGATGGTGGGAAATGATTTTTCTCTCCAGTTATACAGAAATATATGGGAATGGATTTACTTGCTGCCACCTATGGAAAAAGAACTCAAGTTGTGGCCAAAAAAATATTGATGGACCTGTATGAATACAGTGTTTAGGGCCAAACTCAACAGCCCCAAGCTACATTTCAGTAAACCGTAAGAACATGGGCCCTGCTCTAGATTTGAGGGAACACTTGGAAAGGGGCTTGTTATGTCCATCCCCAACCCATGTTGGTAAGAATATCCTAGCTTGCATGGTGGCAGAAGCGGGTATCTGTGTTCTAGAGAGCCACCATTTAAATTTCCCACAATGCATTAGAACAATGCTATCTGGGCATTGTAGGAAATTAAATTAAAAGGGCTGCTCCTGGACCCTGACACTTTTCACAGAGAGGGAGGGGTGGGATAGGTACCAGTGGAAACCACTGGCAAGGTACTGGGACTTGGTAGCTGCCCACAGATTCCCATGTGCTCACGCTTGGCCTGATTCCAAGCTTTGAAAAGTTACTTTGGACTGCAGCTCCTAGAACCCTCATGCCATAATAGTCAAGTTATTGTCTACCTCTCTCTGGCTTTTTCTCTGGCTTTTCTTCGCAAACAAAGATTCAGGAAGGACTCATCCCACACTTCTGCAAGCACACTGATGAATAAAAAGGCCAATCCGAGACAAACAAGTCCAGTTGCAGAAAGCACAGCAGAAGGTCTCCTTGGGTGATGTTTCCAGGTTGTGATTCTTTCTGTGTTGCCATTTCTCTTCAAGACTTGTTCGGCGTGAGTTCTCAAATAAGGCTGAAGCATTGTGGATAGTGCGTCTCCATGTCTCCCGATGTGAGGCCAAGGCGGACCACTGTTGGAGATCAATTTGGCCAAGCCTGAGATGTTGTTTCAGGGAGTCCTTGTATCGCTTTTTTGGAGCGCCCCTCTTACGCTGACCCATGGCGAGTTCACCATAAAGTGCTATTTTTGGGAGGCGATAGTCCTCCATCCTAGAAACATGCCCTGCCCAGCGCAGCTGTGTTCTCAATATCATGGCCTCAATGTTGGTGATCCCTGCTTGCTCAAGGACAGCAACATTCGTCACATAGTCAGTGCAATGTATATTTAGAATTGTGCGTATACAGCGCTGATGAAAGCGTTCGAGGAGTCGTAAGTGGTGGCGATAGGTGACCCATGTTTCAGACGCATAAAGGAGAATAGACAGTACAATGGCTCTATACACACTGATTTTTCTACCTACCAACCTATTGATTTAATATCCTACTTTTCTTCCACTATGGTACCAAAGACAGTTTATGCTATAGGTTAAAACAGATAACAATGAATACAATAAATGATACAAAAGTTCTTTTTTAAAAACAACATGTGGAATGCTACTCCCTGAAATTTCCATAGCCACCATGGCCAAGTTACATTTTTAAAAAATTAAATTTTCACGTACAGTATATTAACTCAAGATCAGTGTTACACATACACAGATATTATACCTATAATAATATATTGACTGGTTTTATCTTTTAATATTCTAACAATTATTGCTAACACTGTGTTAATCTAATTCTACCATAACCTAACATAAAAGCATACAATTAAATAAACTATATATAAAAAACAATATAATCTATTAAAGATTTCCTACCAAGGTAGGAAGACGTTTTTTGGATCACAACTCCCAAAACCCATCCAGCACAACTACAATCATGACGACTGCGGGGAGGGTAGGTGCTGGAAGATGTAGTCCAAAAATAACTTCCGAATTCTCTGTCACTCACTTATTCACTCACTTACACACAATCTGGGAGACTGCTCAGGCAAAATGTTGAGTTTGGCTCTTAGGTGATAAATCTCTTCAAATAACTTCTACCCATTTTTTAAATTCCTACAACCTTGTAAGGAACATAAAGCTTTTTAATGTGCAGTTTGGATAGCTCAAGTGAATAGTAATGCTAATCATACAGTGCATTGACACAGGGCTGGCTTATGCCACCTATGACCTACCATGCTGAACACAGGCTGCCAGCCATGTAATACAGTCCACCAGGAGCACCAGCCTGTGCTTACTGCCTACCTGGCACTGCAAAAACCAGAGTGCGTGGGTTATCAGGCACCACCTGGCAGGCCACATACCATGTCTGGGCGGCTGTATTCAGCCTCATAAGTCAGAAATGTGTGTAGGCTTGTTCTCATTCCTTTTGTTTCTAATGCTCAAAGGTGAGTGGCATTGCCCATGCAGCCAAAACGATGCCACCCACGCACAACAGAGAGGCAGCGGCAGGCTTGGGACAAATTCCACGATGTGCCAAAGTACAAAACTTCAGCGTTCTTAGGAAGGATTAAAGTTGTCACCCCTTTCCATGAGCTTCGAACCAGCCTTAACATGTGCATTTGAGGGATGTCAGGGGAAGGTTTAGCTCTCCAGCAGCTAGATGTCTGTCTTCCTGGGCCAAGCATTAATTTTAAGAAGTATCCATTTTCAGCTATGAAGCTTAAGGCAGAAATACTTTTTCCACAAAACAATTCAGTTTTATATCAGCTTAATAGTCATAAGATCTCATATTTTCCAACATTTTACAGGTAAAAACTTTGAAAGTGTGTCCAAGCAACATCAGAGTGTAGTCAAGATGGTAAAAAATATTAATGAAGGAGAACCCACAAGCTCAAGCTGGGAGAGTCTGCAGTGGCTTGCTTTTACCTGCATGTACAGGAAACGGCAAGATTCTATCCCCTCCTCTCCTCTCTCCTCTGACTCTTGCACTTTGAACTCATGGCTTGTCTATATGGTCAAAATGATATGAACAGGACGCGAACATACGGCGATCCATTCATATGGACATGTGCACAAATATGTGTCATTCGGAAGGGAGCAGCCAAATCTACCGCAAAGTCTCTGTACGTTATGTCAGGGGATTAGTACAGTTTTTTTTAAAAAAGCTCTGTACAACATACAAAGGGCTATGGCAGAGCTTGAAGAAGACGGCGGCATCTATATACATTACCGTACTGATGGTAGCTTGTTTAAAATAAGCCATCTGAGGGCTCACACTAAGACTCTAAACTATCTAGTCCATGAGCTGCTCTTCGCTGATGCTGCTGCCCTTGTTGCCCACACAGCGCCTAACATCCTGCTTTGCAACAGCTGCAGAGCTCTTTGGGCTGGAAGTCAACCTGAAGAAAACAGAAGTTCTTTACCAGCCTGCACCACGGCACGAACACCACCATCCCCACATTGCTGTCGGCAATTCTGTGCTTAAGTCCGTTCAGCAGTTCACCTACCTGGGAAGCATCATCTCCTCAGATGCCAAGATTGACAAAGAGATCGATCACAGATTAGCAAAGGCATATAGTACATTTGGAAGACTTCACAAAAGAGTCTGGAGCAATAAACACCTGAGGCAAAGCACAAAAATCAGTGTGTATAGAGCCATCATACTGTCTATCCTTTATGGATCTGAAACATGGGTCACCTATCACCACCACCTACGACTCCTCGAATGCTTTCATCAGCGCTGTCTACGCACAATCCTAAATATACATTGGACTGACTATGTGATGAATGTTAATGTCCTTGAGCAAGCAGGGATCACCAGCATTGAGGCCATGATATTGAGAACACAGCTGCGCTGGGCAGGGCACATTTCTAGGATGGAGGACCATCGCCTTCCAAAAATACTACTCTACGGTGAACTCGCCATGAGGCAGCGAAGGAGGGGTGCTCCAAAAAAGCAATACAAGGACTCCCTGAAATAATGTCTCAGGCCCAGCCAAATTGATCACCAACAGTGGTCCGCCCTGGCCTCACATAGGAAGGCATGGAGATGCACTATCCACAATGCTGCAGCCTTATTTGAGAACTCACGCCAAACAAGTCTTGAAGAGAAATGACACTGCAGAAAGAATCACAACCCAAAAACACCACCCAAGGAGCCCCTCTGCTGTGCTTTCTGCAACCGGACTTGTTTATCTTGGATTGGCCTTTTTAGTCATCAGCGTGCTTGCAGAAAGTGCGGGATGAGTCCTTCCTGAATCTTCATTTGTGAAGAAAAGACAGAGAGAGTACAACATGCGTATGTGCGATTGTTTGGACACTCTCGTTCGCACAAATATGAACAGGCAGCATAATCTGATTGGCTGGACAAGCAGGGGGTGGGGCTAGCAAACCAGGAAAGTGCCTGCAGCCACGTTACATTTTCGGCTAAGCAAAGTTACAGTAAGTTGATCAAATGCTGATCTTATACTCTCTCCCCTTTCTTTCTTTGTACAGTCGTCCCTTCACATTCGCGGGGGTTCCGTTCCGCGGACCCCCGTGAATGAGAAAAATCCGCGAATAACAAACACCCCTCCCCCTCCCTCCCCAGGCCTTCGTGGGGCCTTGCTAGGCCCCGCGGAGGTCTCCCCGGCCCTCCCTCCCTCCCTCCCCAGGCCTTCGCGGGGCCTTGCTAGGCCCCGCGGAGGCCTCCCCGGCCCTCCCTCCCTCCCTCCCTCCCCAGGCCTTCGCGGGGCCTTGCTAGGCCCCGCGGAGGTCTCCCCGGCCCTTCCTCCCTCCCTCCCCAGGCCTTCGCGGGGCCTTGCTAGGCCCCGCGGAGGTCTCCCCAGCCCTCCCTCCCCAGGCCTACGCGGGGCCTTGCTAGGCCCCGCGGAGGCTTCCCCGGCCCTTCCTCCCTCCCTGCCCAGGCCTTCGCGGGGCCTTGCTAGGCCCCGCGGAGGCCTCCCCGGCCCTCCCTCCCTCCCTGCCCAGGCCTTCGCGGGGCCTTGCTAGGCCCCGCGGAGGCCTCCCCGGCCCTCCCTCCCTCCCTGCCCAGGCCTTCGCGGGGCCTTGCTAGGCCCCGCGGAGGCCTCCCCGGCCATTCTTCTCTCCCTCCCCAGGCCTTCGCGGGGCCTTGCTAGGCCCCGCGGAGGCCTCCCCGGCCCTCCCTCCCTCCCTGCCCAGGCCTTCGCAGGGCCTTGCTAGGCCCCGCGGAGGCCTCCCCGGCCCTCCCCGGCCCTCCCTGCCCAGGCCTTCGCGGGGCCTTGCTAGGCCCCGCGGAGGCCTCCCCGGCCCTCCCCGGCCCTCCCTGCCCAGGCCTTCGCGGGGCCTTGCTAGGCCCCGCGGAGGTCTCCCCGGCCCTCCCTCCCTCCCTGCCCAGGCCTTCGCGGGGCCTTGTTAGGCCCCGCGGAGGCCTCCCCGGCCCTCCCTCCCTCCCTGCCCAGGCCTTCGCGGGGCCTTGCTAGGCCCCGCGGAGGTCTCCCCGGCCCTCCCTCCCTCCCTCCCCAGGCCTTCGCGGGGCCTTGCTAGGCCCTCCCTCCCTCCCTCCCTCCCCAGGCCTTTGCGGGGCCTCCGGCGGTCCCGCGAAGGCCTCCCCACCCCTCCCCAGGCCTTCGCGGGGCCTCCGGAGGGCCTCCGGGGGTCCCGCGAAGGCTTCGCACCGCTCCCCAGGCCTTCGCGGGGCCTCCGGAGGGCCTCCGGGGGTCCCGTGAAGGCCTCCCCACCCCTCCCCAGGCCTTCGCGGGGCCTCCGGAGGGCCTCCGGGGGTCCCGCGAAGGCCTTCGCACCGCTCCCCAGGCCTTCGCGGGGCCTCCGGAGGGCCTCCGGAGGGCCTCCGGGGGTCCCGCGAAGGCCTCCCCACCCCTCCCCAGGTCTTTCATGGGGCCTCTGGAGGCCCCGTGTCGCGGTTTGGGGGGGGCCCGGGGGGCCCTCCCAAAACTGCGAATAACCGAAACCGCGAATGTCAAGTTCGCGAATGTGGAGGGACAACTGTAAATACAAAATATCGCTTGTGGGCACCATGGGAAACTGGTTTTTTTTTTTTTTAATAGCAGCGGTAGATTTAAAATTGCAAGTAAATAACTCGCAGCTGCCATCCTGGCTAGGGGTCATGCAGAGTTTAGGGGCCTCTTTTGACTGTGAAGGCAGGTTACATTGTTAGGAATGCCTGCTTTTTCAGATGTGTTCGTATCCCCCCCCCCAATATAGACAGGACCTCAGTTTGCAGCAACTGAAATAAGCTGAGGAAAAAGAGGAAATGAGGGAGGAGAAGAGAGAAACCGGGACATTGTGAAAGCAGCTGAAAAAGTTTTGCAACACAGGATTAATTGGGGCTATCCCTGCCAAATCAGGATAATTGGAAAGTATGACATCTTCCAGCCTTTAGCCTAGAAAAGTTTCCTATTTGATCCACAGATCCCAGAATCCACCAGTTAGCATGGCCACTGGGGGGATTCTGGAGATTCAGGGCTTGTCTATACGAGGCAAAACCCCCCGGAGTGCCTTGTAGTAATGGCAATTTGTACCAGTTGCGACTTGTTTTAATGGTGTTTTTGCCATCATAAGTTTCACATGCAAGATGGTGGCTGCGAGAGATTTACTCGCATTTGTACTTACCTCCATTTGCAGCAGTCAAACTTTTTTTTTAAAATCCTAATGTCCAAGGTGTGATAGAGTGATTTTTCAATTTAACAGAAAAGCAAAAAAACCCCACCCCGTTTTCTTGCCCTAGCGCTTGCTCGCTAAGGTGAAAATACAACATGGCAGCAGCGGGTGCTTGCCTTGTTAGCCAGCCCTGCCCCTACGCTCACCCAGACAATCAGCTTTGTGCTTCTTCTCCTATGGGGAAAAGATTCATATCAAATTGCTTGTCCCAACAAGCAGGTATGCACGTTCCACTCGCTGTTTTTAAAAAAACTCCGGGAAAAGCTGCAAAGACTTTTCCTGCAGAGTTTTTGATGTTTTGGTTCCCCTTCCTTCCCAATACAGTGAAATGATGCAGAATGCTTTTACTTGGGTTTTTTCCAGGCTGTGAGGCCGTGTTCTGGAAGAGTTTACTTCTGATGTTTTGCCTGCATCTATGGCTGGCATCTTCAGAGAATGGTCATTTAGACAATCCCATAGTTAAAAAACGTTAACCTTTCTGATATCTACAATGCCCTAATTTAGCAATGGTCCCTTCCACCCTTACTCTATTAAGAGATCTATAGCTTGCATTTTGGGAAGAAAGACATTGAAAGTTCTGAAGAGCATTTTAACCTCTTAGCATACAACTTACCAAAATAAGTGTCAAACACATGCAGCTTTCCTTTCTTGAGCTTTAAAGTAAAGCAATTTTGCTGTCTAATTATATGTAGCAAAAATGCTTATCTCCCCACTATACTTACAAACAAGGGAACCCACTTTTACCATGGTTTGAGATCAACAACATTGCAGCACAAAAAACACAAATATGTTAATTACTATAGAAGCTATTTTATAATCACCACAAGGAAGCCAAGCTACCCGATTTGCTCTATAATTTGCAAATCCCTTTTGTATTTTTAGTTCACTCAAAACATACATTGAATAAAGTAGAGCGGAACTCTTCAAGATACATCAGGCTTCTTTAATATACCTTCCTGAATATCCGCATGACAATTTTCTGCTTATCCATTCTAATTACTAGGACACATCATTCTGAAAGGGGAGTTTGGGATGATAGAACTCCTTTAGGATTTCAGCTACGAGAAACATTTTCTGAAAGCAATGAATTACAATCAGCCTACAATCTGTCACTGGCAAGCAAGCCCTCTAAATCATTGGTGGCTGTACTTAATTCCATTAATTGCTACACTTTGCTCGCTCACTCTTCCTCTCAAAATAAGCAATCCACCTGATGCTGTCGTCTCTCCACTGCATTCTAGTGTTTTCTGTGTTGTCTTGAGAGTCCCTGTAGGCCTCTCCTTTTGGTGGGGGCAATTTTTATAAACTAAGACACAATTTCAGCACAATTCTCTGTAGATGGGACAAGCAGAATGCTACTGAAACTTGCAAGTGCTTCTGTGCCTTCAATTAAAAGTTTCCCATTGGTAAGTCCTGCCTCTTTAATTGCTTCCTGTTGGACATGATTGGAGAATTAGTGATGAATAGCCTGTCAATTGCTTTGAATAATCTCTCTTAGATTATCTCTCCACATCAATATCTATTCCTGCAGGGGGATGTTTTAATTATTGTATTCCTCTCATTTCCCTTTTCCTTCCCATATAAAATAGCTATATTTTATTATCAACATTGAACAGAAAATAACAATTAAACAATTAAAAATGGCAGCTCCATCATTATCATCACCAGTTTTGACAACATAGAATACTTGTGTAATTTAACCCTGTATAATGCATTGCTTCCAAATAAACAAGTGGAATATCTTTATTATTAAAACAGATTTTTCCTTGTAAATACAGTATGATTGCAACAGGACATCATTAAGAATCCCCTCCCCAACTGTGTGATTTTTAATAATCTGATGTAAGAATACAGGATCTAGTTTTGCTGTATTTGGAATGAAAATATAATCCATTTGTGAGTGATCAAAATAAATTTGATGACATACCCAGTTAAGAGAATAGACTCAAACATAAAAATATGTTAGGTCATCTGGAGACAGCCCACTGCTGCTTATTCTGAAGTACTTTTAATAGCAAATGCTTTGAACAATTCACATTAGAGCTGCAAAGTATGAGTAAAATTGTTTTGAAGCAACATCACAGGAGTGCATTGAGAATGCAAAGGTACATACATTTACCTGGGAATCATCTCACTGAATTTAGTGCCCCTCATTTTTGAGCAGGGACATACTCTATTTTAAACGTAGCAGTGCAGTGCATATTTTGTTCCACACCTTGCTAAAATTTCTTTTCAGTTGGTTTAAGGGAGTCCAGACGATTCTTCTTGCATATAGATTCCAGCCACCCATATTAATACACATTTTAAAATCGCCTTTCAAGAAATGTAAGAGAAGTCCTTCGTGTGGTTTCATTCTTTTAAAAAAAAATGTAAAACTGGAACCCCAAAGCATCTTGCATTATGTGAAGTCGAAGGCTTTCACGGCCGGCATCCATAGATTTTCCTTGGGTTTTTTTCCAGGCTGTGAGCCGTGTTCTGGAAGAATTTATTTCTGATGTTTCGCCTGCATCTGTGGCTGGCATCTTCAGAGAATGGTTGGGTAGGAGTGTGTGTGTGTGTGTGTGGGGGGGGGGTTATATACTGTGAACCCCTGTTGGGGAGGAGATGTAAATTTGCACTACATGTTATAAACCAACCTGGACACAAAATTTTATTTAAAAACACAGAAATTCTGGACCAGGCCAACAACTATCATGTCAGAATGCACAGGGAAGCTATTGAAATCCACAAACACCTGGACAACTTCAACAGGAAAGAAGAAACCCTAAAAGTAAACAAAATCTGGCTGCCAGTCCTGAAAAACACTAAAATCAGAACTGAACACTTGCAAATGAACTCCACCCAGGGACAGGTGGATTTCCAGCAGATAATGGACCATTAACCAACCATTAGCCAAACAGACACTAATCCTCCTTGCATATCTCCACCCAGGAACTAGCCATTCAAATACACAAATTTACATATCCTCCCCAACAGGGGTTCACAGTATATAACCCCCCCAGACTCCTACCCAACCATTCTCTGAAGATGCCAGCCACAGATGCAGGTGAAACGTCAGAAATAAACTCTTCCAGAATACGGCCTCACAGCCCGTAAAAAAACCAAGGAAAATCCATCTTGCATTACTGCCAGAGAATGTTCAGTCATTCATCTACTACCAGAATGAAACTCTACATCAATTATCTGCACTCTACATTTTGATGGAGGGAATTGCAGCAGAGCTTGGAGGCATTACAGTACTCTTTTGGACAACAGCTCCCAGAATGCCCCAGCCAGCCTGGCCACCAGGGAATTCTGGGAATTGGAATGCAACAAGTAACATTTTAAGGCTTGGAACTCTGAGCACATTAAGCAGTAACATGAGAGAATAACATGATCTTGGGAAGCCAGTTCTGTTCTCTAGCTTTCAAGGTAAGACTAATCTCCACTTCTGAGGGCTCGTCTAGACGAAAAGAAATAACGCTCATATCTGTGCATTATAGCCAATTCGCAGTAGCATTGTTTTGTTTCCATAGTGTTTTTTTTCAAAAACAATAGGCCGCAAAGCTCTCTGCTCTTGACATACACACAGCTGCAAAAATCAAGATGGCGGACATGTTTTTGTGCATGTGTGTGTGTGCGATTGGGGGAGACAGTAACAGGAAGGCAAATGGAAGGCAGCAGCGCTTGGAAATGATGAGGAGGGCAGCCACCGCCAGGAAAAGGAGGCAAGACTGAGCCGCCTGTCTTTCACCCATCCTGGTGGCGGTGGCCTCCGATTCCAGCTGCAAAGGGACAGGTGGAGCCGCCTGCCAACCACTGGTGGTGGAGAAGGAAGAGGTGGGCGGCTCTTCAACACTCTGGCTTCATCTCACCTTCCCAGACTGGGCTGCTCCTTCTCTCATGCCTATCCGCTGAGCTTGATGTCAGCGGGCTTTGGAGGGATGCGGGACGGCTCCTCCCATCCCTTTGCAGCTGGAATTGGAGGCTGCTGATTCTATGAGGAGTACTTTCATTGTTTAGACAAGCTCTGAGCGTCTAGCATTCTGGCTACTGAAGATTTTCATACCCTCCCACATTTCATAGATGAAAATACGTGTGGCAAAGCAACTGCCAGAGTAGGGTCAAAAATTATTAATCAGGAATAACACACAAACTAGGAGAGGTTCAGCAGTTTGCTTTTGCCTGAGCTTACTGGGAAGGGCAAGATTCTGTCCCTTTTCTCCTCTCCCCATTGCTGAGTTAATTGAGTACTTTGCACTTTTAACTCAGTTCTTAGCAACTGAAGTAAGCAGAGGACAAAGGCGGAAAGTAGGACAAAGAGAAAGAAACTGGAACATTTTAAAAGTAACTGAGAAAGTGGGATGGCAGAGGATTTTTATTTTATTTTTTATTGGGTTTTACAAAGAATTACACATGTTTATATAATACACTATTCATAAGTACACTGCTCCCAAGTACACAATTTACAAATCTTACCAATATACTTTTATTTTCTATTTTCACATTTAATCCTTTTTCTGTCTTATACTTGAACCAGAACACCACATCATATTTGATATTCCAAATGGTCTACTTTTAATTTGATTTCAATCAAAAACTATAACGAACAATGTCCTACTTTGTACCTCCTTTAGAGGATTAACTGTGACTGTCCCTGCCAAATCAGGACAATTTGAGGGTGTGGGTTTTACATACAAAATGATTTTTTTTAACAAAGTGATTTAGGCAAAGAGCACACATTAATAGGTATTTATGTATGCTACATTAAAATTGGTCTGGCAGTTATTTCTTCTATTTGGAAGCCCTGGCAACTATTGTCATTAGGTTTCCTAGCTTTCTTAGCCTACTCTTACCAAACTACAGTCCTCAGTATCCTTTATGGGGAGGTAGGTATCCTTCCCAAGCCAAAATTCCCAGGATATTAGCCTTTTTTTTTTGTACAATCAGAAGTAAAGCTTGCAACACTGCTGTAGACTCTGGAGACTGTTTCCCATTTTATTGTTTGTATAAATAGTTTACTTTAACATCTGTTCCTTTGGTGTGTATTGTTTTTGTGAAAGAAAACTCCTGGAGCCAAATTCCACTTTTGATTCATAAACACTTGCCTAAGACAAGCCAATGGGGGATCCAAACATACGTCAACAAACCCATCTTCCAAAACTCAAGCAATTCATTATTTTCATTCCCTGGCTTAAACTGAAGAAGAAGGGAAAAAATGCTTCCCATCATAATTATATTAAATAGTGGTTAAGTGGCTATAATTAAGATGAGCTGTAGTAAATCATTGTAGATCCCTTCTCAGTATTCATAAAAACAGTTCCAGCCTCATTTACTGACAAACGAGTCATTCTCAAATTATGCTAGCATTAATGGAGGCTGTTATGAGTTTATTTTATGAACTGAGTTTAAATGCTTTGGATAGAATTGTTACGATAAAAAAGAAAACATTGCCAAAACCACCAGTGATTTGTACAGACCTCATTCCCTCCCCACAGTAATATGACTCATTAGGCCCAAAGTGAATGGATTTTATACCTGAAAATCAGGAACAAAGGGGTGATGATACATACAATATAGGGCAGGTGGACTGCTAAATTGAACACAAGTGCACTAGCCATGTGGTTGGCCCACATGGGCTTCGTAAACCTGTCAGTTTTGCTGCCTGTCTAGGACAGCAAAAATAGTACAGTATTACATCTGCTTCATCTATTATATAGTAAAGGGAAGACCTGCAACAAAATGTTGCAGTATATCTTCACCACCAACCCATCAACATCCCTAGCAGAAGTGCTGTTGGTCAGGGTTCCAGCCTTCCTTTGAGATACTATAAGCAATATATGTCTAGTCTCTAAGGCAGGGTTTCTCAACCAGGGTTCCCTGGAACCCTAGGGTTCCACAAGAGGTTGCTAGGAGTTCCATGAGATGTTAAGATTGAAAAAAATAAACATTTTTTTAAGCTGTAGATATAATAATTTTTAGGCAGGGGTTCCCTTAGACCTGAAAATTGTTTCAAGGGTTCCACCAGGGTAAAAAGGTTGAGAAAGGCTGCTCTAAGGTGCTACTGGAGTCTTCTGCTGGAATCCTATTGGTGCACTGTGCTGGAACAACTGCAAGTATACCTCAGTTAATGAAGTTGATATGTTCCTGGGCATTACTTCTTTAACAGAAAATTTGGTATCGGAGGCAGAAAGAACATGGAAAGAATAGGGAGAGTAACCTGCACTACAACAAAGAAGAACAGCAGTTCAATAGTTTTATTCAAAACTAACAGTGTGCACACGTGAAAGAAACAACCAGGCTAGGTAAGGCACGTTAAGGTAAGCCTAGACAAAAACCATTTTGAACTTTCTAGAGACCACTTTAAGGCTTTTCCCAAAATGCCTCCGGGGATTACTTTTTTCTTTCACCAGCCTCCACTTTTCTTATGATTTCCCTTTTGGTGGCCAAATTTATAGATCTATGCTTTTTTTTAACTTACTGGGGGTGTAAGCTGGTAAGGCAGGCTTATACACTTTCCCCTTTTCTCTCTGTTTGCTGTTCAGGCATGCTCAGTAAGGGTATCTTGAGGCAGCTGCTGTTTATCTTGCCTGGTGCAGGCAGGCACACACAACTACTGTAGGATTGGCTAGAATAGAATTCTGGTCCAGTCCGGAGGCGACCACAGCTTGGTGGGACAGCAAGTAATTTGCATATGAAAGGTCCCAGATTCATTCCAGCCATCTCCAGTTGAAAGGAGCAGTGAATGGTGCAAGACTATGCCTAAGAGTGGGCTGGGCATAAAGCAGGTTCTTACTTTTGCTTTGAAGAAGCACATAATGCTACAAGTCTGCTGGAAATTTGTTGATCTGTTTCGCTAAGATACACACACACACACAGACACTGCTTTTATACATTTGTTATTTTAAATGTATTTCAAAGTATTATATTTTTAAATTAAATTTTAAATGTTGTTCTATAAACTGGTGCAATAAAATAAGGGAGGAGTCTGAATGATAATGACAGATATATACATATACAACATCTCCCCCCGCACCCCAGCAAAATACGGTACTGCTGAAAACTAGGAAATTCTATGTCAGATCTATTGGAGCATGCTGTTCTGATATAATCTGGGTACCTAGTCAATTGCCTTACTATATCAGTATCATAGATATATTAGTTTTTAATTCTTAAAAAATACAGACATAATTTGTAATGCCATGATTCGTTTCCTGTTGACTTTAGACCTGGACTTGCTCCTTCCTCCATTAAACATAGGCAGGAGCCAAGAGTCTCCTTAGGAAAAATGATGTTGTTCACACTAACAATCTTTCAGTGCAATTGACTAAGTACACAGATTTTATCAGAACAGCATCCTGGAATATAATGAGTCAGAAAGACAAAAGTATTCTTAGATACCAGGGCCAAAATCCAATTGTTATTCTCAATTCATTGACTCAAATGGGAACTTGGTAAGTCAACACTTATGTAAGTTCCCTTGATTCAGTGGATCTATTCTACTTGGATTTAGGCCCAGTTTTGGGGAGAGGGGAAGATTTTTGAATAATCTTGGTAGTTGCTTTAATTAAAGCAAAGAAGCCAGGGGTTCAGACAAGGCTCTCCAAACTTGGTGCCTTCCAGATATGTTAGACTACAACTCCCAAGAGAAAGTGATGCGAGTTGTAATCCAACACATCTGGAAGATACCAGGTTAAGGAATACTTTTGCTTGAGGATGTGATGGTGTTGTTATACCACAAGATTTGTATTATGGAAATTAAAAAAAAATATTTTGGCCCATGTGTATTCTAATGCACATTAAATGTTTCACAGGGAATACTATACATTCTAGGTTATTTTTGTACATGCATTTATTTGTAGAAATTGCTATGGCTTATGGCTAACACAAATAAAGGTTATTGCATTGTACCATATCAAAATCTACTGTGTGTGTCTTAGTAAACCCTTGTCCCAGCTGTAAGTAAGACCTCTGTGCGTTGCCATGAACTCACCGGAGGAAAGATTGGATAGAAATGAAATGAAATGAAATAATCTATTTTCACATGTATATACAATTTTGCCATTTTCAGATTTGAACTCCTTGAAATGGGGATAATAACGTGCTGATTTAAATAAATCCTATATTCTTGGCAGCTGTAAACGCAAGACTGTCTTATTGTCCATGAAGTCATTTCAGAATTTAGTATTTCTTATTTCATTATTTATTTATACCTTACACATTAATTTATTTAATCTTTCTTCTGATTTCTAACCTCATATTGTTAATGTTCTGTTCTTACATCTACTAACTTCCGTAATCATAACAACTCAGCCTGCTCTTTTGCATTACCTCTTCTGATATAGTTTCTACTCTCCCATTTTCCATCCTCCGTAAATCCAAATCAAAACATGGAAAGGGCTGTGGTGCAATAGCTGGGCACATGCTTTGTGTGTAGAAAGTCCAGGTCCATCTCAGGGTTGAGAAATATTTCAGTCTGGAAACCCACTGACAGTGTACTGACAGTCTCTCTCTCTCTCTCTCTCTCTCTCTCTGGCTTCTCTTCGCAAACGAAGATTCAGGAAGGACTCATCCCACGCTTTCTGCAAGCGCACTGATGAATAAAAAGGCCAATCCGAGATAGACAAGTCCGGTTGCAGAAAGCACAGCAGAAGGTTTCCTTGGGTGATGTTTCCAGGTTGTGATTTTTTTCTGCACTGTCGTTTCTCTTCAAGACTTGTTCGGTGTGATGTCTCAAATAAGGCTGCAGCATTGTGGATAGTGTGTCTCCATGCCTCCCGATGTGAGGCCAGGGCGGACCATTCTTGGTGATCAGTTTGGCCAAGCCTGAGATGTTGTTTCTGGGAGTCCTTGTATCGCTTTTTTGGAGCGCCCCTCTTACGCTGACCAGTGGAGAGTTCACCGTAGAATACTATTTTGGGGAGGCGATGGTCCTCCATCTTAGAAACATGCCCTGCCCAGCGCAGCTGTGTTCTCAATATCATGGCCTCAATGCTGGTGATCCCTGCTTGCTCAAGGACAGCAACATTCACCACATAGTACTGCCAGTAATGCAGAGCTAAATGAACCAATGGTCTGACTTGATATAAGGCTGGGGTTGCCAGATCTCCAGTTTTCGTGGGTGTAATGTCTCCAGTTTTGGTGGGCAATATCCAGGCAATAAGAAAAGACTACGGTATATACAAAGCTCTCCATCACCTAGGAGAGCATCAGCTTGCTACAATTTGCAAGGCTTGTAAAACCCTTCCAGGGTGCATGTGTATTTATTTAATTAGTTCTACCTTCTAACCCAGTCAGCCTAACATCAGGACTCACCCTCCATTCTGCTGTTCATCCAACTTTTGGCTAGAAGGAGATAGACTACATTAAATGTCCCTTATCCCATCTACCTAAGTAGCTGGAACGTGTCCAGAGGAGGGCGACCAAAATCTTAAAAGGTCTGGAAGCCATTCCCTATGAGGAGCGGCTTAGGGAGCTGTGTAAATTTAGCCCGAAGAAGAGGAGGTTAAGAGGCGACATGAAAGCCATGTTTAAATATTTGAAGGGATGTCATACTGAAGGTGGAACAAGCTTGTTTTCTGCTGCTCCAGACTCTAGGACATGGAACAATGGACTCAAACTATAGGAAAAGAGATTCCACCTAAACATTATGAAGAACGTCCTTGACAGTAAGAGCTGTTCGGCAGTGGGACGTGCTGCCTCTGAGTGTCATGGAGTCTCCTTCTTTGGAGGTTTTTAAAAAGAGTCTTGATGGCTATCTGTTAGGAATGCTTTGATTGTGTATTCCTGCAGGGCAGAATGGGGTTGGACTAGATATCCCTTGTGGTCTCTTCCAGCTCTATGATTCTATGATTCCATGAATAATCCCATCATTTCACTTTGATCCCAGAACATCCCCTTCACTAAGATTGCTGTCTTAATTTCCAAACATAAAATGCATTCTCTCTCTCTCCTCCCTCCTCCCTCTCTGTGTTTGAATGACAAGCTGTGAATAACTGTGTTTGGCACTTAATGCTTAACACCAGAGGTGATCACTATATCTCAAGTTTTGGTCTAGAAATCTCAGGGGCTGGGATCATTCCAAACGGGAAAACCTATATAAAGCAGTTTCCTAAGCCCACCTTCTTCAACCCCTCTGCTCATACAATGGAAGCTAAACTATTGTCTTACAATCATTTCATTTAATCATGATGCAGAAATGCTCTAATCCCTTTCAAAGCAGTTGCAGTATAGAAAGTCACACTAGATTGAGTTGTGCAATGACACTACACTACACCATTCTAACACACTAAATTTCTACCCTTACAAATCACCTTTCAGCCTCACCTGTAACATGGGACACATTTTTTCAAGTTTTTTAAAAGTGTGTCCATCAAGATTAAGTGGGGCTGTATGCATTTCCTTTTTTCCTACTTTCTCCCCCTTTGAGCATAAGTACAGCCCTCTTGGATCAGACCATCTACTCTGTTTCCCACAGTGGCCTGCCAGATGCTTAAACAAGACACTAAGATAACATTCCTCCAAACTGCAGCTAGTTTCCCCCCTCCTCCAAGTGGCATTCACAGGTATTGCCTTTGAACTTGGAGGTCCCATGTGGTCAATGGCAGCTGATAAATCTCCATCCATGACCTTATTGAATCCACTGTAAAAGCCAACAAAACCAGTGGCCATCATTCCTGCTCTTGGCAGCTGATTCCAGCGAATACTCCCACATCAATACTACCCCAAGTTCTAGTGTTAGAAATCTTCCATATCACCCCAATGTTTTAACCCAATCTCTGGAAAGACACAGTAGGCAAAAACTACCAAACATTGAAAATGTTCTGTTACACATGTTCTGATGTTATTCTGTTGGTTTATGTCATTCTCCTCTTTTTTACCTGTATCGTTTTTAATAATATAAAACCAGGAAGGAAGGAAGGAAGGAAGGAAGGAAGGAAGGAAGGAAGGAAGGAGCTCCCATATCTATCCTGCCCACTCTTTTCCTTGTCTAAGAAAACAACATAACCAACCAACCAACCAGCAAAATGGAGGTAGTATGACTGACGCCAACAATCTAAAGTTGGCTTGCAAACTAGCCACAGGTCATGATCCACGTGTTGGATCAATCCTCTAGAGTTGATTTTATGATGCTGAAGAGCAGTCATCCCCAACCTGGTGACCTGTAGTTGTCTTGAAGTCCTAGAGACCAAGCCAGCATAGCCCGTGACAATTTGAACTCCTGGGAGTTGGAGTCTAAACCATTTGGCGGGCTCCCAGTTGGGGAAGGCTGCCCAAGAATATCTTCAGCTGAAATAGTAAAATGAACGAAATGGATTCTGAGCCACATCTTCAAGCTTGTCATCTCTTTCTTCTGCAGAACCTTCTCTGCTATGTACCACCCAGGCTTCCTTAAATAGCTCAGCATCCTACATTTCTTAACCTAGAGGGAGGTAAAGTTATCTGTAAAAGGACTTCCTTACCTTGGCATGTAGTGTGGTCAGTTGCCTCATACCCAGCTGCACACTGTATCTGTGATGCTGTGTTATCTGGAGGAGTCCGCCGAATGATCGGATTGCCATTTCGGCCACTCGTGGTTTCTGATGCTGTTCCTTCTTGACCATTATTAACAATGATCTGGGCTGTTCGGGGTAGACAGAGGTATCCTCCAAAGTGGTTCACACATTTCATCCCACCTTTACATGCATCAGGCACAATTTCGCATTCATCAATATCTGTGGTTAGTTAAAAAAAAGGGAAAAAAGTAATGTGTGTAGGAGTTAGCTGGGGTGTTTCACTCCTCCAATAACTATGTTTGTCTCTAGCAGGGAAGATCAACACAGGGAAACATGAAAGAAGAGTTTCAAGTGGGGGCACTATGGAGGAAATTCCATTATGCAGATAGGCCTCTTTTTAGTGCAGGCTTAGGGATCTCAGTATGTCTGGCAGACATAAATACATTAAGGCACAATTTGCAATGGTATACTGTACCTTTGCATCGCTGCATGACAGGATCCCATTCATATCCATCTGTGCATTGCTGCATGTCAAACAAAGAAAACAAAGTAAATGAACCAAAGCATAGTGACCAAAATGCTTCACAGATCAATGTTATTTTCAGTCACCACATGCATACACTGATGCTCTGGAGGGCTGACCCCAGTTTTACAGCAAGATATTAGTCTTTTTCCCATATGAGAGAACACCATTTAAATCAGCTTTGCCAATGTTCATGCATGATAGGCCCTTTGAACACCTATGAAGATTTGGGTTCTGCTTGCTTTTGATGGGATTTTGCTAGTCACACTAATTCTATGAATCTTTAATTATGTTATCTGAAGGAGGCAATTATTCTAGGAAGCCTACATCAAACTAGTCATAAAAATGTTGCCCAAGCAAATTCAGTATTTACGATTAATTAAGTGTGAAGATATATAATTAAATACCAAAGTCGGAATCATCCAGGCAAAGCATTTCTAATTTCTATGTAGGGATGTGAAAGCTGGACAGTGAATACAGCTGACGGGGGTGGTGGTGGGAATAAACTCATTTGAAATTTGGTGCTGGAGGAACTAAAAAGAAAAATAAATGGGTCCTAATGCAAATTGGACCTGAACTCTTCTGAGAAGTCAGGATGAGTAAATGGAGGCTGTCATACTTTGGACATATCATGAGATGACGTGAATCACTGGAAAGGATGATAGTACTTGGTAAAGTGGAAGGCAGTAGGAAAAGAGGAAACCATGTTACAAGTGGATTGATTCAATCAAGGAAGCCACAGCGATGAGTTTACAAGACCTGAGCAGGGCAGTGCCATCCAAGGGTCTTGGAGTCTCTCATTCACAGGATTCTTATAAGTTGAAACTGACTTGATAGAAAATAATGACAAACTACACTGATTTACATGGGCTCCATCTGTTCTCCTATCCCACTCAGGCCAGTACCAGCTTAGCTTTAGCCGTATTGCAGCTTCAAGTGTTTTCAGTCTGTGAAGAAATTTGGCTCAGTACTACAGCACATGTCCTACATAACGAACAACCAAAGGGCACCTGTGGGTTGCATGTGGCCCCCAAGTTGTTTTGCAGTCCCTGTGTCCGCAAAGAGCCTGATCAATCCCCTTACGTGCCAAAAAGATCACCCCAAAATTGGATGCCCTCAGGAGCAGTGTTTTTTTCATATAATAGCTCCAAAGGCCCACAAACAACCTAGACCCCATCAAAACCAGAAGTTGATATCGGTTCACTTCAGATTCTGACTTTTTGTCTTTTTTGTACATTTCCAGGGTTTTTACTATTCACTGCAGTCTTGGGGGGGGGGCTCCTAAGCTCATCAAATTTGCCCACCCCTCTTCTGCATGCAGAATATCCAAAGTTCAATCCCTGGTTTACACAGACTAGATAAGACTAAGATAGATGGCCAAACCCTCTCATCTGGTTGAAGCTAACTCCCTATCATCAATTTAGTGGTCCTGTATGTGTTTAATTTCTATAGCTCTAAGTCTTTTGTTCCATGAAATGACACTCAATGTATTTTCTGTAATCCATAAGATTCTCCCTCTCCACAGCTAGGATAGCCCTGCAGGTGATGGTAACTGATACCATATTTACATTATCAAGTTAAACCAAATTATAACTGACTCACTCACAGTGAGTCCTGTCTATACAAGGGGGGGGGGAATACAATCTCCTCCAAAGAAACAGCAGTTCGCAGTGCTGCAACCTGTCTTAATGGTCAAAAGAACCCCCCTAAACTTCGCATGCCCCCTAGCCAAGATGGCGGCTGCAAGTGATTTACTCACCATTTTAAATCTGCCACTGCCAATTTTTTTTTAAAAAACTGTTTACTATGGTGTGCACAAGTGATCGTTCATATATACAAAATAAAAGAAAAAAAGAAAAGAGAAAGATTGCTGTTTTATTTCCTTACTGAACTCTCGCTTAGCAGAAAATCCAACATGGTGGCAGGAGGCGCTTTCCCTGTTTGCTAGCCCCGCCCCATGTTCATCCAGCCAATCAGCTTACGCTGCCTCATCGCAGCAATGCAAATGTGACTGTCCTAACGATTGCACATCTGCATGCCCTATGGAGCTTTTTTAAAACTCTGAGTAAAGATCCAAAGGCTTCCTTCCCTTTGGAGCTTTATGGTAGATTTGGCTGCCCTCCTTCTGAATGAGACATATTGATGCAAATATCCATTTAGAATGTCTCTAGGCATTTTCCAGCATGACTCTATGGTATGTGTTCTTATTTTGTGTCCTGCAGATAACTGAAACCACAGATATTGGTTCCAAGGATATGGGGGTCCAACTGTATTAAATAATGTCATTTTATCATATAGTATGCCCCCCCCCAATTCACTCTTAATACTACCACTCTTAGATATGTTTTCCCCTCAACTCATAACACGTCTCTCAACTGACATTTCCTAATTACCCTCTCCAAACCCCAAACCATACCCTTTCCATTCTCCCAGCCAATTACCATTCGCAGGCAAATACTCTCAGCCAATCATCCCACCCTTTTCAATCACTCCACACATGCCATTGGAATACCTTACAATCTGAATACTCTTTACAAGTATATGGGTCCATGTTATACTACAATAGGAGGAGCCCCTGCCATGGCTTTCCAAGCAATGAATCATGGGAACTGTAATTCTGCAAAGGTGTTTGAGTACTTTAAAATTTGAGAGGGTAACTACAGTAATTAATTAAACATCTGAATCTCTGGATAACACTTCCTACATCTGATGACAAGTACCACAGTTCATGAAAACTCTGGATGTAATAACTGTGCCATTCTTTAAGGTACCACACAAGTCTGTTGGTTCTGCTATAATAGACCAAAACAACTATCATTTTGGAAATTTCCTCACTTTGTGTCTTTAAATCTATGGCTTCACCTGTCTTGCTTCATTTTGTACCAAGACAAGAATGGTCCTTTGTACCATCTGCTAGGGATTGCTTTCTCCCTCTGGTCCTTCACAAAGAACAAGTTGTCCTTCTAGAAAGGGAAGAGCATTTGGTGCCCTTTCCAAAAAATCAGCAGTTGGGACACAAATGCATGAGTGAAATTGTTCTACTAAGTACAAGGTTTTATAGCACAATGTGGTGGGGTGCAAGGGAAACAAGCCTTGAATTAAGCCAACTTGTTGCCATGAGTCAAATCCACCCCACTGTAACTTGCTGTCACCCATGGAGTTTGTGCCCATCACAGCTCTGCTTGTCCTTCAACTTTCATATATGAAAACTGGGACATATTTGGCAAAGGAACTCCCAGAGTAGGGTCAAGATGGCAAAAGTTATTAATTAGGAATAACACATAAATGAGGAGATGATGCAGCAGTTTGCTTTTGCCCAAGCCTACTGGGAAGGTCAAGACTCCACCCCTCCTCTCCTTCCTCACTCTTGAGTTAATTGAGTTCAAACTACTTTTGCACTTTGAACTCAGTTTGTAGCAACAGAAGGAAGGTAGAGACAAGGGCGGAAAGCAGGAGGTGGAGAGAGAAACGGGGACATTTTAAAAGCAGCTGAAAAAGTAGGACAGCAGATTAACTCAGCTTGTTGTACAAAATCAAGACAGTTGGAGGGTATGGTTCTGTCCCAGCTTGTTGAGAGCTGCATTGCTCAATACTGTGGGCTACGGTTGGTGTTGCAAGTGGTTTTTTCTTAGCAGTTTTGTTTTTCATTATAGAGTTTAAATCAGCAGTAAATACACACACACCCCAACTTGTTCTTGTTTATTCACAGGTGAAGCTAGCAATCTGTCAAATCTAGCAGCAAACTGGAAAGGAGCAGGCCTCAAGTGTAACAAGGGGCAAGAGGACAGCTAATTGCATTACAATTCCAGTTCTCTAAAGGAATGATAGCATCTTTAGCTGACACAACTGGAGTTAGTGTAGCTAGAAAAAGACCCCTGCTTTTACTCTACCCCACCCTGCTCCTGAGCCCCAGAGGAAAACAGCAAACATATTTGAATCTCCCCAACACACATTTAATGACCCAAAAGAGGACAAGTTCACAGACTACTTATCCTGTATAAATTACATCAACTTCAGTATATGCATCAGTGCAGATGATCGGCAAAATAATTCTTAACAGTCCTTTCCTACAGTTCTCTACTCAAAAGTAAGTCTCAGGGCTTGTCTAGATGGGCAATTTACCCTGCCTCCCCCACCTGTGTTGGAGCCCTATGGTCCAAACAATGCAGGGCTCTTGCTCTGATTCGTCTCCTGACAGTCCAAGTGACATCCAAGGTGAAGCTGGGGTAAGTCCATTTGAAACATTTTTTAAAAACACCCTGGGAAACATGTGTCATGAAGGAAAACCTGGATGGATCTGCTGAGTGAATGCAGGAGTCCATACCTGCATGCCAGGCTGCATCGCCGGACGCCACCACCGCTGGAGTTACTCTGCAGCCGGGAAGGTGGCCCCCAGCACGTGATCAGCCTTGATCACATGCAAAGGCCTCCTTCCGGGCTTCATAGAGTACAACCTGCAATGGCATTGGAGGCTGGCATGTCTGTGAAGACAAACTCTCAGTTCTGCTGAATGCAAAGGGATCTTGTAGCACCTTTGAGACTAATTTGTTAATCTCAAAGGTGCTACAAGATCCCTTTGCATAGTGATATTCCAGACTAACCCGGCTGTGCCTTTGAGTTCTGCTGAATGTCAGTTATGAACTTTTCTAAGGTGCTTATAGTCAAATGTGAAAAACTACATTATGGGAGAAGTTCTCAGTGGTAGCTGTTGGCTTTTACATCACTGGGGCAATAAATCTGTCCCAGCCAGCTGTATCAAGGAACAGAGTTCTCTCGTGCTGGTGAATGGGGAACAGAAAGATGACATGTTCAGCCCTCCCTCGCCAGTGAGCAGTGGTTTGCTGAGGTGTTGTGACTGGACCCTGCAGCTATCCCTGCTTCTGGTTGGCGTACTGCTATTCAATGGCAGGAAGGGGGATGGATGAGTCATCCTTCAGCACCCTGCTTGCAAGCACCACGGAACTCCATCCCCCAGTGCAGCTGGCTGGATTATAATGTAGGTTTGGGGGTACCAGATTGAGAGATGATGCATAGCCCCAACATCGTGGTTATGTATCTGCTGCAGGATCTTGGCCCCCATGTTGAGTTTAATGAGACTCACCCCCAGATGTCATGCACCAGTACTTATACCTGTATTCTTTATATTTATGATATAGGAAATCTATTTCTTTTTATGGTTGTCCCAATGTGGATTTCAATGCAAGAACAGTAAAGTATAGTATCAAACTATAAAAGCACTTTAAATGATTTTAAACAGACATTAAAATCAAAATATAATCTCAAATATCTAAGGCCATTTTACAGTTGAAAGCCAGAGAGAACAAATGTTTTTAAAACAGCTTTAAAAGCAACCACAGATATCTCTCAAGTTGGAATTCAATGGGGTAGGGGCCACAATGAGAAGGCACATTTCCTAGTGCCCACCAGCCTTACTGGTTTTAGTGCCAGTCTATAAGTAGACCATCCAAAGTTCAATATCAGGTGTAGCCTGCTCTCATGTTCTTGGGAATAAGCCTCCCCTCCCCAGACTCCATACATTCCAACTTTCCAAATTTGGCAGGGACAATCCCAATTAATCCTCTGTCATCCCACTTTTCTAGCTGCTTTGAAAATGTCCCAGTTTGTCTCTCCTCTACTTTCTCCTTTTTGTCCTCAGCTTATTTCAGATGCTTCAAACTAAGTTCAAAGTGCAAAACTACTTTGCCCTCAATTAATTTATCAGAATAAAATATATAAATGTTAATAAGGTAATCAACTGTTTACATAATAAAAGCATATATTATTTATTTATTGCATTTGGCTGCAAAAAGCAGTGTGGCATATGAAAAGGTTTGTACCGTATATCAATATTAACTTTACTTTGTGGACATTGTCTCAAGGGCACTGAAAAGCAGCAAAATCTCTCTGGGAACAGAGTTCTGCTGCACAAAAGGCCCTGTATAGAGCATCCACTAATCTCACCTTTTCCAGAGGTGGTACAGAGGAGGGCACGTTTCTAGGATGGAGGACCACCGCCTCCCCAAAATAGTACTCTGTGGTGAACTCACCACGGGTCAGCATACGAGGGGTGCTCCAAAAAAGCGATACAAAGACTCCCTGAAACAACATCTCAGGCTCGGCCAAATTGATCACCAACAGTGGTCCGCCCTGGCCTCACATCGGGAGGCATGGAGACGCACTATCCACAATGCTGCAGCCTTATTTGAGAACTCACGCCAAACAAGTCTTGAAGAGATATGACAACACAGAAAGAATCACAACCCAGAAACATCACCCAAGGAGACCTTCTGCTGTGCTTTCTGCAACCGGACTTGTTTATCTCAGATTGGCCTTTTCAATCATCAGCGCGCTTGCAGAAAGCGCGGGATTAGTCCTTCCTGAATCTTCGTTTGCAAAGAAAAGCCAGAGAGAGAGAGAGAGAGAGAGAGACATGCAATACACACTCTCTAACATTTTACAGAACAGGTGGAGCCAAGCAACATCAGAGTGTGGCCAAGACAGCAGTAATTATTAATGCTAAAAAAGAACACATTGGCTAGGAGAAGTTGCAGCAATTTCCTTTTGCCTAAGCCTACTGGGAGGTTTTGCCTAAACCTACTGGGAGGTTACGAGGTGACATGATAGCCATTTTTAAATATTTGAAGGGATGTCATACTGAGGATGGAGCAAGTTTGTTTTTTGCTGCTCCAGAGATTAGGACATCAACTCAAACTACAGGAAAAGAGATTCCACCTAAGCATTAGGAAGAACTTCCTGACAGTAAAAGCTGTTCGACAGTGGAATGCACTGCTTCTGAGTGTGGTGGAGTCTCGTTCTTTGGAGGTTTTTAAATAGAGACTGGATGGCCATCTGTCAGGAATGCTTTGATTGTGTATTCCTGCAGGGCAAGGCGTTGGACTGGATGGCCCTTGTGGTCTTTTCCAACTCTATGATACCATCTGTTTCTCCCCTCTCCCGAGTTAACTGAGTGCAAACTACATTTGTACTTTTAGCTCAGTTTGCACCCATGGAACTAAGCTGAGGACAAAGAGGGAAAGTAAGAGAAGAGAAAAACTGGGACATTTTAAAGAGGGACGGAAAAATGGATTAATCGGGATTGTACCTCAAAACCTGGGACAGTTGGAGGATAGAAAAATAGGGCCTCAGGTGTTCAAACACCAATTTGGGTCACATACCGTGTATGTGATGGTTTCTTCTGCTTCCTGTGAGCGTACTGTAGCGAACATCAGTGCAGCAAGGATTGTAAACGCCACCATCTTGAACCTTTTTTAAAAAAGAAGAAAACCCAATTTTATTTTTTTAAATCAATAATGCTAACCAGCGACTGGGTTGTACACCTCACACTGCAGGCTGGAAAGGTGTAGTATGAGTAAATGTTTATACAAAACTATTTCTCTCCCCATATGAAAATGATGGCGTAAATGCAATATTTTTCCTGACTAGAAAATGATGGCGTAAATGCAATATTTTTCCTGACTAGAGTATACCCATTGAATCAATGGAACATGACCAAGTCACACTAATTAAATAGGTTTGGTTTAGTTGGCAATAATAATTAAATTTATGCCTAGATGTCAAAGAGAAAAGTTCTAGCTTTTCCCTTTTCTATATGGAATTCTAAAGGAACACTCCACAATGTGATGTTCCCAGTCAGTATTTAATCTTATTTATTTATTTGTTTCTATCCTGCCCTACATCTGAGAATCTCAGGATAGTGAACAATAAAATCAGTTTAGGACAATAACAATATTTTCAAAAGACTAAAAGTACATTGAGCCATTTAATACTTGAAACTGGACAATTTGAAACCATTTAAAACAATTTAAAATAATGTAAATCATAACATGAGCCAGAGTGGTGTAGTGGTTTGAGCATTGGACTAGGACTTTGGAAGACCATGGTGAAAATCCCTACTCAGTCATGAAAATCCACTGGGTAGCGTTGGGCAAGTCACACTCTCTCAGCCTCAGAGAAGCCAAAGGCAACCCCCCCTCTGAAGAAATCTTGCCAAGAAAACCCTGTGATAGATCACCACAAGTCAGAAACAAACAAAACAAAAGCACAACATATGTGCAAATTAGATAAAATTTAATTAGGCCTCAAAGATTTTTAATAAAAACCAACACTTTTTAGTGAACATCCAAAACATGCTCTCCACCCTGATTTCCTTGAGGCACCAATTAAAGGTTTCTCCTTGAGGCACTTGTTAAAGGTTTCTCTTCATAGAGGCCTCTCATGACTGATTCTTCTGCCTGGTTTATAAAATGCCATGTTTTCCAAACATCAGTGTGTTAAGTGATGAGATATATTATTATGAAGTTTTACCGATTTTGAATGTTTGCTTTGATTTCTGGGTCTTGTGTTGCAAACCACTTCATATTATTTCCAGATATACCTTCTTTGTTATGGAATGCCCTCTCCTAGCCTGATTGGTGACAACACTGGCTTCATTTTGCCATCAAGTTAAAATGTGGCTTTTATTAAAGCATACCCGCCAACAGTCCCAGTTTGGCAGGAATAGTCCTGATCAATCCCCTGCCCTTCCACTTTTTCAGCTGCTTTTGAAATGTCACTGGGCTCATCTACATAGGACAGCTCCACGCTGGTATATTCTGGCCATGGATCTGGCCTGTTGTTCCCCCGTTACCTGCACGAAACAGGATGGAGTCCAGACTGGCACACCAGTTGGTGTCTGCAGATGCCACGGCTTCCATCGGCCTCATTCTCTCTGAAGCCAAGAAGCTGGCCCATAGCATGTGAGCAAGGCCCCTGTATGTGACCAGCCTTGGTCACATGCTGTCGGACTCCTTCCTGGCTTTGGAAGAACAAGGCAGACGGCAGCTGCAGTGACGGGCTGGCTTGCTGGAATGGGCTCCTGTGGTCACGCAGAACCTGATCCATTTTTTTCTGGCTGAAGTGGATTTTACTGAGTATTTTTAAAAAACAGTCGAAAAGGCTTTACCCTGTCTTCCCCCCATTTTTGCCCCGTCTTTGCCCTAGAGTCGTGAGGACTGCCCGGGGGGCAGAATGGCACAAAAGCTCTGCGTCATTAGGACTGCAGGGCTCAAAGACTGGGGACAAGATGGGGTAAGCAGCCCATCTAGACAATCCCCAAGTTTCTCTTTCTTCCTCTCACTTCCCCCCTTTGTCCTCAGCTTACTTCAGTTACTGCAAACTGTGTACAAAGTGCAAAAGTAGTTTGCACTTAATTAACTTAGCAGGAAGGAGGGGAGAGGAGGGGGGTAGAATCTTACTCTTCCCAGTAGGTTCAGGCAAAAACAAACTGCTGCAGCCCTTCCTAGCTTGTGTGTTCTTCCTGATTAATAACTTTTGCCATCTTTGATCACACTCTGAAGTTGATTGGCCATACATATCCCAGTGTTCATCTGTGAAATGTTGGAGGGTAGTTAAAGCCTTTGACTCTTATCATTTTATTTAGCTTACATGTGCAGTACAGGCTTTTAAAAAAACTGCTTTAACTTGTTTTGTAACATTAACATGTTTTTAGAGTATATCCTTTTCACTATTTTAAGTTTAAGGTTTGTTTTTTTTTAATGTTTAAAATGGTTTCATGGTATCCTGCCCTGAGATAATCAGATATAGGATGGGATATAAATCTTTTAAATAAAGAAAAGGTAAGATGATAAAACTATAGAGGACTAAAAAAGGCCTACAAATAAGATTAAATAAAATATATGAATAAATACAGCTAGGCTCTATTAGTTGTACACAATACTGTTCATTTAGCCTTTTTTGCTATAAATATAGATGTCAATGGTGCAAATCTCTTTAAAAAAGAATATTCAAACTGTGTTGATTACATTACTATTACTTTATATCCTGTTGGAGTAATGGGCTGAACAAGGATGAACAAACTGAAGCTGATTCCAAACAAGAAAGAGGTGCCATTGCTCAGTCACAATGCCAATCAGGGAAGAGGGATTCAGCCTATGTTGGATGGGATTACACTCTCCCTGAGGATACAGGTTCCCAGGTTGGGTATGCTCCTGGATTCAGCCCTGATTGTGAGGTCCACTCTTTGTGAACATGTAGTTTGAAGGCACTTCTGGCTTTAGCCCTGAATGCTCAGGTTTCTCAGGTAGCCAGGAGTGCATTTGCATAGTTAAAGCTAGTATGAGCGGCACTCATTCCTGAAAATGCCTAATATAACTTAGGGCTTGTCTACACTGGTCAGAATACACCACCTTCTGCTTGGTGTATTCTGGCGCCGGAGCCAGCCCGGATCCTTCTTGTTACTGTGATGAAATGCGCAGAATGCCACACGTACATGCTGGCTGCTGTACCCACAAGTTGGCCAGTATCGGTGGGCACGTCCCCTGCTGTCGTACGTTGCACTCTCTGAAGCCAAGAAAGAAGCCCTCAGCATCTGATCAAAGCTGGTCACATGCAAGGAGTCTTGATCACATGTTGGAGCCTCCTTCCTGGCTGCAGAATGACACCAGTGGTGGCTGGTGATACAGGTACAGTTCCCGCACCAGACACATCCGGGTTTTCCTGCATAACATAGGTTTTCCTGTTTTGTTTTGTTTTTTAAATCCTGTAAATGGGTTTACCCTGGCTTTCCCCTGGCTTTGCTTCAGATGCCGTCCAGACTGTCCAGAGGTAAATAGGGGCAAGAGTCCTGTGTCATTTGGACTGCAGGGGGTCCAAGACAGGGGGAACCAGGGAAAATTGCCCATCTAGACAAGCCCTTAGTTCTATCCCAATTACATTACTGCAACAAACTCTACTTGGGGCTGCCCTGGAAAAATGTACAAAAGCCTCCATTGCTCTGAAGAGCTACAGCCACACTGTTAACTGGGGCTGGTAACAGGGAGCACATTATTCCCTTGTTACAACAGCTGGACTGACTACCAGTCTTTTTCTGGGTTAAATTCATGCTGTTGCTTATAACCTATAAAGCAGTATGTGGCTTGGGTTCAGGCTGTCTGAAGGACTATATGCTTGCATATGAGCCTAACCAAGCTCTGAGATCTTCGGGGAGCCCCTTCTGTGGGTTCCACCGCCCTCAAGGTATGTTTGATAGTAACATGAGAAAAGGGCATCTTGAAACTCACTTCCAAAGTAGCGCTGCCAGTTCAGGATTGTCCCAGACTCTGAGGTTTCCTGGCCAAAATCCTGAGACCAAAGGGAGGATCCCTGTTGCTGTCACGAAGCCTTACACATTAAGTACTAACCAGAGTTGCTCACAGCTTGTCATTCAAACACACATGCACAAGCATACACAGATAATGTATTTTCCTGTTTGGAAATTAAGACAGAAATCTTAGCTGAAAGGGCTGTTCCCAGATCAAGGTGAAATGAGGGCATGATTCTTTCTCATTTACTTAGAGACATGGATAAAAAACATTTAATCTAGTCCACTTGTCAAAGGTAGATGTAGAGCAGAGTGAAGGGTGGACCCTGGCACCACAATGATTGGGAGGGAAGGAAGAAATTAATTAAGTAAATTTATAGATCCCCCAGGGAGTCATGCAGTTGCAACAACAAATTAATTAAACCTTTGAAATTGTAGCAAGCTGATGTTCTCCTATGTGAAGAAGAGATTTGCACAGAGCCTTTTCCTCTTGCCTGGAGCTAAAGCCATCAAAGCTGAAGAATTTGCACCTCTGTCTCCCACTTGGAGATGATCCATGAAAACTGGAAAGTCTGAGCCAAGCCCTGAGTTCTGGCAACCTTATTAAGGAGGCTAGACTGGCTCCTTCCTTGCTGTCTTTCTACTTGAATAGAACACCTTTCTATTCCAACTGGTTTGGGGAAACTGATTGTTTTGTCAGGAAAGGGTTGCACTAGTGTGCTGTGCTATTTTCATAGAATCATAGAGTTGGAAGAAACCCCAAGGGCCATCTAATCCAACCCCCTGCCATGTAGGAATGCACAATCAAAGCACCTGACAAATGACCACCCAGCCTCTGTTTAAAAACCTCCAAGGCAGAGTATTCCACTGTCTAACAGCTCTTACTGTCAGGAAGTTCATCCTAATAATAGGAAGTTCATCCTAATATTTAGGTGGAATACTAGCTTTAACTATGTAGTTTGAAGCCATTGCTCCATGTCTTAGTCTCTGGAGCAGCAGAAAACAAGTTTGCTCCATCCTCAATACGACATCCCTTCAAATATCTAAACATGGCTATCATGTCACCTCTTAACCTTCTCTACTCCAGGCTAAACATACCCAGCTTCCTAAGTTGCTCCTCATAGGGCATGGCTTCAAGACTTCCCACCATCCTGGTCACCCTCCTCTAGACATGCTCCAGCTTGTCAACATCCTTCTTGAATTGCAGTGCCCAGAATGGGATACAGTATTCCAGGTGAAGTCTGACCAAAGCAGAACAGAGTGGCACTTTTATTTCCCTTGACCTAGACAATATAATTCCTCTCAGTGCAGCCTAGAATTGCATTAGCTTTTTTAGCTGCCACATCACACTGCTGACTCATGTTCAGCCTGTGATCCACTAAGACTCCTAGATCCCTTTCACATGTACTGGGATCAAGCCAGGTGTCACCCATCCTATATCTATGCAGTTCATTTTACTGCCCAGGATGCAGTAATGCAATGCAATGCATTTCTCCCTGTTGAAATTCATTTTGTTAGTTTTGGCCCAGCCTTCTAATCTGTTCAGCTCATTTTGAATGCTGATCCTGTCCTCTGGGGTATGAGCTATCCCTCCTAATTTGGTGTCATCTGCAAACTTGATAAAAACACCCTCTATTCCATCATCCAAGTCAATGATAACCTTGATAATTATTGATAATATTATAATCTTTCCCTTTTTAATTTATATTTAATTTTTATAGTTTGATTGCAATTTTAAAATAACATTTTGTATGTATGTATTTGTTGATGTATGGTTTTACTTGGATTTCTATTATTTTATAAGCCACTTTGAGTCCTCATTCTTGGGGAAAGGTGAAGTATAAATAAACAAATACAAATACATTAGAATGCAATATAATGAGGTATTTAAAAGTGACTATGTTCTTTCGATGCATTTTTTTCATTGTTGTGATGTTATTCTGAATGTGTATTTAAACAGTCTTGAAAAATCTCCATATATACAAATTATTCTGAAATTGGTCCTCTGGAAAGAAATTTACCTGTGAATTTACCTGAGTACAGAAGGAAGATTGTAGCCACTGGGACAGATTATGTTTCCTGTGGTTGAGCAATGCTAGAAGTCTGTGTGGGTGTCTTTCCACGGCTGAAAAGAAAAGGAGAAGACTTTCTTTTTAAAATTCCTGGTTGAAACAGAATACTACATATGTTCTGAGTATGCAGATATGGACATGTAAGTTGGTATCACACCATCTGATCTTCTGGAGTGGGTAAAATCACCTCAAGGCCAGGATATTCTTCAACTTGGGTTGGTAAGGTTATTGATATGTTTCAAACAATTAACAATATTACGGGAGCAAAGGCTAGGGAGTAACTTGTTGCAAGCAATAATCACTTTTGAGAACTTGTAGGCTGCTTTCACCCCAAACCCACCCTTGCTTTGTGCTACTTCTTAGCTTTGATGGGGAAACTGAAGGCTGAAAGGAAATAATAAATAAGAGAATAAAATAGATTACAGTACAGGAGCAGGAAGCTTCCTGAGCTGAACGTAATTTAAATTAAATTAACCCAAGAAGCGTTGGGTGCCAATAACTCAAAGCAGAATCTGACAGGACTTCTAATTTGTAATTGGCACAGCTAGAGGAGAATGAGGCTTCATCCACTAGGATAGAGACAAAGCTTTTTATTATTATTACCTGTATTATGAAACCACAGGAAAGAGAAAGGTGTTCATTCTTTTTCTATCTGGGTTCTCAACTATATGGACCATGCAAAAAGAGTAGAATTCATCACCCTACAGGGTACGAGAAAGTGAGGAGAGCTTGTGAGGAAGAGTGGAGGGAAAAGTTGATGGAATTAGGAAGAAGGATGACGTAAAGAAAGTATAAAATGAAAAAGAAAGAGATGGAGAGAAAGAGTACAGATGAAATATTTTATGAGAATTGAAAATGGCACGAAATTAAGGTGAATTGTGTAAGGTATGTACTGTAAATATATCTGTCATTTAAACCTCTTAAATAAAAAAAAGAATTCATCACACTACACTGCTATAGTGCTATTATTCCACTTTAATGGCTATGGCTGCCTCCTGTGGAATTCTGGGGTTTCTAGTTTAGTGACGCCTAAGAGCTCTCTGGCTGAGAATGCTAAATGGCCCTCCTTAAACCACAAATCCGAGGATTCCACAGGAGGCAGCCCTTGCAGTTAAAGTGGGATAAAAGTGCTATAACAGTGTAGTGTGATAATCTCATAGCCATGTTAGTCTGGAATATCACTAAGCAAGGGGGTCTTGTAGCACCTTGAAGAATGAAAGAAGTTACAGCATAAGCTTTCGTAGACATGGGATGAATCTACACTGTAGAAATAAAATGCAGTTTGATACCACTTTAACTGCCATGGCTCCATCCTACAGAATCCTGGGATCTGTAGTTTTGTGAGGCACCATCACTCTTTGGCAGATAAGGCTAAAGGCCTTGTAAAACTACAAATCCCAGGATTCCACAGGATGGGGCTATAGCATTTAAAGTGGTATCAAACTGCATTCTAGGCCTACTTCCACAGATGCCATGAATACTTAAATCCATGGTTACGGAGGGACAACTGTAAATTCAGAGGGAACAAGGAAGTCCAAGGAAGATGGCAAATGATTTCATAGGCTGCGTCTGCACTGTAGAAATAATCCAGTTTGACACCACTTTAACTGCCATGGCTCAATGCTATGGAATTCTGGGGTTGGTAGCTTTGTGAGATATTTTGCCTCCTCTTTCAGAGAGCTCTGGTGCCACAACAAACTACAAATCCCAGGATTCCATAGTATTCAGCCATGGCTGTTAAAGTGGAGTCAAACTGGATTATTTCTCCAGTGCAGATGCAGCCCTGGTCCCTGCTGTTTAAAAGTTCTAAATTGTCAACCCTGGTGCCACTACACTACCAGTTACAATGCTGGACTAGGAACTGAGAAGCTGCTTCTCAGTTGTGCAGCTCAACGGATAATTATGGGTGAGTCACTTGAATGGGGACCACCAAGGAATACTAGGTGCTGTAGGCTATCTTTTGGAGCAAGGCAATGGCAAACCACCTCTGAGTATTCTTTGCTTAAGAGAACCCTGTGAAATTCACATGGTCACTATCAACTGACTGGTGGCTTGAAGGCACGTATTCATGCATGCACAGTCCCACATCATTTAGCCCTCCAACCCCCAAACCAAACTTTGGTTCCCAGTCAATGATGGCCTTTAATTCGCAGAAGCCCCATCCAGCATGGCCAATAGTCAAGGATGCAGCAAGTTGTAATCCAACAACACCCAAGGACCCATATTTAAGAACCACTGATTGAGCCTAACCAATATCATAGGGTTTTTATGGGACTAATTGCTTTCCACTACCCTAACCTCCACAGAGGAATGGTGGGACAAACATTACACAAATAAATACATGAGGTCTTAAAAGTCTTAAAATGACACATCTGGCTGTGTGAAAGCTTGGGGGGGGGAAAAATACTTTTTGGACCACAACTCTCAAAATTTCCAGCCAGTAGCTGTGCTGGCTGGGGGGGAGTCTATAACCGTAGTCCAGAAAGGAAACTTTCCGAGCACTGGACTGAAATTTCAAGATGCCACAAGCAAGGTATGTGTTGTACCACTGACCATTTCATTCAGATGCTCAGAGCTCCAGAAGAGAGTATTGAAAATATAAAGATGAGGAAGAGATCAGTTACCATTCACAGAAAACCGGCTTCCCTTTTCACAGGTGCTAATTACTGACGTGTGTATTGGTGGTGAGCATCAAAGCTATACAGCATGACTCCACAACTCCTTATCCCTTTTTTTTCAATGTATAAAGGAGTTCAAGTGAATGCTCAAGCATAATTATCTTCATCACCACCACATACCCTGTAATTATCCCAGTCTGGCAGGGACAGTCTCAATTCACCCTCTGTCATCCCACTTTTTCAGCTGTTTTTTAAAAATCTCTCAATTTCTCCCTCCTCCTACAGTACTTTACCCTTACTGTATTCTACAGTACAAGTACCCTTTGTCTTTGTCTTAGAGCAGTGGTGTCCAACCTGTGACTCTCCAGGGTGCCAGTTACACGACAGAAATTGTCGCGTTGTCTACCGTGACATAGTGATCACGAATCCGCCCCTCGCTGTTTATACGATTTATGTCTCTGATCTGGATATCCCGTATTTACACGTCCATAGTTCCGGTTTTGTTTAGGTTTAAAAATTTGTTTTTTTGGCTGTCAATCAAAGATGCGATTACTCGTGTTTTCACAACCTCGGTGACGCACTTCCTTTAGAGTTCCGCGCCACGAGCGATGCTATTGGCTGGCTGGGGGGTGGGTGGAGAGAGGGGGGCAGAGGTTTGTTATTCCCCCTTGCTTCGTGAACATTTTAATCCTTTCAAAAGAGGCAGAAAGCATTTTGTAAGATCCTGATAGATCTTTCGCTCAGTCGCAGGGCTTTCCTTTTGAAATCAAGCTGAGTGCTTTGAAAACAAGCAGAGTGCTTTCCTTTTGAAATCAAGCGCTTGGTTTTCCTCTTGCCTTTTTAAAATATTAACCCCTACAGCTGGCTGCAGAGATGGCTATAGGCAAGCGTTTTGAAAGACACAAACACAGAGAGGGGGAATTAAAGGGTGCTAATTCGCTCAGAGGCTTGAATATTTTAATGTGCCAGGGAGGTGACCAAGCTACTACGATCTCTCTGTAACATGCAGTTGAGGAAAAGGTAAAGCTGAAGGGTTTGCAGTGTAGAAATCCATTAAAAAAGGTAATTGAGTACACGTGCGCACGCACACACACACATTAACCTTCGTGCAGCTGGAAGGGATGCCTTTGTTTTCGGCTAGTGAGGCTGGATCTGTTGAACGGGTGACTGACCCCTCCTTTTCTGGTCCCTGAGCTCTAAGCCCGCCCCCAGTCACCATTTCTGGTCATCCCAGTACCGAGACTTTTTGTCCCACGCTGTTTACATTTCCGATTTTCCGAATCCTCCTGTGTCTTTTTTAAAAACCGGCACAACCTGTGGGACTGGAATCCCGCAGGTTGAGCAATCCCGCAGGTTGAGGGATAAAAGGTGGCCCCCCTTCCGAAAATCACGTACCCGACCCGATGTACGTGTAAACTGCCAGGGATCGACACAAATTCTTCCCAGGACATTTTCATCGTGTAAACGGCCCCCAGGTGTTTTGGACTCCAACTCCCAGAAACCTGAGCCAGCTGGTCCAAAGGTCAGGAATTCTGGCCCAGTCTCATGGGGGATCGAGGTAAAATAATGTCTTTTTGCTAACTAGAAAAATCTATTTGCAAAAAGATGTGGTTCTACCTTGGTCCCCCACAGGACCGGATGAAAAGAAAACCAACGCCATGCAGAAAGGCAGCAGGAAATGCGGAACATTCCAGCTGCTTTGCTGCTTTTCTTTGGAGTATGGTCTGGCTCTTACTTCAACTTCTGCAAAATGAGTTCAAAATGCAAAAGTAGTTTGTACTCAGTTAACTCAGCAGCAGAGAGAGGACAGCGGCATAATCTTGCCCTTCTCAGTAGGTTCAGGCAAAAGCAAATTGCTGCAGCCACTCCTCATTAATATATTTTGCAGTCTTCACCACACTCTGATGTTGTTTGGTCACATGTGTCCCAGTTTTCATCTGTCAAATGTTGGAGGGTATGGGTCACCACCACAATTCTAAAATAAAAATCTGAAAACCCTTAAAACCCCATCAGAAAAACAATTAAAACAACAATTAAATGATATAAAACAATTACTGTACACACACAGAGTGTTTAAAAAGCTAGGCTACAGAGACACATATTAGCACCTTTCCTAGAGAAAAGGTGGAGGAAAAGACAGGGAGGGCTGAGGGGAGATAGAATTCAAGAAACGCATACAGATAAAGCTTATGAAGATTTTTTTTTCTGCTTATAGGCTTCAAAGTATTTACACCATCTGGAATTAAGGCTTCAACCTCTCTGAATTGCTATGGAACTGGATGAAAAAACATATGATCTCATCTTCAGATCTCTGTACCAACCCATCAAATGTAACATAGAAATTGGAAACAAAATGAAGGTTTTCAAATAAGAAAGATATGTTTTTAAAAAGTGGGGTGGAGGAATCCCCACCCTCCAGCTTCTTTCCCATCTATAGATCATTGATCATCCAGGCAAATCTTGGAACAGCTGTCTAGTACAAGGCTGTCACCACATGACTCAAATACGAAGCATTTGCTCTATATCAGGGCATGGGAATGTGGAGTCTTGCAGATGTTCTTAGACTACACATCCCATCAGCTGTTGCTAATATAGCCAATAGTCAGGGTGATGGGAGTGGCAGTTCAGTAATATATAGAAGGTGGTACATTCCCCCCCCCCTCTGGCTTTTCTTCGCAAATGAAGATTCAGGAAGGACTTATCCCGCACTTTCTGCAAGTGCGCTGATGACTAAAAAGGCCAATCCGAGATAAACAAGTCTGGTTGCAGAAAGCACAGCAGAAGGTCTCCTTGGGTGATGTTTCTGGGTTGTGATTCTTTCTCCGTTGTTGTTTCTTTTCAAGACTTGTTTGGCGTGAGTTCTCAAATAAGGCTGCAGCATTGTGGATGTGTCTCCATGCCTCCCGATGTGAGGCCAGGGTGGACCATTGTTGGTGATCAATTTGGCCGAGCCTGAGATGTTGTTTCAGGGAGTCCTTGTATCACTTTTTTGGAGCGCCCCTTTTACACTGACCCGTGGCGAGTTCACCGTAGAGTACTATTTTTGGGAGGCGATGGTCCTCCATCCTAGAAACGTGCCCTGCCCAGTGCATCTGCGTTCTCAATATCATGGCCTCAATACTGGTGATCCCTGCTTGCTCAAGGACAGCAACATTCGTCACATAGTCAGTCCAGCGTATATTTAGGATTGTGCATATACAGCGCTGATGAAAGCGTTCAAGGAGTCATAAGTGGTGGTGATAGGTGACCCATGTTTCAGACCCATAAAGGAGAATAGACAGTACAATAGCTCTATATTCACTGATTTTTGTGCTTTTCCTCAGGTGTTTATCACTCCAGACTCTTGTGGTACATTCCACATTCTGGCTATATACAGGTGTCTTGGTTATATTATAGAGTCTGAACCAATGGATTCAGACTGCCAAGTATGGAGACTCTAACTAAACATTAGAAAGAGCTCCCTGGTGGTAAGAGCTGTTTTGCAGTGGAATAGACACCTTGGGAATGTGGTAGGATAGACTTACTATTTGTCAAAAGAAGCTGAAAATATCAAACAAAACAAAATGCTGTGACAAATTGAATGGAGAATTCACATGCCTGATGTTGGATTTGCCAGTATTCATTTAAACAACTGGCCCTTGCAGCAAAATGTTGTATCATGTGGAGTGTTCCTGCTCCTTCCAGCCCAATACCCAACTTTTGTACCTCCTTTCTTCCCCACCTGCTGCAAGAGGGAACTATAGCATAACATCTTGGTGGCTAGTTGGATGGAAGAGGAGAGCAAGCAAAGGGCACAATGGAGACTGGTGTAGTAAAAGGTCTGTTGTCTGACTAGGAACTGCAAAAACAGTGGGAGGGGATGGATCTGTCCTGCCATTATTCCAAGTTTGTTTGTGAACACTAACAGAGAAGGGGGAGGAAATTTGCAACATAATGATGCTGCATTTGGAGCTTGGAAAGCTGTATTAAAAGGTAATTGGTTATAATTACAATTCCAAGCACACCCAAGAAGTTAGTTACTGCCACAGTTGCAAATGTCAAAAGTAAATCTTCACTTTTTATCATGCAAAAATAACTAAAGTAAAAAGTAACTTTCAATAAATTATACTGCTGCAAGTCATTAGCCTGTGGCAAAAGTAACTAAGGCCAGCTATTATTACACCACATAAAGAGTTAAGTCATCCCTTTTTGAAAAATTACACACACGTATTTATGCAGGATCAGATCAGTACCTACGGCTTCACTTACTTGCGATGTGTGTGTGGGAGGTCTCTCTAGGATCTGGAAGACCATAGTCGTGCTGGAGGTGGTCTCTAGGCACCAGGAGGTCTTCCAGCACCATCGAGTCCACAGAGTCATGCCAGATGCCTAGAGAGGCATCCTCTGTAGGCATTTTCTAGGCCCTTCAGCATGATTCTATGGCAGTTCGCTATTATACACTGTTTCACATATCTGCAATTAAGTCTGGGAACGTATCAAGAAATGACAATGCAGAAAGAATCACAACCTGGAATCATCACCCAAGGAGACCCTCTGCTGTGCTTTCTGCAACCGGACATGTTTATCTTGGATTGGCCTTTTCAGTCATCAGTGCGCTTGCAGAAAGCGCGGGATGAGTCCTTCCCGAATCTTCGTTTGTGAAGAAAAGCCAGAGAGAGAGAGAGAGAGAGATTTAAAATCTTTTATTAGTAATTATGTTTTAAATGTGTTTTTAACTGTTTTAACCATGGTTTTTTTTTTTTAAAAAAAATACTGCTATTTAATTCTTTTAAAAAACTTTTCTCAAATAAGATTTCACCTTATTTATTATAGCTAGATAACAGTCTACTTTAACTGATTTTTACCTATTGCATTTTTCATCAAAATGTACATGCTAAGCAATTCATCTATGCTGGGATGTCTGTTTTCCTAACCAACTTTTTTTTTGTTTTTTGTTTTTTGATGCCAATTATGTTAATGATAAATGTTTGTACAGTACTTTTTACATTTCCATTTGCTCTCAATTCATTAATTACATCCTCCCACCCCAACATGTATATAAATATCAGCCAACTAATGCAGCTCTGTACCTCTGATGAAGCAGGCTGCAGTGTACAAAAGCTTACCGTATATTCCGGCATATAAGACGACTTTTGAGTGCTCAAAAATGCTCTCCAAAATTGAGGGTCGTCTTATACGCCGGATATACTTTTGCTTCACCTACCTACCTATCTCCTGCCTCTTCACAAATGCACCGAAGAGTCAGGAGATGGGGCAGGGGGGTGAAGCAAAATGTTTAGCAGTTCATTTGCCCCCCTCCTCTGCCTTCTCCCCCTTAGGGGAGCAATGGAAGACAGAGGAGGGGGGGTGAACGTTGCGGTTTGCCGCGGCCGCCACTCGATCGCCTCTGCAGCGGCTGAGGCAAACCACTAGATTCGCCCTTTTCCCCCACCTTCCTTGAAGGTGGGGGAAAAGGGCGAAAATGCCCCATTTTGCTCCACGGCCCCGATCCCTCCTTCTGGGCTCCCTTCCGAAGGGAGCTAAGGCAGGGCAAGCGGGGCCGCTGAGCCAAACAGCTAGATTTGCTCCCTCTCCCCACCTTCCTTGAACAATGGTGGTCAAGATGAACTTACAGGAAAGAGAGCCACTGTATAATGGCCAAGTGGTTCCTCACCTCCCCACAATGCAAGGTCATACTGATGGAAAGTATGTACACATCATTGGCTGTATCCATGGGGGATACATTCCCAGACTTATTGTGAAACTGCAGGTACTGTAATAGTGAACCCCAAAGAATTGCACTGGAGAACTTAGGAAATGCCTAGGGAGGCCGCCTCTCTAGGCAGCTCCAGTGTGACTCCAGTGGAAGTTACCAAAGAGTCACACTGGAAGACCTAGGAAATGCCTAGAGAGATCATAATTTTCAGATGACAGATAACTGAATCCACAGGTACTGGTCCCGTACATATGGCGGGGGGAACTTATACAGAGGGAGCAACCATGGTGTCATTGTCTGAGTGTTCGACTTGGGGGTTGTCTAAATGGCAAAAATACTCCTCACAGAATGCAAGGAGAGTCAACTTGTCTTAATGGCATCCTGTATTGTATCACAGTAATTCAGAAGGAGGGGGGGGCAAAATACGCCATATACTCCACAGGAGAAGCTTTAGTGGCTTTTCCCAGCATTTTTTAAAAACAGCATGCACATTCCTGCTCATTGGACAAGTGATTTGATTTGATTTGCTTTCCCAAAAAAGAAGCAGAAAGCTGTTTGGCTGGACAAGTGTGGAGGCTGGCTTGCTAACAAGGCAAGCGCCCGGAACCACCATGTTGTTTTGTTCACCTTGGTGAGCGAGTGCTAATGTGATAAAATGGGGTGGGGTTTTCTTTTGCTTTTCTGTAAAGGCAAAATATTACACTTTTACAACTTAGATATGCTTTTTTAAAAAACAAAAATACTGTTCGACGGCAGCAACTGTTGAGAATAAAAACACAAATAATTCACTAATGGTCGCCATCTTGATTTGCTGGCATGCCTGTTTGAACAGCAAACGTAGATAGCTTTGCATGCCTGCAATCTACCTAAAAACAGCCCAAAAAAACCCATTAAGACAAATCACAGCTGCTGCGAGTTGCCTTTACTGCAGAGCAATCTGCTTCTTTTTGCCTCATATAGACAACCCCTAAGACTCTGGAAGACAGGGATTTGAGTCTTTGCTAAACCATGGAAATCCACTGTGTGACCTTGGGTAATTCATAATCTCTAAGCTCACTATCTTCTCACTCACTCTAAGCTCACTATCTTCTCACTCATACTCACTATCTTCTAAGAGGAAGATAGTGATGAACCTCCTTTGCAGAAATCTTGCCAGGAAAACCCTACAATAAGATTGTAATAAGTCAGAGTCAACTGAAGGCATGTAACAACAAATAATGTTGGTCATCCAAATGCACTATGAAATAAAAGTCTTAGTGGAACTTGGTATCTCTACAGGAGTAGGCAAGATCAGGGTTGCCAGAGTGAAAACCGGAGACAGCTCCTGTCCCTTGAATGGCTGTGTAGAGGAGGGAATTTCAGCAGGTGCTGCTTTGTCATGCAACCAGGTATCAAGCAACATCTGCTGAAATTCCGTCTTCTGCACAAGCTTAGAGGTACAGGAATCCTCTTCAGTTTCCACTCTGGCAGTCCTACTTTTCTTACCTGAGACACAGCAGCAAATAGCACTCCCTCCACCCTTTCATCCACCCAGATGGGTAGGTATTAAATGCCAGCCAAGTTCTTTGGGTGCATAGGGCAGAAAATCCCATTCCCTGGCAGTAAAAATACAATAGCGAGGAAGGAAATAACATTTTTTTGTTATTTGCTGCACTTTCATAACACTCGAGGTGGACAACTCATTCTGCTTCATGGTAGGATCTACTCTGTATCTGTAGGCCTGGAAGCCAATTCTCTTGCTACTAAAAGAACAGCCTCAGTGCCACCGTGTTGTCTTTGCAGACAACTGGAACCATAGGCCAAATCCACACTACACAAATAATCCAGTTTGAAATGGGATTATTTGCCATGGCTTCTTCCTATGGAATCCTGGGATTTGTTGTTTTACATGGTCTTTAGCCTTTTCTGCCAAAGCATGCTGGTGCCTCACCAGACTACAAATCCCAGGATTCCATAGGAAGTAGTCATGGCAAATAATCCAGTTTCAAACTGGATTATTTGTGTTGTGTGGATTTGGCCATAGATTAGAATCATAGAATTCTACTTGTCTTCCCCCTCAGTACTTAATGGCTGCCATTTTAATCTCCCATAATGCCTCAGGAGCAATAATGTGACAGGGCTACCTACAAAACTGGGACATTTTAAAAGTAGCTAAAAAAGTGGGATGACAGATGATTATCACTGGTGTAGAAACAGTTCCACCTGAGGGCATTATGTCGGAAGCTACAACAGTAACTAAACACTGTCATTGTTTGCACCAGAGCTTTCACAATCAGTAACACCATCCTGTCCTCTTCTACATGTTTCAGTTTTATTTGGGTATAAATAATACACTTTGCCTAGACTCTCTGGAGATTTTCAGATGGCTAAAATCAGCCTCTTGCCACGCAAGCAGCCTCCGGAGCAGTAACGAGGCTGCTGCGCGGCAAGGGTCCATTTTGGATGCCGCTGTTTCTCTCTTGGCGTCGTCCATGACTCTTGCGGGTAGCATTGGAGGTGGCCGCACTGTTTTTTACTCACGGACAACTTCTTTTACTCACGGACAACTGTTTTTTACTCACGGACAACGGACAAGATGCTATTTGCTGCACCATACCTTCCAACGTTTCACAGACAAAAACATGTGGCCAAGCAACATAAGAGTGTAGTCAAGATGGCAAAAGTTATGAATGAGGAAGAACATACAATCTAGAAGAGGCTGGAGCAGTTTGCTTTTGCTAAATCTACAGGGAAAGGCAGGATGTCTCTCCCTCCTGTCTTCTCCTGCAACTGAATAAACTGAGTTCAAACTACTTTTGCATTTTGAATTTAGTTTGCAGCAATTGAAGTAAGCTGAGGAGAAAGGGCAAAAGCAGGAGGAAAATGAAACTCGGAGCTTGACAAGACAGGAGTGAATACTGCAGAGACATATGTGTTAGTTCACCTTCGCAGCAGATCCCGGTTGTTGTCACAATTTTTAAAAAAAAATCTAGCAATGCATATTAATGTTCACACGGAGCCATCTTGCGAATCAAAATGGCGCCTGCAAGTGTGGGGCACTATTATCCCCCACACTCTCATCATCAGTGCAGATTTTTTAAAAAAATCTATCTTTAAACTGGTGGAAGGGAGAACTTCCACTTGTAAAAAAACCTTCTTTTTCTACCCTTTACACTGCAGACGCAGCGCACACTTGGTCCAAAATGGTGCTTCCGGACTGAACTACAAGAAAACCCGCCTTTGCTTGCATGATGGACCTGCCAACATCCTTCTGGCCCAGAATGTGCAGTTATGCGAATCAGTCATTCAGACAACTGATAATGCACAGTGCTGTGTGGTATGTATATATTATATATGTACATATATATATATATGTGTGTGTGTGTGTGTGTGTGTATATAAACTTTGTGGAAAACTGCAAAGTCCCCTAATACGCAGTAAATGGTTTTTTTGGACCCTCCCTCCAAATATGGCGAATCTCCTGCGCAGCTTGTTGGGACAAAAGGTATTCTCCATGAATTCTATGAGGGGTATTTTCACTGCTTAGACAACCCCTGGGACATATAAAAGCATCTGAAAAGGTGGGATGAGAGAGGATTAATTGGGACCATCCTTGTCAAATTGGGACAGTTGGAGGGTATGCTGCAACAGTCCTAATCAAGTCCCAACAATTTCTGATGTTATGCAAACCAAAGTAATCTCCCCCCCCCAACCCTATTTAGCCTGTCTCTTCAAATCACTTTCTGAAGGAGGGGTGTTGTCAGGAAACATACAGCTGCCCTTACCCATGTGTTTCCTGGAGTCACCCTCTCCTCCTTTCAAATTTAACAGTCTGTTGGTTCAAGCTTTTGGCCTATGCCACTGCTGAGCCCAATGGAGGTGGAAACTGAGTGAGGGGTGTGTGTGTGGAGGAGAAGGAAGAAAGCTGCTTGCGTTTCTCTAGCCTGGGTTGTCAACCACAGATGCAATATATAGGAAGTGCAGGAAACCACCCTATAATCTTCGCTAAATGTTCGTCAGAGACCACATAGGTTTTTCCCATCTGGAAAGGAATGAGGAGAAACGGACTGTTCTTGGAAGGAGGCTGAGAGCAGAATTGGCATTTTGCTATGTAGGCACCTGCTAGGGTCAGGGGTTCGTTAACGCTACACATTTAAAATACTATGATTCTACTTTAACTGCCGTGGTTTCATCCTACGTAATTCTGGGATTTGCAGTTTAAGGAAGAGCTCTAATAATGCACCAAACTCATACCCTAACCGATGAAAGCCAGGGCACGTGTAGCCAATGAACATACAAGTATGGTCAAGATGGCAAAAGTTATTGATGAGGAAGAACAGACAAGTTAGCAATTTGATTTTGCCTGAGCCTACTGGGAAGGGCAAGATTCCACTCCTCCTCTCCTCTTTCCCCCCATCCAGTTAATAGAGTGCAAACTAGCTTTGTACTTTGAACTCAGTTTGAACCAATTTAAGTAAGCTGAGAACAAAGGGGGAGAGCAGGAAGAGACGAGAGACAAACTGGGACATTTTAAAAGCAGCTGAAAAAGTGGGATGACAGAGGATTAATTGGGACTGTCCCTGCTCAGGACAGTTGGAGACTATATAAACAACAAACCCCAGAATTCCATGAGATGCAACCACACAGTTAATGTGGAAACGTGCTGCTATAACTGTATAGTGTTGATAGCATCCCTGAAAAGAACTCCCTGAATCTGTAGTTGTCTATACAGCAAAAATACTCCTCATAGAATTTGAGGAGAATATAATTTGTCTAAATGGCATCCTGCATCAATCCGCTCTATTCAGAAGGAGGGGGCCAAAACCACCAAAAATTCGCAGCTTTCCTCGTATTTTTTAAAAAGCTCCGTGGGGAATACACATTCCCACTCATTGGGACAACCAATCGGCTTTGATGAGCATTCCCGATAAAAGTGGAAGTGGAAAGCTGATTGGCCGGATGTGTACAGGGGTGGAGCTTGCTAACAAGGCAAGTGCCTGGAACTGCTATATTGGATATTTGCCGTAGCAATTGTGTGCTGAGGTGATGAAACAGCCTTCCCCCTTTTTTTCTATTTATTTAGGCAGAATATTGCACTTTCTCACCTTAAATATGCTTTTTCGTTCAGCAGCAGTAACTAGTGACAATAAAAATGCAAATAATTAACTTGCACCCTCCATCTTGATTCACAGGCATGCCCGTTGGAACTGCTGTGAGTTGGTGTTAGTGCACATCATTCCACATTCCCCCTCATAAAAGCAAGCCCTCTGACTCACACATGACATCTGTAGGCGTATAGCTAACAAGGCTGATTCCAGTTTTCAGGGAGGCACTTGGCAAGATAACTTCTATCCCTCTTGATAACCTGATATTGGAAATAGCAGTGCTCTCAAACAATGATATTTGAATTCCCTGCAATATAGCATCTCCTATGGACTCTGAGGGAAAATTTAAACAGTGGCTCCCAGGCCCTGCTGTTGTGCCTTGCCAGGGTGCTGGAGCCTCAGCAGCTCCTCAAGGAAGCATAGGGTTGACAGAATGAGAACTGGAGAGGGTTCTTGTACCTGCAATAGTTGCATAAAAGAGGAAACCAGGTAACAAGCAACACCTACTGAAGGGAACTCTTCAACACATCTATTAAAGGTACAGGAGTCCTCTCTAGTTTTCACTCTGAGAACCCTAAGCCCCATGCTGACACTGGGCCTGAGTCATCTGAGTGTATAGTAGGTGGCAAACACTACTTGTAATTTGTAACATTATACATGGTGTAATATGTGAAATGGCTCCAGGAAGGGACTTATGAAACTGATATCCCAATCTTTCACTTCTAGAAATATTAAGGTTCCTGTCCTTTCTATCAGCTTATTAGTATGCTCTTTCATGCTAAATATCAACTTTCCAATAAACTGGACTTTATGACTCCACAGAGTACCAGCTGTGACCACTGAGCAGGAACAGATTCACACAGCCATGTGTGCCAATGTCTTTATTACCCAATGAGTTGGAGCTGACTGTGTGAACAGGTGTTGAGCCCATGAAGGGGGAAGATAACACAAAAGTTCTGAGCTGCAATGCCAGTTTCATACATGTAAGTTTTGGTCCATCATCACTGAATGAGGAACACATATGTGTGAACTGAAACATATGGAAGGTGGGAAAGTCTGGTGTTTTATTGTGAAGATCTGGTGTGTTACAGGGGCAAGGAGTGACACCTCAGCATAAAGTCACTAGATCAGTGGATCTTAACCTGTGGTCTGGGGACCTCTAGGAGTCCACAATGTCCTCACAGGGGGTCCATGAAGGCTTAAAGGCTGCATGGCCCACCAACTCCCTGCAGAGGAGTAGTCACATGACAGGAGCCAAGGCTGGCTGGCTTGGCCTGCATATTGCCATTCAATCTCCATCCACAAACTTCCAAGAAGAAGCAGGTGAAAAATCTTCCCTCCCACTCCAGTGTCTCTATACTCAGATGGTATAATTGTATTGTTGTTATTATTATTAGCTTAGTAGTAGTTATTATTATTAGGGTTTTAAATCTTCAGTTAAGTCCTGGGGGTCCATGGCAACAAAAGATGTTTAAAGGGGGTCCCTGGTAAAGAAAGGGTTAAGAACCACAGCACTAGATGGTATAGTTTATGCAGGGTCAGATTATTTGTCCATCTAGGCCAGGAGAATGAGTCATTAGGACTGCAACTCCCTCTAGATGTTGTTGGACTGCAATTCCCAGCAGTCTTAGCTTAGATAGCCAATGGCAAGGAACACTGGGATCTGCAGTTCAGCAACACCTAGAAGGCGACAAGATCCCTACCTTTATCTAGGCCATATTGTCTACTTTCAGTAGAAGCAGATCTTACTTTTTCTGCTTTATTTGTGAATTCCACAAAATGTAAGCACATGAAAACTATTTGCAGCATCAGATCAAGGTGAACGAAGTCCAGCATAAATGTGTTTGTTTCCTGTTCCAGCTCCAGAAGCCAGAGCCCCATAGTTTCATGATCAAGTGCCCTCTCAGCTGAGGCATCCTTTGGTTCCAGTGCAAAAGCTTATTCAGACACATCCAGTGCTGTTTGTGGGAAGGGCTGTTCAGCTCCATCTCTTACAGTGCCGTAAGGAGCAGCCAAACTCCCTTTCTCCACTCGGGTGGCAGAATGTATTTAGGACATTTAGGTGCAAATGGAGCTGCCAAAAATTGCAAACACTTTTACTAGCCTATTTACCACACACACAAACAATCCAATTTTAGCAGCAGCCTAAAAACAGATTGGGGGCGAGGCAGGGTGAAGGAAACACTTAAATCCAGTTTACAGAAGTTATGAAGTACTTGGTCATCTGGAGACAATTCTTACTTGCCACAGGTGACTCAGCAGGTGGATAAATACAAACAGATATAGGGCGAAGAGTGTATCTGCACTACACTGCTATAAGCACTCTGATGCCACTTTAATTGCCATAGCACAGTCTATGGAATCCTGAATACAGCAATTTCTACTTAGAATTCCTGGATAAAGAAACTGCCTTGAACAATAGCACTAGAGTTCATTAGCAGAGAATTCTAAGTACTTCATAAAACTATAAATCCCAGGATTCCACAGGCTGCAGCCACGTTGGTTAAAGTACAGTACAACCCGCCTATTCATCAGGGATACGTTCTCTGACTTAATGCAGATACTGAAGACCCCAGTATACCCAGTATCAGGGTATACAAATGATTCCCAAACTTTGGGCCTTCAGGAGTTTTGGACTTCATGTCCCAGAAGCCCTACAATCAGGAATTCTGGGAGATAAAGTCCAAAACTTTGGGAACCACTAGGATATACCATGGCCTCCATACATCCATCCAACCTGGCATTTGGCATGGTTGCTGCTTGCTGATCCTTAGTGCCTTGGCACCTCAGTTCTGCCTAATACCAGACTCCAGCAGACTCCTGTTATAGCTGAAAGACAGAGTCATAGTTCAGTGGCAGAACATCTGTTTTGCATTCAGAGCACCTGGGACCATTCTTTGGCATTTCAAGTAGAAAAGAACCAGGTAGCAAGAAGATGGAGTCCCTGTGGAGTAACTGATGGCCAAAGTAGTAGGATTAGACACAAAGCCTCAAAAAGTTACTTCTGGACTACAACTCCCTGAATCCTTGGGTGGGGGATTCTGGGTGTTGTAGTCCCCCCAACAGAGATCCCTCCTTCTAAGCTTTGGGTATATGGCCAAACAGTATAATCTAGCATAAAGTAGCTCCCTGCCTCTTGGCTATGGGATTTTGGGAGTCGTCCAAATAAATAAATAAATAAATAAATGCGGTGGGTGGATGGTGGTGGTGGAGAAAAGAGAGATTTCCCCTTAAGGCCTAGTTGGATGGCTAAACAGTCTAAACTGGTATAAGGCAACTTCCTGCCTCCCAGTTTTGGGATTATCCTGGAGCAAATTCCTTGCAAACTCCAGATGTGTTGGATTACCCTTTCCATCATGCCTAGTCAGCTAGGACCTGTGATCAAAAAAGTAACTTTCCCTAGCTCTCCTTGCAGAAAGAAGCAGGAGAGAATTCTACCCTTCCCCTCCAGTGCCTGTGAGGCAAGGTTTAATGGGTGGTGTAATCCTATTATTCTTAGGTATTGTTATTATTATTATTATTATTATTAGGGTTTTAAATCTTGAGTTAAGTGGAACACACTCCCTCAGAAAGTGGTGGGGTCTCCTTCCTTGGAGGTCTTTAAACAGAGGCTGGATTGCCATCTGTCGGGGATGCTTTGATCAAGATTTCCTGCGTGGCAGGGAGTTGGACTGGATGGCCCTCGTGGTCTCTTCCAACTCTACGATTCTATGATTCTAAGTTTTGGGTGTTCATGGCATCAAAAGATATATAAAGGAGGTCCCTGGTAAAGAAAAGGTTAAGAGCCACTGGCCCTCTGCACCTGGTATTCCTTGGTAGTCCCCCTGCTAACTAGCAACCAGGCCTGGCCTTGGTTAGCTGACAATATCAGATTGGATCTGGAACCTTTAGGGTACCGAGGGTATCACACCTATTCATGTCCATTATCAGCCTTGCAGTATAAGGCTGGAATTCTATGCAGTTAAGGTGTGTTGGAATTGGTTTTTCACATACACTTCCCTGACCTGGTTTCAGGAGTTTATTGTAAAATGTGCACACAGTTGTTGCTGTTAGCTCCTTGTGTGATCTTATGGAACTATATATTTCTGGGAGGGGCAAACAAGAATACCTGCCAGAGAAGGCCAGCTGGGGTGGAGAGAGAAAACATAGCATCCAGGGATTTAAAGAACAAAGAAGGGATGAATATATAGGTAGAAACACAGGGAGATGGAAACAGCCCTTTTCTATGATATCCCAGAGCTTAGGAACTTTTATTTTTCAGAAAATGTTCAGAAATCACCAGCCAATATGTACGTCTATTAAGTAGCCTTTGAGTTATTATCAGATAGCTGCCATTGGTAGGACAATGCTGAAACACAGGTCATACTAATCCAGTCTCTTCTGGCATTTTTGATAAATCTTAAAATACCCATTTCTAAAACTAAGAGGAGAGAAAGAGTCACATAGAGGAGGGAGATGCTGGTCAATTATAAGAGTCTTGTTTGGGGTGCAAAAATGTCCTGTACTTAAATCTTGCAAATGATCAAGTCAAACAATTGCTTATAGCAGCTAGGAAAACAAGCTACCCAAGGGTCTTACCAAAGCATTACTTGTTAGGCTAGATGGTACTGAACTAGCCATCTTGTACACAATGGGGACCCATGCGCCTCTAGGTACTGTTTCTATCAGCCCGGCCAATAAGGTCTGGAAACGATGCCTTATGAGGAAAGACTTAGGGAGCTGGGTATGTTTAGCCTGGAAAAAGGACAGTTAAGGGGCGATATGGTAGCCCTGTTTAAGTATTTAAAGGAACGTCACATTGAGGATGGAGCAAGCTTGTTTTCTGCTGCTCCAGAGACTAGAACACGGAGCAATGGATGAAAGCTCCAGGAACAGAGATTCCACCTCAACGTTAGGAGGAACTTTCTGACAGTAAGAGCTGTTTGGCAGTGGAACACACTCCCTTGGAGCGTGGTGGGGTCTCCCTCCTTGGAGGTCTTTAAACACAGGTTGGATGGCCATCTGTCAGGGATGCTTTGATCGTGATTTCCTGCATGGCAGGGGGTTGGACTGGATGGCCCTTGTGGTCTCTTCCAACTCTACAATTCTGTGATTCTGTGATTCTATGAAAATTCTATGCAGACCTTCCTGGAAGCAAAGCCCCGGGGAACACAGCATGCTACAAGCAATTCCTAAGAAAAAGTCATTCCCTCCCCTTTCCTCCTCCAACCTATATCTCTCTACCTCTATAAGGGTGTGTCCACACTGCATAATTATAGCATTTTGATCCCACTTTAACTGCCCTGGCTGTAAATCCCAGGATTCCACAGGATGGAGCCATGGCACTTAAAGCCATGGCAAACTGGATGATTTCTTCAGCACAGATGCAACCTAGGACTCTAAAAACAAGGCTACCAATCCCAGCCATGGTAACCCACTGGGTGACACTGGGCATGTCACACTCTCTCAGCCTCAGAGGAAGGAACTTGCTGGGAATGCTGGGATCAGTAGTTTTGGAGGAGGACTTGAAATTCTCTCTGCCCCCAAACTATAAATTTAAGAATTCCAGGGGATGCTGCCCAGGCAGTTAAAGTGGTACCACACTGCTCATAACTGTGCAGTGAGGATCCACTCTAAACCAAATTCCTCCCTTCTTTCCTTTTTCAGTTCTGTCTCATCAGGCAACCCTTCCTCGCCAAACTTTGTCCTTTGGCTCGGACTTGGACCTCAATAATAATAATAATAATAATAAGCAACCCACTTTCATTCCAATCATGTCCAGGATCCCCACATCGCTTTACTCTTTGCAAAGAGCGAACTCTTGCAAATCAGGAGGCGACCTGAAGACCGAAGGAGGAGGAAAAAAGCGGCTTGAGGTTCCGGATCCCATTGGGAGAGGGTTGATTCCCCCCCCCCATGCAAAGATCTCCTCCTTTGCTTCCCCAAACTCGACGTGTCCCCCCCCCCCACATCCATTCGGCAAGGGATCTGTGGAGAAGTTCCCTTTTTCCCGACTGCAGCTCCCAGAATCTCCCATCCAGCCCATGGTGGTGGTGGGGTTGATCCTGAACGCCAAGATCTCCTCCTTTGCTTCCCCAAACTTGATGCATGCCCCCCTCCCATCCCTTCTTCTGCAAGGGGTCTGTCCAAGGCTTCACCCCAAGCGCGATGGGGAAGTTCCCTTTTTGGCGACTGCAGCTCTCAGAATCCCCCAGCCAGCCCAAGGTGGGGGTTTGATTCCCCCCCCCCGAATGCCAAGATCTCCTCCTTTCCTTCCCCAAACTCGATGCATGTCCCCCGCTTCCCATCCCTTCTTGTGCAAGGGATCAGCCCAATGCTTCACTCCTAGAGCTCTGGGAGAAGTTCCCTTTTTTGTGGACTGCAGCTCCCAGAACCCCCAAGCCAGCTCATGGGGGAGGGGTTTGATCCTGAGCGCTAAGATCTCCTCCTTTGCTTTCCCAAGCTTGATGCATGCCCCCCCCCTCCCATCCCTTCTTCTGCAAGGATCTGCCCAAGGCTTCACCCCCCAGAGCTGTGGGGAAGTTCCCTTTTAGGGGACTGCAGCTCCCAGAATCCCCCAGTCAGCCTAGGGTGGGGTTTGATCTCCCCCCCCGAACGCCAAGATCTCCTCCTTTGCTTCCCCAAACTCGATGGATTCCCCCCGCTTTCCCATCCCTTCTTCTACAAGGGATCTGCCCAAAGCTTCACCCCCAGAGCTATGGAGAAGTTCCCTTTTTTGGGACTGCAGCTCCCAGAATCCCCCAGCCAGCACATGGTGGTGGGGGGGTTGATCCTGCAACGCCAAGATCTCCTCCTTTGCTTCCCCAAACTCGATGCATGTCCCCCCCCTTCCCATCCCTTCTTCTACAAGGGATCTGCCCAAAGCTTCACCCCCAGCGCTGGGCGAAAGTTCCCTTTTTGGGGGGACTGCAACTCCCAGAATCCCCAGTCCCCGAAAAGGAACTTCCCCACAGCTCTGCCCTCAAATCTCCAGAGCGCTCCTCCAAATCCCCTTCCTTTGCTAAGCCCAGGGCTGGGCACGATCCGAATCTGGACAGCCTTCTCTTTACCTGCGAGGAGGTGATGCAAACTGCTCCTGCAAACTGCTGCAGCAGAAAGGTGAAGCTGCCCGGGAGGAAGGAAGACGCAAGGAAGGAAAGCCAGCCCAGAGCGAGAGAAAGGTGGAAGCCCCCTCTCCGCTCCAAAGCTTTGCCTCTTTCTTTCTTTCAGCCGCAGGTTGGTTGCCTTCGCCTGGCTTGATCCACAAAGGTCCCGCCCACCAGCAATTTTTGGATGAAACTTAAAAAAAAAAATCTACACGCAAAACACCCACCAAACTTTTTCCCCAGCTACTGTATGTTGGACGCCCCCTACCGATCTTCCACTTCCTTAACCCTTTTCGACCAGGAATCTGGAAACAGGGAGAGCAGGGGAAGAGCAGGGTCAGAGGGATCCCCTAGATCAGTGGTTCTTAACTTTTTCTTTACCAAGGACCCCCTTTAAATATCTTTTGTTGCTGCGGACCCCCAAGACTTAACTCAAGATTTAAAACCATAAGGATAGTAATACAGTTGCCCCTCCACATTCACGGATTTGAGTATTCACGGCTTGAAAATATTCTTAAAAAAATAATAATCCTAATAGCAAACCTTGATTTTGCCATCTTATATAAGGGACACCATTTGGCTATGCCATTGCATATAATGGGACTTGAGTATTCATGGATTTGGGTATTCATGGGGTGTCCTGGAACCAAACCCCAGCGAATGTGAAGGGACAACTGTAATTAAAAAAATGTAGACATATAGGATATTACTCCTGGGCAGTAAAAATGAAATGCACAGATATATTATAAAATCATACATGGGTCACCTATCGCCACCACTTATGACTCCTTGAATGCTTTCATCAGCGCTGTGTATGCACAATCCTAAATATACACTGGACTGACTATGGGACAAATGTTGCTGTCCTTGAGCAAGCAGGGATCACCAGCATTGAGGCCATGATATTGAGAACACAGCTGCGCTGGGCAGGGCACTTTTCTAGGATGGAGGACCATCGCCTCCCAAAAATACTACTCTATGGTGAACTCACTACGGGGCAATGTAAGAGGGCGCTCCAAAAAAAGCGATACAAGGACTCCCTGAAACAACATCTTAGGCTCGGCCAAATTGATCACCAACAATGGTCCACCATGGCCTCACATCAGGAGGCTTGGAGATGCACTATTCACAATGCTGCAGCCTTATTTGAGAGCTCATGCCGAACAACAATGCAGAAAGAATCACAACCCGGAATCATCACCCAAGGAGACCTTCTGCTGTGCTTTCTGCAACCAGACATGTTTTTCTTGCATTGGCCTTTTCAGTCATCAGCGCGCTTGCAGAAAGTGCAGGATGAGTCCTTCCTGAATCTTCATTTGCGAAGAAAAGTGAGCGAGAGAGAGAGAGAGTTGGAAGACACCACAAGGGCCATCCAGTCTAACCCCCTACCATGCAGGAATACACAAGCATTCCTGACAGATGGCCTTCCAGCCTCTGTTTAAACACCTCCAAAAAAGGAGACTCTGCCACACTCTGAGGCAGTCCATTCCACTGCTGAACATCTCTTACTGTCAGGAAGTTCTTCCTGACAGTAATCCCAGTAACCCCCCTACTCCTTCCTGTACTCTGATTTCTGAATTGATTGATGCAAAATAGTCCAGTTTCATACCCTCCAGCATTTCACAGATGAAAACCAGGACACGTGTGGCACGGCAACATCAGAGTGTAGTCAAGATGGCAAAAGTTATAAACGAGGAAGAACACACAGGCTGGGAAAGGCTACAGAAGCTTTTGCCTGAGCCTGCAGGGTAGGGCATGGTTCCGCCCTCTGCTGTTCTGAGTTAATTGAGTGCAAACTACTTTTTCGACTTTGAACTCAGTTTGCAGCAATTGAAGTAAGCTGAGAACAAAAGGGGGGTAGAGAAGTGGGAGGAAAAGGGAGAAAGTGGGACATTTTAAAAGCAGCTGAGAACTGGGATGACAGGATTAATTGGAACTGTCCCTGCTGAATTGGGACAGATGGAGGGTATGCTAATTTTACCATTCCAATCCTCAACTGTTTGTGCAGATAATGTTTTTCTTCCCCCTCTTTGTTCCTCCCGACTGCTGCTTCTGTGACTGCTTTTGGTGATGTGCTCAGCAGGACCTTGAACCAGTGAGGCATCCTCTGGCTGGCAATAACTTCCAGTGGTAGAAGCAATTCGCCTTGCCTCCCTGAACATGGCCTCTGAGTATTTCACTGATCTTTATTCACTGTATGAGTGAGGGGAAGAGACTGGTACTACCTCTCCCTCCTCTAAGCAAATGCCATAAGCACAATATATGATATGTATTTCATACATTGTTTTAGGATGTAAAGCCTTAGTTCAGGATATTGCCAGGTCATCACGTCTCTGTTTATTAATGATCTGAGAAGAAATTCTGATGTTTTACGAAAGGAATTTAATGCTAAGTTCTCTGCTAGAGCATTATTCAAGCACTGCACAGGAGTTACTTAAGATATGAGGAATTGTAAATGAATCGTTTATCATATCCGTGGTGAAATTCATCACATGGAGCTTGGTTGGTCTTAAAAAGCTTCTTAGAGTATTGGTTGTTGGGCTGCCTTTGTATGTCCCCTGGCAGGAGTACAGTCTTTGGGATGACAGAGATTTCAATTCCTACCCAAAGAAGAGTTCTATATAGTCCCACAGTTAGCCACAAAAAGGGGGCAAAATTCCAAATAATGTTTGAATCTCAGGTTCAAAATATCTTTGTGTGTGTGTGTGTGTGTGTGTGTCTGTGGGTGTTAAGTTGACTAGATGTAACATTTGTAAAGAATAAGTTTCTTTGTTAAAGTGAAGATCTTTTAAAAGCTGTCTAATTTGGCTTCTGCTTTGCCTGATTTGTTGTGGTTATTTGTTGTTATTTGCTGTCAAGTCAGCTTTGCCCCTGTGAATGGGAGACCTCTATTAACAGTCCCGCTAAGGTTCTGCAAACTCAGGGGGCTTGTGTATATGAAGCAATAAAATGTGGATTGGTGCACAGTAATGCCAATTCACAGCAGCTTCTATTTGTCTTAATGGGGTGTTGTTGTTGTTGTTGTTTGGAAGATCGCAGGTAAACCCATAGCTAGACCCGCATCAAGTTGCTCCTCTCTCTTTTGCTCAGCCTCAGGTACAACTTATTTAAATAGGTTATAGGTCAAATAAAGTGGCCCTGTTTATCCAAGCTCTATGTGTCTGGTCTTATTATTTCATGGTTGGGCAATTCATCAGAGTGCATCGTCCCAAAGATCTCTATGTCCTCTCCTGGCTTCTTCTCCATCTCTTTTATCTTTATTAACAAAGCCAATAAATGATAGCCAGTCAATTTCAGATGTTTATGTGATTCTCAGCTTTAGTGAAATAATGAGTTAATTGTTTAAGTATTGTCACATTCCAAATCTTGTCATACCACAGACAATGAAGATGCATCCTTCCCTTTCCACTTCCAGGCTATATATAACATGGTGCGCACATGCAATATTTTGTATTTACAAAAAGAAAAAAGAGAGTATAAGATCACTGTTTTATCAACTTATCAGACCCTCACTTAGCTGAAAATCCAACATGGCGTCAGCAGGTGCGTTCCCCATTTCCAAGCCCCGTCCCTGCATTCGTCCAGCCAATCAGATTATGCTGCCTGTTTATACCAATGTGAATGCGAGTGTCCAAATGATCACACATTTGCATGTCATACGGAGCTTTTTAAAAAATCTGGACAAATCCCTGGAGGCTACCCACATAGAGTTTCCAGTGGATTTGGCTGCTCCCCTTCCGAATGACAAGTATTTATGCGAATGTCCCTTTGTACAGAGCCAAACATTTGCATCCCATTAGGATTATTTTCACTGTATAGACAAGCCTGTAGTCTAGCTCCTTAGCAAAAGCTTATCTGACATGGGAGACCCTACCAGTAGCACTGCTATGGTCAGTATAGCCTCTTGCCTCATAGGGCATGCTGTCCCACCACTGCAGAAAGCTAACAATCATTAGCCCACATGAAATGTTACTAGCTTTTTTGTCTGAAAAACCCTGGGCCTGTCTAAACGGTGAAAATACCCCTCATGGAATTCACTGGGAATCCTACCAGTCTACCCAGCACCTATCAGGACCCAGCACCAATCCACACTATTTGGAAGGGGGGGGGGCAAAATGGCAAAAACAATGGGGTAAAAACCTTAGCAGATTTCCCTGTACTTTTTCACAAACAGTGAGGTAGGTGTGCATTATTGCTCATTTGGACTATAGAACAATAAAAAAAAAACTCAAAGGGAAGCACAAAGCTGATTGGCCAGGAGAGTCATGGGCAGGGCTTTCTAGGAGGGCAAGCGCCCACTGCTGCCATGTTGGATTTTCATCTTAGCGATCGCTTGCTAAGGCGATAAAAAGGATCATTTTTTTTGTAAAATTGGAAAATTGTTCTATTGTACCAGTGCACCGTGGGATGACTTTAAAAAACAAATAAACCAATGGCGGTGAAGAACTAACGCAAGTAAATCACTTGCGGCCGCCATCAGGAATACGAGGATTATGGGGGCTTCCGAGACCAGAAAATCCATTTTTTACCCAATATTTTTATTATTATAGGACAAATATTTCATTACATACAAACATGTATCAGGCATTAACCAATTGTTCATTTTTTCTATTGATAAAACAAAACACATAAAGACAAATTCACCTTCTTGAATTCTCACTTTCCTTCCATTCACCCCCTTCGATGTTCCTCCCCCTCTATCTTCTATCCATTTCATTCAAACATTTAGACAAACTTCGCATTAAGTACTCTTCGCTTGTACTGTATTTAATCTTGACATCTAGGTGTCCCGACTGAATTCATTTTCTTTTACTATTGCAACAACTAATGTGGCAGCTCCTATGGAACAGATACATTTCCACTTTTTTACTAGTTTTCATATAAGAAATCCTTGATTTATCCAGTTACCCCAGATTTCACCAAGAACTTATTTCACACTCATCCATTTCTCTTTGAAAGTTTCTAGGCTATTTTCTTTGATTATATGTGTTAATTTATCTAGGTATACCATTTCTACCAACTTTATTGACCACTCCTCTTTTGTAGGAGAACTATCCATTTTCCAATAGTGAGCATAGACTATTCTTGCTGCGAATATCATACAGAATAAAATTCTTTCTTGTTCTTTTTTTATGTCATTGTCAAATAAGCATAGAAGAAGCATTTCTGGGGACATGTGAAGATTTATCTTTCAGATCTTTTCTACATTAGTATGAATCATAATCCAATATTTACAAGCGTATTTACAGGAGCACCCCATGTGGTAAAAGGTCCCAACCTCTGTTTTACACTTCCAACAATGGTTACTAAGGTTTTTATATATTTGTGATAATTTATCCAGTGTTAAATACCACCTGTAAAACATCTTCCAACAATTTTATTTTAAATCCTGACATGCTGTTAATTTCATAGTTTTATTCCAAAGTTTTCCCCATTTTTCTAGTAATATTGGATGTTTTACATTTTGGGACCATTTAACCATTGAATCTTTAATTACCTTGTCCTCACAGTCCCATTCCTAAAGAAATTTATAAATTTTTGATAAGTATTTAGAATTGTCTGATGTTAATATATTTTCAAGCTCTAAATTTTGCTGTTTCATACCATAAATTCTTATGTCCGATCTTGTTTTTTCTCTTAATTGCAAGTATAGCCACCATGACATTCTATCCCTTCTGTTTTGAATTCCTCTTGGGTCCTTATTATCAGTTGGTTATTTCTCCACAATATTTTAAAAAAAACATTTAGACATGTTGCTGCTGCTGTGAGGGGCCAATAATATGAGGTATTTTAGATTCCCCCCCCCACATGTAGATGCCCCCCTATGTTGGCTTCTCTCACCCCTCCACCTTGACACCACAATTCCTTGGCCTTCTGAAAGCTGCTCCACCAGTTCATAGAATCATAGAATCATAGAGCTGGAAGAGACCACAAGGGCCATCTCGTCCAATCCCCTGTCCTGCAGAAATACCCAATCAAATTATTCCCAGTCAAATACCCAATCAAATAAGATGGCCATCCAGCCTCTGTTTAAAAGCCTCCAAAGAAGGAGACCCCACCACAATTTGTTGGGAGTTGATTTTTCTTTGCCACAGATGAGCAAGCAAGTGATTGTTAGACCTCTTATAATATGAGGGCTTTTATTTTTAAAAAGCAGGGAAAGTTTTAATTACTGATAAGAAAATTAATCTTTGCGTACATTTGAAAGTGGTTTCTTCTTGCTGTTGTGTGCCTTCATTTCTGACATATTGACCCTGAGGTGACCGTATCATGGGGTTTTCTTGGCAAGATTTGTTCAGAAGAGGTTTGCCATTGCCTTCCCCTGAGGCTGGGAGAGTGTGACTTGCCCAAGGTCAACCCGTGGGTTCCCATAGCCAAGCAGAATTCAAACCCTGGTCTTCTGGAATCCTAATCCAACACTCAAACCACCACACCATGCTGGGCCATACCCGAATGTGGCTACATCATGATTATACAGTATACTCCAAGTGGTGGTCTCTAAACCAGTGCTGGTCAATGAGCCATTGGCTGCTGGTATGTGGAGAGTTTCCAAGAAAGAAAGAAACAAACAGTTATAGTCAATGGGCACAAATATGGTGCCAGTCCTTGCCACATTGGGGGAAAATCTCTGTCATCCCACCATATCAGATATCTTAAAAAGCACTTTACTTTGGGACAGGGTGAGAGAGAAGTGTTAAAAGCTAAATTCAGTCTAATGTTGAGGAAAAGAATGGGGGGTGGGTGGAGAGATTGGGAAAAAGCCTCTTTGATTGCCAACTTTGTGGTCAGACCCAGTGCCCTGACCTGATTACTTCAGCTGATGTTTTTCCTAAATCAGTCATGAATCAGCGGTTATGAAGTTTCACAATACCTTGTGATTCTCTGGTGAACAGCTGAGGGAGTTGTTTATTGTGGGTTGTGTTTTTTTGAAGGGCCTTTGAATAGGCAAGCTCTCCTTTGCATATTTTTGTTTTGTTTTTCTTTGTTAGCAAAACTGCCTAAAGATGCAAGCGGGTAGGGGAATGCGAGGGGGACGCAGCTGAACACCATTTGGAACTGCACACGGTGTCTTTGATAATAAACCTCCATCTAAAAAAGAGATTTCTGCCCCCTCCCTTAAACACTGGAAGAGGTCCAGGTTCAGGAATTAACATTCCTTCTTTGCATGGCAGTGTGGCATGGTGCGGGTGGGTCCTTGTATAATAGGGAGCGCGTGAGGTCCAATGACATTAGCACTGGTGTGCAGCTCAGACTTCCAAAGGGAAACAAAAAAAAAAAAAAGTAAGAAGAGACTGAAGGATTCTGTAAGATTTTTTTTTTTTTAAAAGTGGGGGGAGAAATAGGTGAAGTTTCCCACCAGTTGAATTTGCAAAATATTGATTGTGACTGTGGTTGTTTAAAACTAGGCTGAATGAGGGCCAATAGAAATTTTATTCATGGAGAATTTAAATGCTGTTCCTAAGTAAGGAGTACCTTCAAGTAGTCTGTTGGCGTATGGTGACCCCATGCATTTCCTAGGGTTTACTTAGGCAAGATCTACACTGGAGAAATACAGGTTGGCCCCTGTATCCATAGATTCAGTATCCATGGTTTCACTTATCCATGTCCAAAAATATGTTCTCTCAAGGCATTTCTAAGTCCTCTAATTTGTTTCTATGGTCAACTTCTGGTGTTCATCTCACTGAACATAATAGGGTTCCCTATTATACATGGTTTCAGGTATCCATAGAAGGTCTGGGAACATATCCCATGTGGATACAGGGGTCAACCTGTAATGCAGTTTGACACCACTTTAACTGACATGGCTCCATTGTACAGAATCCTGGGATTTGTAGCTTTGTGAGGTACCAGCAGAGAAGGCTAAATGACAAATCCCAGGATTTGATAAGATGGAGCTACCACACTTAAAGTGGTGTCAAACTGCATTATTTCTACATTGCTGATGCACCCAAAGATTATTCAGTGGTGATTTGCCATTGCCTTCCTCTAAAAATAGCCCACAGCACCTGGTATTCCCTGTTGGTCTCCCTTCCAAGTGCTAACCATACCTGACCTTTCTTACCTTCCATGATCAGATGGGATTTGCATCCAACAATTCACAGATGAAAACCAGTACACGTGTGGTCAAGCAACCTCAAAGCACGATCAAGATGGCAAAAGTTATGAATGAGGAAGAACACACAAGCTAGGAGAGGTTGCAGCAGTTCACTGTTGCCTGGGCCTCCTGGGAAGGACAAGATGCTAACCCCTCCTCTCCCCTCCTGCTGCCTTAATGGAGTGCAGGCGAAACGTCAGGAATAAACTCTTCCAGAACATGGCCTCATAGCCTGGAAAAAAACCAAGGAAAATCTATGGAGTGTAAACTGCTTTTGCATTTTGAAACCAATTTGCAGCAAGTGAAGTAAGCTGATGACAAAGGGGGGAAATGAGAGCAGGAGAGAGAAGCTGGGGCATTTTAGAAGCAACTGAAAAAGTAAGATGACAGAGGATTAATCAGGACTGTCCCTGCCAGTCCTGCCATATTTGGTGCTTTTACAGTGTCTGGTTCAAATGATGTTCCTAGGAACCTCAGAATGCATAGAGAACAGTAGAACAATATGTATGAACACAGTTCAAAAACATGAACCCATTTGTTCCCATTCAATCCAGATTGAAGGACTAAAACCAGTGAACCTCTACTGATCTACAGAGCAGGACTAGAATTAGTGGATGGAAACTGTAAGGAAAACAGGTTTCAGTTAAACTCTAGCCAGAAAAGCTTCTCAATGGTAAGAGCTATTTGATGGTGTAACAGACTGCCTCAGATGATAATGGGTTTTGAGCCAGCTATTTAAGAAGAGGCTAGATGACTACTTGTTGGAGATGGTGTAGCTACATCCTATATTACTAGTACTGGCACTGAACAGTGGGTTGGACTACACAGAGTCTTAGTTCCCAGATGATGCCAAATCCTTCAGGTTGCCAAATCCTCTACCAGCCCAGCCGGCCAATGGTCAGGGATTTCAGGGAGGTGTAGTACCACAATGTCTGAGGACTCCAAGTAGACTAGATAGCCTCCAAGTTCCTTTCCAATGCTGTGACTCCATGTAGCTTAAGCTGCAGACAACCAGCTCAAGCATTTTCTGCTCTGATTGGCTTTCTAGAGTCTAACTAGATTGTCATATCACACTGTTATAGTGGTATTATTCCACTTTAACTGCTCTGGCTGCCTCCTGTGGAATACTGTGATTTGCAGTTTAGGGAGGGATATTTTGAATTCTCAGCCAGAAAGCTCTTAGGCCTCACTAAACTACAAGCCCAGGATTCCTCAGGAGGCAGCCAGTGCAGTTAAAGTGGAATAATAGCACTAGTGTGATAAAGTCCTGACAGAAGCCTTTTATATCACATTTTATATCTTACTCTTTAAAAATTGAACAAGTCACTGAGTAACAGCTCTTGCTCAGTTTTGAGAACTGACTCTTGGGAGATTATCAGATGGGGCTTATATTCTGGGGCAGGAACGGAACAGGGGCAAGAAAAGAGCTCCCCTTTGCATGACGTCTACCGCCTCCGTCCTGCTCCCGTTCTGCCCCTGTGCTGTTTCCGGGGTATTCTATTCATGATGAAACATCGTGAATAGAACACCTCTTCTGTTTTCTTCTGTACCTGTCATGGAATCAGGGATGTGGGAAAAGGAGCCCTGTCCCTGTTCTGAGATGACAGGCACAGGAGAGGAGCTCCATGCCAAGCACTTCCATCCACAAACGGGACATCAAGGTAAGTGGGACCCTTTCCCCCCCTCCCCGGGTTACTTGTTTGTTTGTTTTAAAATTTATTTTTGCTTTTTATTTCTTTCTTTGACATTTCAGGGGGGTGGGTGGGTTTATTTTTGAATTTCCCTCCTGCTCATTCTCTCGCGAGAACAAGTGAGATTTCAACTGACCAGCCATAAAGGCAGCCTTATGATGACTGCATTTACGGCTGGCCAGAAAGGAGGAAGGGAACCCTTTCTTGCAGCAGAATGGAGGTAAGTGTGCAAACATTTACCTCCATTCCGCGGCAGAAATGGGATAGGAGGTGGTGGGGCAGTAATGGGGCATTTTGGCCCCATCTGATAATGTCTTTGGACTTTGCATTGCCCTGGGAGCTTTGAGGCTGCATTGACTGCAGCTGTATGGGTCAGAAATGTTATTGTTGTCAAAGACATGGTGGAAGATGATAGGACTAGATTTAGGGGCAGGCATCCCAGGAGGCGTCTGTTGTGTGCTGGATATTCACCTGTTCACTCATACATGAAAGAAACAGTACAAAGAGAGGGTGTGTCATGAATAAATCTGTTTTGAAATCCACCATGAGAATTATGCAGGGTTGTGTACTGTATACATCTTCTAAATAAATAAATATTTATCCCTTCCTCCTCTTTCTCTTCTTCCTCCTGCTCTTCCTCCTCCTGCTTCTCCTTCGTCTCCACATTCTCCTTTCTCCTCCTCCTCCTCCTCCTCCATACTTTTCCTCCTTTTCTTTTCCCTCCTCCTCTTTCTCCTTCTTCTCCTTCCTTCTCCGTCCCTTCTCTTTCTCCTCTCCTTCATCCTCCTTTCTCTCCTCCTCTTCCTTTTCTTCTTCCACCTCCTCCCTCCTCCTCTTCTTCCTTCTCCTTTTTACTTCCGCCTTGTTAGCATGCCCTATTACCCCTCTCTGAGAGATTCCATAACTGGACAAATTAGACACTTTTCGGGGTCGCATTGGCTTGGCCAGACTGGAGGTTAGTTGAAGGTCACAATGACCTGAGACGTGTCTAGAAATATAATGGTGGAAAAGCCCAAGTTTGGATTATGTGGAAAGCTCCCATAATAGGTTTATGCTAACAACCCAGTCGTTAAGGGACATGTGCTAATCCTTTCTCCTAGCCTTGGGCATTTCAAGCAACAATTCAATAATGCAAACAAGTGACCATTCCTCATTTCATACACTACAGAAATATCTCCTCACACCCCTCCTGTCCCACTTAACAAGGTTGTCTCAAGCACATTAATGTTCTGTTTCTCCGCAATTAAAGCAATCAGTTGAGTTTCTGTTTCTTTTGTCTATTCCATGGGAAAGCCATCCAGGCTTTGTTCCAAGACACGGAATAGAGTATAAATATTAGCATGCCAACAATAGCAAGCTATGCCACATGTACGAACCCGGTCACTCTCTTTGTCGGTGCATCATGGATCAGAACCTCCTGTGCCACCCTCAGACGCACATCTGACTATCTTTGCTGCATGGAAATATCTTCTCTTCAAGACTGGTAACTGTCTCCCTAGACTTCTCTCTTTCTATCCAACCTTTCTGCCTTGCTCGGCTATAGCCTTGTGTGGTTCATAAGAAAGTATGTTGTGTATGTTAGTTTACTTTCTGTATTATTCCAATAAAATACTTTGTTTTACTTTAACTAGAGCCTCCTCTACAGTTAGTACTGGTATACACAGGTGAAAAGATCCCCAAACTTACCTTCCTCTTGTAGGCCTCCTATTTGAGCTAATAATTCCCCCAAACATTAAAGGAGATTTTTACATCACTGGTGGGACTCTAATGTACCCTCACGTCTTAGTGTAACACCCTCCTCTTACTCTTCTTCTTCCTCCTCCTCCCTCCTCCCTTCTCTTCCTCCTCCCTACTCCTTTTCCTCTTCATTTTCCTCCTCCTCCCTCCTCTTCATCTTCATCCTCCTTCTCATCTTCTTCTTTCTTCTCCTCCTCCTCTTTCTTTTATATTCTGCCTTTCCCCCAGTAAGGGATCTCAAGGCAGCTTACAAACATTAAAACAAATACAGTTTAAAGCATTTACAAAATGCGTAAGTCAAAACATATAAACAGTTATTATTAAAATATTGTTAAACAATCCATAGACCTAAATCCTTTCAAACAGATCAATTGCAGTATAACCTGGTTTTTCTTTCTGAAATCTACTTTGTTGGCTAGAGCTCCCACCCAATGCTTGACGTGTACTTTGCTCCTTCGCTGTTACTTCTCATCAGGTTTTTCCCCTTCTTCTTGGTGCTGCCATGGCCGGTGAATGAATGAATGAATCCTTACTGATGAGATCATAGCATACCAAGGACAGAGGGCAAAGTGTGAGTTAGATGGATTAAACCAGGGTGCAAGGAATAGTAAAATGCATCCAGATGGCCCACACCACAAGTTATAGGGGAGGCTGAAATACTATATGATTGCCAACCAGCTTGAAACACACATGCAGGCATGCAAATATGCACCACACTGTTCCACACCCTCACTATTTTTTATTTATTTATTTATTTATTGCTTCTGGGAAGGAGATGAGCTTGTTCTTTATGTCAGAGCTTGGGAAAATTAACTTTTTAGACCACAATTCCCAGAATCATCTGACCAGCATGGCCTGTAGAAATTCTGGGAGTTGTTTCAAAAAAAGTAACTTTTCTCAGCTTTGGTTTAGATTTGAATTCTATAAAATCAGACAGTTTTTGTCATGGATTTCTTGACTCTGTCCTTGGTTGTATTCCATGCCTGCTCTGGGATCCCCCTGTGGACCTCTGGGGTCTGTATCTCCCCACACCCACCCTTAACAGGTGCCTTCTCTTGTTAAATGTGTAAGCTATCCACATTCTGAGCTCTACCTGCTCAGATAGGGACCTGTGAATCTTGACAGTAATGATTTTTAGGAGATTTGTCCCAGAAACTTATACTCACACCAGTTTTGTTTCTTAGGCGAGTTTTACTCATCACACAATTTTTTTAAAAAAGCTTGGACATTTACTGTAAAAGGTAGTTAGCTAAAGTTATCATTCCAAGGCTGGAAAAAGTAGTTAGTTTCCTAAAGTGTCACTATAATTGTAAATAAGCTTTATTTCCTTATTTCTGTTGATTTTTTTTCTCCTGAAGCAAAGTCCCCCAGCCTTTTCTAAAGGCTCTTTATTTTCTTTGCTCCATTGTTAAAGAACTTCATCAGAGACCTGTGTCTTCAGGTAACTGAAGGTTACTACTACCAAGGAAAGGTACAATTGAGCCCTGTCCTATCTTCAGGAGCCTGTCTTCATGAGGATATCTCAACACAGGTTAGATTTCTACATTGTTACCCACTTTTCTGGTTGAGCACTTGTTGAAGAGATATTTTTGTTTTTGTTTTTCCAGTCAATAAGTGCATACCCTTCAGCATTTCACAAATGAAAATGGGGATACACGTGACAAAGCAACATCAAAGTGTAGTCAAGGAAGAACAGACAAGCTAGGAAAGGCTGCAGCAGTTTGCTTTGGCCTGAGCCTACTGGGAAGGGCATGATTCAGTTTCTCCTTTCCTTTCCCTCCAGCTGAGTTGATTGAGTGCAAACTGCTTTTGCATTTTAAACTCAGTTTACAGCAACTGAAGTAAGCTGAGGACAAAAGTGGGAAGAGGAGAGAGAAAACGAGTCATTTTAAAAGCACCCGAAAAAGTGGGATGACAGAGGATTAATCAGGACTGTCCTTGCCTAGACTGGACGATTGGAGCTTATGACATCTGTTCACTCCCCATTAGAATATCTGCTTGCTCATTTCTTACTCCAAAGTGGACAAAGTATAACCCCAGGGTCACACGTGCCAACCCAAGACTGTTTCTGCAGTCCCGTGATTTCAGTACTTCAAATACTTCTTTTTCCAGTCAAAAAAGGGTAAAATTTCTTCTTCTGGAAGCTTCCAGAAATGGCAATACACCTTTTAAATAGGTTACATGCAAGGAGAGATAGAGTTGGGTCTAATCAGCATACTGGTGATATTGAATGTCCAAACCCTGGACAACCTCTCACAACAGGACTGAACTGAGCTCTGAGGGACCCCACAGGTCAACATCCAAGGTGTTGAACAAAATCTCCCTGCACCACTTTCTGAGTTCCCCTGTCCAGGAAGAACTGGAACCCAGCAAAGCAGTTCCTACAAATCCCTCCCTAGAAAGCAGCTCAGAAGGTTACCATGGTTGATTTTATTGAAAACCACTGAGAAATCTAGCTGAACCAAGAGGGATACACTCCCAGTTCCTGGTATAGGCCATCCATCCCATAACTAGGCCTGAAGCCAGACTGAAATGGATTTAATTAATGTGTTTTATCCAGGAACTCCTGGAGGTATTCAGAATCTTGCCCAAGAAAGGGATAGACTGATCCATAATTCATTAATATGGTGGAGTTCAGGGAGAGTTCAGGGAAGCCCAACCATAGCTTCTTTTAGGCCAGATGGAAACCAGGCTTGTTGCAGTGAAGCATTAACTATTCTCTTTACCCACTTGGCCTCTGTTTTTATGAGCCAAGAACAGCCTGAGACCAGTATGCACATGGTGGCTCTCACCTCTCCAAGTATCTTGTTAACCGAATTGCATGGGGTCCACAAGGATCCCACTAGTGTCCAAAATTAATATGGAGAATACTTAATTAGCTCAAATAAGGCAGCGAGAAGCTGGATAAAAGTGGGATCTTTTAACCTATGAATACTGGTAGTAACGGAGGAGACTGTAAGCCAAAACGTACAATTAATAGCACCTAGCAATAGCATTTCTATTTCTGTACTGCTTATCAGTGCCAAAGCACTCCCTATGCAGTTTACAATATGTTAACTAATTGCTCCCAGCAAGCTGGGTGCTCATTTTACCTACCTACGGAAGGATAGAAGGCTGAGTGAACCTTGGAGCCCTCTAGGATAGAACTTGCAACGTTGTGGCTGCAGTACTGGCATTTGACCACTGTGCCACCAGGGCTCCCTTACATTATCTTTATTGGAAATTAACAGTAACTAGAGAATTTTATATGAAAGGTGTTAAATCTAAATGATCATTCAAACCATATGGAACTACTGTGTTAAATCTATGTATCCAAAAGGATTCCCATTGTAATAACTTGTTTTTTTGTAGAGATAGACACACTGAAGAAGGCTTGGCAAGACGACCCCAGATAGACTCCGGAGGTAGTCGTCTATGGACTTTTTCAGACGTCTCAAATACACCGCAAGTAGCCTCGTTGCGTTGTGAGGCTGCCGTGCTGCAGGGCGTCGCTTTCGGATGACGCTCTCCCCTGCCGGTACTGTTGCAGTACCGCGGGGACATTTGAGCATTATATTTCACTGGTTTTTAATCACGATCAACTTTCGTGCTTAAAAACCGGCGAAATATAATGCTCAAATGTCCCCGCGGTACCACAACAGTACCGGCAGGGGAGAGCGTCATCCGAAAGCGACGCCCTGCAGCGCAGCAGCCTCGCAACACAACGAGGCTGCTTGCAGTGTATTTGAGACGTCCGCAAAAGTCCTATGTTTTGGCTTTATCCTATGTTTAAAAGCAGCGGGAATACTTACCTGTGTTTGCTACATTGTTTCATTAATTATTGTTATATTATATACAAACAGTTGGGTTGCTTTTTTCATTCTTAGTTTCATATGCTGTATTAGACTGATATATATCAGAGTTTATTATTCTTATGTTATAACAGTATTGCAGACTTATTGTAAAAGTGTATTTGGATGTCAGAGTGTTGATACATATAAACTGTAACCAAAAATGTTTGGAAAATATTTGAGTTTATTATATACTTTATTTTGTAACAAGGACATAACTTCATAACAGTAACACTTTGTTGTATTTTACATTACCACAATAGATATATTGTAATTTTTTTGAAGGCATATACAGTACTCCCATTGTGCTCAGAAATTAACAGTAACAGCATTCACTCACACACTTGGGCTTCAGCCACTCACATAAGTTTATCGACGATAGTAGGAAGTATTTGGATAGAAGAATAGAGTAAAGAGATTGTGGGTTATACTACATTGACCCTGTAGAGCTGAGATTGTGAAGTAAACTGGCTGAGGAGAGGTCCAGAAGGCAGATTGTTGACACAAACTGATGTGAAGTCAGAAAGCAGGAAATCTGTGCATACTTTGGTGGTGTTTTAGGGTGATATTTATATGTGATAATTCCCCTGAAGAGATGGGATTGTGAGTGGAATATAATGCTTCTTGGAGATTCCCAGGACTAGATAAAGGGTGCTCCAGAAGAATTAATGATCATTAATGGTCAATGTGTTTAGCATTGAATAGGAGCAAGCAAGGTCTTTTGTTGGAAGGGGACCAGGGAAGGAAGGGCCCATTTTACAAACATCAAGGGCTCTGCTATCACTGAGAGGTGTTAACTTTGACGTGAGTATTTGTTTGAGGAATTTCCAAAGGCCCCTCGCTTGGTTATATGTGACTCCAACCTTGGTATCTAGGGGTCCCTGGTTTATTTGCTAACCACATGGAAGGCCACATTAAGCCAAATTATTAAACATTTTCCAAGATGGGAGCTATCAGGGTAGGTAACAAGCCTGTCTACATCCTCAGGCTGCACAGAGTGAAAGGTGTCCAATAACACCGGACAAGCCGGAGCCAAGGTTACATCCCCTGGACCACAGCATCAAAGTCAGATTGGATCTGAGCAATTTTATCTGCAAAGGGTCGTGCAGATTCTTCACAGTGACCTGCCACATGGTCTGTGTTCTCTTCTTCTGGATCAGAGCGTAGAAGGCCCCAGACCATTTGAGGCATTTCCTTGGTTGAAGCCGAGTGAAAGAACAATGTGACTTCACTTCAAGCACTAAGCGGAGCTTGCTGCCCACTCACCTCCTGTGACAAATATAATCAAACCTAGTGGGTTTGTGCACCACAGGTGGGGGAAACACTTTCAAGCTCATGGACACTGATCATGTCATAGGCTCAGCTGGAGGAGGACAGAAGAAGAAAGTCAACAAACAAATAAATGCTGGCTGAATCTAACAATGCATAAATAACAATGCAGAACAACAGAGGCCTTCGATAGGCTACAAGGGAATATCAGGGTCCATGCAATGACTGTAAGCAGGAAGTTCCTTTCTAGTGGTGGATATTGGCTAAAATAGATCTGTGGTTTCTAAAGGGAAGTGCATTGGAATGTTGACCTTTAAAAACCCAAGATGGGGGTTGGGGTTTTTTTGGGAAAAATTTGTCATCATAGAATGGAAGAACTCCATAGCGTTCAACCCCCATGCATTGCAACAAGATTCACTAGGCCTGTGTTATCCCTGACAGATGTTTGTCATCAGTGTCGTTTGGGAGATCTGGACTCAGATGAAGAGCAAAGTATAAGAATGTAACAACAGCCACAGCAGATCAAACCCATGGCAACTTCTTTCATTCCAGAATTCTGTCCCACACAGTGACGCACATCTGGAACTTCAGGGAAGGGGCTGTAACTCAGTAGTAGAGCACATGCTTCAAATCCAGAAGGTCCCAGATTCAACCTCCAGCATCTTCAGGAAGGACTACAGGAGAAAAGCAATAGCAATCACATTTATATTTCTATAGTGCTTATCAGTACAAATACTCCCTAAGTGGTCTACAACATGTTAGCTAATTGCCCCCAACAAGCTGGGTGCTCATTTTACCAACCTATGGAAGGATGGAAGGCTCAGTAAACTTCTGTGCACTGTGTACAGAGTACAGTGTACAGAGTACTGTGTACAGTGACCCTGTTGGATCAAACTCACAATGTTGTGGCTGCAGTACTGGCATTTAACCACTGTGCCACCAGAGCTTCTCTCCTTTTCCTCTCATAATAATAGAACGTGGGCCCCCCCACTGAGGCTCAGTGTTGTGAGATTCAGGACACATAAGAAGATATACTTCTTTACACAGTACATTGCTAAAATTCACTGCCATGAGCACCGTGGATTCCGGCCAACCTGGACAGTATTAAAAAGGGATTAGATAAATTATTGGAGGGTAGCCATCACTGGCTGCTAGTCAAAATGGCTATACATCAGTTCCCAGATCAGAGAGAATAAGCCTCTATGTATTGAGATCTATTGGAGGGGCCCTCCTCTTTATCCCACCAGTTGGGGAAATAAATTGTGGGAGGATATGAAAAAGGGTCTTCTCTGTGGTGGCACCCCAGAGTGGAACTCCCTCGCTAGGTGATAAAACTATTTAATATTTTTTTTAATCTTTGAAAACGATTGTTACAATTTATTGATTTTATTGTAAGCCACCATGAGATCTTTGGATCTAGGGCAGGATAGAAACATTTCAATTAATTAATCAATAAATAAAATAACATGCTGAGAAACATGAGATGGAGAGTGCAAATGCACTCACATCCTGAAGGTGGGCTTCCTATACCCAGGCTGGTTACTGTGTCAACTGAATGCTGAACTAGATAGACTTTTGGTCTGATCCAGCATGGCTCCTCTTACAGTTAGGAAAACAAACTCCTACTTGAAATCCTAGAGAGCTGCAGCCTGTTAGTGTTGACAGCACTGGCTTAGATGGACCAATGGAAACAGCTTACTGTATTCCAGGGAAAGAATAGTGCATACCTACCTCTCACTGTATCTGTCTCAATGTGATGAGGCACCGCAATGAGGAATTTTCAAATCTTGTGAGATTCTTCAGCTCCTGGCCAGAGCAAGACAAGGGGCCTGTTACATTGCAGAAGTACAGCAGTGTGACACCACTTTATCCACCATAGTTCTATCCTATGGAATCCTGTTATTTGTAGTTTTGTGAGGTATTTAGCCCTTTCTATCAGAGAACTCTGGTGCCTCACCAAACTACAAATACCAGAATTCATAGAATCATAGAATCATAACGTTGGAAGAGACCACAAGGGCCATCTAGCCACCTAGTCCAAGCCCCTGCCCTGCAGGAATACACAGTCAAAGTGTTCCTGACAGATGGCCATTCAGCCTTTGTTAAAAACCTCCAAAGAAGGCGACTCCACCACACTCAGAGGATAGAATTCTATAGGATAGAACTATGACAGATAAAGTGGTGTCAAACTGCTGTATTTCTGCAGTGTAGACAGGCTCAAGGAGTGCTTTTTTCCCCTTTTTCTTATGAAGGTTTCCAGATTTAGTGCAAAACTAGTGTCCTTTTCCTGTTGAGAAGCAAAGCACTCATACTGTACACAGTGCACAGAGAGCACTAGCTGGCTGTTAAGAAAAAGATGCAAACAACCAGTCCACTGCTTCTAATCATTAATCGTCAGTGCAACAATTCAGCAGTGATCAATGTGTGTAAGTTTGCATCTTTTATGCAATTTTGCTTCATTTCATGCAAACAAATAAATATCATGCTTGTTTTCACATCAGGATTTTCATGTCAGGATTTAAATTTTCATTTATTTCATTGTGGCATGCAAGAATGAAGAATTTCAAAAGTCCCCCCACCCAATGACATTAATAAAAGCTTTGCATTGCAAAGCATGGGTTGGAATTTTTTTTTGGTGTAAATTGAATTATCAAAAAAATGTCAATGTGAAAACTCACAGCATTGACTGTTTAGTAGAATGTTGAGACACCCTTTCTCCTAGAGGTTGAGAAATTTTGGGCAAATTCTTTACATTCTTCATGGAAGAATAACAAAAATAATTTCACCCCATCACATGGCAAAGGGAATCATTTGATGTTTTCCCATTTTCACTTCAAAGATTGAGACAAGTGAGGGCTTACATTTTACTCTCTGCTCCACAGGGCCTTCTCAGGGACACTTTGTATGTTCAGCAGGATCAAGTGTTTGTTTCACCCCGGAGAGTTCCATTCCTAGTTGCAAACATTTTTTAGCAGAATTTAACCCTATTAAAGAAATTGCATGAAGCAAAATGGTATGTAAGGGAAAAAGTTTATCCTAGCCCCTTTCCTGACAATCTAGTATTACCCGAATTGGTGGGGGTCCATGGGGGATCCACCTGTGACACTAAAATTACCATATTAATTGAGGGAATTAATATTAGCTCAAATGAATGGCTGTGAGAGGTCCGGTAACTTGCGGGACCTTTGAACCTGTGTATACTGGTACTCACTGAAGAGACTCCAAGTTAAAGTAAAATAAAATGGTTTTTATTGGAAAATAATAACTGAAACATTCACACATGCACTCATGCTCACAAGAACCACACAAGGTTAACAAAGAGATAAGGTGGAAAGGATGGATAAAAGAATAGATTTGGGGAAGTATGGGCAATATTTACCAGTCCTGAATAGCAGAGGTTCAGGTATTGAAGAAGACTCAGATGTGAATTTTGAGGGTGACACAGCAATTTTGCAGAGTGATGGTGTCAGTATAACTGTGCATACTTGGCTATTATTTGGGGCTAATATTTATACCCAATTTCGTATCCTGAAGGGGTGCTTGAGTGTAAAACAATGCTTAGATGGGTTTCCCACAATTAAACAAAGGAAACTGCAACTTCATTAACTGTCACTAACGTCTGAGACATTGGAGTTGATAGGGTTATGACAACCTCCTTATTGTGGAATAGGAAAAGGTGTGAGGAAAAGTGTTCTGTGGATAATGCGGGTTCTGGTCACTGTTTGTGAAATATGACTCATTGCTAAGGCATCCAAGAGGGGGTTCTGATGGCTTTGTTTACTAGGGGGCTCTACCAAAACCTATCTTGGATGTGGATGACAGTACTTTTCCATGACACATCCCTTAGGTCCTGGTGATATCCACTTGACCTCACTTAAGGTCTTCCCTGATCTACTAGACCTCGTGGAGCATCTTAATATTGCCAAATTATGAAAAATTAGTGGGAGGGGGTGTAAGGCATGGTAACACTAATCTGAATCCTCTCAGACTTGATGGTAGTACACGTGAAAGGGATCTAAGAATCTTAGTGGACCACAAGCTTAACATGAGTCAGCAGTGTGCTGTGGCAGCTAAAAAATCCAATGTGAGTCTAGACTGCATCAGTAGGAGTATAGCATCTAGATCAAGGGAAGTAATAGTGCTACTCTATTATGCTTTAATCAGACCTCACCTGGAATACTGTGTCCAGTTCTGGACACCACAATTCAGGAAGGATATTGAGAAGCTGGAACATGTGCAGAGGAGGGTGACCAAAATGGTGGGAGGCCTGAAAGCCATGCCCTATGAGGAGTAGCTTAGGTTGCTGGGTATGTTTAGCCTGGGGAAGAGAAGGTTAAGAGGCGACATGATAGCCATGTTTAAATATTTGAAGGGATGTCATACTGAGGATGGGGCAAACTTGTTTTCTGCTGCTCCAGAGACTAGAACAAGGAGAAATGGACTCAAACTACAGGAAAAGAGATTCCACCTAAGCATTAGGAAGAACTTCCTGATGGTAAGAGCGGTGTGACTGTGGAATGCACTGCATCAGAGTGTGGTGGAGTCTGTATAAAGGAACACCAGATTTATGCTGGAAGTGTAATGAGGAAAAAAGTACTTTCTACCATACATGGTAGAACTGTAAAAAAGCTACCAGCTATTGGAAACAAATCCATCAAACAATTGAAGACATTTTAGAAATTAAAATACAAAGAAAGCCAGAAACATTTCTATTAGGCATGATAGAACAAAACATTGAAAAAGAACATGGAAAAATAATTTTTTACATGCTAACCGCAGCATGCATTAGTTTGCTAAATTATGGAAAAATAAAGACGTCCCTACAGTAGACCAATGGTTGGAGAAACTTCAGGAAACATTACATATGGACAAATTAACAATGTTGTTGAGAGGAAAAGATATGAGAAAATATACAAAGCACTGGCAAAAGACATCTGAATATTTGGCTATAAGATGGGGAAAAGGACAATGATCATCAATATAAGGAAACTAGAAATCTTCAGAAAAAAATAACAACAATAATAGCAATAAAAAGGACAAATAAAGGAAAGAGATCTTCAATCAAAAATAAGTCAGTACTTGACAGCAAGCATCTCTGCAATGTCAAAAGGGTTTTTTTTTTCCAGGAGAAATAATAGAAACCACAAATAAATAAATCTTTTTTTCGTGGTACAGTAACTTTTTCACCATCGCCACCCCAAAATAGTACTCTACGGTGAACTCGCCATGGGTCAGCGTAAGAGGGGCGCTCCAAAAAAGCGATACAAGGACTCCCTGAAACAACATCTCAGGCTTGGCCAAACTGATCACCAACAATGGTCCGCCCTGGCCTCACATCGGGACGCATGGAGACACACTATCCACAATGCTGCAGCCTTATTTGAGAACTCACGGCGAACAAGTCTTGAAGAGAAACGGCAACGCAGAAAGAATCACAACCCAGTAACATCACCCGAGGAAACCTTCTGCTGTGCTTTCTGCAACCGGACTTGTTTATCTCGGATTGGCCTTTTTAGTCATCAGCGCGCTTGCAGAAAGCGCGGGATGAGTCCTTCCTGAATCTTCGTTTGCGAAGAAAAGCCAGAGAGAGAGAATCAGTGACATCAGGAGATCTCCAGGAAGGAAATGTATAAGATAAAATACAATAAGCTCAGTAGAAATAAGATAAAGAATATACACTTTGGTTTCAGAGATATAAAATAAATTGTTTAAGTTAGGAACCATATATATATTAATTATAAAATATATGTGATATATAGTTTTACGTATAAAAGTTGTGAGTGTTATAAAAGGATTCAAATTGTTAATGTAAAATGTGCTGAGAAAATATGACTTTATTGTCTAAATCTTGTAAATATATATTTTATATGTATGATAACATTATTTATTTTTTTTTAAAAAAAGAGTGTGGTAGAGTCTCCTTCTTTGGAGGTTTTTTAAACAGAGGCTGGATGGCCACCTGTCAGGAATGCAAGGGAGGGACTAGATGACCCTTGTGGTCTTTTCCAACTCTGTGGGCCCATCTACACAAGGGGGAAAAAATCCGAACTACATCGTAGTATTGGCATCTCACAGCAGCAGCAACATGTCTAAACTGTTTTTCTGGAATCAGAAGCCCCCATAAGCCTCACATTCCTGATGGCAGCTGCTAGTAATTTACTCGCATTAGTTCTTCACTCCTTTTTTTTTAAGGCATCCCAAAGTGCAATAGAGCAATTTTCCAATGTTATAGGAAAGCAAAACAGAAAATATTGATCCTGTTTTATCACCTTAGCGAGTGATCACTAAGGTGAAAATCCAACATGGTGGCAGTGGGCTCTTGCCCTGCTAGCATGCCCTGCCCCTGCTCTTGCCTGGCCAATCACCTTTGTGCTTCTCTTCGGATTTCCTGTTGTTCAATAGTCCAAATGAGCAGGAATGCGCAACCCCCTCACGGGTTTTGAAAAAGTATGGGGAAATCTGCGAAGGCTTTTTTAGTGCATTGTTTTTGCTGTTTTGGGCCCCCCTCCTTCCGAATAGTGTGGATTGGTGCTGTATCCTATTTAGACAGGTAGGATTCCCAGCGAATTCCATGAGGGGGTATTTTCACTGTTTAGATGGGCCCTATGATTCTATGTTTTAGTACCACCTAAATTAGGCCCATTGCATCAGTTTTTGAATGGTGAGTCAACATCTAAGTAAATCCTTTGATTGAATGGGTTTATTCCTAATGGTGAAGTTTGAAAGGGATCTTAGTTCATGGACAATTTTTAAAAGCACCCATTACATTAAAGGTACTGTTCTAAGAGGTTAACAGTGAACGTTCTTTTAATGCCATGGGAATCTAGACTGACCCTCTTTCTGTTCTCAGGTACGGACCTTTCTATTCAAACAGGCATTTAGTGACTAATTGGTTAGAAGGAGTCATTTTTATGCTATGTGTATTGTATTTTTAATGTTACTAGGTTTTAAATGATTTTACACATTATAAAACTGAATTGTGTTTTAGTATGAAAACTAGTTTTGATTCTCTTTTAACTTCTTTTTATTATGGGGTTTTAAGCTTTTTCTTGTTTTAGCATTTTTGCAAGCCACCTTGAGTCTCATGCTGGGAGAAAGGCAGGGTATCAATCTATCAGTTAATTAAATAATACCAGCCCTCTTATTTGTACATTAAAAAAAAATCTATGTTTTAATCTATGCTTTTAAATTAATGTTTTACAGTATATAGTTTTAATTGTATTTATGGTTTCATCAATAGATTTAATTTTAAAATAATAATTATAAATGAATAAAAATAAAATAATTAATTTTAATTGACCTAGAAAACCCCTAGCCAGCATGGCCATTTCCAAAAAGTAAGGTTGGATATATCAACACTACAGAATTATATGGCTTTGATACCACTTTAATTGCCATGGCTCCATCCTATGGAATCCTGTGATTTGTAGTTCTGCAAGGATGGGCTGAGAAATTCTTTGCCAGAGAGCTTCAATTATGTAGTTCAGGGGAGTGGACTAGAGACTTCTGAGTCCTTCTCAAAACTATAAATCCCAGAATTCCATAGGATGGAGCTGTGACAATTAATAGTTGTGATCACATACCGGTAGCTATAATTGTGCAGCATGGAATCACCTTCCTTTGTCATAAAGTCAGAGCTGGAAAATGTCCCCGGGGGGATGGGGGTGCTACAGCTCCCAGCATTGACCAACTAACATGCCCCCCTCCAATAGTCCAAAAAAGCAACTTTGTCCAGCTAATAATGGTTCAACATCGTTGACCATGGAAAATTTTGCTACATGTTAAAGCTGCCCTCTAGTGGAGATAAAGAAATATTACCCAGAGTTCTGGCAAAAGTCCAGTGTTTTAGGGACCCTTTTGGGTGATGATTACCTCTCACTCATCTTTTCTTTATTCTCTGTGCTCAGAGAGGTGGTGTCACAGTGTGGCTAGTAGTCTGAATGGCGAATACAAATTCAACCCCCCCTGCAGCCCATCTTTTAGGTAAGTGAACACACTGAGTGACCTTTGTTGCTTCATAGCCTTTGCTTTGCATTGGCAACATGCAGCTGCCTACTGGCCTACTCCATGAGGCTGTTGTACAGATTACTGAGATAATGAAATGAACTTCATGGAGTTCATGTCTCACTTACAGCAATTACCTGGCATATCCAAAATATGCGGGAAAGGACGGGGGGGGGTATAATAACACAGCTGACCAGACATGATTGAGATAAACCTGAGATGATGAGGGAAATGTGATGTCAAACATTCAGTGATTATGGGGCATAGGATTGATTGAACACCCCCATTTTGGATGAAGCTCCCACCCACACCAAAGGGGAAATCTGAACTTGTCCGCTTCCAGCTACAGTGCAGGTTTCCATATTAGAGTCTGGACCCACTTCTTTGGTTCTTGGTGTGTGTGTGTGTGTGTGTGTGAAAGAGAGAGAGAGAGAGAGAGAGAGAGAGAGAGAGAGAGAGAGAGAGAGGAATCTTAGGGTGAGGGAACAACCTTAAAAAGTGTAACACCATCCTCGTAGCATTACTAGGGCAAGAAGCAGAATGGCCCTCCTTCCATCCCAACTGCCAATGCCCTGGCCAAGGAGGGAGAGAAGAGAATGCTAGACTTAATCTCTTCCCCTACTGCCACCCCCTTTCCTTTTGTATCATGTCTTCATTAGATTGTAAGCCTGAAGGCAGGAAACTGTTTTGTTGTCCTTTTTCTTGTAAAGTGCCATGTACATTGATGGTGCTATAGAAATAAAAGATGAAGATGAAGATGATGATGATGATGATGATGATGATGTAAATAATAATAGAGGGGGAATGATGGCTTTCCCTGAAATAAGAATTCTGCCCTCCAAATGAAATTTTCCATTCAGTCTCCAAATTTCTAGCATTGCAGAGAGTGAGACATTAAACAACATTCACATCTGGGACTCTTCCATTTGCTGTGCTTGCATTTCCCTTGGAAACTTTGCCTGCCCTTTTTCTTTGGATGCCTAAACTGTATTTAGAGTCATAGAATCATAGAATTGGAAGAGGCCTCATGGGTCATTGAGTCCAACCCCCTGTTCAATGGAGGGTCTCCAGCTAAAGCATCCTCAGCAGGTAGCTGTCCTCCTAAAAGAGAAGTCCCTGAGGAGAAGTTTAGAACTAATAACTAACTAAAATGATCTGGAGAAAATGCTATATTTGCTATCAAATATAGCAAAGTTTGTCATGTTTAACACTGCCAGATTTGCGGTGAACGCAGCCAAATTCAGACTAGATTTTGAGGATAACGGCCTGTGCAGGAACTTGTAATAAATATATTTTTATTAACTTGAATGTATTATGTAACATTGTGCTGTGTTTAATACTAAACATTCTTGTAACTTTTGTTTAAACACTTATTGTTTTATATTTCATAAACCCAACTGAGATTTTAAAAGTTTTAAAACATTTTAATAATTTTTGTAAGATTGTAGTTTAATGGTTATAATCTGTACAGTAGGACCCCCATATCCACTGGAGATTGGTTCTGGGGCCCCCCGTGGATACCAAAAACTGTGGATAATAGCAAACACCATTGAAAATAATGGGACTTCCAGTTTAAAATACCACAAAGTTGCCTTGAAGGACCTAGAAAATGGCTAGAGAGGCCACATTTTCTAGGAAGATTCTATGGTAGGTGTGCTGTTTTGTGTCCCATGGATAATTGAATCAGTGGAAAATGAATCAGTGGATACGGGGGTCCTACTGTATATGGTTGTCATGGATAAATAAATTGAAACAAGGTAGCTGTCCAGCCTCTTTTTGGAGATGTCCAGAGAAGGAGACCCCACCATCTCTCCAGGCAGTTGGTTCCATTGCTGAACTGCTCTCGCTGTCAAGAAGTTCCTCCTAATGTTCAATCGAAATCTACCATCCTGTAACTTCAAACCATTAGACCGGGTCCTACCCTCTGGAGCAGCAGAGAACAGGCCTGCCCCTTCTCTCTGTGACAGCCCTTGAGGTAAAGGCATTTAAAGGTCCCTTAGAGGCCTTATTGATACCAATATTGCTGTCATTCCAGTGCCAAGTGAAAATGTAGCTGTTCACCAAAGCCTTTGGGGCCTAACTGGTTTTACACAAACCCTCACAGGTACATGGTTTTAAATAGTTTGAAGCTATTTTAGACAGTTTTAATCTGCCTTTGACATTTATTGAATTGTTTAATATGTTTTTAGCCTTTTAAAATCATTTTCATTGTTTGTACTGATTTAAATGAGTCTACTGTAGCTCGTTTTATGGTGTACTACCCTGAGATGGTGGGATATAAATATTTTAATAAAATAAAATAATGAATGGAATGTGAATGGAAGGTGGATAAATGGTGGGTTTCCCCAGAGAACCACACTAGGACTAGTGCTTTTAACAAAGGCCTTGTCTACAATGGCCAGAATATGCTGCCTTCCAGACAGAGTATTCTGGCCCTGATCCTCCCTGTTACCATGATGAAATGGGCAGAAATCCACATGCACATGTATCAGAAGGTGCCTCACTGCTGTCATGCATCACACTCTCTGAAGCCAGGAAGGAGGCCCTCAGCATGCGACCAAGGCTGGTCACATGCAGGGGGCCTTGTTCACGTGCTGGAAGTCTTTCCTGGCTTCAGAGTGAAACCAGTGGCAGTGACAGAGGCGTCCGGCAATACAGCCTGGCATACATGAATGGACTCCTGTATTCCGGTGCTGGACCCATCCGGCTTTCCCCACACGACACAGGTTTCCCCAGGAGTTATTTTGAAACTTTTAAAAGGGTTTACCCCTGCTTCCCCTTAGCTTCCCCTTGGATGTCATCAGGACTGTCCACAGAGGTGAATAGGGGCAAGAGCCTTGCATCGTTTGGACTTCAGGGCTCCAATAGGGGGGAAGGTGGGGTAAACTGCCCATCTAGACAAGCCCTCAGTCATAAATGATCTGGATTTAGGTGTGAATAGTAATGTCTCCATGAGTCAGCATGGTGTAGTGGTTTGAGTGTTGGACTATGACTCTGGAGACCAGGGGTTGAATCCCCACTTGGCCATGGAAACCCACTGGGTGACCTTGGGCAGGTCACACTCTCTCAGCCTCAGAGGAAGGCAATGACAATTCTCATCTGAACAATCTTGCCAAGAAAACCCATGAGAGGGTTGCCTTGGTTCTGCCATAAGTCAGACAACCACAATAAAGTGATGTCTCCAAGTTTGTAGGCAACACCAAATTAGTTTCAGAGATTCACAAAGAAAGAGACACAAAATGATTTAGAGAGAATTCTATGTGAATGGCCATTAAAATTGCAAATTCAGTTATATGTAAAGAAATTCAGGGTGTTGCCCTTTCATAACATCCCAAACTTGCTGCCTGGGGCAGCTCCTTGTTTGATTTAATGGTAGGGCTGGTCCCAGAAGAGCAAATCAGAACAAATAGGATTCTTGCTGGAACAGAATAAGTCAGTTTCTGAACAGGGCCCTCTTCAAGGTGGCGATGGTAGTTCCAAACATGCATTAGTCTTTAGGACTTCCTTACCCTCCAGCATTTCACAGACGAAAACTAGGATGTGTGTGGTCAAGCAACATCAGAGCCTGGTCAATATGGGGAAAAGTTATTAATGAGGGAGAACACAGAAACTAGGAGGGGTTGCAGTAGTTTGCTTTTGCCTGAGTCTACTGCAAAGGGCAAGGTTTCGCTCTCCTCTCCTTTACTCCTGTCAGGGCCAGTTTAACCTCTCTGCCAAATCAGCATTGGCTGGGGGCCCCGAGGTCAAGAGAGGGCCCCGTGCTAGCCTCCTTAATCTGACCCAGGAGACAGCCAGTAGGAGCCCGCTCCTCCTCCCAAAACCTGCTGGCTTTTTTTTCAAAAAACAGCATCTCCCAAACTAAAGAGAAAGTGAAAGAAACAGCAGCCCTCCATGGCAGAAGCTGGAGGGAGTTTGCTGCTATGTCGGAGAGGGTGAGTGTGTGTGTGTATGAGAGAGACAGGGAATTTGAGCGTTGTCTCTTTCCCTTGGAAAGGGCTTCTTTCTTTCTTTCCTTCCCTTCCCTTCCCTTCCCTTCCCTTCCCTTCCCTTCCCTTCCCTTCCCTTCCCTTCCCTTCCTGTCTTGGTTCCTCTCTCCTCCCTTTCCCCCTCGGTCTTCTTCACCTTCCTCCCTTGCTGCCAACTGAGTTCAGCCTGCATTTGTGTGTGTTTGCCTATGTGCCTTCAAGTTATTTTTAACTAAGGCAAACTTACCATGGGGGTTTCCAGGCAAAGTTTGTTCAAAGGGGGTGTGCCTTTGCCTTCCTTTGAGGCTGAGAGAGTGTGACTTGCCCAAGGCCAGCCAGTCAGTATTCATGGCTGAGTAAGGATTCAAACCCTGGTCTCCATAGTCATAGTGCAATGCTGAAACTTTTACAACACTCTAACTCTTTTAACAGAAGAATATAAATAATATAAATTAAAATTTGGAATAATATTACTAGGAACAATGGTTTTATTGTTGTCACTAAAACTCACCAGTATTCCATTAGTGTTATGTGAGAACCTTTGGGTAGAGCAGTGGTTCTTAACCTTTTCTTTACCAGGGACCCCCTTTAAATATCTTTTGTTGTCCCAAGACTTATCTCAAGATTTAAAACCCTAATAATAATAGCTAACAACAACAACACAATTACACCATCCATTAAACTTTCCCTCAGAGGCACTCTTGCTTCTTCCTGCAAGTTTGTGGCTGGAGTGGATTGAATGGCAATGTGCAGGCCAAGCCACCCAGCCTTTGCCTTGGTTCCTGTCACGTGACTACTCCATTACAGGGAGGAGGTGGGCCAAGCAGCCTTCAAGCCTTTGTGGACCCCCTGTGAGGACATTGCAGACCCCAAATTAAGAACCACTGGGCTAGAGAATGCTGGAAAAGGAACAATGCAACCAGACCTTGAGAAGGGTGCTGGCAGGGGGATTCTGGGAGGTGTAATCCAAGAGTAACTTTCCCAGGCTCTGAATGCAGCCTAGAATCATAGAATCATAGGGCTGGAAGGGACCCCAACAGCCATCCCATCCGATTGGCTTCTGCCCTGCAGGAACACACAATCCAAGCATTCCTGACAGATGGCCATCCAACCTATGTTTAAAAAAACCCAAAGAAAGAGACTCCACCACACTCCAAGGCAGTGCATTCCACTTCCAAACAGCTCTTACTGCCAGGAACTTCTTCCTAATGTTTAGGAGGAATCTCTTTTCCTGTAGTTTGAATCCATGGTTCCGTGTCCTAGTCTCTGGAGCAGCAGAAAATAAACTTGCTCCTTCCTCAGTATGACATCCCTTCAAATATTTAAACACGGCTATCATGTCACCTCTTCTCTTCTCCAGGCTAAGCATACCCAGCTCCCTAAGCCGTTCCTCATAGGGCAATGCTTCCAGACCTCCCAACATCCTTCTCAGTATCTTTCTTGAATGAACTTTCTTGAATGTGCCCAGAACTGGAAACAATATTCCAGGTGAGGTCTGACGAAAGCAGAATGGAGTGATACTATTACTTCCCTTGATCTAGACACTATTAATGCAGCCTAGAATTGCATTGGCATTTTTTTGTTGCTGCATCACACTGCTAACTCATGTTTAGTTTGTAGTCCATTCTTTCTTTTCTTTGAGGAAATCTACACCATTACATTAATTGCTAATAAACAAAAAATATTATGTTAGCGCCTACAATATAGTTTTTAAACTAAATTATTGGTGGCAAATTATGTAATACAGTAGGCCCCTCTTATCCACTGGGGATTGGTTCGTGGGGGTGTAGATTCTGAAAACCATGAATAATAGTGAACGCCATTGAAAATAATGGGACTTCTGGTTTCAAATACCATAGAGTTGCCTTGGAGGGCCTAGAAAATGGCTAGGGAGGACACATTTTCTAGGAAGACTCTATGGTAGGTGTGCTGTTTTGTGTCCCATGGATAATGAATCCATGGATACGGGGGTCCTACTGTGATCTGAACATCCTGTACGGTGAATAGGTTAGGTTACATTGACCTGAGATAAACATATGGGGCCCCCAAAATAAAGCATTGCAGGGGGGCCCAAAATTCCTTAAACTGGCCCTGCCTCCTGTTCAGTTAATTGAGTTTTTCAGTTTAATTTGAGTTTTGCACTTTGAACTCAGTTTGTCCAATAGAAGTAAGTTGAAGACAAAAGGGTTAAGTGGGGGGAGGAGAGAGAAACTGGTATATTTCAAAGGCAGCTTTAAAAATGGGAAGGCAAAGGATTAATTGGGATCGTCCTTGCCAAATTGGGATAGTTTGAGGCCGTGCACTACACTATGGGCTTATCTATACGGTGAAAATACTCATAGAATTTGAGGAGAATACGATTTGTCCAAATGGGATCCTGCATCAATCCGCCGTATTCAGAAAGAGGGGGGCCCAAATCTCCAAATACTAGGTGAGAAAATCCTTTGCAGCTTTCCCTGAAGTTTAAAAAAAAAAAAGAAAAACTATGATGGAAATGCGCTTTCCTACTTCTTGGGACAACTGTTTTGTTTTGATGTGCATTACAGATAAGAGCGGAAGTGGAAAGCTGATTGGTCAGATGGGTGCAGGGAGTGGAACTTGCTAGCAAGACAAGTGCCCCCAACCGCCATGTTAGTTTTTTGCCATAGCGATCATGCGCTGAGGCGATGAAACAGCCTCCCCCACCCCCATTTATTTAAGTGGAAGATTGTACTTCCACTCCTTAGATATGCTTTTTTAAAAAAATACTGTTGATTGGGTGGTGGAAACTAGTGGTAATAAAAACGTGAGTAATTCATCTTGATTTGCAGGCATGCCGATTTGAACAACAAATGCGTATGGTTTTCTGTGGGTTTTTTTGGGGCTGTGAGGCCATGTTCTGGAAGAGTTTATTTCTGATGTTTTGCCTGCATCTGTGGCTGGCATCTGTGTATGGCTTTGCATGCCTGCGGTCTTGAAAAAAACACCTGTGGAGACAAATTAAAGTTGTTGCAAATTGGTGTTATTGCGCATCAATCCACATTTTATAGGTTCGTAAAGACAAGCCCTACTACTATAGTGCTATGGTTCCATTTTAACTGCCATGGCTGCCAACTCTGGAATTCTGGAGTTTGCAGTTTGGTGAGCCACAAGAGTCCCCTGGAGAGTTTTAAATACCCTTCTCTAAACTGCAAATCTCCAGATTCCATTGGTCGGAACCATGGCAGTTAAATGTCGAATCATAATGCTATAACCACGTAGTGTGAAAGGCCTTCTGGTATTAGGATGCTTCCCATGTGGACTGAGGGCTGTGTTGTTCCATGGAAGTCTATGGGAACCATGGAGTCAGCTTCTTCTCTGCTTCATCCCTTTATCCACATATCCTTGGCCCAGGATTTGTTCCTTGCAGTAATGCTTAAATCTTGGGAATTGGCTTATGTATGGGGATTGACTCTCAGGAATAATTCATTTTATTGGTTACACTTGAGTTATTGTTAAGTGTTGTGTATTCACCCTGAGCCCATGGGAGTAGAGTGGTGGTGGGAGGGGACAGATTAGAAGTATAAATCCATTTGAAATTCAAAGACAGAGAAACATTTCTCACCCATTTGGTTGGAATACAAATTTGCATTTTATATCAAATTTTAACCTAGAAATTGAATACTGCAGAGCCTCTGGGACTCTTGTTGACTTGAGGATTTCTGAAGCCATGCCAGGACATGTGTATCTTGACTCAAATGCAATTTTCTTTTCTTTTCTTTTTTTCTTTTGCTGCTGAGTTTGTTTAAGCAGGAAGTTTGGTATGTTAAATGATTCAGGGGAAATAATAATAATAATCTGGATCCTTCCCAAATTGGCAAGGCAAGGAGTCTTTGAGTTCAGCAATTTGTCTTAAGTTTCGGGTTCTGGGAATAACGAAATATTTTCGGGACCACTCCGAGCAAAGAGAGAGAGAATTTATTTGGGAGTGGTAGAATTGTCAGTTGTGTTTGGTGATGACAGGCATGGAGTGGGGAGGCAGGTTCGGCTTGATATCTGTAGAGATCAGCAAAGGGAGTCTCTGTGAGAAAGACTATATCTTCTGTTGTGTGCACATATTTAAGAAGGTCAGCACTGAACATAAGGAAAATAAGGAGGAGGTAAATTAGGAATGCAGGAAAGTAGGAACAGTACCTCCAGCTGAAGCAGGAGATAAGAATAGTCAATTTTAGAATATCTGGCCCATTGGAAGATTAAATATCTGTCAAAGCTTGCAATCAAAATAATTTCATAGAAGTTCTATTGAAATCAATAACAAAAAGTTATGCAGCATCTTATACAGGAACATGCAGTCATATGCATGTATGCTTTGACGCCATTGGAAATTAAAGCACTAACACAGTAGCAAATAAATAAGCTGAGCCAAGTTGGGTATAGGCAGATAGCTGCGCCCTGTTGTATCTCCTCTTTCTTTTCTAAATCTGTTTGTGGATCGCTCCACTTAGGCTTTATTTCATATGCCTCTCTCTGGTCCTTTATTGTTTCTTTTTCTCCCAGTTAGAAAGAGTCAGGAAACACATGAAGTCTCTGTTAATGGCTGCTTGTATTCCAGCCCCAGGCCTGCGGCATCCCCCCCCATGTTACCTGTTGCGGCAACAGAGGGGTGTCCTTACACCCATGGCCTGTGCATGAACTGGTGCTTCTCTTCCCTGCACTGGCCATGTCTTCTAAGGCTAGGAACGAGGTGCCTGACAACGGTCACATGGCTAGGCACCTCGTGCTGACTTCAGCAGATGCAACACATGCCAACTGGTTGGGAAATGGTGGCACTGGGCACCGCGAGGGCCATGTGTGCAGACACCCCCCATCTGTGGTAATGGAACTCACAGTTTTCTCCCAAAAAACTGGACCAAACTCTGAATTTTAAAAACATATTTCTGTGCTGTTTCAAGGGGTATTTGCTCTGGATTCTTGCCAGAACTGTCAAGATGTTGTCTGAGCAGTTCAGTCTAGAATCGGGGGTGGGGGGAAACCCTGCATTGTCCAGACTGCTGAGTGGGGGAATAGGGAGAGGCTGTTTCGTTTGGCTCATCTGGGTGTTACCATGCCTTACACCCCTCTCGATAATATTTCATAATTGGCAATATTAAGATGCTTCATGTGGTCTAGCAGACTGGGGTGGACCATAAGTGAGGTCAGAGGAAGGTGTCATGGAAAACTACCAGCAGACACATCCAAGATAGGATTAAGCAAAGCCCCTAGTAAACAGAGTCATCAAGGTGGAATGTGCTAATCCCCTCTTGGTAGCCCTTGGCAACGAGTCACACAGCACAAGCAAACAAGTGTCCTTCACACCCCTTATCCTCAGAAAATATCTCTCAATATCTTTGCTACTTGACTTTCGTGGGGTCTGTGGGGCCCACTTGTGACCCCCCAAGTTACAATATTATATTGGGGAATTTTAATTAGCTCAAAGGTTTCCTGCCAGGGAGAAGAAGGAGAGCAGCTTCTGGACAGCCAGTTTCCTGCCAGTTTCCAGGCCAGTTTTCTGCCAGGGAGAAGAAGGAGAACAGCTTCTGGACAGCCATTTTGACTGGGGAGATTGATTTTTTTTTTAACTGTTGGGAGAGGCTGCTTGTTGCTGAGGCACACGCTTAACTGCGTGCGAATTTCAGTGACCAAACAAAAATACAGCATACCTAAAAGTACAGCTTAGCATTCTCAGCATTACCTAAGAGTTCTTAGATTACCTAAAAGCTCTCACCATGGACACTGAGGGGACTGCGGCAGTCACCTGCAACACTTGTGCGATGTTTGTTTTCTTGTCTACAGACGTGGAGAACTTCACATGCACCAAGTGCAAGCTGGTAGCCCTCTTGGAGGAGAAAATCCAGCAGCTGGAGACATGGGTAGCTACACTTCAACAGATTTGTGAGCAAGAGGTTTTCCTGGACAGAACAGAACGGACAGTCTTGGATGGGGACCGCACAGAGGAAGTGGCTGCAGAGGAGAGGGTCACTTCAAAGACATAGGAAGTAGACAGCTGGAGGAATGTCACACACAAAACAAGAAAATCCAGGGATTCTTTGAGCAGCTTGCTGCTACAGAATCGATTCGAAGCCCTTTCCGTTATCAAGGACAATGAGGAAGAACAGCATGGACAGACTTCAGGGGTAGAGCAGGGAACCTTGAGAGTACCACGCAAGGAACAGCAGCTGCAAAGCCTCGGCGGAGGCGTGTGGTGGTGGTGGTGGACTCCTTGCTGCGGGGTACAGAAGCAGTGGTTTGTGGGCCTGACAAGATGTCTTGGGAGGTGTGTTGTCTCCCTGGGGCAAAGATCCGTGATGTGACGGAGAGGCTGACAAGACTTGTCAAGCCTACGGATCATTACCCCTTCCTTTTGGTCCATGTGGGAACCAATGATACTGCAAGGCACAGCTTTCCCAAGATCAGAAGAGATTATGAGGCTCTGGGAAGGAAGCTGAAAGAAATGGATGCACAGGTTGTCATCTCGTCTCTTCTGCCAGTTGAAGGGCATGGTCCAGGAAGGGAGAGGAAAATAGCTGACGTAGATGGTGTCACCAAGAACAATTTGGATTCTTGGATCATGGACTGTGCTTCCATGAGGGGGGACTTCTGGTAAGAGATGGGGTGCATCTTACGGCAGTTGGCAGAAACATTTTTGCCAACAGTCTCAAGAATTTGATCAGGAGGGCTTTAAACTGAGTCATATGGGGGAGGGAGACAGTATTCTGGAAGGCAAAAGGGCTGGGGAAAATAGTCAAACTGTCATAGAGGAAACAAGGCAAACAGCGCAAGGACCCAACAGTGGGAGGCAAAAAAAAAACTTGCACAGGGAGCAAGTAAAGGGAACACATGGTCTTAGATGTCTCTACACTAATGCACAGAGCATGGGAAATAAGCAAGATGAACTTGAACTCCTAGCACTACAAAACAAATATGATATAATAGGCATTACTGAAACCTGGTGGGATGAGTCACATGATTGGAATGTAGGAACAGAGGGGTATAACCTTTATAGGAGAAACAGGCCAAACAAGAAAGGAGGAGGAATAGCATTATATGCCAGGATATTTACACCAGTGAAGAGATCCATGACATCAATACTGGAAGCCAGGTGGAGAGCATCTGGATAAAAATTAAAGGGGAGGGAAACAACAGGGATGTTATTGTGGGACTCTACTACAGACCCCCAAGTCAGACGGAGGAATTGGATGATGCCTTTCTAGAACAGATGAACACACATGCAGAAAGGAGAGATGTAGTAGTGATGGGTGATTTCAACTATCCTGATATTTGCTGGCAATCTAACTCAACCAAAAATTCAAGGTCTAGCAAATTCCTTACTTGCCTGGTAGACAGTTTCATGGTCCAAAAGGTGGAAGAGGCAACAAGGGGGTCAGCTATTTTAGATCTGATCCTAACCAACACAGATGACCTGGTTAATGGTGTGCAAGTGGTGGGATCCTTAGGTGAGAGTGATCATGTTCTCCTGGAGTTTGTTATACAATGGAAAGGAGAAGCCAGGCATAGTTGGACACACACTCTTGACTTTAGGAGAGCTGATTTCAATAAACTCAGGGAAATACTGGGGGTGATCCCATGGTCAGGAATACTAAAAAAGAAGAGACCTCAAGACGTATGGGACTTTCTCAAAAGGGAGGTACTGAAGGCACAATTTCAAACAGTACCATTGAGGAAGAAAAATGGGAGGTGTCTCAAGAAACCAGGATGGATGACTAAAGAACTTTCAATGGAGCTAAGTTTTAAACGGAACATGTATAGGAAAGGGAAAAAGGGGGAAATCTCCAAAGAAGAATTCAAACAGATAGCGAACATGTGTAGGAGTAAAGTCAGAAAAGCTAAAGTGCAGAATGAGCTCAGGCTTGCTAGGGAGGTTAAGAACAATATGATCGTGAGTAAAAATCTGCTAAATATAATGCTCAAATGTCCCAGCGGTACTGCAACAGTACCACTAGGGACGGTTGTCATGCGAAACGGACGCCCTGCAGCGCTGCAGCCTCGCAACGTGGCGAGGCTGCTAGCGTTGTTTTTTCTTTGTCCAAAAAAGTCCTAGGTATGGTTGTGAGGGGTCTGGTAACTTCAGGATCTTTATACCTTTGTATACCAGTACTGACTGAGGAGATTCTAAGCCAAAAATGAAATTAAAATGGTTTTATTGGAAAATAATCATGGAGGCATTCACACTTGTGTTCACGTTCACAAGCGATCACACAAGCCTAATGAAGAATTACGAGGAAGTATTTGGATAGAAGATTAGTTTCAGGGGATGGGTTATAATTACCTGTCCAGAGAGCAGAGATTCATCTGAGCAGTGAAAGAGGGCTCAGATTTGATGCTGAGGGTCACACAGTAGACCAGCAGAGTGACAAGATGGGAGCAACTGTGTGCACTTTGGTTATGATTTGGGGTAATATTTATATTCAATATAACACCCTTAAAGGGTGTTTTGAGTGTAGAATAATGTTTGAGTGAGTTTCCCAGAGTTAAACAATGGAAGCTCCAGCTTCATTGATTGCCACTAATGGTTGGGACATTAAGACCGATGGGTTTAAGGCAAGCTTCACATTGTGGGCAAGCAGGGGTGTAAAGGGAGACCTTCGCAGGATGATGGGTGTTCTGGTCACTTGTTTGTTTTTGGAGTGTGACTTTACTGCCAGGTGTGTCCAGGGGAGATTAGAACATTCCTTCTTAACGACTATCTGAGGGCTTCACTTAATCACATCTTGGGTGTGTCTGTTTTTGGGGAATTTCCAAGACCTCTTTGTAGGCTTCAAGTAACCTTCACCAGCTCTAATGTTTGGGTTCCCCTGGTCTAGTGAAAACCACATGAAGCATCTAATAAGCCAAATTATGAATTATTGGAGGGAGGGGGTGTAAGGCTAGGTAACACCTTTCCTATCCCACAATATGGAGGTTGTTATAAACCCATCAATTCCTATCTCTCAGCCATCAGCAGAGTTTCAGCTTCTTTTGTTTAATGGTGGGAAACCTCTTATTGCTTCTTCTTAAGTCCAAACACCCCACCAGGACACAAAATATTACTCCCCAAACAGTAGCAAGGTGTGCCACTGTGACTACACATGGACACTCTCTTGATGCACGCAGAACAGAATCCAGTGCCACCCTCAGAGGTCTGAGTCCTTCACTTCTCTCTCTCCAAGACTGGTAATTATATCCCCATCTCCCGAATCTATTCCTCTATTCAACCTTTCTGCCCTAACTCTTCATTAGTCTTCTGTGCTTCTTGTGAGTGTGAGTGCGTGTGTGAATGCTTCCGGGTTATTTTCCAGTAAAAACCATTTATTTTACTATACTGGAGTTCTCTGCAGTGTGCATTGGTATACATGGGTGCAGAAGGTCCTGGAAAGTTACCTGACATCTCACAGCCATCCATTTGAGCTAATAATCCCCCCAAATTAATAACTGAGATTTTGGCATCATGAGTGGGCCCTCACAGACCTCCCCACCTCTTCAGGTGACATGGGCAAGCCCTTGGATGCCTTGTTTTTAAGGAAGTAGAATATGGCAACAGGAGATACAGTGACATTGACAGATGCTTCTTGGCTATTCCGCCCCCCAGCAACTACATAGCTTTGTTGGGGAGGAAAAGCAAGAAACAGGTGACTTTTTAGAAAGTGGGGGTCATTGTATGAGAGAGGCAGTCAGTTCCTCCCTCCACAACAACAACAATAACAAAATCTATGTAAGACAACAATATTATGTCACTAACAGGATGTTAGTCTGTGGGGTTGTCTAAACAGTGAAAATACTACTTATAGAATTTGAGGAGAAAGTGATTTGTCTAAATGGTTTCCCACATCAATCTGCTGTATTCGGAAGGAGGGGGGCCAAATCCACCAAAAACTCCACAGGAAAAGCCTTCGCGGCTTTTCCTGACATTTTTAAAAAGCTCCGCAGGGGATACGCATTCCCACTCATTGGGACAACCAATTCACTTTCATTTGCATTCTCCATAACAGCAGAAGTGGCAAGCTGATTGGTTGGATGTGGGCAGGAGGTGGAGCTTACTAACAAGGCAAGTGCCTCGAACCACCATGTTGGATTTTCGACATAGTGATTGTGTGCTGAACCAATGAAATAGCTTTCCCCCCCTTTTTTAAAAATTTAGGCAGAATATTGAACCTTCGCACCTTAGATATGCTTTTTTTAAAAAAAAAATACGGTTAGGTGGCGGCAATTGGTGACAATGAAAACATGAGTAATTCACTCACAGCTGCCATCTTGATTTGCAGGCATGCCTGTTGGAACAGCAAAAGGGAGTAGCTTCACATGCCTGCAATCTTGCAAAAAAACCCCAACAACCATTAAGACAAATTGGAGCTGCTGCAAATTGGTGTTAGTGAGCATCAATCCACATTCCCCCCCTCGTATAGACAAGCCCCTAGTCTTCTGCCTACCTGTTCCATGTTTCTTTCTGCTGAAATGCACAAGACTGGGATGAATGGCTGTCACTGAGCAGGATATCATTGTGTCCAGTTGTTCTCCTCAGCTGCAATTCATTGACGTCTACTTTCAGGACGCATGCAAACACAAAGGCAAGGATGCCCCACCATCTGTTTATTTTACCAAATGTTGCTAGGGAGTGGCATGAGGCATCCAAATATGTCCCTGCAACATACAGCTATGTCCAGGTGTTGGAAATAACTCGTTCCCAAAATGAGTTATCCTTGTTTGGAATAAATAAGACATCACAAATTTACATTATGATGATTATCTCATGGGAGATAATGTCATTATTGTTGTGGTGTAACTGTAACTGTTACTTTTATAATAATGCTATGGATGAGCCCTTCCTACTTAGGTGTGTTTTGTCACGGGAGATTTTCACACGGGCTATATATCCCATGGCAGGAACAGAACAGGGTCGGGAAAGGTTTTCCCTTTCAGACGACGTTGACCCCGTTCTGTCCTGCATCCATCCTACTCCCATGACTGTTCCAGAACAATGTAATAACGATTTTTCATTGTGAATAGGCCTCCCGTTCAGTCACTATCACGCAATCACGGGTGTGCGAACAGGAGCCCTGTTCCTGTTCCGAAAAGACAGCCGTGGAGGGGAGGTCCATTCCAAGCACTTCCTGGTACGATCTGGACATCCAGGTAAGTGGCACCCTTTATTTTACCCTCCCTGTTTTGATTGTGTGATTTAAAGAGTGTTTTTGTGCTTGGTGAACTGATTTTATGTTTGGGGGTGTTTTATTTTTTAAATTTACCGTCCAGCGTTATCACGTGATAACATGATAACGTTTCAGACAGCTGGTTGTAAAAGCAGCCTTACAATGGCTGCATTTACGGCCAGCCAGCAAGGGGAGGGGGAGCCCATTCCTGCTGCGGAATTAAGGTGAGTGTGTGAAAGATTTATGTTATTCTGTGGCAGGAACGGGAGAGGAGGTAGCGGGGCAGTAACAGGGCATTTTGGCCCCATGTGAAAATCTCCACACAGGCCAGCAGCTTGTAGACTCCTGATGTTTTGAAAAGTAGCCTTTGAGTACCTATTTTAGTGACTAGTAAAATAGTGGGAAAGCAAAGAGTTACTTTTAAGAATTTATACTATAACAGTAGGGTGGAAATTTAATAATAACTAATGGTAACTACAGTAATCACTTTTTAAAAAATTACTTCCCAAGTTTTGGTTATGCCTTCAGCATCCAGAAATTTCACTTCACAGTATGCACATATTTTCAGTCTCCAGCCTATCATCCAAGCCATAAAGGCTAGAAACTTTCTTCTTCTTCTTCAACTGAGAGTCTCAGAATGTCATGTTCTGCACTTACCGTACTTTCAGATTCTGTTCTTGATCAGAATCAATGCAGCCTTGCTTTCCTTTCTCTTTTCTAGAAATAATGCAGAATAGAGCAATATGGGTATTTTTTTGGTGTGTGTGTATGTGTGCAAGTGTTGAGTTTTATTTATATCAGTCACCTCTTCCACTCTTTAAAATTAGATTAAGTTGATTGTATGTCAATGTCATAAATGTTTCTGCTGGAACAACAGGCCGTCTTCCCCCCACTGTGCACACAGGCCATCTCCCCCCATTTTTTTGGGTGGCTTTCTCTGCACATACTTTCCCCATTAACTTAGTAGTAGAGTCAATTGGCAGTGATGAATCTTCTTCATTAATTTCTTTCTTGGCAAACTTTCTCTCTTTTTCATAATTAGTGACTGGGCGGAATTTGCTGGAAGGAGAGAGGAAGAGACTCTGCTGGGATTTGAAAACTGGAATTGATGTGACCAAGTGACGCAAAAAAATAATTATGTCATCATTGCAAATGGGTAAGATTTTCCTTAAGTTTTCAATTTTTTTTTCAAAACAACAATAAGAACTGGCAAAGTTAATTTCTTCTTTTTTAATTTGCATGTGTATTTTGGGGCCAAGGGAGATAAATGTATAAATTAAGGTAGCATGTTTTAGTAGATTAATCAACTAAAATTGATTAATTGATTGGTTAAAATTGATTAATCTGTAGGGATTCCCTGCCAGTCCAGCACCTCCTTATCCACAAGACTAGTTTCTTACATTTTGTGATCCAAACAGAATCCTAGGATTCTGCACTTAATGCAGAATCCAATGCATATTTACTCAGATGTAAGTCCCATTGTGGTCCAAGGGCTTGACTACAGAAGGGGGGGGAAATCCATACCTACCTAGAAGCTGGTGCTATAGGAACACATGACCTAAGGGCCTTTTCACATTGGAAGTGCTTCTTTTAGCCTTTAATATGATTTAAAAAACCCTCACCTCTTGCTCTGCAGGTGCCAGGAAAAAAATGTCTTTCATAAAATCATAGAAACATAGATTTGGAAGAGACCACAAGGGCCATCTAGTCCAACCATCTGCCATGAAGGAATACACAGTCAAAGCACACCCAACAGATGGCCATCCAGCCTCTGTTTAAAAAACCTCCAAAGAAGGAGACTCCACCATACTCCAAGGCAGTGCATTCCACTGTTGAACAGCTCATACTGTCAGGAAGTTCTTCCTAATGTTTAGGTGGAATCTTTTTTCCTGTAGTTTGAATCCATTGCTCCATGTTCTAGTCTCTGGAGCAGCAGAAAAAAAGCTTGCTCCATCCTCAGTATGATGTCCCTTCAAATATTTAAACATGGCTATCATGTCCCCTCTTAACCTTCTCTTCCCCAGGCTAAACATACCCAGCTCCCTAAGCCACTCCTTATTGAGCATGACTTGCAGACCTTTTATCATATTGGTCACTCTCCTCTGGACACATTCCAGCTTCTCAGTATCCTTGAATTGTGGTGCCCACAACTGGGATGCAGTCTTCCAGGTGAAGTCTGACCAAAGCAGAATAGAGTGGCACTCTTACTTCCCTGAACCAAGGGATTCAAATTACTGTACAAGAAAAGAGATCCCACCTGAATGTTAGGAAGAACTTCTATAAGAGCTGTTCAACAGTGGAATAGATTGCCTTGAAGGGTGGTGGATTCTTCAAACTGGAGGTCTTTAAGCTTGTTTGGAGGTTCTAGCAGGAAAGCATAGCTATCATATACTTTTGACCGAAGAATGATACACTCCTTCTATCTGGGATGGTTGTCCTCTTCCACTGAGCGCGCAGCTTTGGGAGGGATGCACATTGAGCGGTGAGGTAGGAACAAGTGAGCCAACTGAGGAGCCTGCACTGGGGGCTGGCTTAAATACCACCACCCCGGCGCACGCTCCATGTCATCTGGCTGCACCAGAAGCGCAGCTGGAAGTCCCTCCCCCTCCTGCCTCCTAGTGGGATCCACGGGGGTGCCGGCTGGGCTGCAAAATGGTCCCACCGGCTAGCTGGTAAGCCCCCTTCTTATAACCATAACTAGTAATGATTTAGTAGGTGGAGCAGCTTACTGCAGAATGTGGATTTAAACAGAAGTCAATTAGAACAGTAAGTTATGCTATTCAGGATATACAAAAGGAAGTCAAGGAAGATTCATCTAAACACATTAGGTACATAGAAAATACCATTTTTTCTTTTTATTCTTTTGTGTAAACAGAGACTGTATTATGATCATGAAACAATTTCTCTTATTTATGTGAAGATAACTTTATTCTCTCTCTCTCTCTCTCTCTCTCTCTATATATATATATATATATATATATATATATTCCAATTTGGAGGTCCTAAAAGAGAGAGACTGGATGGGTATCCTTCAGGAATGCTTTGTTTGTGTATTCTTGCATGGCAGAGGGTTGGATGAGACAGCCCTTATGGTCTCTTCCAACTCTAGGATTGTATGATTCTAATTTTGTGAAATTACCTCCCTCTTCTCTAACTGCTACACTGCACTGTCTCTCTACTGATTTCAAGACACTCACTGGCTTGCAGGAGCCATCTGATAAGCATTAGGTGGTACAAAGCCCCTGAGTGACAGAGCTCTCAGAATGGCCCACATGAGTCAGTATTTAGCTATGCATTTTTGAGCATGTCAGTCAGCTCTGGTTGAGGCAGTGAGCTACAGCTCCCCAAAGGGCTGAATGTTTGAGGCTGAAGACAGGGCTGTGTATATCTGCTCTCAAAACACAGGCCACCCAGGGGCCAAATGGGAGAGAGCTTCAACTGCACCAGGGAGGTCTCAGGACTTAAATGCTAGTTACTCATTGACAGCCATCTCCGACAGGACATTCCAAGAGCAAATTCCTTGGGTGTAACTTATTTCATGCTCTTACTGGAATATGTACTGTACTCGCGTGCACTTTTGAGAGCCTTCCTGTTTGTATTCAATCTGCAACTTAGAAAACACAAAAGGCATTCCGATAAGAAGGGCTTTTAAAAAGAAAGACACCATAATTAATAAATGAACATTCCTACTCATTTCCTAAATGTGTTGTTCCGCTTTTATCGCACTGGTCTCAGGGCTGGCCCTACCATTAAGCAGAATGAGGAAAACACTTCAGGCAGTACATTTTGGGGGACATGAAAAAACAAGTGAGGGTGTGTGTGTGCGTGTGTACGCGCGCATGTGCATGCATGCATTAGTGCCAGGAAGAGGAGAGGTGCTTCTGTCAGCTGTGCTAAAATAAAGTAGGATCACCGCATCTGCTGATTCATTATCCACTGATTCAGTTATCCACAGGACACAAAACAACACACCTACCATAGAGTCTTCCTAGAAAATGCCCAGAGGGGCATCCTTTCTAGACATTTTCTAGTTCCTCCAAGGCACCTCTATGGTATTTTAAACTGAAGTTCCATTATTTTCAATGACGTTCGCGGAAAATCCACGGTTTTCGGTATCTGTGGGGCCCCCTGGAACCAGTCCCCCACAGATACAGGGGTCCTACTGTAACTTGCCTGGTCTGGAGTACTATGTACCTTTCAGGTTGGAGTAAGGAGGTTTCCAATCTGTGGTGTTACTAAGGCCAGTGTCACCCTTTCCTCCGATGGTGTCATCTGCTGCGCTTCAGCCTCTCTGCACTCCCCTAGTGCCGCCACTGGTTCCAACTATTATTCCCTCTCAGGCAGGAAAATAACTTGGGCCAGTCAATGCATAGGCAGATATAAGCAGAAAGGAGAAGGCAGAAATAGAAAATGGAAAGGATAATAATGTGAGTGATCAATCCATGGCAGGGAAGGCATAGGTGACAAGTGCCTGGAATAGGGTTGCCAGAATAAAAACTGGAAAGGGTTTTTATGTCTTTAATGGCTGTGTAGAAGAGAGACTTTCAGCAGATATAACTTGCCACACAACCAGGTAACAAAAAACGTCGTCTGAAATTCCTGCTTCTACACAATCATTAAAGGTATAAGAGTCCTCTCCAGTCTTTACTCTGGCACCCCTACCTGGATAGAAGCAGTGGGACTGTGGGCCTGACTGGGGCAGAATGAGGCCTATCATCTTGTTTTTCTCTCTAGTGCTGAACTGCTCACTTTGCTCATTAGTTATTGTTATGGTGGTGTGCCTTTAGGCCTTTTCTGACTTGACTTATGGTAACCTATATCACACAGGGGTCTCAGCAAAATTTGTTCAGAGGGTGGTTTGCCCTTGCCTTCCTATGAGGCTGAGAGTGTGTGACTTGCCCAAGGTCTCCCAGTGGGTTTCTGTGGCTGAGCAGGGATTTGAACCCTGGTCTCCCAGGGTCTTAGTTCAACATTCAAACCACTACACCATACTGGCTCTCATGCTGCTCATTAGTCAGGGGGCTTATTACATGGTGATAGATGTAGGAATGTGCCAATAGTTTTTTTTTTTTTTTTTTTTATATAGTGCTATACCTGTAAGGCACTCTGATATGGCACTGTAGACCACAATCTGGAATGACACAACTGGCACATCCAGGATCAAACTAGACATTAAGGGGGATGCATATTCCCAAGGAGCAACCCATTTTCCTTCCAACAATGGGATTTCCTTAGAGATGCAATCCTCAGTTTTATAATTTTTATTAAGATGTTTCGACATACAATAAAAGTTTCACATATTTAAACAAAACAGCAAACGAAGAAAAAAAGAAACCAAGAACAACAACAAAAAATAAATACTGCAGAAATAAGATATAGAAAAGAATATATAGACAGATAAAGTAAAAGTATAGATAAATGACTTTTGACTTCCTTTTCAGCAACTATACACATCTATGTATATAAAACTCTTGGGTATGTTTCCTCTCCAAGTGTGCTGATTGGCTGCTTACCCAACCAATCCCTCCCTCCCCTCCCTCCCTCAGCCATTCACCAGCCACATGCAAATTCCCTCTCCACCTCACAATCCACTCCTGCCAGTCAGGACTTTTTCAGATGGGGTAAAAAAAACCTCGTGGAGGTCGGGAGGAGGACGGTGCTGTCCTGCTTCCAGTAACTGGTTTCAGATGATGCCGTTCTCCTCCCGTCCTTTGTTTGTTTTCCCTCCGTCCTTTGTTCATTTTCCCTCTGCCGCTTTTTATTAACAGAAGTTTCCATCAATAAAAAGCGGCGGAGGGAAAACCAATGAAGGATGGAGGGAGAATGAACGAAGGACGGGAGGAGGACGGCGTCGTCCGAAACCGATCGCTGGAAGCGGGACAGCACTGTCCTCCTCCCGACCTCCATGGTTTTTTTTACCCCGTCTGAAAAAGTCCTCAATCTGCATCTACACCCTCAGCCTCACAAGGGCCCCTCCCTCCTCTTAGTCCCTCAGTCACATGTAAAACAATGCAATATTGTAGAAATTTAGATGATAAATCATAAAAGTAGTCCCCAATGGGAAATACAGTCAAATGTAGGTGGTATACTACTGCAAAGTGTGTTTTCTGGGGCTAAAATAATAGTGTATAGCTGAACCGTGTGAACCTTTCAAATCTACTATAACAGTGTATGTTATGCTGGATACAGCTAGTATACGTAAGCTACCCCTGCTCCATTCTCTAAAAACTACATCAAATACTTCTTTTTGATAACTAAAGTGTATTAATTCTCGAAACTAAAAGTTGTTAAATCATTTTCATTTTTCCTCAAAAAAGTCTATCAAGGACTTCCAGTCTTTTAGAAATGTCTCTAATGATTTTTCTCTAATCAACACACAGGGGAAACCCCAGCACTCACCCCTCTGAGAGACTGAACACAATATCCCCCAGAATGGAACAAGGAAAGTACAGTTGTCCCTCCGTATCCACGGATTTGGTATCCACAGATTTAAGTATTCACGGCTTGAAAATATTCTTTGAAAATAATAATCCAAAAAGCAAACCTTGATTTTGCCATCTTATATAAGGGACACCATTTTGCTATGCCATCGCATATAATGGGACTTGACTGTTCATGGATTTTGGTATCCATGGGGGGTCCTGGAACCAAACCCCAGTGAATATGAAAAGACAGCTGTAGTCTAAATGTAGTCAAAAATATAATATTTATAAAGTATGCTTCAATGTGTGATAATCATCTGAACAACTATTTAAACACGGCCCTCTAAAGGGCCTGAAAATTACAGGCCTCTGTCTGGGAACCTACAGGGGTCCTGGTATACTGTCTGCCCAGGCAGCATTCTAGCTTCAGAATTCCAACATGAACTAACTCTGTAACCCCAGCGGACACCTCTCGCCCCCATATCTGTATTTAATAATTGGCTATGTTATTAACTAGATCATACCTGGTCTTCCGTGTAGTGTGACCATTAACATACCCTGGGGAAATAAATAACCCAAAGACCAACATGCTAAGGTCAGGTATGTACGTTGGAGAGGCCAAACCCAAATCCTAAAGAAAAGCTAATTCACAAGGAACAGAAGAGCAGCAGCTTGTCCTAGCCTTTGGCCAATCCTTTTTCCCACATGAAACCTGCAAACTACCCTCTTATGTTTTCCTCTTTCACACAAAGGAAGTTGCTTCCACCTTTTCTCTTGCAAAATAGTCTCATACCCAAATGCGATTAGCATGCCCGGAGCACCTTTGTCTAACTCCAAGCAACAGCTTAAACCATGGTTTTCCACTCAAAGTTTCATATCCTAAAGGCAAATATTTCCTATACACCCCCCCCCCGAAAATTGGATTCAGTGTCTGTTGTCTCCCTTCCTATACCCATGCTGCCAGTTTGCTGACTGACTCTCTGCCACTCTGAGACCCTTTCATTCCTTTGGTTCCTCTGTGATTTCATCTCTTCAGGAAAAGGTGTCATATTACTCATTGAAATTTCCCACTACTATTCCTTTATCTAATAACTCCCACTTTATTCCTTACTCTCTCTTGATTGCTTAGCGTATAAATGCATGTTTGTGCTGTTGTTATCCTTGCTTTCCAAATAACGATTGTTAGAGTAGCACCCCTGCATTCATGGGGGATTGGTTCCAGGGGCACCCGTGGATGGCGAACTCCACAGATAATAGCGAACACCATCCTGGGGGGCCATCCCAGGGGAAAGGGGGGCGAGTTCACTCCTCCGCCCCCTTCCCGCTTTGCCCCTGCCATGGCCCCACTGCAGCAGTGATTGCAGGGGCAAAGTGATGAGGTCAGTTCGCTCCTCCCCCTCCCTTCACCCCTGCAATCTCCGTCACGGCGACAGGAGCCCTCCCAGGAGAAAGGATAGGGGAGATAAGATCCCTCCTCCCCCTCCCTTCCCCCATCATTGCCAACTGCAGATAATTGAATCTGTAGTTGGCGAATCAGCAGATCCAGGGGTGCTATGGTATTGTACTATCTAACTTTTGTTTCCTCCCTAGTACCGGTATACAAAAGTTACAAGATCCCTCTATTGTTACCCCCCTCTTGCACAGCCACAGTGAGTATATTCAATTTCCCACTTTAATATCGATATTCTGAGGGTCCCCTGGACCCGTGAGCATAGTGGGTATCACCTCCACCACCAGCATTAAAACTACTGCATATTTTCCTTAGGGCGACCCATCAATCAATCAAAAACTGAATGGGAGGCAGTCCTGGGGAGTGCCATCAGAAGTGAATAGATGCAGGTTAGCACTCTATTTCCTGTTGCAAAGCTGATTGAAATAAGGAGGAATGGAGAGGCAGGAGGAACAGAGTGGCCAGAGGCAAGGAGGAGTTCAAAGGTTTCCTTTCAGCCTGTAACCATCTTAAGAAAATGTGGGGATGTTGGGTTTTCCATGCATGAGTGTGACAGCATTTGTGGGTATCTGTGTGAGGTAGAGGGAGTGTAGCTTTGTGAGGTGTGTGTGTGTGTGTGTGTGTGTGTGTGTGAGAGAGAGAGAGAGAGAGAGAGAGATAGTAGAGGTTCCTCTATAGAGCAGCAGTTCATTTACATTAATAATCAATCACACATATACAGTATCTGCTTAGAAATAAACTCCATTGAGTTTAGTGGAACTTGTGTATGTATATGTGCCTTCAAGTCACCTGTCGACTTATGGTGTGCAGCCCCATGAATTTCACACGGTTTTCTTAGGCAAAGAATACTCAGAGGTAGTTTTGCCAGTTCCTTCCTCTGAAATATAGCCTACAAGAAAGAAAGTAGATGTATTCCTACACGTTACTTCTTTAACAGAAACTTTGATACCAGAGGCAGGAATAGCATGGAAAAAATTGGGATAGGTTCCTACACCGCAAAAAAGAAGAGCATTTCAACAATTTCTGTGAACTTTTATTCAAAACTAACAATATGCACGTGCGAAATGAAACAACCAGATCAGGTACACCTTGCATTAGTAGACAAAAACATATGGAATCTTCTAGAGACCACTTGAAAACTCATGCTGACACATTTCAACCTATATATACTCTTTTAACACCTTCTTCAGCAGGCTATTTAGAATCAAACTTCAGGAATTTCTGAACCAAGAATTGTCAACACATTTATTGAACAAGTGAAATTGACTACAGTAGGACCCCCTTATCCACTGATTCAATTATCCACTGGACACAAAACAGCACACCTACCATAGAGTCTTCCTAGAAATTGTGTCCTCTCTAGCCATTTTCTAGGTCCTCCAAGGCAATTCTATGGCATTTTAAACAGGAAATCCCATTATTTTCAATGGCGTTCGCTATTATCCATGGTTTCCAGTATTCACACACCCCCGAGAACCAAACCCCAGCGGATACAGGGGTCCTACTGTAATTTTCATTTGTCCAGTGACTGGTTTGAGAATTCTTGGTTCAGAAATTTCTGGTTTCTGTGGCTGCTCTTAGACTGTGGAACTCCCTTCCACAGGAGGTCTGGTTGGCCCCCTCCCTGCTCTCTTTTCATTGGCAGTTGAAGACGTTTTTATTTAGGTAGGTGTTTGAAATGTGAATTTTAATTGGCGTACTACTTTTAGTGTTGTATTTTTTAAATCAATTTTATGTTTTTAATTTATGTTGTCTTTTTAACTATATTTTAATAATGGTAATTAATTTAATTCTTTTTAAACTTTTGAAACTTGTGATGTTTTAGTTGTATTTTTTTAATGATTGTAAGCCACTTTGAATCTCATCTTGGGTGAAAGGCAGGATATAAATCAATCAATCAATCAATCAATCAATCAAACAAACAAACAACATTTTATACTAAATAGCTGAAGAAGGCTTTAAGGCTACACATACACTGAAACACATCAGGCTTTTCTACTAATAAACCAAACATCTTTTGAGCATCTCTTGTTTCTTCTGCGAATTCCATTGGATGCTCCCAATCTTCAGTTCTTCTGTTCTTCCACTTATTATGTGAGCAGACCTTCAGGTATCTTATGACTGATAACATGTGGTCACCCTTCCTCTGGATGCGCTCTAGCATGTGTCAATGCCACATGGCATGCTGAACTGGACATGGTACTCCAGACAGGATATTTACTAAAACTGTTTTACAAAAAAAAAAAAAAGAAGAAGAAAAGAAAAGAAAAAAGAAAAAAAAAGAAAAGAAAGAAAGAAAGATTAGCCAAGGAGTGGGGTGGCCCCATACTATAATTGGACCAGTTAATGTGGGAACATCACTGATGCTTGTTTAGATGCTGAAGGCAATGCATTAGGAACTGATGGTACATGATTATTATCCAATCAGTTCCTGATGCAGTATCTGCGACATCAAAAACTCTGCAGGCTACACGCATTTTGTGTCTCTCTGTGGGTTTTTAAAATAATTATGATGCACAATTCAACATTTTGTTTCTATTTTTTACACACTTGTTTATTAGTCAGGGGGTAAAGGCTGCTTTGCACTCACCTTCCTTTCCTGTTGATAAGACTTGTGGAAGCAAATCTGTGTTTCATTTCTTCCATTTGTTCTATCCAGTATTCTTCCAATCAACCATTTCATGCCTTGGAAAACTTTAAACTACTTTCTTAAGGCACTGAATACTTGGGTGTATAGGGTAAATCTCTGTTTCCGAGAGAAGGAGGATTCAGTAATTCCACACTGCAAACCCAACATTATGTGACCAAGTTGAGCAAGCCTGATTTTTATGTGTGGGAGAACCCTCCTGGAGCCCAAAATAGCTTAGGAGGCAGCTAAACTATGGAAAACTTACCTTAAGTACATCCTAAAATAACGGTGGTGTAAATGCAGCCCATACCCTCCAACTATCCTGATTTGGCAGAGGTAGTCCCAATTAATCCTCTTTCATCCCACTTTTTCAGCTGCTTTTAAAATATCCCAGTTTCTCTCTCCTCTCCCCACTTTACTCCCTTGTCCTCAGCTTACTTCACCTATCGCCAACACTTATGACTCCTTGAACGCTTTCATCAGTGCTGTATACGCACAATCCTAAATATACACTGGACTGACTATGTGATGAATGTTGTTGTCCTTGAGCAAGCAGGGATCACCAGCATTGAGGCTATGATATTGAGAACACAGCTGTGCTGGGCAGGGCACGTTTCTAGGATGGAGGACCATCGCCTCCCAAAAATAGTACTCTATGGTGATCTCGCTACGGGCCGGCGCAAGAGGGGCGCTCCAAAAAAGCAATACAAGGACTCCCTGAAACAACATCTCAGGCTCGGCCAAATTGATAACCAACAGTGGTCTGCCCTGGCCTCACATTGGGAGGCATGGAGATGCACTATCCACAATGCTGGAGCCTTATTTGAGAACTCACGCCGAACAAGTCTTGAAGAGAAAAGACAACACAGAAAGAATCACAACCCGGAAACATCACCCAAGGAGACCTTCTGCTGTGCTTTCTACAACCGGACTTGTTTATCTCAGATTGGCCTTTTTAGTCATCAGCGCGCTTGCAGAAAGCACTGGACGAGTCCTTCCTGAATCTTCATTTGGGAAGAAAAGCCAGAGAGAGATTGAGAGAGAGAGAGAGAGAGACTTAGGACTTTTTCGGACAATCCAAAAATAACGCTAGCAGCGTCGCCAGGTTGCGATGCTGCAGCGCTAGAGGGTGTCAGTTTCGTATGACGCTCCTTCTCAGTGGTACTGTTGCAGTACCGCTGGGACATTTGACCGTGATATTTTTGCTTTTACCGTCATATTTTACTCACGATCATAAAATATGACGGTAAAAGCAAAAATATCACGGTCAAATGTCCCAGCGGTACTGCAACAGTACTGCTGGGAATTGCAGTGTCGCAACCTGGCAACGCTGCTAGTGTTATTTTTGGATTGTCCGAAAAAGTCCTTAAATTGCTGCTAATTGAGCTGAAATACAACAGTAGTTTGCAGTCAATTAGCTCAACAGTGGGAGAGGACAAGAGAGGGAGGAATCTTATTCTTCCCTGTAGGCTTGAGAAAAATGAAACTTCTCCAGCCTCTCCTAGATTTTTGTTCTTGCTCATTAATAACTTTTGCCATCTTATAACACTTTGATGGTGCTCAGCCACATGTGTTCTGGCTTTCATTGTGAAATGTTGAAGGGCATGGCAGCTCATAGCACTTCCAGGTCCAAAAAAACCCAACAACAACCTGCATCTCCTGAGTCTAAAGCGGTCTAGAGAAGACCAAAAATATGGAATGTTTCCCCCCCACACTCTCTGGGGGATTGGAGGACAAAACATTCACATTTTTTGGTTGTGTGTGTGGTACAGGGTTTGGCCCTCCAAGTCCCCCAGGGGTGTGTGAAATGTGACCACCTAACCCCTGACAGTTGCTCACCCTCGCCCTAAAGCAGGAGTGGGTAAAAACAGATAGGCTGATTTCCCCCTGATTCCTTGTAGGCTACACTCCCCCAAAATCTTCCCTATTAGCTCTAGCTTCCATCTGATATCATCCCAAAATGGTGACCAGAAGTGTCACTTCCTATCACCATTTTTTAGAAGCATTCTGATGAAAATAGATGTATGGGTGGTGGTGGAAGATTCTAGCTTTCTGTTTGGGTTTGCACATTTCAAGAGGGTGGGGTCTCCACATGGTTTGGGGACAAAAATGCCTGAAAATACCACCATTAAAAATGGTAGGCTCTGGGAGAATTTTAGGGGACTGGTCAGGGTTTCAGGGACTACAAACCAGGTATATGAAGCCCCTGGACCTCTGGGAAGTTGCCCACTCTTGCTTTAGTTCGGGGCAGGTGGGATTCTCCTACATTCGGGTCCATGTGAAAAGTGAAATACTTTAAAAACTTATTTCAGGCTTTCTAATACTGAATGAAGAGAGACTGTTAGTTCATCTTGATAGATGAATGGCTGAAAAAAGGGGTCTGAAAGAAAGAGGGGCAAAGCCCATTGCGTCCTTAGCAATATTTAAAATAGTGTTTTAAAAGGCTGAAATGTATAGTTACTGCTGAAATAATCTCTCCCATCTGTGGGTAGTGAAATTGGGGAGGTTGTGGCTTAAATTCAATTTCTAGTTCAAACTGGAGCAGCGCACCCTCCAACTATCCTGGTTTGGCATAGAATCATAGAATCATAGAGTTGGAAGAGACCTCAAGGGCCATCCAGTTCATCCCCCTGCCATGCAGGAATACAAAATCAAAGCATTCCCGACCAATGGCCATCCAGCCCCTGTTTAAAAACCTCCAAAGGAGACTCTACTACACTACGAGGCAATGCATTCCGCTTCCGAACAGCTCTTACTGTCAGGGTGTTCTTCCTAATGTTTAGATGGAATCTCTTTTCCTGTACTTTGAACCCATTGCTCCGTGTCCTAGTCTCTGGAGCAGCAGAAATCAAGCTTGCTCCATCCTCAGTATGACATCCCTTAAAATATTTAAACATGGCTATCATGTCCCCTCTCAACCTTTTCTTCTCCAGACTATACATGCCCAGCTCCCTAAGTTGCTCCTCATAGGGCAGAGATAGTCCATATTAATTCTCTGTGCAGGGCTGGCTTAACCATACTGCCAAATCAGCATTTGTGGGGGGGCCCACCCAGGTAGGGGGGGCCCATCCCGACCTAACCCTCCTCCTGAAAAAAATTCCTGCTGGCTTTAAAAAAACCAACCAGCATCTCCCAAATAGAAAGCGAAAGAGGAAGATGTAGCTTTCTTTGTGTTGCTGATTCCAGAGGGAGTTTGTTGGTCCCTCCCCCCCCTCCTCGATAATCGTCAAAAGGCAAGCCAGGGGTGAGTGTGTGTGTGAGAGAGGGGGGAGGGAAGGGGGGTCATTTCTTGTTCTCTCCTGCTCTCTCTTTCTTTCTTTCTTTCTTTCTTTCTTTCTTTCTTTCTTCCCTTTCCTGACTTCCACATAGATCCCCTCCAGCCCATCTTTCCAGGGGCTCTTAACCTGTCCTTCTCTCCCCTCCCTCCCTCCCTCCCTTCACCCCTTGGTCTTCTTTAGCTTCCTCCCCTTGCTGCCAACTGAGTTCAACCTGCAAAAGGAAATTGTGTGTGTTTGCCCATGTGCCTTCAAGTCATTTCTGACTAAGGCAAACTTATCATGGGGTTTTCTAGGCAAGGTTTGTTCAAAGGGGGGTCTGCCTTTGACTTCCTTTGAGGCTGAGAGAGTGTGACTTGCCCAAGGTCACCCAGTGGGTATTCATGGCTGAGTAAGGATTCAAACCCTGGTCTCCACAGTCATAGGGCAATGTTGAAACTTCTACAACACTCTGGTTCTTTTAACAGAAGAATATAAAGAATATAAATAAAAATTTGGAGTAATATTACTGGGAACAATGGTTTTATTGTTGTCACTAAAACACCAGTATCCCATTAGGGCTATGTGAGAGCCATTGGGCTAAGCAGTGGTTCTTAACTTTTTCTTTACCAGGGCCCCCCTTTAAATATCTTTTGTTGCCCCAAGACTTAACTCAAGATTTAAAATCCTAATAATAATAGCTAACAACAAAAGCAATACAATTACACCATCCATTAAACTTTCCCTCAGAGGCACTCTTCCTTCTTCCTGCATGTTTGTGGCTGGAGTGGATTGAATGGCAATGTACAGGCCAAGCCAGCCAGCCTTTGCCTTGCTTCCTGTCACATGGCTGTTCCACTACAGGGAGGAGGTGGGCCAAGCAGCCTTCAAGACTTTGTGGACCCCCTATGAGGATGTCACATAATCATAGAATTGTAGAGTTGGAAGAGACCACAAGGGCCATCCAGTCCAACACCCTGCCATGCAGGAAATCACGATCAAAGCATCCCTGACAGATGGCCATCCAGCCTCTGTTTAAAGACCACTGGGCTAGAGAATGCTGGAAAAGGAACAATGCAACCAGAACTTGAGAAGGGTGCTGGCAGGGGGATTCTGAGAGGTATAATCCAAAAGTAACTTTCCCAGGCTCTGAATACAGCCTAGAATCATAGAATCATAGGGCTGGAAGGGACCCCAAGAGCCATCCCATCCAATCGGCTTCTGCCCTGCAGGAACACACAATCAAAGCCCTCACGACAGATGGCCATCCAGCCTCTCTTAAAAACCTCCGAAGAAGGAGACTCCACCACACTCCCAGGCAGTGCATTCCACTTCTGAACAGCTCTTACCATCAGGAACTTCTTCCTAAAGTTTAGGTAGAACCTCTTTTCCTGGAGTATGAACTCTTTGCTCCATGCCCTACTCTCTGGAGCAGCAGAAAACAAGCTTGCTCCATCCTCAGTATGACATCCCTTCAAATATTTAAACATGGCTCTCATGTCACCTCTCAGCCTTCTCTTTTCCAGACTAAACATACCCAGTTCCCTAAGCTGCTCCTCATAGGGCATAATGGCTTCCAGACCTCCCACCAATTTGGTTGCCCTCCTCTGGACACATTCCAGCTTCTCAATACCCTTCCTGAATTGTGGTGCCCAGAACTGGACACAGTCTTCCAGGTGAGGTCTGACCAAAGCAGAATACTGTGGCACTATTACTTCCCTTGATCTGGACACTATACTCCTATTAATGCAGCCTAGAATCGCATTGGCATTTTTTTGTTGCTGCATCACACTGCTAACTCATGTTTAGCTTGTAGTCTACTTTCTTTTTTGGGGGGAAATCTACACCATTATATTAATTGCTAATAAACAAAAAATATTATGTTAGCACCTATAATATAGTTTTTAAACTAAATTATTGGTGGCAAATTATGTAATACAGTAGGCCCCCCTTATCCACTGGGGATTGGTTCTATGCGGGCATGAATTCTGAAAACTGTGGATAATAGTGAGCACCATTGAAAATAATGGGACTTCTGGTTTAAAATACCATAGAGTTGCCTTGGAGGGCCTAGAAAATGGCTAGAGGGGACACATTTTCTAGGAAGACTCTATGGTAGGTGTGCTGTTTTGTGTCCCATGGATAATGAATCCGTGGATATGGGGGTCCTACTGTAATCTGAACATCCTGTACTGTGAATAGGTTAGGTTACATTGACCTGAGATAAATATATGCCCCCCCCAAAATAAAGCATTGCAGGGAGTCCCAAAATTCCTTAAACTGGCCCTGTCTCTGTGTCCCATCTTTTTCAGCTGTTTTTAAAATGCCCCAGTTTCTCACTCTTCCTCTCATTTCCCCTCTTTTCCTGAGCTGACATCAGTTGCTGAAAACTGAGCTCAAAGTGCACTCAAGTGGTTTTCATTCAATTAACTCAGTGGGGGGCAGGGAGGAAAGGAGGGATTGGAGTTCGGGCCTTCCCAGTAGGCTACGGCAAAAGCAAACTGAGGCACTCTATTGTAGCTAGTATGTTCTTCTTAACTAACCACACTCTGATGTTTCCTGGCTACACATGTCCCACTTTTCTTCCATGGAACATTGGAGAGTATGGAGGGCACCCACTGAATCAATAGGAACTTGGTGAATCCATGGACTGACTGGATGTACATCTAGTTGGCAAAGAAAAATTGGATTTAGAATGATTTCACTGCATATTCTTTAGAGGATAGGTGCACATGGACTGAAATTTTCCAGACCTTCAGGAGGAGCCCCCCAAAATGGCAAATGAAAGGGGGGGGGAACCTAGAAAATGTAGGAAGAACTCTTTTTCTGATAAATTATGATCCAGCTCTACCTAGTGACTTACCAAGTGCATGAAAAGAGAGACAAGTTGTATGATCAAGCTGGGAATTTTAGCAATAGCTTGCTTCTCTTGAGGACCTTGTGCCTTCATGTGTGAATGGAGTGAGTACTGTACAGTAGCTCCTCTGTATCCGCTAATTTGCCAACTGCTGATTCACTTATCCACGGTTGGCGATGGTGGGGGGTGGACAGGGACAAAGGTAGGAGGAGAGCAGGTCACCTCCCTTCTCCCTTCCCTGCTGGGGTCCAGTGGTGGTGCGGTGGTGGTGGGTGGCCAGGGAGCGTTCGCTATTATCCCCGGATTTCAGTATCGTGGGGGTGGGGGAACCAATCCCCCGTGGATACAGGGGTGCTACTGTATTTCTCTCCAGACACGGGATTTCTTCGTTTCTATTTACCCTTTTAATTCTGTTTGCCTTTCACTCTTGCTTAACTGACATGTTTATGTAGATGACACCATACTACTAGCAGAAAATAGCAAAGACTTGGAACGACTACTGAAGAAGATTAAAAAAAGAAAGCGGAAAGGCAAGTTTACAGTTGAACAGTAAGAAAACAAAAATAATGACCACCGATGATTTACATAACTTCAAAGTAGAAAATGAAGATATTTAGATAGCAAAAGATTTCCTATACCTTGGCTCAGTCATTCATCAAAATGGGACTACAGTCAATAAATTAGAAGAAGACTAGGACTTGGAAGGGCAGCTGTCAGACTTTATCACACTACACTGTTATAGTGCTATTATTCCACTTTAACTGCTCTGGCTGCCTCCTGTAGAATTCTGGGGTTTGTAGTTTAGCAAGGCCTAAGAGCTCTCTGGTTGATAATGCTAAATGCCCCTCCCTAAACTGCATATCCCAGGATTCCACTGGAGGCAGTTAAAGTGGAATAATAGTGCTATAACAGTGTAGTGTGATAATCTCATAGCCATGTTAGTCTGGAATATCAGTAAGCAAGGAGATCTTGTAGCTCCTTGGAGAATGAAAGAAGTTGCAGCATAAGCTTTCGTAGACACGGGGGTGAATCTACTCTCTGGCTTTTCTTCACAAACAAAAATTCAGGAAGGACTCATCCCGCGCTTTCTGCAAGTGCGCTGATGACTAAAAAGGCCAATCTGAGATAAACAAGTCCAGTTGCAGAACACACAGCAGAAGGTCTCCTTGGGTGATGTTTTTGGGTTGTGATTCTTTCTGCGTTGTCGTTTCTCTTCAACACTTGTTCGGCGTGAGTTCTCAAATAAGGCTGCAGCATTGTGGATAGTGCGTCTCCATGCCTCCCGATGTGAGGCCATGGCGGACCATTGCTGGTGATTAATTTGGCCGACCCTGAGATGTTGTTTCAGGGAGTCCTTGTATCGCTTTTTTGGAGCACCCCTCTTATACTGACCCGTGGCGAGTTCACCGTAGAGTACTATTTTTGGGAGGCAATGGTCCTCCATCCTAGAAACATGCCCTGCCCAGCGCAGCTGTGTTCTCAATATCATGGCCTCAATACTGGTGATCCCTGCTTGCTCAAGGACAGAAACATTTGTCAGTGCAGTGTACCGGTATATTTAGGATTGTGTGTTAACAGCGCTGATTAAAGCGTTCGAGGAGTCGTAAGTGGTGGCGATAGGTGACCCATGTTTCAGACCCATAAAGGTGAAGAGACAGTACAATGGCTCTATACACACTGATTTTTGTGCTTTGCCTCAGGTGTTTATTAGTCCAGACTCTTTTGTGAAGTCTTCCAAATGCACTATGTGCCTTTGCTAATCTGTGATCGATCTCTTTGTCAATCTTGGCATCTGAGGAGATGATGCTTCCCAGGTAGGTGAACTGTTGAACGGACTTAAGCATAGAGTTGCCGATGGCAACGTGGGGATGATGGTGTTCGTCCTGTGGTGCAGGCTGGTAAAGAACTTCCATTTTCTTCAGGTTGACTTCCAGCCCAAACAGGTCTGCAGCTGTTGTGAAGCAGGATGTTAGGTGCTACAGAGCTGCTTCTGTGTGGGCAACAAGGGCAGCATCATCAGCAAAGAGCAGCTCACGGACTAGATAGTTTAGAGTCTTAGTGCGAGCCCTCAGGCGGCTTAAGTTAAACAAGCTACCATCAGTACGGTAACGTATATAGATGCCGTCGTCTTCTTCAAGCTCTGCCATAGCCGTATGGGTCATCATGCTGAAGAAGATTGTAAATAAAGTTTGAGCAAGAACACAACCTTGCTTCACTCCATTAGTTATTAGAAAGGGCTCTGAAAGAGCATCGCCATATCTGACTTGACTGCGCTGGCCCTCGTGTAACAAGATAATCATTTTAAGGAATTTGGGGGGACATCCTAGTCTTTCCAGGATCTGCCACAGACCTTTTCTACTCACGGTGTTGAAGGCTTTGGTGAGGTCAACAAATGTTACATACAGACCCTTGTTCTGCTCTGTACATTTCTCTTGCAGTTGTCTAAGGGCAAATACCATGTCTGTAGTACTCCTATTGGCTCTGAAGCCAAATTGGCTTTCAGGAAAAAGTTCTTCAATGGCAGGAACTAATCTGTTCAGGAGTATCCTTGCAAGCATTTTCCCAGCAATAGAGAGCAGTGTTATGCCTCGATAGTTTGAGCAGTCGGATTTTGCTCCTTTTTTCTTGTACAGGGTGATGATGACTGCATCTCGGAGATCTGATGGCAGTTCCCCCTTTTCCCAGCAATTCACAAGGAGTTTGTGGAATTTATCGTGGAGTACGTGATCTCTGTGTTTCCAAACTTCAGGTGGGATTCCATCAGTCCCAGCTGCCTTGCCATTTTTTCATCTGCTGTATGGCCTTAAGAGTCTCTTCCAAAGTGAGAGCTATGTCCAATTCATTTTTCATCAGTTTTTGTATCATATGTTGGATAGCTGATCCTTGGACTACTCGGTTGGCACTAAAGAGACTTTGAAAGTGTTCAGCCCATCGATTCAGGATGGAGACTTTATCAGTAATTAATGTTTGACCATCTGTACTGTATAAGGAGCTTTGGACCTGATAAGTAGGTCCAAACACTGCCTTAAGAGCTTCATAAAATCCTCTAGAATCACCCAGATCTGCACAGCATTGTATCTTTTCTGCTATATTGATCCACCACTTGTTCTGCATGTCTCGGAGTTTTTGTTGAAGTTTACTACATGTGAGATGGAAAGCTGCTTTTCTTACATGGCAGGTTGGCTGGGCGAGGTATGCCTGGTGAGCAGTTCTCTTCTTTGCCAAAAGCTCCTGGATCTCTTGGTTGTTTTCATCAAGCCAGTCTTGATTTTTCTTGTGGGAGAACCCGAGTGATTCTTCTGCAGACTGGAGGATACTGTTTTTGATATGTTGCCAAAGCACTGTAGGAGAAGGATCTGTAGGATGGTCTTCAAGTTTTGTTTGCAGGTTTGCCTGGAAGTTGTCTCTCATGGTAGCTTGTTGAAGATTGTTGACTTGGACTCTCTTCTTTAAGATGCCACCTCTCTTAGGTTTGAACTTAAGATGAAGGTTTAGTTTACATCTTACTAGGCGATGATCTGTCTGGCATTCTGCACTGGGCATCACTCGGGTATGACGGACATCGGAATGTTTCTCTGGCAGACTAGAACATAGTCAATGAGGTGCCAGTGTTTAAATTGGGGATTCATCCATGTTGTCTTCAAGCTATCTTTCCGCTGAAAGATAGTGTTTGTAATAGTCAGCTGTTGTTCTGCACAGAACTCTAGCAAGGGGCACCATTATCATTGCAATTTCCAACACCATGCTTGCCTAAGACACTTTTCCAGGCTTTGGAGTCCTTTCCTACTCTGGCATTGAAGTCACCAAGGATAATAATTTTATCTTCTACAGGGACTTTTTGTATGAGGTGGCGTAGGTCTGTGTAGAATTTGTCTTTCTCTACAGGGTCGGCTTGCATAGTTGGGGCATATATACTAAAGAGAACAACATGTGGGAGGCGTAAGGAAATAATGCGATCAGAGTGTCCTGTTGGCAAGGTTTCAAGTTTGGAGGCAATGGAGTTTTAAATCATAAAGCCTACTCCTGAAAGATGTTTTTCGGTTTTGGGTTTGCCAGACCAGTAAAGTATGTAGCCGGCGCCGTGTTCTTTAAGGCTGCCTTCCTCATGGAGACGAACTTCACTACGAGCAGCGATGTTAATATTAAGGCATGATAGTTCATGGGCTATTAGAGCAGAATGATGCTCAGGCCATCCACTATCTGCAGAGTCTTGCATGGTTCTGATGTTCCAGCATGCAAGCGTCAGTTTATTTACACCTTTGGAGGCCGGTGTGTGCCTTTGTTTCTTTGCCTTGGTTTGACCGCATCAGAAGATTCATGTTGGCCGCGGCTAGCCAACCAGGTTGTTTGGGATGAGCTTTCGTTAGGCCACCTTTTCTAGGCCCCTCCATATGGAGCAAGCAGTGCTCTCCTTAAAAAAGGCTGCTTGGTCGTTCAGGATGCTGCCGAACAAGACTGTCATCTCCCAGGTCAGCCTTGAGCGACCAAAGTCCTGAACTGCCTGCATGCAGGGTTGGGTCTGCGGCTTCCAGTGCATCTTTACACCTGCCATTTCGTCCCTCGCCTATCGCTACTGGGCTTTTTTTGGAATTGGATTTGTCCTTTGAGCCTGTGCAATGGATTTTTCTGGTGGAGCGCAGTGTGCACAGAACTGGCCTCACCCTTTAAACCATAGGTTCATCTCCTGTGGCCTTGCAAGCATGGATGGTAGCAGCGAGATCCTTGGGTTGTAGGTTTGATTAGAGTTTCCTTCTCCTAGATGGTCGACCTTACAGGGTTGGATGAGCACCATCTGCCTGGGTTTGGGATTAGGGTTTCCTTCTCCTAGGACGGTTGCCACAAGGCTAGAGAGCCCATCCTGCCCTTTGACGCTCTTTGTCAGACCCTTTGGTTTTGACCTGTCTGACATGGGAGACCCTACCGGTGGCTATTATGCCACCGCCAGCATAGCTCAAAACATCATTAGGGTACGCAAGCCTCTCTCCCATGACAAGGGGGCGTCAATGGAGAGGGGTGAATCTACACTGTAGAAATAACATGCAGTTTGACACCACTTTAACTGACATGGTTCCATCCTACAGAATCCTGGGATTTGTAGTTTTGTGAGGCACCAGCACTCTTTGGCAGCAAAGGCTAAATGCCTTATAAAACTACAAATCCCAGGATTCCACAGGAGGCACCCATGGCAGTTAAAGTGGAATAATAGTGCTATAACAGTGTAGTGTGATAATCATGAAGGAACTAGTCAAGATCCTCAAGGATAAAGATATATTATTGAACACCAAAGTCAGGGTTGCCCATGCTATTGTATTTCCAATTTCTATGGACTTTATCAGAGTAGCCCCTGAAAATGTTATTTAGTTGGCATAAAACCCCCAATTTTTATGCCAGCAAAAGAATACTTCCCTCCGCACTTACCTCCTTTCCTGGCAAAGGCAGCTCCGGCAATCAAGAGGAAGGGAACAGAGCCCCATTTGCTTCCTCTTTCGAATCCCACGAGACTTTGTTGTGCGGGAAATTCAAAAGTAAAAACACAAATAAGGCATTAAAAGTTTAAAAAAGCACACACACACACACACACACACACATACACACTTTAAAAGCCCTAAGTAACTCAGGGAGGGTTATAAAAACAGCAAAACTTACCTGGATGTCCCAATCTCATCTGGAAGTGTTTGCGCTGAACCAGCCATTGACACTGCAGTCACAAGAGTTAAATGGCCCAAGATTTCGCATGCCGGCAATGGAGGCGCAAAAGCAGCAGTGGGATCTATTGACAGCTTAAGCAGTCAATTAAAAATACATATACTGGCATAACTGGGAGTTACACCAGTGTCACCCATAACCTCCAACTTTCCCAATTTGACAGGTCAGTCCTGATTAATCCTCCCACTTTTTCAGCTGCTTTTAAAATGTCCCAATTTCTCTCTTCTCCAACTTTCCTCTTTGTCCTCAGCATATTTCAACTGCTGCAAAAATGAGTACAAAGGGAGTTTGTACTCCATTCAGCAGTGATAAGAGGAATAGAAGGGGTGGAATCTTGTTCTTTCCAAAAGGCTCAGGCAAAAACAAACTGCTGCAGCTTGTGTGTTCTTCCTCATTCATAACTTTTTGCTATCTTGACCTCACTGTCATGCTGCCTGGCCACACATGTCCCAGTTTTCATCTATGAAATGTTGGAGGGTATGGTCACCGACAGGATTCTAAACAGAAGTCAAGAGTAGCATTTTCAATTTCTGCTTTTGTCATTTTCCTATGCTCCCCAAGGGCCTTGAAATTTAGGAGACTATCACACGTACCAATTATGCCAGCATAGGGATGACAGGAGACCGTTAGAAGCCTTCCCTCCCCCCCCCAGATGATGTCGTCCCTGTCATGTCATCATCCCATTCTGCTCCTGTTCCCCCCCCCGCTTCCTCTTATTAATTACTTAAGCCATTAATAAGTTCCCTGTTCCGTCTCTGTGATGGAATCACGGGCGTCTGAACCTGTGCCCCGTTATGCTGGTGCAATGCCAGCAGTGGTGGGAGCTTCCTCCTGGACACGTGTGGATGTGTTTAGGACAAGGAGTTAAGTGACACCCTGCCCCCCCTCCCCAGGTTACTTGTAGTTTTAAAAGTGTGTTTTGGGGCTTGGATTATTTTTAACTTTTATTTTAAATTTCCTGCACAATCATTCTCTTGCAAGAATGGGCGGGATTTGCTTTATGGGACATAATGCAGCTTTACGACAGCTGCATTCACTCCCTCATGGCAGAGGGGAGGGGGAGCAGTTTCTATACTGGAATAAGGTAAGTGTCTGAATTTTTTTTTTATTTAAGTGTTACAGGGACGGGAGTGGGTTGGGATTGGGTTGGATGGGGTGGTGGCGGCGGGACAGGGATGCTAGCAAGGGGCCTGTCTGATAATCTCTTTACTTGGGGTGGATAACATGGTAAGAGCAAAGGTGAGGAAGTGGGAGGTGTCAGCTGTGAGGCAGAGTGTAACATTCCCCATGAGGAGGACTTGGGGATTGACTACATGGGGGTGGAGGGTAAAAATACAGAAGGGGGAGCACTACTTTATCCCAGAGCTGTAGCACATGAAATTCGGGCTGCTCTGGCCCGGATTTAAGTGCCACACCTGCCAAAGCCCGAATCTGCATTGAATTTGCTTCCATTGAAAGCTCTTACTCATGCTTCACTCTGAGCTCCAGGAAAGGCAAGGCGCCAGCGGTAATTGACCTCTTTGAAGCCAGAACGGGTGGCTAGACTTGTGACGGTGGGGCAGGCACCCATTCTGATTTCAGAGAAGCTGACTACCACTGGCACATTGCTTTTCCTGGAGCTCAGAGGGGTGACTGTACACTGGAAAAGCAAAGCACCAGCGATAGTCGCCCTATCTGAAGCCAGAACAGGTGGCTAGCCTCATGATAGCGGGGCTTGCAGTGGGTTCTGACTTCAGAGAGAGTGAGTACTGCTAGGGCTCTGTCTTTGGAATGAGAAGTGGTGCCAAGGAGGGGGAAAATGGTGGTACCTCAGGCAGTGCTTGTCCTTCGTCCCCCCCAAACCCAGTGTGGAAGGATTGTTCACATGGCAGTTTTCTCTGGAGTTTCAAGCGAACTCTGGAGAAAACTGCAAGTTTTTAAAAATCCAGATTAAGGGCTGCATGTTGTGTGCCACTATCGCACCAGGTTGGAGGAAAAGGACACACGTCATGTGGCATTATCAGGCTGGATTTGGCAGGGGGAGATGACATTTGAAAGATAAATGTGAAGCTAGGAGCCTTTAAAAGAGTTTTAAAATAATGTACGCATTTAGAATGCTTTTGCAGTACCTTTTGACCAGCATCAGGAACTGATCAAGGATACATACTGTGTGTTAACTCAAAATTTTTAAAAGGGGGACTTTGTAATGTCACAAAAGTTGTTCTTATTGGGTATTATAGATAAAGAATTAGATAACAAATATGGACTACTGCACTTCTTTCATAAATGACAACAGCCGCAAGAATACTGTTTGCTTAGACCTGCAAGCAGACTGAAGCAAAATGGACTGTTAAAGTTGCCCTATGAGAGGATGGGTTATTTTATGGTTCTCTCCATAGGAATCAGTCTGAGATTATCAATTTTTTTCGCACAAATTAAGCAAAATATTGCAAATTCAGCAAAACTGCACAACTGTGCAAAATCATGAAAATGGCTACTTTCTTGTGTGGATTTTTACTACTTAGAAGTTTTGGATGAATTGTTTGTATTTAAAAAAAAAAACAAAAAACACCAGTGCCACTCCCTTACCTCAGTTCAGGCCTTCGCAATGTGGCCTCTCCTTTGTTTCTTACACACCACTGCTTGCACAGCTCACTCACCTCCTTCCACACTACCACTTGCTCCTCTTCTTTCCTACTTCATACCCTTGTAATACCTTCTTACATGGCACACACAGACCACTCATTCTCCCTTTCTTCATGACTTGGGCAGGCTTCTTTGTCACAGAAAAAAATCATAGAAGAGTGCCTCCACCATTTGCCTCACAGGGCTGGAGACTTACTTGATTTTTTAAAAAAACGCAAATATGGCATCTAGACCAGATGATGGTCCAAATAGGTACCAGGTACCAGCCTAGAATCTAGGTAAAATCCAGCTATCCTGGTGGTATGCCAACTCTACCTTGATTTCAGACATAATTGGTCCATCATTGGTCCATCTGGCTCAATATCTTTTGCTATGAATGATGGTGGCTCACCAGGAACTCAAGACTGTGGTCTTTCCCAGCAATACTACTAGAGATCTCTTCAGTTGGAGACTCTGGGGACTTAACCTCAATCCTTCTGCCTGCAAGGCATGGGCTTCTCCATTGAGCTACAGCCTCTTCCCCAGTGACACTTGGTCAGAGCTAGAAAACATTACTTCTTTGGACTACAGTTTTCAGAATTCTACAGTAGCCATGCTAGTTCGAGGAAATATGGGAGTTTAGTCAGCCAAACAAACAAACAACAGCAGCAGCAAAAACCCAACAACCACTCCCCAGCCCATATTTCCAATCCGTGCACTTTTATCAGTCCAATGACTTGCTCTTTTGTGCAACTTGATTCTCCCTCCCCTTACAATGTTGCTTTAGAGATCCCAAGGTCTGAGACCAGTTCCCTGGCCTCCAGGGAGAGGGCAAGGCATGTTAAAGCAAAAGCATTACCCTGAAACACACACACATAAACGTTTTGGCCTGATTCCTGTTGGTAGCACCAACTAGAGTAGACCCATTGACTCAATAGATTTTACCCATGAGTTGACATGCCATTCAATAATTGATTCATTGGGTGTATTGAGCTGGGACTAATCAATAGAAGCTAGACTATTATGTAGCTACTAGGCTACTGTAGACTGCTTTCTGTTTAAAGAAGAGCTTGAAAAATATTCTTTGGTTGGGCTGCAACTCCCATATATGTCCTTATAGCAGTGTTTGTAAAGGTGTTTAAAACAGCTAGGAAAACTGAGGGCCTGTCTAAATGGTGAAAATACCCCTCATGGAATTTGCTGGCCTTTTCAGTCATCAGCGCGCTTGCAGAAAGCGCGAGATTAGTCCTTCCTGAATCTTCGTTTGCAAAGAAAAGCCAGAGAGAAATGGGATCCAGCACCAATCCACACTATTCGGAAGGAGGGGGGCCCAAAACGGCAAAAACAACGCACTAAAAAAGCCTTCGCAGATTTCCCCATACTTTTTCAAAAACTGCTAGGGGTGTGTGTATTCCTGCTCATTTGGACTATCGAACGACAGGAAATTCGAAGGGAAGCACAAAGCTGATTGGCCGGGTGAGAGCAGGGGCAGGACTTGCTAGCAGGGCAAGCACCCACTGCCACCATGTTGGATTTTCGCCTTAGCAATTGCTCACTAAGGTAATAAAACAGGATGAATATTTTCTGTTTTGCTTTCCTATAAAATTGGAAATTTGCTCTATCGCACCAGTGCACTTTGGGATGACTTTTTTATTATAAAAAAAAAAGGTGGTGATGAAGATCTAAGGCAAGTAAATCACTCACTATTTCAAGGCTACACTTTTTCATGTCATTGAATGCAAAAGCAAAGTGCCATGAAAGTACTTGAGAACCAGAATGTGATTCACAAATATTCATTTTTTAAAAAGCTGATCTCAAATTCCACATTAATGCCAAACAGCCATTTCTTTCACCATACTCCATATCTGCCGTGGGGTGGAAAAATGCATTGAGCAATGAGAATCTATGTATCTGTGGAGCTGATGTTTCAACAGGGCTGTTAGAATGAAGTGAGTTATTATCTGCAGCAGCCAGAGAGTTCAGGCAGGATGCTTCATGATGTGCAAAAGAGTCAATAAGGTCAACCATTAATCTTGTGCGTTTTGCAGCAGCTGTTCTCATGTGAGGGATTGTCTCTGTCATCATGATCCTGGTGCTGCACAGGTGCATTGATCCACAAGAGCCATGAAATTGCTGTGTTTAGCATAATCCCAGAGACTGCTGTGAGAGGATTTAGGAACTGCTCACAGTTGCCAGCTGAGATTAAACCAATTCACAGCCATCCTTGGGAGACCTGGAAGTGTGTTTGCACAATATAGTCACAATTGCACACCTTTGTTCCGTTTGCTTCCCCTTTTTCAAACTCTTGGACTTGACCTGGCTTAATAAATTACCCTTCCCTTGGAGAAGACTAGAAATGATCAAATGTGATTGACATAGAGCTTGGAAGCATGACTATTTTGGACTATAACTCCCAGAATGCTCCAGCCTGCAATGGACAGTGGTTGTACTGAGAGTTGTTTTCCAAACTGTAGCACGTCCCATCTTTGGGGCTGTTGGGTTCTTGGCTGCGGTCCAGCTATGCCAGATGTTGCCATGGCCCTGCTTGCACTATCCTCCATTCTGCCATTCCCACCATGTATTGCTGCAGGGTAATGTGGGAACATTAAATTGGTGGATTCCTATCTGCCTACTGCTGCAATTTGGGAAATTTGAAACAAGGAGCTGGTTCATATCGAAGGGCCCATTTCAGCCACTTTCGGGGGGGGGGGCTTCCTGCACTGCTCTCAGAGCTTGGACAAGTTACTTTGTTGGCCTACGTATCCTAGAATTCCCTCAGAATTCTGAGAGTCGTAGTTAGATAAACAAAAAGACTTTTCCTTTGCTCTGAGTATATCCCTTTTTCTTGAGCAGACTTTAGAGAAGTTATTTTGGGGGGAATGGCTAAGCTGGCTGGGGGCTTCTGGGAGTGGTAGTCTAAAAAGTAACTTTTCCGAGCTGCGGAACATCTAGGTTTCTGAATGCTTATCCACTCCTGCACTTGATCCTTCTGTCTCATCCACACACACACATATATATATATATGTGTGTGTGTGTGTGTGTGTGTGTGTGTGTATGTTGTGGTCCTTCATTATCAGGTTCATGGAGAATTTCCTAGTTTGTTAAAGACTGTACAGTTGCCCCCACCACCCCATATCCACAGATTCTGTATCCACAGATTCAACCAATCATGGCTCAAAAATATCAATCCCCACCCAAACCAAACCTTTGAGTTGTTTTCCATTTTATATAATGGCTGCCATTTTACACCATCACATATACTGGGACTTGAGCATCCATGGATGTTGGTATCCATGGGGGTCCTGGAACCAAACCACAGTGGATACAGAGGGCCCGCAGTATGAAGAAAAGAGCCAGGCAGTAAACATGAATGCTTGAGAGATATCTCTGTCACTTCTGGCCTCTCAGTGATCTATCAAGAGTGTATTTTTTGTTCCTGCTCTGGAAACTCAAAACACAGTGTTAGTTTGAAGGCTTGGAAGCCCTTGGCCATAACATCCCAATGTTCTTCCCATCGTGAAAAAAGAGAGGCATGAAAACTGTATGTGCTTCCAAGCTCCATGATTATGCTACTCTGTTTCTGTTTCTTCATGTAGCTCAGAGCAGAATATAAGATTCCCATACTCTAAGTAATTCCTTATCCCAGCCCTATGAAATAGGAAAGTATGAATTGTGCAAGGACGCCCAGCAAATTTGGCAGTTGATGGGGGATTTGAACCCAGGGTAGGGCCTAGTTAGTGTTTCATATCGTCCAACTGTCCTGATTTAGCAGGTACAGTCCCGATTAATCCTCTGTTGTCCCACTTTATCAGCTGTTTTTAAAATGTCCCAGTTACTCTCTCTTCCTCCCCCTTTTTTCTTTTTTTCCTCAGCTTACTTCAATTGCTGCAAGCTAAGTTAAAAGTGCAAAAGTAGTCTGCACTCAATTAATTCAGCACAGAGAAGAGAAGAGGCAAGGGAGGAATCCTGCCCTTCCCAGTAGGCTCAGGCAAAAGCAAATGCTGCAGTTTCTCCTAGGTTGTTTGTTTTTCCTCATCTTGACCACATTATGATGTTGCTTGGCCACATGTCCAAACATTTCTTCTGTGAAATGTTGGAGGGTACAGTATATTGGATGGGATATCAGGGATCTCCTCCTGTCTGCTGACATCACTGCCTCTTCATAAATGAGTGAATTAATGAATGCTCTTTAGAACCTCCCAGCCATCATGGCCAATGGCCATATTATTTTTATTTGTGAACACTGCCACTGTCTATCATCCCATAGTTCTTTCTTTCACTCTTCTGAGGCTACAATGCTGTTCTGAGCTGTTTAATTATAGGAAATTTCTGTCAGGGTGTTTCCCTGACCTCTTCTCCAAATAGAATTGAAAGCATTCGTCCTGTACTTTAGGATGCGGAATCTAGTGACATCTGAACATCTGATAAAATTATTAAACACATTTCATGGGGGAAAAAGAGAGAAACCAGAGCAACACCTGAAGCTGAAAAGAGTTTGGAGGGCAGTTGTGGAAGCGTCAAGCCTCTCAATTTGTGGTGCTCAAAACCTACTTCCAGTAGTATTTGGCATACGTGAAGCAGTAAAATTCTTAAGAGAATAACTTGATGGTTGTCTAAACAGCAAAAATACTCCTCCTCGAATGTGAGGAGAAGACGAGCTGTCTTAATCGCATTCCACATTGTCTTGCTGTATTCGGAAGGAAGGAGGCTAAATATGCCATAGACTCTGCAGTTCCCAGAGTTTTTAAAAAACAGCAGGGGGAATGTACATGCCTGCTTGTCAGGACAAACGATGCAAATTGATTCACTTTTCTATACGAGCAGAAGCTGAAAGCTGATTGGCCAGATGAGTGAGGGGGCGGGACTTGCTAACAAGGCAAGCGCCCAGAACCGCTATGTTTTTGTCACCTTAGCAAACAAGCTCTCTCTCTCTCTCTCTCTCTCTCTCTGGCTTTTCTTCGCAAATGAAGATTCAGGAAGGACTCATCCCGCGCTTTCTGCAAGCGCACTGATGACTAAAAAGGCCAATCTTGTTCGGCATAAGTTCTCAAATAAGGCTGCAGCATTGTGGATAGTGTGTCTCCGTGCCTCCCGATGTGAGGCCAGGGCGGACCATTGTTGGTGATCAATTTGGCTGAGCCTGAGGTGTTGTTTCAGGGAGTCCTTGCATTGCTTTTTTGGAGCGCCCCTCTTACGCTGACCCGTGGCGAGTTCACCGTAGAGTAGTATTTTTGGGAGGTGATGATCCTCCATCCTAGAAACGTGCCCTGCCCAGTACAGCTGTGTTCTCAATATCATGGCCTCAATGCTGGTGATCCCTGCTTGCTCAAGGACAGTAACATTCATCACATAGTCAATCCAGTGTATATTTAGGATTGTGTGCGTAGACAACGCTGATGAAAGTGTTCGAGGAGTCGTAGGTGGTGGTGATAGGTGACCCATGTTTCAGATCCATAAAGGAGGTTAGACAGTACAATGGCTCTATACACACTGATTTTTGTGCTTTGCCTCAGATGTTTATTGCTCCAGACTCTTTTGTGAAGTCTTCCAAATGCACTATATGCCTTTGCTAATCTGTGATCGATCTCTTTGTCAATCTTGGCATCTGAGGAGATGATGCTTCCCAGGTAGTGAACTGCTGGACGGACATGAGCACAGATTTGCCGACGGCAATGTGGGGAGGGTGGTGTTCGTCCTGTGGTGCAGGCTGGTAAAGAACTTCTGTTTTCTTCAGGTTGACTTCCAGCCCAAATAGCTCTGCAGCTGTTGCGAACAAGCACTAATGTGATAAAACGGGGTTTGGTTTTTTGTTTTTGTTTTTTGTTTTTTGGTTTTTTGCTTTTCTGTTAATATTGCTCTATTGCACCCTGGAAATAGTTTTTTTTTTAACTGTTTGATGGAAGCAAATTGACAAGTAAAAACATGAGTAATTCACTCACGGCCACCATCTTGATTCGCAGGCATGCATATTTGCACAGCTTTACATGCCTGCGATATACCTAAATCCTCCTGCAGCCCAAAAAAATCCAGTAAGACAAATCACAGCTGCTGCGAGTTGCCTTTACTGCAGGGCAATCTGCTTCTTTCTGCCTCGTATAGACAAGCCCTAGTTTCCTCTAATGCCTGATTGAGTTCATCATCTTGGGCAACAAAGCATGCAATGGGACGCAGCATTAGGTGAGTTGTTGATCTGGTGATCTTGGAAGAGGTTTACACAAATGGACAAAGAACGAGAGTGGTAGTTCCTTTTTCTAGCTGACCCCTCAAATTATGATAGTATTGTCTTGCATTGCAGAAAAGAGCTGGGAATGGGAGGCTGGGCTGAGAATGTCCAGGAGCAAGAGGGGCAAAGCAAAGTGGAAAAACCAAGAGAAAAGGCTGATCCAAGACAAACTGCGTAGAGAAGGACAGAGCATCCCATTCCCTCCCCCCTTTGCAGCACAATAACAACCATACATTAAATCTCTGACAGTTTTATGACTTTTAATAGTGCTCTGAATCTGCCACCTCCTGTACAGCTTGACACAGGCTGAATAAGTGGAGTTGGCTCTGACAACAGCAAGGTTAAATGGCTTGTTGGAAACAGCACAGGGAAGTGGAGAGAGTGCTGAACATTGGTGAACTGATTAAAAAAACCTGATATATTAAAAAGTGTCACAAGCCAGTGTTAGGCTATGAAACCTTGGATGAGGCTAAGCAGAGGAAGGGGTGGAGTTATGCAAATAAAAAACTGCTTGCATCTTAGTGAACCTTCATAGCTGCTTATAGACCTGTTCCCTTTCCCCTAATCCAGTGGGCGAGTCACACTCTCTCAGTCTCAGAGGAAGGCAAGGGCAAACCCCCTCTGAACAAATTCTGCCAAGAAATCCCAGTGACACTGCAGACTGGGCCAGCCAGAAAAATCAGCAGTAGCAGAACACGTTATAAACCAACCTGGACACAAAATGTTATTTAAAAACACCAAAATTCTGGACCAGGCCAACAACTATCATGTCAGAATGCACGGAGAAACTATTGAAATCCACAAACACCTGGGCAACTTCAACAGGAAAGAAGAAACCCTAAAAGTAAACAAAATCTGGCTACCAGTCCTGAAAAACACTAAAACCAAAACTCAACACATGAAATGAACTCCACCCAGGGGCAGGGGGATTTCCAGTAGACAATGTAGACCATTAGCCAAACAGTAGACAGTAGACAGTAGACCATTAGCCAAACAGACACTAATCATCCTTGCATTTCTATACCCAGAAACTAGCCATTCAAATACACAAATTTACATATCCCCTCCAACAGGGACCCACAGTATATAAACCCACACACCCCTACCCAACCATTCTCTGAAGATGCCAGCCACACATGTATGTGAAACGTCAGAAGTAAACTCTCCTAGAACACAGCCTCACAGCCCGGAAAAAAAAAACCCACAGAAAACCTATGGATGCTGGAAGTGAAAGCCTTTGACTTCACATTATATTAGTAGGTAATAGAATAAGTCTGTGTGCATGTGTCTATTTATATATTTATTTTTAAATCGCAAAATCCATGCAGGCTGACAGGGGAGAAGAATGTGGCTTTTCAGATATCCTAGGCCCAAGCCATTTAAGGCTTTGTAGTATGGATAGGAGACTGCCAACAAATACTAGGTGCTGTAGGCAATATTTCAGAGAAAGGAACTGGCAAAACCATCTCTGAGGTTTCCTTGCCTAAAAAAACCCTGTGAAATTCATGGGGTTGCAGACAACTTGGAGTACACACACACAGGTTAAAGCCAGCACCTTGAATTCAGTTGGGAAACAAAGAGCAACCCAGTATAGCTGGTTTAAGAACAGTGATGCATAACAAATTTGCATAACAAATAATAGCCTGGCTGCTTCATTTTGCATTAGTTTCTGAACACTTTTCAAGGACAGTCCCCACGAACATATTATGGGGACGTTGTCAGTTAACAAAATAGATGTGTTCCTGGGCATTAATATTTGCTACCTTAGGCAGAAATAACATGGAAAGAATAAGGATGAGTTCCTACACTGCCCCCAAAAGTCTCAGCAAACTTGTATTCATGTGTGAAGTAAAAACAATTTGGTCAGGTAAACCTTGCATAAATAATAATAATAAGATCTTGAACCTTCTACAGGGAAGCACCTTTGAGACTAACGGAGAGAAAGAAATTTGTAGCATAAGCTTTTGTAGACTGAGTCTACTTTAATAAGATGCATAGAGTGAAGACAGATGCCTGGACAGACATTTATACCCCTGAGTGACCGGGTGTGAATAGTAATGGGGATGCAAAACTTGTGGATATGCTGACGAGGTGACAAGTTTGGTTTTGACAAAGGTGGGAGGAAAGATATTGCTTAAAGTCAAGGTCAGTAGTAGATAACCATATGAATGGTGGAGGGAGTTCTTGGAACGTAGTATGATGTTGGCTGGGAACCAGAAAGTAGTTGTGATAAAATGGGCAAGAGAGCCCTCGTGAGTCTGGGGTGTTAACAAGTGTTACAATATGTGTAGTGTGCCAGGTAACCATTGTCTCTGTTTAACTCACTGTCAATGGATTGGAGTTTGTGGATATATCCCGATAGTGCTGTTTCTCTTTCCAATCTCCCTTTGAAGTTTTTTTGTTGTGTTTTGTTTTGTTCAAGAGCTGCTGTTCTTCTTTCTCTCAGGACTTTTTCAGATGCTTTAAAACCCGTCAGGGGAGGTCGGGAGAGGTACACGGCTATCCCACGGCAGGGGGTCAGTTTCGGACGCCGCCGTCCCCCTCCCATTGTTGTGCGCGTTGCCTCCGTGTTCAATTGAAGGCAAAGGAACTACTTTTTACTCACGAAAAACTTCTGTGAGTAAAAAGTGTCATCTCTGCCTTCAATCAAACGTGGAAGCAACATGGACAACAACAGGAGGGGGACGGCATAGTCCGAAACTGACCCCTGCCACGGGATACCTGCGCACCTCTCCCCACCTCCTCTGACGGGTTTTAAGGTGTCTGGAAAAGTCCTCAGTCTCAAAGGTGCTACAATGTCCCTTTGCATACTGACTCAGGGTGGTCTAGGGAATAAAATGTGGATTGGTGCACACATACGCAAATTCACAGCAGCTTTCATCTGTCTCAGTGATTTTTTTTTAACAAGGTCACTGGTGTGTGAAGCTATCTGTGTTTCCTGTTCACACAGAGGCCTGTCAGTGAATCAAGGTGGCAGATGTGAGAGAATTACTTATGGTTCTATACTCACCAACTTGCCACTGCCAAAGAGATTTTTAAAAAATGAAATCCAAGGTATGGAAGAGTGATTGTCTGCTTAAATAATGGAAAAAAAGAAGGGGGAAAAAAAAAGGCTGTTTCATCACCGCAGTGCACGATTGCTATAGTGACAATCCAACATGGAGGTTCCAGGATCTGCCTTCATAGCAGGCTCTACCCCCCCCCTTGCACGTCTGACCAATCAGCTATCCTCTTCAGCAATGCACTGCGATTTGATTTGGTTGTCCTAACATGGGGGAGTGCGCATTTCCTCTGCAGTTGTCAAAAAACTCAGGAAAAGCCCCAGAGGCTTTTGCTGTGGACTTTCCCTGAATTTTTCTCCCCTCCCTCCAAAAAGGACAGAACACTGAGGGATCCCATTTGGACACATGGGATTCACCGTGGATTGCATGAGGATTTATTTCACTGTCTGAACTACCCCTCAGACTAACATGGTTATATCTTTGATTTCTACAGGGAAGTCAGGGATTGACATTTTCTTTCACTAGCTTCCACCCTCCTTATCATTTCTTTTCTTTCACCAGCCTCCATTCTTTGCATGATCTGCCCTCCCCCTTTCTCTCTGTTTTGCTGTCTATACATGTTCAATAAGGGGTTCTAGAGGCAGTTGCTGTTTGCCTTGCCTGCTGTGGGCAGGCACACAGGGCTACAGTAAAATCAGGTGGAGTAGAATCCCACTCTTTCCCTGCTCAACTGTTGTTTATAGTACTGAGTACCTGGCTTATGGGGGCAATTAGCTAACACACATTGGAAACTGCTTAACGCAGTGTAGCTGTGTAAATTGCTATTGCTTAAAACAATCTGTAAGCTGCTCTGATAGCCTTGTGGCTAAAGAGTGGGGTATAAATAACTAATAAAATAAAATAAAATAAAATAAAATAAAATAAAATAAAATAAAATGTTTACAGTAGACACAATGCTGCAACCCAACACTGAAATTCTGCATTTCTCCAGCCCACCGTCACCAGCTCCAGCATCCTCTCAATGCTGATTCTGCTAAGAAATGTGCACTTAAACAGAGAAGAAGGAATATTGTCCTGTGCCTGTGATGTACCAAGCACACACGCTCACATTCAATCAATAAATTTCTTTATTGGCAAGGATTCGTGTGTCAGGAACACAGAACAAAGCCGAAACTGAACACAGCTAGAGCAAACCCCCAGATAAACCCCCCAGCATGAGAAAGGCATTCAGGGAGGAACGATGCCTCCCTCGCAGGGCGGCTTGCACCTGGACGACTTGACCTTGAGCTGCTGTAGAGCTCAAGCATTCCCAGGCCAACAAGGCGGGCTGGCCTCTCTCCAAAACTCCAGAGGCCTAGGCAAGGGAAGCAGCCTCATGTCAGGGTCCTCCATGAACTCCGCTCCAGTTCCCAGAATTCAGGGATGAGCCTAACAGTGCCATAGACCTCTTAATAGTCAGCACCTTAAGCCAGTGTGGTGTAGCAGTTTGAGTGTTGGACTAGGACACTGGGAGACCAGGGTGTGAGTCTATGCTTGGCCATGGAAACCCACTGGGTGACCTGGGGCTAGTCACATTCTCTCATCCTCAGAGGAAGATAAAGGCAACCCTGTCAGGAGTTAGAGACTGAACTCCATTATACAATGGCCAAAAAACCTGCAGAGTCATGCCTAGTCAAAATGGCTGACTCCATGAATTGCCTAGTCTTCCTTAGCTACAGAAGGAGGGTTCTTATCGGTGTGTACGATCATGTGATTGAGTAAGCCAATGCCCTCTAACTGTGTATATGGGAGGGCTCAGAACAGAGCTCACCTTTCTTCTTGGGAATGCTGAGGCCTAGTGAAGCAGTTTTTCTCTGAATTGTAAATATATGTATATATTGCAACTGTTTGATAAAATGGGGTTTTATCAAAAGTGCCTCCTGCTTATTTGGATGTCAAACACTCTGTGTGTGAGTATTCTTGGGAGTGGGTTGCTACTGAGTCTACTGAGACAGTTTTTGGGCTTCTGGTGGGAATTGCATGTCCTATCATCCCCTGACAGTGGTTATGGGCCCAGCTGTTTGATCTCAGATCAGATAAGGTGCACCCAGAAAACTTCCCAGAAACTCTTTTGTTTTTAGTGTTTTTGGCTAGTTGGCTGAGAAACAGTTACGTTTCAGCCAGGTCCTGTAATATCTTCAAACAACCTTGAAGTGCTGTCAGCTGTCTGTGTTTTCACAGCTGCAGAACTGTTGACTCAGTCAGCAGAATGGCAGATAATAGGCTCACCCGCTTTGAAAAGCTGGCTGATGGAAAATATTCAGCATGGAGTTCATACATGGAAGCTTTATTAATTAAGGTATTTGTGGCACGTTTTGGAAAATGAAAGTGTGATCCCAGAGGGTTCAGAAGATGAAATAGCAGCGTTCAGACTAGCAGATCAGAAGGCTAGAGCTGCAATTCTCTTATCGCTCAGCCCCTCCCAGTTAATACGTGCGCTCCCAGCAAAGACAGCTTTTCAGCTTTGGACAGCTTTGAAAACAGTTCATCAGAATTTGTCCTGCCTCTCAAAGATGATATGGACTAAGAGACTTTATAACACAAAGCTGTCTACTGGAGGCTGTGTGAAAACCCATGTGGAGGAAATGAGGCAGCTTTTTCAAGAGGTGGCCAATAGAGGGGTGGACATTCCAGAAGCCCATAAGTATTTTATTTTATCTGGCAGTTTGCCAAAGGAATGGGATTTCCTAATATACAGTCTGCAGACCACCAGGGAGACTGATTTGTCTGTAGACCTGGTAGCTGGATGTATTCTGGAAGAGGTCCAATGCAAGCAATTTGATTCCCGGATGGAGGGGAATAAAGAGCCACAAATTACCAGATGCAATCAGGAGAGCACTGAAACAGAGGCACCTGTGGAGGAGGGAGCCTGCAGCTACGTGAAACGCTGTTTCAGATGCAAAAGGCCTGGACGTTTTAAGAAGAACTATAAAATGCCTGCAGCAGATAGGATGGGTGCATCCTCTCAGGCTGCAAGCCATGCCTTCATAGCACAGCACTATCCTGATGGTACTGAGGAAAGAATTTGGTTACTTGATAGTGGGGCCACGCACAATATGGTTAATGATTTACAGTTGTTAAGCAATGTTAAAAATGCTTCAATAACCAATATTACCCTTGCAGATGGTGCTCCTAGCAAGGTGCAGAAAATGGGCACTGCATATGTGCCATCTTTTGATAAAGATTTTGAAAATATGTTATGTGTTAACAAGCTAGAGAATTGTATATTAAGTGTGTCCCAAATGACTACTGATGGTTATAAAGTGATATTTGAGGGGGAACACTGTACAGTAACAGAAAGGCATAACATGAATAATGTCTGTGCAAAAGAGATAAGGAAACATGGGTTGTATTATATGTTGCCTAAAGGGAAGGTGGCAAATGTGAACTCTGCAGACAATGTGCCCCTACATGACAAGTGTGTTCATTACTACCACAGGCTAATGGGCCATGCTAGTTACAAAGGGTTAAAGGAGCTAACAAAAGTGCACCCTGGTTTAAGCATGAAACACTGCCCAAGGTTTTTAGAATGTGCAGTGGGCAGGAAAGTTAAGGTGAAGGCTTTCCCTGTTGCCAAAAAGACCCATGTATCACCAACAGACCCTTTGAAGTTGTCCATGCTGATTTAGCAGGCCCCTATAAGCCCAGTGAAGGGGATAACTGCTACTTATTTGTGATAGTGGACAGGCACACTAGGTACACTTACGTATACTTACCGAAGGAGAAAAATCAGGCTGCAGACAGGTTCCATGAATGGGTGAACATGGTGGAACATGAATTTCCTTCTCATAAAGTTTCCAGTCTAGTGACGGATAGGGAAGGGGAATTCTTATCCAACAGTCTGCAGACCTGGATGCGTAGGAGGGGCATTAGACACAAGACCACAAACCCAGTGTCTCCAGGGGAGGACGGGCTTGCAGAAAGGAAAATTGGGATGTTGAAGGTCATGATGGAGTGCATGATGGAAGATGCACAAGCCCAGCTGGGCTGTGGGGGGGAGGCAGTGAAGACTGCTGCTTACCATTTAAATAGACTGTGGACGTCTAGCATTAACCAAACCCCATATTGTCTATTGTATGGTAGAGCACCAAACCTCAAGCACCTGAGGGCTTTTGGACAGACCAGATTTTCAGATGCCTCTTGCAGCGCAAGCAGCCTCTGGAGCAGTAACAAGGCTGCTGCGCGGCAAGGGGTCCATTTTGGACGATGCTGTTTCTCTCTAGGCGTCATCCGTGACTGTTGCAGCTAGCATTGGAGGCAGCCGCACTGTTTTTCACTCACAGAAGTTGTCCGTGAGTAAAAAACAGTGCGGCCGCCTTCAATGCTAGCTGCAACAGTCACGGACACCACCGAGAGAGAAACGGCGTCGTCCAAAATGGACCCCTTGCCGCGCAGCAGCCTCGTTACTGCTCCGGAGGCTGCTTGCGTGGCAAGAGGCGTCTGAAAATCTCCAAAATGCAAATGTATTGATTCACCTGAGCCTAAGGAAGCCTGGGCAGCCTAAAACCAGGAGGCTGCATTTCCTACACTATGAGGGTAATAAGTATGTATTTTCTTTCTTTCCTGGAAAGGTTATGTTCTCCAGGAGTGCAAACTTTGAAATTCACTCAGGGTGGGACAGATTCATTGCAATCAAGAGGTGTTTGTTCCCTTGGGGAGGGATGTGTCAACAACTCCCAAAAGTCCAAAATGGAGAGGTGGTGATGCCTGATGATGAAGGGGTGGCACAGGAAGAAAATCCTGACACTTCACATGCCACTCCAACACACACACCACCACAAACAAGCAGTGAGCCTGACACAGGGAGAGATAGCAGCAGCAGTACAGGTGAGGATGAGTCAGACAGAACTAGGGTGCTCATCCCCAGAAGGTCAACGAGGGTCAGAAAGGTTTCTGACAGATTTGTTGTTCAGGAAGCCAGGCTATGCAATGTCATGGCAGAGGAGCCTGCAAGTTTTCAGGATCTCCTAAAACTTCCCCAGGAAGAGCAGGAGAAGTGGAACACAGCCATGGACTCTGAGTTTGAGTCACTAGTTGAGAGGGATATGTTCCAGGTAGTTGAGAGGCCCAAAGACCAAAAGGTTGTTGGTTGCAGGTGGGTATAGAAGCTTAAGGATATGCCTGATGGGACACAAAAGTGTAAGGCACGTTTAGTTGTGAAAAGCTTTTTGCAGGAGCGCTACACCAATTTTGACAAAATCTTTTTGCCCACAGCAAAACCACAAAGTCTCAGGTTAGTGTTAGCTGTAGCAGCCAAGAGGCAGATGGTTGTGCAACACTTTGACTTTGAAACAGTGTGCCTGAATGCTGATCTTGAAGAGACAGCGTTCATGGAACAGGCCCCAGGGTATGACAGTGCAGGTGAGAGCAAGGTGTACTTGTTATGCAAAGCACTCTATGGCTTGAAACAAAGCGCACATTGCTGGAACAAGTGTATACACCAAGTTTTGGTGTCACTAGGTTACACAAGGAGCATCACAGACGCCTGTGTGTACACCAAGGGGGCAGGTGATAGTTCTGTCATGCTACTACTCTATGTGGGTGACCTTTGTGTGGCAGCAAAGAGTGCCAGTGATGTCAAGAAAGTGCAGGTGGAGTTAGAAAACTGGTTCAAGTTAAGGACTTAGACAGCCTGAGATGTTATTTAGGTGTAGAGATAGAAAGAACCGGTCTTGGGGAATTTTTCCTAAGCCAGAAAAAGATTGACAGTCTTGTGGCCAAGTGTGGGCTTAGTGAGGCTAAGGTAGTCAGGACACCAATGACCACTGATTTTGTGAACTTGGAGGCAGAACAGGAATTTGAAAGGCCTGATCTGTACTACTCAGTGGTAGGCAGTCTGTTGTTTATTGCAAACAACACAAGGCCTGACATCAGTTTTGCAGTTGGGGTGCTCAGCAGAAGAGTCTCCAAACCAAGGAGGGTGGATTGGGAAGGCCTGAAGAGGGTAGTTAGATTTCTCAAGGGGACCAGGGACATACATTTGAAGCTGACAGGAAGTCAGGTGACCCTGGAGTTCTATGTGGACAGCTCTTTTGCTGCCGAGACTTCAGACAGAAAGTCAGTGACTGGGATTGTGGTCGGGTATGCAGAGAGAGCCCCAGAGTGTGGAGATCAAGAAAACAGAACTGTGTAGCTATTAACTGAAGCTGAATTCGCTGCCTTGTCTGAGATGGCAAGTGAGGTACAATGGGTTAGGCAGATGCTTGCAGACCTTGGGGAGCCGTGCCAAATGCCTGTTGAGGTGCACGAGGACTCACAAGCATGCAAGCGATGGCAGAAGCAGAAAATCTGAAATGTAGGACAAAATACATTGCGGTACGCTACCAAAATGTGAGGCAGTTAATATAAGGTGTCTTTTGTGACTGAAGTACTGTCCATCTGAGGACAATGTTGCAGACCTGTTCATAAAAGCCCTTCCAGCAGGAAGCCATGAGGAGTTGGCAAAGAAGCTGGGCCTTGCCACTAGTGTGTAAAGTGAAAGGTGTCAAAAGGGAAGGTCAACCGACAGATGAATGAGGTCTAACAATGCATGTTAATAATGTTATGTTGTAATGATAACATGTGTCCTGTGCAGTAGTTTGACCATTTTGGAGGGGATTGTCAGGAGATCGAAACTTAACTCCATTATACAATGGCCAAAAGAAACTGCAGAATCATGACTGGTCAAAATGGCTGATTCCATGAACTGCCTAGTCTTCCTTAGCTACAGAAAGAGGGTTCTTATTCGTGTGTAAGATCATGTGACTGAGTAAGCCAATGCCCTCTAACTGTGTATATGGGAGGGCTCAGAACAGAGCTCACCCTTCTTTCTGTGAATGCTGAGGCCTGGTGAAAGAGTTTCTCCCTGAATTGTAAATATTTGTATATATTGCAACTGTTTTGAGTTTGAAGATAAAAGTGCCTCCTGCTTATTTGGACATCAAACACTCTGTGTGTGAGTATTCTTGGGAGCAGGTTGCTACTGAGTCTACTGAGATAGTTTTTGGGCTTCTGCTGGGGATTGCATGTTCTATCATCCCCTGACAAACCCCCTTCTGTACAAATCTTGCCAAGAAAACCCCATGGTAGGGCTTGCCTTGGGGTCACCTTAAGTCTGAAATGACTTTGAAGGAACATGGCAACAACAACTACACTACTTCTGAGTACTCCTTGACTAAGAAAACCCTATGAAATTTATGGGATTGCCATAAACCACCAGGGATTTGAAGGCACATACATACACACACATTTTTATGCGTGAGAATAAAGTTGACAGGACAGTGGATTTCATAAAGCCTCCTTGCCTCTACTCTTTACTATCTTTCCACAAGCAGGGAAACCCTTTTCAGTCCAGCAAGACTTTGGGCTTGTCTACATGGGTGATTTACCCCATCTTACCCCCATTTTGGAGTCCTGCAATCCTGATGGCACAGGGCTTTTGCCTTGCTTTCATAGAATCATAGAGTTGGAAGAGACCACAAGGACAGTCTAGTCCAACCCCCTGCCATGCAGGAGCACACAATCAAAGCTTGCCTGACAGATGGCCATCCAGCCTCTGTTCAAAAGCCTCCAAAGAAGGAGACTCCATCACACTCCGAGGCAGTACAGTACATTCCACTGCTGAACAGCTCTAACTGCCAGGAAGTTCTTCCTAATGTTTAGGTGGGATCTCTGACAGTAAGAGCTGTTTGGCAGTGGAACGCATTGCCTCGGAGTGTGGTTTTGCCCCCAGGGAGTCCTCATGCGCTAAGATGGGGAGAAGACAAGGTATTGCCCAATGAAACATTTTAACAAAATACCTGTTTAAATGCATTCCAGCCCAAATAAAACAGATTGGGCCCCGAGTGACTGCAGGAGCCGATTCGAGCATGCTGGCCCATTGCTGTAGCTGCTAGCTGCCTTCCTGAAATCCACAAAGTCACATGCAAGGAGCTCTGCTTATGTGCTGCAGGCCTCCTGCCTAGATCTGGAGAATGGGACTCAGATAACAGTGGTGGCTGCAGGAACAGGCTGGAGTGCCCATATGGACTCTACCCCATTTTGTCCAGGTAATGGGTGAGGAAGAGGCCTGATCCATGGGCAGGATATTCTGGCAGGGAACTGGAGTATCTTGGGCAGTGTAGATGAACCCTTTGAAAACTAATTTTTAGGGGAGATAGACCTTGTACAGTATAATGTTCTGGACTTTTATTTGTCAACTGGTTTTGATATTATGATGGTTTAATTACCTTTTAACTTTTGTATGCTCTGAACATTTAACTAACATATGTTTGTTTTAATTGTTTTAAGCCACCTTGATTTCCAAACTGGGAAAAAGGTAGGATATAAATAACAACAACATCTGGGCTCAAAGTATACGAACTACTTGAAAGTTACAGAGTTTTAACAGAAAGAGTTGAAATGTTGCATGAGCTTCAGTTGTATTTACTCAAGCTTCAGAGCTGGCATGAAAGATTCCCTCTAGCCATTTCCCTGAATTTCAACCAGGGTAGGGGGCAAGAAAAATTAAAATAGGATTCCTTTTTGGTTCCAGATACTTATTTTACTACATCAGCTTGCTGTGGGTTGCCAAAGATTGTCATGCTTGTTTAGCACCCCAAAGTAAAATAAGGGATTTTGTTTTTTAAAAAACTTGATGTCATAAGAAAGAGTTGGCCTGTGAAGTGCTCTATTGTTTGGATAGGTCCCTCTTCATATGACAAAATCAGTGTGTGCATTGTTCTGCTCTGTTCTGTTCGTGATGCTAAAGCCAGTTCTAGAATTCCCTTTTTAGAGTACATATAGCAGGAGCAGGAATCATGTGGCCTTCCAGATGTTGTTTGACTGCAGCTCCCAGCATTCCTCATCATTGGCTATGCCCGGTAGGGCTGCTGGGAGATGCCATTCAACAACATCTGGAGGGCCATACCATTTGCACTCCTAACTTACCAAAGAGAGATGAATTTTGAAACACACAGTTACAAAAATGGTTATTTGGCCAATTCACCTGCAATGAAAAGAAAGAATCCTGTTTTCTTTTTAAAGGCTGTAATCTTTGTGAGACCAGGGTTTGAATCATTGCTTGGTTATGGAAACTCACTGGTCACATTATCTCAGCCTTAAAAAGAATGTCAACAAATCTTGTCAAGAAGACTTCATGATAGGTTAGTCTTAGGATCACTGTAAGTCGCAAGCGACTTGGAGGCGCACATCAACAATCTTTGCAAAAGGCTGTAGTCTTTTCTATCTAGTTATGAGTGTGGGGAAAAAATCAAAAGAAAACAGGCTCATTCTGATCGGATAATCCTTCTTTAGTCTTTATTTATTAATTAGTAACATCTTTTCCCCCAATGCGCTTGGGGTTGCATATAGCATTGTCCTCTTATTTTGTCCTCAGCACAATCCTATGAGGTAGGTCAGGATGAAGGAGAGTGATTGGGCCAAAGCCTTCCAATGAATTTCAAGGCTGAATGTGAACTTGAACCTGAATCTCCTAAGGAGATTTTCACATGGGCTAGATATTCTGTGTCTGGAACGGAACAGGGTCGGGAAAGGTTTTCTCTTTTGGATGACGTCCACCCTGTTCCGTTCCTACGTTATGCCTGTTCTGTTTTCTCCCTGTGATATAGTAATCATGGGGAGAAGTCGTTAATAGGCACCTGGTTCCGTTTCTGTTATGGAATCACGGGTGTGCAAATCAGATTCTGTCCCTGTTCTGGAATGACAGGGATGGGGGAGGAGCTCCGTGGCAGGCATTTCCTGCCACGATCTGGACAGCCAGGTAAGTGCCACCCTTCCCACCCCCCTTCCCAGGAATTTTTTTTTGATGTTTATTCTTTCTTTTGACAGCTGGGTTTTTTTTAATTTGAATTTCCCTCCCATTTGTTCTCTCACGAGAACGAGCAGGAGTTTCCCTGGCTGGTTGTAAAAGCAGCTTTACAACAGCTGCATTTATAGCCGGCCGGACAAGGAGGAAGGAGGACCGTTCCTGTTCCAGAATGGAGGTAAGTATGCGAGCATTTACCTCCATTCTGTTGCAGGAATGGGAGAGGAAGTGGCGGGACAGAATCGGGGCTTTTAGCCCCCATGTGAAAATCTCCTAAGTCTCAGGACCTTTCACACTACATAATTATAGAGCTATGGTTTCACTTCTATTGCCATGACATGGTTTCATAAATAAAAACGATAGTGTAAAATGATGATGACACTGCTTTAACTGCCAAGGCTCAATGCTATGGAATCCTGGGATTTTTAGTGTGTTGTGGCACCAGAGCTGTCTGGCAGAGAAGGTGAAATATCCTACAAAACTACCAATCCCACAATTCCATATCATTGAGCCATGGCAGTTAAAACAGTGTCATCATTTTACATCATCATTTTTATTTATGATACCACCAGTGTCAAACTGCATTATTTCTGCAGTGCAGATGCAGCCTATGGCCTAAATCCATTTGGCATCCTAGGATATGGGGTATGATATCAGTATTTTATTTAAATAACTATATACATTGCTATTGGTCCCAACTAGAGTGGAGTCACTGGATCACCTGTTGAATGATAATCAGTATCATATGATAATCAGTATCCCAATGATAATCAGTATCCCAACTAGAGTAGACCTGTTGATTCAACAGGATAGACTTAAGTGTTGATTTATCAATCAACACTTAAGTCTATCCTGTTGAATCAACAGGTCTACTCTAGTTGGGATTGGTTTTAGGCCTAAGTATCTGCTATTTCATGTAAATATTGTTTTACCTGGTATCTGCTTTTTCTGTACTGTATTTTAATTGTTTCTTATTTTAATAATTTACTTTAATTTATTGTTGTGTCTTCATGAAATACTGATTATCATAACATGATTCTGAATTGTTTTAAGTCACACAGAGTAATACACATGCACTAGAAGGGTGTGACTAAAATCTCTATAAATAACACAACATAAATTCTGCTCTGTCACCTCCTTCTTCTGAGGTGTTCTGGAATGTTATGAGGTGCTATGGAATGTTTAAGAACATTCAAACTGATCAGATGATATTTTAAAAGAAAATGTATTCATAAGGACCTTTGGTCTTCCAGGTGTTTTGGACTTCAGCTCCTTTGTACTTCAATTCCAGTTAGTATGACTAATAGTAAGAGACTGCAGAAGTTGTAGTCCAAAACATCTCTCAGGACAAAAGTTTCTCCACCTCTGGCCTGGGGATAGGTGATGATGGGTGTTGTTTGTAGGAAGGGGCTCAACAAAGAAAGGAGGTTGCAACATTTTATTGCAATGCTGACCAATTTTGCATGTGTGTGTGTATGTGTGTGAAAGTTATGTATGACTATTGTGTATGTATAAATATGAAAGGATATGTTTGGGTACTAGGAATGGACAAAAAAATATTGCAAACAAATATCATATTTGCAATTGACATGACTCATCCTGCTCTTACTCTCTTGGTACTATTCTATTGGAGACAACTTTGGTACAATTCTCTCTTGATTGCCTTTCAGTCTTACCTACTTTGTACAGTAGCTGTCTGACAAAAAAACCTGAAAAAATTGTAGATTGCTCTGTGCCATAGACTTCTTAAATGGTCAGCACCTTAAGCCAGTGTGGTGTAGTGGTTTAGGATTTTACAGGGTGCTGTCATTGAAGTATTTAAAAGTTAGATTTAATGTTTTCCTGCTGAAGAATTTCTTCCTCCCCCACATTCTTGGTTTCCAAACCCACATATGGCAACCACACGGGCATTAATTCAGACCATATGAAAACAGTGTACACAAGCACCACAGTGTTCTAATGCTACCTGTCACTGCAAGCATGCAAAAGAGGAGTGCTCTATTGGGGCTGGACTCTAACTGACACTCAGGGCCAAAGGACACATTTCATGCATTTAATTCATCCTTTAATTGTAGACCCAGAGCCGACAATATGTTGAACTTTAGTAGTCTCTTCTGGGTTTGCCTTCTTTCTGGAGACTGCAGCAGCTGGGTGGTTGGGGGGAGATCTGTACCAGGATATTGCCTACTCTTCAACCAGTGGTTCTCAACCTTTGTTTTGGACTTCCGCTCCCAGAATCTGTCATTATTGGCTGTGCTGGCAGAGGCTTTTTGGAGATGCAGTACAAAACAGTGGGAGGATCAAAGGTTGAAAAATCTGCTTCCCAACATTTCACAGATGAAAACTGAGACATGAGGACAAGCAACATCAGAGTGTCACCAAGATGGCAAAAATTATTAATGAAGAACATGTTACCTGATACCTGGGTAATATCAAAGTAAGTCCTGGTGGCACAGTGGCTAAATGCCACAACATTGCAAGTTCAATCCCAAGAGCGCCAAGATTCACTCAACCTTCCACACTTTTGTAGGTTGGTAAAATGAGTACCTGGCTTGTGGGGGAAATTAGCTAACCCACATTGGAAATTGCATAATGCCTAGTGTGCTATAAAGCAGTTAGATGTGTAAAATGCTGTTGCTTAACAATTTGTAAGCCACTCTGAGATCTTTTGTGGCTGAAGAGGAGGGTATAAATTCCTAAAAATAAATTAAAATAAATACCTCCCATCTTGGGATATCTAATAATTGGCAATATTTAATAATTTGGCTTAATGTGCCCAGCCACATGGTTAGCAGGTAAACCACGGGTTTCCTAATACCAAAGCTGGATTCATGTACAACCAAGGGAGGGGCCTTTGGAAGTTCCCCAAAACATATACTTAGGTCAGAACTTAACACATTGAGGTGAGTCATTCACTAATCCATTCAATGATACCAGAATCCTTGATGCTTGTAAAATGGGTCATTCCTTCCCTCATCCCTTCCAACAAAAGATCTTGCCTGCTCCTATTCAATTCCAAATACAGCACCCATTAATGATCAGTAACTCTTCCAGATCACCCATTGTCTAGTCCTGGGAGCCTCCAAGAAACACTGTATTTCACTCAGACTCCCATCCCTTCAGGGGAATTATTTCACATAAATATCACCCTAAAACACCACCCAAGCATGCACAAATTCCCTGCCTTTCGACTCCACATCAATTCGTGTCACCATTCTGCTTTCTGGACCTCCTCTCTGCTGGTTTACTTTGAGATCTCAGCTCTGCAGGATTGGTACAGTATAACCCGCAACCCCCTTACTCTATTCCTCTATCCAAATACTTCCATCTTCAATAGCCTTGTGTGAGTGTCTGAAGTCTGAGTGTTTACATGAATGCTGTTGATATTAATTCCCAATAAAGATAATTTAATTGTACCTTTTGGCTTAGAGTCTCTTCTGTTACTATCGGTATACATAGGTTAAAAGATCTTGCTGTTACCTGGCCTCTCTCATGCCAAATTGAGTTAATTAAATCCCCCAAGTTAATATTAGAACATTAGAGGGTCCCCACAGACCTCACACAATTCAAATAACAGACATACAAGCTAGGAAAGATTGCAGTAGTTTGCTTTTGCCTGACATGAATGGGAAGTGTATGCTTCCACCCCCTCCTCTTCTTGCCCCCTTGCTGAGTTAATTGAGTGAATATTACTTTTGCACTTGAACTCCATTTTCAGCAATTGAAGTAAGCAGGTGACAAAGGAAGGAGGAAGAGGAGAGAGAAACTGGGGACATTTTAAAAGCAGCTGAAAAAGTGGGATGACAGAGGATTAATTGGGACTCCCTGCCAAACTGGGACAGTTGGAGGGTATGATGCTGGAAAGGTAGTATAACGTTAAGATCCTTTGCTAGTGCTGCAGTGGTAAAATTTCTAAAGGGCAGGCAGACCCAAGGAGGTTTGTTAATGACTGGTGATCTTGGAGATGTTTCATTCATAGGGTCACCATAAGTCAAAGCTGATGTGAGGGCAAGTGACAACAATAAGGCACAACCCCAAGGATGCAAGCAGCTGTCTTGAGTCATAACAGTCCTGGCAGTTTTCATCTCCACTAAGAGGAGCTCTTCTGTAAAGCAAGTGGGTCTTTATTGTCCATTCAATACCAAGCGACTTCAAAAGGCTTTGTATTACAACTGCGAGAGCTCATAACAACATATTGTTGCTGGAAATGAAAAATCCATTTTCTCCCCAGCTATCTGAAGGCTCGTCACCACTTTCGGGAGGGTAGGGAGACGTGGGGGGAAAGTGGCGACGGGGCCTCTGAAGGCCTGTTGCCACTTTCGGGGGGGGGGCTGTTATTATTCGCAGATTTTTCACATTCGCGGGGGTCTTCTGAACCTAACCCCCACAAATGTGAAGGGACGGCTGTAATTATAAGCAAGGGGATCTTGTAGCACCTTGAGAATAACTGAGAGAAAGACACATAAGCTTTCATAGACCAGGGAGATTATCAGACATGGACAAAAAGACAAAGAGGAGCATGCGAGGATGACGTTATTGTACTGTGAATGGGTACTGGTTTCAGATGTTGTCATCATCCTCACATGCTGAGTCTGTGCTTCAGCTGTGAATAAGGCATCACTTTCAATTGACAGGGAGGTCCTGTCGAAAAGTGATGCCTTACTTTTGCTGAGCACAGACTCAGCACGTGAGGATGATGACAACCATGCAGTTGTGGTACAGTAACGTCATCCTCACGTGCTCGTCTTGGGCTTTTTGCTGTGTCTGATAATCTCCTTGGTCTACTTCCTCTATGCATCTGAAGAAATAGACCAAGTCTACGAAAGCTTATGCTACAACTTTTTTCTCTCAGTTAAAGGTGCTACAAGATCCCCTTGCTTACTGATATTCCAGACCAACATGGCTATATCTTAGAATCGAACTGTATAAAACAGGGGTGGGAATTCTGTGGCACTCCAGATATTATTGAACTACAACTCTCACTAGCCTTAGCCAGCATAGCCTATGGTAAGCAACATTGGGAGTTGCTGCCCAACAACATCTGGAAGGCCACACAGTTCCCACCCCTGGAATAAAAGGTAGCAGTTGTCAGGGTAAACAGCCTAGAAATAAGGCACTATATGGTCTGAACGAATAAGCCTCACCACAAATACCTACTTCTGTTGGTGCAAAGTAGCCCTAGAGGTAGCATCTTCCAGTTGCACAGTTTAACAGGAAACTATTGATAAGTGGCTTTAATTGCTGGCAGTCAACCAGCCGTCTACCAGATTCTGTTTGCCAGTTCAAATTGGCCAATGTAGGCTACAGCTTTTGGGGCACTTGTGGGCAACTTTCTATTGGTCTCTCCTTTTGGGTTCAGTTGGGACAACTCCAGAGAGAACTGGGGTGGGGTGGGGTATGGTGAGGGAGAGTGTGCAAGGCATTGGAAGGATGTTGATCTATCTTACTTGCCATTTCTTGAATGTTCTGAGAGGGCAAGACAACAGGGAAAGGCCAATATCCTGTTGGTTTCTGCCACATGTGCAAGTTCCCCTATGGAAGTACTTAAACATTTTTGTCCAATGTGGAACAGCCAAATTCAGTAAAAGGTTGCAGAATCAGAGTGTTGCATTTGGTGCCATTGTGCATGGATGCACATTGAGCACACCATGAGCATAGAGACACAAAAAGCACATGGACATACATAGCACTGCCCATTGCACATGGATGCACATTTGGTTGTGCATTCAGTTGCGCTTTTGTATCTTAGTTCAGTTCTGCAATGTTACCATTTGACACAAAGATTGCATAGCACCATGGATGCACAACTCTGCATGCAGAGATTTATACAAGTCATCCATGCCCCCGTATCGACAGGGGTTTGGTTCCCAGACTTACTGTGGATACCAGAAACAATGGACAATAGCAAACTCTATTAAAATAAAAGACTTCCAGTATAAACATACCATAGAGTTGTGTTGAAGGATGTCTGGGAAAGCTGCCAGTTGCTGGCAAAATAATACACAGTTTAGGCGTTAGCCATGATAAAGCCAAAAGTCTGGGAAGGCACCAACTCCAAGTGATAACAAGGTAAACAAAGTGGAGCTGGATACAGTTCAGACCCAGCAAGGTTCAGTTTCTTGAGAAGCAGCAACACACACAGGAAGACACATAGAGAATAGTCCAGAATACAGTCCAAGAGTCAAGGCTTATAGAAGGCAGTGTAGCTGAGAAGCAGGTTTATAGTTCAACAGGTTTAGCAGGCAGCATAGTCAAAAGGAGGTCCGAGGTCAAGCAGGATTCAAGGTAACAAAGATGAAGAGTCAAAGGATACCAGCTTTCACCAGGGTAATCAGTTAATCTCCAACAAAGGCTACATAGCTCTGTGGGGCATATATAAGCTAATTACTGTCGCCCCAGGTATGCCTTAATTACACGGCATTTCAGATAAAGCCTCTGAGATTTTCTCTAGGCCTCCTTTTTGGACCTCAGTTGACTGAAAGATGGAATAGGTAAGTTGATTTCCTCTTCCTTATCCCTATCTGAATGGGCAGGGCTCCCTGCTGGGACTGTTGCCAACCCATTAGTGCCAGGCTCTTCCTCTGCTTGAGCCTCTAGGCTGGCAGAGCTCCCTGCTGGCACAAGTGTAGTAACCTTATGCTGTGCTCTTCTGCCACAGGTCCATTAACATCCACGTCCTCCTCCTCCTCTGATTCCATACCTTCATTAATCACACGAGGCATGACAGAGGACCTAGTGACAGCTCTCTAGGCATTTTCCAGCACAACTCTATGGCATGTGTCCCTATTTCTTCAGCTGCAGATAAATGAAACTGCGAATATTAGTTCCACGGATACGGAGGACGACTGGTACTGTGCCTCAATGCGGTACCTCATCCAGAGACACCAGGAAGGAGGAGCCAGAAGGTTTTGAAAGTGAACAGTGGGTCCCCCTTGGAGGGGGTGGGCCTTGGCAAGTGCCCAATGATGCCAACCCCCTGATTCCCAGCCCTGAACTTGGTTCTGCAGTGGTAAGGTTGATGTGAAACATTCCATAGGTGGAAAGAGTAGTGGCATGCCAGCTAACAGTAGCAGTCCAGATTGCAGAACCTCTGCTGGTAACTGTGAGATTGCTTGTCAAGACATCACATTTGCCTGCAGAGATTTCTCAGTCTGTGACTTTGAGCTCAGTCAAGAGAAGTCATCAAGCCAGTTCTTCCAATTTCACAGATCACTTTGTCACTTCAGTGGATTTCATGCACTCTCATAAGGGCCTGTCTGGTCTTAATAAAGATAGCTTCCAAGAGGAATTGTGAGAAAGGGCTGGAGAACTACAACCAAGATAGCTTCAGAATACCTTTACTCTTTTTTCTGGGAAAGGGTCATGTCTCAGAGACAACTCTTTTTTTCTCTCTCGTCACCTTGAAAAATTTCTTGTGATTCATTTGTACATTTCTGCCCTTTGCAAAACAGGACCAAAAGCCATAGGCAGTGCATACTGAATGCCTGGAGGGTGAAGATCAGGGTTGTGGCAATGTGCCACTCTCCTGAACTTCATGAATTCAGAGCAAGATGGAGGCTTGGCAACTTCCAGGGGCTGGTACTAACCAGAGCTGACCCTTCTTAGTTTCCAAGATCAGATGGGATCTGGTGTCTTTAGGGCATTTAGGCCAAGTCCACCAGTGTGTGTGAGTGTGTGTGTGTGTGTGTGTGTGTTGTTGTTGTTGTTGCAGAGGTTGGTATTCTGTTCCTCCTTCTGCAACAACCTAAGCCTCCCCTGGACTCACCTTTATCTGCTGGAGCCCTCCCTACAATCGAGAGCATGTGATGAGGGTCTGATGAAATGTTGATGAGCAAATGGAAAGAGGGCATGAAGGAGCCAATCCTGTGGCAGGAAAATGGTATGGGAGGGGTCTCCCAGAGTGAAAGATGGGCATGACAGTTGAGAGAAAGAGGAGATGACAGTTGAAAGGGGAGAGTTGAAGATGTGATGTGATAAGGAGAGGAAAGGCTGGATTGTGTGTATGGCTGTGAGTGGAGCTGAGGGAATGTATGTGCAGTGAGAAAAAGGGTTAATAGGAATAGAGGCTGTTTGGAATATAGAGTGAGAGGAAAGAAAGAATCTCACAAGTTATTATTGACTCTGGCAGATTCTGAAATTGTATGATTACCAGAGTGGGACTAGCAACCAGTTTGAAGTTGACCAAGTTGAAGACAAAGTTCAAAGCATTTCTATTATTTTGTTCAACCAATAAATCAATCTTTACATTTTATTTATCAAATCCAGACTGAATTATGTCCCTTACTAGTATTTATTTGGTAAACTAACCCTGTAATTAAACATACACCAATACAAGTACTATCCATCGCAAATCAAATCTCAGTCCAAGAAAGGAATAAGGGGGAAGTTTGACATAAAGGTGGCAATTGTGGAACTACGGTCTCCACAGATATTTATTTGGTGGCAGCGGTGGGATTCGAAAAGCCCTTGTGTCACACCCCTGCCATTCTGTTGCTGGTGGAGAGTGAAGGAGTGGGGACTGGAGAAGTGTCTGGCTATGTCTCTGTAGCCAGATGCAGAAAGATTACATCATCCTCTGAGACTTCTACAGGACACTGGCAGAACTTAGCAGACATATTTTTGTGTCTGGCTATGGGGTCATAGCCAGATGCTTCTTTGATCCACCCTTGCCCTCCACCAGCAATGGAATGACTGGGGTGGGGTTTCCACCATTCAATTGGTGAGTCCCAGGGAGATGTTGAGAGAATAGATACAGCATAGTTCCATATGTGGAACTATTTTCCTACCCTGTGACTTACAGGATCTTGGGCATAGTGTTACTCCATGTTTTGGTGAGGCCTGATTGGCTACAGCTTCTGAGTATATAGCACAGCCCAATATGAACACAGCTGTGAGAAGGTCCCCTTTCTCACTAATGCCAGATGTGCAGTCACCAGAAGTAAGGTTGGACTGGAAGATGCAGCCAGTGGGTGCAAACCTGCTTCTACTTCACATATTCTTTGAACGCATGAGGAATATCACTTCCCCTTGTGCAACTGCATACAAAGCCAATACGTTCAGCTGAACACATGAAAGTCAGGAATGAGGCCTGCCACATGGGATGTGGCTGGGCAGCAGCCATGTCAAGAGGGGCATGGCCTGATCCTGATCCCTACTCTGTCTTCAGTTTTTCTTGCCTCCAGTTTCCAAAGTTTGTCTATTAAATAATGAGACTGTGTTTCTACCTTTCAGACAAATCAGGGAGAACTGATTGTGAATGCTTGACTGGTGACCTTGAACATGTCTGAACCTGCATGACTAACATCAACACTCTCCACCATTCAGTTAATTGTAAGTCATTGTTTAAAGCAGCTGTATTGTCTGTTGTGTGCTGGAAAAATGCTAAGTTTAAAAGTGGAGCAATGTGTCAATTTGAAATTTTTAGTAAAATTGAACAAAACACCAGTGGAATGTTTTCAAATGCTTACTGAGGCCTACGGGGAAGACTGCATGTCTCATGCATGTGTGTTTGAGTGGCACAAAAGATTCAGAGAAGGATGTGAGAATGTGGAAGACAATGAATGCCCTGGACAAACTTCCACTTCAAGAGCCAAATAAATTGTGGGGGGAAAATCAGCCAGATTGTTTGAGAAGACTGCCGAATCAGTGTCTGAATGATAGCTGAAGCCATGAACATTGACAAAGACAATGTGTGGAAAATTTTGCATGAAGATTTCAACATGAGAAAATTTTGTGCCAAGATGGTGTCTAGGATTCCTAGAGCTCTGCAAGGAAATTTGCACTGACATTCTGCAGCAACTTGAGGCAGACCCAAACATTTTTCAAAAAAACATCACTTCTGATGATACCTCGATCTTCCAGTATGACCCTGAGACAAAACGATAGTCAATGCACTGGAAAATACCATCATTACCAAGAATGAAAAAAGCACATCAAAGCAAGTCTGCATTTAAAGCCATGCTCATTTTGTTTTTGTTGACATCAAGGGCATAATTTTGGCAGAATGGGTTTCAGAAGGCAGAACAGTGAACCCGCATTATTATACGGAAGCTTTGACAAAGCTGACAGAGAGTAAAAAAAAAAAAAAAAGGCCAGAACTGTGGAAAGATGATTTCATTCCTTATCAAGACAATGTGCCTGCTCACATAGCACTCACTGCATTTGATCCTCCTCCACATTCACCAGATTTGGCACCATGCGACTGTTTTCTTTTCCCTAAAATGAAATTGGTGCTTAAAGGAACATATTTTGAGAAACTGGTCTGCTCCACACCTTCCACCAGTGGAAAACAAGACTGCATTGGTGTGTGAGTGTGAACAGGGAGTATATTGGAGGGGACAGGTATTAGAATTGTAATACATACAAATAAATATGGGTTATTATATCAGTCTCGTTGTTTAATAGACAGACCTCATATGATTGTGCACATCAGAGGAGTAGGATCAGCTTGAGTCATGTTGTTGTCTTACAAACCTGTAACTTCCCCTATAGAAGCAGTTGGACATTTTTGTCTGATGGAAAAGTCTGCATTCAGCTGCAGAAGGTTGCAGAAGCAGAGTTGCACATGGGGTGCCTTGTAAAGGCACAAGTGCACAAATAGGCAGAGGAAGCACACTGGCTTGGGCACTCGGTTGCACATTTGGGTGTGCATTCAGTTGTGCAATGTTGCCCTCTGACCGAAGGACTGCATAGCACAATCAGTGAGTAACACCCCACACAGAGATTTAACTTGTGTAGTAGGAACCCTTGTCTCTTTCAGTAAAGTGCCAATACTTTAATTGATGGGCCAATAAAAGTCAGATCAGAAGGGCCCTAGAACAGCCAATGGCAATTCAGCATTTGTTCTGTTAAATGGATATTTATGCTCATTCACAATAGTGGGGTGGAGGGAGGGAGATGCTGATTTCAAGGGGGTTGCTTGGAGTCAGTCATTTTTTCAGTGCTCCTTCCAAAACCTCATTCTGAAAACTAGCTCTGTGTGTCCTTGTGATCTACAACAATGGTTATTTGGTAACAGGTGGCCTATGTCTTTCCTTCAGACAAAGCCGCTGTGGGGCTAAAGACCTCCTAAGGATGAACTATAACTGTTGCCTTGGTAACAGTTAACCAGCACGCGTTTTATTGTTTCCAACTCCATTTCCCGGAGTATTTGCAGGTGGCGGGTGATCCTGTGCTGAAAGACGGGTCACAACCTCATGAACTTTCAGATGTCACAACAAATTGGGGGACAAAAACACCCCCCCCCATTTCAAACAGATTAGGTAAATCTTATTATATATCATTTAGGAGACAGATGCAACCCACCATTTGAATTTCTATTTTAACATATTGGGCATAATTTTCCAGAATGAGAGCTGTGCAAGGGTAAGACAACTCCATTACAATGTCCTAGTGATGGTTGCAAGTGCCTGGCTGGAGTATCACATGTCAGCGAGGCAGTAGATCCACTCCAGGTTTTAGTTCAAACTTTAAAGGAGATCAGAGTGCTGAAACCATTTTAGTATTATGGGTCGGCACCTTGGCTGGCTCCTTTAATGTTTGGACTAAAACCCAGAGCTGATTCACCACTCCACTGATACAAAACCTACTAGCTGTTCACCGATTAAAGTCATGCTTTCCGTCTGAGCGGAAGATTGCAGATTCATTTCTTTGCTTTCATGCACATACTACTTTTGTGTGTATTATTTTTCAGTTATGGGCCTACATATAGATAGAGAGAAGATTTTGAGACTATCAGCAGAACCTTCTGAGGTGGCTAAAGTGATGCAGACAAAAAAAAAAGCCTAAATCCAATGCTAGCTACAACTAGGGTAGAACCATTCAAAAAAAAGGAATTATGGAAGTGTTGACCCATTGAGCCATTGATTCAATGGGTATCTGATCCACATTGGTGCCCATTGTGCTTTGGGCCATTATGCATCAGTCACTCCACTGGCTATTATTGATCAATGGACGTCCATGTCACAGTAGCCCCTTAGTGAATGTAGCCATTATGAAACAATTCAGTTCTATTTCTTGCACATGTCAGTCTACTTACGAAGACATAAGTCCCATACCGAATCACAGAATCATAGAGTTGGAAGAGACCACGAGGGCCATCCAGTCCAACCCCCTGCCATGCAGGAACACACAATCAAAGCACATCCCAACAATGGCCACCCAGCCTCTGCTTAAAAACCTCCAAAGAAGTTTTTCCCCACTGTAGTTTGAGTCCATTGCTCTGTGTCCTAGTCACTGGAGCAGCAGACAACAAACTTGCTCCATCCTCAGTATGACATCCCTTCAAATATTTAAACATGGCTATCATGTCACCTCTTAACCTTCTCTTCTCCAGACTAAACATACCTAGCTCCTTAAACCTCTTCTCATAGGGCATGGCTTCCAGACCTTTCACCATGTTGGTTGCCATCCTCTGAACACGCTCCAGCTTGTCAACATCCTTTCCCTTAATTGTGGTGTCCAGAACTGGACACAGTATTCTATGGGGCGTGTGTGTGTGTCTGACCAAAGCATAATAGAGCGGCACGATTACGTCCCTCGACCTGGACAGTATACTCCTATTGATACAGCCTAGAATCGCATTGGCTTTTCTGGCTGCTGCATCACACTGCTGACTCATGTTCAGATTGTGATTGTGACTGTATCCCTGCCAGTGTCCTTGCTTATTGTCCCATCGAGAATGAATAACAACTATTTCTTCAATACCAGTGAATAAAATGGTACATTGCAGGCACTGACAAATAGTTATGCACCATCCAAGAATGCACAACTGCAGTATTCTTGCATCTGCGGCCATGTACTGCATTTACCTGTTGCACAAACTCCAAAAGTGTACAACTGCATGTGCATGGTAATAGGAAGAGAATTCTGGCCAATGCTCAATGCTTATTCAAATTTTTGATGTTTCAGACATACTGCAATTGTTGACATTTTTGTCTTGGGAGATTATCAGACGATTTAAAAACACACACCCAAGAAGCTCTCTAGAATGGTGTCACTGTACCGTCAAAGGGTCCCAATACCACACAATGCCGTTCTCCTGTTGTGCTTCGTCCGTTCTCCCTCCATTCTGATGCAATGAAAAGGGCACTGCTTTTCATTAGCAGAAACTTCCACTAATGAAAAGCTGTGTCTTTTTCATTACGCCAGTACTGAGGGAGAATGGAGGAAGCATGAGAGGATGACGATGCGTGCAGTATCGGGACCCTTTGGCAGTACAGTGATGTCACTCTGGCGAGCTCCTTCAGTTTTTTTTTAAAAAAGCGTCTGATAATCTCCATACAGCCTGCTCTTTCAGCAACTTTGAGCCAAAGTGCCTTAACCAATATTTGTTAACTTTGGTTATGGAGAGAAGGAAGATAATTTCATAAAACAATGAAACAAGTAAAGAGCTCCTTCTGCTGTCCATTTTGGGAATTCAGAGAAAATGTCTACTCCATTCACTGTGGGCTGTACAGTACGGCAAATGTTGGCAACAGCCCATAACAATTAGATTCCAATATTAGGGGTTTTATTTTCTTTTAATTTTTCCCATTTCTTTTCTGTTTGTTATTTGTCTTTGTGTTTGCAAAATGCACAAATTTATTTATTTTTAAAAGAAGGCATTGGCAGACTTCAATGCTCATGCCAGTAAATCACTTGTGAGCAAAGTGCAAATGCCAGTAAATCACTTGTGAGCGCCATGTTTCCTAGAGGGCATATGGAACTTAAGAGGGCAGAAAAACCATTAGGACAGATCACAGCTGCTGCGAAATGTCATTACTACACGGGACTCCATTTTTTTATGGGCTATATAGAAAAGCCCTAAGTCTGTTACCAATATACAAATTCTAGGATTCCATAAGATTGAATTAAAGTGACTGCTTAGTGCAGAAACACTCATACAACTCCAGGATAAGATACCAAAACTGGAGACTGCACACAAATCTTTTCAACATAAATATACTCTTATTTGCCCAAAATTTCCTGGTTTTAGCAGCCTAAATTTATGAGAAGAATGAGACTATGTGGTCACTATTGTTAAAGCATCAAGAGTTTTCGTTTTTTTTTTAAAAAAATGTTGATCTACCCATACAAATAGGGATAGGGAAATCTATTAGCCTTGCCTCCCTTACATGGGTATTTTTTTTAAAAAAAAAACCTCTCCATCATATTTTGAAGAAATTTGTTAGGCTCTTGTCAGAGAATGAACTGACAAAATTCTCACCCATCTGCACTAACCAAACACAAGAGGAACAGCTTAGCTACACCTGGTATGCAGAGGAACATGGTATGTAGTTTTTTAAAATGGCAACCCTAAGTCAGCACTACCAGAAAAAAATTGGGAGTAAAAACATGGCTGAAAATACTACTGCTACTGATATTACTAAAATTTATACAATTGCCTCTCCACATTCGCAAACTTAGCATTCGCGGTTTTGAATATTCATGGTTTTGGGAGGGTCCCCCCGCCCTTCCAAAAGCAGTGACATGGGGCCTCCAAATGCCCTGTGAAGGCCTGGGGAGGAAGGGGGAGTGCCGGGGAGGCATCCACAGGGCCTCGGGAGGGTCTCTGGAGGCCCCCTGAAGGCCTTGGGAGGAAGTGGGGAGGCGGGGGAAAGCGACTATGGGGCCTCCGGAGGCCCTGTGGTCACTTGGGGGGGAGGGGGAGGGCAGTCATTATTCGCGGATTTTTCACATTCACGGGGGTCTGTGGCACCTAACCCCCGCAAATGTGAAGGGATGACTGTATCCCGCTTTCTCCCCAAAATTGGGACTTAAAGCTGCTCAAAATTTCAAAGAGCAATAGGTACAATTAAAAACAAACAAAAGAGAACATTACATTAAGAGAACAGGATCCAAAGCTGGGTGGATGCACCTTGTCTGTTTTACCTTCTCCCACACTTTTTTTTTTAAAAAAAGATGATGAAATCCTTAATTTCTTTTTGTTTTTGAGGGGGTATGAAAGAATGCATTATTATGGAAAGTTTTTACGTAAAAATGAACCAGACACCACCAGCAGACATCCACCACCCATGTGATCCTGCAAATCACATGGAAATCTAGTGGTAGGTCTCAATCTACCTTCTGCCCACCACTCCTTTGAGGGCTGGTTTAAGGGCTCTGCAGCACCTGCAGCTGCAGGGGCTCCCATCATTGTGGGGGGGCATTGTAACTCTCCTCCTGCAAAAACATCTATATATATAATTCTCTTGGGTATGTTGCTGTCTCCAGTGTGCTGATTGACTGTTTAGGGAACTGACCAAACAATCACAGCTTGGTTGGGCGCCAATCAGCACACTGGGGGTAGGAACATGTGGACTGTTACGTCCAGTGTAAACATGGCCGCAAGGAGTGAGTAGTAGGGTGTGTGAGTGGGGTGGGGTGTGTGCACAGGGAGGGGGACGGGGAGGGCGGCAGGGGTCAGTGAGGGCAGCGGTGGGGGTGGGTGGGGGTGAGGTGCCATGTGGGGGGAGGGAGGCAGCACGGGGGCTGCGGTGGCACAGGGGGCGGCCAGGTGCCACGGGGGGAGGGAGGCAGCAGGGAGGGTGGGGAGGGAGCAGTGTGTGTGTGTGTGTGTGTGTGTGTGTGCACGTGTGCTTGTGGGGGCTCAGGGGGGTCATGGGGGTAGGTGCCAATGCGGGTAGGTGGGGAGGGAGCAGCATGCACGTGTGTGTGTGTGTGTGGAGGAGGGCCATGGGGGCAGGTGCCATGGGGGGGAGGAAGGCAGCAGGGGGAGCAGCACATGTGCCCATGTGGGAACAGCTCAGGGAGGGCCATGGGGGGCAGGTGACACAGGGAGAGGGAGGCAGTGAGGAGGGTGGGAGCAGCTCGTGCATGTGTGCACAGGGGGGGGGGCTCAGGGAGGGCCGCAGTGGAGGGGGCCAGGTGCCACGTGGGGAAGGGAGGCAGCGGGGTGGGGTGGGGTGGGAGCAGTGTTTGTGCATGTCTGTGCACATGGTGGGCTCGGGGAGGGCAGCAAGGGGAATGGTGTATGCTACACCGGGTATATAACTAGTTATTAGTAATAATCTGAATATACTGTACTGTAAATAGGTTAGGTTAGGTTCTGACATAAACATATCTGCCCCCCCCCCAAAAAAAATTACAGGGCCCCCACAAAATTCCTTAAACTAGTCCTGCCTCTTTTACAGCAACTGTGAACTTTAAATTCCTTTATGTGGTGGTTGCCACTGCAAATGACCTGTTCACATAAGCCCTTTCCTCTATCTACCTGTAGTATGAAAGAAAAGCAACCTTTGGATCTCATCTTGCACTATTGAGAGTACAGTACATTCACTGTATGTTCCTCAGGGCAAGAATCTATCCTCTTATATGTTGCCATGGGCCGTGCACATTAAGGAGCATCCCTAGTTAATGTCATTTACTTATTTTTATAAAACTCTGTTTCCCTCTAGAAATGGATTCCAGATGGTATACATAAAAATCCAGTGAAATACAATTTTAAAATGACATAAAATGATACTGTAAATGAAAAATATTGTAAAACTGAAAGGGATAAGTATTCAGCCAGAGAAAATTAATTAGTCAATCAATTAATGACCAGCAGAGAAGCAAATTCCATACATTTTCTACTTTTTCTTGGATTGAAAGAGGGTGCAAATAAGAGGGATTCAGGTAGAATTTTGATTATTATTACCACCTATATAGCACAATTATTCTAAATACAGAGTAACATAAATAACATATATTTCCCTTGCCTAGAAATTTTGTTTATTTACAATATTTGTAGACTAGCAGCTTTTTTAAAAGAAACTGTTCACAAGGTACTTTTCTAAAATTTAATAAAGCAAATAGAAAAGACAAAATCCAACAAAGAGGCTAAGTATAAACATTTAAATTCAATGAAAACATTGAGGATATCTATCCCCAAATATCCTAAAGAATACAAAAAGAAATCAGTAAAAAATGTGTACAGACCTGCTGGGGAGCGTATTCCACAACTCTGGGGAAACAACAGAGAAGATGCCCTTGTGGCATTAAGTTACTCTTCTAAAGAAAGGAACCTGGGTTGTGGCCTTGCTTGGAGACTGTAAGACCCAGAGCGAAGGGGTATTCCCCGAGATACCTGGGATCCAGATCACAGGGCACTGAAGCAGCATCTTGAACTGAACCTAGAAATTAACTAGTTAAAAAAAGGAAGATGTTTTGAAAACGGGTGTAATATTTTCTCAGCATCCATCCAATACATATTGACTAGGGATGTTTCACCAACAAAGTTCAGTTTCTAGCACAATTTAGTGCATTGAGAAACATCTCACTATGGTTCATACCTATTCAAAGCCTGCGCCAACTGAAGTTGCAAACCTAAGGCGAAATTGAAGAGTTTATCACATGAGCGTGTAAAAATGCTGTAATTCCCCAACTGAGAATAGTGAAAGTGTGGTAGTATTATTACATTAGTTATTACATTTTGCTGCAATCATGTAATACTACTGCTAATGGCACATCATATGACCACCTACTAGCACTTTACAAACGGGATTGAAGCTTGCTCTATTGTAACGTTTGTTTGACGTGCGCATGTACCTTTCAGTTTTTTCTCCTCCTTTTGTGATTTCGCCACTTCAATTAAACAAACAAAAAGCAAACAAATCAACAATTAAATGAACAAAAAAATGTACTGAGAAAAGGCGAGGAGTCATTAAAAGGGCATCATGGAGGTCCTCTTCATGCTCTCCAATGAAAATTGAATTATGTAATCTTGTTGGGAACAGGGAGAGGAAAAGAGAGAGGAACTCCATAACACTAGAACTACAGCAGGAATGAATTATCACATGCTTGTCAATACCGGGAAAAAAGTGATAATGACAGCTATTCAGGGGTTTTGCCCATGCATGCAAAAGTTTGCCACAGTAACAGTTGGAAAGCTCACTAACCACGGTATAAAGACAATATTGTGGGATAACGGGAAGCCATTACCACTACTATCCCAGTGTAATTCCACTATTTCAGCTTCATGTGATAAAGTCCTCAGACACATATTAAAAGCTATAACTTTCTGTTTGTCAGAATTGGATGACGTTTTCAAGCACAACAGCCACTTAAGAAGGGATTATTCCTCCCAAATAACAGACAAACAGGTGCAGAGGTTTTGTGTGTGCGTGTGCTCTGTACCTTTAAAGCTAGATTTTATGTATATATTTAAATGGCAGACGTTTGCAAGCATAATTGCCTCTCCTGAGAGAATTAGGGCTGCCAACTTTTAGATTAATAGGTGCAGGATTTTTCCCCCCAAGAGCGACCTTTTCATTTGAAGAATACCCCTCAAATGATGCATACACCACAAGTTTCTTATAGACCACTGTTCTGACAATGACAGATAGTATAGAGTATAGTGGTTTGAATATTGGACTATGACCCTGGAGACCAGAGCTCAAATCCTCACTTGGCCATGAAAACCCGCTGGGTGACCTTGGGCAAGTCACACACTCTCAGCCTCAGATAATTCTGTGATAGGTTCGCCTTAGGATTGCTTAGGGAGCCTCTGGTGGCACAGTGGTTAAATTCCGGTACAGTAACCACAATGTTGTACAGTATATTCAATCCTACAGAGCTCCAAGGTTCACCCAGCCTTCCACCCTTCCATAGGTTAGTAAAATGAGCACCTAGTTTGTTGGGGGCAATTAGCTAACACATAAACTGCTTAGGGAGTGCTTTGGCACTGATAAGCAGTATAGAAATAGAAGTGCTATTGCCATAAATATGAAAGGACTTGAAGCCCACAATAACAACAACCACATAGAGATGGCCTTAAGTAACAAATCTATGAAGATTCAGAATTGTGGAGGTGATATCTCTGGAAAGATGTCCAGTTTGCTGGAGTGGGGAAGACATTTGTTTTCCTTCCCTTCCCTGGGGCGGGGCGGTTATATGCATGAAATGGCACACATCAAACAGCTGTTCCTAGACTAGTAATCTGCAGAGATTCAGAAGGAGAGTTGTAGGGGCTATTGGAATATGTTGCTTGAAAATTAGGGTTGCCAGTTTGGGATCATCCAAGGCCCTGAGGTTTGAGACCTAGACACAGTCCCTGGTGATGCAGCCACACTACACAAACAATCCCTCTAGAAACTGGATTATTTGCCTTGGCTCCTTCCTATGGAATCCTGGGATTTGTAATTTGGTGAGGCACCAGCACACTTTGGCAGAGAAGGCTCAAGCCCCTTTAAAACTACAAATCCCAGGATTCAATAGGACAGAGCCATGGCAAATAATCCAGTTTCAAACTGGATTATTTGTGTAGTGTGGATTTGGCCATTCATACCCACATACACACTGAGAACGAACATACTTTCCTATTGGGAAATCAGCACAGAAATCTTAGATAAAGTGGCTATTCCTGCTCAAGGTAAAATGAGGGGAATCTTCCTTCTCACTTGCTTAGGTGAAGGGGGTAAGGAACATCTAATGTAGCCTATTTCCTCCTAGGCAGACGTTAGATGCAGAGCAGAGGATGAGCCCTTGCACCACAGTGACTGGATTGGAAAGAGGAAGCTAAGGGTGTGTCCAAATGGCAAAAACACTCCTCATAGAATTTGAGAAGAATACCTTTTGTTTTAATGAGATCCCACATCATTTCACCATATTTGGAAGGAGGGAGCCCCAAAAGCCAAAAAGTACACAGGAAAAGCCTTCATGGTTTTCCGCATATTTTTAAAAAAGCTTTGCAGGGAATGTGCATTCCTCCTCATTGGGACAACTGATTCGCTTTGCTGTGCATTCCTGATAAGAGCAGAAGTGGGATTGCTGATTGGTCAGATATGTGCAAGAGGCAGAGCTTGCTAACAAGGCAAGTGCCTGGAACCGCCCTGTTGGATTTTCGCCCTAGTGATCGTGTGCTGAGGCAATGAAGCAGCCTTTTCTTTTTCTTTTTATTTAACCAGAATATTACACTTTCACACCTTAGCTATATCAGATGGTGTCGCCCTTTCGCGGTTATGTCCCTGCCAAAACCCATACTTTTTAATTGACTGTTTAAGCTGTCAATTGATTCCCCCTGCCATTTATTTATTTATTTTGCTGGCATAGCCAGCATGTGAAACCTCACATCCTTTTTCCCCATACATACCCTGGCCAGTCTGGTGCAGTCTGGCGCAAACACTTCCGGGTGAGATTGCAACATCCAGGTAAGTGACATACTCTTTATGACCCTCCCCAGGTTACTTGTAAGTTTTAAAGTGTGTTTTTGCTCTTTTAAAAACTTTTTTAGTGTTATTTTGGGTTTTTAAATATTCCCTGCACTATGAAGTCTTGCGATATTTCATGGGATTTCAAAGGAGGAAGTGAATGGGGCTTCGTTCACTTCCTCTTTCATTGCCAGAGTTGCCTTTGCCAGAATTAGAGGTAAATGGGGGGGGGGCATTCTTTTGCTGGCATAAAAAAATGTTGTTTTTTTTAATGCCAGCAAAAGAATGCTTTAAAGTGATAGTCTGATAAAGTCCCTAGAATCATTACTTTCATGAAAGTCATAATCCTTCCTTCCCTAACAAGCTGAAAAGCCCTTGGTAAAATATGCTGTAGGATTAGAAGGTGGATCTGTCAGTCACTCAACCCCATTCTCTCCTTTCTTTCTCTTATTTTCCCTTGGGGTTTTTACAAAATCAAAACATAAAAGACACCTTTTTTTGAGCTCCTCCAATCTTTATGAACCTTGAATCCTACACAATGCTTTGGCCGTGGTCTTGCTTAAGTTCTGCTAACTTGAGAGGGAGGGTTGCTTCACCTCAGATTGTATTCTGATCTGGTTTGAGCTTTGGACTCTGACCAAATCTAAGCACATCTGTGGAGCTCACAGACAGGTGATGCCACTTAACACCAGCAGTCTTTAAAGGGCTGGCCAAGTGCTCTGTTTCTCCTTGCAATCCGTGAAGCCATAGCTTCCAGTCACAGAAGGGCAGGTGCAACAGATGGAGACTCCAGAAATTTTGCTTCTTGGCCCAAGCAACACCTGTCACCATCTTGTGCTTCCTAGCAAAGCAGAGCTGAGAAAGACCAGGAAGGGATCATTTGGAAGAGCAGATGGGAAAGAGATTCCAGGTTTCTGCAGAGGGAGACTTCAGTGTTATCACCAGAGCTTGGAAACTTTACTTCTTTGGACTTAACTCCCAGAACCTGCCAGCAAGCTCAAGGTGAACATAGCCATGCTCTCCTGCTGGGAGAGGCTGAGGTCTTTTTTTCATGCTCCACAAATATAGCACTTTGATGCATCCCCCAATGGCACTGGCATCCTCCTGTGGAATCCTGGGATTTGTAGTTTTGTGACATAGATGTCTCTGCCAGAAAGCTCTAGTGACTCACTAAATGACAAATCCCAGGATTCTGCAGGATGCAGCCATGACAAAGGGGTAGAACTGTGCAGTGTGAAGGAGACCTTACTTTAACTGCTTTCTGTTTTCCATCCTTCAAAGGTTGGGAGCTTACCCTTGGGTCCAGCACAGGGAAAATCCTTGGTGATAGAGGCAATTGCTCCTACAGGCCCAGCAGAGTACAGTATCTTTATTGCCAACAATGGGTTTGGGATGAAGAAATATTTCCACCAGAGAGGAGGCTATCAGAGTGCAATCTTAAGAGACTCTGTGGGGTGTGTGTGTGTGTGTGTGTGTGAGAGAGAGAGAGAGAGAGAGAGAGAGAGAGATTTATTCAGCTGCAGAAGGAAGTTCATGGTCTGCAGTCCATGAATGCTTATGGCAAATAATATTTGTTAGTCTTTAAGGTGCCACACCAGAGACTACCTCCTGAAGAACAGAGGTCTAAAAAGTTATTTATATGTTTGTTTGTTTGTTTTGGTATTTTATTCTGATGCTCTTATATCTGCTTGGAAGTTCTCTTGAAGACCAGTGAGTGGAAAGGAAAGGTGTAAACCTCTACAAAACAAAGAAAGGGTTCTAAATAACATCTCATTATAACCTACCCTCCAACATTTCTCACACATGTGTAGACAAGCAATATCAGTGTGTGCAACAGATGACAAACATTATTAATGAGGAAGAATGAGGAAGCTGGGAGAGGATGCAGCAATATGCTTTTGCCAAAGTCTGCAGGGAAGGAGGAGATTCCCCTCCCCTCCTCTCCCTCCCTGCTGACTTAACTGAGTGCAAACTACTCTTGCACTTTGAACTGAGGTCAAATCCACACGACACAAATAATCCAGTTTGAAACGGCATTATTTGCCATGGCTCCATCCTATTGAATCCTGGGATTTGTAGTTTTACAAGTTCTTTAGCCTTCTCTGCCAAAGAGTGCTGGTGCTTCACCAAACTACCAATTCTAGGATTCCATAGGAAGAAGCCATGGCAAATAACCCAGTTACAAACTGGATTATTTGTGCAGTGTGGATTTGGCCTTAATTTGCAGCAATGGAAGTAAATTGAGGATGAAGGCAGAAAGTGGGAGGAAGAGAGAAAAACCAGGACTTTTAAAAGTAGCTGAAAAAGTGAGATGACAAGAGGTTTAATCAGAACTGCCCCTGCCAAATCGGGGCATTTCAAGGGTATGGTATAACTCTGAAAAGCTATACAGTATTAAACTTGCTGAAATTATTGCTGCCCAAAGAAGTGTGCTTAGAATTATTCAGTTTCAATTATTAATAATAATTATACTTTATAATGATTAGAGCAAACCTGCAGTAGAACCCGAACTGGTCCTTTTAATTTCATTGGGTCAACTCTAAGCACATATGAGTCAGTATCCAACACTTTATATAGAGCACCTGCCTATATTCTTGACATTTTACTCCCAACCATGGAAGCTTAAAACTCATTAATATCTTTCAAACAAGCCAAAAAATAAATGAGAATTAACAGTGGGCTGACTGATTACAACTTTTAAAATCAGGGCATCACGTTATATACTTAACCTGTGACTGTTATATGCTGGTCACAGTTCTTTGGTAGGCTGCCATATGGCTACACTGAAGTTAGTACTCATAATATGCTGGAGAACACTCAAATGCTTACAAGCTCAGGTTGTGACTGTCTAAAAGCCTGGACTGGCAATGGTGACCAAACTGAAAACTGGACAGGGCTCCTGTACTTTTAATGGTTGTATAGAAAATTGGTATTTAGCAGAATTTAAGCAGTTGTGTAGAAGTGGAAATTTCAGCCTGTCACACAAGCAAACAAACAACAATGTGCTCAGATTCCCTGTTCCTTGTCATAATCTTTTAATGCCTGCTCAGCCCCCTCTTCCTCCTGGTCCTCCACCTAGCTGGGCATCTAGCAGCATCAGCATTGAGAGGTTGACAAAGGAGGGCTAGGCAAACAGACTTTTCAGGGTGCATCTACACTGCAGAAATAATGCAGTTTGATACCACTTTAACTGCCATGATTTTATTCTACAGAACCCTGGGATTTGCTGTTTTGTAAGGCACTGGCACTCTGCCAGAAAAGGCTAAAGACCTTGTAAAACTACAAATCCCAGAACTCCATAGGATGGAGCTGCAGCATTTAAAGTGGTGTCAAACTTCATTATTTTTACAGTGTAGATGCACCCTCAGTGTCAGGTTGCAGTAGTGTGTCTGCAGTAATCAAAGTAATAAAACTTAAGAATGGGATCCTGCTCTAGCCAATCCAACTATAGCCATGTGCACCTGCCAACAACAGGCAAGGTAAACAGCAACTGCCTCCAGAATCCCTTACTGAGCATGTGTGGACAGCAAAATGGAAAGTCTGCCTCTCCAGGTTGATAAAAAAGCACGGAGCTGTATATTTGCTCACCAAAACACAAATGACAACAATGATGGTGTGGCTGCAAGTGAAAGCAAAAGTAATCCCTGGATGCATTTTGGAAGAAGCCTTTAAGTGGTCTCAAGAAGACCCAGAATGTTTTTGTTCACTTATGCAACACTTACTTGACGTGGTTGTTTCACTTCCACAAGTGCATATTGTTCATTTCGAATGAAAAGTTTGCTGAAACATGTTGAACTGCTCTTCTGTTTTGTGATGTACAGTAGGAACCTAACCCTATTCTTTCCATGTTATTTCTGCCTCTGGTACCAAAGTTTCTGTTAAAGAAGTAATTCCCAGGAACATATTTACTTCGTTAACTGAGGTGTATGTGTACAGAAGCCCTTTCCAATTTTCATTCTGGCAAATCTACAAGCTGACAGCATTCAGATATGTATTCTCTGAAAGTCAGGAAAGATCTCCTTTCCTGGTATTCTCAAGTAGGAATGGGTGACAATTTCATTTTGGTTAAACAGAATCTATTCAAATCTGGAAAATCTGAATATGGGAGAAAGTGAAACTGACAGATTTGTCCATCCTTGGGATGGGGAGTGTTAAGAATTGTTTCATTAGATATGTTAAATCAGCAGTTATTAAAATTCATGAAATTCTAATATGGAAAACTGACAGATTGGCTCACCTTTCATGTCAAGATTAATCAAGGTTGCCAACATGTGCATATCTATATTTTCTATGCCCAAATGGATATTTGCTATTACAGATACATTTTTAGGTGTTTCAACACTCAGAGCTTGGAGAAAGTTCATTTTTGGACTACAGTTCTCCAACTCCCTGAGTCAGCTTGGCTACCAGTCTTGCTTGCTGGAAGATTCTGGAAGTCATAGTACAAAATGTAACTTTTCCAAGCACTTCAATTTTTGCTACCAAAAGCATGTCATTTGCAACAGCCCAGCAATATTTTCCATATGTTTAGTTCAAGTTACTTTCCCCATCTAATAAACAGTAAATAAACAGTAACAACAACAACAACAATAGGTTTAGGCTTACCCAAAAATAATTGTTTGCAGTGCTCCCAATTTCAGTTGCACGATGCTGTTTGACCAGGTTGGTTTAATGTGGAATGTGGGGGGTAAGGGGAAAAATGCCAACAGGTTTGCAGCTGAAATGTAACTAGCAAACATTCAATTAAATGGCATTTTACAGCCAAAAGCTATACTTTGGGGCTTTGGCATATTTTTGCAATGTTGTTTAAAAATGAGATCAAAAAAAGAAAGAAAAAAAAGGTGGCAGCCTCTATTCAACATTTAGCTGTTCCCTTTGAGCTGGAGTCCTTTTTCAAGTTATCCAAATTCCCCGCTTGCTGGTTCATCTGGTTTGAGTTTCCCAAACTTTATTTGACCAGGCTAGCAGCCTTTCTTCCTTGCTTCTGTGATTTCTGCTTCTCGTTTTATTTCTTGATCAGCAAAGCATCTGCTTGCTGCACAGGGCAACCTAATGAACAGAGAAGTTTCTGAACCTCCCTTCTCTGAGAAACCCCAGAGTAACCTGGACAACTCTGGGTCTGTCTATAGGAAAGGGCCTGCCAGCTCGCACTTTGTTATTCACTTCATTGGCAAGTCTTTTTGACAGTCCTAAACTGTGGGCCCTGCTGGGCTCAGCAGGAGTCAAGCGCTGAGTACCATCTGTCAAAGCTTGAGGGTCCTCCCTCTGCCTTGGTTTCTATTCTACAATCTGCCAAAAAGAAGGGGGCAAAGGAAAGCAACTTTATTGCATTGTTAGCTCAGTTAGGAGACTTACTCTAAACAAGAGGGAGCTTGTCAACTCCCAAAACACTGTAAAAAGAAAAGGAAGATACACACACAAAACATGTTCTTTGAAGAGGGTCATTCTTTTAACTTCACTGAGTGATGCTGGAAGTGAGTTTGTCATCCTCTTGTTATAGGAAAAAGTTGAAGGATATTCAATTAGTCCCTGGACTTTATCAGATGCAGCAAAAATTGCGGTATTGCGATGCCACGGCAGTGCAAATGGGCCCAACTATTGCATGATGTCATCATCTTCGCATTGTTACTTGGTGCTTCAGCTGCAAAACCCCTGGTGCTTTTAATTGACGGGTTAACTTGTCAATAGATTGTCAATAGAGCTTTTTTAGCATTATTGAAGGCATGTGAAACCACGTAATTGCAAGATTACAGTGTGAGTGGGCAGTCCTCAGTGAGAAAACTTCTGGATGAGAACGCAAAAACAAAGCACAGGATGCTCTTTTTATGATCGGTCCCATTTAGTTTCAACATTTGAAGGTTTGTTTCAGTGCTTGTGAGTTCATTTACTTCATTAGTTAGGGTTTTTGGGGTTTTTTTAAGTGTGCTCACATCTTCTTGTGAGAACTGCCGAAATCTTGCCCGTGCAAAATCGTGGAAGTAAACTCCCATTCTTACATTGCAAGGGTTGTTGTGCAATGATTCCATGGCGGTTCTTTTGTATGATTACAGCGACATGTGATAGTAAATTGTCAGGGGATGATAGGACATTCCATCCCTGGTAGAAGCCAAAAACTCTCAGCAGACTAGGTAGCAACCCTTACCCAAGAATACTCACACACAGAGTGTTTGGTGTCCAGAAAACAGGAGGTGCTTTTAATCTTCAGTAGTTTCAGTATGTACAGATAAAGTGCTATGCCAGGCATCTCAGGATCATAGGAAGAGAATGAACACTGATCTGGCTTTCTTATATACATCTCAGGACAGCACTGGCTTATTCAAGCACATGGTTACATTGCATCAGATTTCCATACTCATGGCTTTGTACTCTAGTAACACTTCTGATGCAATCCTTCTCTTGTAGCTGTAGCATGATTAGGCATGACTGGCAGTTCATGGAGTCATGGAGTCAGTCTTCATGACTCAGCATGATTTCTGCAATTGTTTGGCCATTTTAAAATTTAGGGTTCAGCAACCAATTCCTGACATAAGTGTGATAATGTTTCCGCTATCCTGATTCACAGAATTACAACATTTTTAGATGCTATTCTGATAAAGTCCTGAAGCAAAAGACAAAAGGGTGCCCCATTTACATACCTTTGAATGTTTCACAGATGAAAATCGGGACAGATGTGGGTAAGCAACATCAGAGTATGGTCAAGGTGGTAAAAGTAATTAATGAGGAAGTACACACAACCTAGCAGAGGTTGCAGCAGTTTGCTTTTGCCTGAGCCTGGTGGGAAAGGCAAGATTTCCCCCCCTCGTCTTCTGAGTTAAAGCGAATCCAGTTTGAAGCAACTGAAGTCAGCTAAGGTGGGAAGAGGAGAGAGAAACTGAGATATTTTAAAAGCAATTGAAAAAGTGGGAAAGTGAGGATTAATTGAAATTGTCGCTGCCAAATTGGGACAGATGGAAGTTATGCATTTGTTCCACACACAGTAGTGGCCAGTGAACCTTATTTTAAAATGGTAAACAGATATCTACTGTACCTGAGGGCAGCAGGTTAGCCTAGGCCCAGGAGGGGCCAACTACTGTGGAGGTTGGGCCTAGTTTTCTCCTCTGTATCCATGTAATAGCTGCCTCAACCAATTTTTGGCCTTAAGAATGGCTAGAGTTTGCAAGTAGAAAGGTTTCCAAGTGTCTTGGGCCAATCTGGGCCTTGAGTGTGGGTTGTCTTTTGTAGGATATGTATTAAGAGTTAATCTGCTTCAGGAGCCTCCTGATTATTTTGGAGGGAGTGGGCCTGGGGGCAGAGGTTGGGGGGGCACACAAAAAATGGGTTGGAATTGGATATGGTCCATGAGTCACAATCCTCATCACCACCCAGGTTAGATGGTGTCAGGCAGGTTGCACAGTACATCATACCCTTCAACTGTTCCACTTTGTCAGCAACTAACCCTCTGTCACTCCACTTTTCCCATCTCTTTTAAACATATCTTACTTTCTCTCTTCTCTTCCTCCTATTTTTTCCCCTTTGCCCTCAGCTTACTTCAGTTGCTGCAACCTGATTTCAGAGTACAAAAGTAGTTTGCATTCAACCAACTCCACTGGAGGGGAAGGAGAGGGCAGAATCTTATCCCTCCCAGTAGGCTCAGGCAAAAGCAAACTGCTGCAGCCTGTCCTAGCTTCTATATTCTTTCTCATTGATAACTTTCACCATATTTACCACACTCTGATGGTGCTGGGCCACATGTGTCCCAGTTTTCATCTGTGAAGCATCGGTGGGTATAATACATACATTTCCATGCTCAGCTCCTAGTCATTGTTCTTTGTTCTGTAGCATCTGCCACCTGAGGTAGCTTCCTCACGCTGCCTAATGGCAGGGCTGGCTCTGATATAAATCACAAAATCTGTGTCACTGACATCTCTTCAATTCATTTGGAAATGCTTACTTTTCTTCTGACAACTTCTTGGTGTGATCTTTAGAACTTCTTAAAATCCCTATAAAAGTTCATTTATACTTTCAGAATTTGGCTCATTTAGAGAGAAAGAGACTTGGACTCCCACCCCCCTTTTGCTAAAGCTGAGGCTGGCAAATAAAAAACAGTCCATGGTCAATTATCTCCTCAGCTGGTCCAAAAGACAAGAACATGAAGGCACTTCCCACAAGCATATTCATGGTTGGTTAGTATAATGATCTGAACTCAGTGGCAGCTGGTAGGTTTCATGACAGTAAGGCTTCACTGATATCTTCCATGAGCCAAGTTAAGTCTTTGGGCCAAAAGGTTCCAGCCCTTGTTTTAAGAAAGGAGAGGGTCAAACCTGGCCCTCTGGGCTTTTACAGATGACCACACTGTCACCCCAGGACACCATCAATTGCTGGCTTCCCAGCTTTCGTACAGGATTTTTCCTCATCTAAAAGCTGCACAATGCTTCTCCTGAGGCTTAGTTACAGGCAGTAGGAGCTCTGAGCTGAACAATCCTGGTATTTTGGTGTTACCTACCCTGATAGCCCCTGTCTTGGAATATCAAATAATTGGCAATATTTAATAATTTGGCTCAATATGGCCATCCATGTGGTTAGTAGGTAAACCAGGCCCCCCTAATACCAAGGCTGGATTCATGTATGACCAAGGGAGGGGCCTTTGGAAATTCTTCAAAACCAAAGACTCAGAGTAGGTCCTAACACCTGGGGGGGGGGTCAGTCATTCACTAATCCACTCAACAATAGCAGAGTCCTTAATGCTTGTAAAATGGGTCCTTCCTTCCCTCATCCCCTTTCCAACAAAAGACCTTGCCTGCTCCTATTCAGTTCCAAATACAGCATCCATCTACAATCGTTAACACTTCCAGAGCACCCTTTGTCTAGCCCTGGGAACTTCTGAGAAATATTGTATTCCACTCACACTCCCATCAGGAGAATTATCACATATAAATATAACCCTAAAACACCACCAAAACGTCCACAGTTCCTCCTCCTATGTCCATGCTGCTGGTTTGCTGGGAGACCTTCAGAACGCATCTCTGAGAATCTGCTGCTGCGCAAATCTCTGCTCCTTTGAGAAGCATTGTATCACCCATATTCTCTCTACTCCTCTATCCAAACACTTCCTACTTTCTTTGTTAGCCTTGTGTGTTGCTTGAAGCTTGAGTGGATGCCATTTACAGTAATTTCCAAATAAAGATAATTTAATTGTATGTTCTGGATTGGAGTCTCCCCCTTTACTACCGGTATGCATAGGTCGAAAGATCCTGCCATTGCCTATCTCTTGCTGCCATTTTGAGCTACTTAAATATTTCCCAAATTAATATTCAGACATTAGAGGGTCCCCACAGACCCCAAGCAACTTGGGTAACAAATCATTCTACTGTTTTTCCCCTTCTACTTTTGAAATATGGCTCTCAAGAACTTCCCTGAAATTGAAACTGGCTCTTGGTCTGATAAGATCCCCTGCCCTTGATTTAATGCAGGGTGAACAACTTTGGAAAGCTAGCAGGCTTCATTAACCCCTCAGGAGATCTTGGAGGGCCGCACCCTCCCACTGTACCTCCTCCTGAAAAAAAAAATACACACAAGAAAAACTCTTTGCTCCCCATCCACTGTCCACTTCCATGCTTGTTGAGAATGTTCAGTGTCCTGAATTGGATGTCCAGACATGTGCTAATGCACATGTTCATGCATTATTTTAAAAAACCCTGGGAAAAGCCACAAAGGTTTTTACCCTGCAATAGATGCAGGTATTGTCCCCCCTCCTTCTGAATACCATGAATCTTGTTCGCGGCATGTTAGGACAAAAGGTATTCTAGTCGCACTAGCTATACCCAGCGTAACATACACCACTATCTCTCTATATAAAACAGTTTGGTATGTTTCTGTTCCCACTCTGCTGATTGGCTGCTTAGGAAACATGTCAAAAATACAATCATTTGATGCATTATTATACTATATAACCTTTCAAATCAACTATAATGGTGTATGTTATGCTAGGTACAGCTAGTTTCATGCTGAGAGTGCCTCCATTGCCACCATGCAACCGTACACACACAGAGAGACACAAATGCTAGGCAGACACACACAAAACATACGCCAGGACGCAAGAGCCCCTCCGCCTCCATGGAACCATGCATACACACACACCACACTATACACACTCCACACAGCAGCAGATGTGAGAGCTCCTTGGCCACTGCAATGCAACTGTGCATACACATACAAACACTACACTACCCACACACAAACACCATGCTACACAGACACAAACAAACATACACCATGTTACACACACACACTACATGTGCCAGGATGCAAGAGCCCCTCCGCCGCCACCATGCAACCACATGTACACACACATCATGCTATACACAGTGCACACCAGGACATGAGAGCCTCTCCACCACTGTCACGCCATCATGCATACACACACACAAACACCATGCTACACACACACCACATGCAGCAGGATGCAAAAGCCCCTCTGCTGGCAGCATGCAACTGTGCATACACACACCATGCTACACACACAAACAAACAATGCTACATACACAGCAGGATGCAAGAGCCCCTCTTCCACCACCATGCAACTGCACAAACACCCCTTGCTACACACATACAAAATGCTACACCCCCACATGCCATAAACACCTCCCACACTACCCCCCCACTACCCCCCCCCACACACCATATGCACCAGGATGCAAGAGCCCCTCAGCCACCACCATGTTTCAAAAGAACTTGAAGCTTTCCACATGTTTCCACCCCCAGTATGCTGATTAGCTGCCCAATGGGAAACTTTGATGGGTTGGGAAGTTTCTTACTGTGAGGATCCAGGGCATGGGTGTCAAGATATAGGAGCAGGGGCACAGGGCCAGGTCAGAAACACAAGAGACAGAGACCAAAGTGCAGGCAGGGTCCAAGATAAGCCAAAGCCAAAAACAGCCCAGGGTCAGAGTACATACTTAGAGGAGTCCAGAGGCAAGGTGAAGTCCAGGAAAGGAGTGCTGAGTCAGGAACACATGAATCAGAGGTCAAGCAAGCCAAAGTCCAAAAACAGCCCAAGGTCAGAGCACATACCAGATATCCAGGGGTCAGAGGCAGGTCCAAGAGGTAAGTGAGGGTCAAAATATGAGTACCAAGGCAAGGCCCAACAACAAGGAGCACCTACAAACTGCACAGAAGACCATGTCATTGTGGCCAAGACTGATGCTGGAATGCCACTGTTAAATAGCAGTTCCCTGGCTGCTTCAGGTATGCTGCGTTGATTGCAGCCAGCTGCATCTGATAAGCTTGGCCCTGGTTCTCCCAAGACTCCCATAGCTAGGACCTGAGTCTGCAAAGAGGCTGTGCCAGCTGCTGCAGCCAGGGGCCTAGTCCTGCGAGGGAGAGGCAGGTCCTGACACCTAAGCAGCCAGTCAGCACAATGAAAACAGCAACATACACAAGAGAATTATATATATAGATTGTGTGAGGAGTATTTTGATCATATAGACAACCCCTGAGTCTATGCAATTATAGCACTATGATTCTGCTTTAACTGCTATGGCTGCATCCTGTGGAATCCTGAGGTCTGTACAGTTTGGAGAGGCCAGAACTCTCTAGCTGAGAATTATAAATATCCCTCCCTAAACTGCAAATCCTAGGATTCCATAGGATGTTGTCATGGAAGTTAAAATGGAACCATAGCACTGTGATTGTGTACTAAGGGCTCATCTATATGAGGATTGATGTGTAGTAATGCCAATTCGCAGCAGCTTTCATTTGTCTCCATGTTTTTTTTTCAAGATCACAGTTATGAGAAGCCATATGCATTTGTTGTTCAAATAGGCTTGCCTGAGAATCAAGATGGTGAGCGCGAGTGAATTACTCGCATTTTTATTGTCACCAGTTGCTGCCACTGAACAGCATTTTTTAAAAAGCGAATCCAAGGTGTGGAAGTGCAATATTCTGCTTAAATAAACAGGAAAAAAAGGGGGAAAGGCTCTTTTGTTGCCTCAGCGCATGATCACTACAGAAAAAATCCAACAGGCGCACATCCAACCAATCAGCTTTCCACTTCTGCTGTTATTGGGAAAGCGCAGCAAAGCAAATCTCTTGTCCCAATGAGTGGGAATGTACATTTACTTCAGAGTCTTTTTTTTAAAAAAGTTGGGAAAAGTTGCAAAGGCTTTTCTAGTGCAGTATTTGGAGTTTTTACCCCCCTTTCTGAATACAACAAAATGATGTGGGATCCCCTTGGGACAAAAGGTATTCTCCTTGAATTCTATGAGGAGCATTTTTGCTGTATAGACAAGCCCTGAGAAAGAGCCTTAACAGAGGTGTCACTGTCAATTAATCTACATAAGGCAGGCAGGATGTTGCAAAGGCCACGAGCATCCCTCATTCATTAACTAATGTTAACAATACAAGTGGTCCTTAAGCAGTAGCTGAAGGGGTTAAATATTACCAGCATTTAAAAGTGGAAGGGGAAAAAAGACTCTAACCAAACAATTAAGCATCTTCAGGTAGGTGGCTTCATTCAAGACTGTCAGGGAAACAGCAGTAGCCCCACTTATTCTCTTTACTCGGCATGGGTCCCAACCGCAGTGGGCTAGAGCACCTGTTCTTTCGACATTCCTGCTGCTATGGGACTGTTAGGAACTGCTGCCAGAAAGCCCCCAAGAGAGCCACAGAAGGCTCATAATGGACCAAGGGAGGCTCAGTGAAGCTGTTGCTTCGCTAATGGGTAGCTGTTCATTCTTGCACCCGTCATCTCTCTTGTTCTGTAACACTTTCCAGGACCTATCATTTGAAAGTCAGGCTCTTAGACTCTGTCATTCAGGCACACTAGGCAGAATTAATCATTACGCTGCTAGACTATAGCTTTTTTTTTTTTAAGTTAGAGGAACAATTAAAAACAAAACAATACAAAGCACAGTAATGACAAAAACTTTGTAGATTTTCCTTGTTTTTTTCCCGGGCTGTGAGGCTGTGTTCTGGAATAATTTCTTCCTGATGTTTCGCCTCCATCTGTGGCCAGCAAATTCTCTGAAGATGCCAGCCACAGATGCAGGCAAAATGTCAGAAAGAAACTATTCCATAACACGGCCTCACAGCCCAGAAAAGACCCAAGGAAAATCTATGGATGCTGGCCGTGAAAGCCTTTGAGTTCACACAAAAACTTTGTCTTCTGTGCTGCAGTAGATGGGAAATTACCCAACAAGTTTGGTGTTGTTATTTATTGTCAAGTTGACTTTGACTTATGGTGATTCTATGAACAAGAGCTCTCTGAGTACCCTGTGCAGGTCTTGTAAACTTAGACACGTGGCATCTGTGATTGAATCAATCCACCTATAGTGAGGCCTGCCTCATTTCCTATTGCCTCCACTTTACAAGCATTATTGTCTTATCCAATGAATCACATCATCTCACGACATGTCCAATATATGATCACCTCAGTTTAGTCATCTTGGCTTTTAGTGAAAATTATAGAATCATAGAGTTGGAAGAGACCACGAGGGCCATCTACTCCAACCCCCTGCCATGCAGGGATAGACGATCAAAGCATTCAAGAATACTAAAAGAGAAGAGACCTCAAGACGGATGGGACTTTCTCAAAAGGGAGATACTGAAGGCACAATTTCAAACAGTACCATTGAGGAAGAAAAATGGGAGGTGTCTTAAGAAACCAGGATGGATGACTAAAGAACTTTCAATGGAGCTAAGTTTTAAACGGAACATGTATAGGAAATGGAAAAGGGGGGAAATCACCAAAGAAGAATTCAAACAGATAGCAAACATGTGTAGGAGTAAAGTCAGAAAAGCTAAAGCGCAGAATGAGCTCAGGCTTGCTAGGGAGGTTAAGAACAATAAAAAGGGTTTTTTTGGGTATGTCCGCAGCAAAAGGAGGAAGAAGGAAATGATAGGGCCGCTACGTGGAGAAGATGGCAAAATGCTAACAGGGGACAGAGAAAAGGCAGAATTACTCAACACCTTCTTTGCCTCAGTGTTTTCAGAAAAGGAAAAGGAGGAGCAACCTGAGGAGAATGGAACAGAGGACACAATAGGGGAAATCCAGCTCAAAATAAGTAAAGAGGTAGTACAGGAATACCTTCTTAATCTAAATGAATTTAAATCTCCAGGACCAGATGAACTACATCCAAGAGTATTAAAAGAGCTGGCAAATATAATCTCAGAGCCATTGGCAATAATATTTGAGAACTCCTGGAGAACAGGAGAAGTCCCAGCAGACTGGAGGAGGGCAAACATTGTCCCCATCTTCAAAAAGGGGAAAAAAGAGGATCCCAACAACTATCGTCCAGTTAGTCTGACATCAATACCAGGGAAGATTCTAGAACAGATCATTAAACAGAGAGTCTGTGAACATTTAGAAGGCAATGCCATAATCACAAAAAGTCAACATGGGTTTCAGAGAAACAAGTCATGCCAGACTAATCTGATCTCTTTTTTTGATAAAGTTACCAGCTTGGTAGATGAAGGGAATGCTGTGGACATTGCATACCTTGATTTCAGTAAGGCCTTTGACAAGGTTCCCCATGACATTCTTGCAAACAAGCTTGTAGAATGTGGGCTAGACAAGTTAACTGTTCAATGGATTTGTAATTGGTTGACCGGCCGAACCCAAAGGGTGCTCAGCAGTGGCTCCTCTTCGTCTTGGAAAGATGTGACCAGTGGGGTGCCACAGGGTTCTGTCCTGGGCCCAGTGCTATTCAACATCTTTATCAATGACTTAGATGAGGGAATTAGGGGCATACTTATCAAATTTGCAGATGACACCAAATTGGGAGGAGTAGCTAATACCCTAGAGGACAGGATCAAAATTCAGAATGACCTGGATAGACTGGAGAGCTGGGCCAAAGCTAACAAAATGAAATTCAATACGGAGAAATGTAAAGTACTGCATTTAGGGCGGAAAAATGAAATGCATAAATATAGGATGGGAGAGACCTGGCTGAATGAGACTACGTGCGAAAGGGATCTAGGAGTCCTAGTAGACCACAAGTTGAACATGAGCCAACAGTGTGATGCGGCAGCTAAAAAGGCCAATGCAATTTTGGGCTGTATCAATAGAAGTATAGTGTCTAGATCAAGGGAAGTAATAGTGCCACTCTATTCTGCCTTGGTCAGACCTCACTTAGAATACTGTGTCCAGTTCTGGGCACCACAATTCAGAAAGGATATTGACAAATTGGAGCGTGTCCAGAGAAGGGCAACTAAAATGGTGAAAGGTCTGGAAACAATGCCTTATGAGGAGAGACTTAGGGAGCTGGGTATGTTTAGCCTGGAAAAAAGATGGTTTAGAGGCGATATGATAGCCCTGTTTAAGTATTTGAAGGGATGTCATGCTGAGGATGGAGCAGGCTTGTTTTCTGCTGCTCCAGAGACTGGAACACGGAGCAATGGGTGCAAGCTCCAGGAACAGAGATTCCACCTCAACATGAGGAGGAACTTTTTGACAGTAAGAGCTGTTCGGCAGTGGAACACACTCCCTCGGAGCGTGGTGGGGTCTCCTTCCTTGGAGGTCTTTAAACAGAGGCTGGATGGCCATCTGTTGGGGATGCTTTGATTGTGATTTCCTGCGTGGCAGGGGGGTTGGACTGGATGGCCCTCGTGGTCTCTTCCAACTCTGCAATTCTATGATTCTATGATTCATTCCTGACAGATGGCCATCCAGCCTCTGTTTAAACACCTCCAAAGAAGGAGACTCCACTGCACTCTGAGGCAGTGTATTCCACTGCTGAACAGCTCTTACCATCAAGAGGTTCTTCCTAATTTTTAGGTGGAATCTCTTTTCTTATAGTTTGAGTCCATTGCTCTGTATCCTAGTCTCTGGGGCAGCAGAAAACAAGCTTGCTCCCTCTTCAATATGACATCCTTCCTTTTGTACATGTTGGGTTTAACATGTGATTGCCCCTATAAATATGTGGACATTGTGGTCAGAGGGTGGACACACCAAAGAGCATTATCCTGATTACTCCGAATAGGCACAGCTAGTGTACATCTTTAAATATCTGCAAGGGATGCTATTAACAAATGATACTGCAGAAAAAGACTTGATTCGGCAGAACTTTTGTGAATGTTGCTATTGCAGTAAAATATTAGATCTGTAATATTTTGGTAGATACCTTGAGCAAGCAGGGATCACCAGCACTGAGGCCATGATATTGAGAACACAGCTCCACTGGGGCAGGGCACGTTTCTAGGATGGAGGACCATCGCCTCCCCAAAATAGTACTCTACGGTGAACTCGCCATGGGTCAGCGTAAGAGGGGTGCTCCAAAAAAGTGATACAAGGACTCCCTGAAACAACATCTCAGGCTTGGCCAAATTGATCACCAACAATGGTCTGTCTTGGCCTCACATTGGGAGGCATGGAGATGCACTATCCACAACGCTGCAGCCTTATTTGAGAACTCATGCTGAACAAGTCTTGAAGAGAAATGACAATGCAGAAAGAATCACAACCTGGAAACATCACCCAAGGAGACCTTCTGCTGTGCTTTCTGCAACCAGACTTGTTTATCTCGGATTGGCCTTTTTAGTCATCAGCGCGCTTGCAGAAAGCACAGGTGAATCCTTCCTGAGTCTTCGTTTGCAAAGAAAAGCCAGAGAGAGAGAGAGAGAGAATGGATTCCAGCCACGTACATAGTCTTCCAGGTTCTGCACACCTCAGTCTGCAGAATATTTTGTGGGAAAATGTAATTTCTTTCCAAATAACATGAGACTGATAATAGAGGTATGGTGCAATTAGATTTACACATCATTAAAACTGAAATTTGCACCAAGATCTGATCTCTGATCGTGTACAAAGGGCAGTTATTCAGTTTGGTGCTGGTGAAATGGCTGACCTTTCAAGTGTTCATTTGGTGCCAATCAATATCTACCTCACTGTCTGTATCTGAAGTGACAGTTTTTGCCTTATAAATGATTATATGCTATACCTCAGAAGGGATTCCATCTAGCTTTTAGTGCCTTATTATAGGAGCGACCCATAATTTGAGAGGAGTCTCAACAATATTCAGGTGTGTTTTAGAGATTTTTTTTTTTTTTTGTACAGGGGAGGGTAAAACACAACAGACTCATGCAGCTCCAATCCACTGGCAGCTGCCACTTTGATTATCTCAGAATAATCTAAGGGGCACTTGGGGGGAAAATGGTGGCTTCCATACCATGGCTGACATCCTGTTAGTGACATACCCAGATGTTAGTGTTATATACATGTGTAAGTCATGCTACGCATATGGGGCAAATTATTCATCATATCACAACAGATGTAGACTGGAATCCTATATGACCTTTCACTCAATGTAAATTTGCATGCACTTAACTAAGTAGCAGAGGTGCTAAGAAACCCCGTTACTGAATTGTGAAGATGTGTAATGGGGCACTGGCAAGAGGGCCCAATGCACATCGGGGGTGCCCAGTATGCATTGGGGCTCGATGTGGTTTGGAGACCATAGTACATCAGTTCCAATTTGTTTTGGTCTCATTGTGCATTGATCCCTTTGCTGGCTCTGCTACATATGGCTTGACTATACAGGTGGGAAACCTCACACCTACCTTGTAGTCATGGTAGATTTCTTTGATCTGCAGTAGCCCTGTAAATGACACACTCATTATTGGGCTTCTCCAATTGTAAATCAGTGTCCCACCATACACTAATCACTGTCGCAATAGCATCAGAGTAAATGGACACTCCTATGCTGATCACTTGTCCTATATGTCATACTATTTCCAGCCGTATGGTAGGGTGCTCCGTCCCCTCCCCCCTGGCTCAGTCAGGCATGCAAATAATGAATATACATAGTCCCAGGATACTGTATTATTGGGTAAGCATAGATACACTTACCCAGATATGCACAAAATTGAATATATATATATATATATATATATATATATGTGTGTGTGTGTGTGCGCACCAGAATGGAGTCCCATCCATTGGAAGTCCCATGCTGGTTTTGCTCCAAAGCCAATCCTCGGCCACCACACAGCCAAAAATCTGGGTTTTCCCCTCAAAGCTGGAGCAAACTGTGAATCTTACAGATCTGGGGTTTCCTGCAGAAACCTGGTGAAAATGCACATTGTCAAAAATGTCACGTGTCAACTGTGCTGTAAATGGTGAATATGGGTTCAACAGCTGCAGAGCTGTTTGGGCTAGAAGTCAACCTGAAGAAAACAGAAGTTCTTTACCAGCCTGCACCACAGGACGAACACCACCATCCCCACATTGCCGTCGGCAAATCTGTGCTCAAGTCCGTTCAGCAGTTCACTTACCTGGGAAGCATCATCTCCTCAGATGCCAAGATTGACAAAGAGATCGATCACAGATTAGCAAAGGCATATAGTGCATTTGGAAGACTTCACAAAAGAGTCTGGAGCAATAAACACCTGAGGCAAAGCACAAAAATCAGTGTGTATAGAGCCATCGTACTGTCTATCCTCCTCTATGGATCTGAAACATGGGTCACCTATCGCCACCACCTACGACTCCTCGAGCGCTTTCATCAGCGCTGTCTACGCACAATCCTAAATATACACTGGACTGACTATGTGACGAATGTTGCTGTCCTTGAGCAAGCAGGGATCACCAGCATTGAGGCCATGATATTGAGAACACAGCTGCGCTGGGCAGGGCACGTTTCTAGGATGGAGGACCATCGCCTCCCAAAAATACTACTCTACGGTGAACTCGCTACGGGTCAGCGTAAGAGGGGCGCTCCAAAAAAGCGATACAAAGACTCCCTGAAACAACATCTCAGGCTCGGCCAAATTGATCACCAACAGTGGTCTGCCCTGGCCTCACATCGGGAGGCATGGAGACGCACTATCCACAATGCTGCAGCCTTATTTGAGAACTCACGCCGAACAAGTCTTGAAGAGTAACGACAACGGAGAAAGAATCACAACCCAAAAACATCACCCAAGGAGACCTTCTGCTGTGCTTTTTGCAACCGGACTTGCTTATCTCGGATTGGCCTTTTTAGTCATCAGCGCGCTTGCAGAAAGCGCGGGATGAGTCCTTCCTGAATCTTCGTTTGCGAAGAAAAGCCAGAGAGAGAGACAAAACCTGAGCTACGCAACAGCAGCCCACTACTGGATACTACTATCTTTGTCTGTTAATAAAAGCCTAGTTTCCAAGTCGAGGGAAATAACAGTCCTATGATATTCTGCACTGGTCAGGCCTCATCTGGAGTACTGGGTGCAGTTCTGGGAACCTCATTTTGAGGATACAGAAAATTGGAGCAAGTTCAGAGAAGGGCAATGAGGATTATAAGAGGTACGGAGAACAAAACATATAAGGAAAGATTGAAGGAGCTGGGCATGTTCAGCTTGGTGAAGAGAAGGCTGAGGGGTGGCATGATGACACTCTTTAAATATCTCAAGGGCTGCCACAAAGAGGAGAGGGAAGGCCTGTTCTCTGCTTCCTCAGACGGTAGGACCAGGTCTAATGGTTTTAAGATACAGGAGGGTAGATTTTTATTGAACATTAGAAGGAACTTCTCATCAGCGGGAACGATTTAGCAATGCCTAGAGAGGTGATGGAATCCTCTTCTCTGGATGTCTTAAAAAAAAAAAGGCTCGACAGGTACCTGCTGGGGATGCTCAAGCTGGAGACCCTGTACTGAGCAGGGGGTTGGACCTCATGGCCTACAGGGCCCCTTCCAACTCTATGAAAGAAGGATCACAAGCAGTGGTGCCTAGTAGCTCCTCTGCTAGTTGGGCAGTGATTCCATGCCAGATTTTTATTCAGGCATCAAAAATTTCAGCACCTCGGAGAGTCCCCTTTAAGCCTGAATTAAAAACTCTAGTGGATTCACTGACCCATTGATTTGGGACCCACTAGCCACTTGCTTGCAAGGTTGGAGAATGTTCTCTAGCATCTGAGCACAGCTAATGCAGTTTCTCCCTTAACCTGGGCTTCTTGTATATAAAAATGTCAGTTCTACGGAGCAGAACTATCAGACCAGGTAAATATGACCTCATAATGACACCTAATGAATGTGATAGGGTACACCTATCATATGACATCGTCCTTTTGCGATCTTGTCCTGTCAAAAAGCCGTTCCTTCTTAAATTGATGGGCCAAGCCATCAATTGATCTCCTGTGGCATTTTTTTGCTGGCATTGCTGGCATTTGAAACCTTGCACTGTTTTTTTCCCTAGTGATTACACCATCAATGACAGAACACTTCTGAGTGAGATCATGACAGCCCGGCAGGGGACACTCTTTTCATGAACCTCCCCAGGAGTTTTTTGTGTTTCTGTGCTTGTGTTTATTTTGCTTTACTTTTTGAATTTGCTGCACTTGCATCTTCTCACAAGAATCAGCGAGCTCTCCAACCAGGAAGAAGACGGAGCGCCATTCATGCTTCGTTTCTGCTGGGGCTGCCTTTTTAATGTTGGTAAAGGTAGGTCGAGTAAAGAGGGTTCTTTTGCCAGCATAAAAACATTTCAAAATATGCCAGCAAAATACCGTTTCTGGAGAGTGAACTGATAAAATCCCTAGTCCTTGTATTTCCTATTTCTTTCATAACTTAAGTAAGTTGGCTTTGCTGAGCTTTCCTTTCAACTACACATGCTTGTATATTATGAGAGAGCCTTTGGGTGAGATCCATTATTCCATTCTTGGGGACACTACATTTTGCTGTATTCCCAATCATACATATAAAACCTACAAGTGCATATATTTGAATTATTATGATTATTATTTTTAATGTTTTTAGTTATTCTATTTTTTGAGCCAACTAGGGTTCACAAAATGGCTTACAAAAATGGAACAAAGGAAACAGCACATACTGATTTTTTTTTAAAAAAAACCCTAACAACTGGCAAGAAGCACCAATGGTTAAAGTGTGCCTATATGGCTTCTCACCAGGCTCCCCCCCCCCCGCTCCCATTTTGCCACGTGAGACTGTCTACAAATGAAGTGAAAATTCTTCCATTTGACTTTCATTTGCACCTTATTGATTTTCACGTTCCACAGCATATAATGTGAGGACACAATTTTCTGAATGAAAAGCGGAAACCAATTCCATTGTTCCAGTGTTTCACCAATAAAATTAGATGCATGCTTGTGTGCTTGTAACAGTAGGCCACACTCCATGGACGAGCACCTTAGGTGCCTCAGTTTAGCCATAGATGTTGCTGAAAGCTCTTTTCTGATTATTTTATGCTGTGTTCATTTAGTCTGGAATAGTTTATCATCCACTGGCTTCTGAAGGCAGTTGTTTTTTGGTAAATGGACCACAACAGACTTCATTGAGTAGGAACTGAACATGAACACAAGGTGTTGTAAATGATACCTAACATTTACTGGTACAGAGGCAGTTGTTCAGGGATGGAAACAGAGATAGGAACTAACAAGTTAAAAACAATTAAGTTATTATGCTGGAAATGTTCTAATGTAAAGGAGCAAAGTAATTAAATTTATTTTTTAACTGAAGTTGGGATTTTTGCATTATTGTAATTCCAGAATCGTTTATTAAGTTATTAATTAATTAAATGGGACTATGGTAAAGAGCTAACCAATGTTATACAGGTTGCCCCCCCCCATTATTGGCAGAAACAATATGGTTTCAGTTACCCATGGCTGAAAAAATAGGGGCACATACCTGGAAAATGCCTACAGAGGTGTCCTCTCTAGGAATCGCTAGTCCCTCCAGTGCAACTCTATGATATGTTTGTACTGGAAGTCCTTTTTTAAAATAGGCTTCGCTATTGTACATGGTTTCTGGTATCTGCAATAAGTCTTGGAACCCGTGGAAATGGGGGGAGGCAGACAACTTGTATTTCCCAGCTGGTTCTTTACTCAAAGGTGATTATCAGACATGTTAAAAATGGCATTACATGAACGCCAGGAGATCACTAAGGGCTCCCTTTTCAGATGACGTTGTCCCCCCAGTAATGTACCCGTTCTGCTGCCATTCCACCAGCGCTGCTTTTTATTGATGGGCTAAGTCATCAATAGATTCCCTGTACCATTTCTATCACCGATGTTCCTGTAAGTGAAAAGGTACCCCATTATGCTGTCGAGATCCCAGCATCAATGGGAGGTCCCTGCCAGAATACTTCTGGTTGAGATCAGAACATCAAGGTAAGTGACACACTTTTCAAAAACTTGCCTGCTTTACTTGGAAGTTTTAAAGTGTGTTTTTGTGCTTACTGTCACTTTTTCTTGTGTATTTTTCTTTTTCTTTTTGAAAATCCCATGCTCGCATCTTCTTGCGAGAATCTGCTGGATTTCACTTCAGGAAGTGAACGGAGCTCTGTTAGAGTTCCCATTCACTCCTGGGCTGCCCTGTTGATGCTACTCAAGGTAGGTCTGAAAATTTTTGTTATTGTGCCAGGACAGGGATGGGACATAGGTGGGAGTGGAGATTGTGGGACAGGAACACTTTTTCGTTCCTGTCTGAATATCTCCTAAGTCTGGTAACCAAACCCCCATGGGAATCGGGGGGGGGCAATCTGTATTTCCCAGCTGGTTCTTTACTCAAAGCCTAGTTCTCTTAGATTCTTTTCTAAAACTATTTCTTGGTATTTGTCAGTCCCTTAGGGCTAGGGCATTTGAAGGTTTAAGCCACTTATTTTAGCTAATGATTAGAAAAGGATTCCCTAGAACTCCAGGATTCCATGAGAAACCAGTAGGGGGTTTCATGAGAGATTGTAACTGAACAAAAAAGGCTTAATGTTTTTATTTATTTAATTTATATGCTGCCTTTCTCCCAGAATGGGAGTCATGGCAGCCTTTTCCCAACTCTGGTTTAGAAAAATATCTGCTGCATAGGAATCTGCCTTATATCAGATAAATCTGTTTTTCCATCTGCCCTCATATTGTTTAGTCTGAGTATCAGCAGCCCTGAAGAGAGAGGCGTTTTCCTTTACCTGATATAAGATATGTTTAACTGGGGATGCCAAGAACTGAACCTGGGACCTTTTGTATACAAAAGATATATCATCATCATCATCTATAGTTATAAACCACCCTTTCCCCAGAACTGGGACTCAAGATGGCTTAAAATTAGAACAATAAAGCATAGTTTAAAACAAAACAAAACAAAACAAAACAAAACAAAACAAAACAAAAGACCAGTATTTAAATAAAATCAAACTATTACCAACACAAAAAACAATTTAAAACATACAATCAATGATGTTAAAGAGCATTTTCGAAAAGAGTACAATTAAAACAGTGCAGCACACTCTTAAAAGCTCTTTCATTAAAAACCTTCACTGCTCCGAGGTCTGTTGCAATCAAAAACTTTTTGCCTACTAACAAAAAGACAGCAAGGAGAGGGCCATTTGAGAATCTGAGGAAGGTAGTTCCAGAATCTCGGGGCAGCTGCCGAGAAGGCCCTATTACATGTCCCCACTGACTGTGCCTGTGAAGTCAGTGGGATTGAAAGAAGGGTCTCTTCTGAGAATCTCAGGGACTTGCAGGCTCATATGGGAAGATACAGACTGTCAGATAGCCTGGACTAAGCCATATAGGATGTACTCTGGATTTTATCAGACAGGGAAAATAAGGCATCATCACAACTCCACATAACTGCAAAAGGGCGTGCAGATCAGATGACGTCATCCTTTTGCGGTTATATCCTTGCCCAAAACCGGAGTTTATAATTGATGGCTTAAGCCATCAATAGATCCCCTTGACACTGTTTTGCTGGTATTGCTGGCATGTGATACCTCAGGCCATTTAAATCACGTACTTACCCCGACAATGGCCGGTCTGGCGCGAACACTTCCAGGTCAGATCGGGACATCCAGGTAAGGTTTGCTCTTTTTATGACCCTCCTTGGATTACTTGGGACTTCTTAAGTGTGTGTATGTGCTTTGCTTCACTTTTTGATTTTGGTTTTACTTTAAATTCCCTGCACGATGAAATTGCATGAGATTTCGAATGAGGAAGTGAACAGGGCTCTGTTCACTTCCTCTTTATTGCTGCGAGTCTTTGCTAGGATTAGAAGGTAAGTGTAGGGGAGAATGTTCTTTTGCCAGCATAAAATGCTTTTTTTTTTAACACTGTCAAAAGAATGCTTAAAAGGGATATGTCTGATAAAGTCCTATGTCACGGAGCTATAATCTTTCCCCTCAGATCCCAAACAAGGTCAAACTGAGTACAGTGATTTTTCAAGAACCGCTATCAGAAATACAAAGACTTGTTGGGCTAAATAAGGATAGATGGAGCATACAAATGATGGGTACAGGTTTTTGGCCTAAGATCCCTTCCCTCCAGTGTGGTAAATATACTGATAGTGTCCGTAGACTTTATCTATGTTTAATTCGGAGAAGAGAAGATTGAGAGGTGACATGATAGCCATCTTGAAGTAATGGAAGGCTGTCATGTAGAATGCAGGGCATTGAACTAGGTGGCCCTTGGTTCTTTTCCATCTTTAGGATTATGTAAAGATTTTGTAATTTAACATTACTGCTGTATAAGTGGCAGTAACGTTGATGTTGGTAAAAAATATAAAGATCATGGGTATCTCAATCAATCTCTTTCCTATTCTATAAATCTATAGGCACATATAAACACATATGCCACATGCACAATTAAATTAACTGAATGCTGTCATAAAATACCCCCTTTATGTAGTGGATACAATACAAAATTATCCCATGATTGAAATATATTTAATATAAATATACAGTATGCCTTTAAAAAAAGCATTAATGTTTGCAACAAAGAAACTGACAATGAAAATCTGTGTTGTGATTAAAATTATTTTTTGTAGAATCATAGAACCGGAAGAGACTGCAAGGGCCATCCAGTCCAACCCCCTGCTATGCAGGAATACACAATCAAAGCACTCCCAACAGATGGCCATCCGGCCTCTGTTTAAAGACCTCCAAAGAAGGAGACTCCACCACACTCTGAGGCAGCATATTCCACTGTCAAACAGTGCAAGGGAAGATCCCCCCACCGGTATTTGATGAACGACCAAAACATCCAACCCAAACCAAGATGCAAAAGAAACACAGAAAAATATTTGCTGAGCCCAGCTGTTAAGATACAACAGTCCAGCTGCTAGCATACATTTAGCAAGGATTTATACTTACCTGTTATAATTTGTTCAGTATTAGTACTATAATTTATATCCTCAATGTTTTCACTTGATGCTTGGCCATTAACACTGACTTGCTGTTGAAACGGTTTTGTGACTTGCTATGTCACGTGACAAACTGGAGCAAAATAATATGAACAAGTTATTAACACTTCAAGGCTGACCGTTCCCTCTTTCCCATAATGCTTTGGGCCTCTTTATTGATCGGGTGTACGGTTGCTTTCTGTCACCTGAGAATTAACAATTTGATGTTGTATTTGACCATTTATCTCTTTAGCCAAACTGTTGCAATCTCTTTGACCTTTTAAATTGTTTATGACAAGGTGTTTGCTGTTAATTGCTGACATAAAAGACGGGAAAACCTCAGGGTGAGGGCTAATGTCCATAGTGTGCCTAACACATACTCTTTGATAAATGAAAACAGCTTATTTCAGCTGTTAATGAAGAAATTTGAAGAAAAAAGAAACACATGTTGATAAAATATGAGGTGCAACAGAATTTGATGCAGTATTTATTTTATGTTTGTCTGTTCATTTAATCTGAGCCTGACCTTCTTGAAAGTTCCAGGAGGAAGAAAGCTTGTGGGGAATTATACAATTTTGCTTTTCCTGAAGTCTCAGTTTTTAGGGCAGAAATGTACATTTTTCCAGCAAACACCTCTTCAGAAACTCATGCCCGCACATGTTAATGAGAATGGTCTAGTGCGAAGTCATATTAGCCTCTGGATTTAGTTCCCCTATGGTATGTATGTCTCTGTGTGTGCTCTTTAGAAGGTATTGGATGAGATTCTACATTGGGATTTTACAGCATAAATGTCCATGTGCAGAGTTACACACTGATTGTACTACACAACCCTTGTGCTGTACAACTGAAGGCATAAAGCAAATGTGCAACTGAACATGCAACCAAATGCACTTCTCCATCATGTACACCCAGGCGCATCACATCTACACCTATGTGCACCTGTGCTTGCATGTGGCATGCACAGTAGCATGGCGTACACAATTTCACTTCTGCAAACTTGAACTGAACGTGGATGTTCCGTGTTGGACAAAACCTGCTTCCATAGGAAAGGTTGCATATGTGTAAGACACCAAAAAGATTCCAGCCAATGGGCATTACCTCACTTACTTCAAAATGTGGAAAGCTGGTCCTGCTGCCTTTAGGCCCCCTCTTCTTCATTCTGTTCAGTGTCCTCCTGGATTTCTGCTCTAAAGTCCTACTCTGAGGCCATGATTATGTGAGTGTAGCCCTTTACAATGGAGAATGGGTCCTCTAACATGTCACAGATGAAAAGCAGGATACATGTGGCCAAGCAATATCAGAGTTTTCCTCTCTTTGTCCTCAAATTACATCAGTGGCTGCAGACTAACTACAAAGTGCATAAGCAGTTTGCATGTAGTTAGCTCAGCAGTGGAGAGTTGAGAGGAAGGGCAGAATCTTGTCCTTCTTAGTAAGTTTAGAAAAGCAAACTGTTGCAACCGCTCCTAGCTTGTGTGGTTTTCACATTAATCACTTTGGCCTTCTTGACCACGTTCTGATCTTGCTTGGCCACGTATATCCTGGTTTTCACCTATGAACTATTGGAGAGTATCACACATAGACACACGCAGACACATACAGACATGTAGACATGCACACACAGACATACATTAGGATTGCAAGATGAAAAATGGGACAGATCTCCTGCCAGCCCTGAACACAAACACACACATGGGCAGTGAGAACTGGATGATATGAGAAACCCTGCCAGCCTAGGAAGGAGGGTGGTATACTCTCCTTTGTTAAAGGTTTTAAAGTTTAGATGGCCAGCTCTCAGGGCCCCCTTAGAAGTGGATTCCTGCACTGGCAGGAGGTTGGACTAGATGACGCTAGAGGTTCCTTCATACCCTATGATTCCAAGTACTCTGCAATGCCCCCCTCCCTGTTCCTGCATTAGTTTTATAAGGCAAACATGTTATAGGCACCTTGTGTTTCATCAGCTGATGTTATATTTAATTGATTTCTGTCTGTTTTTAATCAGTGAAGCTGTAAGTTAAAGGCACTTAATTTTTGGATGTAGGAAACTCTTTGCTTTGGGTGACCATGGTCACTTTCACACCACACATTTATAGCACTATGAGTCCAATTTAACTGCCATGGTGGCATCACATGGAATCCTGGGGTTTGTAGTTTAGTGAGGCACTAGTGCTTTCTGACTGAGAATTCTAAACAGCTCATTAAACTACAAATCCCATAATTCTATAGGATGGAAACTGTAGTGCTATAATTGTATAGTGTGAAAGGACCCATGATAGACTTTTAAAAATGTTATAAAGGAAGAAGATGAGGAAGAGGACAAAGAGGGGGAAAAGATCTTTATTGAATATGTATTGCTGTTGCTTCTCGCTATATAAATATACAGTAGCACCCCCATATCCACTGATTCATTAATTGCTGATTCAGTTATCCATGGGTTGGTAACGGGCAATAAAAAATCCCCCTTGGAGGCTCCATCCCGGTTTCCTCCCCTCCTGCCCACCTTACCCCGTGGCACCGGGCATGCTTGTTGAAGGCACCGAAGATGAAGAGCAAGGCCAGGGAGGCATGGGACCCACAGGGAGATGCTAGAGGAGGGATGCCCACAGCCCAGACAGGCCGACCCTCACTTGGCTCTGTGGCAGCAGTGGCAGTGGTGCCTCTCCAGCTCCTCAGCCCTGCCACAAACTGCAGGCAAACTGGAGAAGCCAGGCTGAGGCAGTGCTCACCCCACTTCTTCTACCTTCCTCTTCCTGCCTATCTGTCTCCCTTCCTTCTCCTCCTCCATAACTCTTCCTCCCACCCCGCATCGCACACACTTATGTTTTTTGGAGGTGTTGACAGGGCATCCACTATTATCCATGATTTCGGTATCTGCGGGGTCGCCAGAACCAATCCCCCACAGATATGGGGGTCCTACTGTGTATACATACATTGATCTATTTACAATAATATCGATAATATAATATAGATAAAGATCTACAAAATTCTCCTTGGAAGGTATGGCAGTGGGGACTCTTATGATAAGCACTTGCACTTCAGAATTTTCCATTGTAACACTGTGAGTTCTTCCCACATGCTAACTGTGAGTTTATCTAAATTACACAGTTATATCACTTTGATAGCATTCAATCTGTCATGGCTCTATCCCACAGAACCTGGGATTTATAGTCGTGTGAGGGACTTACTGTAGTTCAACAGTAGGTGCTTGTCTGCAAGGCATCAGTTGCCATTCCATGGTGAGTGTCTAGAAACCCATGGTACTATGATCATAATATGCCAAAATATGGTACTGATCCCTGGAACACTTGCAGGGGGACTGCCCGTCTGTCACAGTGGATAGCTTGAAAAGCACTGGAGTAGAGTTTTCTGGCAGATAATTTTTAACAATCTCACCAAACTACAAATCCCATGTTTCCACACAATGAAGCCATGATACTTAAAGTGGTGTCAAGTTTCTATAATTGTGGCATGAAAAAACACTCTATGTTGGTGGTTCTTCTCGGCCTGAAGTGCTCTGTATGAATTTGTGCTACAACAACCTGTCCTACACTGGTTTCTGACTAAGGATTTATCTACACTACAAGGTTACTTTTCAGTTTGGAGAGACAGCTTTTCTAAAACATTTTTTAATGATGCTGTGCCAGGATTGGAAGATTCCTTGCTCGTATGCTACAGACTTGTAAGTAAAAACAAGCTTAGCATCAGGTAATTCATCTCAAATGAAGCAGGTCCTTTGAAAACTTGCTGAAAATCCCTTCCACCCACACCAAAATACTGTTGCGTGTTTGAACTGAAATCTGAAAAGGCTAATGAAAGCATACAGCTTTAACCCAGGACAATCATAAGCTTGGCAAGGTTGCTCTGGTTGGCTCCCCTACCTTTTCTTTAAATAAAAATTGCATGTGTGTCCAATCCCCCCCCCCACAAAACTAGGAGCCCATTTTGGATGCAGGAAGGTTTTCTCAAAAAGGCTTATCAAAAAGAGCTACGCCTTGGAGCTCACCCTGCTGTTTCTTTCCCACAGCTAGCCAGCACATGCTCTGCGTTATTCTCTCTGGTTATTTTTCAAGGTCCAGCTTTGAGCGATTAGGCCAGAGGCGCTGTGCTTTAGTCACATCTGCTCCTTTTCTGGAGGTCAATCACACAACTCTCCATTCAGGGCTAGAAGTAAGGGAGGCCTGACAAAGGAAAACAATTATTCCAATTGAAGGTGTATCGACCCACATCCTGTGGCTTGCATGGCGGTTTGGGGGACAGGGTGGCTGTAGGGGGAAAGGGAGGGGGAAGAGGAAGGGAGGGGGAGATCAATTCCAAATATTGCTGAATTGTTGCTGAATTGGTAGAGAAATCCAACTGGAAATATGTTGGACTAGTGTTTATGTGAAAGAAATTGGCTTTGCCTGCAAGGGAAAGGTAACATGGAGTACACAAAGGCTAAACTGAGGAGTCTGTGTTGCTTGCTTATCATCTGAATTATATTAAGCTTGTTGTTTTTGTTGTGTGCCTTCAAGTCATCTCTGACTTGAAATGCAGGTGAACCAATCATAAGGTTTTCTGGGCAGAATTTGTTCAGAATGGGTTTGCCTTTGCCTTCCTCTGAGGCTGAGAGAGTGTAACTTGCCTAAGGACACTCAATGGGTTTCCATGGCCATGTAGGGATTTGAACTCTGGTCTCCCAGAGACCTAGTCCCACACTTTAAACACTACACCACACTGGCTCCAAAGGCTTACGAACCCAATTTATTAGAAAGCTTGGAAGCTTTCTAAGGGCTTGTCTATGTGGGCAATATACCTCATCTTGCCCCCATCTTAGAGCTCTGCAGTCCTGATGGTTTATTTATGTATTTATTTAGAGTATTTATACCCTGCTTTTCAGCCACAAAGGCTCTTAGAGTGGCCTACAAATTGTTTAGCAATAGCACTTACATTTCGACACTGCTTTATAGTGCTAAGCACTCTCTAAGTGTTTACAACGTGTTAGCTAATTGCCTCCACAAGCTGTATACTGATTTTACCAACCTACAAAAGGATGGAAGGCTGAGTCAACCTTGGAGCTCTGCAGGATCAAACTCACAACATTGTGGCTGCAGTACTGGCATTTAACCACTGCACCACCAGGGCTCCCTGAAGTCACAGGATGATGCAGGGCTTTTGCTCCGTTCTGTCCCTGGGCAGTCCTCACCACCCCTGGGGCAGATACGGGGCTAAGATGGGATAGTGCCCATTACAGTGTTTTCAAATAATACCTAGTTTAATCTGTTCCCTCCAGGAAGGAATGCATTGGGACCCACGTGTCCGCAGGAACCCATTCTGGGTGGCTGGTCTGTCACTGCAGCTGCCAGTCTGCCTTGGTCTCTCCGAAGCAGGAAGGAGTCCTGCAGCATGTGACTAAGGGTGGTCACAAGCAGAGGGCCTTGGTCGCGTGTTGTGGGCTGGCTTCCTCATTTCCGGGAGAGCCAGGAAGATGGCAGAGGTGGCTGCAGTGATGGGCCAAGGATGGGCAAATTTCGGTCCTGGACCCCTATGTGCCCCTCCCAAGGATGCCTTTGTGGCCCTCAACATTTTCAGACTCTCCAGACTGACCTTTTCTGGCTAAAGAAGAGGACAAATTGCTGCTTTGGGAATCCTCCAAACCATACTCAAAATCCCTGTCTCAGTAGCTGGCAGGAGGAATTTGGGAACTGTAGTCTAAAAAAAGGAACCAGTGTGGTATAGTGGTTTGACCACTGGACTACGACACTGGAGACCAGGGTTCGAATCTCCATTTAGCCATCGAAACCTACTGGGTGCCCTTGGGCAAGTCACACTCTCTCAGCCTCAGAGGAAAGCCATGGCAAACCCCCTCTGAACAAATATTGCCTAGAAAACTCAATAGGGTTGCCTTAGGGTCACCATAAGTCAGAAATGACTTGGAGGCACACAACAGCCAGTCTAAAAACAAGTCTCAGAAGCCACAATTTTCAGAGAGCTTTGTCAACCTGCCATAGTTTTCTTCTAACTCAAAAAATGGTGGAAAGAACTAACAGAACAACACAGGTGTGCAGTCTGGAAAATTGCCTTCTCACTATCAGTGGAAGGTGTCCATCAAACTGGGAACACAGGCATCTGCAGAGTTTGGCAAGTTACTTGTAAGAAGAACACACAGCAAAGAAGTCTCCAACTTGGTGAGTTGGAAAGCCTGCTGAGTTCATTTGAAAGCCTGCTGTTTTTCAGAGCTTGGAAACAGTTACATTTTTTGACGACTACTTCCAGAATTTCCCTGTGAGCATGGCCAGTGAGCCAGCATGGTATATTTGTGCAGTTTATATGTTGCCTTTCTCCCGAAGTGAGACCCAAGGTGGCTCACAAAACAATGAAAATCACACTTAAAACCAATTAAAATTAATTAAAAGCATACAAAGTGAAAAAAGGAAACAAATAAGAGCAACATTAAAAAACACATCCCGATAAAAGCTCTATGGGTGCATTTATATAGCAAAGGCCTGCTTGAATAAAAATGTTTTTGCCTGTTGGCGAAAGGAAAACCAGGAGGAGACCAGCCGAGCCTCCTGTGTGTGCGTGGGGGGTCCAGATGGTGGGAGCAGCCACTGAAAAGGCTCTCTGATGGTAGTGGGACCAAGAGAAAGCCTTCCCCTTGTGGGTTTGTAGAGGGAGATATGATCTTTCAGATAGTCTGGACCTAAGCCATATAGGGCTTTATTGGTCAAGACCAACACTTTGAATTGTGTCTGGAAATAACCTGGTAGCCAGTGAAGCTGTTTTAACACAGGAGGCTCAATTGCTCCAAACGGAGTTCAAAGTGCAAAAGCAGTATGCTGTCAATTAACTTAGTGAAGGAGAGGAGAGTGGGAGCCTTGCCCTTCCCAGTAGGGTCAGGCAAAAGTAAACTGCTGAAGCCTCTTCTAGCTTTTGTGTTCTTCCTCATTACCTTTCCCCACCCTGACCACACTGTGATGTTGCTTGGCCACACGTGCCCCCAATTTCATCTGTGGACTATTGGACAATGTGATTCTCTGGGGAGGGGGTGGCTGCAAATGTGCCTGTCTTGGCATTTTGCCATCTGAGGCAGCCTCCTCACTGCATCTAATGGCAAAGCTGGCCCTGCATCTATTGATCATGACAAGTGACTGGCTGGCTGGAAGACGAACCCACAAAAGTGACCAGGGCCATCTTAGCAGCATCCGCCTCTTGGAGAGGGAGAGAGTGAAGACTGGAGGGCTGGAAGGAGGTACCCTCTTGGTGGGACTGTTGGAGAGTGTGTATGTGTGAGAGAGGGAAGAGTTGCTTGGTGGCTCATGGCTGTGCAGGCAGCCACTCCAGGCAGAGCTGAAGAGGCAGGTCGAGCCTCCTTTTCTTGGCCACTGCTTGGCTTTTCTGCCTCTTCTGGCAGGGTTTCCCTGGTGCCTCCCTTGCTTTGCTCCTTAGTCAGGACTCCCCCTCCAACCACCTATCCCCCCCCTCCTCCTCGCCCATCCTCCTCCTCTTTTCTCTTTATATTCCCCATTCCCCAGTCTCATGAATGCAAACATGCCTACTCTCCGCTACAAGCTGTAATGTTTGTCCTTCTACTGAGTTACTGGGAGATTGGAACATTGAGGTGGGTGATCAGAAAATTAGTGTTAAATTCTGGTCTGTGCATAGATTAGCATGGAGCCCCTATGCTTGTGGGGCCCCTGGGCAACTGCCCAGTGTGCCCATGCATTAAGATGGCACTGCAAGTGACACAACATCAGCGAAGCACACTGCCAGCATTTTACCGAGTTATTTCCTGAGGCAAATAAAGGCCAAAAGGGAATAGTACCTGACTATAGGCAAATGCCAGAAAAATCAGGCAAAAAATTATGAAACTTTATTGCATAGAATAAGTTAAAAGTATGGACCTTATTCAACATAGGGCATGGTTAATATTCCACTCAAGACATGAGAGTTCCTAACACAGAATTTACTTTGAAGATTAAAGTTTCTAAGTCCCTGGCAGCCAAGAGGACGTGTACACAGCCCACAGCTTACCAATGAGACAAGGCCAAAGAACTGATAATTTCTGCTTTGCAAGTAGCTGTTTGCCCACCACCTTTTCTGGCAGGGAAAACGGCAGAGTGGTTACTCGATCATTTACATGCATCACTCTCTGCAACCAAGTCTATAAGTGATGCATTATTGTCCCATCTAGAGCAAACGAAATTGATTGTATACTATATCTTACATTTTCTGCCTTTCTCAGTATTTATAACTTCTGCTGAGTCCAAGGATCAGTTGAACAAAGCAGGACATATGTCAGAAGTTGGAATTGTGAGTCTCTCTCTCTCTCTCTATTTCTCTCTCTCTCTCTCACACACACACAATCTCTCCCTCAGCAACTATAATTTGACCTTCATATCAACCACATGAACACACACACACACACACAAAGTCTCTCCCTCAGCAACTATAATTTGACCTTCATATCAACCTTCAGACCAAGGTTAGAAATAGGAATTAAGAGCTGCAACCACAACATGGTTGTATGTGATTCATTTTGCTTTGAGTGTAGTGAAGGTGGTGGCAACTCAGATAGAGGCACCATCCTACTCAGCAGAAATTCTGGACCAGACCAACTACTATCATGTCAGAATGCACAGAGAAGCTATTGAAATCCACAAACACCTGGACAACTTCAACAGGAAAGAAGAAACCCTAAAAGTAAACAAAATCTAGCTTCCAGTTTTGAAAAACAATAGAATCAAAACTCAACACTTACAAAGGAATTCCACCCAGGGACAAGGGGATTTCCAGCAGATAATGGCCCATCAACCAACCATTAGCCAAACAGACACTAACAAGCCTTGCATTTCTATACCCAGAAACTAACCATTCAATTACAGAAATTTACATATAGTCCCCAACAGGGGTTTACAATATATAAACTCCACACACACTCCTACCCAACCATTTGCTGAAGATGCCAGCCACAGATGCAAGTGAAACATCAGAAGTAAACTCTTCCAGAACACGGCCTCACAGCCTGGGAAAAAAACCAAGGAAAATCTACAGATGCTGACCGTGAAAGCCTTCAACTTCATGTCTAATTTTTTTTAAAAAAGGTCTCTGCCTGCTGAAGGAAGAGAGGAAGCCAGTGGGAGAGAGTTCCACAGTTTGGGAGCAGCCACTGAGAAGTCCCTCACATCCGTCCTCACCAAAAATGCCTGTGAAGGTAGTGGGACTGAGAGAAGATCTTAAAACTTGGGCAGGCTCATATGGGGAGACACAATTGTTCAGGAAGATAGGGCTGAAGCTGCATAGAGCTTTATGGAGCATAATCATCACTTTTGACTTAGCCCAGAAATAGACTGTTATCTAGTGAAGTTGTGGATAGAAGGAGATTCTCTTCTCCCTGTAAGCAGCTCTAGTCAGCAGGGCTTCTCATAGGCAACCGACTGGCTACTGAGTTATGTTCTTATGTTCTTATATGCTCTTATTATGTTCTTATATTCTTAATTACACTTAATGCACTCTCAATCCTCAAAAGCTGTTACCCTAAGAGGTGAGGGGTGCTTTAGAACCCCACCCATGATGCCAAAATCTCTATTATTATCTGGGGGAATTATTAGCTCAAGCAGAAGCCCACGAGTGGTGGGTAACTTTGGGGATCTTTTCACCTATGTATACAAGTACTAACTGCAGAGAACACTCCAGTTAAAGTGAAATAGAGTATTTTTACTGGAATTAACTCAAAGTGAACTCATGCACACAACACACATCGGTAAGAACCATACAAGGCTATTGGAAAAAAAAGGAGGGGAGGTTGGATAGAGAGGTTCAGGAAGATAGGGTTGTAGTTACCAGTCTTGAAGAGTAGAGTTCTGTGCAGTGAAGAAGCTCAGACTAATGTCTGAAACTAATGTCTCAGACTAATTGGCACAGAGAATCCAACAAAGTGTTGGTGTCCATCTGTGGCACACTTTCCTGGGGTCTAGGCTGTGATATTTTTTTACCCTATTTCATATCCTGAAGGGGTGCTCTGGTTTTGACAAAGCCTGGATGGCTTTTCCACTGGATAAACAAAGGAAATGAAACTCAACTGATTCCTTAGACTAGTGGTTCTTAACCTGTGGTCTGGGGACTCCCCAGGGGGCTGCATTGTCCTCACAGTGGGTCCACAAATGCTTGGAGACGGCTTAGCTCACCTCCTCCCTGCAGTGGAGTGGCCATGTGACCAGAGCCAGGGCATAGGCTGGCTGGCTTGGCCTGTGCATTGCTATACAATCCACTCCAGCCACAAACTTGCAGGGAGAAGCAGGAGAGAAGTCTTCCCTCCTCCTCTAGTGCCTCTGAGAGAAGGTTTAATGGGTGGTGGTGTAATTGTATTGTCTTGGGGGTCTGTGGCAACAAAATATATTTAAAGGGGGGCCCTGGTAAAGAAAATGTTAAGAGCCACTGGCTTAGATAAAGGAAGCAGAAACTCAACTGATTGCCTTAATGGCTGGGAGATAGGAATTGGACAGGAGGGGGTATAGGAGAGACATCCATTGGACCAGATTTGAGAATGGTCACTTAATTGTTTGATTGAATGAATATTGCTGAGGTGCCCAGGGCTGGAAGAAAGGATTAGCACATACCTCCTTAATGACTGTGTTTACTAAGGGGCTTCCACACAATCCTAATATAGGCTTGCTTGCCAAAACATTTCTAAGATATTTCCAGGTCATTGTGACCTCCAACTGACCACGGGGAGAGGGTAGTAACTAACAAAAGGTAGGGCACAGAAACACAGGATTCTCTTTCATTGAGCTTCTTTGGGTGCTCTGTGGATTGGGCAAAATGCCATCCCACATTTCAAGGTCCCATCTGCTGTGGGGTGAGTTTTGTCATTTTCAGAGGTGGGTTGATTTTGGAGGGAAGCAAACTTATCACAGTGGTTCAACATTTTGTCTGGCTGGTCAGCACCACATTAGATTTCCTGGAATGCCCATTTCAAGAGGTTTAATAGATGCAAAAAACTCATCAGATGCAACAACCTTTTAATATCCCATATGCAACAAAGAGATATTTCACACAGTCTTAAATTTTGTGCATTTAGATAAATATGCAAAAAAGTCTTGAAAGTGATCCATTCTGGGAGTCGTAGTTAAAAAAAAGTAACATTTCCAAGCCTTGAGCATAATGCACCTTATTCGGAAACTCATGGGAAAGAGGGCAACAATTTTATACTGGGCATCTGTTAGAAGCTAGAGTACTGTACTGCAACCTGAAAAGGTGGTCCATAGATGTATGTAGCCTCCCTTTACTTGATCGGCACTTCTGAAAAATTCAAAATGCATGCACACTTGTGTGCATATAGGTTCTGTTCCTAATCTTACAAGTCAAGACTGTGATGCAGCAGCTAAAAAAGCTAATACAAGTTTAGGCTACATCAACAGGAATATGGTGTTTGCATCATAAGAAGTCATAGTGCCACTTTATTCTGCCTTAGTTAGTCTTCATCCTAGTTAGAGGATGGAGCAAGCTTGTTTTCTGCTGCTCCAGAGATTGGAACACCGAGCAATGGATGCAAGCTCCAGGAATAGAGATTCCACCTCAACATTAGGAGGAACTTTTTGACAGTAAGAGCTGTTCGGCAGTGGAACGCACTCCCTCGGAGCGTGGTGGGGTCTCCTTCCTTGGAGGTCTTTAAACAGAGGCTGGATGGCCATCTGTCGGGGATGCTTTGATCGTGATTTCCTGCATGGCAGGGGGTTGGACTGGATGGCCCTCGTGGTCTCTTCCAACTCTGCAATTCTATGATTCTATGATTCACTTGGAGATCTATGACCTCTTATGGGCCCCACAGTTTAAAGAGGATACCAACACATTCAAATGAAATGATGGGCCTGAAGCCCAGATCCTAAGAAGAAAGCTGTTGGGTTTAGTCTGTAGAAGAAACAAACAAGAGACAATACAATAGCTGTCTTGAAATATTTGAAAGGATTGTCCCATAAAAGACAGAAGAAATAGTATTGACCTGGAATAAAAGGTCCCAATGAATGGGTTCAAGTTACAAGAAGGGAATTTTGAGTAAATGTTAGGAATGCTTTCTTGATGTCACAAGTTGTTTGATTATTTATTTATTTAATGTATACCTTGCTTTTCTCCTGGCAAGGGATTCAAAGTAGCTTACAAAAAAATTAAAAGGACAGCCAGCTAAAACCATTTACTGAAGTTTTTTTTTAAAAAAAAAACAACCATGAGAGAGACAATTATATTTTAAAAACACATAGGTAAAATGATTTAAAACATGTTTAAAAGATATGAAGATAAAAGTAAAAGCACACCACATTCAGTGGTAGAAGACTGCCTTGGTGGTGATGGATTCGCCATTTCTAGTGGATGGTCCCCTATCCAGCTGAAGATTTCTTGTATCAGCGGCAGCTAGAATAAATGACCATTAAGGTCCTTTCCAAGCATATGATTCTATGGAGAGGCTGGGCCAGTAGAACCAATCCTGCCATATTCCACATGTTCATATTCATAGTTATATAAACTAGGTTTATGATTGTGAAGTCGAAGGCTTTCATGGCTGGCATCCATAGATTTTCCTTGTTTGTTTTTTTTTCCAGGCTGTGAGGTTGTGTTCTGGAATAGTTTCTTTCTGACATTTCGCCTGTATTTGTGGCTGGCATTTTCAGAGAATGGTTGGGTAGGGGTGTGTGTGGAGTTTATATGCTGTGACCCCCTGTTGGGGAGTATATGTAGGTTTAAGATTATTAAATAGATTAATGATTTAAGTAGTAATAAAAATAATTTTACTCTTTTTTTGGTGGGGGAAATTAAACATTCTGAAACCATTTTTATTTATTGGTACTGAATTGTGCCTCAGCCTTTTCTAGCTAGGTGCCACTCAATTATTTTTCTTCTTTCTTTGTTGATGAAGTTAATAGATGATAGTGTCCAGAAAAGGTGCACCATGGCCTCATGTATATAGAGCTCCCGGGCTCTTTATCTGCTCCACCATGCTTATTGCTATTTACTCTGCTTAAAAGAAAAGAAGATTGAATGGCCAAATAAATAAATGTAAAAGAGCTGAAGGTCATCCATACAGTCGTCCCCATTGCAATCTGTGCGACTTTAACCCTGTGGAAGAAAAGTAATTACCCTTTGGCTTTTGGTGACCTCAACTAACCTTTGCTGAAGGTCCAGAGAAAATAAAAGGCTGACCAATTCCCTGCTTTTTGCTGCCCCATGGTTAACCCTTTCCCAGAGTGAATCCCCCCCCCCCACAAGAAAAGAAAATGGAAATGCTACCATGGAAATATTGTTGGAAAAATATATTTTTTAAATGATGCCTGTACAACTTGTTTAAATCCAAATGAGCTGCTTTATCTTTCATCTCAAAGAAGGGAGGAAAGGAGAAAAGAGATGCTGAAAATGGACCTGGAAATAAAAGAGTGAGGTGGGGTGGAGAGCTATTTAAAAAATATCTGGCTGTTGTGTTGACAGAGCTAGGATGCTTTGCCAGATATAAAAGGTCTAAGAGCATCTTGTGACCCACCCATCAAATGAGCAACTATAGCCAACCAGCAATTACAAGGGGCACATAAACACTTCTGGCTGTTGTAATCACAGCCTGCTTTTAGGAAAAGAACAATGGCTATCAAGGGATCCTTAGCCTTTTCTTCTTCACAGCTTTTCTTCTACAATCAGTTTGCTCCATGGAGATTAGATACTTGTGTGAGGTCTTCTACTTATCCCACCGCTATGGCACCAAATGTGGGGCCCTCCACTTGTCCTCCCACCACTGTCAACACCACATGTGGGGACCTTCTAGATGTCCTCATGGTTACTGTGTGAGACTCTTCCTTCTTATAACCTCAAAACCAAAGGGTTAGACACCACCACCCTTGGGCCACTGCTGCCGCTGCCACTATGGACACCATTTGTCTGAACTCAACCAACAGTATTACTGTAGCATTCTCAGAGGAACAGGAAAATACTACTCTATGGTGAACTCACCACGGGTCAGCGTAAGAGGGGCGCTCCAAAAAAGCGATACAAGGACTCCCTGAAACAACATCTCAGGCTTGGCCAAATTGATCACCAACAATGGTCTGCCCTGGCCTCACATCGGGAGGCATGGAGACGCACTATCCACAATGCTGCAGCCTTATTTGAGAACTCACGCCGAACACGTCTTGAAGAGAAACAACAACATAGAAAGAATCACAACCTGGAAACATCACCCAAGGAGACCTTCTGCTGTGCTTTCTGCAACCAGACTTGTTTATCTCGGATTGGCCTTTTTAGTCATCAGCGCGCTTGCAGAAAGTGTGGGATGAGTCTTTCCTGAATCTTCGTTTGCGAAGAAAAGCCAGAGAGAGAGAGAGACATGGCAGGTAATATATTACATAACACTTGTGCTGAAGGGTAGTGTTGTGCAATTGAACCAAGGCACTAACTGCAACTGAACATACAACCAAATGTGCATGCACATTGATGTGTGATGGTACCACATATGCAATGTGCAATCTTACTATGTATACAACTCTGGTTTTTGCAACCTTGAACTAAATGCAGATATTCCACATTAGATGAAAAGTCTGGCCAATATATTCAACCCCCACTCAGAATTCTTAATAATCTCAAAGGCTGCAATCCATGTAGTCCCCCAAGGCATATTCAAAGGGCATCTCCCCTTGATAGCATATAGGATTCCCAACTGACCAGATCAAATGGCCTATCTTTCTCTTCTGCTTTTAACAGCAATATGATGTGCAGAAACCCACAGGTGAAGCTTTCCATGGAATCGAGATGGATATTATCAGCACTTAGTGTCTGCAGATTGAGCTTCTGTTGAAGATGCAGCAAAAGTGCCTGGATGTAAAGTAGATGATCCTAGTTGCAAGGTTTCTATTAGGCCACAGCTAGAATCAGATGAGATCTCACCAGAGGAAGAGCAAGAGAAGATAGGCACACAGAGGGGAACTCCAAGATCATATCCCAGGGGCAGGGGAGATGATCAGTCCAAACCAAAGCTCAGTTTCATAAGTGCATATGGAGACAGCTTAATGAATCCAACCACTATGCTGTCTTGTGTACAGCTGTGCAAAGTGCTACCCTCCAGACATTAACTTGCAACCCTCAGCATTCCTCACTACTGGCTATGTTGGTTAAGGCTGCTGGGAGTTGTAGTCCAACATCTGGAGGACTGAAATTTGCCCATCCTGATCTAGATTTTGTGTATTTTTGAGACTGATTTTTGTGCAGTTCTGTGAAATGCACAAAATGGGAAAATGTGATAACTGTTTTTTGCTTTTTTTTTTTAAAAAAAAAAATCAATGGACTAGTAAAAGTGCTAACACTGGATGAGCCATCTGTATCTTTGTGATCAAGTATCTTATCCTTTTGTGCTTGCAATATGTGTGTACTTAGTCTAACAAAAGGGGAAAGAAACTAATTTTACACAGAGATAGGAGTATTATATAAAATAGATTTAGCACAAATTGTTGCCACCTTGTCCTCTCCCCTCCCTCTCCCAAATTTGGCATCTTTGTCTCACAGTGGAGTTGAGATCTCCCAAAGGATTTGGACAATTCTTGCAATGCAGTTTTGCTCCACGGGTGAAAATTCTTCACATGTCTACTAGGATCTATTGCATATATCTCTGAGCTTAGACTTCTCTATAGAAGGGTGCGGTGTTTGCTTGGCAACATGAAACATCCAATGTTTCAGCTTGACTTGGAACCACAGGCATAACTCTGGTCAGGATGAGCAGTACCTCACTGGGAAGAGTGAGGCAGTAAGGGTGAGTACGGACAACTTCAGGGGCTTTTAGGAAACTGCTGCTGTAATAATCTCTATAGACCTGCACCTAGCTGAGTTACATTCTAGACAGATCCTCTCTTACTCAGTGCTGGTCCTTCAGATTCATACTGCTGGACAGCTCCCCTGCAAAGATTCCAGAGTGGGACTGGCGGTCCTGTGACAACTTTGCTAGATGTACCTGAGCAAATCTTGCCAAGAAAACCCTGTGATAGGTTCACCTTAAGATTGCCATAAATTGGAAACAACTTGAAGGCACACAACAACAACAACCACAGCCAGAGAGTATAGGTGTGCCCTTTTGCAGGTATCCAACTTACTTCAAGGCTCCCTGCATTGGAGTCTTTGCTATCTGAAAGTATGCTGCACTTATAACTATGAGAACTAGAACGATATTTTATTTACACTTTTTTTTTTACTCTCATACACCCCGGTACTAATGGTGTGGCTCATTCTGCTTTTCATCTGCGCAATATTCAAAGGTCTGACTTAAATCCTATTCTTACTCCAGACTAGAGTAGAACCATGGAAATAACTTGCTTTAACTATGGATTGACTCACCATTCAACAATTGTTTGAAAAGGTCTACTCTTGTTGGGACTAACCAACAAGATTCCAGCCATACAGTTGTGTAATCTTGGATAGTGCATAACTCATCATCAGTGAATGAATAATGCACTGGTGCTGGTAACTATTAATACTTGGTGATAGGTAACCATGATGACAATAATGCTGAGCCTTTTTATCTTCCTTGAGAGGTAAATTGCACTTTGAATGCAGCATAACCTCCAAGGCAGTTATTTCCCCAAGCAATGGAGCAGCTAAAGTTTGAATGGAAAAGTGCAATGTGGAGGAGAACTTAACCCTTCCCTTACCACATGCTTTTCAGCACCACATTATTCCTGGGGCTGTTTACATGGCAAAATAAAACCAGGAAGAATTCATATCGAACCCTATTGGTTCACACAGTCATCAGGGCAGACACGAGCTATTTGGAAGGAGGGGTAGCAAAAAATCCAGTAAACCCATGACTTTCTACCTGCCCCCCCCCTGTTTTCCATGGACTTTTTTGGAAAGTCTGGGAAAACCCACACTATTGGTTGTCTGAACAATCAGGAACCATCCCAGGAAAGGGGTGAATTTTGATTGGTCGGACTTTGGAGGGGGCAGGCTTGCAAGGGAAGCCTTGCAATTCTTGATACACCATTTTTATATGGCCCTGCATAGGGTCCTCCACTGGCTCCAAAGCCCAGACCTCCCTCCCCTCCCCTAGCCAGCCCTTTCTCTCCCCCCCCCCCCGTCTGTGGTGGCTTCTTCCACTGAGGAACCGTTCCCTCGGTGACAGAAGCCATTGTAGTCAGCAGTGAGGCAGGCGAGTGCCCAGTGGGCCAGACGTCCGCCCTAGCCTAGCCTGTTTAGCCCAGTGCCCTAGCCCTCAGGAGCTCATTCTGCATGGCACCACCAGAGCTTGGGAGGCCTAGGGCACTTCCTCCGTGATTGTCAGTCATGGAAGACACATCTTCAACCTCCCAAGGGAAGGCACCGCTGGGCGAAACAAGCTCCTGGGGGCTACGGTGCTTACAAGTGTCCTTTCTGAATATATGTTTCCTTTTTTGAAGTTTCTGGTATAGATTTTAACCTGCCGTGTTTTTAAATATGCTAGCTGCCTAGAGTCTCATTACTGGGAGAAAGGTGGGCTATAAATGAAGCAAATGAACAAATAAATAAATCATCACCACCACTAACACCCCTGATTTTTGTAGTATGTTGCTTCTTGCTGTTTCTTCTTGGTACAGCTGATGGGCAAAGAGATTATTTGAGGAATGTTTTGTGTACAGGCCTTTTCTGTGCAGTGGTTGCCTTTTGAATAAAATGCATAAGATTGCAAGAAAGAAAAAAAAGTGGATCTATGCATATTGTTATGCCATTCTTTTATGAACCCTGAAATATATACATATTAAAAATCTATCCCGTGCATGTGTATTTATTTTCCCATTGTCTTGAATTATGTGCACATAGTTTGTATCACAGGCCAGTGGCTTGTAGTGTTCAGATTTCCCCCCAAAATAACTGAAAGTAATTTTAGTCATTTTCTAATAATGGAGGAGTAAAGAGTTACTTCTAATAATTGAACAATGGCAACTAATTCCTTTTGAGATCCCTGCACCTATAACTGTAACTGGAGATGCTGGCTAGCATAAATTGGCTATATAGGCTAGGGGCAGAATAAAATAGAGTGGAATAAATAAATAAAATAGGGGTGATAGAAGTTGAAAATTTCGGGGAATCTTGAAGTTTTCACCAGCTTGCTTATACCTACTTTTGTGCATGGATGGTTCGTTGATAACATAAGGATCAAGGCCTGGAGAATAATACAATAATTTATTATATAGGCATTCTGTGCTTATTCAACAGGTTAGGCACCACAGCACTGTTGAAAACTGGAAATCGTTGAAATGCGGAACCTAGTCTTTTTTTTTTTTTTAGCTTGCAAATGCATTTTGGCTGCTGAAGAATATAATATAAATAATGCATTATATATCACTTGTGAATGTGTGCAAAAGCTACATAACACAGCTGATTGAGAAAAAGAGTAGTGTGTGGCCACAGAAGAGCATGAAAGGTTGTGGAAACATAACAAAATAGGCCAAAAGAACAGCCCACACATCAAATACATGGGTTCTGGTTATAGGAAATTATCAGACGTGGGGAAACGCAGCAGAAAATCGCATCCCCAACCATGTCAGAAGAACGCTACGAAAACAGAATGGGCAACATTATCAGACGCCCACATCCTCAGTTGTTCCCGGGGTGCAGCGCTGGTGTGGACGAGGCTTCACTTTTAGCTGTCAATAAAAAGGGACACCTTATTCATGCCCACGCTACACCCCTGGGATGCTGATGGACGTCGTTGTCTGATAATATCCCTCATTCCTGTTCTCATCTTCTGATGCGGTTTTTGATGTGTCTGATAATCTCCATAATTGAAAAGTGTTGAACGAGCAGACTGTTGAAAAGTGGGAGACGCCTGTATAGAGACCACAGGCATATTACTCTATGCAGTTTTACATAATGCATTGGCCTAAATCAAACTGCTAGTCCCAAGCAGAGCCCATGGAATTTCCATGGTAAGTATTGACTTACCAAGTGCCCATTGTTTCAGTGGGTCTACTCTAGCTGGTGCTAGCAATTTGATTTCAGTTCTGGGGATAGCAAGGAATACTTGAGGCCAGAAAGTATCTGCATAGACTGGGAAGTTTTATTATTCAAAGTTTTGAAGATATATGCCTGTTCTTCAGTAGATCACACATAAGGTTATTTGAATAATGTGTGGTCATTACTGTTGTGAAGTTTTGAAGACATATCTATTTCTTAGCAAACTACCAACAATTGGCAAATCTATGGATTCTTTTTTCTGGACTTAAGTTATACAAATGGTTGGCATATTGATGTACTGCTGTTTGTGGTTGTTTTATGCAAAATCTGTGTGCCCATTTGTACTTTCACAAAGGTAAGTGAATTAAATGCTTCATTTTATACAATCAACTGAATGAGAAAAGAGAAAAACAGAATAATAGAACAGAATATTGTTGTCATGTTACTGTTTGGCCTGCCCAGTATAAAGTACAATGCATGAAAAATATTTTTTCTCTTTAAATTGTGTGTCATGTTTGAACAAATTAATGAAGAATTTCTTTCCAGTTTTGATACAATGTAACTTACAAAATATTCCTTTTATGTCATTTTAACACAAAATCCATCAGTTTAATTAGTTTTTCAGGACAAACGAATGGGACAATCCACACAAAACATGTCGTTTCTCATTGTTCAATAGTATTTGTGATAATAATTTCAATACTATGGTGGTAAGTGATGAATGATTGAGAATACCTGATTTAGAATATTATAAGGGCTTCAAGGGAGTTTAAAAAAAGATAGCTCAGTGGTAAGTTTGTTCACGTACAAGTGCCACTACTTACCTCACTTTGCGATGGCTGAAATATTTAGCTAAGTATTCATTTGTCAAGAATATAGCCAAGTTTTGATCAGTAAACAGTTTGGTGCTTACAGAACTGTCAACGGTAGGCAGAGTGGGATATTATTTTAACACAGAAGATGCAATTAGAATAAAACACCATCTTACAAAGGAAGTCACTGACACATTTAGAAACCTTAGGCATGATCCAAAATGGGCCTCCTTGTAAGTAAGTCCACTTACAACACAATGGGACTCCCTCTGAAGTAAATGTATGCACTCAGGTGGTACGAGAGAAAAACACAGTTCAAATGGAGGCTGAGTTTGCCAAGCCTTGCTCCTGATTACCTCTGGACAATTCTTTCCCTCTACTTGGTTTGCTTCCTGGGATCGACAATTATACCACCTCACTCAAAGTTACTACACTCATTAAATCAACTCAACATGCCCGCCTCCCCTGGTGATCTAATTTTTCAAAACTACCCAGCAAAACTCTTCTTAGCATACAGTACTTTGAAATGGTCAGTCTCTTTCCTGTTCCTCCCCCGTCCCCCTTTGCAATGTGGAAATGGCACAGTAAAAATAAATAAAGGGGGCATCATTTGAGCGTTTTTCATTTTAGTCATGCAAAACTGGGGATACGGTAAACAGGAAGAGCTGACATACCTGGGAGAGATGAGAGCTCGTTGCTGGTTTCTTCTTTTTCTTTTTCCACCCTGTACCTGTACTGGGAGACATATCGTCATCACGAGAACACTGAGGAAAGGCTGATCCATCCTACATTCCACACGTTACTAGTCTTTCACCTGTGTCCCACAGTATTAAAAAAGAGGGGGAGTTATTGCTGCAGGAAAAAAAAAAGAGAAAAAAAACACCAGAAAGCTGGTCATATAGTAGGAATAATTGCTGCAGTCCAGTTCACCCTCCACCTCTCTCTCTCTCTCGCCCTCACTCTGTACAAGGCCCCAGATGATTCTGCCTGCATCCTTCCATCCATAAATCATTCCCCTTATTCTATTGGTTACATGCTACATGGCAAGTATTGATTTTTTCTCTTGCCTCATCACTGGAGGACCCGTGGTTTTCATGAGCCTGTATACACACAGATAGACACATATGGATGCAAAATAGATTTATATCTTGTGCAAAGGTGCAGCTGCACATTCGCAGGCATGCGCACACACAGAGACACACTCTCAAACACTCGTGCGCACATTACCAGAAGCTTTGTGAGTAATTCTTTTTTAAAGACAGTATAATCTGCATTGTAAACATTTCTCAGTGGTTAGGGAAAAAACATTAACATTCCCTGTAAGGGTTCCATGATCAAACTGTTCTGGAAATTCCACCTCAAGAGATGGCAAAGACTGATTGGGAGGTGGGAGCAAATGAGGAAATCAAAAGCCTGAGAAGATTCAGGTAGGATGTTCAAAAGCAGCAGGTATGAGTGCTTAGGATGGGATTTGATGTGACAACAAAAGCGGGTCAGCTGCTGAAAGCAGCAGATCTTCTTTCTTGTACAACATCTGTTGTGAAACTCACTGCATGACATAATGTCATTCTGCTGGGAGTTTCCATACCTGAAGTTGCCAGTGATAACCAGTGATGTTAAAGGGAGAATAATGAAGTGCATGATGATGCCACATTATGCAGCAAGTCTCACCAATCCTTCCAAGGGAAAGTGAGAGAAAAGGGCTGCCATTTTGGCCAAGAAAACTTGGCTTCTCTAGTTAAAAGATCTCACACCACAAATCTGAGGAAGACTTCGGTTTAAATCCAATTGCCAGTTGCAACTAGAGTAGGCCCGTTCAATCGACTGCTGAAAAGTAAGTTGACAACTATTTAAATGCCATTGGTTCAATGGGTCTACTCCACTGGGGGTGCTAGTAATTGGATTTAGGTCCTTGTCTTGTACAGCTGTAGTCAACTAGACAGTACTGAGTTCAAAGGACCAGTATTTTGGCTAAGAATAAGGCTCTTTTGATGGCCAGAAAGCTAATGGTGTCACACACATATGTAAGTTCCCTTACGCATGTGGTTGTGCTTTTTTCGGCCATTGTGCAATGGATACTCATGGTTGTGTAAGTTGAGTTCTACAAGTGTAATAATTTCCCCTGGTCCTGAATCCTATTGTTAGTTCTGACTGGAGTAGAGCCATTGGATACCTACATGTTGACTCACCATTCAATTGCAGGTTAAGCATTTGTGGATTTAATGACTTGAGGATTTGATTAATATACAGTATTCTCTCTAGGCATTAGTAGGTCCCCCAGGACAATTCTATGGTCCACTTAGTGACTCTGGAAGACCTAGAGATTTCTAAAGAGGATACTTTCTAGACATTTGTAGGTCCTCTAGCATTATTCTATGGTCAACTTCTGCCAAAAGTTGATCACAGAGTTGTGCTGGAGGACCTTGAGATTCCTAGAGAAGTCTTCTCTCAGTTAACCCCCCCCAAAAAAAAACAAATTGTAATTTTTTATTTATATTTGCAGTTTTTCCACTTTCATGGGGGTCTCATGCCCCTAACCCTCATGAAAGTAGAGGTGTGACAGTAATTGATTCAAAGGTAGGTGCCATATTCAGAGAAAGGTGGGATATAGATTGAATAAATAAATGCAAATAAAATACTCTAGTTGGGACTAACCAATGGGATTCCAGCTGTGCAGTTACACATTCTTGGATGGTGTGCACTGATTCATTAGTGCCTTCACTGCACCACTTGATTCATGGGGGTTGAGCAACAGTCACTGTGTATTCCCCATTGCACACGGGGACATGATAAGTAGGCACACTGGCAATTGTGCAATGTTGGTATTCAGCAGAAGGGGCATGTAACACAAACATGATGTAGGATCCAAGCTGACAATTTATAGGTAACAATTCAAAGTGCTTGTTTAACCTGTAAAACCCTAAACTGGACTGTCACTTGCAGCTGACAGCATTGTTCTAGGTGTGTAAGTGGTCTGACCAGGTATAGGTTGGCTTCTTGCATTCCTTCCACTCTCCCAGGAATATTAAATACTAAGTCAGTGGGGGGAATCTTGCAGTCCAAGACCCAGTCATCTCCCCCATGCCCAAGGCTTACGTATCTCTTACTCTTCCAATCCCATGCATGTGGGCTATACCAGTCACCTTCCTGATCCACATTATTTATATCTCACCTTTTCCCCAAGATTGGGAGTCATGGTGGCTTACAAATTATAACAGTGACAATAAAGTTAAAAACATACAAAAGGTCAACATTAAAATAGAATTTGAATATTGCCAATATTAAAACAATGTTTCTCTCTGGCTTTTCTTTGCAAATGAAGAACAATGTAATATATACACTTTAAGAGGGATAAAAAGCAGTTAAAAGCCAGTACAATCTGAAACAATATGGCACCTTCTTATAAACCCTTTCCTTAAAACTTTCAGTTCTAAAAGCCTTTGAATTCTAAAAGCCTGTTAGAATAAAAAAGGTTTTGGTTGCTTAGAGCAGGACAATAATGAAGACATTATGCTAGCCTGCCTAGGGAGGGAGTTTGAGAGCCTTGGGGCAACCACTGAGAAGGCCCTATCTCGTGTATCTGTGAAGGTGGTATGACTGAAAGAAAAGCCTCTCCTGGAGATCTCAGGGTCATATGGGAAATATGGTCTGTCATATCATAGAAGCATAGAATCACAGAGTTGGAAGAGACCACAAGGGCCTTCTAGTCCAACCCTCTTCCCTGCAGGAATGTACAATCAAAGCATTCCCGACAGATGGACATCCAGCCTCTGTTTAAAAACCTCCAAAGAAAGAGACTCTATAGCCTGGATCTACAGGGCATTATAAGTCATAACTAGCATTTTAATTCATGTTGCTGTTGTGTGCCTCAAGTCATTTCTGACTTATGGTGAACCTATGGTGAACCTATCACTTTTTTTTGGCAAGATTTATTCAGTGGGGATTTTCTCTGAGGCTGAGAGTGTGTGACTGGCCCAATGTCACCCAGTGGGCTTCCATGGCCAAGAGGGGATTTGAACCCTGGTCTCCAAAGTCATAGGACTTTATCAGATGTGTCAAAAATGGTGTTACGATGACACCATGAGATCACAAAAAGGCTTCCTTATCAGATGACAACATCCCACATCATCTCCCAAGTGTTCTGCTGCCATTATGGGTACATTCTTTTTTTATTGATGGGGAGAAGTTGGCAATTGATCTCCCATGGCGTTTGCATTCTGGATTTGCCTGTGTGCCACAATGTGCCCCATTTTGCTGGCAAGATTCCAGTGGAAATGGGCAGTCCTGCCAGAATACCTCTGGGTGAGATCGAGACATCCAGGTAAACTACCCTCTTTTTTTATAGCCTCCCTGGGTTACTTGTAATGTTTTTAGTGTGCTTAGGTGCTTGGTGTCACTTTTTCTTGTTCATTTCTCTTTTTATTTTTGAATTTCCCGTACTTGGGTCTTCTCGTGAGAACAGGTGGGATTTCACTCCAGGAAGTGAATGGAGCTCTGTTAGAGTTCTGTTCACTCTTGGGCTGCCTGAACAACAGGAGAGAAGATAGGTGCAGTGGGGAGGGTTTTTTTCTGGGACAGGGGCAGGATTGTGGGACAGGAACACTTTTTGCGTTCCTGTCTGATAATCTCCTTAGTATGATGCTCAAACCACTACATCATGCTGGCTCCTTACTGATCCCATAATTTTCCTGAACTATGGTGTTCCCTGAACTAAGTGCCATGTGATATGTAGGAACCAGTTGCTATCCATCAGAATGATCAGATTCTCCCCATAAATGTCAACATGGACTTTATGTTTCTAGCTCTCTCAGGGGGGCAGGCATTTGAGGACAGTCCAGAATGAAATATTCATTGTCTGTGATATGTTCATGTCTCAGGAACCTCATGTCCAGTGTTAGGAGACAGAAATGAGAAAAAAGCAGTATAACAAGTCCACAAAGGTCAGAAACATTATTTAGAGATGCCCCTGGAAGACATCCAAGGGGACCAAAATGGGATGATTTTGAAAATGAAGATTTGCTAAATTGACTCTCTGTACTAGGAGTCTGTGAGAATTTAAGTTAGCACATCACTCCGGTTTTGAGGTCCCTCCACTGGCTGCCTATTGGTTTCCAGGCCTAGTATAAGGTGTTGGTTATCACATTTAAAACCCTAAATGGCTTGGGTCCAAGCTATCTCAGGGACCGTCTCCTCCCTTATAATCCCCCCCGCGCATTCCGGTCCTCTGGGAGGAATTTGCTGCAGCCTCAAAAGTCGAGCTTTTGGCTACCTCCCAGAGGGCTCTTTCTGTTGTCACCCCCAGACTATGGAACGGCCTGCCGGATGAGATTCGTCAATTGACATCTTCGGACAGCTTCAAAAAGGCTGTCAAGACGGATCTCTTCCGGCAGGCCTTTCCAGAATAGATTATCCTGGCCTCGGGAACCCCTCCTCCTTCAGGAGAGGCCCCACAGCCTCCTTTGTTAACAGAACTGAATATCGCTGGGGACCTACTGTTATTGCCAAATGTAGGTATGTGTTTTTATCAAATGTTTTAATTGTTGTTTTAATTTGTAATTGATTTAATAACCTTTTAAGGGGGGAAGGGAGTATATTGTTTTACTGTATGGTTTTTTAATGTTGTGAACCACCCTGATTGGATTACCAAAGGGCGGTATATAAATAATAATAATAGTAATAATAATAATAATAATAATAGATGAAAACTTTGTTGAATTCACAAATTTCTTCATAAATAATAGGTTGAACTTGAAGTTTGTTTCTTTTTAAATTGAATTTATGGGAAAAACCAAAACTAACAGATTTGTCCATCTAGGCTCAGAGCCTTTTACAAGTCTCGTTTTAAATCCCTGCCTATTTAGCTATGTTTGGGGTTCTAAATTAGGGTAGCCACCTCTTTTTTCCTCCTGATAGACAACCGCTCTTTAATGGCTATGTCGCAGGCAGGTAAAACATTATGTTCTTCATACTTGGAATAACTATTGGATCTCTCTAATGAAAATGGCTAAGAATTTCATCGGGTTTCTTTTTGATGACCCACAATCCACAAATTACTTCATAAATTCAGTGGAAAGGACTAACACTTGTATCTATTGAAGCTGAGAATATTCATTACTAGAGAAGAAGTTACTCTTTTACTGTCAGTTTATTATTGAGAGGTACTTAACAATGCTGTCTTCTTCTTTGAGCTCTGCCATAGCCCTTTGGAGCATCATACTGAAGAAGACTGTAAATAAAGTTGGAGCAAGAACACAACCTCCACTCCATTAGTTATTAGAAAGGGCTCTGAAAGAGCATCGCCATATCTGACTTGACCGTGCTGGCCCTCATGTAGCAAGATAATCATTTTAAAGAATTTGGGGGGACATCCTAGTCTTTCCAGGATCTGCCACAGACCTTTTCTACTCACAGTGTCGAAGGCTTTGGTGAGGTCGACAAATGTTACACAGAGTCCCTTGTTCTGCTCTCTACATTTCTCTTGCAGTTGTCTAAGGGCAAATACCATCATTGAGGCCATGATATTGAGAACACAGCTACGCTGGGCAGGGCATGTTTCTAGGATGGAGGACCATCACCTCCCAAAAATAGTACTCTACGGTGAACTCGCCGTGGGTCAGCGTAAGAGGGGTGCTCCAAAACAGTGATACAAGGATTCCCTGAAACAACATTTCAGGCTTGGCCAAATTGATCACCAACAATGGTCCGCCCTGGCTTCACATCAGGAGGCATGGAGACGCACTATCCACAATGCTGCAGCTTTATTTGAAAATTCAAGCTGAACAAGTCTTGAACAGAAACGACAACGCAGGACGAATCACAACCCAGAAACATCACCCAAGGAGACCCTCTGCTGTGCTTTCTGCAACTGGACTTGTTTACCTTGGATTGGCCTTTTCAGTCATCAGTGCGCTTGCAGAAAGCACGGGATGAGTCTTTCCTGAATCTTCGTTTGCGAAAAAAAGCCAGAGAGAAGAGGACTTAACAAACATTTTCAAATTTTGATGGAAAGAACTTGGGGGTTAAAAAATCCTGGAATAAGGGAGAAAAAATTGTCTGATTCACTCAGCCCTACCCAGCAATTGAAACAATGCTCTTGGTCAAGATCTTGCATCATGTTCGTGTAGTTTAAATCTACACTCATGCACTCGTACAGTGGTTGTGTTATACCACCCTTCTGTTGAATATGAGCCTGTGCAACCCATGGTGTCTCTTGTCATGTAACTTCAACCCACTGGCTGGGGTTCTAATCTCTAGAGTAGTAGACAACAAGCTCACTCTGTCTTCCACATGACAGCCTTTCAGATATTAGAAGATGAATGTCATACCATCTTTCAGTCTTCTCCTCTTCAGGCTAAACATATCCAGCTTTCTCAACTGTTCCTCATAGGGAAGCCCAGGTAACCAGAAGGTGTCCACAAGTAAGTCCAGATAGACATAGATTATCTGACAAATGGCAAAGAATCCTTAACCCCTCGAAATTAAGAGATGGGGGAGAAGGGAAGGAACCACACCCATTTCAGTTTGGCTTCCAGACCTTTTGCCATCTTGGTCACTCTCTTCTGAACATGTTCCAGTTTCTGTGGCATTACTAAGACCAGTGTCACCCTCCCTCTGACACTGTCAGCTGGTGTGGTCAGCCCCTCTACACCACCCTAGTGCCACCACTGTCCAGTTTGACAATGTTGCTCTTGAACTGGGATCACTAGAATGAGAAACATTATTCCAGGTGAGATCTGGCCAAAAGGGAATAGAATGACATCACTAATTTACTTATCCAGGACAGTAAACTTCTGTTGATGCCTGGAATTATATCAAAGGGTTTTTTTAGGGGGGTCACCTTGATCAAATCTACACAGGGGTAAATGTGCAACTTTTCTAATGTAGCACATAACAGCCAGAATTCACTTAGAGACATATGCATATGTAAGTTACGCTATACATGTGGGGCCAAAAAGTTACCATCAAGCAACAGACACATTATGCTGATAACAGTGGAAGCAGAGTTGCACAGGCAGCATATTCATCTTTGCAAAGTGCACATTGTACATTGTAGTTGTGCATCTTATACTGTTCATTGTGATGACGCATTGTGATTGCGCATCCTATACTTTGCCTTGTGAGGACTCATTGTGGTTCTGTATCCTATAGTTTGTATTATGGGTATGCGTCATGTATTGTGCATTGCAGAACGGCACCCAGGCATTGACATGTGCTGTGTAATGTTATTATTGTGCATGGGAGTAGTGTGTAGTACTACTATGTGTATGTCCACATGCAGGTATTTACTCTCTGCTAAGGAGATTTTGGAAGGAGGCCAATGTTTGCCAGGAGAAGCCTCAGATCTTTTCATTCAGGAGAAAGGTTACATAAGCTTAAAACAACAACAACAACAACGAAATCCAGACTTTTTCCTTTACTTTTTTAAGGGTGTGTGTGTTGTTCTCTTGGGTTAGAATCAGGATTGACCAAGTGGTGGTGGTGATGTCGTCAGTTCCATTTTTAAAAATTTCACTGCCATTTGCCTATGAATACTGTAGTTTCCTGGCTAATCTCCCATTGAAGATGTCCAGAAAAAGAGACCTGCGCCATCTCTCTAGGTCATTGGCTCCATTGTTGAAATGATGTTATGGCCAAGAAGTTCCTTCTAACATTCAATCAAAAGCTACCCTCCCATAACTTAAACCATTAGGCCTGGTTCTACCCTCTGGGGCAGCAGAGAACAAACCTGATCCATGTAGCTCTCAGTCATGGTATAAAATGAGCAGGTGTCTTGAGAGGAGTAAAAATGTTTCAGAAATAACCTAGGATAGCCTGAGGATAGACTCCAGTGTAGATTGGGCCCACATCACACTATTGACTCAAGTTTAGCTTGTGGTCCTGTGAGACACTTAGGACTTTATCATATGCACTAAGGACATTTTCAGACACATCTTACTGTGCTAGAAATTTGTGGGAGAGCTTTGGCGCTACCGTGCAGCAGGGATTCCATTTCGGATGACGCTGTCCCTCTGGTGAAATTGTCCGTGTCACTTCTGTGTAGGATTGGAGCTGGTTGCGCCATATTTTATTCACAGACAACTTTCATGAATAAAGTCTGGCGAAATATGGCGCGGCCGGCTCCAATCCTACACAGCAGTGACATGGACGATTTTGCCAGAGGGACAGCATCGTCCGAAATGGAGTCCCTGCCGTGCGGCAGCGCCGAAGCTCTCCCGCAAGCTTCTAGCATGGTAAGATGTGTCTGAAAATGTCCTAAATACGGCATCATAATCATGCCACATAAATGTGAAAGGGCATACATACTAGATGATGTCACCCCTTTGTGTTTATGTCTTGTCTTTAAGCCAATCTATTTTATTGATGGTCCAAACTGTCAATAGATTGGGTGTGCCATTTTTTGCAAGCATAGCCGGTGTATGTAACCTCACATCTTTTTTTTCCACGTACTTACCTCATGAATGGCTGGACCAGCCAGATGCTTTTGGGTGGGATCATGACATCCAAGTAGGTGACACACTTTTTATGACCCTCCCTGGGTTACTTGGAAGTTTTTAAGTGTGTGTATGTGCTTGATGTAACTTTTTATGTTTTGTTTAATTTTTAAATTTCCCACACAATGAAGTCTTGTGGGATTTCAAAGGAGGAAGTGAATGGGGTTGAAATCCATTTTGTCTTTATGCAGTTTTCCCATTTATTAAAGTCATCTTGAATCCTGATTTTGTCTTCTGAATTATTGTAAGTGTAATGAACTCTGCCACCCCCACCTCTTTCACCGGCAAAATGTCAAAGGGGCTCCAGCTCAGTGATAGAGCACATATTTGAGGGCAGAGAGTACTAGGTTCAGATCCTATGTCTTGAGATAAGATTGGACCAGAGCTTGGAAAAGTTATTTTGTTGGACTGCAAGTCCTAGTTCTAAATCCAAGTATGAATCACAACTAAAGCAGACCTATTGAATCAATGAGAATGTGGTAGGTTTATGCTAGTTGGGTCTCACAATTTCATTTAACCCACAGAATCTCCTAGCCAACATGGCCAATTTTTCTAAGTTCTGAGTTGAGAGAGACCCCCTGTCTGAAGCTGTGGAGACAATTCACTATCAGTCTGTGCAGACAATTCTGAGCTACATGGGTCTGACTTAGTTTAAAACAGATCCTCCTAATATAGTATTCTTTTTCCTCAGGAAGTTTTTGCCTGAAGAGGCAATCTCTACATTGGCTTTAAATTTCACTTGTGATGAATTTGACCCTAATGATATGCAGACTCCCCTTATGACTTATAAAGCCCAGGCTTCTGAGAAATATGATCAGTTTTATTTTAAAAATTCTTTTCTTTTCCTTCAGTATTTCTCAGCTATTTCATCTGAAGAGGAATATCTATGAATTCCTTTAGGGTAAAATTATTTTAGTGGCATCAATGAAGCTCAGAATCTACACATACATTACAGTCAGCCCTCAACTTTCACAGGGGTTAGGGGCACAAGATCCCTGCAAAAGTAGAAAAACCACAAATATAGGACCCCCCTTTTTTTTTAAGAACACTCAAAAGAAGAGTGTTCACTTCTCTAGTCTTCTAGGACTTTTTCAGACAAGTAAAATGCAGCGCAAGCAGCCTTGCCAAATCGTTGATCGTGAGTAAAAATAGCCAAAATATTACACTCAAATGTCCCTGCGGTACCGCAACACTACAAGCAGGGACGGGCGTCATCCGAAAGGAACGCCCTGCAGCACTGCAGTCTCGCAACGTGGCGAGGCTGCTTGCGCTGCATTTTACTTGTCTGAAAAAGTCCCTAGTCACTTCTGAGAGAACACTTCTCTAGTCTTCCAGTATCATTCTATGGTCAACACTCTGTAGGCATTTCTAGGTCTCCCAGTTCAATTCTATGATCAACTTCCACTGGTAATCCACAAACAATCAAATCTGCGAATACATAATCTGCAAATGTGGAGGGATGACTGTACACACCATCTTCTGGGAGGGATTTTACAGTCAATGCTATACGTTTGCAGAATGTACAAATCTTGGCCATGGCTCCATCCTATGGAATCCTCATCTATGTAGTTTGGTGAGGGAGCTAGCATTCTCTGCTAGAGAGTTCTAGTGCAGTGGTTCTCAAACTTGGGACCTCCAGGTATTTTGGACTTCAACACCCAGAAGACCCAGCCAGCATGGTCAATGGTGAGGGATTCTGGGAACTGAAGTTCAAAGCCCATGGGGGCCCAAGACTTGAGGGCCACTGCACTAGAGCACTCTTGCAAAGAATTTCAATGCCTTTACCAAACTAGAAAACCTAGGATTTCATAGGATGGAACCATAACCAAGATACATGAGCAAAGACCATAAGTCAGAGCATGAGCCCACATTTGAACCATGTAGTATTCTTCCTCCACTATTTAGAGAGGTCACATCCCCATAATTAGAAAAGTAACTATAACATTATAGTTATACCACAAAAGGACTGAAATAATCCTTTGTTAAGTTACAGTTGGGAGGTAACTTAATTACAGGAAAAAGAAGTTGGCTGAGACCCTAGATCAGCTACTTAATTAAGTAAACTAAGTAGTGTCTCCTGGCTTTACCTTCCCACCCTCCAACCTGCTTTACAGGGCTGAATATAAGACCTCCAGCATTCCCAGTCCTCTGCTGCCCTACTCAGGTCTCACAAATTCAACGCTGTGGTTTCCTGGGTTGAATCAATCCACTTGCAATGTGGTCTTCCTCTTTTCCAATGGCCTCCACTTTACCGTGCATTGTTTTCTTTTCCAATGAGAAATATTGTCTTATGATTCTCTGAAGTATGACAGCCTCATTTTAGTTATCTTTACTTCTAATGAGAGTTCAGGTTCAATTTGCTGTTGGACCCACTCATTTGTCTTTTTTCTACTCCATCGTAGCTGTCAAACTCTTCTCCAGTGCTACATTTCCAATGAATTGGTCTTCCTCCTATCATCTTCCTTTATTGTCCAGTTTTCATAACCACACATATAAGCTGGAAATATATGGCATGGATCATTCTGACTTTGGTATTCAAAGATATATTTTTTACAGTTGAGGTTCTTACCTTGTTCCTTCATGGCTGCCATTCCAAGTCTTAGGACTTTCTCACATGAGAATGTAATCGTGCAATTACGATAGAATAGTAGCACAAATGGGTTCCCGTAATCACATGATGTTGTTGTCCTCTGGTGCTCCATGTGTGCTCCACCCGTTAATTAGGTGCTGCTTTTCATTGATGGGCAAAAGTGGTCAATAGCCCTCAATATTGCTCTTTTCATAGTATTGACAAGTGTGCAATAATCACATCCCACTGTAATTGCACAATTACAGTGTGAATGGGTGGTCCTCTTCTCCCTCTCCCGTTTCCCAACAAGAACACATAATTAAACTTCCAGGGAAGAATGTGAAGAGGACCAACAGAATGCTCTTTTAATCAATGGTTGCCTTTTTCTTGATACCTTTTTATGTTTAAGTGTTTATTTGTGAATTTCTTTGGTTATTTATTTGTTTTTAGTGTTTAAGGAGATAATCAGATGCTTCACAAAGCCCAACAGGAGCATGTGAGGATGAAATCACTGTACCGGGAAAGGGTCTCAATTTTGTACAACGTTGTTATCCTAGGGCAGTGATGGCAAACCTATGACATGCGTGTCAGCACTGACACGCGTAGCCATTTCTGATGACACGCGGCCGTAGGCCTCCTCCCCCGACCTGCAACCTCACCACCCTCCCTAAAGTGGTGATCGGGGCTTCAAAGCCCCAGTCACCACTTTCCTGCACCCCCCCACCCTCCCTAAAGTAGCGATCAAGGCTTCAAAAGCCCTGGTCGCCACTTTCCTCCACCCCCCCACCCTCTCTAAAGTGGCGAGCGGGGCTTTGAAGCCCCGGTCCCACTATCCTCCCCCCTCCAACCCTCCCTAAAGTGGGAATCCTGCACGCATACATGTTTTCCCCTCAAACTGACACACCACCTGAGTTATGCTCAGTTTTTTGGCGAAGTTTGACACACCAAGCTCAAAATGTTGCCCATCACTGTCCTAGGGTGCTGCCTCTGTGCAGACTCTGTGCTGCAGTAGAGAATAAGCCATCACTTTTTATTGATGGTGGTTTCTACCAATGTAAAAGTGATGGCTTATTCTCCACTGCAGCACAGAGTCTGCATGGAGGCAGCACATGAGGATGACAACATGTGCGAAATCATGCGGTATGGTGATGTCATCTTTGTGGGCTTTTTGCCTGCGGCTGATAATCTCCTTAGAGCAAAGTCGCGTCTTCTCCCAAGAACAGCCAAAATCTTACCCATGCAATCATGGAAATACGAGAATTTTTTTTCTTAAAGGAGCATTTGTCGCCCAGCAGAAGGTGTTAATACTCTGTCATTAGAAGGCAATGTGAAGACAAGTGTTATTATAGTGCATGCTTCAATCCTATTCTTAAACTGCTAGTGGTGGTTATGCAATAATTCCATGGTGGTAGTATTGTGTGATCACGGCAACATGTGATTACTGCAATCATGCCACTATGTTTCCACTTTCCTCAATCGCGGAATTACAGTATTTTCAGATGCTAGCCTGATAAAGTCCTTAGGCTGCTAACATACTGTAGAAATGGTGCAGTTTGACACTGCTTTAACAACATTCAACAACTTTAACTGCTATGGGACTCTGGGATTTGTAGTTTTGTGAGATATTTAGACTTCTCTGTCAGAGAGCTCTGGTGCCACAACAAACTACAAACCCCAGGATTCCATAGGATGGAGCCATTATAGTTAAAGTGGTATCAAACTGCATTATTTCTGCAGTGTGTCAGCAGCCCTAGCTTTCTGATTTCTTGACTACAGTCTCCATTTTCATTAATGAATGAGCCATGTCATAGCTCCTAGATTACTTGAGAACAGAGTTCCCCTGCAAATACAGAACTTGGCCATCCCTGCAAAATATTGGCTCATGTCTTTTAGTCAGAAGCACAAAAATATAACAGCCTGTACCAGTTTTGCTGAGCTGAATTGGCATAGGAACCTGGAATTCTAAATATAGTAGGGACGTTAGTAGAGAGTTCATAGCTGTGGCAGTATGACCTACAGTAAAGCTGTCAAGGTTGGAGAGATCTTCACAACAAGCTTGGTAAGCAGTTGTTGCAAAGGCATCTGGGACATCACTAACCAAAGTGCTGGATTTTTCCTGGACATGGGGAAGGGATGGGAGGCAGAACCAGCAGAGGAACAAGTCTGGCAACCTTGGTGCCCAGTATAGTGATTTCGCTTTTCATCAGTTTCTCTCCTCTTAAGTGCCTCCTCCTAGATGTAGTTCTCTGTTCATTGAGGTTGTCTGGGGAAGCATTATTCTGCTTTCCCTTTTTAGTTGTGGTCAGAACAGAGAGATTGCAGGGCAAGGCATTTTCTGGAACTGTCTTTTCCAGGAGATACAAGCCGCCTCGCTCTACATAATATGTATGTGTATGTGCCTTCAAGTCATCTGTTGACATGGTGGCCCCATGAATTTCATAGGGTTTTCTTAGGCAAAGAATACTCAGAGGTGTCTTTGCCATAATACCTGCCACTAATTGGCAAAGACTTGAAACAATTATGGATGAAAATTAGAACAGCTCAGTTCCTTGTTAAGACTCTACAAATATGTGCTATAAAGTTTAAAGGGGGTATGGAAAATGATTCAACTCTTAAAGGTTAATTAGCAAAAATTTAAATTGTTTAGATTGTTCTTTATCTCTTTTGGTTTATAATTGCATACAATGGCTGTTTGCAATAAACTGATTACTTACTGATTACTGATGAAAATTAAAGAAGCAGGGTTATGGATAAATATTAATTAAAACACGAGAGTGACCGCAGATGTGTGATATCATTTAAAAGTAGAGGATGAAGACTTGGCAATACAGTAGTTAAAGATTTTTCTCTAGTTTGTCTCAATCATAAATCAAAATGGAGAGTAGATTTTCCTTGTTTTTTTTCCGGGCTGTGAAGCCATGTTCTGGAATAGTTTCTTTCTGATGTTTTGCCTGCATCTGTGGCTGGCATCTTCAGAGAAAGAAGATGCCAGCCACATATGTAGGCGAAATGTCAGAAAGAAACTATTCCAGAACATGGCCTCACAGCCCAGAAAAAAACCAAGGAAAATCTATGGATGCCAGCCGTGAAAGCCTTCGACTTCAAAATGGAGAGTGTAGTGAAGAAATCAGAAAACTAGGGGCTTGTCTATATGAGGCAAAAATAAACTGATTGGTCCATAGTAAAGGCAACTCACAGCAGCTGTGATTTGTCCTAATGGCTTTTTTGGGGGGGGGGCAGATTGCAGGCATGCAAAGCTATCTGCATTTGCTGTGAAAACAGGAATGCCTGTGAATCAAGATGGTGGCTGCTGAGTGAATTACTTGCTGTGATGGACACCTATTGAGCCAACGAGGACATGGTACTCCAGGAGCCAATTCTTTGTGAGGAGGTGGAAGGAGTGGGGACTTCTGGAGGAGATAAAGGGGGAGTGAGTGAGGAAAGTTTTTAGTTTGAGTTAAGCTTCCAGTTTGAAGAGTTGAGGTTGAGTGATCCAAGACAGTTAGAGGCTTAGATACAGAGCAAATGTTTGTGCATGCCCAAAAACTTGGTTATACAGTTACATGGTTTATTCGTTTGACAATAAACGTTATTTTGTTAACAAGAAACATTCAGTCTGGCATAAGTGATTCGCAAGGAAGGAGACATGGCCAGGAATACATAGCCACACCTGAGTGCTTGTGCTATATCACTGGGAGACATAGTTCGACTGTGATGTGGATGTTGTGCATCACAAAGTGGTGACAGGGTGGGAGGTAGAAATCCCCCCTTCTCCACAAAGTGGTGGCAGCGGTGAGATAGGAAAGGCCCCCGCGCCACTAGGAGAATGAAGGGCATCACACTTGCATTTTTACTTACCAATTTGCCACTGCCAAAGAGTATTTTTTAAAAAAAACTATTTCCAAGGTGTGATAGAGAGATATTTTGCCTTACCAGATAAGCAATCGCCCCAACACCCCCCCCCCCATTTTATTGCATTGGCACGCTCTCGCTAAGGCAAAAATCCAGCATGGTGGTTCCAGGCAGTTGCCTTGTTAGCAAGCAGTTGCACACTTCTTCACTTTCATAGGCCATGCTTCATAGGTACACAGTATGCATGGAACAGGAGATCATAGAATCATAGAATCATAGAATTGCAGAGTTGGAAGAGACCACGAGGGCCATCCAGTCCAACCCCCCTGCCACGCAGGAAATCACAAGATGTGGGACAGTGTTCCTTCCTACTCTCCTCTCCCATTTTAAAGTTGTTCAAGTTGGCAGCCCAAAATCTTTTCTGGCATAGTTTTTGTGAGTTTTGGTTCCCCTCCTTCCAAATATTGCGATTCAATGTGGGATCTCATTAGGACAAATGGAATTCTCCTCAAATTCCACGAGGAGTTTTTTCACTATCTAGACAGCCCCTGGGACTTTTCTTGAGTTTTTTTTTTTAAACTGTGGGGCAATTGCACACTTCCGCTCATTACGACAACCAAATTACATCACTGTACATTCCCATAGTGGATAGCTGATTGGTTGGATGTGTGTGTATGTGAGGAGCTTGCTGGCAAGGCAGCCCTTGGAAATGTCATGTTGGATTTTCGCCTTAGCGATCATGTGCTGAGGTGACAAAACAGTCTTTTTGTTTGTTTGTGTATTTAAGTGGAAGGTCGCACTTCCACACCTTGGATTTAGTTTTTTTTTTTAAAAAAAAAATACTGGTTGGCAGTGGCAACTCAGTGGTAATTCACTCACGCCTGCCATCTTGAGTCACAGGTATGCCCATTTGAACAGCAAAGCTTTGCGTACCTGCACTCTTGAAAAAAATCATGGAGACAAATGAAAGCTGCTGCAAATTGGTGTTACTGCCTACCAATCCAAATTTTATTGCCTCATATAGATAAGCCCCTGGTGTCATGAATAGATTTTTCCTTCCCATCTACTATTTCCACGCAATGTATAAATTTATACATTAGGACCATGTCTGCCCTTACTTGCCCCCTTTTTGCTAAGCTAAACAGTCCCAAACATTGCAATTTTACTTGTTGCTCTAGGCCCTTGGCTATTTCAGTTGCCCTTTTCAACATTTTCCCCAGCTCTACAACTTTTCTTTCCTGGTGCAGTGACCAGGGGCTCATTCCTACTGTACAATGATAGTCTCTCTCTCTCTCTCTGACTTTCCTTCGCAAACGAAGATTCAGGAAGGACTCATCCCGCGCTTTCTGCAAGCGCGCTGATGACTAAAAAGGCCAATCCAAGATAAACAACTCCAGTTGCAAAAAGCACAGCAGAAGGTCTCCTTGGGTGATGTTTCTGGGTTGTGATTCTTTCTGCATTTTCGTTTCTCTTCGAGACTTGTTCGGCGTGAGTTCTCAAATAAGGCTGCAGCATTGTGGATAGTGCGTCTCCATGCTTCCCGATGTGAGGCCAGGGTGGACCACTGTTGGTGATCAATTGACAATGATAGTACTATGATTCCAATTTGACTGCCATGATTCCATCCTGTGGAATCTTGAGATATGTAGTTTGGTGAGACATTGGAGCATTCTGGCTGAGACTTCTAAATGCCCCTCCCTAAATTGCCAGTCCCAGGGTTCGATAGAATGGAACCATGTCAGTTAAAGTGTAGCAAGAGCCCTGTAATTGGATAGTGTGAATAGACCTCAGAACAGAGTTCCAGATGTAATTGCACCATGGACAATTACAAACATCCCCCACTACTGTTTGGTACCTGAGCAGCAAAAGAGGAGAGTCGAAATTCTATGTTTGCTGCTGAATTTGTGCTTCTCCCCAGAGTGAGGTTAGCTAAAGATCCCAGGAAGTTGTTTTGCATTATTCCTATCCTTTGGAAAAAGCATATCCTAAAGCTGAGCCAGTGAAATCGATACTTCCACTGAAATCAAGGAGGTGATTTTACCTGAATCAATCCCATAGTAACCAACATTCCTACTTCCGGAATATACTGGTCCTTGGGTTATCTAGTAACCGGGACAATTGCTAAACAGCTGCCTGTTCTAATCCACATAGCCTTTAACCCCAGTCAGCTGAACCATGGACTGATGACAGCCAACGGAACAATAGAAACACACCCTAATATTTTATTTAAGAGCTAAGGAAGCTACAGCTGCAGGGATGATACACCCTGCTGGATTGAACTGTTTCAGGTAGAGCACTTTTTTGCTTTCAAGAAAAGCATCCCTAGTTCTTAGCCCAGCCAGAAGGGAAGACTGTAATAAATTGAGCATGACTTGTTCCATAAGCTCTTTGAATTCTTCCCCAACCTCTCTCTGCCTCTCTCCTGCTCTCCTTCAAGCTTTGTAAGGCTAGATGAAATACAATCTATCAAAAGCTGTCCTAGCACGTGGTGGCATATTAAGGGGTTGCAAAGTGTCCCTTTGAAAAAGAAACAGATCACTTGTAAGGAAGCATTCTATGCAGTTTTACCAGCCTCCATCCCCTTGCGTTTACTTTCCATCTGTCTCCAGGAAACTACTGAAACATTAAAGGAGGAGGAGGAGGAGACAGAAATTAGCCCATGTGATGAAAGAGGATAATAAGCAGGAGAAGCAGGGTGAGTGGCAAAGGAAGGCATCCTGAATATGGGATATATTATTCCATGGACCAAGCTCCCAAGGCCAATGGAAGAATTGCAACAGCTTGCATTCATTTACAATAGGACTAAGCAATAGAAAATACAATAAAGAACACTGAATGGCTTTGGAGTTTTGGTACAATGCTGGCAAATAGTCTGTGCAGAGACTAGCAATTTACAGAGAGAGAGAGATTGAGAGAGAGAGAGAGATTGAGAGAGAGAGAGAGAGAGAACCTTCAAGATAGAGCGCCACTGGCACAAGGTGTGATGCCCAGCGGTAAAAGGCTGGATGGTAAAATTAGATGGCTCTTTGCAGTATTAAATCCTCAAATGAAGCATCATCACTTCTTTTAAAATGAACTTTTACATTCAATTAATGTATTGTCATTTATGTCACTGCTTGCCATGTGTTTTAACAACTTTTGTGTGATGCATTTTACATTGTAAATAAAGTTGCACCCCATTTAGTACCCATAAAAAAAAAAAAGATTGCCAATTGTGCAATAGTTCAAGATGGGGGCTCCAAGGGTAGGTAACAGCTCTGTGTTCACTAATCCTATGTAGTCACAGTTGTAAATGTCCCTCTCCAGCCAGCATCTATATGAAACATAAGTCAGTCAGGGTTCAGGCTCATGATGTTTCCAGGCCCCTCCCACCAGTGACAATCAGAAGCAGGACACTAGTGCAATTCCTTATCACAGTCTCACTCATTTTGAGGGGGGGCAGGGGCTGGAAACATCTTCCTCCTGGTGACTTGATCAGCAGCTGAACAGACCTCCTTTGTTCAGTGTGGCTGCTGGCTCTTAAGGTGGGCTTGGGCCAGGAGATGTTATTGGCTATACATACGTAATTAAGTAGCCAATGTAGAATATCAGATCCTATTGTTGTTCTTGGCCTTCAAGTCAACTTCAACTTATGGTAATCCTATGAATGAAAGGGAGATCCAGGTGTGGTATAACTTTAATGTTCGACTTGAGACCAGAATTCGAATCCCCACTCAACCTTAGAAACCCACTGGGTGACCTTGGGCAAGTCATACTCTCTCAGCCTGAGCGGAAGGCAAAGGCAAACCCTCTCTGAACAAATCTTGATAAGAAAACCCAGTGGTATATTCATCTTAGTGTCATCATAAGTTAGAAAGAACTTGAAGGCACACAATAGCAACAACAAGAGACCTTCAAGAACTTCAGTTATGAACAGCCCTGCTCACGCCTTGCAAACTCAGGACTGTGGTTTCCTTGATCGAATCAATCCACCTGTAGAACAGTCTCCCTGTTTTCCTACTTCCTTCCACTTAACCAAGCATCTTCAACTTTTCTAATGAGTCACATCACCTAACGGTGTATGTACAAAGTATGACAGCCTCAGTTTAGTCACCTTGGCCTAGATTTCTTGAACTCTTATGCACTAGACTCCAACAGCAACCCTTGCACCCTGTTGAAGGTTAAGCCTGACTGAATTCAATCAATGCGATAAGAAAGTAAAATTTGGCACCCAGCAGAAATCACAGCCCTTCCATTAGAATATCTGCAGCTTGACAGCTGGTATTCAGCAGCAGGTTTTGTAGCAAATGGGTAGTGTAGCCTTTTGTTTTGCTTTGTCTGAAAAGCTCTCAAGTGCTCAACTGCCATCATGACATTTATTTCAGCTTCAAGTTAATAACCACTGAAGGACCCTCTATAGATTCTCTCCTGATGATCTTATATTCTTCCAGTTTGAGCCTTTATTATTGCTAGAATTCTCAAAGCTGCTTTGGTATCATGTAGGGGCTTTCTTTTTTAATGGTTCTTGTGGCAAAAAGCTTTGGCAAAAAGCTATTCTCTAACTAGGTATTTGCTAACTTTTTGTTTTGTTTTCTTGTTCTCCAACAACAATATCTAGAATATCCAGAAAAATAAATGTTCTGGAAGAGTCTGTTTCCAGTTTAACTGTATATGCATATATACAAACACAAGTAACTTTATAGTTTCTTTACTAAGGACATTATCAGATGCAGGGGAACGTGGCACAAAACTGTGTCCCCAACCATGTCAATAGAATGCTGCAAGAACAGAAAGGGAGACATTATCAGACGCCCACGTCCTTCAGCCATTCCGGGGTGTAGCTCAGGCATGAATAAAGTCAGGGCCGGTTTAAGGAATTTTGGGGCCCCCTGCAATGCTTTACTTTGGGGCCCCCATATGACTTGAAGGCACATGGGCAAGAAAGAAAGAAAGAAAGAAAGAAGCCCTTTCTGAGGGCGACAACCCTCAAATTCCCTGTCTCTCTCTCTCACACACACACACTCACCCTCTCCAATGTGCCTCTCCCTCCAGATTCTGCCACGGAGGGCTGCTGTGTCTTTCTCTTTCTCTTTCTCTTTAGTTTTGGAGAGGCTGTTTTGTTTGTTTTTTAAAAAAAGCCAGCAGGAGGTTTTTGGAGGAGGAGGGTAAGAGGGGGCTCCTCCTGGCTGTCTCCTGGCTGTTCCTTCGTCAGATTAAGGAGGCCAACACGGGGCCCTCTCTTGACCTCGGGGCCCCCTCTTGACCTCGGGGCCCCCTGCCAATGCTGATTTGGCAGACAGGTTAAACCGGCCCTGAATAAAGTGTCCCTTTTTGTATTGATGGGCTAATCCATCAATAAAAAGGGATGCATTATTCATGCCCATGCTACATCCCCGGAATGGCTGAAGGATGACGTTGTTTGGTAACGTCACCCGTTTTTGTTCTTGTAGTGTTCTTCTGATGCAGTTTTTCTGTGTCTGATAAAGTCCCAAATTTTTTAAAAAAATCAAACATCACATGTGAGATATTTATTATAGTCCTTATTAAATGTGTAAATAGAGACACATGTTGGGTCAGGCCGCATGGATTGTACAGTAATCTACACCTGACAGTTGGCCATCCAGCCTCTGTTTAAAAACCTCCAAAGAAGGAGACTCCACTACACTCCAAGGCAGCATGTTCCACTGTCAAACAGCTCTTACTGTCAGGTATTTCTTCCTAATGTTTAGGTGAAAGAGAAATGTGTAAAGGAACTTTATATTATGACCTGAATACTATTGTTAGTCCCAACTAGAGTTAAATCAACAGGTCAACAGTTATCACATGATTCAATAGGTCTACCCTGGTAGGGACTAACCAATAGGATTCAGGCCTATATTCACAGATTTTGATAATCAAAATCTTGTGATTGCATGGGTAGAATTGCTCATAGTGCAGGTACTCAAAGTGCTGGTTATTACCTGTAAAACCCTATGTAGCTTAGGTCCAGGATGTCTGAAAAATGGTGACATTACTCCAACATCCCCTTAGTGTAGCATAAATACTTGCACGTGGACATATGTGACAGCAGCAGTATGCAACTGCCATGCAGAATAGCAACATTGTGTAGCACATGTCAGTGACTGGGTGCCATTGCGCAATGCACAATACATGATGCACAGCCACAATGGTAGGTATAGGAGGTACACCCATAATGTGCAACCACAATGCAAAGTATAGGATGCACAACTAAAATGCAAAGTATCAAATACACAACCACAATGCAAATAAGAGGAGGCACAACTACAATGCATAATCACAATATCAAGTGTAGGTTGCACAACCACAATGCAAGGTATAGGATACACAGCCACAATGCACAATGTGTAACTTGCAAAGAGAAGGCACAGAGGAACATGCTGCCTGTGTAACTCCATCTCTGCTGCTATCAGCAGAATACTTCTATTGCACAGTGGTGACTTCTTGGCCCAGCATGTGTAGCATGACTTATGCCTGTTTATGTCCCTAAGTGAGTTTCAGTCACTATTTCTCTATATGGGGCTGCCTGAGTTTTAAGAACTTCAGGGAAGGGCTTTCTCTGAGGAGATTATCAGATGAGCATCTAAAACCCTTTTTGTTCCACTATATTTTAAAATGTATGTGTCCTGGTATAATAACACTTCTTATCACAGGTGGCTGTAATCATGAGAAAGAGACGCCCCTGAATTATTGCAACATGACTGCCAGCACTGTTTACTTCCATGTTTTTGCATGGGTGAGACTTCGGCAGTTCTTGCGAGAAGATACAAGCACGCTTAAATGTCTAAAAACACCTAAATTAACAACAGCAACAAAAAAAATGAACAGACAAGCACTGAAACACACTTAAAAACTTGCCAGCAAAATGGGGAGGTTCATAAAAAGAGTGTCCCACACCTAGTTTTTGCATTCCACCTGGAGGTGTTCAGAATGAGACGCAGTTTCACATGTAAGCAATACTGCAAAAAATGCCACGGGATATCAATTGATGGCTTGGCCCGTTAATAAAAACAAATGCATTGTTTACAGCAGTAGAACACCTGCAGAATGTGAGGATGATGACGTCATGCAACAGGGGGCCCTTTTGCAGTATCCTGTTGTTGTTATCACACCGTATTTGCTGCATCTGATAATCTCCTCAGGCATGTCTGGTGAAGGCTTTGTCAGGAGAGAGCCTTCTCAGTGGCTTCTCAGGGACTCTCTGCAGAGGAGGCTCAGTTGTCCCCTTCTCTTTGCCTGCTAACTTTTTTCACCAGAAGGCAAGTACTTTTTTTATTTAAACAGGACTTCAGCTTTTGACTGGTTGGGCAGTGCAATGGGTATGCTGGTTCTTAATGTATACAGTCAGGCCCCTGTATCCATGAGGGTTTGGTTCCCAGACTTGCCGCAGATACCAGCAACCACAGATACCAGCAAACCCAATTAAAATGAAGGGCTTCTGGTAAAAACATACCATAGAGTTATGTTGGAGGACCTAGAAAATACCTAGATAGGATGCCTCTCTAGGCATTATCCAGCATGACTCTGGTGTGTGGAATTTTGTGTCCCACGAATAACTGAAACCATGGTAATTGGTTCCTCAGATATGGAGATCCGGCTGTAATAGGTTTTAATGTGTCTTTAATGGTTTTAAACTAATATTTTCATGCTTTAAAAAATGTTTGTACTACATACTATTTTAGCTATTTTGTTTCAGTGTACAATGTAAAGCCACTTTGGGTCCCATACTGGAGAAAATCGATCACAGATTAGCAAAGGCATATAGCGCATTTGGAAGACTTCACAAAAGAGTCTGGAGTAATAAACACCTGTGGCGAAGGACAAAAATCAGTGTGTATAGAGCCATTGTACTGTCTATTCTCCTTTATGGATCTGAAACATGGGTCACCTATCGCCACCACTTACGACTCCTCGAACGCTTTCATCAGCACTGTATACGCACAATCCTAAATATACACTGGACTGACTATGTGCCGAATGTTGCTGTCCTTGGGCAAGCAGGGATCACCAGCATTGAGGCCATGATATTGAGAACACAGCTGCGCTGGGCAGGGCACATTTCTAGGATGGAGGACCATCACCTCCCCACAATAGTACTCTACAGTGAACTCACCACGGGTCAGCATAAGAGGGGCACGCAAAAAACAAAACAAAACACCAAAAACTAAAAAAACCAACAATACAAGGACTCCCTGAAACAACCTCTCAGGCTCGGTCAAATTGATCACCAACAATGGTCTGCCCTGGCCTCACATTGGGAGGCATGGAGATGCACTATCCACAATGCTGCAGCCTTATTTGAGAACTCACGCCGAACAACTCTTGAAGAGAAACAACAACACAGAAAGAATCACAACCCAGAAACATCACCCAAGGAGACCTTCTGCTGTGTTTTCTGCAACCGGACTTGTTTATCTCAGATTGGCCTTTTTAGTCATCAGCGTGCCTGCAGAAAGCACAGGATGAGTCCTTCCTGAATCTTCATTTGCGAAGAAAAGCCAGAGAGAGCGAGAGAATGTAAAGCCACTTTGGGTCCCATACTGGTGAAAAGTGGGATATAAATTAAACAAACAACAAACAAATAAATAAATTCATGCATATCTAAGCAATGAGGAGAAGTTGCTTTCTGCAGACCATAAACACAAATGGTAAATTTACAAGTCCATTTCTCTTCCCATCCTTGATATTTTAACTCCTCCATTATACAACTTCATAGAAGTGATAATTGTTCTCTGTGTCATTCTGGATAAACCTAACAGCCTTCAGTTCTTTGATAAGAAGGCTTAATTTCCATGTCCTATTCAAATCCCATCCTCCGTACTTAATAGGTATTATAAGACTGATCTCCAGCATGGCGTTTTATGAAACCATTAAGTATCTTCTCCTAAACTATTTTCCTGTTTACATGGACAAATTCAGAATTCACTGTGTAATAGTAAAGTAGGGGAGACAATGAATGGTAGGGAGGTGAACAGCATGAAGAGGATCTATTGAAGTTTTTTTTTTTTTTTTTAAATAGAAGCTGTTGAAAATGTGCAAAAATTATATGTTACTTAACTGGCTATGGTAACTGGAAAAGAGGGCCATCAGTACACCCAATGGTCTTACCTGGCTGAACAAACATACGTGCTCTATTCAGCATGTTTTAAATCGATGATGCGAAGTCCCTAGAGACATTTCCCTTTGATGGGTCCACTTAATGTTTAGTTCCAGCCAAATTTCATCTGTAGCTGGGTCTTTGGCAACAATAATCATATTTTAAAGGGTACAGAAAGCAGCATGTTAACCTCACCATCTGCTCTCCGGCTTTGGGTTTTGTTCCTGGAGTTCAACTTGAAATGAATCACTGGAAAATAACGGAGTAAATCCCTGACATTAGTCAGCTCCCCTGCCGGCTTAATCTATAGGAAAAAGCCGATTCTTCTTTCTGGGCTTCCTAACTTTGATTAGTCGTGGCGTAATTAAAGAAATTACGAAGGAAGTCTTCTGCTTCAGCATGATTAAGCTAGCCAGAATTCATATGTATGGTTTCCTAAGCCTCCTGTTCTAGCATTGTCAGGCTCAGTTTGCATCCATTAATGAAGGAGACAAATGAAAAATGGAAGGAGGGTCCATCACTCCCTTTGTGACTCATGCCCAACTGCCTGTGTTTTATCTTTTGCTCTGGTGAAGAGGGGGCTGCCTACTATCCTACTTTACAATAATGCTTGGTTTTTAATTAAACAAAGCAAACAGGATTTATGTCATGGGAGGGATGGAGAGGAATCCAAGCCAAAAGGAAAGACATCTTACCCTTATCTACTTTTGACCTTTTTGCAAACTGCTCAGATTGTTTTTACTTCCATGATTTCTTAGATGTGTACCTATCCCTGCTCTCAAGGATTTAACTTATATAGCTACAATTTCTGGGTTGTAGGACAAACTTGGAAGAAGTGCTGTTGCTTTGCATTTTAATCTCTCTCTCTCTCTCTCTCTCACACACACACACACACACATACACACCCCATATACAGTGGGGCCTTTGTAGCCGCCTTGAGTCCTGTCTTGGGAGAAAGGCAGGGTATAAATCTAATAAATAAAAATAAATAAATAAATAAATATCTGCTTGGGTTTGGTTCCAGAAGCCCCTATGGATAACAAAATCCATAGATGCTCAAGTCCCATTATATACAAAGGCCAATCCGAGATAAACAAGTCCGGTTGCAAAAAGCACAGCAGAAGGTCTCCTTGGGTGATGATTTTGGGTTGTGATTCTTTCTGCGTTGTCGTTTCTCTTCAAGACTTGTTCGGTGTGAGTTCTCAAATAAGGCTGCAGCATTGTGGATAGTGCGTCTCCATGCCTCCCGATGTGAGGCCAGGGCGGACCACTGTTGGTGATCAATTTGGCCAAGCCTGAGATGTTGTTTCAGGGAGTCTTTGTATCGCTTTTTTGGAGCGCCCCTCTTACGCTGACCCGTGGTGAGTTCACCGTAGAGTAGTATTTTTGGGAGGCGATGGTCCTCCATCCTAGAAACGTGCCCTGCCCAGCGCAGCTGTGTTCTCAATATCATGGCCTCAATGTTGGTGATCCCTGCTTGCTCAAGGACAGCAACATTCGTCACATAGTCAGTCCAGTGTATATTTAGGATTGTGCGTAGACAGTGCTGATGAAAGCGCTTGAGGAGTCGTAGGTGGTGGCGATAGGTGACCCATGTTTCAGATCCATAAAGGAGGATAGACAGTACGATGGCTCTATACACACTGATTTTTGTGCTTTGCCTCAGGTGTTTATTGCTCCAGACTGTTCATTCAACTCTTTCCTCCAGTATTGGCATTTTAATTACAGATATGAAATCTTGTGCTTTTTAGAAAGGATACATAGTAATGAGGGTTTGTTTAAAAAAACAAAAAAAATACCACACTTCCATTTCTTCCAGTATGCAAATTACAGTTCCCCAGTTCAGCATTTAAATTGGGGGTGGAAAAAAAGCTGCTTGCAAAGCACACATCAAATACTTTTGTTGACCCCCAGGGCCATAAGAATAAGTAAGGTATTGAGTAATGATCAGTCCAGCAAATTTGTATGGAAAGCAGGAATACAGGTTAAAAATGCTTTGTTTAACAGTGTCTCCCATTAGTACTGAGGAAATTAAAGACTTGTCAGCAATTCTGCAAACACACTTCAACTTGGGGAGCCCCCCCCCCAATAATTTATGTATGGTCTCTGTTCTGTCTTGATCCTTTAAAACCAAATGTGTTGCTGAGCCCTGGTGGGAACTGGATCAGTCGTTGCTGATTTTAGGCCACACCAAGTTAGGAGGGGTAGTTAATACCCCAGAGGACATGTGCAGAATTCAAAATGACCTTAACAGATTAGAAAGCTGAGCCAAAACTAACAAAATGAATTTAAACAGGAAGAAATGTAGGATACTACATTTAGGACTTTATCAGATGCAGCAAATATGATATCATAATGATAATCATAATATCATAATATCATAATATTATGATATCATAATGATGCCTAATGATTGCGAAAGGGTGCATATACCAGATGACATTGTCCTTTTACAATCTTATATTGTGAAAAAGCTGTACCATTTTATTGATGGCACAAGCAATCAATAGTTATCCCATTCTGCTTTGTTGCTGGCATTGCCAGCATTTGAATCCTTGTGCCATTGTGTTCAATGAATACAACGTCAATTATCATAACACTTCTGAGTGAGATCGCGACAGCCAGGTAGGGGACACTCTTTTTTCTTACCTCCCCAGTATACTTGTAATTTTAAAAGTTTGTTTCTTTGCTTGTGTGTACTTTTTATGTCTTTGTTTTGTTTTATTTTTCAAATTTGCCACACTCGCATTTTCTCGTGAGAATTGGTGAGATCTCAACCCCGGAAGTAAACAGAGCTCTGTTTGTATTCTGTTACTGCCGAGGCTGCCTTTTCACACTGCTAAAGGTAGGTCTGGTAGGGGGGTTTCTTTTGCAGGCAGAAAAATGATTCAAAATATGCCAGCAAAAGAACTTTTACAGCGGGTGGTCTGATAAAGTCCTTAGGCAGAAAAAAATGAAATGCACAGATTTAGGATGGGGGGACACCAGGCTTGATAGCAGTGCATGTGAATCAAAAGATTCGTGAGCAAGAGGTTTTCCTGGACAGAACAGAATGAACAGTCTTAGAAGGGGACCGCACAAAGGAAGTGGCTGCAGAGGAGAGGGTCACTTCACAGACACAGGAGATAGACAGCTGGACGAATGTCACACACAGAACAAGAAAATCCAGGGATTCTTCGAGCAGCTTGCAGCTACAAAATCAATTTGAAGCCCTCTCCCTTATCAAGGACAACAAGGAAGAACAGCATGGACAGATTTCAGGGGTAGAGCAGGGGACCTTGAGAGTACCACTGGAAGGAACAGAAGCTGCCAAACCTCGGGGGAGGCGTGTGGTGGTGGTGGTGGGACTCCTTGCTGCGGAGTACAGAAGCAGTGGTTTCTGGGATGTCTTGGGAGGTGTGTTGTCTCCCTGGGGCAAAGATCCGTGATGTGACGGAGAGGCTGACAAGACTCATCAAGCCTACGGATCATCACCCCTTCCTTTTGGTCCATGTGGGAACCAATGATACTGCAAGGCACAGCTTTCCCAAGATCAGAAGAGATTATGAGGCTCTGGGGAGGAAGCTGAAAGAAATGGATGCACAGGTTGTCATCTCGTCTCTTCTGCCAGTTGAAGGGCATGGTCCAGGAAGGGAGAGGAAAATAGCTGACGTAAACAACTGGCTCCTTAGATGGTGTTGCCGAGAACAATTTGGATTCTTGGATCATGGGCTGCGCTTCCATGAGGGGGGACTTCTGGCAAGAGATGGGGTGCATCTCACGACAGTTGGCAGAAACATTTTTGCCAACAGTCTCAAGAATTTGATCAGGAAGGCTTTAAACTGAGTCAAATGGGGGAGGGAGACAGTATTCTGGAAGGCAAAAGGGCTGGAGAAAATAGTCAAACTGTCATAGGGGTAACAAGGCAAACAGTGCAAGGACCCAACAGTGGGAGGCAAAAAAACTTGCACAGGCAGCAAGTAAAGGGAACACATGGTCTTAGATGTCTCTAAGCTAATGCACAGAGCATGGGAAATAAGCAAGATGAACTTGAACTCCTAGCACTACAAAGCAAGTATGATATAATAGGCATTACTGAAACCTGGTGGGATGAGTCTCATGATTGGAATGTAGGAATAGAGGGGTATAACCTTTATAAGAGAAATAGGCCAAACAGGAAAGGAGGAGGAATAGCATTATATGTCAGGGATATTTATACCAGTGAAGAGATCCATGCCATCAATACTGGAAGCCAGGTGGAGAGCGTCTGGATAAAAATTAAAGGGGAGGGAAACAACAGGGATGTTATTGTGGGACTCTACTACAGACCCCCAAGTCAGACAGAGGAATTGGATGATGCCTTTCTAGAACAGATGACCACACACGCAGAAAGGAGAGATGTAGTAGTGATGGGTGACTTCAGCTATCCTGATATTTACTGGCAATCTAACTCAACCAAAACTTCAAAGTCTAGTAAATTCCTGGAAGACAATTTCATGGTCCAAAAGGTGGAAGAGGCAACAAGGGGGTCAGCTATTTTAGATCTGATCCTAACCAACAGAGACGACCTGGTTAATGGGGTGCAAGTGGTGGGATCCTTAGGTGAGAGTGATCATGTTCTCCTGGAGTTTGTTATACAATGGAAAGGAGAAGCCAGGCATAGTCAGACACACATTCTAGACTTTAGGAGAGCTGATTTCAATAAACTCAGGGAAATATTGGGGGTGATCCCATGGTCAGGAATACTAAAAGAGAAGAGACCTCAAGACGGATGGGACTTTCTCAAAAAGGAGACATTGAAGGCACAATTTCAAACAGTACCATTGAGGAAGAAAAATATGAGGTGTCTCAAGAAACCAGGATGGATGACTAAAGAACTTTCAACGGAGCTAGGTTTTAAATGGAACATGTATAGGAAATGGAAAAAGGGGGGAAATCACCAAAGAAAAATTCAAACAGATAGTGAATACAGGTAGGAATAAAGTCAGAAAAGCTAAAACGCAGAATGAGCTCAGGCTTGCTAGGGAGGTTAAGAACAATAAAAAGGGGTTTTGGGGGTATGTCCACACCAAAAGGAGGAAGAAGGAACTGATAGGGCCACTAGGTGGAGAAGATGGGAAAATGCTAACGGGGGACAGAGAAAAGGCAGAATTACTCAACACTTTCTTTGCCTCAGTGTTTTCAGAAAAGGAAAAGGGGAACCAACCTGAGGAGAATGGAACAGAGGACACAATAGGGGAAATCCAGCACAGAATAAGCAAAGAGGTAGTACAGGAATACCTTCTTAATCTAAATGAATTTAAATCTCCAGGACCAGATGAATTACATCCAAGAGTATTAAAAGAGCTGGCAAATGTGATCTCAGAGCCATTGGCAATAATCTTTGAGAACTCCTGTAGAACAGGAGAAGTCCCAGCAGACTGGAGGAGGGCAAACGTTGTCCCCATCTTCAAAAAGGGGAAAAAAGAGGATCCCAACAATTATCGTCCAGTTAGTCTGACATCAATACCAGGGAAGATTCTAGAGCAGATCATTAAACAGAGAGTCTGTGAACATTTAGAAGGCAATGCCATAATCACAAAAAGTCAACATGGGTTTCAGAGAAACAAGTCATGCCAGACTAATCTGATCTCTTTTTTTTTATATAAAGTTACCAGCTTGGTAGATGAAGGGAACGCTGTGGATATCGCATACCTTGATTTCACTAAGGCCTTTGACAAGGTTCCCCATGACCTTCTTGCAAACAAGCTTGTAAAATGTGGGCTAGACAAGTTAACTGTTCCATGGATTTGTAATTGGTTGACTGGCCAAACCCAAAGGGTGCTCAGCAGTGGCTCCTCTTCGTCTTGGAAAGATGTGACCAGTGGGGTGCCACAGGGTTCTGTCCTGGGCCCAGTGCTATTCAACATCTTTATCAATGACCTGGATGAGGGAATTAGGGGCATACTTATCAAATTTGCAGATGACACCAAGTTAGGAGGAGTAGTTAATACCCTAGAGGACAGGATCAAAATTCAGAATGGCCTGGATAGACTGGAGAGCTGGGCCAAAGCTAACAAAATGAAAATCAATACGGAGAAATGTAAGGTACTGCACTTAGGGCGGAAAAATGAAATGCATAAATATAGGATGGGAGAGACCTGGCTGAATGAGACTACGTGTGAAAGGGATCTAGGAGTCCTAGTAGACCACAAGTTGAACATGAGTCAACAGTGTGATGCGGTAGCTAAAAAGGCCAATGCGATTTTGGGCTGTATCAATAGAAGTATAGTGTGTAGATCAAGGGAATTAATAGTGCCGCTCTATTCTGACTTGGTCAGACCTCACCTAGAATACTGTGTCCAGTTCTGGGCACCACAATTCAAAAAGGATATTGACAAATTGGAGCGTGTCCAGAGAAGGGCGACTAAAATGGTGAAAGGTCCTGAAACGATGCCTTATGAGGAGAGACTTAGGGAGCTGGGTATGTTTAGCCTGGAAAAAAGATGGTTAAGAGGTGATATGATAGCCCTGTTTAAGTATTTGAAGGGGTGTCACGTTGAGGATGGAGCAGGCTTGTTTTCTGCTGCTCCAGAGACTGGAACACGGAGCAATGGATGCAAGCTCCAGAAACAGAGATTCCACCTCAACATTAGGAGGAACTTTTTGACAATAAGAGCTGTTCAGCAGTGGAATACACTCCCTCGGAGTGTGGTGGGGTCTCCTTCCTTGGAGGTCTTTAAACAGAAGCTGGATGGCCATCTGTCGGGGATGCTTTGATCGTGATTTCCTGCATGGCAGGGGTTTGGACTGGATGGCTCTCGTGGTCTCTTCCAACTCTACAAATCTATTATTCTATGATTCTATGAAAGGATCTAGGAGTGTTAGTGGACCACAAGTTGACCTGTGTCAGCAGTGTGATGCAGCAGCTAAAAAAGCAAATGCAATTCTAGGCTGCATCAATAGGACTTTGGTCTCTAAATTGAGGGAAGTAATAGTACCACTCTATTCTGCTTTAGTCAGACCTCACCTTAAATACTGTGTCCAGTTCTGGGCAGCACAATTCAAGAAGGATGTTGACAAGCTTGAGTGTGTCCAGAGGAGGATGACCAGGATGGTGGGAGGTCTGGAGGCCATGTCCTATGAGGAGCAACTTAAGGAGCTGGATATGTTTAGCCTGGAGAAGAGAAGATTAAAAGGTGACATGATAGCAATGTTTAAATATTTGAACGATGTCATACTGAGGATGGAGCAAGCTTCTTTCTGCGGCTCCAGAGACTAGGACATGGGGCAATGGGTTCAAACTACAGGACAAGAGATTCCACCTAAACATTAGGAAGATCTTCCTGAAAGTAAGAGCTTTTTGGCAGTGGAATACACTGCCTCGAAGTGTAGTGGAGTCTCTATCTTTGGAGGTTTTTAAACAGAGGCTGGATGGCCATCTGTTTGGAATTATTTGTGTATGCCTGGATGGCAGGGGGTTGGCCCTTGTGATCTTTTCCAACTGTATAATTCTATGATTCTATGAAGTTCTAAGGCTATACATACACCAGGGATGGAAGCAGCAGTGGTGGTTGTCTTACATGTCAGTGAGGTGGCTAATCTGCTCTTGGTTTTAGTCTGAACATTAAAGGAGGCATCTAAGGTGCTGAACCATAGCCCAAAATAGGTTCATCAGCTTGGATAGCTCCTTGCAAGTTCTTGACCATGCAAGGTTTTAATCTGTTAAATGTTGGAATTTATGCAAGCATGAGGGGGCAGTTTTGTTGTCAAGTTCTGGGGAAAAATGCCAAAATGTACCCCCACTTCCCTTATTTTACACCCTTTGTGAAAGCGTGTTCTCTTCTTCTGCCTCATCCTCAAAATGATTTAGAATTCATTTTAAAATCCTTCTGGTGTTGTTTCTGAGCTTACTTTATTGTTGCAAGCTGGCTGAAGAAGCAGTATATGTCTGGGGATTTTTGTTCTTTCTGTTGTTCATATATCCATTACTCTGCAGCATCCCTGGCTGCCCTCATCCACTGATCTAAAAAAGCCCCTGGGGAAGAGGTGTCTTAGGGCATCTTCCCTTGGGCTTTAACTGAAGGAAAAGAAATTGAGGATGCTGCAGGATGCAGGAGAAATGGAAATGAAAGGACACACATAAACACATATTAGCAGCTACCTCACTGGTAAGGTAAGCCCCCCAAGAGCCAAAGATTTCATCCATGAACATTTCTCTAAGCTTCGCTTCTTTGAAAGCAGTTTTCTCTCCAATTGAATGACAGTGGTAAACAAAATTGGAGTCGATTTTCAGCACCTTGCTGGTGACACTACCTCAAACACATACCGTATATTCTGGCGTATAAGACGACTGGGCGTATAAGACCCCCCCATTTCCAGCCAAAAATCTAGGCTTAGGTATATATTTGCCATATAAGACCACCCCACCCCACCCCCCAATTTGGCTGGCTGGCTGACTGGCTGGGGAGCCTTGCCAGCTGATTCTCTTTGTTTCCCAACTCAGGAGGATCTCCTCGTGAGTTGGGAAAGCGAACAGGATCAGCTCGCAGGGCAACATTCGCTCCTCTCTTCAACCTTCCAGTCAAACTGGACACGAAGGTGGAGGAAAGGGGCGAAAATGCCCAGTTTGCCCCAGCAGCCCCCTTCCCTCCGTCTTGGCTCTTCCAAAGGGGACCAAGGCAGGAGAAGTGGGGGCAGCTGCAGCAAATCCCAAGATTCGCCCCCTCTCCCCACCTTCAAGGAAGGTGGGGAGAAGGGGCGAACATGCCCCGTTTGGCTCTATAGCCCCGATCCCTCCTTCTGGACTCCCTTCCGAAGGAGCCCAGAAGAAGGCATCGGGGCTGCAGGGTTAAACATGGCACTTTTGCTCGCTCTCCCCACCTTCCTGGAAGGTAGGGAGAGGGAGCGAATCTAGGGGTTTAACTCCACAGCCCCGATGCCTCCTTCTGTGATCCCTTTGCAAGGGAGCGCAGAAGAAGGCATCGGGGCTGCAGGGTTAAACTTGGCATCTTTGCTCCTTCTCCAAGGGGGCGAATCCCAGGTTTGGCAGCACAGCCTCTGCATCCTCCTCCTGGGCTCCCTTCCAGGAGGGAGCCCCAGAGGAAGATGCGGAGGCTGTGCAGCCAAACGGGGCACGTTCGCCCCTTCTCCCCACCTTCAAGGAAGGTGAGGAGAGGGGGCGAATCCCGGGGTTTGGCTCCACGGCCAGCGGAGGGAGCCCAGAAGGAGGGATTGGGGTCGTGGAGCAAAACGGGGCATTTTCACCCTTTCCCTCCACCTTCAAGGAAGGTGGGGGGAAAGGGCAAATCTAGAGGTTTGCCTCAGCTGCTGCAGAGGTGATCAAGCGGCGGCCGCGGCAAACCACAACGTTCGCCCCCCTCCTCTGTCTTCTGTTGCTCCCCAAAGGGGGAAAAGGTAGAGGAGCGGGGCAAATGAACTGCAAAACACTTTGCTTCACCCCCCTGCCCCATCTCCTGCCTCTTCACTCCATTTGCGAAGAGGCAGGAGATAGGCAGGCAGGCGAAGCAAATATATCCGGTGTATAAGATGACTGTCGATTTTTGAGGGCACTTTTGAGTGCTTAAAAGTCATCTTATATGCCAGAATATACGGTGTCTGCTGCCCTCTGTGCTCAAAACTCCTGCTTGCAACATGTACATTATGGACTTGATCAGATGTGGCAAATATGGTGTCATAAGGACGCCTAATGAATGTGAAAGGGTGTGCATACCAGACAATGTTGTCCTTTTGCGATCATGTAAAGTCTAAAAGCTGTTATATTTTATTGATGGGCCAAGCCGTCAATTGATCTCCTGTGGTGCTTTTTTGCTGGCATTTCTGGTGTTTCAGTCCTCATGCCATTGTACTCACGTGAATGCTGTGTCAATGGGCAAACACTTCTGCCTGAGATTGCAACAGCCAGGTAGGGGACACTCTTTTTATGACCACCACCACCCCCGTGTACTTGGGACTTTTAAAGTGTGTTTTTGTGCTTTGCTGTACTTTTTGTAGGTTTTTTTGCTTTAATTTTTAAATTTCCCACGCTATTGTCTTCTCGTGAGATTCGGTGAGATCTCAACCCCAGAAGTAAACAGAGCTCCATTCACGCTCCGTTACTGCCAGGGATGCCTCTTTCATGCTGCTCAAGGTAAATCTGGTGGGGGTGGTACTTTTCCAGGATAAAAATGCACCAAAATATGCTGGCAAAAGAACATTTATGTGGGGTAGTCTGATAAAGTCCTGTGTTACCCTCTTTCATCTTTCAAACCAAAGCCACAACCTTTCTCTTTTGTATACTTTTTTTGGTTAAACCCTTAGTCCTATTCCAGTGGAGGCAAAAGTGAGGGCATTGTTCCTCAAATAACATAGGACAGGATCAGAATCCAAAATGACCTGAACAGATTAGAAATCTGGGCCAAAACTAACAAAATGAATGTCAACAGGGAGAAATGTAGGATACTACACTTGGGCAGTAAAAATGAAATGCACTGATATAGGATGGGTGACACCAGGCTTGATGGCAGTACATGCAAAAGGGATCTAGGAGTCTTAGTGGACCACAAGCTGAACATGAGCCAGCAGTGTGATGCAGCAGCTAAAAAATCCAATGCAATTCTAGGCCGCATTAATAGGAGTATAGTGTCTAGATCAAGAGAAGTAGTAGTAGTGCCACTCTATTCTGCTTTGGTCAGATCTCACCTGGAATATTGTGTCCAGTTCTGGGCACCACAATTCAGGAAGGATATTGAGAAGCTGGAACGTGTCCAGAGGAGGGTGACCAGGGTGGTGGGAGGTCTGGAAGCCATGTCCTATGAAGAGTGGCTTAGGGAGCTGGGTATGTTTAATCTGGAGAAGAGAAGGTTGAGAGGTGACATGGTAGCCATGTTTAAATATTTGAAGGGATGTCATACTGAGGATGGGGCAAGCTTGTTTTCTGCTGCTCCAGAGACTAGGGCATGGAGCAATGGGTTCAAACTACAGGAAAAGAGATTCCACCTAAACATTAGGAAGAACTTCCTGACAGTAAGAGTTGTTTGGAAGTGTAATACACTGCCTCAGAGTGTGGTGGAATCTCCTTCTTTGGAGGTGTTTAAACAGAGGCTGGATGGCCATCTGTCAGGAATTATTCGATTGTGTATTCCTGCATGGCACAGGTTTGGACTGGATGGCCCTTGTAGTTTCTTCCAACTCTATGATTCTATGATTCTAAGAATTCTGCCCCAAACCATTCTGCAAATTTCTAGCATTTCAGAGAGTGAGACATGAAAACCATGCATGCCTAAAAGTCCTGTTTGTTGTGTTCACACTCTCTTGGATAACTTCACCTGCCTCTTGTCTTTGGAGGCCTAAACTTTATATCTAAACTGCTCAACATAACTTTTAAATTACTGCAATGCCAAAAATTTGGGGACTGAAGAAACTTTTTGTTGGGGGGCAGAATTCTAATTGGGGGTGCATGCCCTCATGTTGCCCCCCCCTGCCCACACAGCTACACCTCTATCCTATTCCCAGCCCAAAATGAAGACCAAAGCTAGAATCCTATTGGTTGGTCCCAACTACAGTCAATCCATTGAATAAATTGCTGAATGGTGAGTTAACATGTAGATAAATACAATTGATTAAATGGCACTACTCTAGTTAGGACTAACAGTAGGATTTAGGACCAAGAATAATTAGCCAGCTTGGTGCAATGGCTTGAGTGTTGGACTACAACTCTGGAGACCAGATTCGAATGCCCACTCGGCCATGAAAGCTTACTGGGTGACCTTGGGCAAGCCACACACTCTCAACCCTCAGAAAACCTGAGATAGGTTTGCCTTAGGGTCGCCATAAGTCGGAAATGACTTGAAGGCACACAGCAACAGTGATTAGCTGCATTGGCTCACTTTTTTCTCTTGTTGCCCTAATCCAGGAGTGGGGAACCTTTGGCCCTCTAGATGTTTTGGACATCAACTCCCACAAGTCATAGCTAGCATGGCCAGTGGTTTGGAATTATGGGAACTGTAGTTCAAAAAATCTAGAAAGCCAAAGGTTCCCCACCCTTGCACCTAGTCCCTTGGACTACTCTCCTCTGGTTTCCTCTCTGTTGTCTTCCTACCCAAACTTTATACCACTGCCCACATTTTGTTGTAAGTTCTATGGGGACAGAGACCTGTTTTTTGGACACAACTCCTTTGTTACAACAGCTCCATTGGCTGCCGGTTCGTTTCCAGGCACAATTCAAAGTGCTGGTTTTGACATATAAAGCCCTATACGGTTTGGGTCCAGGTTATTTGAAGGACTGTATCCCCCTGTATGAGCCCAGTAAAGCTTTAAGATCATCTGGGGAAGCCCTTCCCTCTGTTCTACCACTGCCTCAATCTCATTTTTTGGGAACAAGGGAGAGGGGTTTCTTGGTGGCTGCTCCCAGACTTTGCAACGTCCTCCCCAGCAAAGCTAGGATGGCCCCATCCTTGCTCTTCTTCCAGTGTCAGGTTAAAATATTTTTATGCTGCCAGGGTTTTATGAACTGGCAAATGCTAGACTTGTAATGCTGCGTGATGTGATTTTCAAGTATTTTTTTTAACACAGCTTTGAATATATTTGAATCCTGGTATTTGTAGTTTGGTGAGGCACCAGAGTTCTCTGATAGAAAAGACTAAATGCCTCACAAAACTACAAATACCAGGATTCCATAGGATAGAACTATGGCGGATAAAGTGGTGTCAAACTGCTGTATTTTTGCAGCGTAGACAGGCAAACTGAAGACAGAGGAGGTGTCCTCTGCTCTGCACCATTTCTTGAGTCCTTCATAATCCCTGCAAGTTAAAATTGAGGAACTCTAATCACTATTGTGGCACTAGTGACCCTGCAAACCTATTAAGATGACAGTGAATGGGAGACTGAATGAAAAACCAACTGGGTGTTCTACTACTTAGATTATTTATTGATTTCAAAGTACACAGTAAAATACCTCCTGTATTATACTATGAAAAAAGGGGAATTTACTTTATGCTCTTTAATTTTAAAACAGTATTTTAAAGAATTCAGTTAATATAATAGTCTCAAGGGTGCAGCTAAGGTCTTTTTCCCCACTACAGAGTTATAGTATTTTAATAATGCTTTAATTACCATGGCTCCATCCAAGGAAATCCTGGGATATGCAGTTTAGGGAGGGGTATTTAGAATTCTCAGCCAGAGAGCTATAGTGCCTCCCTAAACTGCAAATCCCAGGATTCCACAGGATGGAATCATGACAGTTAAAGTGGGATTAGTGTGATATAATTGTGTAGTGTGAAGGCACCCCAGCATTGTGAACAGTAAACCCTAGGTACGAGAAACTGTTGGGGAATTTCTCTTCCCCTAAGAGAAATTTGGTGAAATTGTTTCCTTAATTTTTCTCCCCACAAATGGGGTGGTGGAGTTGAAGAGGCCATTTGCGTGGAGCTATAATGGGCTTGGCAGTGGTAACCTTCCCTCAGCATGGCATCCTTCAAGCTTGATGAAAGACCCAGGTCAGAGGTTCCCAAAGGTCAAAGGCCAATGGAAATGAAACGTATGCATAGAATCTCTCCCAGCTCTTCTCCCTGGCGTCACAAAGATAAATGGCTTTTTGTAAAACCGCCCCTCTCAAATAAAGCATCAATTGGTTTGGGGGGAAGAGGGGAGGGGAGGGCTGTGGAGATGAAATTGTTCATCTGGCCTCTTGTTCCTTAATGTGCTGAAGGCCTCCCTTATTCTGAGTTGGATAGTTTCAGAGCACACCTACCATAAGCATCAGGCTGAGAAAACAGATGGACGCTAAAGTGTGGAAAAGTGAGAAAATTGTATTTAAGAAGGGGTGGGGGATTCTTTTTTAGAATCATAGAGTCTTAGGGCTTGTCTAGATGAGAAGATATAATGTGGATTGCTACACATTAACGCAAATTTGCAGCAGTGGTAATTTGTCTCCATGGTCCTTTGGCAAAGTCACCGGTATGCGAAGCTATCCATGGTCGGAGTGCACATGCAGCCATGCCTGAGAATCAAGACGGTGACTGAGAGTGTCATTATTCTCAAAAAGTTATCACCGCTGCACAGTATTTTTTTAAACTGTAAATTAAAGGTACGCAAATGCAACCTTCCACTTAAACAAGCTGTTTGGTCGCCTCAGCACAGCAAACAAAACAAAACAAAACAAAACAAAAAACAACAACAAAACAAACAAAAAACAACAACCGCACAATCAATACCACAAAACTCCAAAATGGCACTTCGGGACACTTCATTGCCATTGTCCAGGAAAGCAGCCAGATACTGGCAAAAGGATAAACAATGTCTGGGGAAGCGGCCAACTCTTAGGAGATTTTCAGATGTTCTAAAAAATGCCCGTCAGGGATGACAGATCTCCAAAGGGCTCTCTTTTCAGACAACGTCATCCCTGCCTCCTCCTCCTCCTGTGCCCTCTCCGTTCCATCTGTGTTTCTTTTTATTGATGGCTTAAGCCGTCAATAGATGGCCCGTTCCATCTCTGTAGTGAAATCATGGGCTTGTGAACTGGCACCCCATTTCTGTGGCGCAGTGACAGCCATGGTGGGAGGTCCCTGCTGAACACTTCTGGGTGCGATCAGGACATCCAGGTAAGTGACATCCTTCCCCCTCCCCTAGGTTACTTGGAATTTTTAAACTTTGTTTTTGTGCTTGCTGTCACTTTTCTTTATTTCTTTAACCTTTTTTTAATCCGTGCACTCATTTTCTTGTGAAAACGGCCTGGGATTTCAAATAAGGAAGTGAATACAGCTCCATGCAAGCTGTATTCACTTCCTGGACTGCTGGAGAGAGGGGGAGCTGTTTCTGTCTTGCTTTTAAGGTAAGTCTGAATTTTTTTTAAAAAAAAAAAGTGTAATAGGGACAATTGGGGCAGGAGTGGGGCAGAAAATAGTTAGCAAGACGGGGACGCTATATATGGTCCCCATCTGAAAACCTCCACAATAACAAGGCAGTTAAGTAAAGCCCAGATAAGATTTAACAGAAGCAAGCAGGGATATGCAAAGAATAGTCCAAAAACAGTCCAAAAGTCATAGGTTTACAGAAGTCAGCATAGGTCCAAAAGCAAGTCCGTAGGTCAACAGGATCAGGCAACAGCGTAGTCAGGATCAGTCCAAGGTCTAAACAGGAGTCAAGGCAGCAGGAACATGGGGTCATAGATAACCAACAGGAAGATCAGTTGATCTCTGACAAAAACTCCATAGCTCCCCCAAGGAGCATATATAGCAATCAAGGCTGTGCCAGGTGGTCCTTAATGAGCCGGTGTTTCAGATAAAGTCTCATCAATCTCCTCCTAGATTCCTTTTGGGATCTCTGCTGGCTGAAGTATGGGTAAGTCCGTCTCCTCTTCCTCCTACTTATCTGACTTGGCAAGGCTCTCTGTTGGGACTGGTGCCAACCCACTAGGACCAGGCTCCTCCTCTGCTTTGGACTCCAGGTTGGCAGAGTTCCCTGCTGGCACAGGTGTAGATATACCTCTGCCCACCCTCTGCCATGTCCTTCTCTGATTCCATACTCTCATCAGACTCACGGGACATGACAGCCAGCAAGCCTGCCCCCCCACATCTGACCAATCAGCTTTCTACTTCCACCCTCAACAAAAATGCGAAGTGATGTGAATCGGATGTCCAAATGATGGTAATGCTAACTTCAGCACATTATTTATGAAAACTTCAGGAAAAGCTGCAAAGCTCCCCCCTCTGGCATTTGGAATTTTTGCCTCCCCCTCCTTTTGAATAAGGCGAAGCAATATGGGATCTCATTGGGACAAAAAGTATTCTCCTCAAATTCTTTGAGGAGTATTTTCACCATCTAAACAACCTCTTAGAGCTTGAAGGGATCACAAGGCCATCTAGTTCAACCTGTGCCATGCAGGAAAATGAAAAGCTGCCTACCCAACTTCTGTTTAAAGACCTCAAAAGAAGGAGAGTTCACCATCCTCCAAGGCAGTCTATTCCTCTGTCAGACAGCTCTTCAGGACTGGTTTAAGGAATTTTGGGGCCCCCTGCAATGCTTTATTTGGGGGGGCCCATATGTTTATCTCAGGTCAATGTACCCAAACTCAACCTAAGCTATTCACAGTACAGGATATTCAGATTATTACTAATAATGTTTTGCTGGAGGAGGGTTACTACAGAGCCCCCACAATGATGGGGCCCCCTGCGGATACTGACGCCACTGGTGCCTTAAACTGGCCCTGCAGCTCTTGATCTGTGGGCATCACTAAAGATTGCCCTTGGCGAAGAATGTGATCCTGGTTAAACCAAAATACAAAGATTTACTGGAAAGACAAATTACAGTGCTATCGTAATAAAGAGGATCATTCCTATGGTAGGAATGATTAGGAAATGGCTGGAAATAGTGTACCTCAGAGAATGCTTACTGTTTTATGAACCTCAGCATTTCCATCAGTCATTGGGAGAGGGAGGCTCACTTCTATGAGCCTTCTGTTCATGTCTTTCAGGTTGTAATGGGAGAGGATTATTTTTTTAAGCAGAGTGTTGGAAGCTCTTTTAAGAATGAATATAATGGACATGTAGGAATCATTATATCCTCCTGCAACTGGGGAATGATGCTTGGAGACCTTTGTTAGAATGTGGTCTATTGATGAGGGAGAAGACATGTTCCAGTTGCCTGGAAAGTAAGATACAGAGACTGAGTGTCAGGTCAGTTGTTGTTTAAGGAAACTTGCCCACTTCTATGTAAACTGTCCTTACATAGGTCCATGGAAGTTTACTGAGGTCCATGGATTACTGAGGTCCATGGAAGTTCCATGTGTGTCTACCAAAAATCAGTATTTCTATGGGGAATTTTAATTAGCTCAAATGTGGCAGCGAGAGGCCGGGTTACAGCAGGATTTTTTGACCTGTGTATACCACTAATAACTGGTGAGACTCCAAGCCAGGGGATAAAATAAAAATGGTTTTTATGTAATCAAGGGAATGCACGCATACATACACTCAGGGATCAAGCACTCACATAAGGCTAACAAAGAAAGTATTGGAATAGAAGAATGGAGTTTGGGATGATGAGCTATACTATACAAGTCTGAAGAGCAGAGATTTGTGTAGCAGAAGGTACTTAGACTGCAGCTCTGAGTGTTGCACAGCAAACCAGCAGAGTGATGAGGTGAGAAGCTGCAAACACTTTGGTGGTGTTTGGGGGTGATATTTATATTTAATAACCCCCCCCCTAAAGGGCTGTTATGAGTAGAATACAATATCTGCTGGAGTTTCACAGGATTAAACAAGGGATTCTCCAGATGTGTTAACAATCGCTAAGGGCAGAAACATTAAAACTGATGGGCATCAGGCAAACCTCTTTTGTTTTAAGACAGGTGTGAGGAAAAATCTGTTTTGCAGGCAAAGAATGTCCAGCTACCTTGCTGGGATTATTGAATGACTCATTTCTATGTACATATCCAGGAGAATTAGCCCATTTCTTCCTTAACTCATCAGTTCAAGGAGAGGTTCGCTTAATCCTTACCCGGGCATGTCTTTTAGGAATCTGAACAGACTACTTCCTTAGGTTTTCTGAGCAAACCTTGATTCCTTGTACTTGGGATTCCCTGGTCTACTGCCAACTGTGTAGAGTGCCAATAATAAGCCAATTTATGAAACATAGCTAATTAACAAATTATTAAAAGAATGTGTGGGTATGTGGGTGTCAGGGCAGGTAACGGAACACCACAGTTTTCCAGAAACACAAGCTAACCGGGAACCTCTGTCAAAGAAGCAAGAATGTAATTTGCTTCTTTGAAGGATGAGTTCATGATGGGGTAGCCAAGGTGGGAGTGATTGCAGTACTTTTGTCATCAGGCCTAAAGATATTTATAGAGATGATTGAATGATTTATGCCATGGTAATGCTATCAGCAAATTCATGGATGAAGGTGATGAGATTAGAAAGAGAGGCGTGTGAATGGGCTGCTCTAGCAGATGCGGCAAAGGGATGTTGGGCCGCCTCATCAATATCTCTTGATTGAAGTCAATTGGTCTATGATGAATTATTACAACAGGTGTTGTGAGCACCTCATTAGAACACCTCCCCCCACTTTGGGCATTGCTCTTCTCTGGAAATGCCTTGTAGACTTGTTTCTAGAGGATCTGGCTGCAAAATGAGCAGCAATCTGAGAAGATGGACTCCATGTCACTTACTTGAGGTGAGTTGTGACAAGAGACAAGGGGGTTGACTACATGATGAAAAAAATCCTCTAAGAATTTGAACAGAATGCTATTGGTCCTCATGGACGATGGCCCACATTCACCATATTCAGAAGGAGGGGGGCTGAAAACTCGAAATGGATCACTATAACAGCTTTTGCTGTTTCTAGCAATCCTTTTTTAAAAAGTGCGTGAAGAAGTGCACAATTGGTCATCTGATCAACCCATTCGAAAAGGGGCACACAGCAGAGCTTAAGTCTGATTGGGCAGACCTCAGAGGGGGTGGGTTCAAAAGAGAAGGGTTGCAATGCGGGAGCCACCGTTGTTGTTCTTTCCCTCTGTCCCCCACTCCTTCCCTCCCAATAATCTTCCTGGGGATAATGAGCACCTGGCCCATGTTGCACACCATGATTATGAAGAAGATTGGTTGATAGATGGGGAACCCAGAGCTCTCCAAGTGCTCCTCCATCTCTCTCTCTCTCTCTCTCTGTGTCTCCCCCTCTCCCCCTCCATCCATTGCCTCTGTCTCTCTTCCGCCGCCTCTCTCCATGATGTAATCCTTAATGCAGCCTCTGGCTACATCGACCAAGTGACAACCTTGAGCAGAAGGAAGAGGGGAAGGAGGAGGAAGCGAGATCCAGAAACTGAAAAAAAAAAGGGGGGGATCCGAGGGAGATTTTCTGCTGGCAATTCACTCATGGCCACCATCTATTCTCAGGGGGCATGCTCCATGTGAACTACAAACTCAGGTAATTTTCCTGTCACCGATCTTGCGAATGCATCATGGACACAAATGGACACTGGAGCAAAAGGGAGGTAAGGTGATATTTTCTGGAATTAATTCTCCTGTTGAGCTGACCCCAGGGTCTTTTTAGTTGTGGAACCTTGCCTACTAAACTGCCTCCCTATCACCATTGGCCAAGCTCTCCCTTTGATGATATTTAAAGAAGTTAACTGAAAATAGCACTCCTTTTGTTAGCTTTTGATAGAGTTTGAGTAAGAGTTGAGGGAGAGAGAATACTTTTGGACTACATATCCCAGATATGAGAGGGAAAGGTTTTGGGAGTTATAGTCCCAAATTACTTTCCCAAGCTGTGGGTTGATGTTTGTGGTTGCTTTTGGTTCAAGCTTGTTGCTTGTTTTCAAGCTGTATTAATGTTGTTGCTGTTTAAGGTATGGATTGTTTTATGTCTTTGGACTTTATGAGACACATGAAAATGGCATCATAGTGATGCCACATAAACCTGAAAGGGTGCGCATAATCAGATGATGTCGTCCTGTCACATTTATGTACTTTTAGTACTTTTTTATTGACAGCCCAAGCCGTCAATAGATCAGCTGTGGCTATTTTGTTCTGGGATTGACAGTGCATGAAACTTCACGCCAATGTCCTTTCGTCATTCCAGCACCAATGGCCAGTCCAACCAGAACATTTCGGGTGAGATTGCAACATCCAGGTAGGTGATGCACTTTTTATGATTCTCCCCAGTTTACTTGGGACCTTTATAGTTTGTTTATGTGCTTTGTGTAACTTTTACTTTGTTATTTTTGAATTTCCTGCGCTTTGTATTCTCATGAGAATCTGCGGGATTTCAATAGAGGAAGTGAACGGAGCTCTGTTCGCTTCTCGTTCATTGCTGGTGAAGCCTTTTTGTGCATATACCACAAGGTAAGTGTGGTATGGGGAGTTCTTTTGCCGTCATAAAAATGTCAGAAATTATGCAGGCAAAAGAGAATGGGTTTAGGGGGTGGTCTGATAAAGTCCTTTATATTGCTAACTGCCTTAAGAATCCTTGTGACTGAAAGGCTGAATGCAACAACGACAAACAACAACAACAATGATGATGATGAATATGGTGATGGTGATGGAACTGATCCCAGAGTTTTCCTAAGACTACTGACTTGGCAGGATTGTATCTAGTGCAGAATCAGGTCCAAGAAGATGCAAGTGTGTCTGACTCAACAGGAATAAAGGCTGTAATTGGCTGAGTAATGAAGGAAAGGGTACTCTGCATATGTTCATGGATCTTCTCTTGTCCAGCTAGCCTGCAACTACAAGAGAAAGCAAATATAAATGCATCCACAGAGTGCCCAATTGTGTATTCAGGAGCTGAAAGTGGAAACAGATATATTACCCCTGCCAACTGGCACTGTGTGTCGGAAAAACTTAAAGCCCAATTAACCATGTTCTGACTCTCTGGAACTAAATGGCACAGCAGCTGCTAATGGAGTTCTACAGCATGCACACTTGCCTTTTAGCTAAAAACCTATTAACAGGGGTCTTGTTAAGAGAAATCTCTGTTCGGGCCAGAAAAATCAAAAGGCCAGTTAATAAATGGCATGTCAGGTAACTCTGTCCAGATAATCTTGGGCTTTATTATGTCTTAGGCTGGGTCTGACAACCATTTTCAGCCTTAAAGCTCCATTCCTTTGTACAAAACCTTTGTGGCCAATGGTGGCCATGGCCAGAACAAGAATAAAAGATGGGGGTTGGAACAGCAAAATGTGGATCCATGTGTATCACACACAACTGGGTGTCCTAAATCACAGGGTTTGGATCTTCTTTTCCAGTTCTCAGGGCAAGGGGGAGGAATATCAGAGTGAGAGCACCGCCTTGAAAATTGTGTATATATTTTCCATTGTTTGACTTTAAAAAAAGAGAAAAGAATAATAACTATATTCTATGGGTACCATGAACTGCCAAGATCAGAAAACACAACCAAGGGCTCAGCTAGATGGGAGAATTAATTGTGGTAAATAGTGCATTAACTCACTATCTCAGCAGCATTCATTTATATCCATGATGCATTCACAAGATCGCTGGCATGGGAAGCTATCTGTGTTTGACGTTCACACGGAGCACGCCCGCAAGTAAATATGGTGGCCTTGAGTGAATTACTCATACATTATTATTTTCCAAAAGCTCCTTCCATTTCCTTTTTCTTCCCCCCTTGTTGAATCAGAGATGTGGAAGAGTGATATGATGATGATGATGATGATGATGATGATGATTTGCTTTGCCACTCAAAATAGTGCATGCTTGCTTCCCTGAAAATCAACAGTGGCGGCTCTGGTCACTTCATCACTGGTAAGCCTGCCCCTGCGCACGTCCACCCAATCATGTTTTGACTTCTGGGATGTGTCCCAAGTCGAATTGGTTGTTCAAATGGGCTAAAACGTTCTCACTTTGTGAGAAACAGCGAAGGCTGTTATTGCGCGGTACTTGGAGTTTTTGGCCCCTGTCCTTTTGAATATGGTGAATTCCTGCAGGAGCTCATCTAGACAAAAGGTGTTCCCCTCATAGTGTGAGAAATGTTTTTCATTGTCTAAATAAACAACCCCCAGGAGTTGTGAACCTTCTGGATGGGGACGAAAGAACAGCTACCCTCCTCAATTCCACCTATCCTCCCAGCAACAACAGAGAAGCAAGCCATGAAAGAGATGGAACATTGATAAAACAATAAAATGATCATCTCATTTTGGAGGATTTTTTTCTTTGGAGCAGAATAATTTGTTTTGCTCTAGGAAGAAAATGATCCCTTCCAGGGATTTAAGATGTGTTGTTAGGCCTACTGAATTCCAGCAACAGAGGCCTATAAACTTTAAGAAGTGGTCCTGGGTTTGTTTTTTTCCTCCTTCCTCCCCATCTACCTATCCTTGTCTGTCAGTTCCATTACACTGTGAGCCTGAGGATGAGGACTGTCTTGCTACTAGTCTTTGCAAGCTGCTCTGAGACACTTTTTGGCTGAAGAGCGGAACTGAAAAGGGGTTAAACAAAATAAGAAAAGAATAAATAAAGCCTGTCTGGGGACTGCGCCATTTCAGCCATCAGATTGGGATTTGCATAAGTAAATGTTCTTCTACATGAATGAATTAATGTATGAATGAACCAATTAATTTTTACAAAGAAAAGTATATACTATATTGAAAAAATACGATTCTAGCCTAGCATTTCTCCTTCACATGTTTCGTATCTACATTTAGGGAAACTCTTCAATCTTATTTATGGGAAATATTCAATGAATCTATCATTTTATTTAGACTCTGTCTTGTCCCCAAGACTGGGAGTCAAGGCAGCTTACAGTTGAAAATAAATGCAAGTAAAAGTGCGTCTAGCTAAACACATACAAAAAGTGTGTGAGCCCTCTTCTGAAGGGATGATGGGCTTACCATTTCTTACCTGCAGTTTTGAGCACTAAAATTCCCCTTTCTTCTCTGGGTTTTGAATCCTGACAAGTAATACAGAAGAGTCCCATCTGTTTGGGGCCTCTACCTATTTAATCCGCTGATTCAAGTAGACAGCTGTTTGCCTTGGTGGTCACCTTGCTGAATGTGACTTGAAACGGAGCACAGTCCACATAGGACATTATCAGATGCAGCAAAAATGGTGGGATTACAGTATCAGGGTAGTGTGAGTGGGCCCTGCTATTGCACGGCAGCCGTGAAAAAGACAACAGTTCTATAGATTTTCCTTGGGTTTTGTTCTGGGCTGTGAGGCTGTGTTCTGGAATAGTTTCTTTCTGATGTTTCGCCTGCATCTGTGGCTGGCATCTTCAGCGAATGGTTGGGTAGGAGTGAATGTGGAGTTTATATATTGTAAACCCCTGTTGGGGACTATATGTAAATTTCTGTGATTGAATGGTTAGTTTCTGGGTATAGAAATGCAAGGCTCGTTAGTGTCTGTTTGGCTAATGGTTGGTTGATAGGCAATTATCGGCTGGAAATCCCCTTGTCCCTGGGTGGAATTCCTTTGTAAGTGTTGAGTTTTGATTCTATTGTTTTTCAAACCTGGCAGCCAGATTTTGTTTACTTTTAGGGTTTCTTCTTTCCTGTTGAAGTTGTCCAGGTGTTTGTGGATTTCAATAGCTTCTCTGTGCATTCTGACATGATAGCTGTTGGCCTGGTCTAGAATTTCTGTGTTTTCAAATAGCATTTTGTGTCCAGGTTGGTTTATCACATGTTCTGCTACTGCTGATTTTTCTGGCTGGCCCAGTCTGCAGTGTCTCACATGTTCCTTGATTCGTGTTTGCACTCTGCGTCTAGTGGTCCCTATGTAAACTTGTCCACAGCTGCATGGTATGTGGTAAACTCCTGCAGCTGTGAGAGGGTCTCTTTTGTCCTTCGCTGAGCATAGCATTTCTTGGATTTTCTTGGTTGGTCTGTAGATTGTTTGGAGGTTGTGTTTCCTCATCAGTTTCCCTATTCTGTCTGTGACTCCTTTGATATATGGTAAAAATGCCTTCCCTTTGGGTGGCTGCTTTTCTTCTTCATTCCTGTGTTGTTTTTTTCTGGGTCTGGCTGCTCTTGTGATGTCTGATTTGGAGTAACCATTAGCCTGTAGGACCCAGTTTAGGTGCCTCAGTTTGTCCTCCAGGTAGTGGGGTTCACAGATCCTTTTTGCAAACCAAACCAACAGTTAGGCCACAAGGTATACAGATAACCCCCACACACTGACAGATACCTACACAAGAACTCCAATCATCACCCAGGACAAAAAAGAAGCACAATCAAAACATTGTTAGACCGTGCAAAAAAGATCATACGATTACAGGGTGAATGGGCGGTCCTCAGTGAGGAAACTTCCAGGTGAGAATGTGAAAATGAAGCACAGGACACTCTTTTTATGAACTATCCTGTTTAGTTTGCACATTTTCATGTTTGTTTCAGTGCATGTCTGTTCATTTACTTTGTTAATTAAAGGTTTTTTGGAGTTTGAAGTGTGCTTGCATCTTCTCATGAGAACTGCCGAAATCTCGCCCATGCCAAATCACAGAAGTAAACTCCTGTTCTTAAGGCGCTAGTGGTTGTCGTGCAATTATTCCGTGGCAGTTCTTTCACGTGATTACAGCGACGTGCAATTATAAGTATTATAATGCCACGATGTTTCCGCTATCTTCATTCGTGGAATTACAGTGTTTTTAGAAGCTACTCTGATAATGTCCATTGCAAAGAAGTCATGGATAAATCCCTCTCCAAAAGATGAGAAAACAGGATGACCACTGTGAAAAGAAACCATCAGGCTGAAAGCAAGAAAAGGTGTACCATGCACATGTGTGGCATGAGTACATTTATGTATTCTAAAGTTGTGGTAGGCAGCCATCTGCTGGTTATGGACAGCTGCTGCAAGGAAGATAGTTCATCTCTAAAATATTGTTTCAGCATTCATTTCCTCTGGAACAGCAGTGGGGAATTAAAAAATAATAGTAAAACAATTGTGAAAAGCAGATGGATTAAGCTGAAGTGTAAAAAAAAAAGGGGGAATACTTAAGAAGAGGCTGTTGCACTGATCAATCAACCCATAGCATACTATGCATGCAAGGCTAAAAACCCTAAAGGCACCAGATCCATCCTGAAAGCTAAGCAGGATCAGCCCTGATTAGTATTTGAATGGGAGATCACCAACAAACACCAGGTGCTGTAGGCTATATTTCAGAGGAAGGAATTGGCAAAACCACCCGAGTATACCTTGCCTATGAAATTCATAGGATCACTATAAGTTGGCAGATGACTTGAAGGCACATGCACACACACACACACGCTTTGCATATATATGTATATATACACTAAAATAAGACCCAGCATGGTGGAGTGGTTTGGTTGTTGGACTAGGACTCCTGGAGACCAGGGTTTGAATCCCTGCTTAGCCATGAAAGCTGTCTGGGTGTCCATGGACAAATCACACTCTCTCAGCCTCAGAGGAAGGCAATGACAAACCTTCTGAACAAATCTTGTCAAGAAAACCTGTGATAGGTTTGCCTTAGTGTCACCATAAGTTGGAAACAACCTATAGGCACACAATACATTAAAAATAGACTTGTGAAGTCAGTATATGAAGAAAAGAAAGCAATGGACTTGATGTAGAAATCTCAAGACTGAAGAGCGTCTTCAAACCCTTATTATTTGATAGATTTAGTAGGGCTTTGTATGGCCTCTTTGAAGAGACTCAGAGCCAAATGAGACACAAGAATGTGAACTCTCTGATTGGGTCTCTCCAAATTTCTCCCAGCAACTCCAGAATTTGGGAAAGTTACTCCTTTGGCTGCAACTCCCAGAATCCTCCAGATAGTATGTCCAAAGGAGTAACTTTTCCAAGCGTTGACTTCTGTTTCGTTAAAAAATATTCATGAAGTCCTGGTGCGGGTGAACTGGAATTAGATATGTGGCACAGGAAGAAAGGGGATAAATGCTTTCTCATTGATGGAAATTAATGATCAGTTGATTGCACAGAGCCTTTTATGGGAGTATGTGCTCTGTATTTTAACTTTATTGTTACGTTTTTAAATGCTTTTATGATGATTGTTTAATTGTGCTGTAACTTTTTTATAATCAGGTTTTTAGCTAATCTTGTTTCTAGCCTTTGTAAACTCCCTTGTGCTCCATGCTGAGAGAAAGGTATCATATTAAATAAATAAATGAATAAATAAATAAATTTAAAATCCCCCCCCCCGAATTACTACCAGCCGCCTATCCTTTTATCAGTATTTGTCTTTTTGTGATTGTTGCAGCAAGGAGCCTTCAAGTAGAGGCTGTACAAGTAAGAAATTCATCTAACAATTCTAAGGAGTTGCTTAATTCTCTCTCTTTTTAAAAAAAAAATATTTGTGCATTTCATAGAGTCATAGAAATTAACTTAATTTTAGTCCGTGAGCTGCTCTTTGCTGATGATGCTGCCCTTGTTGCCCACACAGAAGCAGCTTTGCAGCACCTAACTTCCTGCTTCGCAACAGCTGCAGAGCTGTTTGGGCTAGAAGTCAACCTGAAGAAAATAGAAGTTCTCTACCAGCCTGCACCACAGGACGAATACCACCATCTCCACATTGCTGTAGGCAAATCTGCACTTAAGTCCATTCAGCAGTTCACCTACCTGGGAAGCATCATCTCCTCAGATGCCAAGAGATCGATCACAGATTAGCAAAGGCATATAGCGCATTTGGAAGACTTTACAAAAGAGTCTGGAGTAACAAACACCTGAGGCAAAGCACAAAAATCAGTGTGTATAGAGCCATTGTACTGTCTATTCTCCTTTACATGTCTGAAACATGGGTCACCTATCACCAACACTTACGACTCCTCAAATGTTTTCATCAACGCTGTATATGTACAATCCTAAATATACACTGGACTGACTATGTGATGAATGTTGCTATCCTTGAGCAAGCAGAGTTCACCAGTATTGAGGCCATGATATTGAGAACACAGCTGCGCTGGGCAGGGCACATTTCTAGGATGGAGGACTATCGCCTCCCCAAAATAGTACTCTACAGTGAACTTGCCACGGGTCAGCGTAAGAGGGGGGCTCCAAAAAAGTGATACAAGGATTCCCTGAAACAACATCTCAGGCTTGGCCAAATTGATCACCAACAGTGGTCCGCCCTGGCCTCACATCGGGAGGCATGGAGACGCACTATCCACAATGCTGCAGCCTTATTTGAGAACTCACGCCGAACAAGTCTTGAAGAGAAACGACAACACAGAAAGAATCACAACCCAAAATCATCACCCAAGGAGACCTTCTGCTGTGCTTTTTGCAACCAGACTTGTTTATCTCGGATTGGCCTTTGTATATAATGGGACTTGAGCATCTATGGATTTTGTTATCCATAGGGGCTTCTGGAACCAAACCCTAGCAGAAACGACAACGCAGAAAGAATGACAACCTGGAAACATCACCCAAGGAGACCCTCTGCTGTATTTTCTGCAACTGGACTTGTTTATCTCAGATTGGCCTTTTCAGTCATCTGCGCGCTTACAGAAAGCGTGGGATGAGTCCTTCCTGAATCTTCGTTTGTGAAGAAAAGCCAGAGAGAGAGAGAATCTTAGAGCTGAAAGGACCATCTAGTCCAACCCCCTGTCATGAAGGAATACATTACTAAAGCACTCCTGAAAAATGCCAATCCAACCACTGTTTAAAAACCTACAAATATGGAGAGTTCCCACCCTCCAAGGCAGTCCATTCCCCTATTAAACAGCTCTTAAAGTAAATAAGTTCTTCCTAATGTTTAGGTGGGATATCTTTTCTTGTAATTTGAATCCATTGGTTCATGTCTATGGAGCAGCAAAAAACAGGCTTAATCCACCTTCTACATGACATCCCTTCAGATATTTAAAGGTAGGTGTCATGTTACCCCTTAATCTTCTTTTCTCCAAGCTGAACACACCCAGCACCCTCAGTCATTCCTCATAAGGCTTCATTTGTTGACCTTTGACCATTTTGGTTGCCCTTCTCTGAACATGTTCCAGCTTGTCAATATCCTTCTTTAACTGTGGTGCCCAGAACTGGATACAATATTCCACGTGAAGTCTGACCAAAGCAGAATGGAGTGGCACTACTACAACTTATTTTAAATTTGTTAGCCACATTACATTGTCGGGGAGGGGGTGCTAAGACGCAATAGATAATGTTCTATCTATCTATCTATCTATCTATCTATCTATCTTCTCCCACATGCACAACCCCAGCTTGAAGGCACTGGGACAACCCTCATGGCCAACCAGCAGCTGAGGGGGGAAAAGGATGGTAGTCCAGAAAGGTGATGGCTGCTCCTTTTGTGGTCTGTGTGACTACAGCGTCAATGATTGGCCATGGGTTTTTCGCCAAAGCCTTCAGGCTTGTCTAGACACGATGTGAGCGGGTGCACATTTGTGTCCATTTGCAGTGATGCTGTTTTGTCTACACCTTTTTATTTTATTTTTTGCGCCAGTTCGTATCCGTTCACATCTCTTCGAATGGAGCAGCCACACACTCTGATAAAGGGCAATAGAACGAAAATGTGCAGTGATATGAAAATGTGCTGCTCCCACCCTCTGGAACACCCTTCCTTGGGAGGCTAGGCTAGCCTCCTCCCTGCTTTCCCTTCACCAGCAGGCAAAAATGCTTTTATCTCAGCAAACTTTTAATTGGTAGCAGCAGGCACAGAGGCTTTTATTGGGGTGTGTTTTTATTGTTTTAACTTGTATATCTTTTAAAAAATATTTTAATTGTTACTTTAAAATTGTTTTTAATCATCTGATTTATACTTGTTTTTTCATTGTAAACTGCTTAGGAAGTGCATTGGCACTGATAAGTGGTGTTGACATTTAAAAAATAAGGCCCTGTCTAAATGATGAAAAAAAATCCATGGGGGGGGTGTCAAATATTTGAAAAGGCAGCCATTCCAATGCGTACAATCTGCCTACATGTTTTTTACCCCCCAAACTCTGTATGACCCCCCCCCTTGCCCAACTGGCTGGAGCGAGTGATCCAAGTGGCGGTTTTAAATCTCCTGCTGCTTTTAATTTTTTTTAAAAAAAGGTGCCTGTTATGTGGACAGTCAGTTTTCCGTATTTACAATATAAAATAAAAAAGAATAAATGTAAAAATCTCCATTTCATGGACTTACCAGACTCTTGCTTAGCCAGGAATACAACATAGCGGCCATTCCTAATTCCCCTCTTTGCTAGCCCCACCCCTGTGCTCGGCCAGCCAATCAGATTACACTGCCTGTTCATATGTGTGCGAATAGGGTGTACAAATGATCTCAAATTCGAACAGTTGTACGGATTATTTGCCAAGATCTGCTAATCCTCCCAAATGCCGAATCCATGTAGTTACGGGGGATTTGGTAGCCGCCCTTCCGAAATACACGAATGCATCCAAACGGCTGTGTGTACACATTATCGATCTTTCGAACGCCGAGCGGATTTTTTTCATCATGTAGATGGGGCCTAAATAGAATGTGAATCCAGATGGCCACACATATGACAATGTGCATGCAGATGCATTTTCCAGGAAACTTTGCAGAAAACCACAAATACTTTTACTGCACAGTTTGTGGTGTTTTTAGCCCCTGCCCTTCCAAATACCATGAATCCAATTTGGATCATGTTTGGACACATCGTATTCTCTGTTAATTCCATGACAGCATTTTCATCATCTGGACGATCCCTTCAAGTGTGGGTTGTGCAGAAAACAGCAGGAGGAGCCCAGCGGATGGTATGTGGTTGTAGATTTATTTATTTTTTTGCTTCCCTGGCATTCAAACAGGACCTTGGCTTCCAATAGCAGTGTTTTGATGAATTATAGGAGCTTTACACAGGTACAAGGCATCACATTGTGGGGCATGGACTGAGCCACACTGAGCATGCACATTCACTCAGAGAAGTATGCAAAGCACAGGGCCTGAATTATTGATTGGAAGGACAATGAGTGTTTGTTCTGAAACAGAACTTAGCCACATGAAGCCACAAAAGAGCAACGTGAGGAGTAGCAGAGCAACTGAAATGGAGAGAGAGGTATTTGCTTTCTCCTTCATTATTTAGCAGCCCCTGGCTAAAGACTTATTCTTACCTCAGATAGGCTATTGAGGAGCATGGAAAGCCAAGCCTTGCAAGATGCTCATGCTGGGATGTTGGCACCTGCTCCTAGTGGAGGACAAGGAAAAGCTGGGACAGCAAGTCCCCATTCATAAATATTCAGCAAAAAAGGCAGTGTTGGTTGCATAAATTCTTTTCAAACAGGTGCACCTGACAGAAGGAGAAGGGCAGTACCTAGTTCCCAGCAGACTCAGCAGGCCTAAATAAAATGTTGTGGAGAAAAAAGAAAAGAAAAGCAGAGGAGGCCTCTGAAATAGGGAGTGAAGAAGGTTTATCCTAGTACTTGAGAACGAAATGCAAACACTCAAGCGCAATAAACAGAACTGCGACTGCAGTTCAGTGATGGCTGGCAACTCCTATGTCTTAAATGTATCTAGAGGAGGGTGACTAAAATGGTGGGAGGTCTGGAAGCCATGGCCTATGAGGAGCAGCTTAGGGAGCTGGGTATGTTTAACATAGAAAAGAGAAGGTTAAGAGGTGACATGATAGACGTGTTTAAATATTTGAAGGGATGTCATATTGTAGAGGGAGCAAGCTTGTTTTCTGCTGCTCCAGAGATTAGGACATCGAGCAATGGACTTAAACTCCACTGCCTTGGGGTGTGGTGGAGTCACCTTCTTTGGAGGTGTTTAAACAGAGGCTGGATGGCCATCTGTCACGTGTGCTTTGATTGTGTGCTTCTGCATGGCAAGGGGTTGGACTAGATGGCCATTATGGTCTCTTCCAACTCTATGATTCTATTCTATGTGGCACTAGGAGTCCACTAGGTGCTTTAGTCTGAACTTTAAAGGAGCTATCCAACCTGTGAGCCTTTTGTGGGGAGGGGGTATATGGTTCAGCACCTTCATCCTGGCCAATATTATATTCCCCATATAGGTACAGCCCCTTGGGTAGTTCCTTTAAAGTTCTGACAAAAACCTGGAGTGGATTCCCCACCCCACCAACATGGAAGCCACCAGCTGCAACCATGGTTCATATTTTTCATGAACCTTTAAGATGGAGTGCTGTTCTCGGAGTCTGGTTAGATTTAGAGGTGAGAAAGACAATGGCAGGAGAAAAGAGAATGAAAATTGGTCCAGTAGTTTTAGACTACTAGTAGGCAACCTGGGGTTTTCTGGACATTTTGGACTACAGCTCCCAGAATCCATTGGTCACGTTGGCTTGGGACCTCTGGGAGTTGATGTCCAAAACAACTGGAGGGCCAAAAGCTCCTGATGCCTGTTGTAGGGTCTGTCTACACTGCAGAAATACAGCAGTTTGACACCACTTCATCCACCCTAGTTCTATACTATACTTGTAGAATACTGATATTTGTCATTTTGTGAGGTACAGTAAGACCCCCGTATCTGCTGATCATTATCCACTGATTCAATTATCCGCGGGACACAAACAGCACACCTACCATAGAGTCTTCCTAGAAAATGCCAGGAGAGGCATCCTGTCTAGCCATTTTCTAGGGTCTCCAAGGCAACTATGGTATTTTAAACTGGAAGTCCCATTATTTTCAATGGTGTTCGCTGTTATCCATGGTTTTTGGTATCCACAGGGCCCCCCAGAACCAATCCCCCATGGATATGGGGGCCCTACTGTATTTAGCCTTTTTTCTCTCAGAGAACTCTGGTGCCTCAACAAACTACAAATACCAGAATTCTGTAGGATAGAACTAGGGTGGATAAAGTGGTGTTAAAACTGCTGTATTTCTGCAGTATAGACAGGGCTTGTAGTCTTCTAAACCAAAGCTGGAGGAGCTAAACATATTGTCATATTCATGTCATAATCATGTCAAGAATATTATTGGAAGGGTGTTCTCAATCTTAACTGTTGCCACACAAACTTTAAAGTACACTTCATGGAAAGCTGTAATAGTCTCTGCAATGAAATTCATTCCTCTACCATTTAGAATTTGATGCAATTATGGGACTGGCACTGAAATCTGAGAGTTGGGGAAAATCACCATTCTATTAAGCAATTCCCTCATCTGCATTCAGCAGAGGTAGAGTCCAGGAACATTCATCATATGATCTGGTGTCCATATTGATCAGTCTGCAAAACAATCAATATAATTTCTGCAAAGGGATATGAAGTGATTTACAGGCTATGTAAAATTATTTAAACTGCTGCAACCTCATTTAAGAATGCTGGTGCAAGCTTGCATTAGTTTTGCATCAACATTAAGGAAGAGCCAGTGTGGTATAGTGGTTTGCATGTTGGATTAGGACTCTAGGAGACTAGGGTTCAAATCTCTATTCAGCCATGGAAACCTGTGGGTGATCTTGGGCAAGTCACACTGTCTCAGCCTCAGAGGAAGGCCTTGATGGCAAACCCCTTCTGAACAAACCTTGTCAGGAAAACCCTGTGGGAGGTTTCCCTGAAGGTCACCATAAGTTGGAAATGACTTGAAGGCACACAACAATAGCAAGACATTAAGGGTCCTGTGGAAAACATGACCTTTTTTAACTTTGATGATGAAGATGGTTGCATGGTTAGTTAAGAATTGTGCACAAAGAATCCAACAAACTATTGAAATCTCTAAAAATAGTCAGCACTACAAGATAGGGCCTCCTCAGAAATTGGGAAAGTTACTTTTTTTGGATGGCAATTCCCAGAATCTCCAGCTACCACATGATGTGGCAGCATAGAACGCTTCAGAGTAACGGAGTCAATGAGCATCAGCCATCTATTGTTATTGCTGCTGTCGTTGCCATATCATCATCATCATAGCATCATAGAGTCATAGAGCTGGAAGAGGCCACAAGGGCCATCCAGTCCAATCCCCTGCCATGCAGGAATACATAAGCAAAGCATGCCTGACAGATGGCCATCCAGCCTCTGTATAAACACCTCCAAAGAAGGAGACTCCACCACACTTGAGGCAGTACATTTCACTGTCAATCAGCTCTTAACATCAGGAAGTTCTTCCTAATGTTTAGGTAGAATCTCTTTTCCTATAGTTTGAGTCCATTGCTCCATGTCCTAGGACTTTATCAGATGATCCCCTATAAATGTTCTTTTGCTGGCATAAAAAAATCCATTTTTATGCCGGCAAAAGAATGCCCCCACCACCACACTTACCTTCTTTTCTGGCAGAAGGCTTCCCTGGCAATGAAGAGGAAGTGAATGGAGTTTTCTGTAGATAAAATGTCATTTTCTGCACAAAACATTACATGCCTTTTCCCTCCCTCCTTCCTTCATTCCATCATTTTCTTCCTTTCCTCCTTCCTGCTGCACAAACTAATTCCTGAACTGTGACTAGTCTTTGAGAAGCTGCATATTTTTGATCACATTTTCGCACCAAGGAGAAAAATTGTACAGTTATTCATTCATGCTTTCCAGAATGAAATTTATGAAGGTTTACATCTTTAGTGCAGATGACACAGAACCAACTAGTCTATTGGTCTACCTCGGGATGAGACATCTTATACCCTCATACTGGTGTGCTATGGAAAGGATGCTTCTCATTGCAGCCAGAACTGCTTCTGCCGCCCATGGATTCTAGACATGCAGTGTGTGTTGATCTGCTCTTTTCGGGTGCATGGACCTAAAACTACAGCTGTTCTTAGTGAATTTCAGAGAAGAGGATTGGGTCCACTCCTGCTGTCTCCAAGATCACATCTTCTTAATCCAATTACAGAACAAGAGGACTAATTAAACCTAGCAGATAATGATAGTTCTGTGAGGACTTAGCTTTCTATCCTCAAAGCTCTTTACAGGAATTAACTAATTAATGGGGGGAAAGAGCTTAAAAATCAGGGCATGAACTCAGCATACAGTTAGAATTGGTGACTCAAATAGCCTCTTGTTCTGGCTACAGCTTTCTGTTGAGCTGCTTCCAATAAGAAAAAAATACCAACAACAAAAACTCAAGGGGGAAAAACCCTTTGCATGGTGGAATTAAAACGTACATTGACTTTTAGGCTGTTCTGATGATTTATTTCCCTAGGTAGATGAGATTATGTTATCTGCTAAGGGAAGAATCTCTGGCATTAGGCAGAGCTCGAGTGGTTCACCAGAGATGGGACAAGCTGTAGATAAAATATGAACCACCTGCATGCAGGGTTGGGGCTGCGGCTTCCAGTGCATCTTTACACCTGCCGGTTTCGTCCCTCGCCTGTCGCTACAGGGCTTTTTTGGAACTGGATTTGTCCTTCGAGCCTGTGCAATGGATTTTTCTGGTGGAGCGCAGCGTGCACAGAACTGGCCTCACCCTTTAAACCAGAGATTCATCTGCCGTGGCCTTGCAAGCATGGACGTGGCAGTGAGGTCCTCGGGCCGTAGGTTTGATTAGAGTTTCCTTCTCTTAGATGGTTGACCTTACAGGGTTGGACAAGCACCATCTGCCCGGGTTTGGGATTAGAGTTTTCCTTCTCCTAGGACGGTTGCCACAAGGCTAGAGAGCCCATCCTGCCCTTTGACGCTCTTTGTCAGACCCTTCGGTTTTGACCTGTCTGGCATGGGAGACCCTACCAGTGGCCATTATGCCACCGCCAGCATAGCTCAAAACATCATTAGGGTACACAAGCCTCTCTCCCACGACAAGGGGGCATCAATGGAGAGGAGATAAAATATACAAATTATGATTAGACAAGATGATTTAGGAAGGAGATACAGGTTGAGTCTCCCTTATCAGAAATGCTTGGGACCAGAGGTATTTTGGATTTTTGGATACTTGCATATCTTGGAGATGGGACCCAAGTCTAAACAAGAAATTCATTTATGTGTCACATACAATTTATACACATAGCCTCAAGGTAATTTTATACACAATAATTTAAATAATTTTGTGCATGAAACAAAGTTTGTATACATTGAATCATACAATCACAGAGTTGGAAGAGATCACAAGGGCCACCCAGTCCAACCAACATGCAGGAATACCCGATCAAAGCATTCCCAACAGATGGCCATCTAGCTTCTTTTTAAAAACCTCCAAAGGAGACTCCACCACACTCCCAGGCAGCATGTCCCACTACATTGAACCACCAGAAAGCAAAAGTATCACCATATCAGCCACTCATGTGGACAATTTTGGCTTTTGGAATATTTTGGATTTTGGAATTCTGGATAAGGGAGACTCAGCCTGTAGCAAGCGAATAAGTTGACCAGGGCCATGAGCCTGCATTGCATGGGATCTCCTCTGCTTGTGCTCTGCCTGGAATGATTTTCTTCCCATGCAGTTCTGCTCCTCTGGGTATGCAAGTCTGCTTGAAAAGGCATGTACATGCTCGATCAGCCATTTAGTGCCCAGGGGAGGGGGCAGGAACCACCAGGTGGTTCTTCTGCAGTTAAGACCAAATGGTAGCTACCCCTCTTTTAGATATCTAGCATCTACACTGGAGATCCAGAAGGAAGACAATTGCTCTTTTTTGGGGGGGGGGCTGCAGACAGATGGTTCCTGGAAACCCAGCACCTTCTCTTGGTTCCTAAATGGCTACTCCTCTCCTCTGGGCACTGAGTGGCTGAGGGAGCCCAGGCTGCCCTTTTGTAGGAGGGTTGCAGGGGGAAGGAGAGGCATTCTATGAGGAGGTAATGAATAGCTCCTTTCACAATGATCATATGTCACCAATAGGTCTCTGGATCATGTATCCAAGTGACAAAGTAGGATGCGCCACAGTCAGTGGGAAAGGCTACAGAACCCAGAACAGCTTCACAGAGTGGTGAAGATGTACCAGCAAAGCTTGGATCTGGAGTCAACCTTAATCAGTGGCTACCAGTTAGCAGGGTGGAGCTGATCTGGGGTTTTACTTTGAAGAGCTATCGAAGGTGCTGAAGCCTATTCCCCAAATAGGTTTAGTGATCTAGATATCTTCTTTAAAGTGCAGACTAAACCCGGGAGCACCTTCACTGCAGTCACCAGACTTTTTTTTGACTTTGATGCCTGCAGAGCAGGCTGGATGGGAAGCATAAAAGGTTAAAGGAAGCAGTCCAAGTGTAGTTTAGGAAATAGGCAACTTGTGGGAGCAGGTTGAAACATAATGACATGATGCATGATGTGGAGAAAATAGACAGAAAAAGGGTATGCTCATAATCCTAGAACCCAAGATGTCCTATTTAAGGCTGGCAAGAGCTCACACAACACATGTGCAGTCAACAGGAAGTGGCGGGGGAAAAGCAGTCCAATCTCAGGGCTTACACAAGGTTACAGGCAGAAATGTTGTTTGTCCAAGATGAGGGAAAAATCAGTTCTGAGCAGAGTCCCAAGCCTAGAAGGGAGTTGCCAGAAAGCTTAGTTCAAAGGTCTGTGCTGAAAGTCAGGGATCCATGAAGCCAGAGATGAAACATGTCCAGAGGAGGGTGACCAAAATGGTGGGAGGTCTGGAAGCCATGCCCCATGAGAAGTGGCTTAGGGAGCTGAGTATGTTTAGCCTGGAGAAGAGAAGGTTAAGAGGTGACATGATAGCCAAGTTTAAACATTTGAAGAGATGTCATACTGAGGATGGAGTAAGCATAGATTTTCCTTGGTTTTTTTTTCCCCAGGCTGTGAGGCCGTGTTCTGGAAGAGTTTATTCCTGATGTTTCGCCTGCATCTGTGGCTGGCATCTTCCGAGAATGATTGGGTAGGAGTGTGTGCAGGGTTTATATACTGTGAACCCCTGTTGGGGAGGATATGTAAATTTGTGTATTTGAATGGGTAATTTCTGGGTGGAGATATGCAAGGAAGATTAGTGTCTGTTTGGCTAATGGTTGGTTAATGGTCCAGTAAATGGAGTAAGCCTTTTTTTCCTGCTGCTACAGAGACTAGGACATAGAACAATGGACTCAAACTACAGGAAAAGAGATCCTACCTAAACATTAGGAAGTACTTCCAGACAGTAAGAGCTGTTCAGAAGTGGAATACACTGCCTCAGAGTGTGGTAGAGTCTCCTTATTTGGAGGTTTTTAAACAAAGGCTGGGTGGCCATCTGTCAGGAGTGCTTTGACTTTGTATTACTGCATGGCAGGGGGTTGGATGAGATGGCCCTTGTGGTCTCTTCCAACTCTGTGATTTTATGTCACACAGGGTTGCACAGAAGTTTTGGAGCCATTCTGCAGCAATGGAATGGACTGGGCTGAGCTAATTTATAGCCAGTAGCTGATCAACCCAGCTGGCCCCATTAGATCAGCATCCTGTATTTAAAATGGAGGAAAGTGTTGCCTGACTCTTTGCTCCTGATGCTTTAATTTGCATTGCTCCACAGGGTGAAGCAGGTCTGCCTCCTTTTACCGATCTGCAGCTGCTGCCTTGGATCAACCAGGGTCTGTCTCTGCCAGTGCCATGGCAGGATTGCCAGCATCTTCCAGCTCCAACTGGGGCCCATCATCTTGGCACTGCTCTTCCCCTTCTTCATCTGAGGAGGCCTTCTCCAGGTAGGACATGACACAGTGTCACCAGATGGAACTGATTGCCAGATATTCAGGCCATAGGATATAGTGAATATGTCAGAAATCTACTGACAAAAGAAATAAGGGACTGGAGTGTTTCCCCTCAACCCCGTGTTATTCATTTAAGGTTGTAAAGTGTTTTGTGCATGACCCTGGTGGTGCAAGAGGTAGTTCAACATGTGATAATTAAATGCCTTAAACAGATATGTGCATGCATATATGCTTATTTTTTGACACGATCAACTCCCAGAATATTGAGTTGAATAATAATCATAGCCCAACCCCATAATTCTGAGATTAGGAAGATGACCTTCCAGATGAATCAAGCTTCAGTCCCCTAACATGATTATCAAATTTAAATACAAGGAAACACACACAATTGCAGGATGATTGTTGTTTCGTATCATCGGTTACATGGCCAGTATGCCTGACTCACAAATTGCCTGTGGTTAGAAGCCTCTAGCTGTTCTAGCAGCTCTTTGTTCTGATGACTGTTAGAGATACAGACACAGGGTGGGGTGGGGTGGGGGGCTTCACTACCATCTCTCCTTCTCCCCATCAACTTATTTACCCTCTAGCAGTACATTTCTGGCAGTAACAGAAAGGAAAAGAGGAATGCAGAGCAGTTGCTCTTGTTTTCCTCTGCTGTTCTGAGAAGCAGCTAGATAGTGCTGGAATGACACAGTATTGTACCCAAAGCAGGCTGGAAGGCAGGCTGGGTGGCTGTAGCAGCTGCACTAATCTATAACTGCAACAGTCACTCAGAGGTTTCACGTGAAGGCTCTAGTCAAGGTTCTTCTGTGAAATGAATCTTGCTAAAATCTTACATCAGAATGACAAAGGATTTATTTCCTATGACTCAACATGAGTTAAACATCCCAGGCAGAATCCAGGGGTGGACTTCACAGGCAGAACAGCGGAGTCAGTAAAGGGGTCTCCATAGCTGCAACTTTCTATGTGCCCCCAAACCTGGCTTATTTCATAATTCACTCTCTTGGTATTAATTACCATGCTGTCTGGGGACAATGGGAATTGCAATCCGATACGTCTGAAGGGGAAAAATAAGGGAGGCTAGAATAATTATAGCTTTGTACCTCACTCTTAGGGGTCGTTTACATGGCAAAATAAATCCTCAAAGAATGCGACAAGAAGTCTGATAGTTCCCACACATTTCGAAGCAACAGCGCCCTTTTCAGAAGGAGGGGGTGCAAAAACCCCATAAGTTGCGCAGTATCAGCTTTCGCTAGTTTTCCACACTTTTTTGATTAAGTTCGTGAAAATGCGCATAATTTATCATGGGAACTAACAATCGTGTAAACTGGCATCTGCCTTTTCGAATTACTGTGAGCAGAGCTGAATCCTGATTGGTTGGAGTGACCATTCTGCTTTATCCGAATAGACTGAGGGGTTGGAGAGAAGAAATTCACCCTTCTTCTGCTTGCAGCCCACTTTGGAAAATCTGCTCTGAGCCCTTCCTGTCTGTTTCAAAGGAAGGCTTTGGGGGTTGGGAAGATGCTTCGCTGCTTCGCTGGTGTGAGTGTGTGTGTGTGTACATTCGTGTGTGCTGGGAAACAGCCGATCCCATGTTCGTTCTTTTGTTTGTTTGTCCTTCCATTCACTTGCCTTTATTCAAGGCTTTGGAGGGAGGGAAAACAATTAGGAATGAGGCAAGCCCTAGTTCTGTGGTGTATGTTTGTGTGTGCATGCATGAAGGGAAGCGAAGGAGATCGCTCCACCATGCTTTTGCTTGTATGTGCTTTCATTGACTCCTTTCTTTATAGAAGCCTTTCGGGGCTGGGGAAGAGGGGGGGGTTTGACAGATCACTCTTTCGATCCCTTGTTTGTTTGTCCTTTTTCTTTCCTCTCATTATTTATGGTCTCCATAACCCCCTCCGTTCTCCCTCCCCACCTCCTGCCTGGCTTTAATCATCTGGAGGCGATCCCACCACTACCTTTGCCTGTGTGAACTAAGGAAAACAGAAAGTTGCTGGATCTGGCTTCATCTTCCAAAAATGCCAGGAGTCGTGTGATTTATGCACTCCTGATGCGAAAGAACAGTAATCCGGAATCTTGCGAACTTTTTCCTGTCGTGGAACCGGCCCCTTAGATAAATGAGATGTTAGGTGATTTTGGCAGCCACTGACACATGGAATTATTACACATTATATTTGATAAATATGAATTACTAACAGATTTTGATTCTCAAGGCAGGGAGATGCCTCTTGACAGAGTTTGCAAACATACTAAAAGGCGTATATTGGAAGGGCAGGGGAGTGAAAAGCCTGGATTCCCTGTCCATCTTGGAAAGTGAGTCCTCATTTTAAAGTACAAACTGGAATTTCCCTCCCTCCTGTTGTCAAGAAAATGGTGTCATTGAGAGCAATCAGTGCTTAATTGTTGTGCTTACTTCTGCTGAATGGGGTCCATCCCAAACTGGCTCAGACTGCCCCCCCACTACCACTGTAATGTATTGTGCAGTTTCCAGAGATATCAGGCAATCCTATTTGGATTTGAAATAGGGCAAAGATCTATATTTGCTTGGCTTTGTCTCATGTGGGCAACCACATTGTGTTCATCTCTCCAGACCATCTAAGAGTCATTACCAGTGTCCAGAGGGTGAAAGGCAGAGGTCACATTCACATCTGCCCTTTGCACACAGAACAAAAAACCATTTGCACTCATCACTCTAAGTACATGGGGACTTTTGAACCCTCCAATCTATATATATAATTATCTTGGGTATATTGCTGTTTCCAGTGTGCTGATTGGCTGGTTAGGGAACTGACCAACCAATCACAGATCTGTTGGGCAGCCAATAAGCTCACTGGGGGCAGGACCATGTAGATTTCAACATGGTGGCTGGAGAGGGACAGTGAGTAACATAGGGGTGGATGTGGTGTGTGCTGGAGTACAGGGGGTGGGGGGCCAAGGCAAGTGGCAGGGGAAAAAATGAGTGGCGGGGGGGGCAGAACGAGTGGCAGTGGGGTGGTGGTGGCCAGAATAAGTGGCAGGGGGTGGCAGGGGGCAGAATGAGTGGTGGAGGACGCAGGGGGCAGAACAAGCAGTGGGGGAGTGGTGGGGGACAGAATGAGTGGCAGGGTGTAGCAGGGGGCAGAACAAGCAGCGGGGAGGGGGGGCAGAACAAGTGGGTGTGGCAGGGGGCAGAATGAGTGGTGGGGGGGGCAAGTTAAACCCACCAGCCTACCTCAAAGGGTTGTCATGAGGTCTCCTGGGCATTTGGGGAGGAGATTTTTAATGGTGTATGGTACGCCGGGTCTAGCTAGTAGAATAATATTTCCTGTCTAGAAATGTCTCTTCACTCTAGGTGACAGCTCCCAAGGTAAAAAAGGGCTATACAGTGTGTGTGTGTGCCAGAGAGAGAGAGTGAGGGAGAGAGTCTCTCTCTCTCTCTCTCCACTCTCTCTCTGCTTTCAATAAGTCTCCAGAGGAACTCCTTCATTTTGAACCGTCCACATGGTCTCCTTCTTCCAAATCTTCAGCCATCCAGCTTACCTAGCTTATTCTTTGCACCAGAGGGTTATAAAATCTGTATGTGTCTTGGTCTAGAGTCCCTGAAACTAGCTGTATCCCTTAGATTGCTCAAGAGTAGGTGTTTTTTTTTTTAGCATTCAGGCCACCCTGCCTCTCTTTTTCCTTTGAGAAACTGCATATAGACTGTTCTGTTGGCCTCTGCTGCTATCTTTTTGTGTCTTTTAAATAAATAATTGGGTTTTTTTGCAAAATCAGCTTGGTCGTGATCTGATTTCTTCCCTTCTGCCTTAGTTTTTACAGTACTTGGAATCACTCTGGTTAATTGCTTTTAAAACTTTTAGCCTGTATGTTCCTGGGAAATCCTTTCCCTCAAATTAGTAAATCCAGTGCACTGCTCTTAACAGAATGGTGGGGCATTTGTCCATGTTGTGCATTTACAGTGCTGTTTTCTCAGCAGTGGTGCTGTTGCTGCCATTAAGCAGTCACTTAGGACCACTGGAAAAAGAATTTCCACAGTTATTCTCATGGCCACAGTGAAGTTTAAAAACCCTCCACCTGCAGGCCTTAGTCAGTGGAAAATGTTATTTCAATCCTCTTTGTAACTCTGAACCTTTTGGATCAATGCAGGACTTTTAGCTCTGAACTCTCACTTTTTAAGAAGCTGTAGGTACTTTTTCCTCTTTACCCTGATCACTGTAAGTATGGATTTTCCACTCCCAACAATGCCTTTATTGATGAAGAAAGGAAACGAGTTTTACCCAGTCATTTAACATCCCCGACCTCTCCATGAATCCTCAGTCTTCTGCGTGTGCTCCTCTGAAAGGCCAGCAACACCCCCTTTATTATCTCTGTTGCCACTGAAAGCACAGCATTCCCTTTGGCTTCATGATCACCTCCACTATATACAGTAGCAGGATGAGCCTTACGTATTAGTACAAACCTGGGACCTCTGTAGTTTCTCTTTCTCCCTCTTTTATTATTGTCAGGTCTGTAAGCAGTGGCGCCAATATCAAGTGGGTCTGTGAATCCACTCTGGGATTTACTCTCAATCTTAAACAGGATTGTGCTCAAGACCTTGGCGAGCTCCTTTAAAGTTTAGACTAAAACCCAGTGCAGACCCACTGTCCACTGACATGGAAGTCACCACTGTCTGTAAGTGAAGAGGGAGTGCATAGACCTTTCCTTTTCCCTCTTACAGAGATTCCAGCTGTCTTTGGCTGATGTCCTCATATAATGAGCCCACCTATCAACTACGTCCAAAGCTGTAGAAAATCGTGAAATTTAGTCCACGTCATTTTATTCCTCTCTTGCAATAGCAGCTGGTGGCTCCCATGCCAATGGTTTGGTGAATCCATTCCAGGTTTTGGATTGCTTTGAAGAGTCTGTCCAAGGTACTGAACCTATTTTGAGGATACAATTTAGTGGCTTAGATAGATCCTTTAAAATCCAGGGTTAAAACATGGAGTGGATTCACTGTCCCAAAGCTGTCTTAACCATTTAACTGTACTCTAGAGTCCCATTATTCATTCAAAGGGTAGTGTCATGATGAGGGTATGGAATCAAAAGAGGAGGAGGACATGGCAGGGAATGGCCCCAGGGACCCTGGCACAGGTTTATCTACCCCTGTGCCAGCAGGGAACCCTGCCAACCTGGAGGCTCAAGCAGAGGAAGAGCCTGGCCCTAGTGGGTTGGCTCCAGTCCTGGCAGAGAGTCCTGACAATTCAGACAAGGATGATGAAGAAGAGATGGACTTACTTCTACCATCATACATCCAGCAGCGAGCTCAAAAGGAGGCTTGAAGAAAATCTCTGAGATTTTATGAGAAAAACCTCATCAAGAAGAACCTGACAAAGCCTTGATTGCTATATATATGCTTGGGAGGCGATGAAGGCTTTGTCAGAGATCAACTGATCTTCCTGGAGAAAGCTTCTTGACTTTGTTGCCTTAATCCTTGCTGCCTTGGCTCGTGCCTCAGCCTTGGACTGTTCGTGATTACTCTGCTGTCTATTTTCCACTGACTCACGACTTGTTTGGACCCACGCTGCCTGCCATAAGCCCTTGACTTTCTTGACTGTGTTTGCATTCCAGTATGCTCATTAAAAGCTGGCCACCTTCCCAGCTACTTGCTGTTTGTATATACTTTGCTGGCTGGTATCAAGCTTTTCCGGACAGGTGGGCAACCTCAAAAACCCAACAGGGTTATAAAACTGAAGGTTTTTAAGGAAAGGGCTTTTATGAAGGTGCTATATTGTCTTAAACTGTACTGTTTTGAAACTTCATTCCCCCCTCCTTTAAAGTGTACAGGTTGCCTCCCAGATCCACAGGTGATATATTCCCGGACTTACCGTCTATAAGTGAAACTGTAGATAATAATGAACCACCATAGAATGTCATAGAATCATGCTGGAGGACCTAGAAAATGCCTAGAGAGGAACCCTCTCTAGGCATCTGGATGTCCTCCAGCATGACGCTATGGTCAGTTTTCAGCAGATGTTGACCATAGAGTAATACTGGAGGATCTCCAGATGCCTAGAGAGACCTCCCCCCCCCGACAACGGTTAAATGAAATTGTGGTTGCCGATATTGGGGATATGGGGTGTGTCTGACCTATATTTCTTAAATTGACTTAATATTGTTAATAATTTAATTCTATTTTAAAGTTGACCTTTTGTATGTTTTTAATTTTTTATTTGTATGTAATAAATTATTTAATTATTTTTACATTTTAATTTATATCCTGCCTTTTGCCCAAATGGGACTCAGAGTGGCTTAGAATATAAGTTTAAAACAGAACCACTAAAGCAATATGAAATACAAAAGTTAAAAAGCATCAAATCATCAACTGCATTAAAATGCTTCTTTTTAATATATTAAAAACCATTTGAAATGCATGAAATGTTTATTAAAAACAGCATGCTTAATTGCATATCCATCTTTAACTATTTTTTAGTCATTGATAAGCTGCTTTGACTCTCACCTTTGGGGAAAAGGTGAGATATATATAAAGATGGTGGCGCCAATGATGCTGATGCTGATGATAGGTCTGGGGATCCATATTATATTGTGGGTTTTTTTGGTTTTTTTTTTTTTTTTTTGCTCCCCAGGACCAACTGTGGATTGAAGCAGGTCCAGCCTCTCTCTCCCAAATCAAAACCAATCTACTTTGGGTTTCATTTTTCTTTGTTTTTTGGGGGGGGGGGTTTGAGGGTTTTGTGCCCTGTTCCAACAGAAAACCATGGTAAAAATATTTTTGGCTACTCCCCTGCCCCAGTTCTGGGGTGCTCCCCGGGACACAGATTCCACAGATTGCACAATATCCCCCCTATCCCCGTTAAGTAGCCCTATGGAGGCCACTTGGTGTCTGCAGGCTGCGTTTTGCCCATCCTCACTGGACATATTGAAGAAGAATTGCTCTTCTGGATCAAAGGTCTGTCTTCTTCAGCATCCTGTTTCCCACCATGGTCAATGAGATTTTGCTGGGAAGCTCACAAGCAAAGTAGGAAACCAATAGATTTGCCACCTCCCCCTAGAAGATGTCCCTTTGGTCATTTGAGTTACCATCTTCCTGAACCTCTTCCAGCTCTGTGAGAACCTTTCTGAGACTGGGCAGGGATAAGCCAAGAGGGTCAAGTCCAGACGTTAGAAAAGTTATGTTTTTTTCTGAACCATAGCTCCAAGAATCTGTCAGGTACTGTGGCCAAGAAACAAGGTAGCTGGAGGGTTCCAGGGATGGTAGTTCAGATAACTAACTCTGGTCAAAACAAGACACAAATAGTTAGAACCAAGGAACAAAGGTAAGTGCCAGGATGAGCCAAAGCAAACAGTGTCCACCATTGTCTAGCTGTTGAGTCTTAAGACATTTTGCTGCCTCAGACTAGCAACCAGCTTGCAGGCTGTCCCCAGTTCACATATTGATGTTAATTGGACAAGCTGTAGAAGGGTACTTTAACTTGGGTGATGGGGTAGGGTCTTGAAGAAGCAGGTTACCTTGGAGATCTCGGGTAGCTTGTGTGATTTACTGCTGCTCCTTCCTCTTAAAGACAGGAATGGCCAGAGCATGTTGGAAGAACAGCTGTCCCCAGGGTCTGATGTTTGAAGCAGTTGTCCTGCATGGCTTAATGGGCAGATTTGTCCCTGTTGCTTGGGTAACCCCCCAGCTTAAACAGGAAGTTGATATGACTCTTCCTGTAAGAAGAGCCAATGGCCAACTTACATGGACTGAGTCACACCAGTACTTAGCAATCATTTACTGCTGCTTAGGGAGATACTCTCAGGGCTTGTCTATACACCCCCCCCCAAACAGTGTGCACTGCAATAATGGCATTTCGCAGCAGCTGTGACATGTCTTAATGCTGTTTCCCCCCATAAGCTTCACATGCAAGATGGTGACTGTGAGTGATTTACTCACATTTGTACTTACCTCAATTTGCTGCCACCAAACTTTAAAAAAAACAGTGTCCATGGTGCGATAGAGCGATTTTTCAATTTAACATAAAAGCAAAACAAACAAACAAACAAAAAACACCCCGCTTTATCGCTTTAGTGATCACTCACTAAGGCAAAAATCCAATATGGTGGCAGCATGCACTTGCCTTGTTAGCAAGCCCCTCCTCCACACTCACCCAGCCAATTAATTTTGCGCTTCCTCTCCTATGGGAAAGCGATTCATATTGAATCATTTGTACCAATGAGCAATTGCGAAGGCTTTTCCTGTGGAGTTTTTGAAATTTTGGGTCCCCTTCCTTCCCAATATGGAATGCCATTAAGACAGGTAGGATTCTCCTTGCGTTCTGTGAGGAGTATTTTTGCCATTTAGACAACCCCTCAGTTATGGAAGGACACCCTCCAAGGGTTGGGGGGCACACCTTTCCCTCCAGACCTCAATAAGATGCACTTTCAAACAGAGAGGTGATTTGGGGTCTCAAGACAGGATAGAACAGCTCTTAAATTCCCAGTCAGACTTCCTAGAGTTTCCTAAATGTTCCTTTTTGATTGGCAGTTTTTAGACCAGTCCTCTCTCCTCTTGGCAAAACTGGCAAGATGCATGTGGCCTGCACAGGCAGCAAAATTCTTGTGTGTGTATACCTTCAAGTTGCCTGACTATTTATAGAGAACCCATGAATTTCACAGTGTTTTTTTTAGGCAAGGAATACCCAGAGGTGCTTTTGCCAGTTCCTTCCTCTGAAATATAGCCTACAGCCCCTGGTATTCATTGGTGGTCTCCCATCCAAGTACTAACCAGGATGACCTTGCTAACTTATGAGATCGGATAGGATCTGGTGCCTTTAGGTATTTAGGCAAGCTAGCAAAATTCTACCCTTGCCCTAAACAAGGTTTGGAGTAAATGCAGCCAGCATGTGGTCCTAAGGCTGTTTTTGAGGCTCTTGATTGTCCTCCAGCCACCCCATATTTGATTTTTAAAAAACCACTTTAAAATGTGCACCCTAAAACACAAACTAAAATTATTTATTTTTTTTTAAAAAATAAATTACTTTAAAATTTGGTAGAAATTATTTTAATATAAAAAGTTGTAAAAAAAAATCCTAAGTTGGGGTGGGCGGGGTGGGGGTGGGATCAATGCATGTCCTCCTGAGCTCTTTCAGGGGAGCAATGCAGCCCCCCAAACTCTGGCAGTTGTTCACTGCTCTGCATTCTACTCCTGGTGGGTCTCTGGTTCCAGCAGCTCTTGATAGCTACAGCCTATCCTCTAAATCCTTACCCATCGGCATGTGCTGATTGACAGGGAGGTTAAACCATTTGTAGATCTTGGTGATCCTCTGGGGAGCCCCTCTTTTCCATAGCATTTCCCAGCTAGATTTTCCTCTTTCAAAAGGGAGGCAGTTAGCTTAGTTTGCTTCTTATGCTCTTATGCCTGTATCACTTCCATGGATTTAGGGCTCAAACCAATGATAAATCTGAATCCACACACTGAACCTTTCTCTCTTTCTTTTGCACACACATTTATCTGTAATACCTTCAAAAGTAGATGATTTGACAGACCCGTTGCCAAGGGATCTTCCCAGGAGACGAAACACATATGCATGTCCATGGCTTTAGCCAAAGAATCGGCCTCTAAGCAGCTTTTAAAGCCCTGCCCTTCAGGTGAACTTCTTCCCAAGGCTTCTCAGTTTTGCATTTTGGGATATGATTATAAACAATGACATTTGCATTTTGTGGGCTGGCATTTATGGGAAGGGGGAGTTTTCTTGCAGAAATTGTCTAAGGAAATACAACTTGGCTTCTGCTATTCACCAGCCAAAGCTGTTTACTAGCAAAGTTGGGGCCGTACTTCTCTGTGGAATTATACATAATGCAGGTTGGTTGATGCCAGTAATCTGTATACCACTTAAGGCACTTGAAACAAACTTGACAAATGTTAAGCTGCTTTGCTGTTTTCATTTCCTTATCCTTGCTGCAACTTTTTTTTTTTTTTTGCTGGAGGCATTTTCATGCTGAAAGGAACCTTCTTCTGATTGCTAAGATGTGTCAGTAGTGTACCATCTACATCATGCCTCTGCTGTTGTTGTGTGCCTTCAAGTAATTTCTGACTTAGGGAAACACTAAGGTGACCCTATCATGAGGTTTACTAGGCATGATTTGCTCAGAGGAGGTTTGCTATTGCCTTCTTCTGAGGCTGAGAGAGTGTGATATGTCCAAGGTCACCTAGTGGGTTTCCAATGCTCAGTCAGGATTTGAACCCAGGTTTCCTAAAGTCTTGGTCCAACACTCAAACCCTTGCACCAACTGGCTCAGCACGATATGCCTCTCTACCGGTGCACTTTTTAAATGCTTCACTACAGCCTGGCTCAAGGTGGCATATATGGATTTCTGTCCCTGCCTTCCTCCTCAGAACTACCTCAACCTAGGTAGGGCTAGCTCAAGGTCACCCAGCAAGGCTGGGATCCTATTTGACACTGGCATAGCATAAGGTTCTACCAGTGAACTCTTAGGTCTGGGAGGGTAATGATGTGATGGAACTTTTGTGGAGTCTCGCCATGGCCATGAGGTTATTTGAAGGACCGTAGGAGCCCAGTAGAGTTCTAAGATCATCTGGAAAAGCCCTTCTTTTTGTCCCACCACCTTTCTCAAACTCATTAGGTGGGAACAAGAGACGGGGCCTTCTCGGCTGCCCCCAGATTGTGGAACTCCCTCCCCAGAGAGGCCAGGATGGCCCTGTCCTTGCTTTCCTTCCAGCGGCAGATGAAAACATTTGTGTGCCACCAGGTTTTTACAAACTGGCAAGGACTGGGCTTCTAAGGCTACTTATTCTTTTACATTCTTATATTTCAGAAGTAGTGGCATCTGTTACATCTTTTTCATAACATTCATTGCCCCACAGTGTAGTAGCTAATAGTGTAACTATCCAGCCTTACCAGGTATGGTCCAGCTTACAAAAGGGCAAATATATTTGCCTCATTTCTTTGACATTACGAACCAAATGTAAAAATCAATACATTGCAATTGTTTTCTCTCCCTTACTCTGTTTTTCTTCAGATTAACAAAGAAACAAACAATACCCACTCAGCATCCCCACCTTGATTTGTGTAATTGGTTTGGAAATACAAATTAGGCAGAGGTTCTGGAAAAGCAGCCTATCATTCCTAAAGGCATACCTGATGGCTTGAAGCTGTGTTCAGCTTAAATGGATAATTACCGCTTTCCTTTGAAAGGCTGGTGTTTGCCCTAAAGAGTTTGAGGAGATTCCTTGCAAACTTGGCAGCTGTTCCTGGCCACGCTCCACCTCTGTCTCTCCAGCAGGTTCCTGCTGGAATTGGCTTGCATCCCTCCATCTCTGGGGAAATCCAAACACTTTCTCTTTTTTGCATTTTCAACTGGAAAACCGTGCAAAATTGAATTAGATGATGGTTGGAAATCAGGGACAAGCTATGTCGGGGTGGGGGAATGTGGGCATTGCCTCCCCAAATAAGAATGTATGCTATTCCCGTAGCTGTCATCATCTCATTTCTCTTCTGCCCTTTCATAAGGAGATTAGGGCTGTGGCAGGGATGGGTCAGAATTTCATTTCAGATTGCTTATCTTTAAAAGGAATTGGTCAAAACCACATTTTTCCTGTCCCCCCCCCCACAGGCCTCTTATGCCTTTAGGATGATGGTGGTGGTGGTAATGATGATGGTGATTTTATCTCCCACTCCCACCACCCTTTATTGGTTTAAGTATATGTAATGCACACAATAAGAGAGCCAGAGTGGTGTAGTGGTTTGCGTGTTGGCCTATGGGCTTGTCTGCATGGGCAATTTACCCTGTCTTGCCCCATCTTAGAGCCATGTGGCACAAAGACAGGGCTAAGACAGGGGGAAGACAGGATAGGGCCTGATAAAACATTTTTTTAAAAAATACCCAGGAAAAATAACTACCACCAGCAAAACATATTGGGCCCCATGTGACTGCAGTAGCCTGTTCAGCACACCCTATAGCTGCTGGCTGCCTCACTCTTACGGATCCAGGAAAGGGGGTCTGCAGCCCTCCAAGGTTGGTCACATGCAGGGGGCCTTGCTCACAAGCTTTGGGCCTCCTGCCTGGATCCAGAGAGTGGGATGCAGGCAGTGATGGCGGCGGTAGCTGCAGAGATGGTCCGGCGTGCCTGTCTGTACTCTGGCCTGTTTCATCCAGGTAATGGGGGAGGAATGGGCCTGATCTGCAGGCAGGATGTACCCTATGACTCTGGATGCAAAATCCCTGCTCAGCCATGGAAACCCACTGGGTGTCCGATGGCAAGTCACATTTTCTCAGCCTCAGAGGAAGGCAAAGGCAAACCTCCTCTGAACAAACCTTGCCTTGTAATCCAGAACATACAACCTCACAGGTTCATAGTGATTGATACTTGGAGGGGATGTGAAAACACCACAGATCATTCATATCCTAACAAGCTGGCTTCGAACAAATTGATACGTCCTTTAGTGAAAGAGGACAACAAAATGAAATAAAGCACAATCCCTGGATACACACAACATTTATTCTAAAAATCAGTGCATTCATTTCAACATATTGTTTCCTATTATTCCAATCAACGAGAATCAAAAGAGTTCAACCCTGGGTAAATGCTCCATTTTGGAAAACACACAAGGGGCTCTTGAGAACACTCAGGATGTTGCCGGAAGAAAAGGGAGCACTAATAATGTAACAATTTGCCATCTCTTTGTGATCAAGGCATGTACAGAAAGGAGGGTGAAATTAAATTATTTTCTCATTTAATTACAACTTGCTTGGTAATGCCTTATATCTATTAATGGGAATGTATCAATACTAAACTGCTTAGAAACTTGTTAAACTTTGTCAGAGGACAAATATTTTCCCCCCCAGTTCTTTGTTGTTGACTTTAACATTTGTGGAGCTCAAGGAGAACACAAGAGGCTAAATCCAATTGCGAATCCCAATTAGAATTGTATCATTTACTAAATGGTGACTCTACACTTTTGTAAATCCCTCTGATTTGGCGTGTCTACTCTAGATGGGAGCGACAATAGAATTTTGGCCAAGAGACACTTTGGACATTTATTAGGGTGGGGTTAATCTTTGCCTGGAAGAATTTTGGGTACGATAAGAGATAAGCAGATGTAATCACTGAACTCTTTGTAGGCAAGTTATAATCTGGGTTCTTCATTCTAACAGTTTCCATTTCTGGTATGTACTGATAGTAAGTAATTCCATCCAAATATAGCTTTGTATGTACTAACTTTTAAAATATGGCAACCAGCCTCCTAATTTTGCTACTGATAACCAATTCTGAAATTCAGAAAGTGAATGTTTGGTAGCTAGATGGAGTCATACATCCAAAGTGAAAAAGGGTAGGAATTATGTTATCTAAGGGCTCATCTACATGGGCCAGGATATGCTAGCTCCCCACCGGTGTACCCTGTCCATGGATCAGGCCTATTCCTTCCCCATTACCTGCATGGAATGGAAGGAAGTCCAGACAGGCACACCAACCTGCTGCAGTCTCACTTGCTCTCTTTGAAGCCAGGAAGTCAGCTCACAATATGTGACCAAGGCCCCCTGCATGTGACCAGCCTTGGCTACTTGCTGAAGGCCTGCTTCCTACTGTAGAAGTGTGATGTCAGAGGGCAGCTGAAGGGACAAAAGGGAGTACGTGATGGATGGGAGTTTCTAAAAAGTGAGATATTGAAGCCACAACTTCAAACAGTTCCAATGAGGAGGAAAAATGGCGGATGTCTAAAGTATGGATATCTAAAGAACTTTCAACTGAGCTAAGACTTACAAGGAACATCTATATATATAATTCTCTTGGGTATGTTGCCGTTTCCAGTGTGCTGATTGGCTGCTTAGGAAACTGTTAGGCAGCCAATCAGCACACTGGAGGTGGGAACATGTGGAGTTTTGCCTCCAGTGTAAACATGGCCGCAGTAAGTAGAAGGGGTGTGTGTGGGATGGTGGGTGTGCGCAGGGGGGGGCTTGGGGAGGGTGGACGGGGGGCAGCCGAGGGACACAGTGGGGGGTGAGGTGCCATGTGGGGGGGAAGGGAGGTGGCAGTGGGGTAGGGAGTGGCGTGCGTGTGCACGCGGGGAGGATTGGAGAGGGACACAGGGGAGGGAGCAGCATGTGTGTGTGTGTGCACAGGGGGAGGAGGTCGGGGAGGGCTGCGGGGGTGGGTGGGGAGGGAGGTAGCAGTGGTGGGGAGGGAGTGGTGTGCCTGTGTGTGTGTGTGCATGTGGGAGGGGGCTCAGGGAGGGCTGCAGGCGTAGGGAGGGAGTGGGGGTGGGGAGGAAGCAGCGTGCGCCTCTATGTGCCTGTGTGCGTGCTCACACAGGGGGTTTGGGGAGGGTGGCAGGAGGAATGGTGTATAGTACACCGGGTATATAGCTAGTGTATAAGAAATGGGAAAAGGGAGAAATCACCAAAGAAGAATTCAAACAAACAAATAGACAGGTCATGTAGGGCGAAAATCAGAAAAGCAAAAGCACAGATGGAGCTCAGGCTTGTTAGAGAGGTTAAAAAGAATAAAAAGGGCTTTTTTGGATATGTCCGTAGCAAAAGAAAGAACGAGGAAGTGGTAGGACTGCTGTGGGGAGAAGATGGCAAAATGCTAACAGGGGACAGAGAAAAGGCAGAACTACTCAACACCTTCTTTGCATAGTTCTTCAACCAAAAAGGAGAACAGTGCTCAACCTGGAGAAAATAGATTAGATGATACAGTAGGGGGAATGCAGCATAGAATAAGTAAAGAGGTAGTTCAGGAATGCCTGGCCAGTATAAATGAATTCAAGTCATTTACTCCAGGGCCAGATGGACTACATCCAAGGGCACTAAAAGAACTGGCAGAAGTCATCTCAAAACCACTGGCAATAATCTTTGCAAAATCCTGGAGAACAGGAGAAGTCCCAGCAGACTGGAGGAGGGCAAATGTTGTCCCCATCTTTAAAAAGCGGGGGGAAAGAACACCTAAATAATTATCACTCAGTCAGCCTAACATCAATATGAGGCAAAACAGGGCAAAAGTCCTTTGTCATTAGGACTGCAGGGCTCTAAAACAGGGGCAAGATGGGGTAAATTGCCCATGCAAACAAGCCCTAAGTATCAAATACATAATTTTGATGCAGTAGGAAACTGTGCATTTTAAATGTAGTGCCCCCTTCCCATATAAAAGAATAATGAAAGCTCAATGTGGAATCTATCCCTTTATTTCCCAATAGCTATCTCAGAACCCATCCCTGGAAAAAGGTGGGGTATCAATCAATCAACCAATCAATCAGTCAAATAAATAAATAAATAAATAAATAAAAACTGTTTAAAGCCAGGATGGAAATTGTGCACGTCATGTACCGCATGTGAACCTACTGGATTTTAAAGATCTTCAGGAAAAGACTTTCTCTCCATCCCTACATCCTCACAGTTGTGTTTGGTGAGGACATGGGGGACAGCCTTTTTGGTGGCTGTTTGCAAGTTGTGGAACACTTTCCTACAGGATGCTCAGTTGACCTCCTGCCTGCTCTGCTCCCTTTCTGCTGGCAGGCGAATACCTTTTCATCTATGCAGGCCTTTGGCTCTTAATGCAATGTGGCTGAAGGGTCTTTTAATGAGCTCTGTTTTGCTTTTATCCTTTCCCACTATGTTTTCATATGTTTTTAAACTGTTTTCATTTAGTATTTTTAATAGAATTTAGTAGCATTTAATGTAATTGTCAAACATCATATCTGACAACTGAGCTATGTAAAATTTCCCTGGAGCTGTTGTTCAAGGTGCTCAATGGATGAATAATTTATTGTTAAAAAGCCCAACATGTTTTGGAGGCTATTTTTTAAACTTTTATGTATTTTAAATCATTTTAAATTTTGAATTGTGATGATTTAAATTTTTTTAAATTGTATTCATGTATTTTAGTTGCTGTCTTTTGTGAGCTGCCTTGGGTCCAACTTTGGGAGAATGGAGGCATATAAATTAAATAATAATAGTAATAGTAATAGTAATAATAGTAATAATAATAATAATAATAGTCAACATATAAATAAATAATAAAACTATGCATAAGTTTACAATGCATGAAGTAATTATTCCATTTGTCCTTTGCCTATGGCCTGTACATACCTACTTGACATTTAACTTCAGAAATTTCCGGAGCTGAAACTCTCACACTATTTACTGAATAAATAGAAGAAACATGAACAAAGGTTAGTTCTTTTTTTAAAAAAAAAATGTCATCAGATGGTCAGAGGGGAAAAAAGGGTTGGTAGATAACATTCAAGGACACTTAGATGTAAGCGGCCTGAAAGAAAAGGAGACATTGAAAAAAACAGAGGAAATTGGAAGGGGGTGTCCCCAGGTTTTTTTTCTGCTGATTTTATTGGGTGCTTCCCAGTTTTTGTAACCTCATGTTCCCAAGGGAGGGTCAGTAGGTCAGTGGTAGAGTGTATGTTTTGCACATGATAGATGCCAAGCTCCACTTCTGGCATCTCCAGGTAGGAATCAGAAAGAATCCTGCCTCCATCTATGGATAGCTGATGCCAGTCAGATGGATCAATGGAATAAGGCAGCTTCATTTGTTGAAGGACAGGGAAATGCTGAGAGGAAGATCACATATTTGGATGCCTCCCATGCAAAACAGCAACAACATCTCTTCATAGTTGGAAAACTAGCTTATTAGGGGAAAGGCCAGATAAGACCCTTCCTTGATTTGCTAGCTTTTTAAGTGCATGGAATATTGGCCAGTTTTGAAAAGTTATTTTTTCAGACTAAAACACCCAGAGGTAAACAAACAAACAAACAAACAAACACCTGTTCCAAACTCAGCATATTGCATTTAAATGTGTAATGCAAGACTGAGAATTGTGGCGTCCTCCAATTGTTGTTGCACTATACAGTGATACCTTGCCATTAGCTATGCTGGCTAGGGCTGCTGGGAGTTGCAGTCTAACATCATCTAGACTCCAGAGGATTGCACAGTTCCCAGTCCTGATGTAATCTACCCCTTGCAATCTGAAATGGTGTGATTTCATAAAGGATTCCTTCATGTGATTTGGTGAATGTGTAGCCCTCCATTCCTTTTGAAAAGTAGGCAGCCAGGTGGCTGGACTCACTCTGACAGAAATACTATTTCTTCCCAAGGACCAGAAACTATTTCCCACTTTTGAATGTGAGATCACAGTTTATGTGCAAGCAAAGTCTGGGTCAAAGGTCTCAGATATGGGAACAGTCAACTCTTGGCATTTCTTTGGTACAAATGCAAACATTTATCCACCTAAATGGATTCAATCCTTCCACTGTTCTGGAATGTAAATCTAAAGGGGCATCAGATCGTTTCTGCCAAATGCTGTTATACTGTCAAATCATTCAAAATCCTCTTTTGCTCACACAAGTTATCTTCTGTTTGAGATAGGATAAGCCTCCACTAACTGCGCAAACAGTCTCGCTCTGTAACTCTCTGCATTGCCCCCCCCAATATGAATTCTGCCCCTCAATGAAAATTTCCTTCAATCTCCAAATTTCTAACATTGCAGTTGAGCGCTTAGAAATATAGTATGCTATAGGCCTAAAGAAAGAGAAAGAGATGGGTGTTGTCCAAACGGTGAAAAAAACTCTTCACAGAATGTGAGGAGAATCCTATCTGTCTTAATGGCATCCCACCTGATCTCACCATATTGTGAAAGAGGTGGGCCAAAACCAGCAAAAACCTCGCCAGAAAAGGCTTCGTGGCTTTTCCCATCTTTTTTTTAAAAAAACAACACAAGGGTGCACATTTCCGCTTATTAGTGAATCGATCTGATTTGCTTGTGCAAATGGGGGAAACACAGATTGGCTGGAAGAGCAGATGGGGTGGTGCTGGGTTACAGGGCCAAGCACCCTCAGCTGTCATTTTTCTTTCTTTAGCAAGCGATTGCTGTCCAGCGGAGACCGAGGAAGGGGGAGGGCGACTTCCCCTTCCCTGGCTCCCTGCCGCCCCATGCTGCAGCTGCTTCCGCCCCTCTTTTCCCTTCCTCAGCTGTCTGGAGAGATTGTCAGCAAAAGTACAAAGCTTTTGGGTGTGGCTGGGCAAAACCACCATTAAGAGAAGTCACAGGTGCTGCAACTTGCTTTTTCTGCAGGGCACTACATTTGGGGGAGGGGGCTCGTATAGACAAGCCCATAGTAGAATCCTGCAAAACTCCAACATTAACACTTCATGTACTAAAACATTGTACCTGTGCAAGGAAGCCTTTCTAGATACATACACTTTGTATGCTGCAGGACTCATCTTTGGTGCATCCACAGCAGTGTGAGAAAACTGATTCTCAATTTTGACATGTGCTGATACCATACTGGCATTCAGTAATTCCTCAGAGAAAAGCAGATTTAGTAATCTTGGCTTTTGAAAGTAACATACCTGAAGGAATTTCAAGTGGCCAGCTTTTTCCTTGGTTTGAAGAGAAACCACAGCACATTAGACTTTACTCACAGTTCAGATCATTATAGCAGGATGACTTGCACAATATGCATTTACTGCCTGGTCACTGTTGTTTAGTTTGCACAGCAGTTTTGCAAATGGAAAATTATATACTTTAAATTGATTTTCTTTTTTGGAAGTTTTGAAACATACTCTCTTATTGAATGCATTAATTGGGTGGTATTTTTTGTCTTTATTTATGAAAACCTTTTACTGCTAAAACCTCTTTTATAGTGACTGATGCCCAAGACCTTCTTCCCTCCCCCCATTTTTTGTCTCTGTCCTCCTCCCCCCAGTGATAATTGTCTTGGTACACCCTCGTATTCATGTAGCTGGAGATATTTTCAGCAAAAAGTTTTTCAGAGAACTAGCAGTACCCAGTGTAATATACGCCATTATAGCAGATTTGAAAGCTTCACATGGTTCAGCTACACACTGTTATTTTAACCCCCAAAACACACTTTGCAGTAGTATACCACTTGCATTTGACTGTATTTCTCATCTTTTATTTATTTATTTATCATCTTTCCAGATTTCTAAAATGTTGCATTGCTTTACATGTGGGTGGTGAGAGGAGGGAGGGGCCCTTGTGAGACCAGGGCTGTAGATGCAGATGGAGTGGCAAGAGTGGATTGTGAGGTGGAGAGGAAATTTGCATGTGGGTGGTGATTGTATGAGGAGAGGGAGGGGATTGGTTGGGTAAGTGGCCAATGTCAGGGATGATGGGAGTTGTAGCTCTTCACCTCTGGCTCAAACTCACCACCTTGTTATGCAGCAGAGCCAACCAGCTTAGATCAGTGGTTAATGCTTTCCTCCAAAGCAGCAGAGTTTCAGAGAATAGGCTGAAGATCCTGACAAACTCTCCAAGCCTTCTCACTCTTCTCCAGGTGTCTCCAAAACGTCTCCAGGATTCACTCAGGCAACTCAGTAGTTTTATATAAAACCTACTTTATTCTTCTATATAAATATACTATATGGTCAACAAATCACAATCTCTATACACTACACCACCTCTACTCCACCCAATACATTGGCAAACATTGCAATTTTATAGCCATTGTTTATCACCACCCACTAGTTAGTTTCCACCCAGTGGGTGTGTATTTCCATTCTGATTGGTCCACGTAGTTCCACCCATGCTTAAGACCAACCCATGTATTTCAACATTTCACCTTGTACACTTAATGATTCTCAGGTGTTTCCAATCTGCATTCAGTACCTCTGTCCTTGGCTCTCAGGCCTTCTAGATTACATTAGCAGTTTCACCTGTGTAGCCCCATAATTGCTCTTGCTTAGTCATTGTGACTTTCACATACATATTTTATTTCTTTCACTGTATGTCCCATGTTGCATTTTCCTTAACAGCCAATCAGCACACTGGGAGAGGAAATATACCCAAGAGTTTTATATATAGAGATAGCCTCAAAGTTACATGACCAAAGAATCATAGAATCATAGAGTTGGAAGAGACCACAAGGGCCATCCAGTCCAACCCCCTGCCATGCAGGAATACACTATAAATTAAAAACCACTTTACATGTATTCATTTTAAAACGTCATAAACAACCCAAATCAAATCATGTACTAAAATCAACAAAGATTCCCATATCTGTTGGCACTTACTAAAACACCTGACACGCACACACACAAACACATACACTTACATGTATCTTCTAACTTTCCTTCTTTATCTTCAGCATACTTCAGTTGCTGCAAGTTAGTTCAAACTGTAAAAATAATTTGTATTCTATTAACACTGTGGGGGATTGAGGAGAGGAAGGGTGGATCATTGCCCTCCCCTGTAGGCTTATCCAAAAGCAAACTGCTGTAGCCCCTCCTAGTTTGTGTGTGCTCACTTCCTAATAACTTTCACATTCTTGACCACATTTTGCAATAACATAGCAATAGCATTTATATTTCTGTACCAGTTACCAGTGCAAAGCACTCCCTAAGCAGTTTACAACATGTTAGCTAATTGCCCCGAACAAGGTGGGTACTCATTTTACCAACCTATGGAAGGACGGAAGGCTGAGTGAACCTTGGAGCCCTGCAGGATCAAACTCACAATGTTGTGGCTGCAGTACTAGCATTTAACCACTGCGCAACCAGGGCTCCCTTTAATGTGGCTTGGCCACACATGTCCTGGTCTTCATATGTGAAACATTGGACATTATGCAAATTGTTATGTGCCATCCAAGAATGTACAATTGCATATGAAAAGGTTACCCTTGCAGAACTGAATTCATCCACTGCATAACAGGAAAAAAGAAAAAGAAATAAAACTGCATGAGTAAGCAAGCTTATATATGCATATGGCACCAATACAAGTTATTTTAAAAGAAATGGTTACAGGATATCTGTTTTCTTATTCAAATAGTTCATGAGTGAAAGTTTCTTGAGGTGAAGAAAAACAAAACAATCCAGGAAATAAATACAGGTTTGCAAATAGATTTGCACACTGTGGCCTCAACCCAACATCCTCTCAGTATTGCATAAATATCTGCATGCAGACCTACCCTACACTGAGCCAAATACCCCCTTCCCTGACTTACTATAAAGCCCTAAAGCTGCCTCGTACATCCATTCTGTGCTTTGCAGCAAGCAGGCAAGATTGGAGAAGTGTCCGACTACCTCCCTGTAGCCAGATGCACAATGGTTATAGAAGTGATGAGAGCCCAGAGGACCTGTGTAGCACCAATGTCATCATTGTGCATCTAGCTATGGTGTTTGATCCTGCCTGCTCACCATGAAGCTTAGGAGATTTTCACACAGGGCCAAAATGCCCCGTTACTGCCCCGCTACCTCCTCTCCCGTTCCTGTCATGGAATAACATAAATCTTTCACACACTCACCTTAATTCCGCAGCAGGAACGGGCTCCCCCTCCCCTTGTTGGCCGGCCGTAAATGCAGCCGTCGTAAGGCTGCTTTTACGACCGGCTGTCTGAAACGTTATCACATTATCACATGATAACGCCGGATGGTAAATTTAAAAAATAAAGCTCCCCCAAACATAAAATCAGTTCATCAAGCACAAAAACACTCTTTAAATCACATAATCAAAACAGGGAGGGTAAAATAAAGGGTGCCACTTACCTGGATGTCCAGATCGTACCAGGAAGTGCTCGGAATGGACCTCCCCTCCACAGCTGTCATTTCGGAACAGGAACGGGGCTCCTGTTTGCACACCTGTGATCGCGTTATAGCGACGGAACGGGAGGTCTATTCACGATGAAAAATCGTGATTACATTGTTCTGGAACAGTCACGGGAGTAGGATGGATGCAGGACAGAATGGGGTCAACGTCGTCCGAAAGGGAAAACCTTTCCCGACCCTGTTCTGTTCCTGCCACGGGATATATAGCCCGTGTGAAAATCTCCTTAGAATGGCCACGCAAGATGGAATTGGGGCTTTACAGTCAGTCAGAGTGGGGTGGGATCTTTGGATGCTGTGGAGGGAAGGAGGGCATACCAACCCCCACAGTGTCCCCGAAAAGACATCTGCATGTTACCCATGCAGATGTCCCTAACTAATTTCTGACCATTATATTCTAGCATTAGCCAGTGTAACTTGCAATCTGAATCTGTGTTCTTGCCTCCTACTGGCTGTCCAAAAGGCAGGGGTGTATGTGCATTTGAACACACAACTGTTCCTTTAAAAAATGCCTTGTGCCAATGGGATTCCAGCCACAGTCTACTCTGTGGGCTGTAGCTAGGCCTTCCTGCTCTGGAATGACATACCTTCCTTCTGCTTTGGCCTCAAGTGGCCACTGATGGTCTCAAATAGGTGGGGGTAACTTATTCTGCATTGTGCCTCACCCCCACCCTCCCCCCAAAAACCTGATTTGACAGCTTGAAAAAAGTTTTTTTTAAAAAATACAGATGACTGCCTAGTTTTTTAATAGCTCTTTAAAAAGATACAAGGGAAATATGCAGTAAACAGTGATAGCTATTAAGTTGTTAGAAGAAGCATCAACAGAGCCAGGAAAGGAAGGATTTACAGGCAAGATATTTCTTTTTACAACAGTTTTTTTTAAAAATTTTTTTACTGGCAGTCAATAAATTTGCAAGCAACTGGCAACCTGGTGTTTGATGGTATAGCTGCAGATACAGAAGCAATGCCAGAACTAGTAATGTTTTTCTCCCCTTCAAATTTGCAAGTCTAATGGTTCCGTTGGATAAACTGCTCAAACATTATTATTTTTGCCTTTTCCAAACTTTTGATTGCTTCTGCTAAGTTCATTTTCATCTTGATTTGCAGCTGATAAAGTGTGACTTTGCAAATCTCAATGGAGTATTTGGGGAACAAACATAATAATACCCTGAACATGTATTATTTATAATATGTTGATGATGAATATATTTAATTAGCAGGGGGAAAATGTTAAACTGTAAGTGACAAAAAGTTCCCATATCAAGCCTAGCAAAATCATAAATGAAAGCAAAATTACACTCTTTAGGAGTCTTTGGGAGTGAGTTTTTCAAAAAGTGATGCAATTTTACATGATGGTGAGATGAGCTGATATTCAAGTTCAGTTTGTTCCTATATTGCAGTTAGGAGCATATAAGTGTATACAGGGGGCTGTGGTGGTGGTGGGAGATTGTGGGGAGTTACTTTTAACACAATTTGTTACAGTTATATAATAATAATAATGTTTATTTATATCCTGCCTCTCCCATGAAGATCGGGGCAGCAAACATCATTTAAAACATTAATTAATCCATAATCTACAAACATTAAAATAACATCATTAAAAACCACTATACAATGGTAATTAATTCAAATTTTACCTATAAAAACACTATTAAAGTAACTTAAAAAAAGAAAAGGCATAAAACAATTTTTAAAAAATTGACAGAGTAGTAAACCGGAAAATGCAGCTGGGCATCCAATCTAATCTGGAAAGGCCTGCCAGAAGAGATCCATCTTAATGGCCCTCTTAAACATCCCCAGATTGTCAATGTGTCGGATCTCCTCCGGCAGGCCATTCCATAGTCTGGGAGCGGTACCAGAAAAGGTCCTCTGGGTGACTGTGGCCAGCCTAGTTCTAGTCACCTGAAGTATGTTTTTCCAGAGGACCTAAGGGCATGGGGCAGATTGTACGGGAGAAGGCGATCCTGTAGGTAGCCTGGCTCTAAGCCATGAAGGGCTTTAAAGGTAATGACCCACACTTTATAACTTGCCTGGAAACTAATTGGCAGCCAGTGAAGAGATTTTAATATTGGTGTGATATGGTCATCCCTTGTGTTCCTGTGACCAGCCTGGCTGCCATATTTTGAACCAGTTGGAATTTCCGGAGCAGGCATAAAGGTAGCTCCATGTAGAGCACATTACAGAAATCAAGCCTTGAAGTTACCAGTGCATGTACTACCATCTTTAAGTCTTCCAACTCCAGGAAGGGGTACAGCTGGAAACTCTGATCTTCAAGCCTGGTAACTATCACTCTATTTTCACAAATATCTCCATCTATCCAGTCTTTCTGTCTTACTCCTTGATAGCCTTGTGTGGTTATTAAGAACATGTGTTATGTGTGTGAATGCAATTTGTGTTATTTCCAATAAAAACACTTTATTTATTTTTTTGGAGCCCTGGTGGCGCAGTGGTTAAATGCCAGTACTGCAAGTCACCACTTTGCAAGTTTGATTCCAGAGATCTCCAAGGTTCACTCAGCCTTCCATCCTTTCGTAGGTCCGTAAAATGAGTACCCAGCTTGTAGGGGCAATTAGCTAACACACATTGGAAACTGCTTAATGCAGTGTAGATGTGTAAATTGCTATTTCTTAAAATAATTTGTAAGCCACTCTTGTGGCTGAAGAGTGTGGTATAAATAAAAAAATAAAATTAAAATTAAAAAAATCAGCCAAAGCTGATAATAAGCACTCCTGGCCATCACATCTACCTGTGCTGTTATTTGGAGTGATGGATCCAAGAGCACTCCCAAGCTGTGAACACAGTCTTTCAGGGGGAGTGTAACCCCATCCAGAACTGGTTGACACACCTCTTGACCCAATTTGGGAGACTTAATAGTAAGTACCTCCGTCTTGTCTGGATTCAGCTTCAGTTTGTTTTTTCTCATCCAGCCCATTACCGCTCCAAGGCATGCATCCAGCAGAGACACACCATCCTTAGTTGCAGCTGTTGCCCGAGGCATAGAGAAATATATTTGGGTGTCATCAGCATACTGATAACACCCTGCCCCATGTCTCCGTATGATCTCTCCCAGTGGTTTCATGTAAATATTAAACAGCATTGGGGATAGCATGGCACCTTGTGGATACCGCATGTAAGCTTCTTCCTCGAGGAGCAGCTATCTCCAAGCATCACCATCTGGCCTCTACCTGAGTGATAGGACTGGAACCACTGGAGCACAGTGCCCCTGATACCCAACTCCCTCAGGCATTTCAGAAGGATACCATGGTTGATGGTACTGAAAGCCACCGAGAGGTCCAAGAGTACCAACAGGGGCACACTTCCCCTGTCGGTACTCAGGCAAAGATCATCCACTAAGGCAACCATAGCAGTCTCCACTCTATACCCTGCCCTGAAGCCAGTCTGAAATGGGTCTAGATAATCAGTATCATCTAAGACTGCCTGGAGTTGGAGTGCAACTGCCCTCTCGATCACCTTACTGAAGAATGAAAGTTTAGAGACTGGTCTATAATTCACAAAGTCCAGGGGATCCAGGGAGGGCTTTTTTTTAGAAGTGGCTGTACAACTGCCTCTTTTAAACTTGATGGAAAGTTCCCCTCCCTGAGAGATGCATTTATCATGTTTTTAAATATAATTCTAATTGCATCTCCTCCCTGGATGACCAGCCATGAAGGGCAGGGATTGAGGGGGCAAGTCGTCCTTCTAGTGCATCCAAGCAGCTTGTCCACATCCTTGATATTCACCAACTGAAACTGTTCTAGTGTAATCCTACTCGCTGGACACTTCACCGTTAACCTCAGTTGTAAAAGTGGCATGCCCCAATAATTCATGACCATCATCTTTATATTTTTGAAAAATTAAGATTTTACAGTCCTTACCTGTGATTGCAATTCTAAGTAAGCAGTAAATCTGGTGTTTCTGAAATTCCTTGTGGGCTTCCACATTTGGCATGATGGCCATAAGTACTGTCAGCTTGCAAGTCACCATTGAACTGATGGACTATTGATAGACTCTTGAAGGGCTCTCATATTTGATCTGACATATTCTGATGGAACAGAAAGGAGAAAGCAGTCTGTGGATTAAGAGCAACTGAAACCTCTTTCTCAGGCCTTGTCTAGACAAGAAAACATAATACAGATTGGTGTGAATTACTGCAAATTTGCAGCAGTGCTAATTTGTCTTAATGGTCTTTTGACAAAATCTATTGTATGTGAAGCTATCCACGTTTGAAGTGCACATGTAGCCATGCTTGCGAATCAAGATGGTGGCCAAAAGCACAGCACATTATTAGTTGCCACATGTACTGTTGCAGTTGCACAGTATTACAGTTGCCCCTCCACATTCGCGGCTTTCACTTTCACGGTTTTGCTTATTTGTGGTTTGCTCAGAAAGCACCCCATTTAAATCAGCTTCTCTCCCTCGCACACAAAGGAAAGGAGCCGATTTAAATGGAGTGCTCCCTGAGTAAACCACGCACCCAACTCCCTGCTCTCCTGGGACTTGGCTTCATTTGGGGTGGAGAACCAAGCCCCGGGAGAGTGGGGAGTTCGTGGCAAAGGTGCTTTTCAGCCAACCCCACCCTTCCCAAAGTGGCGATGGGGCATTTCAAGCCTTGTTGCAGCTTTGGGAGGGTGGGGGAGTGGCTGAAAAGCCTCTTGGCTGCCCTCCCTCCACCCCCGCCCTTCCTGAAGCGGCTATGGGACTCAAGAGCCCTACAGTCACTTCGGGAAGCATGGGGGTGGCTGGCAAACCTCCCTCCCACCTGGCCGCCATTCCCCCAACCTTTCCAAAGCAGCTATGGGGCTTGAGAGCCCCAAAGCCACTTTGGGAAGTGTGTGGGGGTGTGTGGCTACTGGGCAGGAGGCTTTTCAGCCACCCCACATGCTTCCCAAAGTGGCGATGGGGCTTGGAAAGCCCTGTCACCACTTTGGAAGGGCAGGGGGGGGGTTATTTTTATTCACTTTTTTCACATTCACAGGGGTCTTGCACCCCTAACCCCCTCAAATGTGGAAGGATGACTGTATTATTTTTTACTTTGGTCACCTCTGCACACTTGATAATATGAAATGTGAAAATGGCACTTCCAGTGACTTCCTTGCTGGCAAGCCCACCCCTGCTCACATGCCCGACCAATCCGCTATCCACTTCCACTCTCACCAAGAATGCACAGTATCCTGAACTGGATGTCCAAACAAGCAGTAATGTGCATATCTGTGCATCTTTTAAAAAACCTTTTCTCATGTAGTAAATGGAGTTTTGGGGGCCTCTCTTTCTGAATACCACGAATCTTGTTCATGGTATGTAAAGGCAAAAGGTATTCTACTCGAATTCTGTGAAGAGTATTTTCACTGTCTAGACAACCCCTCAGACTCTTTGTAATACAGGGCTTCACTGTGGTTAATCACCAGTGAGGGAAAGATCCCTTGTAAATGGGCAGACAGTCTTATGGGTGCATACTTAACACAAAGGTGCCTCTGAAAGAAAACAAAAATTACTGTCCCTGCAACTCAGCTTCTTTACCTGCTTAATCTGCCCTGGGTGGTTCCTTGCATATCACAAAGTGTGTGCAAAAGATAGAGGAATTGAGGAACTGGCCAATAAATGTCACAGGCAGGGTTAGTGAAGACCTTAGGGTTACTGAGTGATTCCCATGCTTCTTTATTGAGATGAGGCAAGTGTGGCCCATGAGTGACACACAGGTTGCCCCCGTTTATGCAGGATTGGTATCTGCAGTTTCACTTACCTGCTGTCGGGTGAAAAAGTCTCTCTAGGCATCTGAGTCATGCTGGAGGTGGTCTCTCTAGGCATCAGGAGGTCCTCTAGCATGACTTGATGGGAAACTTCTTGTTTATGGTCTATGGTATACTTTCATGGCTAACCACAGAATTTTTTCCCAAGGTGATGGCGATGGTGTACAATAGCACATTATTACATGAAAGTAATTCATCTATACAGTTGCCCCTCCACATTCGCGACTTTCAGATTCGTGGTTTTGATTATTCGTTAAAGCCACCTGCCTCCCCTCTCCACCCTGTCCCTTCCCAAGGCAGTGAAGGGTTTCTCACAAAGCCCATCGCTGTCTTGGGAAGGGGGGGGTGGAAAGCCTCCCTCCCTCCTGCTCTCCATCCCAGTCCCTTCCCAAGGCAGCGAGGGGAGCGAGTGGCGACGGGGGCTCCTGAAGCCCCCATCGTCGCTTTGGAAAGGGCGGGTGAGAGTGGTGACGGGGGCTCCTGAAGCCCCCGTCACTGCTTTGGAAAGGGCGGGGTGTGGGTGAGAGCGAGTGGCGATGGGGGGGGTTGTTGCGGGCGGGTGGGGGGAGGACTATTATTATTCGCATTTTTTTCACATTCGCAGCGGCCTTCCACCCCTAACCCCTGCAAATGTGAAGGGATGACTGTACCATGATACATATATGCATTTTTCTTGTGTATGTGCACATGCTTAGTCATTGTCCCTTCTGAAAATCCAGACCAATCCCTGCCTTTTCTTTTTCCCAGATAAATGTGGCCCTTGATGGATGGATGCCATGAATGAATCCCTTGCCTCTTGCAATGGTCACACAGAACAGGACAGAGCAAGGGTAGTGGGTGTGGATGTTTCTGCACATAAATGGCGTAGGGATGAAGTGCATAAGCATAGATAGGCACCTTTAGAGGGTTAAGTGTGAGTGTAAAAAGGGCAGTGAGGAAGGGTTAATGGTTCCCTGCATCTTTCCTGTTAAAACTGTAAGCCTCCCAGAGCTACTTTTAAACCTTTTTTTAACCTCATGATTGGTCCTCATTATGGGTCAGTTGTCTAACCCAGTGGTTCTTAACCTGTGGTCCAGGGACCCCAGGGGTCTGTGATGTCCTCACAGTGGGTCCACGGAGGCTTGAAGGCTGCTTGGCCCACCTCCTCCCTGCAGTGGAGCAGCCATGTGACAGAAGCCAAGGCAAAGCCTGGCTGGCTTGTCCTGTGCATTGCCAATCAATCTGCTCCAGCCACAAATTTGCAAGAAGAAGCAGGAGAAGTCTTCCCTCCCCCTCCAGTGCTCTGAATGAAGGTTTCATGGATGGTGTAATTGTATTATTATTATAATCCAGTAACTCTATTTTTGATAGAGTTACAAACTTGGTAAATGAAGGAAATGCTGTGTATGTAGTGTTTCTTGATTTCAGTAAGGCCTTTGACAAGGTCCCCCATGATATTCTTGCAAAAAAGCTAGTAACCTGTGGGCTAGACAATGCAACTGTCAAGTGGATTTTCAATTGGTTTACAACGAACCCAAAGGGTAGTTACCAATAGCTCCTCTTCATCCTGGAGAGAAGTGACCAACGGAATGCCACAGGGTTCTGTCCTGGGCCCAGTGCTATTCAACATCTTTATCAATTACTTGAATGAGGGAATAGAGGGCAGACATATCAAGTTTGCAGATGACACCAAATTAGGAGGGGTAGCTAATACCCCAGAGGACAGGATCAGAATCCAAAATGACCTTAACAGATTAGAAAGCTGGGCCAAGGCTAACAAAATGAATTTCAACAGGGAGAAATGTAGGATACTACACTTGGACAGTAAAAATGAAAAGCACAGATATAGGATGAGTGACACCTGACTTGGTGGCAGTACATGCAAAAGGGATGTAGGACCACAAACTGGACCACAAACTGAACATGAGTCAGCAGTGTGACGCAGCAGCTAAAAAAGCCAATGTGATTCTAGGCTGCATCAATAGGAGTATAGTGTCTAGATCGAGGGATGTAATAGGTCCACTCTATTCTGCTTTGGTCAGACCTCACCTGGAATACTGTGTCCAGTTCTGGGCACCGTAATTCAAGGATATTAATATGCCGGAATGTGTTGAGAGGAGAGCAACCAAAATGGCAGGAGATCTGGAAGCCATGCCCTATGAGGAGCTGCTTAGGGAGCTGGGTATGTTTAGCCTGGGGAAGAGAAAGTTAAGAGGGGACATGATAGCCATGTTTAAATATTTGAAGGGATGCTACACTGAGGATGGAGCAAGCTTGTTTTCTGCTGCAGAGACTAGGACACAGAGCAATGGACTTAAACTACAGAGAAAGAGATTCCTCCTAAATATTAGGAAGATTTCTTCACAGTAAGAGCTGTTCGACAGTGGAATGCACTGCCTAGGAGTGTGGTTAAAAACCTTCTTTGGAGGTTTTTAAGCAGAGGCTGGATGGCCATCTGTCAGGACCGCTTTGAATGTGTGCATGGCAGGGGGTTGGGCTAGATGGCCCTTGTGGCCTCTTCCAACTCTATGATTCTGTTGTTGTTATTATTATTATTAGGCATTATTATGGTTTTTAATCTTGGATTAAAGTCTTGGGAATCCACGGCAACATAATATATTTAAAGGGGGTCCCTGGTAAAGAAAATGTTAAGAACCACTGGTCTAACTGGGTTGTTGGGAGGATAAAAATGGGAAGAGGCACGTAGGCTTTTCCACACCCCTTGGAAAGAAGGCAGATATCGCAGGGGAAAAGCACCTCAGTCCCCAGATGGGTGGAAAGCGTCGGAAGCGATAGCGGGGAAAGGCGCTCCGCGAAGACTGAGGGCAGAGATGCCCGCTGCGGCCGGGAGGTGGCGCCTGAGAGCCGCGCGGAGCTCCTGTCTGCCGCCTTCCTTCCCTCCCTTCGGGCTCGCACGTGGCCCTCGGGTGAAGGGAGGAGGAGGAGGAGGGTAAAGGCGGGAGCTGCCTCTCGCCGCCTCCCTCGGCCGGGCCGAAGTGTCGAGCCCGCCCCGCTGCCGGCTTCCCACACGCGCGCCCTTCGCAGCTGGAGGGAGCGGCGCTCGACGCCACCGAGAGCCCTTGGCAGGGGCTGGCGTGGGCGAGGCGAGGAGGCGAGGCGGGGGAGGGAAGCTCTGCCCGGCCGAGCCTGAGCCGCCTCTGGGCTTCTTCGAAAGGAAGGAAGGAAAGAGGCCGCCGAGGGTCCGCTGCTCCCAGGCAGCCCTCCGCGTCTGTCTCCCTCCCTCCCTCTGTTGCCCAGCCTCCGCCTCTGCGAAGAGAAGCGGCAAAGGCGACTCTCCCCGCCACCTTTTCCTTACTCTCCCGGAGCCACTCCGGCATCCTTCAGCCCCTGAGTTTGTATGTGGGTGTTTTCTGGGGAAGTCTCCCCATTCCCACGTGCTGAGGAGCCGCGTGTCGGCTCCCCGGCTCCCACAGCGTGTCTGAAAAAGCCGCCGCCGCCTTTCCGCGGACTGCCTGGCTCAAATTGGGCAAGAAAAGGCGGCCCGGCTTCTCTGCTTCCCGCGCTCGGCGAGGGGGGGACTTTGGCCTCGCCATTGCCTTCGACACGCGTCCCCCTCCCCGCCGCCGCCCGGCTCTTGTCTGAGGCGAAGGAGGAGCGCCTCAGCCCCGGCGCCGCCTCGAGAGGAGGAGACCCGCTCGGCCGAGGAGACGCGGGAGGAAACGAAGGCGGCACCAGCCATTCCGGAGCAGCCCGCCAGGCGGGAAAACGCCCAGACCCCGCCGCCCAGAAAAGCCACCCGCTTCGGGGCCTGAGGGGAGAGACCGGCCTTAGCCCTCGCCTCGACCCGCTCGCTTCGGCCGCTCTGAGGGGAAGGGGAGGGACGCTTGGAAGCCCTCCGGGTTGACCGGCGCGGGGACGCCCTCACGTGTGTGTTCGCCCACACGTGTTCATCCCTTGGGTGGGGCGGGAGGGGGAGCCCCCCGCCCCTTCTCTCAGGGAAGGCGAGTTTTGCGTGTGGGGCTGGCAGAAGTCCGTTAGTCGAAGGACCTGTGGACACGCGTGGGGGGAGATTTGCTGAGGAGGAGCGAAGCCGGCGAGGTTGAGAGCTGGGACTCCTTCCTCCCCCTTCCCGAAGCCGAGCAGGGCGATCCAGAAACCTGATCGGGATCCAGAAACCCAACCGGGACCCAGAAGCCCGCGCAGACTTGGGAGGGACCGGATCGAGACGCTCGGGGTGTCCTTTGCCGGTGCCTTTCCCCTGAAGAAGAAGGAGAAGGCCAGGATGCCAGGCGCCGGGCGGGGAGGCTCGCCTTCCTTCTGAACCAGGATCGGCGGAGAAAGCAAAGTTCTCCTCCCCGTTTTTTTGGATGCCAACCAAGATCCCCAGTCGGGACTCCAGGCTCGCTCCGGAGCCATTCCCTGGAGAGCGGGGCAGGGAAAAGATGGCTTTCCGAGCTGGGCTTGCTGCTCCTCTTCCTCGCTGTTCCTGAAGTCAAACTTGGGCAAAGAAGCCCGCCTTCTCCCGTCCGGCCCGGGAAGGGTCGGCTTTCTCTCTGCCCGCGGAGATCGGCGCCCCCTTCGGCCCCGCCGGGATGTCCAAGGTGGCGGGGGCCCCCTTGGCCGGGGCCGGGGCCGGGCCTGGCGGGGCGGCCTCGGGGGGATCCGAAGGGGGCGGCGGGGCGGGGCAGGCGTCGTCGTCGTCGGGGGCGTCGTCGTCCTCCGGGGCGGCCGAAGACCTCTCCAAGGTGTCGGACGAGGAGCTGCTCCAGTGGAGCAAAGAGGAGCTGATCCGGAGCCTGCGCAAGGCCGAGGCGGAGAAGATGAGCGCCATGCTGGACCACAGCAACCTCATCCGCGAGGTCAACCGGCGCCTCCAGCTCCACCTGGGCGAGATCCGAGGGCTCAAGGTGAGTGAGGAAGGGAATGAATGGGAAGCAGGGCCAGCCAGCGGTGGAGCAGAGCTGTGGCAAGAGCCCCCTTTGAACAAAAAGAAAGGAAGGAAGGAAAAAGGAACTTCCCATAGCTCTGATGAAAAGCCTTTCCCAACTTTCAGGTTGTCCCAAGCAATGGTCAGTCCCGTGTCAGACACAAAATGGTGTTGAGGGGCAAGGAAGGAGGCACATTCAAAGTTGCTTGAAAGCCTTGTTATTACCTCATTCACTTGTTACAGCAAAGCAGATCTCTCTGTTGTCCAGGTGGTCTGCTAGATGGCACCCATGTAAAACATGGGATGTTACTTTTGTGGAATCCAGCTTCCCAGATCTCCCAGCCAGCATGGTAATTGGCAAGGGGATTCTGGGCTGTGCAGTGCTCCAAAAGAGCTTCACACAAGTCTGATTAAAAGTTTATACAGTTGTCCCTTCACATTCGCTGGGGTTTGGTTCCAGGACCCCTGTGAATACCCAAATCTGTGAATACTCAAGTCCCATTATATGCATTGGCATAGCAAAATGGTGTCCCTTATATAAGATGGTAAAATCAAGGTTTGCTTTTTGGATTATTATTTTTTAAAGAATATTTTCAAGTCGTGAATACTTAAAACCGTGAATGCCAAATCCGTGAATGCAGAGGGACAACTGTATTGACTTTCTGGGCAGGAGGAGAACAACAACATTTGCAAAAGTTTTGTGTCACAAAAAGGGTGCAGGATTCAACAGTGCTTGAAAGAAAGCCTCCTTATCTTCTTGTTCCCTTGTTAGAGCCAAGGGGATCTGCCACTTGTCCAAGCCCTGTGGCAGAAAACATCATGATAGAACTTGGGAAAGTTATTTACATTCACTCCAGCTTTCCAAAGACCCCAGCCTGCTTGGTTATTGGCTGGAGGAGTCTGGGAGCTGTAGTCTAAAAAAGTAACTCTCCAAAACTTTTCTGCAAAGTGATCCTTTGGGAGCTTTTCCCAACTTGTATGGAAGCTTTGCACTCTTGTGGTTCTGATCCAGGCTGTGGTCCAGTGATTTGTAACCAGCAACTTTGCAGTGTTCTTCTGTACCATGCCCAGAATAGCACATTTGAAGCAAATCCAAATTTCTCCTGTCAGAATCCCTTGGGGCCCATTTGATTGGAAAGCTCTAGGCAGGTTCCTTTTAAAACAATGAAGCCCTGAAGACCAGCAGTTTCCATTCATTTTGGGGTGGAGGTGAGGTAGAACAGGTAGACTGTGCTGGTAAGTTCCTTGGTGGATTGTGCTCCATGCCACTGTGCCTCAGTTTTCTCCCTCTTCCTCTGTCTTTATCCTTTATTCTTATACCTCCAAATCCGCCTGTGGAAATAGTCCGCGTTGGTTAATATCACAGTGAGACCTCAAGGAGAGAGCTTCATGCCCTCCTTAAAAAAGGGCTTTCCTTCCCTCAGTGCTTCCTTTCTTCAGGTTCTCAACCCCAGGTCATACGAAATAGTAAAAACCTTTCAAAAGTGTATGCAGAATGCATTCCCATTGCACCACTAATCACTTCTTCATGCAAAAATAGTTTGTGTAGGAAATAAAAGCTACATATGCGTGTAGACCATCCCGTTTGGTGGCCAGACAGTCATTCTTTCACATGATTCATGCATGATTCTGGGAGAGGGCAGAGGAGAAGATTCCCTTGCTGGAAAAGTTGAGTCAAGTTTGGTTTTCCCAATGCATGAACATTCAGTGAAACCCATATGCTCACCATTTGTACTTGCTCTGGTAGCTGCTATATCTCCAGTTCAAAGATTTTCAGGCTGCAACACTTGGAAAGAGGCAATTGGCAGACCCTGGAGAGCTAGAATTGGACAAAAATTATTTGCTTGTTAGAATGATTTATATCCTGCTTTTCAAGATATGCATCCTTTTTCACTGTCTTACAAGTAACATAAAGGTATATTGTTAAAAATTGGAGTTGGGCATGTTTCAGGGTGACCGTTCATAAAGATCCTTCCCATAGGATAGTAGGTAGGCATTGCTTGGAAAAGGTTTTTTTTTTTTTTTTTGCATGGTGTCTCCTATAATTCCCTGAACCAGTGACTCATTTTGTCTGCTCCAGCCCAGTGTGGCCCAGTTTTGACTGCTTTGACTGACATCAGGATCACTAGCAGTTAAGAGTTTTCCTCATCATCTGATTAACTAGAGTTGTGAAGTACTGAAACTTGCAACTTCTTCATGAAAAAATATATGCTTGACACTGCACTGTGCCCACTTCGTAGCTGCCAGGGAAGAAGATGCACACTTGGCACATATTCTTGAGCACACAGAATCAAGGAATCAGGAGGAACCTTAAGGGCCATCTAGTCCAACCCACTGGCAGGCAAGGATCCAGAGCCAAAGCATCATTGAGAGGTGACCATCTGGCTTCTGGTTATTGACTTTGAAGACATGGTGTGTGGGAGAAAGAGAGCAGGAGGAAGACTGAAGGAGTTCAGTGCTACTAGCAGCCTTCCTCTCCTCCTCTGGGTAACGGTGGAAGCTAGTGGCTCTGGTATCAGTGGGGTAGTGAATCTGTTTAGGGTTTTAGTTCAGATTTTGAAGGAGCTATACAGAGCGCTGGACCCTATCTTCAAAATGGGTTCAGCACCTTAGATAGCTCCTTTAAACTTGCACTGCCTCACTGCCATCATAGGTCTTTGGTGGATCATCTGATAGATGTGTTCACTTTGGGCGACCAGGAAGTCTCTCTCAACCCAGCTGACCTCAGAGGTTTGTAGTGGTGTGTGAAGAAGTGTGCATGGTGGTGCTCCAAGCCCTTTGAAGAAGGTTGGGATATAAAAGTGATTGTATGTCTGCCTTCCCCTAAACAGACACACTCCACAAATGTTTTGGACTACAGCCCCCATTATCCCCAAGCACTGGTCATGCTAGTTGGGGATGATGAGAATAGCTGTGTGAAATAACTAGAGCAGGGGGCAAAGCATCGGCTGGGAGTTGTCCTACAAAAAAAAAGTATGTTTCCATAGTCCTGATGCTGAATCTGATCATTGATCTGTCTGGCCCAGAACTGTTGACTCTAACTAGTGGTGGTTTCTCCCCAGCCCATGCCAGGGATTGCACTTGCTACGTTCTGCATAGCAAGCAGGTGCTTTCCCCAATGCTTTCTGGCCCCTTTCCCCTTCACAAATAAGTGCATTACACCCTCCATTATATTTTGAGGTCTCTACTTTGTCTGCTTGGTGCAATGGCCCAGTTCATTTCATAGACTTGGAAAAGTTTGCCATTTTGTCATCCTGTTTTCACTATCATGACCCATCCTGTGTGTGATGCATTTGCAACAGTTAGTTAGCCTTGTGTTGCCTTCATGGTTCTCTCCGGCTTCCCCCACCTTCTATTTTTGTTAATAAAGGTGGGCCATGCATAAAATAGATTCATTTCAAAAACTGTTTTTTGCTTTGCAGACATTTTGTGCATTACAAAGTAAATTGGCTGTGTAGATTGGAGCCTCTATCTCTGTGTTGGTGCACACAACATGGAAATGTTATTTTTTAGGACTGCATTTCATAGAATCCCTCCACTAATGGCCATGCTGGCTGGGGGGATGCTTGAAGTTGTAGTCCTAAAAAGTACCGTATATTCCGGTGTATAAGACGACTTTTGAGCACTCAAAAGTGCCCTCCAAAATCGACAGTCTTATACGCCGGATATACTTTGCTTCGCCTGCCTGCCTATCTCCTGCCTCTTCGCAAATGGAGTGAAGAGGCAGGAGATGGGGCAGGGGGGTGAAGCAAAGTGTTTTGCAGTTCATTCGCCCCCTCCTCTGCCTTCTCCCCCTTTGGGGAGCAATGGAAGACCGAGGAGGGGGGCGAACGTTGCGGTTTGCCACGGCCACCGCTCAATTGCCTCTGCAGCGGCCATGACAAACCGCTAGATTCGCCCTTTCCCCCCATCTTCCTTGAAGGTGGAGGAAAAGGGTGAAAATGCCCCGTTTTGCTCCGCGACCCCGATCCCTCCTTCTGGGCTCCCTTCCGAAGGGAGCCCAGAAGAAGGATGCGGGGCCGCGGAGCCAAACCCCAGGATTCGAGCCCTCTCCCCACCTTCCTTGAAGGTGGAGAGAAGGGGTGAACGTGCCCCGTTTGGCTGCACAGCCTCTGCATCTTCCTCCTGGGCTCCTTCCTGGAAGGGAGCCCAGGAGGAGGATGCGGAGGCTGTGCTGCCAAACCCGGGATTCGCCCCCTCTCGGAGAAGGGGCGAACATGCGCCGTTTGGCTACACAGCCTCTTCATCTTCCTCCTGGGCTCCCTCCTGGAAGGGAGCCCAGGAGGAGGCTGTGGAGGCTGTGCATCCAAACCCGGGATTCGCCCCCTCTCCCCACCTTCAAGGTAGGTGGGGAGAAGGGGCAAACGTGCTCTGTTTGGCTGCACAGCCTCCGCATCTTCCTCCTGGGCTCCCTCCTGGAAGGGAGCCCAGGAGGAGGATGCGGAGGCTGTGCATCCAAACACGGGATTCGCCCCCTCTGCCCACCTTCAAGGAAGGTGGGGAGAAGGGACGAACATGCCCCGTTTGGCTGCACAGCCTCCGCATCTTCCTCCTGGGCTCCCTCCTGGAAGGGAGCCCAGGAGGAGGATGCGGAGGCTGTGCTGCCAAACCCGGGATTCGCCCCCTCTCCCCACCTTCAAGGAAGGTGGGGAGAAGGGGCGAACGTGTCCCGTTTGGCTGCACAGCCTCCACATCTTCCTCCTGGGCTCCCTTCCACCCTCCCCGAAACCCCCTCCCTCCAGCGTCCTCCCTCCAGCCACTCCCCCTCCCCAAAGCCGCAATCCCACTCGAGATCGCGGCTTCGGGGAGGGGGTAGGTGGCTGCGAAACCCCCCCTTCTAGCCACCCTCCCACCCTCCCCGAAGCCCCCTCCCTCCAGCCCCCCCAGCCAGCTGGCCATCCCGCATTCCCCAAACCACGAGGAGGCTGGGCAGCCTCCTGTGGGTTGGGGAATCGCGGGAGGAGGGAGCCCAGAAGGAGGGATCGGGGCTGCGGAGTTAAACCCCTAGATTCGCTCCCTCTTCCTTGAAGGTGGTGAGAGGGGGTGAATCCTGGGGTTTGGCTCCACGGTCCCGCGTCCTCCTTCTGGGCTCCCTTCGGAAGGGAGCCCAGAAGGAGGGATCGGGGCTGTAGAGCCAAACAGGGCATGTTTGCCCCTTCTCCCCACCTTCCTTGAAGGTGGGGAGAGGGGGCAAATCTAGGGGTTTGCCGCAGCCGCCCCCGCTTCCCCCGCCTTGGTCCCCTTCGAAAGAGCCAAGACGGAGGGAAGGGGGCTGCTGAGGCAAACTGGGCATTTTCGCCCCTTTCCTCCACCCTTGAGTCCAGTTTGACTGGAAGGTTGAAGAGAGAGGCAAATGTTGCCCTGCCAGCTGATCCTGTTCGCTTTCCCAACTCACGAGGAGATCCTCATGAGTTGGGAAACAAAGAGGATCAGCTGGCAAGGCTCCCCCAGCCAGTCAACCAGCCAGCCAAATTGGGGGTGGTGGTGGTCTTATCTGGCAAATATATGCCTAAGCCTAGATTTTTTGCTGGAAATTGAGGGGGTGGTCTTATACACCCAGTCGTCTTATATGCCGGAATATACGGTAACATTTGCCAGTGTGTATGTGTCTGTATGCTTTGCCCTAATCCCACAGTGTGAAACAGAAGAGAGGAAACTTTTTTAAAAAAAGGAAAAGAGAAACACAGCTTCACCCAGCTCTTTTCTGGGTGATATTTTTTAGTGATAGCCCTGGCCGGCTATTGATCGAGCCAGTGGAGGGGAATATAAAACTCTGAAACTATGCACTCAATTGACCTAGTGATAGAAGCGGAGGCCCTTGTGGTTGAAGCGCATATGAAACAGTGTCCTTTGATACAGTTTGCCCTCTGTAGCTACAGATTTTGCATCCATGGATGGATTCCAGCATCCACGGTTTGAAAATATTGAACAACCAAAAACCAAAAGCAAAAGCAAACTGTGATTTTGTGATTTGATATAAGGGAACAATTTCATGACACCTTTGCATATAATGGAACTTGAGCATCCACAGATTTTGGTATCCATGGGGGATCCTGGAACCAAACCCCAGCGGATACCAAGGGCCCGCTGTACTTTTTCTCTTGGGAAATCAGAATGGAAGAGAGAAGAAACTGCTGGTCTCCCCCCACTCCTGCCAACCAACACCAGCCAAGTTCTAGCTCAACTTCTCCTTTTCCATGCTGCTGTTTTATCTGCAAAAAAATGGGGAGCCTGTGGGCAGATCTTGGGAGGATGACTATTTCACAGTATAGTTCCCAGAGTCCCTTAGGTCAACATGGCCAGCAGTCATGTAAATGGTTTCCAGACCAATACCTCCCCCTCCTGCCCAGTGCTCCCATGACAGATCCTCCTGTGTCATTTTACAGTCTAAAATCAGCTTAAAATTGTAAATGGATGTCCAGCTGCGACTTCCTGGTTCTTGGTAAGTTGTGTGTGTGCATGTGTGTATGTTTACTACTTCTGCAGGCTTCCAGCCATGGTGACAGAGAACTTTTGAGATGAAAAATGCCCCAAATTAAGAAAAATGGGGAGGGAGGTCAAAGCCTTGTGGGGGGGGGGGCATTGGGCAAAACTACAAGCCCCCTGGGGTGATAACCTCTCGTCAGGTGGTACATTTAACCTATGGGCCACATGATTCCCACCCTTGACACAGAGAAACGTTGAGGCTAGAATCCTATTTGGTGTCTTACATATGTATACATTCCCATATGGAAGCAATTGGACATTCTTGTCTGATGCAAAATTTCTGCTATTAACTCAAGGTTGTGGGAGTAGAGTTGTGCATGCAGTGCCAATGCACATGCAGGTTTATATTGCATGTTGATGCAATACGTATTTGGTTGTACAGTCAGTTGCACATTTTGTTTCTTGGTCCAGATGTGCACCATTGCTGTTTGGCACAAGGATTACACAGCACCATTCATGCATAACTCTGCATTTGGACATTTGTACTACACAGCCCTCATGCAGAATCTTGACCAGTACCTATGGCCTTCCCAATGCCCTGTTGATGGAAGCCAGGCCTCTCTAGGAAATTGGCTGATTAATTTTCTGATGCAGTGTTTTAGCACAACACTCATATTTTCCCCATAGGAGTGCACTGCAGCCATTCACACATCTGGCTGAAAGTAGCAGGGTGTGCCTGGGGATGTCTCCTGAAAAAAGGCTTAGTTTTGTTGAGAATCTCAGCTGTGGGCCAGACTTCAGCCTCTCTGCAGTCTCCCATAGAACTGATTGATGTTGGGGTACAGAGACCTTTTCGGTCTACATAGATTTCTCTCTCTGGCTTTTCTTCACAAACGAAGATTCAGGAAGGACTCATCCCGCGCTTACTGCAAGCGCGCTGATGACTAAAAAGGCCAATCCGAGATACACAAGTCCGGTTGCAGAAAGCACAGCAGAGGGTCTCCTTGGGTGATGTTTCTGGATTGTGATTCTTTCTGTGTTGTCGTTTCTCTTCAAGACTTGTTCGGCATGAGTTCTCAAATAAGGCTGCAGCATTGTGGATAGTGTGTCTCCATGCCTCCCGATGTGAGGCCAGGGTGGACCATTGTTGGTGATCAATTTGGCCAAGCCTGAGATGTTGTTTCAGGGAGTCTTTGTATCGTTTTTTTTTAGCACCCCCTTATGCTGACCTGTGGCGAGTTCACCGTAGAGTAATATTTTTGGGAGGTGATGGTCCTCCATCCTAGAAATGTGCCCTGCCCAGCGCAGCTGTGTTTTCAACGTGATGGCCTCAATGCTGGTGATCCCTGCTTGCTCAAGGACGGCAACATTCGTCACATAGTCAGTCCAGTGTATATTTAGGATTGTGCATATAGAGCGCTGATGAAAGCGTTCAAGGAGTCGTAGGTGGTGGCGATAGGTGACCCATGTTTCAGATCCATAAAGGAGAATAGACAGTACAATGGCTCTATACACACTGATTTTTGTGCTTCGCCTCAGGTGTTTATTACTCCAGACTCTTTTGTAAACTCTTCTAAATGCACTATATGCCTTTACTAATCTGTGATCGATCTCTTTGTCAATCTTTACTCCACTTGTATATCCTTATCTCCAATTGTTTACTGGTGTGTTGCTGGAATGTAGCCAAAAAAAAAAAAATCCTTTGAAATGTAGATATGGTTGTATAAACACAAGTCCATTAATTAATGTACTGTATATGTTTCTGACTTGGTGCTAGGGTTCTTTTGGGAGGCAATTTGTAATAGAATTTGGAACTTTGTGCTTTAGGTGATCTAAAGCAGTGCTTCTCTTGCTGTCTGATGAGGGGGGCCAGCAGCCCCCCCCCCATGTACCTTGGACTAGTACTGTGTTTTGCCCATTGGTTATAGCTGTTTCTTGCTTTTCTGAAAACTTTCTGCAGACTGGCAGCTAATGGCTCATAGATAGGCGCTGGTCCAGAAACCACCATTTTGACTACCACTGACCTAAAAGCATGGCTTGTCAACCTTGGCAGGCTAGGAGCCAAAAGGTTGCAACATGAGGGAAAATGTGAAAAAAGTAAGAAAAACATCCCTTTAGGAGATGGTCAATTCTGGTTTCATTTTTTTCTCTTTTTTCTTTTGGAGTTAACCTTGGTATACCCTCCCCTATATATATAAGACCAAAATCACTGCTGTTGGGGTGCTTTAGAAATAGCATGACACACTTTTGCTGAAAAATGTTCTTGGACCACACTTTATTCATCCTTGACAAATATACTGACACACATGTGAAAATGCTTTGAACTAGGATTTAATTTTGGATGGGGCATTATTCTTTAGTCTTTCCAGCCAGCTATTAGTTGCAATGGGCTCTTATCCAGGAACCTATGAATGCAAGAGTGGGAGTGGGAAGGAGAGATCATTGGAGAAGGATTAGATATGGGGAGGTTGTGGCAATTTGTGTTTTGTCCAGAATACCCAACAATCTAGGACTGGCCTTGTATAGTATGGCATTGCCAGTAGTCATTGACCAGTGGGAGGGAATAGCTAGCTGTGAGATTTGCAAGATTGCTGTGTTTTCTGCTAGAATGTATGGCCCTCTAGATGTGAATTTTGATTATACCCATTGTTTCCTTGGTGATATATTGTTTGCTCTTTCTCTTGAAGGACATCAACCAGAAACTTCAGGAAGACAACCAGGAGCTGCGAGACCTCTGCTGTTTCTTGGATGATGACCGGCAGAAAGGGAAAAAAGTCTCCCGAGAGTGGCAGAGACTTGGCCGGTACAGCGCTGGTGTCATGCACAAAGAGGTTGCCTTATATTTGCAGAAACTGAAGGAACTGGAAGTGAGGCAGGAAGAGGTGGTGAAGGAGAACTTGGAACTGAAAGAGCTTTGTGTCTTGCTAGACGATGAGAAGAGTGGTGTTGCTGGCTGCCGGAACTCGATTGATAGCCAGGCCAGCCTCTGCCAGCTAAATGCCACCAGCGCCTTCATAAGGGATGTTGGTGATGGAAGTAGCACCTCCAGCACTGGAAGCACAGACAGCCCCGATCATCATAAGCACCACCCAAGCTCGAGTCCTGAGCACCTCCAGAAAACGAGGAGTGAGGGCAGCCCTGAGCATCAGAAGCACAGGAGCGCTAGTCCTGACCATCTCCCCAGACGTAGGAGTTCGGGTAGTCCTGATCACCAGAAGCATCTGAAAGGGCCGAGCCCAGAGCACCATAAAACACATGGCAAAGGCACCGCAGAGCAGCAGAAGCACAGCTGCAGCAGTCCAGAAACCTTGCCAAAGCACATGCTGAGCAGTAGCCCAGAACATTTTCAAAAACATCGGCCTGGGAGCAGCCCAGAGCTCCAGAAGCACAGTGGTAGTGGGAGTCCTGAGCTTCTTCAAAAACATGCCCTGAGTGGAAGCACAGAGCACCTCCCCAAAGTGAGAGGTACAAGCCCTGAGCACCTCAAACAGCACTACGGGGGAAGTCCTGAACACCTTAAACACTTGGGCGGTGGCAGCAGAGAAGGTACCTTGAGGAGACAGGTGGCAGATGATCTGTCACCCCATCACAGGGGCCTCTACAATGGAATGAATGGTGGGTTCTCACTAAGTTCTTTTTACTGATGGTGGGAGTAATTGAAAACAATTCATGCTGATTGGTTGTCGAAACAATGGAAGCAACCATTCTTATGTGTGCGTGTGTTGTGTGTTTGTGGCATGTTTATGGTATAAAGTCTCTGTTATAACATGGAGGATGACATGCAGTTGGGCTGATCCTCCTCCCATTAATGATTTAGGAGGATAAGTGCAGGTGATGTTGAAGGATGGGCTGCCGGAACAGGCCACACAACAGTGGCGTCTCCTGGTCTCTGTGGGAAAGTGTCTTTCCTGCACAAAGAGGCATTGAAAGATGATATTCCTTTAGGCTGAAGCTAATGTACCATGTAGAGAACACAAGAGCACGTCTGCTCGATGTGGAAGAGAGAGATAAGAGCTGGAAGGGGTGGGGGAAGTCATTTTTTCACAACTCGAGGGAAGAGCATATGGGCAGGTGGGGAAACATCTATGCAATTAATAATTGGATGCTGCTTCTGCCTTCAGGGACAGGTTTGATTCCACTATTTTTCATTGGTATTTAAGGATGTCACTGGAGGACGAACAGAGTTTGGGAAAACTACAGACCTTGCACTACAACTCCCAGAATTCCACAGCCAGCATGTCCACTGGGAGATTCTGGGATTTACAATTTCAAGCTCTGCAGGAGAAGCCATATTTATCAAAAGCCTGCCAGATGCACAATTATTAAAATCACAGAAATATTTCTGGTCTCCACAGTTGGCAGTCTTCCTCTGCTTTGGCTGCATCTTTTATACTGACCAATGTTAGCCAGTGGGCCTTTCTTTTTTACTATCTGATCTCCCCCAGTGTGACAGTAGAGAGAACTGGAAGTGGAGAATCACTGTATTTGGCTTCTGTGATTCTCAGCCTCCCTTCCCATACCTTGGTGTCAGTGTTGTATCATGATCTTTTGGCAGGAGCCATAGAGCACTCACGAGGCATGAGTTCTGCAGTTGTAGTGTCTATTCCATGTACATTTGCTAGTAAGCTTAATTACTTTCCCCTGGATTCTAAAAAACAAATGAAAATAGATTCCTTGACATTTAGCCACTTGAAATGTAGTTTGCCACAGTAGGTTGACATTTTAACGGATGTTTCTCTAGAATGCACATTTATTTTCAACTGGCAGATTAGGAGGATGTGCCAGAGCCTTGCACAATGCAAGATTTTTTAAAGGATGAATAATTTTCCAAATGGACAGTTGTTACTCTGCAACAGTGGAAAACAGCCTCTTCTCCAACCTGTCATTCATGTGGTATTGCAACTTTCATTATTCATATCCAGTATGGCTATGCTGGCTGAGGATGATGTGAGTTGTAGTCCAGGTCATCCATATGGTGCCACCTTGGGGAAGAAGGGCTTTTTTCTGCATTAGTGCCTGTGAATAAGATTGATAAGCAGTAGTAACACATTACAGACAACTTACTTGTAATTTATTCCTTTTCTTAATAATGAAGGTATAGTTCAGTTACATTATGTGGCTTAAATGAGCGACAACTTCTTTTGCAACATACTTGTAACTTTTTATTTGCTTTTATAGTTACTGGACTTACTAAATGGTAGAGGATGGTTTAAGTGCTGGTGTAAGCTTTAAATTGTGTAGTTGAATAAAAAAATTGTTCCAAGTTTTTGAAAGAGCTAAAATAGTAACTAAGCAAATTAAATTAATTTCAAGAAACAGGAAAGTGAAGTATTTGTCTTTTGAAATCACAGTCATAGTGATAACTAATTACTAGGTTATCCTGGAACTGTATTGGTAATTAATTAAATAAGAATCCAAATGACATTCAAAACTCTGGTTAAAAGACTTAAACAGTGCTAGGCTAAGTCAAATGTTTCCAGTACTCTTCTTCCATTTCTCTTCCTCTTGTAAGGCTGGTTCTCATGGTTGCTGGATCTGCAGACTCCTCTTGTGATAGTTTTGGAAGACGTCACTAAATTTTTTCAAAATATCCCCCCAGGTGTATTCCTAGGTACTCATTAGTTTTAATTCACATATGCAGAATAATTGCTGCTGGATATTACCTTGCTCAGTTTCTCAGCAATAGATGACTGACAATGTAGTGACTTGACCCAGTGAACAGTCATGGCTTGATGTTACACTCACTGATGTGCTTACACGGATGATCACATACTAGCTGCAATCAATGCCACAGAATCTTCCTGCTGAATGTGCATGGTAAATAGGACCTCTCCCAATAGCTAATGCTTAGGGGCTATCTAAAATGGTGAAAATACTCCTCGAGGATTGCAAGGAGAATCTTACCTGTCTTACGGTAAGCCCTGGTGGTACAGTGATTAAATGTTAGTAGTGCAGCCACAACATTGTAAGTTCAATTCTGCAAGCCTTCAGGGTTGACTCAGCCTTCCATCCTTCTGTAGGTTGGTAAAATGCGTACCCAGCTTGTTGGGGGTAATTAGCTAGGACACATTGGAAACTGCTTAGGGAGTGCTTTGCACTGATAAGTGATATAGAAATATGAATGCTATTGCTATTAATGGGATCCCTCATCCTATTGCCTTATTGCCTTATTCGGAAGGAGGGAGCCAAAAACATCAAAAACTTAGCGGCTTTTCCTGGAGTTTTTTTTTTTAAAACAGCAAGGGGGATGTACATTCCTCTCATTGGGACAAGCAATTAGCTTTGAATCGTTTTCCCATAGGAGAGGAAGTGAAAAGCTGATTTGCCAGGTGAGAGCAGGAGTGGGGCTTGCTTAACAGGGCAAGCACCTGGCGTCCCCATGTTGATTTTTCACCTTAGCCTGGCTAGCCACTTAGAGAGGAAGGTGGGGGGACATTTCTCCCCCTCCTCCTCCGCTGAGCAGCTGGCCAAGTGGCTACTGAATGGGAAGGGACGGGAAGGGACACTAGCCCCTTCGCCTCCTCCGCCCCTGGGCAAGAGGGCATGCAAAGTTTATGGGGGCTGTAAGACCCATTAAGACAAGTTGCAGCTGCAGCGCTGGTCACTCCATGTTTTTTTTGGCTTATATAGACAGACCCTTATACATTTTGCGAATCTGCTTCCACAGTAGTTCATTAAAGGCCTTTCTGCATAGGCTGAGTCTCCTTTCTCTTTGTTGATGTGTGTTTGAAATCTTCCTTTAGCATTCAATATGTGGAGACTTGGTGGACTGAACTAACAGTTTATTTAGAAAGATGCAATGTTGGGCAGAGTCTAGCATGCAGGTCATGAATCTGACCAGCATGCAAGCAGTATTACATTATTGCAAAATTAAACAGCACAAAATTAACCAATAGAAAGGCCATAATGACAAATAGCATAAACTAACCTGAAATCTAATGAGCACGATTTCCAAAATGTGTTCCAAAATATTGTTCTTTACAATATTTAACTAGTTGCCTTAAACACATCAAGATGTCTGAAGACATGGATCAGAATGCCTTGTACACATTTAACTTAAGTTTACTTAACTTAAATTCCTAAGAGCATACACTGTGTACTGTGGTTAAGCAGACTTCTCCACCATGTCTCTTATACCTTGTTGTGTGCCTTCAAGTTGCTTCCAATTTATGGTTACCTTAAGATGAACCTATCATAGGGTTTTGTTAAGAAGGGGTTTGCCACTGCCTTCCTCTGAGGCTGAGAGTGTGTGACTTGCCCAAGGTCACCCAGTGGGTTTCCATGACCAAGCAGGGGTTCTAACCCTGCTCTCCAGAGTTGTAGTTCAGCACTAAAACAACTACACCACACTAGCTGTCTTGTCTCACCTTGTTCTCTGTCCATGGCTTGTGTATCAAGAGCCATGAAGGAAATGGTTCCCCTGAATCATAACATTTTAGAATTGGAAGGAGTCTTGGAGGCCATCAAGTTTAACTCCCACCACAGTGCATGGGTCTTGCAATAGCAGTATGCTGTAGAAAAACATTTTGGGGGATCTCAGTGCTGGTATTGCAGTTTTCTTCGTTAACTTCGTTTACTGACATGCGGGCCATCTGCTGCCAGTAGATGATGTTATTCAATGACCTCAGGTTTTATTATTATGAGGGAAGAAGAAAAAATTGTTTCTTTCAGTTTTTCCACACCATGCATAATTTTTATATACCTTTTGCCATGTTTCCCCTTACATCACTTGATGGTACTAGTTGCCCCTTTTCTGGCTTTACAGTATCTCCCCCCACCCAGGGGAAGTTAACAGAGCAGTGCATGGTAATTCAGCTGAGATTGCACAGTAGCTATATGTAAGGACAATATGCTATTTTCACTTTTATTTTTAATAACTTTCCTAATAAATCTCAACATAGCACCATACCACCTTGACCTCACCTAGTCTCAATTGATTATGGAAACTGAACAGGATCAGACCTGGTTAGCAGTTGGATGGGAGGCCACCAGGGAATACCAGAGATCCTCAGGTAAGGCAAGGAAGGAGCCTTTCTGAAGCCCCTAAGAGCAGTTGATATTGAGATGGATGCTCCAGCATCTAATGGTTTCCATGTCGGTAGGGCCATAAATCTGCTCTGTGTTTTAGGCCAAACTTTAAAGGAGATGTCTGAAATGCTGAATCCTCTCCCCAGAATAGAGTCAACATTTTGTATCATTCATTTAAAGTTCAAACTAAAACCTAGAGTGGATTCAACACCTGACAGTCATGGGAGCCACCAGTCAGTGGTCTGACCAAGGATATAGTGGGGTAAGGGAAAAAAACGAGGGTGTTACCCCTTGAAATATGAATTCTGCCCTCCCCCCTGAAATTTCCCTTCACCTTCCAAATTTCTGACATTTCAGAGAGTGAGACATTGAAAATCATTCGCAACTAGGACTCATATTTGTTGTTATTCACATTCCCTTGGTCGCTTTGCATGTTACCTTTCTTTGGACACGTCAACTGTATTTCTAATTGCTCCACTGATATTTTTCAGTTACTGCAAAGCTAGAAATTGGGGAACTGAAGGAACATTTCATTTGGGGGCCAGTGCACTCATTTTGCCCCCTCCCTGCTGCTACACCCTTGGGTCTGACTGACGGCTTGTCTACACGGGCAAAAAGCCCATGCTCAACCCGTAGTAGCAGTGCATTTGCCACACAACATTTGTGATGATTTGCATCTTCACTGGGGTTTCTGAATGAAAATCCAGGTCTGAAAGATTCACGGTTTGCTCCATATTTGAGGGGGAAAAACCTTGATTATTGGTCGTGTGGTGGCTGTGGATTGGCTTTGGAGCAAAGCCAGGGCTTCTGGTGGGTGGGGTTCTATTCTGGTGCTTATTAATTGTGTTTTTTTTAAAAATTGTTAATTTGCGTATATCTAGAGAAGCATATCTTTGCTTATCCAGTAATACAATACTCTGGGGCAGTGTATATTCACATGCATGAGTGAACAAACCCCCACCCCAGCCGTGCGGCTGGAAATAATAATGTAACTTATAGGACACATGGTCAGCCTTGGACAGCCCTTTTTTGCCCATGGTTACAGGTGGTGGGGTACTCATTACAGAGAAGCCCCAGTGAGTATGGCTGTGGATCAAAAACATCTGTGGGGGCTTTCAAGCCAAGTTTGGGGTTTCCCACCAGTGTAAACAAGCCCTCAGTATAAGACAGCTTCTCATGTCATTGGCATGGAATTGGCCTGTTATCCATAATATGGTAGTTCTTCCTCCTCTAGTCCTTCATCCTCTGGCTGTGAGAGATTTGTAATGAAAATCCATGACATGATACCTTCTCTGTGTGTCCACTTTCCCCCTTTCCCATTTTGCATCACTTACTGCCCCTAGGAGGTCTGTGTGGGATGAAGGAATACATGAAATGATGAGGCCATATCACTTGTTTCCATTACTACATGTTGTGTGAGGCAAGGAGGAGGAACCTGAAAAGGGCAGCCATTTTTGACATCACCTTCGTGATTAAGATGCTGCCTAGATTGTTCTCCCCACCTCAAACTCCCCCCAAATCATTATTGTGGGTCTCCACACTCTAATATGACTCAAAAGTATGGGATGTGATGTATCATTATCAATGAATATGTATAAATCAAGGGGCTTAGTGTGCTCTTGAAGCATTTTTCAATTGTTTTATTCCAAATCTCTTACATTATAACCCTTTTGTTTCACTGAGAGTTCTGCTTTGGATTGCTCTTCCTTCTCTTTCTTTTTTACATCTAAGGAAAATATCAAAAGCTGAAGGCTTTGTTTCTTGCTCCCTGTTGAGGTTATTAATGAGCAAAAAGTAAAACTGCTGACTAACACTCTCTGGCACGTATTGCTGGAGGTGCGATAGATCTTCGCAGAACCAGCATTCATTTAAAGTGGGGAGGGGGAGATATGGGGGGGGGTGCAGAGAAAAAAAATAAAAATATGTGTATGGGTTATAGAGGAACATACTTAATAATGGTGAGTAATGGTTTCTCAAAACATGTTCTTTTGGAAGAAAAAAGCATCTATACTATAGTAGGGAATACAAATGGAACTGTGACAAAATGTTGCAGTGTAGCTGCCCTTATAAAAAGAGAGTGCCTGTTAAGGGTGCCAGACAACTTTTTCTTCCATATAAAACATTCCACTCCCCTCTTTTTTTCTGTCCCCACCTCAAGCATTCATTCTTCTCTAGCCATTGGGTTTTAATTTTCCCTCTTGCTTTATTTTTTTCTAAACATTTTGGCAGTACTGCAGACCTGAGACCCCTGACATTTTGTTTTTGTTTCCCCTTCATGCATTTTTGGTGACATCTATCAGCACTTAGCACTTTAGTGCAGTGTTAGAAGATGTGGTGATCAAGGGATTACTGAAATTTATGGGTGCATGAACACAGGATGATGTAGGATTTTCCTGAATTTAGTCTCACAGAGTTCTAGTGTACACTCCTGTCTGCCTTCCCCCTTTTTTATGTGACTGTTCTCTAGGAGCAGACAAAATCCCCCAATAAAAACAGAAGAAAACATCAACATTAAGGCTGTAAAATGTAACAATTTGTAAGGGGCTCTGGGAGGCTTTTTGTCTGAAAGGTGGGATAGAAAAACTAAAACAAACAAACAAATTAGTAAAACAGAGAAAATTATTTTGTCTCCATACTTCTCCATAGTGTCAAGCTGAAAATTCCCATAAAAAGAACTGAATAAAGGAAGCCAATGCCAGGAACTGTAATGGTCTGATACTGTACACAGTCTAACATAGAAGTCTTTCTCTTACGTAGTTTTTAGAAATGATTTTCAGACAGTAGGTATGTGAACACTTTGTCACCTTTCTAAAAGAAAATATTCCATAATCCATTTCCCCATTTTTTTTTCCTGGAAGGAAAAAGACTTGGGAAAAAGCTTTCCTCTTGAATTTTTCTAGTTTTTTTCCACCCGTGGTTTTATATCTGTAATCCAGGTCATCCATCAGATGATGAGCTTAAGTAGCTTTAAAAAAGCACTAAAGACGGATCTCTTTTGGCAGGGCTTTCCTGATTAGATCCGGGCCTCAGGAGCTGCATCTCCTAGCCTTTTTTAATCATGTGTATATTTGTTTTTAATGTGATTTTAGTTAGATGGTTTTAATTTTATATTGTTTACTGTCTTTTTGTGGGGGAGGGTGGGGGTGAGTGGTGCTTTTAGTCATTATTACAATGTTTTAATTGTTGGAAGCCGCCCCGATTGTTTTTAGCAGAGGGGTGGGGCATAAATAAATTTTATTATTATTATAATTATTATTCTTTTTGTGAAATAGCTGAAGTTTCTGAGTTGTCTTCAAAGGCAGACCCTTGTATGATATATTGCAGTAACTCAGACAATGTATCAACAAAGTGAAGAGCTATAGCACAGGTCTACTCAAAGTGGTGGTTCAGGAACTAGTGCCAATCCACTAGTCATTGGGTGCTAGTCTCTGGTGAGTCTCCAGGAAAGAAAGAAACCATTGTAGCCAGTGGGTACAAATACAGCACAATTCCTTGGCACATTAAAAGGAAATACTGTAATTACGAATCTTCCACATTATGCAGCTTGGAAAGGACTGGTATAGTGGAGTCGGGAGTCAGCATGTTTAAGTGTTGTGACTTTTTGATTAGCAGGAACTATGATGTAATCTGCACTCCCTTCACCACTCCCTGGCTTAACATGAAATGCTCACGATAGCTGGGGGAAAGGTGAGAACTCCCAGTAACACTTTACTGGTAAGAGTATCCTTGTTGCAATCCAGAGAGAATATTTGGGGACAGATTTTCTTTCCATGAGCAATTGCAATCTGTTACTTTCACAAAAGACCTGCTTCCAGAGGATGTGGAAACTGTGAGAATCCCCCCCCCTCTCTCTCTCTGTGTGTGTGTGTGTGTGTGAGAGAGAGAGAGAGAGAGAGAGAGAGAGAGAAAAGCTGGGGAGGCAATAGGAACTTTCATGTAAATGTCCCTATTTCAGAATTCGTCACCATACCATTGCCTGACTGGTCAGATATACTTATTTGAAAGCAATTCCTACTACTTGTTATGAGGCTCACACTCAAGTCAGGTGTGTGTGTAATTCTGTCTACAGTCATCTTAGCGTGGCTTTGCTGCAAGGCAGCTAGTAGCTTCCATGTCAGTGTGGTGATGAATCCATTCCAGGTTTTAGTCTGCATTTTAAAAGAGCTATCCATGTTTCTGAATCCTGTTTCAAATAGGTTCAGTTGTAACAAGCCATGACAGCCCCCACCTTTTTAATAAGCTCGTAATTCGCTACATTCTATAATTTTGCCTGCTGTGGCCTTCCACAAGGCTGGCAGTAAACCGGGATTCCCCAAATACCAAGGCTGGAGTCATGCTTAAGGGCACATACGACCTAAGGAAGGGCTTTCTTGAAAGGTCACCCCCCCCCAGATGAGGATCATGCAGAAGACTGTTAAAGTTTAGGTGATGATGGCCAATTGGACATCAAAGGTGGTTGGATTGTCATTGCCATGTGAGAGGCTGGTTTTCCCTCTTACAGATCTCCAAAACAATAGAAGGCTGCCTATCATTCATCAGTTCTAAAATATGCCTTCCTTCAATGATTGTTAACACATCCAGGGATCTATTGTTTAACTCTGGGAATCTCTGGCAAACATTGTCTTCCTCTCAAAATCACCTCTTCAGGGGAAATATCAACTATAAATATCACCCCAAAACTCCACCTCAGTGTGCACAGATCCCTTTTGTCCCATCTCCATGCTAGATACCAATCCTCTTTCCTACCCTCCCCCCCACTTTTTGTGTTTGTTTGCTGCCTGACCTCCAAACACAATTCTTGAGACTTCCCTGGTCTTTGGATTGGTATAATATAATCTATCACCCCCTCAAATCTATTCCTCTATTCAAACACGTCCTACTTTATTCGATAGTCTTGTGTGAATGCTGTCAAGACCATTTCCCAATAAAAGCCATTTTAGTTGATTTTATTTTGGGCTGGAGTCAGTTCAGTGAGTACTGGTATACACAGGAAAAAAATCTTGCAGTTGCCCCAATCACATGCATGCCAATTTGAGCTAATTAAATTTCCCAAATCATGATTTGGAGATGCATGGAAATTCCATGGAACTCAGCAATTTGGGTAACACAGTGCAATGGCTAGTTCATGCTAAACCCCAGACCAGGTTCAGTATTCCACTGATATGAATCAACAACTGCCACCGAGCACATCAGAGGGCTGAGAATGATTATTATCAGCTGGTATTTCTGTCAAAATTTCTGATCAGAGTTCTGTGGAATTGTACCTGGCAAGATGCAGAAACTTAGAAGCACTGTTGGGGGACAAGACACAATGGTGGAACTAGGGGAGTGCAGAGAGGCCGAACCTCTCCAGGTGACACTGTCAGGTGGAGAGGTAATACCAGCCTTAGTAATGCCATGGGCGAGAAGGCTACTCCTTAGACACAACACATAATTGCTAGCTTTGGAGTGGTCAAATTATACTTGCATCAATCTTCTCATGTAAAAAAGAAGAAGCATATTTGAGATGAGCAGTAACTGATCTAGATTGCAAACGGAGCGAAGAGGCAGGAGATGGGGCAGGGGGGTGAAGCAAAGTGTTTTGAAGATCATTTGCCCCCCTCCTCTGCCTTCTCCCCCTTTGGGGAGCAACGGAAGACAGAGGAGGGGGGCGAACATTGCGGTTTATACGCCCGGTCATCTTATACGCCGGAATATACGGTACTTCCCCAGACCTTTGAACCAAATGCCCACTATGGGAACGTCTACCTTGCACTGGTCATGCTGGTGTCATGAGTTGCATCCAGAGTAGGGAGTGCAGCATATCTCACCTGAGGGCGGGATAAATAGCTGCTCTCATAAAAAAAAAGCCTCATCATATAACAACCAGGCAGGGCCAGCATAGTAAAAATACGGCCAATGACAAATGTACATGTAATGGATAAGAGATGCCACATGCATTGCCTGCACCTTGGCAATAATGCCTGCATAGGTAAAAGACCACAACAATCAGTTGGACCAATTCCTCTCAACCTTCCCCCTCCTAAGTATTTCTTTCTCCTCATCCAGGTCTTCCTTTTCCTCCTCCAGCTCTGTAGATGAGGGAAAACGTATCCCCATACTCACCCTGTAATATCTTGTCCCTGGTTGACTGCAGAAGAGGGAGCACCATCTCTCCAAATGGAATTGCTGAAAATGGGGCTGCATCATATCCAGTGCCAACAATAGAAACTGATCCACCTGTTCTGACCACCTGTTCTGACCACCTGCCAATGTTTTGGGGGGGGGATGTTAGTTAAACCCCCATATCATGGTGCAAAAAGATGCAAAGAGGAAGAGGAGGGGATGGCAAGGCCTTAGTTAGCCTTCACTCTGTCCCCTCATGCTCATCATTACAGCATGCCCTGACGCTCTAACAAATACTTTTTACAAGTGTAATGAAAAGAGGGAACTGGCAAAACTACCTCTGAGTATTCCTTGTCTAAGAAAACCCCATGAAATTCATGGAGTTGCTATAAATTGACAGGTGACTTGAAGGCACATAAACACACAATGAAAGTTAACCAAGGGACTAGGAATGAATTCCATGATCACTTAGGATTTTCATTTGATGTGATCTTTTATCCAAAATGAACAAGCCCCAAATTTTCCTCAAATCACCTTTTGATAGATGGAGTTTTGTTACCTAGGGTTTGCCCGCTGAAATGAGGATAATAATAAGATGGTTGTCTTTTTTCTTTCTTTTTTTCCTTTTGCTAAAAAGCTTGTTTTTATCAAAACAATTAAGTAACACTCTCTCTGGGCGTAGAATATTAAGGAATTCTGTGGATTTATTGCATTGCTTTTGTACTGTTGTGCATACCCATTAGAGGCAAATTATTTTTTTAAATGTTTCCAGCTTCTGTGCAGCCCTACCTGTGCAGAACTGAGTTGATCTTGTTAGTTCTGTTTTGGATTTCACAGAATGAAGATGTTTTTCTCCTGAATGCTGTATATATCTGTAAATACTCTTTATTATGACCAAGTAAAGAGAAACCTGTGCCTTTATCCTTATGCCTAAAGGGACAACACTCTGCTGCTTATTTTATGCTGCCTGGACCTGTTTAGGTAGCCAGTGCGTGCTAACACCTGACAGAACATACAAGTTAGGAGAGGCTCATGCAGTTTGCTTTTGTCCAAACCTACTGGGAAAGGCAAGCTTCTGTCTCCTTCTTTCCTCTCTCCCTTTCTGAGTTAATTGACTGCAAACTACTTTTGCCCCTTGTCCTCAGTTTGCAGCAATGGACATAAGCTAAGGACCAAGAAGGAAGGTAGGAGGATGAGAAAGAAAGTGGGGCATTTTCTGAGAAAGTTGGACAACAGAGAATTAATCAGGACTGTCCTTGCCAAATTGGAATGGTTGGTGGGTATGTCTTAGTAGATTTTTTATAATAGAATAATTGACAAAAATTAACATAAATCAAATACAATTATGTAAAAATGGGTAAACGTTTTAAAATAGCCCTTTTTGAAGTAAGAATTGTTATTTGAAAAATTAATTCCTTTTAATGAATTAAATATTCTTGTATTAATTACATGCATCTGATGAGATAGACTCAGTCTAAGAAAGCTTATGCTACAACCTTCCAGTGATGTAGATTCAAATCTATTGACTCAGACTCAAGGTGGACTCAAGTCGCTTCACTGACTTGACTTGGACTCAACTCGACAATACATGATGCACAAGTCACTTGACTTGTGACTTATATATTTTTAGCAACCAATTTGCTGGCCTTAGTTCAGTAATGTAATGCAGTCATCCAGAAACATTATAGAGCAGAAAACAGTTTTCTTCCTTTGAATAATGCTTCTATGATCTGCTTTTTGCCGACCAGTCATGCGATGGAAGCAGTAAGAGCAAATGCGTTAGGCAATGGGCTTGGGTGGAATGGCTCCTCCAATGTGCATTGGGGTCAGGCTGCTGAGTAGACCTCAACCTCAAACCCATTGCCTAATGCCTTTGTTGATAATTTATTTTTTTAACCTAACTTTTCCCACATCTTCTTGATTTTCTAGTTACTGAACCTCCACACTCCCATACCCCACCACCACCACCTTCCCCCCAGCCCCCCCCCCCGTTAAAGATGGCTCCTAGACCTAAGCCTCAACTTGAGACTTGACTTGAAAGTATCTTGCAAGGACTTGAGACTTAGAGAGTCTCAAGTAGAGACTTGAGACTTGACTTGAGGCTTGGAGTAAAAGACTTGAATACATCACTGCCACCTTCTTTCTCTTTCAGTCTCAAAGGTGCTACAATACCCTATATACTAATCCAGACTTTGTATGAATTATAATTAAAGTTTAAAATTAATTTTTATATAATATAAAGTAAATTTAATTTTAAAACAATTTGGAAACCATGAATTTTAAGTTAATGTACTATGGCAGAGTAGCATACACAGTAGCAGTGGCAGCAGAAGCAGCAAGTTAAAGGGATCCTTTTCCAATTGAATGGAAAATGAAAGGCTTCTTACTCTATTTGACTTTGAAATGCCTAGAAATGTTTTCAAAGGTTTCTGCTCAACTGATAACTGGGAAAGTAATTGACTATACAAATCCATTGCACTCTGTTAGTGCATTTAACCATTTACTGCAGAATTCTGATGATAAAATGTACTACTGATTTTTAGTGACAGATTTTTTTTAAAAAATTAAATTTACCTGTGTGTTGGGGTGGGCATAAAAGGACTGGGGAATTACAAGCAATCTGCAGCCTATATTTCACCCACTCTTATGATAAACTATGGTGTACTTTGTTGAATATGTATTTGTTGTTACATGCATATATTTCTTTATTATAAATCATGTTTTTAAAATCAGTTCCAAATCACAATAACAGGCCATGTTTGAATTTTGGCTTATGAACTCTGACTTACCTAAATTAATGGCTTTCCCCCACCTGAATCCAGAACTGGAATCCAGAATCTTTCCATTTTCTCTCCTTGGGGAGCTGCAACCCAGCCTTGGGGACCATGGAATAGACTCTGGCCATGGGGTAGATTCATTGTTCAAGGGTTGTGTTCTACCACTGGTTCTGAGAGAATGCTGAAAGCCATCAGCTAAAGGATGGGATTGGTTTCCTCTGCTGTGGATTACCTGCTACATCATTTACCATTAATAAAGGTTATCTTATAGCAGTGATGTTTGTCAGTTTTCAGTACCAAATGAAGTGCTGGAGTGGTCTGAAATTGCAGCCATTTCCAGCTCTGAACAATGGGGCTTGCCTGGCAAAAGGTTGGAACCTTTCTGCATGGACAGCACATGCAAAACCTTGAATCAGAGGCAAATTGGACTCACTTTTTCTGATGAGGCTTTATCCATATCTTGCTCTGAGTAGAGGGAAAGTAGTAGTGATCATTTTCAGTGGGAAAAATGCTGGATGGGAAAGATGAAAACCAGAGCTTTGAAAAGTTACTTTTATGGACTATAACCCCCCCAAGGCCCCTGGAAGATGCTGGGAATTGTAGTCCAAAACAAGACCTCCAAGCTTTGACTAAGTGTCTTTCTACTGTCTGAGTGTTCCAAGGCAGATGAAAATATTTACAACATCCTTTTGTTATAAAATCCACTGGGGAAAAATTGCACCATTCAGCATTGCTGAATGGTGCAATTTCTCCCAAGCTAGAAGTGGAGGTGTAAGACAAGCTCCATGTCACTCATAAGTCTCTGGCAATCATAAAGCTGGCGTCCAAGGCCAACATTCACAGATCACATGGGATAGCCCTAGTCTCATAGCCATCCATGGAGTGTTGGGGAGTGTGCCTAGTTCCTTACTTTCAGAACATTAGCCTTGAAATTACACATGGGGGGGAAAGGGAGAGAATGAAATTGTGGCAGGTAAGTTAGCTGAAACAGATTTTTTGAAGTGTACCTTTAATTAAATTTTCCTTGCTGTCAGGCTCTCTGATTCAAAGCCACACACTTTCCTCCCAAGTGTAGCTTGCTGTCATGACCTCCTTCACCACCTCATTCTGATCTTCAAGAGCCTTCACACACTTCTGGTGGTTGACCTCCGGTGAACAGATTTCGATTAGCACCAGATTGTTTGATGCCTCAGAGATGTTTGCACCTGCTTAATGCACTATGCCAGTAAATTAGGAGCCTTGCTATAGCTGGGGCTTCAAAGATGAAAATCTACAGGAGGAGAAAGTCATGCCTGGCTTGGAGAAAAGCACTCCTCTATTTCCCAGAGTGGGAAGAAATCCTGGGCGGTGGGGGCACATTTTACTGAAGGGTGAAGAACATGCAGCCCTCCAGTTACTGTTGGACTGATTTCCAGGTACCCTGGGCAGTATAGTCAGTGATTAGTATTATTGATAGTTACAGTCTTACAGTCCAACAATTTCCCCCTATACCTCTGTTGTATAGAATCAGTGCCTGTGGAAGGTGAAAGGAGGTTCTAACCATTTTTCTAAGCCCTAATTTTTTGATAAATATATAGGTTGAGCAGATGAGAAAGGCACATGCAGAGACAACTTTAATTTCTAAGTAATATAACATCAGTCTCCCAAAGCAACAGCAATCCTATTCCAATTGTTGGCTTCTTGTCAGGCAAGGTAACTAGGTGCACAGGTAGTGTAGTCCATGTTTTAAAGGGAAAAAAGAGGCTTCCTTAAAGGCAAACTCTGTTGGGGTTTTTGGGCCATTTTCTTACACTTTTTTGTGTGACGATGGCAGTGGAGGGGGCAGAAGGTGGGTGGGCAATGTGGTCTCCAACCCCTGGAAGATGACCACCTCTACAGCAGGCTTTCCCACACCATTGGAGTGGGGCAGCAGCTCACTACTGAAAGGGGCGACTCATGCAGTCTTGCCCTGCTGTGGGTATTGTGCTTCTTGATGGTGGGCAGACAGGACAGGGACGTGGACAAGGAGATAGGGGCATGAGCCCAGATTCCTATTAAGGAAGAGCAGTGACTCTCAGAGTCAGCAAGGCTTGTCTTGTTTCTCAAAACAAACAAGCAAACAAACAAACAAACAAGGAAATCTCTCCCTGCAGGGAAGGTTGAAGATACATCATTATGTGCTGTAAACACAGGCAACTTCTTCACTTCCTCTTTAGTGTAGGATGAGTCAGAAGTGGCAAGGTCTTCTTGTAAAACAGTGGTGGTAGTATGGAAATGAATTACAGTATATTTCAGTTAATCTCCTGTACTACCATGGATGGCGTTTGTGTGAGTTTTAATAGATATTACTCTCCAGTATAGAGAAGCAGTGCCTCTTCCCACCCCAATTTCTGCCTGTCACCTGCTTATTAAAGATGCCGTGCCTCACTCAGTTAACTGAGTGGTGAACTGTGGTGAATGCTGTTCCTTTCAGAAATATGGACACTGTAACTTGGCCTCCACTCAGGGTCTAACTGAACTCGTGTAGCTTGACCCTTTTAAAATAGAATATATGCTTCCTGCTCATACAATTAATGAAGTATAAAGCATGAGGTTGGCATGGTTTTCTTGGAAATATCACAGCGATTAGATAGCCTGACTGAGCACTGATTTTAAAGCATAACTAGATTAGTGTAATTCTTTGCAACTGCTGCTTGCTTAACCTCTTCATTCCTTTAGGATTTATAAGACACATTAATCAAAGGGCTTATTTCCTTCCTTGTAAAAAATATATATGCTGCGGGTTACTATTTAACTGAAATTGTAAAATAGTAATTGTTAAATAGTTAACCTCCAACTGAAATTGAAATATTTTAAAAGATGAATTTCTTAAACGTGACTGGGATAGGAAGACGATAGGAAGAGTTTGTTACTAAGTTTGCCAAGTTATTTTTTACTGCTTTTGTACCAATGGTTCATATTTGTTGGAGTAGTATGTTTTTGACATAGGGTTCCCATGTTATACCAACTATCAGAAACTCTGTGACACTGAGTTCATTCAAAGTGCCACTGCACCTAAATTGCTTCAGTCTTCCTCTCTTTATCCCTCACTTACCATTGTTAAACTGAACTTGTCACCTTACCACCACACCCATATGTTTGCATTTCTATGGCTATTCAACAGCCTGCTTGTAAGTTCTTTGCCTAGGCACCAGTTCACTCTGACGGAATCTGAGCAAGTAGACTCAAGTCTACAAAAGCTTATGGTACAACTTTCTCTCAGTCTATCAGATGTTAAATTCCCCTTGCTTACTGATATTCCAGACCTAACCCTGAATTCTGCTTCAATCTACATAAGCCCTGCAGTGGTCAAAGGGGCACATTAAGCCAGTTTTAATTCTGGCAATGTGGAGGGCTGTTGAGATACAGATGGTAGTTTTGGGAGTGTATATTATGAAACGACAAGAAGAATTAAGTAAGGAAAATATCCATCGCCATTGGTTTCTTTATAGACAATTATTGGAAAAGTTTAAAAAAGATATGAAACTGGAGGTAATAAAGGAAGATAAAACAGAGTTTGATAATGTAATTTATGGAGAAAAGGGAAAAATCTTGTCAAAAATTTATAAAATAATCTTGAAATTGAATTTGGAACAGGAAACGATAAAATCGTACATGATAACATGGGCCCAAAATATTGGAAATCAAATACAATTAGAAGATTGGGAAGATTCATGGAATAAAAATATCTTATTTACTAGAAGTAGTAATCTAAAAGAAAATTACTATAAATCAATTTTCAGGTGGTATTTATCACCCGATAAAATAGCAAAAATTTATAAAAATTCATCCAACATGTGTTGGAAATGTGGTAAATCAGTTGGCTCATATTATCATGTTTGGTGGAGTTGCGTGAAGACAAAAAAATTCTGTAAGAGAATTCATAATATTATTATAAAATGTCTGAAGGTTGGCTTCCCATGTAAACCTAAAATTTATTTATTGAATATGTTACAAGATATCAACAAACAAATCCAGAGGAAATATTGGAAGATTCTTTTATATATGATAACCACTGCAAGGGTTATATTTGCAAAAAATTGGAAAAATCCAGATAGTGTAAAGGTAGAAGAATGGGTGTTTAAATTATATGACGTGTATGAGATGGACACGTTAATGATTATATTAGAAGATAAGAAAATACAGAAAGACTGCAAAGATTGGAAGATACTAATACCCCTTTGGAAAGAGAAATGGGGAGAATTGGCTACAGTAGGCATTGAATAACAAATAAAGGAAAGCTCCAAATGAGGAAAAACAGAGACTTGGACTAGGATGAAGAAACAGGAAGAGAAGTGGCATGAATTAATAACACTTGAAGAAAGAAGAAAAAGGAAGTGCTTGTTTGTTGCTTATATGTTTGTTTTGTCAGTTAGATAATAATAATTTGTGAGTTTTGTCATTGTATTTTATGCGTGATATATTTAATTAAAATATATATATTTTAAAAAGAGGGATACATATAGTAATTTTAAGGAGAGATTAAGGTGGTTGGCTAGGGGCATTAGGAGGAAATGGGGTATATGGTTGAAAAGAAAAGAACCTTTTACTTAATTATCCTCTGTTGGAGCCCCTGGAGAGCTTCTGCCAACCAGAGCAGATAATACTAGGCTTGATGAAGCCATCCTCTGGGGAGCTGTCTAGGCACATTTAGAAAGTGGTAGAACTTAGGGATGCTTCCAGAGCAATGACTGCTAGCATTAGCAGTCAAAAGAGGTGAGCTGTAGAGCGCATACTTGGTCGAAGGTCACACTATATCACCTCTAGACAGAGCTAGGAAAGGTCCTTTTCTGAAACCCTGGAGAGCCTTTGCAAGTCAGCGTCAATCACGCTGGGCTAGATGGATCAGTGGTCTGATCCAGAGTGTTGAAAATGTTACTTTTTTGGACTACAACTCTTAGAACTTCTGGGAGAATTCTAGGAACTGTGGTTCAAAAAGTAACTTTTCCTAGTTCTGGTCTGACTTGATAGAAGGTAGCTGCTCGTGTTTCAGTGTTCCTTTGTATTTTCCCCCTTAACACTTTGTTCTGGTGTAAAGAAGGAATGATGGAAGAAGCATTGGGGAAGCATAGAAGGGATTTTGCAAGTTGAAGACTACAATGTTTAGACCCTCTGGAAAATTTATGGATGAGCCAGAGTGATTGCATGATCGAGGCCTTCTCTCAAAGCACCCAGTCACTCCCACTTGATGGCTTGGTCTTAAATAGGACTTTAAGTTATAAAGAGACCTGTTCCTGACAGAGATGAAAACTGCTAAATTTGTAAAATATATACATTTAAGTCAACATAGCCACTTGCAGTTTTTTCAAGCATCCTTGACAGTGTTGCTGTAGCGTACTGTCATGATGAGGAGCTTCACCTCAAAATTTACCATTATACCCCTGCTTTGGGGCTTCTTTACATAAGCCCCCCCCCAAAGTAGCACCCCCCCAGTAATAGCAAGTCACAACAGTTGTAACTTATCTTAATTGCCCCCAGCTGCTCCCATAAGCTTTGCATGCTAGATAACTGCTGGGTGTGTGTGAACAGGGAAGGAACAAGAGGAGAGAGCTCGCCTCCCTTCTCTGATCCCTGTGGGGGTTGTTGCAGGGGTGGCGGCAGCAATGGGAGATGAGTGGGGAAGGAAAAAGAGGAGAGAGCTTGCCTCCCTTCTCTGATCCCCACAGGAGCTGCAGTGACAGCCAGGGTGGGGTGAATGGGGAAGGAAGAAGAGGAGGAGAGAGCTCTCCGTTCTCTGATCCCTGTAGGGGCTGCGGTGGCAGCGGGGGTGGGTGGATGAGTGGGAATGACAGCCACTCTCCTCCCTTCCCTATCCCTGATCATGCGGGGGGGGGGAATGGTGGTTACGGGCACTTGTCCTTTCAGCAAGCCCCGCCCCCACACTGGTCCAGCCAATCAGGGTCACACTTCCTATTACAGGACAGCAATTCCGATCGAATCGCTGTTCTAACAGGAAATGTGCACCCCCCACACTGTTTTTTTTAAAAAAATCGGGAAAAACCACAAAGCCTTTTTTCCCAAGGTTTTTGACCTTTTTTCTCCCCCTATGTCAGCATGTCGTGAGATCCCATTTAAGCAGCGATTCCCAGCGATTTCCATAAGAATTATTTTGACTGTTTAGACAACCCCCTGGTCTACTGCAGAGGGGGGCAGTTGCAGCTTTCCAAATGTTCCAAATATTTCATCATTGGCTGTGCTAGTTAGGACTGATGGGAGATCTGAAAGGCCATGGTTATCTACCCCCAGTCCACCTACAATTTTTTGGAGTTGGTAAATTGTTGTCCATTGGGGATGATGATGGACCTGCAGAGATAACAGAGGATAAAATGGGTCACCTCTGTCCATGGAGGGATGGATTGACTTGATAGCATGACTGGTTCTTCAGTTTGAGTGAATGGGGTGCCAACCAGCAATATCCCATTACTTCTTTCAATCCCCAGGAAGATGCAAGCTGTAGTTAGACTTTGCAAAGTAGGAGGTAGGATAGCAAACCACATGTAGTTGGCTTTACCTCTGTCAACCCAATCTTCTTCCCCACCAGCTCTCATTGGTGTCAGCTGCCAGTGGCCAACAGAAGGTGTCTGCAGCAAAGGTCCTGGCCATGTCTGTTCCCCTTCATGGTATAAGAACATGCTGCATAGATGGTTATTTCCGTATTAACATTGTGCAAGCTGCATAGATGGTTATTTCCCTATTTACATTGTGCCTGGAGATTCCAAAGCATAGGTCTCTTTAGTGGTTGGTAATAAAGTGGTGCCCCCTTGGCTTTGACTGTTGGATTGATTTTGCTTATTGTTTTTAGAGCTGGGAAAGCTTTGCTTTAATTACTGCTCAGGCTGAATTTAGTTCCTTGCGTGCCATGCCCATGTATGATCCTCTTTTTATTATGACAACAGAGGGAAATTATGCTCAATTAGTTGGACTGAAATAAACATAGACCAGGTGGTGTTATTTGAATGGTTACTCTGGAGTCTCTACAGAAAGAACGTCAGATTGGAGCACTGTGCTTTGGCTACCGATAGAACTCATATCTTTGACCAGGTCTTTCCTATATTTGTAGCCTTTGCAGATTCTTGGCTTGCAGCATTAGTATGGCAAATCAGATATGGTTTGGTAGTTAGAGTGGCTAGAGGACTGTGGAAAACCCTTCTTCTGTTTGTCCAGTTTCACAGGTATATTCTCATAAAATAACTGTGGTGGTGGTAGCGGAAACATACGTAGATCAAGGCTGCTGACAGACTGCAGAAATAATGCAGCTTGATACCACATTCACTATCATGGCTCCATCTTATGGAATCCTGAGATTTGTAGTTTGTTGTGGCACCAAAGCTGTCTGACAGAGAAGGTTCAATATCTCATAAAACTACAAATCCCAGAATTCCATAGTATTGAGCCATGGCAGTTAAAGTGGTGTCAAAACTGCATTATTTCTGCAGTGTGTCAGCAGCCCAAGATTGTACATCAAGGAGGTGGAGTGTAACTTTACATTCACAGAGTTATGTGGAAGTTGCACAATATCACCTTGTTAGTAGATTGTGACATTGTGTAAACAAATATGCATGTGCATTTTCATGCACAGTGCAATTCATGCGCAGTGTGCATCTACATGCAGTAAACATACACATGCAATGGTTGCTCACACACATGTCCAGCTACATCCAGGCAGAAGAAACATAAATGTGCAGTGCACATCCAGGTACAGTGGCACCATATGGGTAACACTGCTCCCACAACCTTGAACTGGATACTGGTGTTTTTCATCAGAGAAAAATGTCCAAGAAGCATGGTATAAAAGTGTGATGAATAAATGAACAGAAGAACAAGTTCCCCAGTGTATGTGAAGTTGTCTGTGTACATTTCTTTGTTTGGGGAGCTCTCTTCCATAGAAAGTGGTTTGACTCACTTTTTAGAGTCCTCTCAGCTGTTGGAGAGAGTGGCAACATAAGGATTGTTTGCTTTGAAATGATGGGTGGGTACTTGTGTGAAGCCCTGGGTGCTTATAGGCTATACTTTTATTCTTCAGTCAATCTTGTTTGCAGAATTTTATGGGCAGGCTGAGGGGAGGGGAAATCTAGATGAATTTGCTTTTGACTTGTATGCCTCCTGTGTTTTCTCACTCAGTGGTTGCTGGGGGCTTCCATGTCAGTGGGGTGGTAAATCCACTCCAGGTTTTTATCTGGAACTTTAAAGGAGCTATCCAACATGCTGAACTCTTCCTCAAAATAGGCTAAAACTTGGGTTGGCTTCACTACTCTACTGGTGTTAAAGGTATTGGCTGCTGCTATTCCTAGTTCTTCTTATCAGAGTGGGGACTAAGAAAAGAAGACAGAATAGCTACTTTTGATCATTAATGATAAGATCCCTTTGTTTGGATGCACTTTTCTGATTCTCACAAGACCCTCAACCCATTGCTATATATGATCCCATGATTCAGTCAAAAAGGTATATGGAATATCATGATAAGCTATCATTTGTGTCAACCACTGATTAAACCACAGATTGTATGGCTGGCAGTGCAACCAAACCACCGTTTGTCTCCCCCATTTTTGCTTTGTTTCTCTCTCACTGTTTTTCATAGAGTCATAGAATTTTAGAGTTGGAAGAGACCACAAGAATCATGTTATCATTTTCTGTTTTAGGATGGGAAGCTGAGGAAATATGCCAGGGACAGGCCCTGGTTGTAGGTAGAAGTATAAGCCATGATTTAAATAAGCCAGAGTTCAGAAGCCAACTGCAAACCATGTGTTCAGGTTATAGTTTGTAGCTGCTTAGCAAACTATGGCTTGTTAGTAGAGACATGTTTCAACATCACAGCAAGTGAGGTGTCAGCAAATTGCACCATAGCTTGTTGTGACATATGAATGTGGCCAGTATCTAATTACTGCCAAATTATAGGTAGGCATTTGTTGGAACAGTTAACAATATTGGTTTAAAACATTTATTTGTTGCCACTCAGTCCACAAGGGCCCCCAAAGGAATGTACAACCTTTATTTGACTCTGACCAGTGTCATAGCCATATATTATATTATACAAGTCCTTAAAAGCAACATCAAAGCATAGCATTCCAATACAATTTTTTTTCCTAACCAGATTGCCAGCCACCAAGATCAAAGATTCTGCCGTCTTAACTAAATGGAGGAAGATCCATGAATCGGTGCCTCCCATCAGGTAGAGGTTCTTGGCATCTTTTACTCTTATTCCTTAGTGATGGGACTTTAGGGAGAGAGGAGGCAAAAATATGACCCCTACTGCCACCTGAAATATTGGCAGCCCTCCCTGTGCTTGTAACAGAAGAATGGGCATGGTTGGAAGAACCAGATGGCAAGAGAATGTTGGATGTGGCCTGACATTTTGGGTGCCTGCCCCTAACTTCTCTGTTGCCAAGAGATGCCTTACATTTTAGAAACAATTTGGCAAAATAAATCCAATTGCAGACCTGCTCATACATAGTGCTGGAGACTCTGGGCATCAGTGTGTGTGTGGGGAGTAGAATAGATAGCTGTATTTTTAAACTTGTTACTATTTTGGAATCATTCTGGCAAGCTACTACATGACTGTTTCTGCTAATTTATGAGTTCTGATTACATCACTGTCTATAGTGCTGGATCCAAGTGATAATAACAAAGATGTTCTCAGTACCAGGCATTGGACATCTCCTCTCAAACAGATTGATCTGCTGTGATGCGGCATCATCTAGTGCTGGATGTGGCTGAACAAAACTTGGATTGAGGACATCCAGGAAGCTTGGTGGAGATGGTGGGAGTGATGCTGAATGGCCATGATTGCCCTGGACACCATGGCACTTGGGCCACCATGTTAGATTCCCCAATAATGCCAACAGACCATTGCTCTGGGCCATTTTTGAACACTTAAAATGGCATCCCTCAGTGGAAGCAGGCCTAAAGCTGGAGTCCTGTTGAGCTCAAGAGCTGAAGAGATGTGTAAAATTGTACAGTAAAATAGCAGAACAGCCTAAAGAAAGAGCTGCAGCTTTCTCAAATCTAAAAATAGATTCAAAGGCTTGTGCAAATAATAAGGACTTCGAGAAAAGACTCAGCGCCAGGCAAGCCTCCCTGAGGAGCAAGTTGCATAGAGAGGGCATTGCTGCTAAAAAAAAAAGAAAGAAAAAAAAGGAGGTACTTTCTTGTCTTGTTTGCTGACCTTTTTCACAAGAAAGAGGAAATTCTAGTTCAGCCCTCCTTCATGTGAAGCTTCATGTAAAGCGGACAACAACAGTGGATGATGGTCCACTTAAAATAACAACAGCAATAATGCTACTAGTAATGATCATCTTGTCAGTTTTATACTGTGACATTTTCTGCAGGTTTTAGGAATTTCAGAAGCAAGTATTTAGAGATTGTAGATTGGCCCTAGAGATCCTTGGGGTTGCGAGATCTGTGGCAGCTTTTGAATGTTGCCTGGCGAGAGCAGCCTGTTGTTCAGAAGTCTTCCAGGTAGCAATAGTTTTTCTGTTTGGATGCACAACAGTGATGAAGGTGGTATGGCCCATTCTGTGATATAAACACTGTTTTCTATTGTTCTGCCATTGTCTCTGGTCAAATAGGTTTGGGTTTTGAAGTTCTGCAAAACCCTTGAACAGAGATGAAGGGTGAGATGACTGTGCACGGTACAGACATAGACCCAGGCGGGGAGGCGGGAAGCTACCATCTGTCTTCTTGCATTGCTACTCCTGCTCTGTGGGTCTGTTTCTAGCCTGTGGAGTAATAAGAACACTGAAAGCATTTTGATGTTTGTATCTGCCTAGGTGAGTTTATATCTCATTTGAACACTTGGTACTGTAAGCAGTGATGCCTTTCAAACACATGCTCAGAACAAGAGTTCTATTAGTATATCAGGGCATGGCTAAGTCTGTTCGCTGAAATGCTGATTTTGGATGTCTTATCTGTTGTCTTCTTAATACAGTTGGACCCCCGTATCCACAGGGGTTTAGTTCCTGGACTTACTGTGGATACCAGAAACTGTGGCAAACCCTATTAAAATAATGGGACTTCTGATTAAAATATCATAGAGTTGCATTGGAGGACATAGAAGATGTCTAGAGAGGGCACCCCTCTAGGCATTTTCTAGGAAGACTCCATGGTATGTGTTCCTATTTTGTGTCCCACGGATAGATGAAACTGCGGATATTGGTTCTGCGGATACAGGGGTCCAACTGTACTTTGTACTGTAAAGTTATGGCCAATGCAAAGTGAGAGAATTCTGAGAAAGATACTCAGATTTGGGTTTTTAAAAGGCCACCTTCACACATGACACAGGTGCAAACACGGATCTACTGACTCTGTAGGGAACTACAACTAATCCTGCATCTTCCTGTGTGAAACAAGTGTGTTCAAATATCAATTTGTTCACACATTATATGGCCTAGGTATACATTTTAAAACAAGAGACAGGGTACTTATGAGCCTCTGTATATTGTCCATGATGGCTGAAGCTGATGGGAGTTGAAATCCAGAAAGTTCTAGAGGGCCACAGATTGCCCCCCCCCCACTAAAATGTGGAAGAAAAGACACTGTAACATGGGAGCAGTTATTGTGTAGGTTTCTGGGAAGTTCCCCAGAGAAGCTGGACATGTACAGGCCCATCTATATCCACAATGTTTCATCATTGGGACAAATTGCTCAGCCTCCTTAAAAGGTTTTCTGGTATGAGACAATTGAAGATAAACCTCCTAATTCTTTAAAACACATCATCTTTAACCTTCTTCTTTAAAGTACAGAGAGCTGAAAAATATCTATAACATGCTCTGTGCATATGTATATAAACCATTCTGGAAACCCCATAAGCTTTCAGAAATAAAGATAATGTGCATATCAGTTCTGTCTCTGTTGTATTTCAATTTCTGTTTAAGGCTTTCTAAATCCATGCACATCTGGCAAAGGGAAACAAATGGAAATCCTCCAGTATATATTGGTCATCAGACTAATCATATTAATAGTGAACCTCTGGGATTCGGCAAGGACCATAAGGCTATCCCTCTGACACCATTGTGTCATTCTCTGACCTGAAATCCACTTCTGTAAGGAGTAATCTGCAGTCCTTGAACCCTTCAGGCAGTTTCTTTAGTGGGAACACATCAAGAGTCAGCAACTGGAAACACCCAGTTTCTCAGTGTTACACCCCTCCCCACTGCAGTCCCATGTTTGATAGTGTAAGTATTTGGTCTCAGCTAAAGTGCTGTGCCCCTTGGACATGCTTACTGTCTTTGGGGGATATAAATGCTTGCTTATTTTTGTTCTTGTATTGCAAGAAGAAATATTTTTTAAAATGCTTTCTCCCTATTGGGTGAGATTGTGTGAGTTTTTGCACACTTTTTCAGTGTTTTTTTCACATTTGGGGATGTTTATTTATTACAAAAAATTCATTTGTGTAAGAAATTTTTATTGGTCAGGAAGTTACATTTTTTAATGCTGAAAACAGTGTGTAGCATTCACAACATAACATTTTTTGAGTGTAAACATCTCTGTACCAAACCATATTTTTTGTCCCATGAATAAATTTTTCACACACACACACACACACACACACACACACACACCAGGTTCTGAAAGTTTTGCAGCCACTGGCCATTTTCTTGACAGCATTTTTTTATATTGTCAAAGATGAGAAAATGTACTTAGAGTCATAGTATCAAAGAATCATAGAGTTGGAAGAGACCACAAGGGCCATCTACTCCAACCCCCTGCCATGCAGGAATACACAATCAAAGCCCTCCTGACAGATGGTCATCCAGCCTTTGGACTTTTTTGGACGCTGAAAAATAATGCAAGCAGCCTTGTCAGCTTGTGAGGCTGCTGCACTGCAAAGCATCCCTTTTGTATGATGCTCGTGCGTGCCGGTACTGTTGAGGTACCACGGGGAGAGTTGAGCGTCGTATTTCATCGTTTTTTACTCACGAAAGTTGATCGTGAGTAAAAAACGATGAAATATGACGCTCAACTCTCCCTGCGGTACCGCAACAGTACCGGCAGGGGCGAGTGTCATACAAAAGGGATGCTCTGCAGCTCAGCAGCCTCACAAGCTGACAAGGCTGCTTGCGTTACTTTCTTCGCATCCGAAAAAGTCCTTTGTTTAAAAACCTCCAAAGAAGGAGACTCCACCACACTGCCAGGCAGCGTGTTCCACTTTCAAACAGCTCTTACTGTTAGGAAGTTCTTCCTAATGTTTAGATCGAATCTCTTATCCTGTAGTTTGAACCCATTGCTCGTATCCTAGTCTCTGGAGCAGCAGAAAACAAGCTTGCTCCATCCTCAGTATGACATCCCTTCAAATATTTAAACATTGCTATCATGTCACCTCTTAACCTTCTCTTCTCCAGACTAAACATATCCAGCTCCGTAAGCTGCTCCTCATAGGGCATGGCTTCCAGAACTTTTACCATTTTAGTTGCCCTCCTATGGACATGTTCCAGCTTGTCAATATCCTTCTTGAATCATGATACCCAGAACTGGACACACTAAATGTATTTCTTACATTCCTGCTGACCTCTTGTGGTGTGCTGTGAGCATATCTATGTGCTCTTCTTTTTCTTGCAGAAAAGTGATTTTTTGAACTGCAACTCCCAGAATCCCCCAGCAAGCATGGCCGCTGGTAGGTTCTGTTAACTGCTGTTCAAAAATGTTACTTTTCCAAACTGTGCCTCTTTTGATGTCTTGCTATGTAGATTATGGTCAACTGGTTCCTTTAAGCACCATCTATTATTTACTTTTCCGTGCTGGTAGCTCTTACAAAATTGTAAGGTATTACTGCATTCATTGTGATCACATCAGTGTGCTGCAGTGGTCTTGAGGCTAAGAAGTCCACCACACCAGCTTAGGTTACAAAATACATAAAACAAATGATACAACAAAAATGAATACAAAAGCTGAATAACACAAAAATCTATATACTAAACATGTTATAATGCAACAAAATCCCCTTGGAATCACAGCGTCACAGTCATAGTAATAATGTTGAGGGTTGCCAGAACAGGAGTTGGAGAGGGCTCCTGTATTTTTAATGGTTGTACAGAAAAGGGCATTTCAGTAGATATTGCGTCTTACCTGATTGTACGACAGGCAACACCTGCTGAAATTCCATCTTATGCACAACCATTAAAGGTATGGAAGCCCTTTCCAGTTTTCACTCTGGCAACCATAAGTATTCTTGTACAACTGAACCACGTTAGAAATATAGCAACATTATTTTATATTTCTGGACAAAGGTTACTCCCAGGCTTCATCCCTTCATATCAAACAGATAGACTTATTTCAGGGCTGGACAGTTTCCTGAGATCTGTGGGCTGCATAGAACCTCCATTGGAACTTGGAGGGTTCTACTTTCATGCATCCTATTTTTTTTTAAAGATGGAAACAATCCATTGTCCCTTCTGGTTTTATCCTCAAGTTACTTCTGATTTTGAAAAGAACAACAACTCTAGGGTCTAAACCATCTTAGGGTGGGGTGTGGGGCAAAATTGCTCCCTACAGAGTATGATAAATCTTTTTCAGTAAAACAGATGGGGTAGGGAGATGCACTGCAGCATTTGTGGGCTGCATGCAGTCTGCATGTCTCCTCGTCTTAAAGATGGGCTGATTTGCAAAGGTCAGTAGTATTTGACAGAAAAGGCAATTATTAATAAAATATATAAAATAACCCAAAGCACATAAAACCAATTCAGGGCTGCAAGAAGAGCAATGCTGAAACATGCTAATGAGTCCACTTGAAAATTTACTGAAATATCAGTGGATCTCTTTGAAGTCAAAGGGAACTGGGCAATGAAATCTCATAGTCATGAGATCAGCAAATGATGAGTATTTCTTTTTAATGGTCTGCTTGGTACCAATTTGGACTGTGTTAAATGCATTGTATTACACAGCAGCCAGAAGCCGTGGCATCCAATCCTATTGAAATCAACGGGATTTAGAAATGTATCTCCTTGTCTGGATTGAGCCCCATTTGTGTCCTGAGCCTTCCCAGAGGCCAGGGTGATTTTAGAAGTTGAATTGCAGGAAATAAAATCCTTAGCCTAATGATTTGGGAGCAAATTCCATTAAAATCAATGTGACGTACTACCAAGTGAATTCAACTTCAGGATGAAAAATACCTAATTTTTGAGATTTCAAAAAGAAGCTAATGTCCCTGTAACAAGTTTATCTCTATGAAAGAGAAAGTGCAATTGAAAAGGGAAGCATAAAGTAAAATGTTTTGAAGTGATTGTATCCTGTGGATATGTTTGCAAAAGAGTATACTTCGAAAAAAGAATCATGTTGTTAGTGACCTATTTTTCACAGTATACTGAGCTGAAGCTTTTGTTCATTATGCCATAAAATATGAAATGCCGCCATGGAAACTGAGCATAACCCTTAGAGGCATTTTGATAAGGACATTGGACTGGGCCTTCTTGGTGGATGCTCCCAGGCTATGGAAGCCTCTTCTAAAGAAGGCTGGTCTGGTCTCCTCCCTGTTAGCCTTCTGCCTGTGGCTGAAGACCTTTCTATTCAGATAGGCTTTAGACAATAGCCTGGCTGCTGAGGATAGGAATGAGTACTGTGTAGTTGGCCCTCCGTATCCACAGGTTCTGCATCCGTGGATTCAACCAGCCATGGCTAGAAAATATTCTGATTAAAAAAAAATCCAAAAAGCAAACCTTGCTGTTCACCATTTTATATAAGGGACACCATTTTACTACACTATTGTGTATAATGGGACTTGAGCATCCGCGGATTTTGGTATCCATCACAGTCCTGGAACCAAACCTCAGTGGATAGCAAGGGCCCACCATACTTGTTTATTGATGTGTTTTTAAATTGTTTCTGTTGCTCCAGAGATTAGAACATGGAACAATGGATGCAACCTCCAGGAACAGAGATTCCACCTCAACATTAGGAGGAACTTTCTGACAGTAAGAGAGGATCGGCAGTGGAACACACTCCCTTGGAGTGTGGTGGGGTCTCCTTCCTTGGAGGTCTTTAAACAGAGGCTGGATGGCTATCTGTTGGGGATGCTTTGATTGTGATTTCCTGTGTGGCAGGGGGTTGGACTGGACGGCCCTCATGGTCTCTTCCAACTCTACAATTCTATGATTCTATGTTTCTAATTTGCTTGTGGTTTGATATTCTTATTTATACAATGGTGTTTGAACATGATCACTTTTTGTGTTGTTCTCCGTACCTGCTTTTAATCTGGTTGTGAGCTGTTTTGAGACTTAGTTTTGAGAGAAAGTGAGGATACAAACCTTAATCTGGTTGTGAGCTGTTTTTAGACCTAGTTTTGAGAGAAAGTGAGGATACAAATCATACAAGTAAAATCTAAATTAATAGGTCAATAGGTCACGTAGGTAGGGTTATCTAGGTAGAGGAGTAAGTTCAAGGGTGGATTAGTAATGCTACAGTTTAGACACTACACACTGAACCCTATGCAGAGTTGACATCCACTATGCTGCTGAAAGGGAAGTCAGAAAGTGACCATAAGCCCTAAATGAGATAAGAGCCAATTTTGAAGAAAACAGTTTTCTTAGGTATAGAAACGTTGTATGTTCCTAGTGATTTCAAGTTAAGTTAAACATGATAAAATGTTTTTTTAAATAAAATGACCAGCTTGGTAGTTGAAGGGAACACTGTGGATATCACATACTTTGATTTCAGTAAGGCCTTTGATAAGGTTCCCCATGACATTCTTGCAAACAAGCTTGTAAAATGTGGGCTAGACAAGTTAACTGTTAAATGGATTGGTTGACCGGCCGAACCCAAAGGGTGCTCAGCAGTGGCTCCTCTTCGTCTTGGAGAGAAGTGACCAATGGGGGTGCCACAGGGTTCTGTCCTGGGCCCAGTGCTATTCAACAAGTGATAGCACTGCTCTATTCTGCCTTGGTCAGGCCTCACCTAGAATACTGTGTCCAGTTCTGGGCACCACAATTCAAAAAAGATATTGACAAATTGGAGCGTGTCCAGAGAAGGGCAACTAAAATGGTGAAAGGTCTGGAAACCATGCCTTATGAGGAGAGACTTAGGGAGCTGGGTGTGTTTAGCCTGGAAAAAAGATGGTTAAGAGGTGATATGATAGCCCTGTTTAAGTATTTGAAGGGATGTCACGTTGAGGATGGAGCAGGCTTGTTTTCTGCTGCTCCAGAGACTGGAACACAGAGCAATAGATGCAAGCTCCAGGAACAGAGATTCCACCTCAACATTAGGAGGAACTTTTTGACAGTAAGAGCTGTTCAGCAGTGGAACACACTCCCTCGGAGTATGGTGGGGGTCTCCTTCCTTTGAGGCCTTTAAACAAAGGCTGGATGGCCATCTGTCGGGGATGCTTTGATTGTGATTTCCTGCGTGGCAGGGGGTTGGCCTGGATGGCCCTCATGGTCTCTTCCAACTCTATGATTCTATGATTCTATGAACAAGACATTCTGAGCCATGTTCCAAAATATCTTGACATGTTCTGTTGATGTGGTAATAACTGCAACACTGAAATAAGATACAAAGAACAAAAGTGACATACAAAGTTTGGAAATAGTACCTCCTCCTTATTGATGAGTTTGTATGTATGTCATACTCCTTTGTTGCTCATTGCTGTCACTTGTTAGCAATGCCCTACTAGCCCCTCTTTATGATATCTCATAATTGGAAATATTGGACACTTTTTGGAGTCAAGTTGGTTGGGATGAACTGAAAAGTGGTCAGGTGGAGGTCACATTGACCTGGAAAGTGTCTTAAAAATATTTTGGCAAAGCAAACCCATATTAGGATTGTGCGGAAGCCCCTTAGTAAACAAAGTCATTAAGGAGGTATGTGCTAATTTCTTCTTGGGCACCTCAGCAATGAATCATACAACCAAACAATCAAGTGACCTTCCCCAACTCAAATCCCAAGGAAATCTCACCTCAGAACCTGCTCCTGTCTTTTTTTGCAAGGTTGTCGTGAATCCATAAATTCCTATCTCCCAGCCCACAATCAGTAAAGTGTTGGTTTCCTTTATTTACCTGGTGGAAAACCCATCAAGGCTTTGTCCTAACCAGAGTACCCCTTCAGGATATGAATTAGGGTATAAATATCAGTCCCCCAACAATAGAAAGGTTGCCACTGTCGATGAGCCCAGCCACTCTTTTTCTCGGTGCGCTTCCAGATCAGAACCTCCAGTGCCAGCCTCAGATTTCTGTGTGAGAACTTCACTACCTGAAACTCTGCCCTTCAAGACTGGTAACTATCACTCTATTTCCCCAAATATCTCCATCTATCCAATCTTTCTGTCTTACTCCTTGATAGCCTTGTGTGGTTCTTAAGAACATGTGTTGTGTGAGTTAATGCAATTTGTGTTATTTCCAATAAAAACACTTTATTTCACTTTAAACAGGAGTTCTCTTCAGTTAGTACTGGTATACATAGGTGAAAAGATTCCTGCTGTTACCCTCCTCTTGCAGGCATACTTTTTGAGCTAATAATTCCCCCATCTAGACTTTAATATCAAGGGTAGGTCTCTAAAGCACCCCATAACTCTTAAGGTAACACACTGCATTTTTTGTAAAAATTCTATATGAAGTTAGTGTAATTGCTTGTTTGTTGTGTAATTGCTGTTCTAAGCCAGGAGAGCTTCCTATGTTGGGGAGGTTTGCTGGGCTAAGGGCTGTGGAGCAGACAGAAAACAAATCATGCAGCAGTTCTGGTCTTAGACTAGGATAGCATTTATTGTAGACAGAACATCGGCAAGCAAAAAAGACATTGTCTTGGTTAACCAATATAAAAAAGAAGGCAACAGCGAAAGCAATTTACCCACCTTCCAGGGTTGCACACACTGGAGCCTCCCCTGTCCTAGAGCTATCTCTCTCTTATATGGGTTCTACTTTCACAAGCAGTGTACAAAGAAATGAAACTCATGGGCAAAGCTTGATAGTGGGGAAAGAATGTTTGCATGCCAATTAGTGGGTCCAGGTACTATATAAACATTCTTATCTTCTAGGCTGCACGGTCTCTCTTGTTCCCAGGAGAAACCGCTCCTTGACCTTCTCATTAGAAAACAAGGCCTAGTGCATTCTTATGAATCTTGAACCAAACTTTTGGGGCTAGGCCTGTACCCAGGGCCTAACAACCCCAGACAAACACTGTGTTGCTAAATAAACAGCTGAGTTCAATCTGCTGTCAGACACGATTCATGAATCCTAAGTTCAACCTGCTATCAGACTTCAATTTATGAACCTCATTGCTCTGGCAAGGCTGGAGGCAGGATAAGTATGTTTGATGAGGCGAGTGGGGCATGCACATGTGGTGCCTTCTTTTCCCATAACATAGTTACAGATTTGAAGATTTAGTTGAGCCAAGTCTATGGCGTTCTAGTTTCCCTAGAATCATCGTGGCTTCTATCTGTTTTTGAGTGACCCAATCAGACGAGCGCTTTAGTTAAGGATACTTTCAGATTGTGTAATATTGGTAAGCCTCAAAATGTGGCTTACCAATATTTATGGAACTTACACTGAAGCTAAGATTTCTGAATGAGATGAGCACATATGTGACATGGAGTATTGCCCTGCTACATCCCACTTGCTGGCTGTAGCTTGACTCCTGGTTGGGTGCTAGGCTGCTGTGATGCCCAGAAATGAAGTTCAGTGGGACCTTGGTATCAACTGGGGGTTGTTTCCAGGATCTCCTGTGGATACCAAAATGTGTGGATGCCTATATACAATGGCATAGTAAAATGGTGTCCCTTCAGCGCGCTTGCAGAAAGCGTGGGATGAGTCCTTCCTGAATCTTCATTTGCAAAGAAAAGCCAGAGAGGGGGAGAGAGAGAGAGAGAGAGAGAGAGAGAGATAAAATGGTAAAGATAAAGGTTTGCTTTTTGGATCCCCCCCCAGTATTTTTGAGCTGTGATTGCTTGAATCTGTGGATACAGGGCCCATGGATATGGAGGGCCAACTGTGTGAAACAGGTGTCACCATGGACTCAGACATCCTGGCTTTGCTGCAGGTGTGGCTGACCAATGACTAGGGGTGAGTAATTGTTAAGGGCTCTAGGGGTGGCCTTGAAGGAAGAGGCAAGATGAAGCTGGGTTAAGAGGAAAGAAGATGGGCAGGGAAGGAGCATCAACCAGAAGAGGCAAACACTCTGTCCTGCTACAGGCAACATGGTGTAGAGTGTGGGAGTTGGCACAAGAGCTTAGAAGATGAGTAGGAGCGGGGAAGGTCAGCTGCTCTTCACCTTGGAGCCCAGCATGGGAAACTGTAGAGAGGGGGCAAGAACAATTCACTTTACTTGTGCTGGTGTCATGCCTTCCTCTGGGATAGCAGCTGTACAAAAGTGTTTGGGGAGGGGCTCGTCACTCCTTTAATTTTTTGTGGTGCTGCCTTGGCTGTTCTCATCAGACAACCAGACTGCCTAGATAAAACAGGCAGCCAACACTGGTCATCCACTAGAAGCAACATCTATCTCCCACTCTGTGGAATAGACACGTAGACCATCTCAGAGACTCTGTCCTGCTTTCTGGATCCTTGGAACTGGACCCTGACGACTCTTTCGTGTACCCCTCTGCCTATCTTGGTTTTCCTGGGTACTGACAGATCCCTTGGCTTCTTGACCTCTGAGCTGCTAATTACTCATGTGGCTCCTCTCCTTTCCCCTTGAATTGTGTCACCTTCTCCCAGTTCACAGGAGAGGAGATGCAAATCTGCTCCTTGGGGGAGCCTCTGCCTCCCATTATGAGGTGGCATCTCTAGAGCAGGAGTACTGAGGCTATTGGGATCTGTTCCTGGTGGTCCATTATGGTAGATTTTATAAAATCTTCAGAAGTTTTGATTCTCATCAGGTTTGCTGCTTTTGGAGATCCTGTTGGTAAGTTGTATCTTACCAGTTTGGTGCCTTGCATATTAAAATGTGGAAACATAAGGCAGGTTGTCAATATCTTGGACAAATGGCTTTCCTGTCAACATTTCCGCTCTCTTTGTTGCCTTGTTTAAAAAGTCATTCTGATGAAGTGAGCTAAGCTGACAACTTTACCTGAGATATAAACAGCTGATGCCAATCAAAGTGGGTTCCTTGCAAGATGGGGGTTTTAAAAGGAGCACCATGGCTTTATATCACAGCACAATCTCTAACTCTGATGAATGCTTTCTTTTTGTGTGTTAACATAGATGAGATGCAAATGAATCTAGATGATTTTTTTTTTTGAGGGGGAGGTTTGATTTGGATATGGTGGCAAGCTTTTGAACCATAAAGAACTTCAGTCACCAAAATTAGAAGCATATTTCCAGTGGGAGCATGTGGCTTTCTTGTCAGCGGGGTAATAAATCTGTTCTGGGTTTTAGTCTAAACTTCACTGTTCCACTGACATGGAAGTTACCAGCTTGGTCTGTGTCTTACCTAGAGATGTGAAGACCCAGGTGGAAAAAAAAGGGAAAAATCGCAACCCCCCTTGTCCCCCCCCAAATGGAAATTGGATTATGGGATGATTTATTTTAGAATGATAAATAAAATATTTAAGATGAGGTATTCACATATTTACTGATCCCAAAACATTTAAAAGTCTGCTTTAGAGGAAGACTTTTATGTAAGACTATGTACAATATCAGACCCTTACAATTCTGGGGATGCTGTAGCTGGAGTTCCTGCACTGAGCAAGGGGGTTAAACTCAATGGTCTCTGAGTTCCCTTCCAAGTCTATGGTTCTATGATTCCATGAATTCCTCATCTTTGTTTCTTGTTCTCAGTTCTTTTTATGGGAATAGGTGCATTACGTATGCTAGAGAATGAGAATGAGTAGAGTACAGACAATGAGTAGAGACAAAATAGCATTCTTTGTTTTACTTGTATTGATGCTGTCTTCTGTTTTTATTGGGTTTTGGTTATGCTCCTTAACTGGCATAACCAAAGATTTCCTTATAGTTCAGGTGTTCCTTGTAGCCAGCCCCTTATGTAACAAAAAATAAAATAAAAAGTAAGTTCAATTTGTAGTTCTATCCTGAATAAACAGTATTTTTAATATGTGAAACATGATAATTTTATGCGAAACAAAGTCATATATAATGCATTTTATGTTACTAAAGTAACAAGGTGACTTTCCATCTATACTAATATTTCATGTTTCAGTTTTTCTTTAAAAAATAATAATCCATTTTAAAGCCCCACATAGCTTTAACATTTCCAGAAATTTTATATCTCTAGTCTTACCTCACCATAACCACAGATCAGACACTGATGGTGTCTGAGGAGGCCTTGTGAAAATGTGGCAGGAATTTTGCCTTTCTTTTGAAATGTCCATGACAATCTTCAAGAAAACTAAAGGAAGATTGTTGGTTGCAAGCTCATCTAATTTGTTATCTGCTTGCTGTATGCAGCTCAGTAGATATATATGAGGATCTAGATTGGGGATGGGCAACTTGTGTCCCTCCAGGTACTGTTGGATCCAGACTCCTATGCACCCCACCCAGCAAAGCCAGGGGTCAGGAATGATTGGAGTTGTCCTGTAACATCTAGAGAAACACAGATTCTTCATGTCTAGGTTAAACAAACCGAATGGCCTAAATTCAACTGCTAGTCCTAATTAGACCTGCCAAAGTTGATCACCTAGATATATAGAAATGCTGGAGAGACAATTACAGTCCCCCCTCATGCTATTCTTCAAAGAAGTTTGAAGCAGCTACAGTGATGACATCTTTCTGCTTGAGGAGTCAGCAACCATCTGGATGGCAGCACGGGGAGAAAGGCTTCTTAAAGAAGGGACTGAGCAGGGAGAGACCAGTCAGGTATAGAAAAAAAAAGGCTTGGCAACCCATCAAGCTAAATAAAGTTGGTATTTTAATGTGTGAAAAAGGGGAGAAGGTGGGAGAAGAAGTTTCTGGGGGCAAGCCAGAGAGATTAAAGACACTGTTGTAAACCTCCCTTGGAGAGGAAGAAAGGGAGGGAGGGAAGGGGGGGAGAGAAGCTAGTGACTGGAATTCACTTAGGGACATACACATGTGTAAGTCCTGCTAGCCATGGAGGGCCAAAAATCACCATTACTCTGTGCATGTATTCTATTCAGTGGAAGTGGAGTTGTGCAGGCAGAATGTTCACCTGTGCCTTGTCTTTGCAAACTTCACATTGTGCATTCTATACTTTGCATTTTGGTTGTGTTATGCCTTACACCCCCTCTTGCTAATATCACATAATTCAGCAATATTGAGGTGCTCCACAAGGTCCAGTAGATTGGGGAGGACCATATGTGAGGTAAAATAGAGGTTGCCAGGACCTAAGGGAGACGTTGTGGAAAAGTACTGGCATCCACACCCAAGATAGGATTATGCAGAGCCCTCTAGTAAAGCCATAAAGGTAAAATGTGCTAATCCCCTCATGGATGCATTAGCAATGAGTAATCTGTCATCAACCAACAGTGACCAGAACCCCCATTATTCCCAGAAATGCCTTTCTTCAAATCTTTCCTACCCCACAATAAGGAGGTTGTCATAAACCTATCAATTCTAATATCTCAGCCGTTAGCACCAATTAACAAAATCACGGTTTCCTTTGTGTAATGGTGGGAAGCCCATCTAAGCATTGTTTTACACTCAAACAATCCTTCAGGATATGAAATTGGGTAAAGATATTAGTCCCCAGACAATAGCCAAGTGTGCACAGTGCTACTGATACCATCACTCTGCTAAATAGATTTCCCTTGGGATTTTTTCCTGGGCTATGAGGCCGTATTCTGGAAGAGTTTACTTCTGATGTTTCACCTGCATCTGTGGCTGGCATCTTCAGAGAATCGTCTCCTGTGAATGCTGAGGCGTGGTGAAGCAGTTTCTCATTCAATTGTAAATATTTGTATATATTGCAACTGTTTGAAGATAAAAGTGCCTCCTGCTTATTTGGACATCAAACACTCTGTGTGTGAGTATTCTTGAGAACGGGTTGCTACTGAGTCTGCTGAGATAGTTTTTGGCTTCTGCTGGGGATTGAGTGTCTTATCATCCCCTGACACCTCTCACAGTCATTCATTTGGGCTAATAATAATTTCCCCAATTAATATCGTAATTTTAGTGTCACAAGTGGGTCTTTCATGGACCCCACCAATTCAGATAACCGTTGTGCTTCCTATAGTTTGTATTGTGATTGTGCATTGTGGTTGTTCATCTTATACTTTCTGTTGTTGTGCATTATGCATACACAATGGCACCCAGTCATTGACGAAAGCTGTGCAGTGTTGATATTCTGCATCGGGGTTACATTCTGCTGTTGTGATATATGTCCACATGTGGGTATTTGTGCTATGCAGATGTGCTCCTGCATGGCAGGGGGTTGGACTGGATGGCCCTCATGGGCTCTTCCAACTCTGTGATTCTAAGGGAATGCTGGATTGAGGCCAGTGTGTGTTGTACATAAGGACAGAAAGGAAGGAGCCCAGGAAAAGGCAACTAATATGCCAGTTCTAAACACATTGGCATAGTTCAAGCAGATAAACATATAAGAAGAGCCATGTAGGATCACAGAAGGTGTTCACACAGTTGTCAACCAGTTGCCTGTGGAATGTGCACCAGCAGGATGTGGATGCAAGTACATCTTTAGTCTCATTTTCTCCAGCAACTGATAAACAGAGACATATTGCCTGTGATACAGAATTTATATATAGCCATTTTGACTAGTGCACTGATGGCCCAACTTCTGTAGATTCATCAAGTGCAGTGTTAAGGTTGTCAATTTGGCATCCATTATAATGCTTTTTGGTAGTAAATTCTATAGTTTAACTGTAAGACCACAGTTTAACTATACATTTAATTTATGGTTGCTGTGGTAAAATTGTTTCTGGATGGGAACTGAATGGTCTTGTAAAATGTCTGTACAGGCTGACCCTATATCCATGGAGTCAGCATCCACGGTTTCACTTATCCACGTCTGAAAAAATATGTTCTCTCTAGGCATTTCTAGGTCCTCCAATGTGATTCTATGGTCAACTTCCAGCATTCATCTCATTGAAAATGATAGGGTTCCCTGTTATCCATGGTTTCAGGTATCCACAGGGGGCTCTTAGAATGCCCCCCCCCCAGATACAGGGGTTGACCTGTATATACAGACAATTAGACAGCATGGAAAACACGTTTTGCTTAACTTGGCTAATATACTAGGGTTTGCATTTTTTTCTGTCCCATTCCATCATGTGTTTCCCTTACCTGCATTTTGAAATGATACCATGAGGAACACTGTTACCTTCTTGTTTGCTGTGTGTGCAAATTAGGCCATTTGCTTGGAAGTGAATGTTACTGATTAAACAGAATCTGTTGGAGAGGAATAAAGCCAATCCTCTGAGTCTCATGGAGTAATCTTTGTACCCTAAACATTGGGGTGTAGGTCAATATGCAAATGTACAAAGTGGCAATGAGCTGTAAAATTTGCATGCTTTTCATGACCCAGACAAACTAGGCAAGACTTATGGAATTTTTTTTAACCTACTCAGAGAGAATGCTGCAATTCCTCAGTCAACCAGCTGGAGAGAAGACAAAATTCTAGCCAATTCAACTGTTCCTAGGCTTTGTATGGCAAGCGGCAACAATCAAAATTTCCTTTTGTGCATAGCATGGTTATGCAGAAAAATCACAAGAAGTAATCAGAACAAATGCATGGCTTTCCTCCTATTTAAGGGTTTAGCTACACATTATGTTAATTTTGTGGCTTGTAGCCACATTAGGAGATTTTAAAAAATGTTTAATCCTAGACACACCCCTCCCCCTAATTTCAATCTGGACCACAGTGCCTGGGTAGAGGAGGCTTAACCATTCATTCTCTAGGCTCATTCCCCCCTCCCAACTTGGCAATTAGCAATAGGAATAAAGCAAGTGGTGCTTTAAAGTCTACCTGTTAAGGATTGCTTCTTTCCTATTATTGAAATTTTCTGCTCCTTTCTTCCACATTAAAACTAGAAGTGGCCTTAGTTTGCTGGTAAGCTACTTGTCTTTGGGGAAAATAAAACTGTATTAAAGGTGGTAATTAACCTATATAGCTATACTCCCCCTCCCACCATCCCCCGTGCTGCATATGTCATTGGTTGATGTTGCAGTAATCACAGGATGAACGCGTATATGTGAACAGGAACACTTATGTGTGAATGGACCTTCCAAGGCTATGTAAAGAAACAGTCTCTATCTTGATGCATAAAAAGCAAGGGGTATTTAATGAAATCTAGTTAAAACATCTTATTTAGTGATTGCAACAAAAAGTGACCCCTTGCATATATGAATGCATGATCACAGATATGCCACCACTGACAGGGCTCTCTTAAATTCTCACATCACCTTAAATCAGGGTGAACAACACATGCCACTCTGGTAGTGTGTGGGCTGTTTTCTGTTTTTCCCCCCAGCCATCACAGTCCACTGGGTGGGGTGGGGTGGAAATGCTGCAGCTACACTTCTTTAAAGACAAGTGCATGGGAAAGCATGAACCTTTTTAAAAGCCAAATTATAGTCTTGAAAGCTTACCAGAAGTGCAATTCAGCTTAAAAAGATGCTGCATGCTCTGCGCTCATGTTTTAACATGCAACTCTGTTTTGGATGTTTTTGCAGTCTCTGTTGTGCTATCAAAATTGATTGGTATGGCAGGGGTAGGATACAGTCTTTGGTGGGATTAGGAGAACAATGTGGTTTCCCTGTGCCCATATGTTGGCAACCCCTGCATTAAATGGAGTCACTTTGTACATTTAGCACATTCAGTATACAGCAATCAAGTGATATAATATACTTGTATGAGAACCAGGCCTGAACTTTGATCCTGGAAGCAAATGCAGGACCATAGGAATATGCACTTGGTATCTTGTTCTTGTAAGCTTGGTTCCAGCCTTCTTTTAGTGTTTCAAGCTGTGGGTATATACTAAAGAGTTTCACAGGCAGATTGAATCTATTAATAACTATCTGCTTTTAAAAAAATCTATCTCAGGATACACTAAGTGATCTGCTTCCTTTGGAAATTATTGATTCTTTTGTCACTGCAAAAGAGTATGTGGGCTAAATAGCGTCTCCATCCTGGAGCCCTGCTATTCTTGGTGCAAAGGAACAGAGTCTGCAAAGGCAGCAAGAGACAGCTAAGTTAGTTGCCTACATTTCTTTTGCAGATGAAAAAAAAGTGAGATTAATCTGACTCAGCAGCAGTATGTTTGGGTGTACTGCATTGTGCCGAGTGTTCTTTCCCCCCTGAAAGATGGCATGCCATGGCAAGACAACCCCTCCCCCATTAATTAGTTTTCTGTCCTGTCCTATCGGTAAAGGGCCATGAAGTGAGGCAAAAGGGGAAAAAATCTGGAAAACTGGGGCAGAAGGTGAAGACAGGCAGGAGACTCACTGGCAGGGCTTTGTCTAGTTCTGAATAGCTAAAGACAAAAGTGTTTGGTAGGAATCCTTTCAGGACCCTGGACAGAGCCCATAGCTCAGACAACTTGTTTCCAGTAGCATTTGCTGTTCACTGGGTCTCTTTATGTTTGCAGAGCTTGAGTGCCTTTCCCACACTCCACCATAGAATCAGAATTGTAGAGTTGGAAGAGACCACAAAGGCCATCCAGTCCAACCCCCTGCCATGCAGGAAATCACGATCAAAGCATCCCTGACAGATGGCCATCCAGCCTCTGTTTAAAGACCTCCAAGGAAGGAGACCCTACCATGTTCTGAGGGAGTGTGTTCCACTGCCGAACAACTCTTACTGTCAGAAAGTTCCTCCTAATGTTGAGGTGGAATCTCTGTTCTTGGAGCTTGCTTTCATTGTTCCGTGTTCTAGTCTCTGGAGCAGCAGAAAACAAACTTGCTCCATCCTCAATGTGACACAGGGTGAGTTTGGCCAAGTCACACTTTCTCAGCCTCAGAGGAACAAATCTTGCTAAGAAAACCCTTTGATAGATTTGCCTTACAGCCATCATAAGTTGGACACAACTTGAAGTCACACAACAACAACTGCTCCAAATGGTATATTTGTTAAGGCATTCCCATGCTGCCTTATAAGTTAGCACAGAAAGAGATCCCTTCCCTACAAGTTGCGCAATGGCATTTTTGACGTAAAATTATGCCAATTAAAAACTACCAGGAGAGAGGATTTTTAGTCAGGAAGGAGACCATGTATCAGTAGTAGAGGGCATTCTTTGTACAGTGGAGAGTCTTAAAATGCAGCCTTTATTTTGATGGTTTTGACGGTCTCCTTGGTCCATGGGATCATGCTGGGCATGCTGCTGACACTGATGCATCAGACCCATGGAGTGTGATTTGTGTGTGAGAGAGACTCTTGCTGGATCTTGGCTTAGGCCTTAGCAGTCTCAGACTGGAAGGTTTTTGTTTTTCTAGAGCTTCTGCTTCTCCCAGCTTGATACCTTCTCATGGTATAATCTACTCAGTACTCAAGCCCTCCTCCCTGCTCTGCCATTTTCAATTTGAGCAGCCTGACCAGTTGTAGCCAGGGAGTTCTTTGTAACCTTAGGGCAAGCACTATTGCCAGCCACTGCCAGCAGGCAAATTGGCTGGGTGATTCTGGGAGTTGTTACCCACAAAAAAACAAAAAACAAAAACAAAAACAAAAAACAGCCTTTCTAAGCTTTGCACCATTGCTTAAAAAAATAATCTCTTGGTGTAGTATGTACAGTGTAGCATGAAAAGCAGTCATGTAAGTCTGTTTGGAATCCTCATACCTGGGCCTTCACGTCTCATGTTTGTGTGTAGAATTGCTGTGTTTGTGTATGGGTCTGTGTTTGTGTGTGTGACAAATGTATCTCTACCACTGCTATCAGGGTATTTAAGCAACAAGGATGTGGAAATCACAGTGGGCCTTTGTTGGGCAAACAGCTGCTCTCAACCTGAGGAGGGAAACTGTTTGCCTTCAGCCACAATCATCTTTCCAAAAGATTTACTTGTGCTTGAGGATCTCTGGCAGCAGTAGATATTCTTCTGTCCAAAAGCCAGTTGGCACCAAGTGGCTCCATGTTTGATAGGGCTCTGTGCAGTGGAAAAGCCTGAAGTTTACTTAGCAGTGGTAGAAACATTACAAAGATGCCTAGGAGTTGCCATTTTAATTTCTGATAGTGCCATACAGTAGTCAATGTAGGAATATTTGGGGAAGATTATGGGAAACTGAAATGGAAGCTTGAAGACCCAACTGCTACTGTGGCACATAATGCTGAACTAGATAAGGCTTTGGTTTGACTCATCAGGACTCCTAGGATAGCTTTATGCACATGGCTGGCAATCATAGTGCATGACATTGGTAGCTGCATATACTCTTTGCCACAGCAAGGATGATCATGAGTTTGGTTCCCCCTATATAGCAGACCAAAAGTTCTTCTAATCCTGCTTTCTGCTTCGAACAGTGGACAAGTAGATGTGCTCAAGGAACCCAGCCACCAGCATTATGTGTTGTTGCCCTCTAGAAGTTGGCATTTTGTGGTATAAGGCTGCTGTATGCTTGAGGCAAGCCTGGTTTTGCACCCTTGGCTTCAAGGCAGCCAAGTTCCTCAGAAATATGAGAAGTTTCATTTGATCTCTGCTTTGAAGCTGAAAGAATGCCAAGAAGAGAAAACGTTTGGTCATTACTATTCTTCAAAATGACCTTAGCTGCATGTATTGAGTGCAATATGTTAAATTTGTTTAGCATAACAGCAAGTTAAGTAATTTTGTAACCCCATGACCTTATTAGCAAGAGTGTTAATGCCATTGGGGGATGTTCTTTATTGGAGCAAAGTAATTGAGAACAAGCTGTTCCTACTGACAGACTATGTGATATTTTTCTCTTGTTCTCTCATATATATATATATATATATGTATGTATATGTAATTTTTAGAGCCATTGCAGATGGAAGATGATCTCCAGTTTCTGAAACTTTTTAATGACAGCCTATTGAACCATTATTAATAATTAAAAACTCATTCATCATGCATGATTCTGATTATTTTGCTCTGCCTTACTGAGGACTTGACCTTTAATGTCCTTTATGCACAACTCTATTGTTATTTTTTAAACAATTTGCAATTCATTCCTTGTATGCATTTCTATATAGTCCTAACTGCTTTGTTTTCTGCTGTGAAATACAAAGCTTGATTTTTAAAAAGAAAAAGAAAATCAGTTTTGGCAGTGATTCTAGCAATATTGCTGGTATGCTGGGTTCAGGTATCTGCTGCTTTAAAAGGTCATTGCATGTGTTTACTGATACATTCAGAAATATCTAATTTTAAAGAGGAAATTGCAGCACTTTGGAACATTAGTCAGTGCCTATGATGAACAGGCTATATTGAAAATGCTTTGGGGTTGAAGATCTTACTCTTTGATGAAAAACTTGTGTGGGCTTGCCTGTTGCTCTTTAAAAATGGAAGAAAGATGTACCTATATGAGCCAGTTCTATGCCTGAGCTTTCTGCTTCTTCACAAGCCTTCATTTCTTTATTACAGTATTGCTGCAAGGGGATTTTGGGGAAATATATCCAGTTGTGGATACTGCATTTTATGAAGGATATTGCCAGACTGGAATGTGTCCTGAGAAGGGTGACTAAGAAGATACATGGCCTAGAGTTCAAGGCCTAAATCCAGTAACTAGTTCCAACTAGAGTAGGCTCATTGAATAAATTGCTGAACGATAAGGCAACACTTATGTAGATTCTGTTAATTCAGTGGGTCTGCTTTAATTGGGATTAGTAGTTGATTATGGATTAGGGTAGCCAGGTTGGAAATGAGATGAGGCTCTTGTAACTTTAATCCCAAATAGATTGAGAAACAGGATGAAATACCATAGTGTTCTGTGAAGGTACCTGTCTTTCTTCCCCTTCCAAACTTCTGTATCCACCCCTCCCAACACAGCTCTTGCCCCTCCAGTGGAGGGGGTGGTGGGGTGTGGAGACACCAACCACACTTGGTACTTTTCTTTCCCCCTCCCCCACTCTCCACTGTGGAGGCAAGAGCCATGTTGGGAGAGAACGACTGCAGCTGAAAGCTTGAGTTTAAAAGGTAATGGAAGACAGTATCTTTGGCTATCTTGATGGAATATTTCAGTACCTCTTCTTCCTTCTCAACCTATTTGGGATTTAAGTTAATAGAACCCTGTCCCATATCCAATCTGGCAACTCTAATAGAGGTCCAAGACCTAGGAGCACAAGTGGAAAGGGCTGGGTGTATGTTTGGCTTGGGGAGGAGATGATGAGACATGAGAGTGGAAGGCTTGTCATACAGAAAGTGGAGCAAACTCAGCAGGTATGCCTCAGAAACATAATGATGTTATCCCATGTCACAAATTGGGCTTGTCTCCCAACCAGCAGACTATATTTTTATTAGAGTGTGCACTATAGGTTATGTGTCTTGCATGCAGAAGCTTCCAGGGCCAGTCTTTGGCACCTCCAGGTAGGGCTTGGAAAGGCTTTTCCTTAAAACCCTGGAGACCATATCACCAGTGAGTAGGTAGATCAGTGGTGGACAAACGCTGGGTCCAATTTTCAGCCCCAGGGACCAATGAGAAGAGAAGAATTGGGACAGGAAAATTCTGTCATAGTTTGGTTGGAGATTCCTTTCCATTTGTGTTTTAAAGTGAACCAATTTGATTTGTACTTCCTAGGCTAAGAAACCAATTGGAATGTGGGTATCCTTTGATTTTTGCTCTGCTCAAAGTATTGTGGTGTTTTTGTTGCTCACAAAAGGTATTGTTGTTTAACAGGCATACAAATGTGTATGTGTTAGGATAAAATACATTCAGTGATATTTATTTAGAGCAAATACTTATGTCATGAAAAATATATTCAAAAGTGATGTGGATTTTTTTGGGGGGGAAAATACAGATTCATGTGAGGATGGAATATAACTTGATGTAACTTGAGTATTTTATAGGAAGGTTGAATGTATGCTTTGATAATAAATAATAAGGAAATAATAAACCCCTTTCAGACCAACCAGTCTATTGAAAAACACTAGTACAGTACTGTGTTTTAAAACTTGAATACTTGTGATATTGTCATCAACCAGAGACAGACTGATTTACCCATCCCCCTGACCTATTCACACCAGATAGTTATGATAACTTGAATTCACTGTAACTTTCATCCCTCCATTCTACAAAATCCTGGGATTTGTAGTTTGATGAGGTACATAGAATTCTCTGCTAGAGTGCTCTAGCCCACTCACCTAAACTACAGCACTAGAGCTCCATAACAGAGAATTCAACTATAAATCCCAGAATGACATAGGACAGACTCATGACAGTTAAAGTGGTATCAAACTTGTCTATTAGAAAGTAGATGGATGGGTACTTGAGAGGTAAGCTAATGTGGGACCAAGATCTGAAGGACTCTCTAGGAATGTCCACCTAGCCCTGTTGTGGGCAACTTCATTGAGTCCCATAGCCAATTTTCTGTCTTTCTCCTGCTGTAGACCATATCCTCCCACTGCCCTATCAAAATCTGGAGGCAAAGCATGCCAGCACATTCATTTCTACTAATGTGGGGGAACAAGGCAGCTCACAACATTTTTTTTAAAACCCCCAGATACAACTAAACTCACTGTACATTATAAAATTAAAACACAATTAAACAGATTACCATATTAAAGCAACTGATTTCAAAGCAATTTAAAAGCAGAACAGAAAAAGAAGTATAGCAATACTTCGCCATTAAATAGTCTGAAGTATGTCTGAAAAGAAAGGCATTTGCCTGCTGGCAGAAGGACAACGGGGAGGGGGTTACCCTAGCCTCCTGTGGAAGGACATTCCATAACCTGGGAACAACCACCCAGGAGGCCCTTTTGATGGAAACCCATAAAAAGTTTGGTTTTTCACAGACTTTTGGTGGGGTGAAGGCTATGGCCCACAAAATGGCCTTGAGAGTCTGCATGTGACCCATGGGTCATGTCTTGAACACCTGACCCAAACCCATCATTACTTGCTCTGAAATGAGTGCTGGTGACATGTTTCTTCTAGTACAATATAATGAAGTACCAATTTTCAAGATTATTAAGAATCTTACAAAATTGCCTTTCAGTCTATTGCCTTTCAATCTTTTTAGTGTGTTTCAGTCACCAGTGCTGCAATTTTATTGTGTCATTGTTATACAGTTGTCCCTCCATAGCCACATATTTAAGTATTCACAGCTTGAAAATATTCTTTGAAAAAAAATAATCCAAAAAGCAAATCTTGATTTTGCCATCTTATATAAGGGACATCATTTTGCTATGCCATTGCATATAATGGGACTTGGGTTTTCACGGATTTTGGTATCCATGGTGGGTCCTGCAACCAAACCCCAGCAAATATGAAGGGACAACTGCATATCTTTAGTCTTAATATAAATTGCCTTGAATGCTTTATCAAAAAGTAACCTTGATAATGAATAACAAAATAATGAATGTTTTTTTCCCAGACGATCAACTCTGCTGAAAAAATCCTGAAGGTTGATGTGGTTCCTCCTGCCCCCTGCTCTCTGGTGATACTGTAGAGGATTGTAGGATATGCTTTAGGGAGCACAGACATTTCACGTGAACACTGGTCATTTTTTTGACATTTGTTGTACAACCAAGTATTCATCCCAGAACACATCCACCACTCCTTAATAGAGGTCCATTACAGGGATTGTCCAGATTGGAACTGACAGGCATGGTGTCTTCCAGGAATCTTGTCCATGATTCCTGATCTTTTCATTGAGGAATCCTTGATGACTTTCCCAGGAATTTCACGGATTTTTGGAACAGTTTCAAGATGACTGCTTTGCATAATGAAAACCCATTGTTTCAAAACTTATCAGAGACTAGAGATTCTTCCATCCATTGAAATTTCTAGCAAACCAGCTAGAAAATGGTTGTAGAAAAAGCATGTCTGTATGCTCAAGGATGCCATAAATGGTACCTTCACCACTAAAGAGCTGCTGCTCTTTAGTCTGAAAAATGATGTTGGAAAATGGAACTGTTGGCCCAACACCAACTCAACAAAGGAGGTAGACCTGTGGCGATATGTAAGAATATTGTTTGAGTGGAGAATCCAGATGGCTGGCACGGCATTGCTTGCTTGGCATTGCATGGTTGCTTAAAAGCTTAGGAGAGTGTAGTTAAGCATAATCAGAATGAGCCATCAGTCTGAAGACAACAATGCACATTTTGCTTGTGTTCAAAATAGCTTTGCAGATGCGAATTACTTATGGTTCCCATCACAGTATGTGAATGTTACATCAGGAGCTGCTCATGCAAGGAATTAGAAGTCAGTGTAATTGAAGTTTTTAAAAATAAAGCCTTTCTTCTGACACAGTCTTCACTAGAATGCTTTGAATTTGAGTAAAAAGGATGTTTAGAGAAGTCACTCTAAATTAGGGATCAAATTTGCAAAGCTAGGAGAAGATTGTGAGTGGCTGTATGTATCCAAACCAAGACTGGGAGTGTGTATCCTTCAAACCAAGGTTCCTGAAAGCAATTGCTAGAAAAGAGATGCGGCTCCTTAGGTGCAACAGGCAGAAGGTACTGTTCTATTAACCAGGCAAAGGCAAAATGCCAGGGTCCTAATACTTATACTTATACTAGCTTAACCCAACCAAGAAGATTCATATTGCCCCCACCCACAGTAGCAAGGCCTGAAGTTGCTGACCCTGCTTTCATTTTATGTATGAAGAGAACTTTGGTCAAACAGCCATAGATTTCATCATGTAGTTAGTTTTAAAGCATATAAAAGTTTATTGTTTATTGTTAAAAGTGTAATTAAATGATATATAACATAACAGCAAATAAAGGGCTGGGGGGGCAGGGAAAGGAGACTGTGTTCATTAGCATCTTGAATAATGATAAAAATGGGATGCAGCCTGGTGCAATGTTATCTATATTGTATTTGTTTTAATTTTGTAAGCTGCCTCAAGTTCCAATTCTTAGGAAAAAAACTGGGGCATAAAGTTAAATAAAATGAATAAATAGTGCAGACTCTTTAAGATGAGACAAGAGGCACTGGTGCACCATGTCCAAAGAGCAAAGACATGCAGAAATCCCACTTGAACTGATCCCCTTTTATCCCCACAATCAAGTTGGCTAGGCTGAAAAAAGAGAGGATTGCGAGGGGGCTTTATGGCTGAGCAACAGAGTTGCTAGATTCAAAGACAGAGAACATTAAGATGCCTTTAAATCTCCCAGTGAGACAGGGGATAAAAGACAACAGTGGTTTCTCCTGCCTGTTCCATCTCTGGCCCTGCCATCCATCCATTCTACCCTTTCCCAACCTGCTCTGAGCAGTCACAGTTTAGAATCAGCCAAAATGCAAACAGAGGAAGAGAGTGAGTGTTGCTATGGGAAGAGGCTGCTGAGGCTGCTTTGTTCTTCACCATATAAGGAGTTTTAAAGGTCTTGGACTGGTTTTGACTCTGGCAATCTAAGTGAGCAAGGGCTTGATCTGCATCCAAATTGAATGCCAGTGAATTGTTATTTGGGGGTCTGGACTTCATATTCCTTGAGGCAGGGTCCAGATTCTGAGAGCTATGACATTGGCATTAAAAGGGAAAGCCTTTCTCTGCTTTTTGTTGCAAGTCCTGGAGGCCAAGAGCTTGGAAAAGCTACTTTTGGATACCAACTCCCAAAATTTCTCTGGCAACATGTCCTGAGGTGTATTATGGTAGTTATAGTCCAAAACAGTAACACTATTAAGTTATGCTGAATGCTAGATAGAACTCAGGCAACTCTGTGCAAAAGCTGTCTAAAACTAATTCTCAAGACTTGAAGGTACTGCCAGGCCTAGGTTTTTTTGGTGGTGGTGGGGAGCATGGGGTAAGGTATCCTCAGGGAGACACCCTTTCTCTTTGTGATTTGAAGCCATTAAAGTTATGGAACAAGCCAGAGGCCAGAGTTCACATCTGCCATTAGGACAAACTTCAATAGGTGACCTTGTGTCAGTTACTTTTTTTAAAAAAAGCAGGGGTTGGTAAAGTAAAGTGTTGCCTTTGATTTTATGTGCCACTCCAATCCATATATATATATAGCATTCTCCTATGTGCTTAGGACACCCACCAACCCTGGATCACTCCCAGGTTAAAACATTGGGAGAAAAAGAGTCTGAAAACCCTGTAAACCTATTGATTTGGCCTAATTTACACTCCACATCCCAACACTAGCAAATTTATTTGTATTTGGGATAAAGAGAATTTGAGATTTAAAAAAAAACCTAAAATAATCAAGAAAATGAAACTGAAGTGAAGTACTCCAGATTCCCTTTTTTGGACTTTGAAGCCCTGCATGTTCAGCCATATTAGCACTAAATGAGGGCTGCCAACCTCTTTCATTTTAAACTTAGGAGATCCCCATCTTTCTAACAGATATGTTCAATATGGTCCTCTCTACACTGGGAATAGCTGCGCCTGTTGAAATCAGCCAGTGCAGATGAAGGTGAATTACTGCACTTCCATGCATGTTTAAAGAAAATATCCACATTTACAAATTTCTTCATATTTGCTATGGACAGAATTTGAGCTTAACACATTTTAAACATGGGAAAAAAATTGAAATTTAGCTGTCCTTTTAATAGGTGTGGCTGTCTAGATGAGGGACTTCCTGTTGCAGAAGAATTGCTCTCAGAATCATTGGATTGCAGCAGGTTTTGGTCTTGACTGGGACACTTAAATGCCTTGGTGTGTGCACAGGAAGCCTCCAGCAACAGTGGACTACAACAACTTCACCATGTTTCTGCTATACTTGACTTTGAGATGGTGGCAACTCAAGAAGGGTTGGAGGAGTGACCAACCACAGAGGCAGACTGAACACATTCATAGCTCAGAGCTGCACCACCTGTCATCATTCAGTAGTCAACCTCTGTAAGCAGCAAACACACTTTGGCCCAAGCTCTTTTGTTAGCACTGACTAGAGTAGATTCATTGAATCAATGTGATTTACTTGCTTGTTGACTTGCTATTCATCAATTGATTGAATGGGTCTACTGTAGTTGGGTACTGGAAGCACTATCCAGCCCTCCTTGTGGAAAAATCCCCTTCCTAGCTCAGAGACTGTCTTGATTTTGCTGACACTTAGGGGTCGTTTATACGGCAAAATAAATCCTCAAAGAATGCGGCAAGAAGCCTGATAGTTCCCACGCATTTTGAAGCAACAGCGCCCTTTTCAGAAGGAGGGGGTGCAAAAAACCCATAAGTCGCGCAGTATCAGCTTTAGCTAGTTTTCCAGACTTTTTTGATTAAGTTCGCAAAAAAGCGCATAATTTGTCATGGGAACTAATGATTGTTTACCTTTTCGAATTACTGTGAGCAGAGCTGAATCCTGATTGGTTGGAGTGACCTTTCTGCTTTATCCGAATAGACTGAGGGGTTGGAGAGAAGAAATTCACCTTTCTTCTGCTTGCAGCCCACTTTGGAAAATTTGCTCTGAGCCCTTCCTGACTGTTTCAAAGGAAGGCTTTTTGGATTGGGAAAATGATCGGGAGGAGTAGCCTGTGCTTCGCTGCTGTGAGTGTGTGTGTGTGCGTGCATTCGTGTGTGCGTGCATTCGTGTATGCAGGAGAAGCAGACGATCTCATGTTCATCCTTTTGTTTGTTTGTCCTTCCATTCACTTGCCTGCATTCAAGGCTTCAAACAATCAGGAATGAGGCAAGCTTCTGTGGTGTGTGTGTGTGCATGAAGGGAAGGGAAGCAGACTGCTCCAGCATACTTTTGCTTGTTCATCTTTTCATTCACTCGTTTCTTTATAGAAACCTTTCGGGGCTGGGGAGGGGGGTTGACAGATCGCTCTTTCGATTCCTTGTTTGTTTGTACTTTTCTTCCCTCTCATTATTTATGGTCTCCATGACCCCCTCCTTGCTCCCTCCCCGCCTCCTGCCTGGCTTTAATGATCTGGAGGCGATCCCCCCCCTTTGCCTGTGTGAGAACTATAAGGAGGACAGATTTGCTCATCTTCCGAAAACAAAGGAGTCGTGTGATTTATGCTCTTCTGATGCGAAAGAACGGTAATCCAGAATCTTGCGAACTTTTTCCTGTCGTGGAACCGGCCCCATAGAAATGGATCACAACTTTTCTTCAGCATGCTTCTCTATCTGGTTTGTTTCCCTGGCTTCTGATTGCTGTGTTGGTCTTGGACTGTTAATGAACAATACTAGCTGCAGCATTTCACTCCACAGAGGAATTTATGACAGGTGGAACACAACAATGCACATGTGTGATGGTCATCTTGGTTAACATATTGAAATTCCGGTCCAAAGTCTTGTGGACCAGAACCAATTTAATGAAATGTTTTGGGAGCAAAACCAAGCTGCCAAACCTTGCTGATGACTAAAATCAAGGAAGGAGCTTGTATAGGATATGGTTAAGCAAACATACATGCTTTATTCTGATCATTAAATGTGTACCTTTGTTTGCATTAATGGTGTACAGGATTGGATCATCCATTTCCTAGGCATGTGTTATACCTGGTCTGGAGTGGGTTGTTGTCCCATCTTGAAAGAGTCATTAAAAAAAGTCAAAGAGATTCTTGGTTTCTTAGTTGTCAAAGCAACAAAGTGGTCTGTTCATTTGGAAGTGGCGGCTTGTGTATGTTGCCTGGAAATCTGCACATGCATTAGCAGATTTACATGAAGGCAAATCAATGGCAGTTGCCAAATTTGAAACTAATGAATGAATGCCTCTCGTTATGAACAGCGTCTCAGCATTTCCAGCCCCTAAGTAAATGTAGGTCTGTTTCAGCCAAGGCCTGAAAAGCAATTTGCCACAGTTCAGAAAACAGATTGAGGCTTTTTGTCCATTAAAAAGGATGTTTCTTTGAAGATTATCAAGAAATGAACTCAATAATCTTTTGGATGTGAGAGGTTGCAGAGCTTTCTTGAATAATTCCTAATATGTTGTAGAAGGGGAACGAAATCTAGGGCAAAAGGGTAAATGCATCTTGATTTATTGTTAATCTCTTGTCTTGTCCAAATGGCAGTTTTGAAAAAAAGCACCACCTCGGGATTTTTGTAAGGCAGATATGCACTAATGTTGGAAGATAATTTCTTTTGGACAGAGGCAAGCCATCCACTTTGCATGTTTATGAGCAGAATTCTTTCCTAGGTTTTCTTAGAGATGCTTGGTAGTCCAAATGCTAGCCATTTCTGACCTAGCCTTAGCTTCCAAAATCCGATGAGATTGGGTTTGTTCAGGGTAGAGTGGTTGTTCTATCATGCCACCCCCTACTGTTCTCCTTTCTGTTATTTTCAGTGAGTTCCTAGACACCCTCTAGGGTGGTAGTGTCAGGGAGAGAGGGTTGCTTCCCACCAGATAAGGCACAAAGTGGACACTGCTGTCATAGTGGTGATGGGTTCATGCTAGGATCCCCTGTAAACATAGAACTACATTGATTTTCAGTGTCTGTTCAGTCCTTCATGAGTCTTCATGTGAATCATATGTCAAGATGTTACCATGCATTTCCCCCTTTACTGCATAAGTGGGCATAGGAAGTGTTTGTCACCTTTGCCAGCAACAGCCCCTCATTTGTAGCAGGAACAGGAAAGGCATGCTGTCAGAACTTGAGCATGTGGAGTTTTGCAGCACCTTCAAAACTAATACATTTGGGCTTTCTGCAACTGGACTTGTTTATCTTGGATTGGCCTTTTTAGTCACCAGTGCGCTTGCAGAAAGCGCGGGATGAGTCCTTCCTGAATCTTTGTTTGCAAAGAAGAGAGAGAGAGAGAGAGAGAGAGAGATGCCCCAACCCAGTCTTATTGATGGCAGTGCCAAAGCAGATGAAGGGGAATTAGATCACCCTGAGTCTGTTGCATGACTGCGCTAATGAACAATATGTTAGTTGAAGCAGAAGAAAAGAAGGGAGGCATAAAATGAACCAAAACTGCATCAAGACTGTACGTTTCTGGGGTCTCAGTCAGGGTTCATGTGCTCTGTGCCTTTTGAAAACAACAATCCCCTATTCCTCTGTGATAACCTGCTCTCTCAGCACTTAGTTTCTCTGTTTTTGTTGCTTATCCAAAGGCCATCATTGGCAATCAGTGTGGGAAGGTGATGGCATGGCAAGTGATATTCCCCAAATGATCTTTTAATCAGCATTTGCATGAAGTATAGAAAATATCAAGGGAGGAATAGAAATCTATCAAGAGGGACCCTTGGTTTGCTGATCGAAGGTTATTTTGGAATGACTTTCCCAAATCCTGGGCCTTCTTAAGCTATCTGTAAATATTACAGTAGCTTCAAAGTTTGCATTTTTTTTAAAAAAAGACCTAACATAACTAGAGATGGGAAGCTATGAATGAAAGTAACTCACTTACCTGTGCCATGTTACCTTTCTCAGTACCAATGACATAATGGAGTTGCATTTCAAAAGTAACAACAAGTTGGTAATGCATTACTGCTTTTGAGGCATGCAGTAAAGTATTATAGCTATTTTAAAAGGACATTTTAGAAGTATTTTTACAGCAGTTTTTAAAGTTTTATGATATTTTTGTTTAACCAATTCAGAGAGTCTGAAGGATGGGTGAACAGCATACATGTTGATAGGGGAGGAAAGAAGAAAAAGATGTGGCATCAGTGGCTAATATTAATTGCCTAGGTTTCAAAAAAAACAAAAACAAAAAAATCCTGGATGTAAATACAGTTGGCCCTCCATATCCACGGATTCTGCATCCACGGATTCAACCATCCATGGACTGAAAATATTCCAACCCTCCCCACCAAGGCAAACTTTGATTTTGCCATTTTTTATAAGGGACACCATTTTACTATGCCATCTCTATATATAATTCTCTTGGGTATGTTGCCTTTCCCAGCGTGCTAATTGGCTGCTCAGGAAACACACCCCACCAATCACCACTCACATGCAAATTCCCTCTCCACCTCACAATCCACTCCTGCCACTCAGTCTGTGACCCAGATGAGGGACCCAGACAGTCAACTGGTGGCAGTGGTGGTAGGTTGCCTGCAATGGGACCCATGCAGTTAACTGTTGGTGGCGGTGGCCATTGTGGTGGCAGGGAAACAGAGTGAGTCACCCTCAGCAATTCTAGGAAGAGTGTGGAGCACTGAGAAGGGGAAGGAAGAATTTAAAAATCCACTGCCCTACCCTACAGGGTTGTTGTGAGGTTTATCGGGAGTTTTTTGGGGAGTTTTTAAACGATGTATGTTACACTGGGTACAGCTAGTTGTATATAATGGTATATGAGCATTCGTGGATTTTGGTACCCACGGGGAGTTCTGGAACCAAACCCCAGCAGATACCAAGGGCCCACTGTATTTCATTCTTATACTCAAGAATGATTTCAAAAGTTTTCTCCCTGCTGCATGAGAGTATGAGAGTTTTTGTACATTTTCTGATTATGTTTCACATTCTGGGACTCTTTTGAAAAGCTTATTTCACACAAAAAACATTTTTGCACAGAAAACAAGGTCTTCTACAACTCCCCCTCCAAACAAGCCCTACATTGCTAACAAACAAGATCTCATGGCACTTGACCATTTTCCTGATGGAGTGTCTTGATCTTTTGAGATACCTGGTCCTGTTGAGGATGAGAAAGCTTGCCTGCCATAAAAGTACAGTTGTCCCTTCATATTCCCTGGGGTTTGGTTCCTTGACTCTCTGTAGATACCAAAATCCATGAATACTCAAGTCCCATTATATGCAATGGCATAGCAAAATGGTGTCCCTTATATAAGATGGCAAAATCAAGGTTTGCTATTTGGATTATTATTTTTTAAAGAATATTTTCAAGCCGTGAATACTTAAATCCATGGATAAGGAGGGACAACTGTAAAATTCTGATTTCCCTGTTAGATTCCAGGTTCTAAGGAGAGCCTTCCCAAACCTGGCACTTTCCAGATATGTAAGGTTGGTGGACTACAGGATTGTAACTGAGGCTGGGGAGTAGGAAATTACCCTTCATAAGAATTCTGTCCCCCATATTAAATTTTCCTTTACTCCCCAAATTTCTAGAATTTCAGAGTGAGATACTGAATATTGTTCATACCTAGAAATCTTACATTTGTTGTCTTACAATTTCTTGGTCATTTTGCCTGCCCCTTTGTTTTGGGATGCCTAAACTGTATTTCAAAATGCTCAGCTGACATTTTAAGATACTGCTAAGCTAGAACGGGAGGGGGGGGGGAGAGGAGGATTTCTGGGGGGGGGGGCAGAAATCTTATTGGCAGGCCATGCTCTCATTTTGCCTACCCTGTACCCTTGGTCACACCTGCCAAATTTTGCAGCAACCCCTCCCCTGCTGGTGTGCCTCACCTGCCCCTTTGAAAGGGGTTACCAGAGGTTACTGGGGTTCAGAGCAGTGGGGGGGGGGATACAGTGTGAAAATGGACAATCACACCTTCTTTGAGGCTTCTAGGGGCACTTTATCTGCCCAATTATTTTGTTGACAGCTTTATTCTGTATCATGCCCCCCCTTTTTTGCCTCTTGGTGCTGGGGAGCCATCTTTTTGAGTGAAAGCATTGGTGTAGTGTAGTAGTAGAAGACATGGGATCTAGGCTGTTAGTCCCTGGTTTGAAATATCAGATTATGATTTCAGTGGGTCTTGCTCACTAGAATGTACTGGTATCTTCTTGTTTTTGCATGCCTTCAAGTCCTTTCCAACTTGTGGTGACCCCAAGGCACGGGGTTTTCTTGGAAAGATTTCTTCAGAGAAGGTTTGCCATAATAATAATAATAATAATAATAATAAAAATTTATTTATATCCCGCTCCTCTGTGAGCAATCGGGGCGGCTTACAATTGCCTTCCTCCCAAGGCTGAGATAGAATGACTTGCCCAAGGTTACCCAATGGGTGCCCATGGATGAACAGGGATTTAAACCCTGGTTTTCCAGCATCCTAGTCCAACACTCAAATCACTACATTACACTGGGTCTCATAGTAAACTCACACCCAAAATTTACACAAACCATCCACAACTTGCCACTTTGTATAAGTGTTGAAATATGAAGCCCATCATCCTCAGCCAATGAGGCAAATGCATTAGTTTGGGGTTCCACTTGGTAAGAACACATGTCTATGTGCAGGTTTGACGCAGTAGAATGTTTTAGGCCATCATTTGGATGAAATAATTATAGTGATCCATTCTACTTAGAAAAAGAAGAAGAAAAAGAAAAAAATCCCCCAGCACATGAATTTGAGGGTGGCTTTGATTTATTTTAAGCTTGGAGGAGAAAATCTGCAGCAGTGCAGAGGTTGCAGTCAGTGACATAAAAAGATTCAGCTCAATATACCATGATAAAGTGTTGTTTTATGCATGAAATGAATGGCCTTGGCTTAGCAGTTGGAAAATGCATTATTGCCCAAGTGTGTGCAGGGGAAGAGAACAGAATGAAGGATGCATTTCTAGCACATTAGTTAGCTGGGAGATGGGGAATTGGTGGCCTACAGTAAAAAAGTGGTTTTGAATTGATTGTGTATTCCTGCATGGGAGAGGGTTGGACTGGATGGCCCTTGTGGTCTCTTCCAACTTTATGATTCTATGATTCTGTGATTAGAATGTTTATTTTATTCCACGTTCCTAAGGGTTCATGTTTCACTCATATGGAAGTGGCAGGAAATATTTATTAGCTGTAAGACATGGAGATATCTGTGTTTGTAACATACCACCTATGTGTGAGTTCATAATTTTTATAGCAATTTAGCTCCCTCCCTGCACACGGCCAGAGCTCCCTTGTTTCCTTTCAGGGTGACATTTTACTCAGAGAACACATTTCCCCCCTGTCTTAAACCCACTTAATTACTTCTTTTGAGGTAATTCTGGGAGATATAATTATTTGAGGAAAATTATGAATTTGTAACAGAGGAACGGGTAACATGTAGCTCTGTTAATAATTTTGGACTGCAGCTTCCATCAGTCATGGCCAGCGTAGCCAGTGGTGAGGATTGCTGGAAGGTGCAGTCCAGCAATATCTTGAGGGCCATTTTCTCTCCAGTTTTCCTGTAACAGAGTGCTCATCATCATCTCCAAACTGCAGTTCTGTGGGATTTTTGGAGGATGGAGTGAGGGATGAGAAGCTTTCATGGTTTGGTAGAGTGAGGAAGATGACCTGCCCTCTTGATCCTTGCCCTTCATGGCTGGCCATCCAAGGGGGGCAGGCTGCCTTGATGGTGTTCCTTAAGGACATCATCAATGCATCCCTCAGGGAAGGGTGTGTTCCATCCTGTTTAAAGGAAGCGGCGGTTAGTCTGCTTCTGAAAAAACCTTCCCTGGACCCCCTGGACATGAACAACTATAGGCCGGTTTCTATGTTACCATTCTTGAGCAAAGTGATCGAGAGGGCAGTTGCTTTTCAACTCCAAGTGGTCTTGGATGAAACTGATTATCTAGACCCATTTCAAACTGGCTTCAGGACGGGATTTGGAGTTGAGACTGCCATGGTTGCCTTGACCGATGATCTGCGTCTAAGCATTGACAAGGGTAATGTGTCCCTGTTGGTGCTTCTAGACCTCTCAGCGGCTTTCGATATGACAGATCGTAGCATCCTCCTGGATCACCTGAGTGGATTAGGAATCGGAGGCACTGTGCTCCAGTGGTTATGGTCCTTCCTCTTGGGCAGGTCCCAAAGGGTGCTGCTCAGGGACAGCTGCTCTAGCAGAAAGGAGCTTACTTACGGTGTTCCGCAGGGTGCCATCCTGTCCCCGATGCTGTTTAAAATCTATATGAAGCCGCTGGGTGAGATTATTCGGAGTTACGGGGCTGGGTGTTATCAGTACGCTGATGACACCAAGATCTATTTCTCCTTGTCCCGATCGTCAGCCTCGAATTCCGATGGCATCTCTCCTCTTAATGACTGTCTTAAAGCAGTAATGGGCTGGATGAGGAAAAACAGATTGAGAATAAATCCGGACAAAACGGAGGTGCTCATGGTAGCGGCCCCGAAACCAGGAGTTGGATTGCAACCTCCAGTCCTGGACGGGGTCACGCTCTCCGTTAAGAACTGTATTCACAGTCTGGGTGTGCTCCTTGATTCATCGCTTCAGATGACGAGTCAGGTGAATGCGACGGTCAGGAGCGCTTGTTATCAGCTTCGGCTGATACGCTAGGTGCGCCCTTTCCTGGAAGTAAGGGACCTTGAGACTGTGATGCACATGCTGGTAACCTCTCGTCTAGATTTCTGCAATGCGCTCTACATGGAGCTACCCTCTTGCTTGGTCCGGAAACTTCAGCTGGTACAAAGTATAGTAGCCAGAGTGGTCTTGGGAACACCTCGGAGAGACCATATAACTCCAGTATTGAAATCTCTCCACTGGCTGCCTATCAGTTTCCGGGCCCAGTATAAGGTGTTGGTTATTACCTTTAAAGCCCTAAATGGCTTGGGTCCAACTTATCTTCGGAACTGCCTCCTCCCATACAATCCTCCCCGTGCACTCTGGTCCTCTGGGAGGAATTTGCTTCAGCCACAAAAATCTAGGCTGTCTGCAACCTCCCAGAGGGCCTTTTTGGTAATCACCCCCAATTTATGGAATGGCCTGCCGAACGAGATCCGTCAGATGACGAGCTTAAGTAGCTTTTAAAAAGCACTAAAGACAGATCTCTTTCGGCAGGCCTTTCCTGATTAGATCCTCACCTCAGGAGCTGTGTCTCCTGGCCTTTTTAATTTTGTGTATATTTGTTTTTAATGTGATTTTAGTTAGATGGCTTTAATTTTATATTGTTTAATGTCTTTTTATGGGGGTGGGTGGTGCTTTTAGTCGTTATTACAATGTTTTAATTATTGGAAGCTGGCCCAATTGTTTTTAGCAGAGGGGTGGGATATAAATAATTATATTATTATTATTATTATTATTATTATTATTCCACTTTTTGCCTGTGTTTTTTTGGGGTGGGTGGGTGGGTGGTATTTGGTATGGCTATGGAACTGCTGAACCATGGTCTGGGATTGATAACAGTCTGGAGCAGGGCCAGTAGACTGAAGGCTCTGTCCAGACCAACCAGAGGTTCTGCTTGTGGGTGGTTTCCCTGACTCAACAGGATGGTGTTTAGCCTGATCTGGGTGAGACTTCATTTCCTCTGAAGAACCAAGGTCAAATTTGAGGGATGGTTTTGGAATTGATCTTGCCTTTCAAGAATGGGTGAGAAACATTTGGCCTTCCTGATGTTGTTACAATTCCCACAGCCTGTTATGATTGGCCATGCTGGCTGAGGCATCTGGGAGTTGAAGTCAAAACCATTTGGAAGACCAAAGATATTCCTCTTCCATGCTGAGGAGCACAAATGGTCTCTTGTAACATGAATCATCCACGGAGGCTGATGAATTTTGGCCCATTCTGGACAAGAGGTAAATCATCCCAACTGGGGATGGAAGAATCTCTCACTTCTGCTTACTCGCATGTTTGAGTGTTTAAAATCTGAGTTCTTTCCACCTCAGATAGAAAGAAATTAGTGAAGTTTGCCAGATTGTTAGAGAAAGCAAGTCATCACCAAATTCAACAAGAATAGCTGTTTTTTTTCCATTATGATGAGGACCATGTTGTACTCCCATATAGCTGTTAACTGAGGTATCTCTCAGGAAAAAAGAGGTGCCAGCTCTACACGTTGCAAGTTCGATTCCAGAGGGCTCCAAGGTTCACTCAGCCTTTCGTATGTTGGTAAAATGAGTACCCAGTTTGTGGGGGCAATTAGCTAACACACATTGGAAGCTGCTTAATGCAGTGTAGATGTGTAAATTGCTATTGCTTAAAACATTTTGTAAGCCACTCTGATAGCCTTGTGGCTGAAGAGCAGGGTATAAATAAATAAATAAATAAATAATTCAGCACTAAGATAGTTGGATGCAGAAGAGTGTACACCCAGCCTTTTAAAGAGCAGAGTGCTCAAAGCCCCTCAGTCTGTTTGGAGAAATTTGTCAATTTTGGTTTTTCTCCACATTTGATTTTTTTTGAAGACTTCCAAATTCTCTCTATCCTGAATATGAGGAATTTTGCACATTTGAACTGAACTGAACTTTTCACCTGTTCATAGCCCTCTAACCTGTAATGTACAAATAAAATGTAATTCCTCTGTGTGTTTCAGCCTGTCAGGTGCTCTCATCTGCTCCATTTTCCACCAAGTGCTCTCTGTTGTTGTTCTGTGTCTTCAGTGCCCCTGAGGTGAACCTATCACAGGGTTTTCTTGGCAAGACGTCCTCAAAGGGGGGTTGTCTTTGCTTTTCTGTGCAGCTGGGAGAGTATGACTCACCCAAGGTCACCCAGTCTTTTTCCATTGCTGAGTGGGAATGTGAACCCTTGAGTCCTAGCCCAACACTCAAACCACTATAGCATGCTGACTCTCCAGAGTGCTCTATTTTTTTTTAAAGGCTATCAGATTTGGGGTGGAGAATATGATACACATTTTTCTGCAAGGCACACTGATACAAGGCCACTTACACACATTTTTATGCAAAAATGTGCCTCTTCTCCCTTCTCTTTCATTTGCATCTCTTTCATCACCACCCATCATTTTTAAAAGTAATGCAATGTTATCCACAGGATAACATCCATCTAAATGTATTTATGCAGATTTTGAGGACAGCAGATCCTCTGTCCCAGGCTACAGATTCTGTTGAGACCAGACAGTCCAGCATTACAAGGATGCTGCCCTTTCAGAGCAGAGAAAAGCTGGCGCTAGCAGAGTCCATGGTGCATTTTGCTGACATACTTAGTTTCAGCCTACTAGATGAAGACTAAAGTTGTAAAGGATTATTTGTACTGATATATTTATTTACAGAGAGCTTGCATTGAGCCCTTTCTTCCTTCCCTGTGCCCTCCTGCTCTCTTTTTTCCTTAGAAAATTTCCCAGCTTCTTTATTGCAATTTCTGTAATTTTATTATCGAAGTTGAATAAATTTCATTTATATGTTGATATCACTTGTTGTTATTGTTGTTGTTGTTGTTGTTGTCTGCCTTCAAATAATTTCCACTATATGGTGACCCTATCATGGGGTTTTCTGAGGCTGAGAGTGTATGGCTTGCTCAAGGTCACCCAGTGAGTTTTTATGGTCAAGTGGGGCTTTGAACCCTGGTCTCCAGAGTCATAGTCCAGCACTCAAACCACTACATACACTGGCCCCACATGCTGTATTGTGTCATATTCAAAGTCAGTTTAATATATACAAGTCTGTCTATTAAATAACAAGACTGATACAATAACCAATCTTTATTTATATGTATTACAATTCTAATGCATCCCCCCTTCAATATTATCCCCCTTCACACTCACACACTGATGCAGTCTTGTTTTCCACTGGTTGAAGGCATGGAACAGATCAGTTTCTGTCAGCTGTTTCAACACATCTGCTGTTTTCTTCTTTACTGCATCAGTTGACTCAAAATGTGTTCCTTTAAGCACCCATGTCACTTTAGGGAAAAGAAAAAAGTCACATGGTGCCAAATCTGGTGAATTTGGAGGATGTTCAAATGTAGTTAATTTGTTTATCAGCCAAACCCTGAAACTGCTGTGTGAGCTGGCGCATTGTCTTGAGGAATTGAAACCATTTCCCCACAGTTCTGATGTTTATCATCTTCCACATTCTCACATCCTTTTCTGAATCTTTTGTGCCACTCAGGAGACTATCAGACGCCCTTAATATGGCGTTACACAAACACTAGGAAATCACCAAAGGGCTTATCTTTCAGACGACGTCGTCCTTGTCTCTTTATGCCCCTGTGCTAGTTCTGTGCTGCCCTCGTTTCTTCTTATTCAGGGCTTAGGCTGTGAATAGATCACCTGTTCCATTCCTGTCATAGAACAATGAGCAAGTGAAAAGGTGTCCTGTTATGCGGGCATGATGCCAGCTGCAGTGGGAGGTCCATGCCAAACACTTTCAGGTGTGATTGGGACACGGAGGTAAGTGACACACTTTTTTGTACCCTCCTTGGGTTACCTGTATTTTTTTAACTGTGTTTTTGTGCTTGGTGTCACTTTTTGAAGTTTCTTTTGCTTTTGCTTTTTGAATTTTCCACACCCTTGTTCTCTTGCAAGAATGGCTGGGAACTCAAACCAGGAAGTGAATGGGGCTCTGTTTGAGCTCCATTCACTCCTGGGCTGCTGAGGGGAGGGGACGGTTGTGCGAAAAGGTCGCTCTGAAACATGGGGTTATCATGCCGGGATGGGGATGGGAGAGGGGTGAGAGAGAAAAGAATATAGCAAGACAGGGACACTTTTTTTTTGTCCCCGTCTGATCATGTCCTCAAACATATATGCACGAGAGATGTAGTCTTCCTTGTAGGCCTCAGTAAGCATTTGAAAAGATTCTGTTGGTGTTTTGTTCAATTTTACTAAAAATTTCAAATTGACATGTTGCTTGACTTTTAAACTTAGCATTTTTATGGCACACAGCAGACAACACAGCTGCTTTAAACAACGACTGGCAATTAACTGAATGGCCGAGAGTGTTGATGTTTGTCATGCAGATTCAGACATGTTCAAGGTCACCACTCAGGCATTCATAATCAGTTCTCCCTGATTCATCTGAAAGGTAGAAGCACAGTCTCGTTATTTAATAGACAGCCCTCATAGTCTGTAAAACACAGAGAATTTTCTCACATGGCCCTGCAGAGCAGTTGCCCATTTCTACAAGAAGGTATACAGCTGCTTTATTTCAACTGTGTTACAGGATCTTTTAGAAAGCTGACAAGTAATCTGAGAAACTGACATTTACTCACATGTCCATATCTGGATGTCTGAATTGCTACAAGACATGATGTGCCATCTTGATAAATAGTTCTGCTTTCTCATCATTATCTTAGAATGACAGACAGGAGTAGGAGGAGTAGGAGGAGTTGTTGTTCAGCATGTGTGTGAATATTTTCTGTTGGGTTGAATGGACATTTTTCTTGGCATAGAAAAAAAACCTGAGCATGATGTGCCTGATAAAGTACAGTGTAGTCTGGCAGGAGAAGAGAGGTAAGGGCACAGAAAGCTTGATTATAAAGATTTGTAGACCCATATAGCTCAGGATTGTTTGCTAATCAGTCTGACAGAGTTTTTCCTGGTTTTCAGAAAAGGACTTTTCCCATGCTTATATGGGGAAGCCTGGGATTAAACATGCAGCCTTTAGTGTGCAGGGTAATTGTTTTACTACTGATCTATGGTGGATTCAACAAGACAAGAACATGTTGTGAGTCAGACCAAAAGTCCATCAAGCCTCTGCCTCCCCGTTCTTAATAGCAGCAGGTCAGATGGCTTTATGAGATCAGCAGTAGGGCGCATAAAGGTATCCCTGGTGTTCATAGGTACAGGTTGATCCCATATCCACAGATTTCAGTATCCATAGTTGTACTTATCCATGTTTGAAAAAAATATGTTCTCTCTAGGCAATTTTTGGTTCTCCATGCAATTCTGTGGTCAACGTCCAGCGTTTGTCTCATTGAAAATAATAGGGTTCCCTATTATCCATGGTTTCAGATATCCATTGGGCAGGGGGTCTTGGAACATACCCCTGTTGATATGGGGTCGACTTGTATACTGGTTCAAATCTTCCTTTTCTAGTTAACTCACAAAGAGGCCTTCAGTTAGTTTCTACATTTCAGCCTCAGCCTTATAGCAATATTAATGCTGCCCATTGACCTCGTAAGGTTGTCACAAGGATTATGGAGATCACATATAGGGAGTGTTCAGACACAGTATATACCTGCTAAGCCACAATCTTATGGCTGGTGGAGGGTATCCCAAGGGCCATGGGATTGAGTGTGCCTTTCTCCCTGGGTGCAGAACAAAGGAGAGGATCTTCCCTCACAAATCCTTGTGTAGATGTGGAAGCCTCTGCTACCCTTGCAGTTCCACCAACAGAAGTGGCAAAAAAGGAGGGAGATGGACAAGCCAACTTCAGAGCCATTGATCCAAAGTCCTCTTTGTTTTCTTGATGCCTCTCAGGAATTATCAATTTCACCACTTCCTTCCTTGCTATTGTAATCCCAGCAGGGGGTTGGGTTTCTGGAGTTTTCTTTCTTCACAATGGTTGGATTGCATTGTCTCATTCCTAGAGTTTCTCATTGTGTATCATGGATAGTAACTATTGGTAGAGCATACAACACAGTTATAGCACTCTGATGCCATTTTAACTGCTGTGGTTCCATTTTGTGGAATCCTAGGATTTGTAGTTTGCTGATGGATTTGAGGTTTTTTAATTCATTTATCTTTGTACATGGCACTTTACAGTAAAACAAGCACACAAAAAATGTATTGGATTCTGTTGAAGGTGTACATTCTAAAATAAGCATATACATACACACAGAGAGAAAGAATAATAAGCATAAAACTATAAAAATGCAATTGTAAAACAAATGATCCAGAGAACTACAAAACTGTATGAAACAGCAAGAAAATAAATATAAAAATAAAACAAACTGATCAGTACATATAATCTAATATAAAACATGGTCAAGTAGCATTAAGTGCAAGCATATTTGAACAGGAGGTAGGTGATGGGGTTTCAGAGGAAGCTGGAAGTGAATAGTGACTGCTGCTTGGGGAACCCTTTTCTGACACTGGGGGTGTTGTAGAAAACAGAGAGGGAGTGTGATTGAGATTTTACTGTGACTCTCCAAAAATTATTAGCAGAAGTGCTGGAATTGTTTTCTTACTGACATACATGGGGGATAAAGTGATGTTTTAAGGACAGGTAGAGAGGAACTGATTTGCTGTCCTTACAGTGCTGAGGAGATGACAGTAAGAACCATTAAACTGCCCAGACTTGCTGAAATGACAGTATTGGCCTTCTCTGGTTTTGTTTTTTACTTCTGGAAAATGCTGGGGTTTCCAGATTCCAGGAACTTCCATTTTCTGCTGTTCGATTGACACATTGGAGCTTCTGCCCTTGAGCTACAGTTTTGATTACCACAAATAAATAAATACATAAATAATCCGCCTGCTCTTGAATTTTGTTTAAAGTGTTTGTTTCATGTGAGATCAAAATGAACAGATAGCCTTTCTGGCTGGCTGACTTTTGCTAATTGTCTCTTCTAAGAATCTGAAAATTGCTCATTTTCCTCATCCTTTTTTCTTACTGTTCAGTTATAGCACTGCCAATGTGGTGGTGTGGTGGTTAATGTGTTGGACTAAGAGTTGGGAGATCCCAGTTCTAGGCCTGACTGAGCTAAGAAACTCACTGGGTGTCACAACTGAGGACAAAAGACTACGCTGGTTTGCATAAACCTGATTTAAGTGTAGAAATGCAAAGTGAGGGATTTTTTTTTTAAAAAAATTCAGAACAATGGAAAGAAAATTGCAATACTGTATGTACAGCTCTTAGCCAATTGGGGGAAACTGACCAGGGCCGGTTTAAGGAATTTTGCCCCCCCCCTGCAACACTTTATTTTGTGGGCCCCATATAGACCAGTTTAAGGGATTTTGGTGGGCCCTGCAACACTTTATTTTTGGGGGCCCATATGTTTATCTCAGGACCTAACCTATTCACAATACAGGATATTCAGATTGTTACTAATAATATATTTGCAGGAGGTGGGTTATGAACCCCCCAATGATGGGGGCCTCTGTGGCTGCAGGGGCTGCAGGGCCCTTAAACAGGCCCCGAGGAAGGAGGCAGCTTGAACCCTGCCTCAGTTGGGAGGCTGAGGCGCCAATTGCTTGGCGGAGCCTGGGGCTGCCCTGAGAGAAGTTCTCGGCTTTGGGGGCCGGGCAACTCTGAGGGATGGGAAGGGACGGGGGGGAAGGAAGGACTCACCATACAGCAAAGCCAAAGAGCAGCGCTGAGGTCTGGCTGGAGGCTGAGTTTGGCCCGGCTGAGGTAAAGCTTCTGCCGGGCCCAGGACAGCACCTGCATGGAGTGCTTGTTGTTGAGGCTCATGAGGAGCTCCGGTGGGGTGCCCGGTGGGTGGGTGGGCAGGCGAGGAAGGTGGCGTGTGTGCAATGGGGAGCTCCGGACCTGGCCCTCTCCTCCGCTGGACCTCAGGTGGCAGCTTGGGTTTGGTGCTTCGGGGCCTCTGCTGCGTGCCTCACCAGCAGCAGCAGCAGCCCAGGATGCCCAGCCAGGGCTGCTCTGTCAGTTCACCTCACTGTGCTCTGGGCGGGCAGGTGCCTCTCCTCACAGCACCTCTCTCTGGGCCTGGCTCTTCCTCCGGGCAGCACCGCGGCTTTGGCTTCTCCCCCGGCAGCATTGCTGGCTCTGAAGTGGTGGCTCGGGTTTGGGGCCTTGGGGCATCTGCTGCATGGCACGCCTCACCAGCAGCAGCCCAGGATGCCCGACCGGGGCTGCTCCATCAGTCCACCTCGCTGCGCTCCAGGCGGGCAGGCGCCTCTACCCAAGCACCTCCCTCTGGGGGTGGGCCCAAGCCGGAGATGGCCTGCTAGGAAAAGGGGCCCACCCCAGGCCTGCCGCAAGCCCACCTGCTCTGCCTCTCGCCGGGCCGCACTGCTGGATGGGGCCCCCTCTGGCTGTGGGGCCCCCTGCACAAGCGGATTTGGCAGTATGGTTAAACCGGCCCTGAAACTGACCAAGTAATTCAAGTAACCCCCTGTCAGTTAGCTACTCAGGCGCCAGCTGTGGATGGGACAACTCTGATAAAAGTGACTTTCGGCTTATTCTTTTTAAACCAGATTTGGAGAGGGCAGAGCCATTACAGTAAAGGAGTCGTTATAGACAAAAGGTTCTTAAACTGTGGGTCTGGTAACTGTATGTGAGGGTGAAAGCTCAGTCTTTGGGTCAAAGTCAGTGAGGATGGAGCAAACTTGTTTTCTGCTGCTCCAGAGACTAGGACATGGAGCAATGGGTTCAAACTACAGGAAAAGAGATTCCACCTAAACATTAGGAAGAACTTCCTGATGGTAAAAGCTGTTCAGAAGTGGAATACACTGCCTGGGAGTGTGGTGTCCTTCTTTGGAGGTTTTTAAATAGAGGCTGAATGGCCATTTGTTGGGAATGATTTGATTGTGTATTCTTGCATGGCAGGGGGTTGGATTGGATGGCCTTTGTGGTCTCTTCCAACTCTATGATTCTATGTTGCTGCCTGAGGCAGCAGATCATGGTAACCTGAACTCTCCCTAGAAGCCAAGATGATTAAACTGAGACTGTTTTACTTTGGAGAGATATATTTATATTATATTTTATATTATATTTATATTATAGAATTTTCTGACCCTGCAAGTATCAAATCTGTATTGCTAGCAATGTGGAATATAATAAGCATCTATTTTTTTCACTGTTTCTGTAATTAAAAAAAAGTGAACTGTAGGTATATTTTTTACTAAGGGGTTCCCTGAGACCTAAAAATTATTTCAAGGGTTCCTCAAGGGTAAAAAGGTTGAGAAAGGCTGCTATAGACTCTTCACTGTATCCTTTGCACCCAGCCCCACACAAGCCTTCTGATTAGCAATGCTGTAGAGTTCTTTGTTTAGCTCTTTGAGGTCCTGGGACTTGCACTAAAAAGAGATTGAATTCTAACCCAATCTAATACAATGCAACCAACTGAGAATTAAAATTATGATTCAATGTACTGTAGACCTCTTGGAGAAAGGGAAAACCAGATTGTTTTCTAAGACATCTCTACAGATGTTAAGTAATGGGAAACACCATTTTCAAGTGAAGGAGAACTGAAGTGTATTCACACCTGGCTTGAAGAGCTAATTTTAAAGACAGTACATCCCAGAACACCCAGAATGGCCATGCTGGCTAGAAGATTTTAGAGCTGGTATTGTAAAAACAATAACTTTAGGTGAAGTCAAGGCTTTCATGGCAGGCATCCATATATTTTCCTTGGTTTCTTCCCGGGCTGCGAGGCCGTGTTCTGGAATAATTCTTTTCTGGAATAGAAGTATTCCAGAACACGGCCTCACAACCTGGAAAAAAACCCAAGGAAAATCTAATAACTTTAGGCTCTGGCTCACCTGACACTATTTTTTTTTTAATCTCTCGTCTTCCTTCTAGATATGTGAGAATCCAACACTTGACCTTGAGTTAGTCTCTAAGAGAAAGAGAGAAATCAAACTTGTAAGAGTCTTGGCTTGAAGTCAGAAAACTTGGATCAACTATAGCAGGAGGTGTAAACTGCCTTTCACTTTTTGATGTTGACAGACTGGGAAGTGTCTAACCTGTTGGTGACTTTACTGTGATGTGTGATGTGAGAAAGCAATTTTTGTGCCATTAGCAGAAACTTGATAGAGCATAAGCTGCAATTTTCCTTGCCTCATGTCAGTTTGTATTTCAGAGCCAGCTTAGGCTTTTGCTCTTCTTCAGGTAGACTTTGCATGTGAATTTTTAATAAGGGTACAAAATAAATCTCTGCACCATAGTCAGATCTCCTTCGAGAAGTGTCATTGGCTTGGATACTTTCACGCATTATAGAGCCATAAGTCTGTCTGATGCAATGCAGTGGATCCTTTGATCTTTCTGCTAGGGCAAAAGGGATTATTAAATAAAAAGGCCATGTGTTCCATAAGCAGTGTCTTGATATGCTGCTTCATGCTCCATGGGGTCACCTCTTCGCTTAGCTTTGGGTGGAAACTAGGTTTTGTTTTTCTCTTTCCCCCTGTCTCTCTGCTAACTCTGCTCAAAATGTGAAGCAAAATCTTTTTACCCTTCTTGTGTGTCTCATGAGAACAAGCAGCATCTGTTACCTTGAAGCCAGAGGTGAAGAGAATGTTTGGTGCACCAAAGAACTAGGCTTTAGGAATAGATGCCATTGTTTGGAAGACAAAAAGATAGACAGTGTTTGACTCTGAAGAAGCTATAGGATTGTCTCTGCCTGTGTTCTCCCCTCCTTTTAAATATTATTGGGATGCTGTAGAACTAACTTCCCTGCTAATGTAGTCATGTGTGAATTGGGATTTAGGATTTCCCTAAACTCTGCCTAAAGCAGGATTTGATATGAAATTACAGTCCTGCTAAGGGTGATTCATTTGTCATTTGGTTTTTTGCTTGTTAGTGAGAAGGAGAAGAAGGGTGGGGAAGTCCTGGAAATTCAGGAACCAATTTGTATCCCCCAGGGCTTTCTGTGGGCTGTATCACCCAGAATGCGAAGCCACAAAAAAGGTTGGAAGTCCCTTTCTAGTTTCCGAAATGTCCTTATTTTGGGGAGCCGTGCCTTTTTTTTAAGGGGCAGTTGTGCTTCCTGTATGCTTGTAGTTGAATTGCATACATGGAGAATTACATATCTGGAAGTATCCAGGAAACACAGCAGGTCGATATTTTTGGGGAGGAAGGCACAGCCTGCTGCCTTCATGTTGCTTCTCCCCCCATCGTAAGGTATAACTTTAAATTTCTCCCAGCTCCTGGTTCAACACAGCTTTGGACTCAACACAGAGTGCTGCCCATGGCCCAGTCCTGACATTCAGTACAGGAGTCCTCTGCTTTTTTGACAGGTTTTTTGACAGGCCACGGCACTGTCAAAAAGTTGAAATTGTCAAAACGCGAAACCATTTTGTGCTCTGGTCCCTAACCTGTTGATTAAGTAGGGACCCAAAGAAAAAGGCCAAATCTTCATCAGAAAAGAAGGGAATCTCTGACACATGCAGAGAGAGAAAGTCTTCCCTTGAACCCAGGAGGTGGTATTTTCTTCTTTCCATTTCATCCCCTCCATGCTCCATAATGGCATAGGCTGACTACTCACACTCTACAGGAGACTCCTTGGCCCTTCCCAGGGCAAGGGAGAGGAGAGACCAGAAAGGGACCAGAGATGACAGGGCAGCAAATGAAAGAAGTAGATTGGCTAGGCTGGAGGCATGTGCATGTACATACATGTTGAGTGGAGCTGGGATATTTCTGCTCCCCCCAGCCTTGCCAGCACTAGGGAAGGAAAGAGACAGGCTGACAGGACCAGCAGAGGCGCACACGCACATGTGCGTGCACACCCAGAGGCAAAAATAACTTTACAGACAACTTCCATTAATTTGACCAGTGCTCTGCTCTTTTGGTAGGCAAGACTTGGGACCGTGTATGTGAGCAGTGCCACGCAAGCCTCCAGGGTTGGCTTGGGGCCTTTTCCTCCTCTCAACTCACTTTGCAAGCAGTGCATGTGTGGGCTGTCCCAAGCAAGCCTCTGTTGGCAAGAAAAACTGACAAAAGAGTGGCTACCTCATCAAATTAATGGAAACTTGTCTGTAATTTGAAAGCATCAAAAGAGAGAGTTGTCAAACACACACACACACACACACACACACACAAGCTGTGGAAAGGCAGGGGACACCTGTACCAATAAATCAAGCACTGTATTTAGAAAGGCTTCTATAGGGAGGGAAGAAGTGACCCTCTTCCATTGTTACTGAGTGGTCTTACCTTTTAATGATAGAAATGTTACATGGTAGGTGTGTACCAAGGGTAGCTGGGGGGCGGTTTACATGGCAAAATAAATCCTCTACAAATTCACGAAGAGTCCTAATAGTTCCCACATCTTTTGGATCAAAGTCACCATATTCAGAAGGAGGGGGCAAAAACCCCATAAGTTGCACAGTATCAGCTTTCACTATTTCCCCTGACTTGTTTGAAAAGTAGCGTGACTTAGCGCACTATTGATTGTGTGAACTACCATTTTGCATACGGCTGTGGAAACTACCAGCAATCTTCCCAAAACAACCACAGCAGAACTGAGCCGTGATTGGCTGGACTGACCACGGAGGGGGTGGACTTGTAAGAGATGCAAGGAGCCTCAAACAAAAAGATCCAGCCAGCCGACTTGCTTTCCATTTAGCCATAATTACTATTCCTCTCTCTCTCTCTCTGTGTGTGTGTGTGTGAGAGAGTAGCAATCTGCTCCACCAGCCTTTCACGCCCTGCTGTGATCACGTTCATGTGTGTGTGTGTGTGTGTGTGTATGTGTGTGTGTGTGTGTGTGTGAGAGAGAGAGAGAGAGAGAGAGAGAGAGAGAGAGAGAAGCAGTCTGCTCAGCTGGTAGGGATACAGGGCGAAGGGCATCTAGCCTGCTTTCCTTGCCTCCTTTGTCATTATTCCTTTCCCCCACCCCGTGGTCTCCCTTCTTTTTTGGTTTCTTCATCTGCTGTTCTCTGGCTCAGACAAAGCTAACGGATCCTCTTTTGGAGCCCTCTTTTCCCCTCGCACTGCCGCCTCTCCTCGCTCCCTCCCCACCTCCTGCCTGGCTTTAATGACAGTGATCTGGAGGCCATGCCCCCCCCACCTTTGTGTGTGTGAATTACAAAGCCAAAAACTCACCAGATCAACCAATTTAGCAATAAATCATGTAAGCTATGCCGTGCTGGTGCGAAAGGACGGTAAGCAGGGATTTTGCACACTTTATTCTGTTGTGTAACTGACCCCTGGGTGTTTCCATTTCAGTAGTCCAGTGAATCTGCCCTGGTTTTGTTCAGAGGTGAGGCTACTGGGTTGTGTGTGGGTAAAATGAGGGCATTGGCTCATTCTCATCCCCAAATAAGAATTTTGCCTCTCAAAATGAAATGTTCTTTCGTTCCTCAAATTTCTAGCTTTTCACAGAGTGAGGCACTGAAAGTAATTCACATCTGTTTTGCTGTATTCACATTCCCATGGTAGCTTTGCCAGACCCCTTTCTTTGTGTGCCTGAACTGTATCTCTAAATGCACATCTGAATTTTTAATTCAAAAACAGCCATTTTAGTCTGGAATATCAGTAAGCAAGGGGATCTTGTAGCTTTGAGTCTAACTAGTGAAAGAAGTTGTAGCATCAGCTTTCGTAGACTTGGTCTACTCCATGCATTTGAGGAAGTAGACCACGTCTACGAAAGCTTATACTACAATTTTCTTTCTCTCCGTCTCAATGGTGCTGCAAGATTCCCTTGCTTAGTGAAGTTTTAAATTACTGCAATGCTAGATTTTGGGGGACTGAGGGAAACATTTCATTTGGGGTGGCTGAATTCTTACATGGAGGTCAGTGCCCTCCCTCCTCCATAGCTACACCCCAGTTTTAATCCAGATGTAAAAGGAGCTATTGCAGGCCCTGGGCCTGTTATGGCCATAGGAACTAACAATGTGCTTTTATAATCAGAGCAGCATCAGCTCCCAAGTTTCCTTGCAGTATGCCATCCATCCATTCCATCCTCCTCTTTTGCTAGCAAATACTCACTTTTTCTTTTTAAAAAAAGCATGTAACTACTACAGAGTGCCAGCGTGATGTATTGGTTTGAGTGTTGGGCTAGGACAATGGGAGACCAGGGTTTGCATCCCTGCGCGGCCATGGAAACCTACCGGGTAACCTGGGGCAAGTCATACTCTCTCATCCTCAGAGGAAGTCAAGGACAACCCCCCTCTGAAGAAATTCTGCCAAGAAAGCCCTGTGATAGGTTTGCATCAGTGTTACCAACGTCAGAAATACGGTAACTTGAAGACATACAAGGACAGCAATTACTAGATCTAAAAGAAATAGCCCTTTAAGAAAGCTGATTGAAAAGAGTTGTTGAGGAGTAGATTCTAGGTCACCTGCAAACCTAACCTCCGGAAACTTAAATTTAGACACTCATTAAAATAGTGTCCTTGTGGAGTAGACATAGTTAAAGCCTCTGCAGGGAGAGTAGGTAGTATATTTTTGTTGACATGACTGAGGACAAAATCAAAGTGCTCAATGGAATACTGAGGAGAAAAAGTCTCTCTGACCTCAGAGGAATTGGTTTACATAAGTTTGTCTTTTCCATTCAGCATTTTAAAATTTGCATCACAGTGAGGTAATAGCTTATACTTAGTTGCTGAAATGGAGCTCTGTGATTGACCCAAAGTGATAGGAAGTACTGGCTGTGTTTATAGCCTTTAAAAAATGTAATTCTGCCTAAAAATGCATAATATTTCTTTCAAAATATTTTTCATGAGCAAAAGGTCATCATACTTAATTTTCTGGAAATTCTGAAGCCATAGAAAAAAACCCTTTTTTCTCAGAAAAAATGGTAATTTTTGGAAAAATTGAAAGAAATGCAACATTAACACTTTTTACAGATTGAAAGTCTCTCTGTTATTTTAGGACCTTAAAATATGTCTATGTACAATTGGATTTGGCATAAAATTATCACAATTGGTATATGATTTGGAGAATATACAAACACCTTGTCTTAAAATTTTTATTCATCATGCTAAAATAAAACATTCCATTATCAATTTTCTTTTCTTTTTTTTTTTTTTCAATTTTTCAGAATAAAAAGAAAAAAAGCTTCAGGAAAAACATGGAAAAAATATTTTTTTCCGGTTTTTGTCAGGACCTTCACATCTAAATCATACTGGCTTAAAGCATCACAAAAAAAGATGAGAGGAACCCACCAACATTCTCCTTTGAATTTAGACTTCCTTGTTTCTGCCCCCTTTGCTTGCATCATGCACTCTCCTATATCCTCTTCACACATTCCAACATCTTCAACATCTGCACCTTACTTACTGACGCAGCTCCTGGTGCACATTGGATATACACACACCATAAGGATGCATAACCTTGGGCCTTGGGGACAAAGTCCAGCCCTCCTGGATTCCCAGTTGGCTGTGGTGTTATTAAGGCTGGTGTAACCTCCCCTCCAATGGTGTCACCTGGTGTCGTTTGGACTCTCCGCCCTCCCCTAGTGCTGCCACTGGAAACCAGACCTTCTGGGATTCTTCAGATGGCTACCCTACCTCCTGCACGACATGTTCATTTGGTGGTTCCCCAACTTTCATGCAATTTTTCCCCTGCCAAGAGCTTAGTTATTAGCAATAAGAACCTTAAGCCAGGGTTGGCTTGTTTAAACCATAGTTGGTTTTTAAAAAAACACCCTCCTGGTTTTTAAAATTGATTTTTAAAGCCATCTTATTATTTTCCAGCCATCTTACTCGAACAACAATGATTGTTTGAATTTAAACATTTTAACTTTAACGGTTTATTGGCAGTTGTTCATTGTTAGACTAGTATTGTGTCAGTTGCTTCTTTTTAATCACTTTATTTTACATTGCAAGAAATGCCATTCAGAAACAAATCTTTCAGTGAACATAAGTTCAACCCAAACAACTTGTTTTAAAAGAGCACTTATAAAAGAACAATTATTATTTACCCATATATTCCAGCATATAAGACAACTGGGCGTATAAGATGACCCTCAATTTTAAGTTAAAATATACAGTTTGGGATATACTTGCTGTATAAGACTACCCACCACCACCTGCCCTCCCCAAAGCTGCGATCGGGCTCCCGATTGCTGCTTCAGGGAGGGTGGGTGGTGGCTGGAAAGCCTCCCCCCCTCCAGCAAGCCACCCTTCCACCCTCCCTGAAGCTGTGATCGGGAGCCCGTATGCTGGTTGGGGAATCGTGGGAGGTGGCTGGCTGGCTGGGGAGATTCCCCAGTCCCACGATTCCCCAGTCTGCCAGCCACCTCCTGCACCTCCCCATCCCACAATGGGTCGGGAAGGATGGGAACTGGCTAGGAAGCTTCCCCCTCACAAGCCAACCACCCCTCTGAGGTGGCTAGGAAGCTTCCTAGCCACCTTTTCTCCTTCCCAAGTCAGAGTTGGGGCTGCCAGCCCAATCTTGGACTCGGGAACAACGGGAGCTGGTGCGGAAGCTTCCTAGCCACCTCTCGTCCTTCCCGAATCCGATCTTGGACTTGGGAAGGAAGAGAGGTGGCTAGGAAGCTCCCCCCCTCAGCCAGCCACTCCTCCGCCTTTACCAAACCTTTCAAGTTTGGTAAAGGTGGAAGGGTGGCTGGCTGGGGGAGGGGAGCTTCCTAGCCACTTTCTGCCCTGCCCGAGTTGGGCCCATATATCTGACGTATAAGACGACCCCTGAGTTTTGAGGAGATTATCAAGGGATAAAAAGTTGTCTTATACGCCAGAATATATGGTAAGATAGTGGCCATAACATCTGAACTACATTTTGTTACTTAATTTTATGATTTAGTCCTATATTATTTTAATGCAAAAAACAAAACAAAACAAAAAACCAAAACCAACCCCCCAAAACAAAACAGCCGGTTTAAACAAACAAAGAAAAAATGGTTTAAACAAAATAATGTTTTTTTAAACCCTGTTTCCCCCCCCCCCAACTCTGCCTTAAGCTAAAACGTTGCTGTTATTTGCCATCAACTTCACTTTAACTTAGGACTTACTTGTATGGTGACCCTTTGAATGAGACTCCTCCAAGTGCCTTGGTCATCAACTGTCCTGCTTTGATTTTACAAACTTCCTTGATTGAAACAATTACCTGTTATGTGGTTTTCAACTTTTCTTACTGCTTTTCAGTTTAGTGAGCATTATTATTTCTTCCAATGAGCCGCATTACCTGATGCTATTCCAAAGTATATATGAGAGCTTTAGTTCAGTCATCTCTAAGATAAAATATGGTGGCATTTTTTGCTCTTTCTCTTGCTTTTGTCTTTGGGATGTGGCCCCTAAGAACTTCTCTGAAACTGAATTTGCTCCTTAGGCTGAAAGAGATCCTCCATCCTTAGGTTAGGATCAAGTCAAGACATTCTGTGAGGTCTTCTGCTCTAAAACGACTTGTTTGGATTTAGGCAAAAAGAAGCTAGCTCTGTACTCTGTAACCGAGATAATCAGAGCAGAGAGCAGACTGGGATATCATTGTGGAAAAGTCTCAAAGTATATCAACTCACTCTCTCCCAAATAAATAATTCTTGCCATTTTTTCCCTATGGGGTAGTAAACTACCTTGTTGGGATGTAGGCAGTGTTGCAGTTGAAGACAGAACATCGTCTCTTTAGATATTACCAGAGGGAGCCAGGAGTGTTCATCCCCAACCTCCACTCTCAATTATCATTACCTTTTAATTCTCAATAAATGGTAATTAGAGTGTTGCCCATAGTCACTGTTTTATTTTACTCAGGGGTTTCTCAGCATGTTTTAGCATAATCCTATATGACCTGGCCTCCTGGTCCAAAGAAAATAATGTTTCCTTTGATGTTCTACTGGTCCCTTTACCACAAAACATGGGAATAAGAAGCAGTGAATAGGGATGAGTGAGACTCTCTTTCCAGTCCATGTCTATTTTCATGAGCCAATCCCATGTTCTCATTAGGTTATATTTTTTTATTATAAACATGAACAAAATTTTGCATTGGAATGAATTCTAGCCATATAGTTAAATATGTATTTTCTCTCAAAATACATGATTTTGGAAGTATTTTCTTACAAAACCCAGTGATTTCTGAATGTATTTTGGGATCTGAGGTGAGAAATGCAAAACCAAGGGGATAAATAACTTCTCATTTTAACATTAGTGTGGGAGATGCTGATTGGCTCATGTTGTAGAATTCACAAAGACTGAGTGGACTGAAGCATTTCCCCCTGCCTGCTTCTCTGTGCTAGTGACATCCGCATCCAGCACTGGACTTTCTTCCAAATGATTGTATAGTCTGGTTAAGAAAATGCACAAATAAACTATTTAAATCAATATATGTATAGTGTCTAGATCAAGGGAAGTAATAGTGCCACTCTATTCTGTTTTGATCAGACCTCACCTGGAATACTGTGTCCTGTTCTGGGCACCACAATCTGAGAAGGATATTGAGAAGCTGGAATGTATCAAGAGGAGGGCCACCAGGATGGTGGGAAGTCTGGAAGCCATGCCCTATGAGGAATGGCTTAGGGAGCTGGGTATGTTTAGCCTGGAGAAGAGAAGGTTGAGAGGTGGCATGATAGCTATGTTTAAATATTTGAAGGGCTGTCATACTGAGGATGGAGCCAGCTTGTTTCCTGTTGCTCCAGAGACAAGGACATGAAGCAATGGACGCAAGCTACAGAGTGTGTTGCGAGGGGCGGGATAGAAATAAATTTTATTTATTATTATTATTATTATTATTATTACTACAGGAAAAGAGATTCCACCTAAACATTAGAGAGAACTTTCTGACAGTAAGAGCTGTTGGGCGGTGGAATGTGCCTGTCTTATAGTGTGGTGGAGTCTTCTTCTTTGGAAGTTTTTAAACAGAGGCTGGATGGCCACCTGTCGGGAAGGCTTTGATTGCATATTGCTGCAGGGTAGGCAGTTGACCTAGATGGCCCTTTTGGTCTCTTCCAACTTTATGATTTTATGAAATGAATGTATTTATATTTGAATTAGTGAAAAGAAAGAATGGAAAGAAAGTGAGGGGAATGGTCAGTTGATGAATTCTATATATAATATTTTGTAGCTTTGCAAACCACTCTTTCCCATCGAAGGTTTTAATCATAGATTGAAATGCCTTTTGTCAAACTCTGTGGATGACAAAGAACTGCCCTTTATGTTTGTCCTTGACACTAAGAGTGGCCTTTGAACCTCCTGTGCACTTTTCAGGTCATGGCTGTGCTATTAATGGGGGAGGACATAGGAAGAGAAGTTCAAAACATACCAGTTGGTTGCTGTGTGCTTTGCACAGACATGCAGTTTCCATCCCCTTGCGTCAAATAGGATTGCCATTAAGGGGGTTATTGATCAGCCTGTAAACTTTCTACATGCTCAGCCCAGCTGCTGATGCAAGTTCAAAGGCTGGTGGGCCATGTGCTGGTTAAAAATCACACTGTACGCTTTCTATTTGGTTCAGTGCCATAATCAGTATTACCTCACAGCTTAAGTCTTTTTTTAACCTGTCATTTCTCAGGCCTGACTTGCTTTGGTCTGCATATCTCCCATGCCACTGATCTAGTGAGTTGTAGGAGCAGGACCGGCTGTATAGTTGCTTTAGGCCACAGATGCTGAAAGGCTGGAGCAAGGTGACAGAAGAGAGAATTGTGTGCCAAGCAGTCTACCTTGCACCCCCTATACTAACCTGCTGGCTCCAGGTTAAGGATGGGAAGGATGTTCTATTCGTTTCCTGTCTGAAAAAAAGCATTTCTTGGCACTCAGGAAACTACAGCAGGGAGACCAGAGCACTTTGTACTTTGCAGTCTTCTGAGGCACTTTGCACAAAAACACATTTATTCTCTGTACAAAAACATGAATTTTGCACAGAAAATGTAGTTTTTACACAAGTGACAGTGCACTTTGTGGATATTTCTGATATTTGTTGAAAGCCAGACTCTGCCAAGAATATAAGGTCTAACAAATTCCTCATTTACCTTGCAGATAATTTCATTCTGCAGAAGGTAGAAGAGGCAGCAAGCAGATCAGCTATTTTAGATCTGATCCTAACCAACAGTGATGACCTGGTTAATAGGGTGGAAGTGATGGAATCCTTAAGTGGGAGTGATCATATTCTCTTGGAGTTTGTGATACAATGGAAAGGGGAAGCCAAGTGTAATCAGACATGCATTGTAGACTTTAAAAAAGCTGATTTCGGTAAACTTAGGGAAATACTGGGTATGATTCCATGGTCAGGAATACTAAAAGAGAAGGGAGTTCATGATGGGTGGGGGTTCCTAAAAATGACACCAAATTAGGAGGAGTAGCTAATACCCTAGAGGACAGGATCAAAATTCAAAATGACCTGGATAGACTCGAGAGCTGGGGCAAAGCTAACAAAATGAAATTCAATACGGAGAAATATAAGGTACTGCACTTTGGGCGAAAAAATGAAATGCATAGATATAGGAATGGGGGAGACCTGGCTGAATGAGACTATGTGTAAAAGGGATCTAGGAGTCCTAGCAGGCCACAAGTTGAACATGAGTCAACAGTGTGATGTGGCAGCTAAAAAGGCCAATGTGATTTTGGGCTGCATCAATAGAAGTATAGTGTCTAGATCAAGGGAAGTAATAGTGCCGCTCTATTCTGCCTTGGTCAGGCCTCACCTAGAATACTGTGTCCAGTTCTGGGCACCACAATTCAAAAAGGATATTGACAAATTGGAGCGTGTCCAGAGAAGGGTGACTAAAATGGTGAAAGGTCTGGAAACCATGCCTTATGAGGAGAGACTTAGGGAGCTGGGTATGTTTAGCCTGGAAAAAAGACAGTTAAGAGGCGATATGATAACCCTGTTTATGTATCTGAACGGGTGTCACATTGAGGATGGAGCAGGCTTGTTTTCTGCTGCTCCAAAGACTGGAACACGGAGCAATGGATGCAAGCTCCAGGAACAGAGATTCCACCTCAACATGAGGAGGAACTTTTTGACAGTAAGAGCTGTTCAGCAATGGAGTGTACTCCCTCAGAGCATGGTGGGGTCTCCTTCCTTGGAGGTTTTTAAACAGAGGCTGGATGGCCATCTGTCGGGGATGCTTTGATCGTGATTTCCTGCGTGGCAGGGGGTTGGACTGGATGGCCCTCGTGGTCTCTTCCAAATCTGAAATTCTATGATTCTATGAAAATGAGATATTGAAGGCACAATTTCAACAGATCCTCTCTCTCTGGCTTTTCTTTGCAAACGAAGATTCAGGAAGGACTCATCCCGCGCTTTCTGCAAGCACGCTGATGACTGAAAAGGCCAATCCGAGATAAACAAGTCTGGTTGCAGAAAGCACAGCAGAAGGTCTCCTTGGGTGATGTTTCTGGGTTGTGATTCTTTCTGCATTGTCGTTTCTCTTAAAGACCATTGTTGGTGATCAGTTTGGCTGAGCTGGAGATGTTGCTTCAGGGAGTCCTTGTATCGCTTTTTTGGAGCGCCCCTCTTAACCAATGAGGAGGGAAAATAGATGTCTGAAGAAGCCAGGATGGATGTCTAAAGAACTTTTAACTTAGCTAAGATTTAAAAGAGACGTGTAGAAGAAATGGAAAAAGGGGTAAATCATTAAATAGAAATTTAAATGAATAGCCAGCTCATGTAGGGAGAAAGTCAGAAACTCTAAAGTAGAGAATGAGTTCAGCCTTGCTAGAGAGGTTAAAAACAATAAAAAGGGCCCCTTTTTTTGGTTATGTCCATAGCAAAAGGAAGAAGAAGAAAATGGTAGGGCTACTGTGTGGAGAAGATGGTGAAATCCTAACAGGGGACAGAGAAAAAGCAGAACTACAACACCTTCTTTGCCTTGGTTTTCTCCCAAAAGGAAAACAGTGTTCAACCTGGGGGAAATGGAGCACATGACACAGTAGCAGAAATGTAGCATGGGATAGGTAAAGGAACAGTACAGGAATACCTGGCTACTCTAAACAAATTCAAGCCTCAAGGACCAGATTTACTACATCCAAGGATATTAAAGAACTTTCAGAAGTAATCTCAGGAAAAAGGAAAAAAAGTGGACTCAAACAATTCCTGCTCAGTCTGCCTGACATCAATACCAGGAAAGATTCTGGAGCAGATCTTTAAATAGACAGGCTGTAAGCACTTAAAAAGGAATGACATGATCACTAAAAGTCAACATGGGTTTCTCAAAAACAAGTTATGCCACACTAAACTTATCTCTTTTTTGACATAGTTACAAGTGTGGTAGATGAAAGGAATGCTGTGGATGTAGCATATCTTGATTTCAGTAAGGCCTTCAACAAGGTGTCTCGTGATATTCTTGTAAGCAAGCTAGTAAAATGTGGGCTAGAAAATGCTACTGTTGGGTGGATTGATAATTGGTTGACCAGTTGAACCCAAAGGGTAGTCACCAATGCCTCCACTTCATCCTGGAGAGAAGTGACAAATGGGGTATCACAGGGTTCTGTCATGGGCCCAGTGCTAGTCAATGTATTTATCAATTAACTCAGATGAGGGAATAGAGGGCATGCGTATCAAATTAGCAGATGACACCAAATTAAAAGGGGTAGGTAATACCTCAGAAGACAGGATCAGAATTAAAAATGACCTTAACGGATTGGAGAGCTAGGTCAAAACTTACCAAATGAATTTTAACAGGGAGAAATATAAGGTACTACATTTAGGCAGAAAAAATTAAATGCACATATATACAATGGGTGACATCTGGCTTAACAACTGTACATATGAAAGGGATCTAGGAGTCTTAGCTCCTGTCTACACAGCAAAAAAATATGAACAGCTTGCGAACGGATGGGAATCCGTTCACACAGCTGTTCACACAAATATGCATTATTAAGAAGGCAGTGGCAAAACTCACCGTAAAGTCCATTTGCGGCTTGTCCGGGGGCTCACACAGATTTTTTTGTAAAATCCAAACACCATTTGGAAATGTGACCATTTTTGTACCCATGGTCATACAGATATGAACAGGCAGTGTAATATCATTGGTTGAAGAAGCACAGCGGGTGGGGCTATTACCGAGGGAGATCGGCTGCGGCTGTCATGTTGGATTTGGTGTGCAGACGTGTGCAAGGCTGAGCATCTGGGAACAATTTGGAGAGGCTGGGCAGCATGATTGGCGGAGTGGCTTGGGGAGCTGGGAGGAAGGAAGAAGAAGTGGTGGCAGAAGCAGCAGAAGCCTGGCTTTGTGCTCAGAGTTTGGGCTCAGGCTGGGTGAGAGCTAGACCGAGCAGGGCTGGGCAGCAGTGTCTGGGTCAATGGCACCAGGGGGGCTGCTGATACGACTGATTCCCAGAACGAGGGGAAGGCAAGATGGGGAGATCTTTGGTTTCCTGTTGTGTGTATGGCTGGGATATGGGAAGTGGAGAGGCAAGGGAGCCGGAGGTGGAGGAGGAAGGGGGCAAATATAGGCAGCGGGAGATTTAAAATCGCAGCAGCCATCTGGTTAGGAGGGTCATGTGGACTTTAGGGGGGAAGGTAGACCATGTAGGCTGTTCGCATTGTTCCAAATGCATGCCTACATGTATTATTTACCGATCGTATAGACAGGACCATAGCAGACCATAAGCTGAATATGAGTCAGCAATGTGATACAGCAGCTAAAAAAGCCAAAGTGATTCTAGGCTCCACTAATAGGTCTATATTATCTAGCTCAAGAGGAGTAATAATGCCAATCTATTGCTTTGGTCAGACCTCACCTGGAATAATGTTTCCAGTTCTGGGCACCACAATTAAGGAAAGTTATTGACATGCTGAAATGAATTCAGAGGAGAGCGACCAAAATGGTGGGAGGCCTAGAAACCATGTCCTATTAGAAGCACCTTTAGCCTGGAGAAGTGAAGGTTAAGAGTTGATGTGATAGCCATGTTTAAATATTTGAAGGCATGTCATATATGAAGATGGAGCCAGCTTGTTTTCTGTTGCTCCAGAGACTAGGACAAGGAGCAGTGGATTCAAACTATAGGAAGAGATTCCACCTAAACATTAGGAAGAACTTCCTGACAGTAAGAGCTGTTTGACAGTTGAATCCACTGCCTCGGAGTGTAGTTGAGTCTCCTTTGGAGGTTTTTAAGCAGAGGCTAGATGGCCATCTGTCAGGAGTGCTTTGATTATGTCTTTCTGCATGGCAGGGGATTGGACTGGAAGGCCTTTGTGATGTTTTCCAACTCTATGGTTCTATGATTCTGTGTCTCTAAGGCGAACCTTTCATGGGTTTTCCTTGGCTAGATTTGTTCAGAGAGGGTTTGCCTTTGCATTCCTCAGAGGCTGAGTGAGGATGGTTTGCCCAAGGTCACCCAGTGGGTTTCTATCGCTGAACAGAGATTTGGACCCTGGTCTCCAGAGTCATAGTCCAATGCTCAAACACTACACCATGCTATGGTAGTTATTTTTTCTTCCATGTGAGGTGAAACTGCACAAAGATATACATTCTTGCTTCAGGTGTTGTGGAGGCAGTTGTTCCTTTACTGCTGCACAAGAAAGATTCTGCTGTCTGTCCAGTGGGTTTTGCAAATGGAATTGGAGAAGACACATCCTGTTCTTCATCCATCCTGAAAGCATTGGAGCTGAAGTGTAGAAAGTCATCAAAGAGAAGTCACAAATGGTGCCATGATATCACTGCCTAGTTGTGAAACACATCAGAGCCTAAAAGACCCTGTGGCTCAGACAAGTTCCCAGATGAATGTGGAAACATTTGACAGTTGTCCCTTCACATTCGCTGGAGTTTGGTTCCAGGACCCCCCATGAATACCCAAATCTGTTGAATACTCAAGTCCCATTATTAGCAATGGCATAGCAAAATGGTGTCCCTTATATAAGATGGCAAAATCAAGGTTTGCTTTTTGGATTATTATTTTTAAAGAATATTTTCAAGCCATGAATACATACATCCATGAATGCCAAATCCATGAATGTGGAGGGACAACTGTATAACCCTTCCAGTCAAGTAGGGAGCTGTGGTTAGCCTGAGTGATGGGGCTTATCCAGAGCCTTACATTACTTTGCTACAAGGAACCTATTCAGGCTGCAGTTCTGAAAACTTGCCGCAAATGGAGACCACCCAGAAAGGTGGAGAAATTAGAATTTCTAATTCTAGCCTTGGTGGCTTTTGGTTGTGATGTTGGATTCTGAAAAATGAGGCAGCCTTTGTGTTCCACTACTTGTTCGTCACTAGAAGGGTCTTGGATGACACTGAAATATTTGCCATCCATTTCACTTAAGGGTAAGAACAATGGTTTCTGAGTTTAGAAATCCAACATGCCCTGGTTAAGATTGGTGATGGAGGTGGGGGGAGGTGGGGTGAAGAGATAGGGAGAAAGGGAGAAGACATTCAGAAGAGATGAGATGCCTATCTTCCCCACTCCTGTGATAGCTGCTAGGCTTTAGGTTTGAATTTTGTGCTGCATAGAAGAGCTTCCTGTGCATTATATAGCTGCATATAACGGACAAGCCTATTTACTTATTTAATTTATATCCTACCTTTCTCCCAATTTGGACTAAAATGGTATACAGTATACTACAACAGTTTTAAAAAGCATTAAACAGCCAGTCCATTTAAAACATTCATTAAAACTAGTTAAAATTAATTTAAGAAAAGCCAGAGAATTTAAAACAAAAACACATCCAACATATATTGCATATTAAAAATAGAGTGCATCCATTGCACATCCTTCTGACCCAGCTAGTTAAAGGCTGAAGGCCAGTTGAAATAATAATGAAAAGAGAGAGGGGGTGGGGTTTTTCAGGAGGGAGTTTTATAGCCTAGGAGCAGCCACTGAGAAGGCCCTCTCATGTTTCTTCACCAAACAAGCCTGAGAGGGTGGTGGAATGGGGAGAAATTCATCCCCAAAGACTGTTAAGACTCAACTAGGCTCACGTGGAGAGATAGGGATTCTGAGATAGCCTGCCAAATAGGGTTGTATAGGTTATAACAGGTGCTTTGAAGCATGCCCAGAAACAGACTGGTGGCCAGTGAAGCTCTTTCAACACAATATGAGGGAAGCAAACCTGTAGTCATCCTCCTTGTCACATTAGTAAAGTATATGTACATGGAATTATTGTTTTCTGATTTTATATTGATGAGCAACATCCAAATGTGCCAACTCCTACCTAGGGCAAAGGTTGTGTTCTGGGACTATTCCAGTCTCATCTCCAGACCCTGGCCTTAGGTAACATCCTTCCTCCTGCCTTTGTCCCCCAATGACCATTGTTAAAACTGGACTTCTCACCTCATCATCATACCCACACGTTTTGCATTTCTGTGGCTTTTCAACAGCCTAGTTATAAGGTCTGTTCCTAGGCACTAGTTCACTCCCTGCATCTGAGGAAGTAGACTAAGGAGATTTTCACACTACACTGTTATAGTGTTACTATTCCACTTTAACTGCTCTGGCTTCCTCCTGTGGAATTCTGGGGTTTGTAGTTTAGTGAGGCTTAAGAGCTCTCTGGCTGTGAGTTGCAAATGCCCCTCCCTAAATTTCATATCCCAGGATTCCACAGGAGGCAGCCATAGCAAATAAAGTGGAATAGTAACAATATAACAGTGTAGTGTGAAAATCTCCTAAGTCTATGACAGCTTATGCTACAGCTTCTTTCTCTCAGTCTCAAAAGTGCTACAAGATCTTTTTACATACTGAGGGCTTGTCTATACAAGGCAATAAAATCTGGATTGATGCACAGTAATGCCAATTTGCAGCAGCTTTCTCTGTGTCTCTGTGGGTTTTTTTCAAGATCGCAGGCATGCAAAGCCATATGTGTTTGTTGTTCAAACAGGCATGTCTGAGAATCAAGATGGTGGGCATGAGTGAATTACTTGTGTTTTTATTGTCACCAGTACTACCTCCAAACAGTATTTTTTTTTTAAAAAAGCAAATCCAAGGTGTGGAAGTGTGATTTTTCACTTAAATAAACTGAAAAAAAGGGTGGGAGGTCACCTCAGTGCATGATCACTACAGCGAAAAACCAGCATGGCGGTTCTGGGCACTGCCTTTCTGGCAAGCTCCACCTCCTGCGCACGTCCAACCAATCAGCTTTCCATTTCTGTTCTTATCAGGAAAGCACAGCTTTCCACTTCTGTTCTTATCAGGAAAGCACAGCAAAGCTAACCGGTTGTTCCAATGAGCAGGAATGCACATTTCCTTCAGAGTTTTATTTATTTATTTAAAGTCAGGAAAAGCCATGAAGGCTTTTCCCATGGAGTATTTAGAGTCCCCCCCCTCCTTCCAAATATGGTGAAATGATGCAGGATCCCATTGGGACAAATGGTATTCTCCTCAAAATCTATGAGGAGTAATTTTGCCATATAGACAAGCCCTGATATTCCAATCTCGGTTTTGTTTCCAATATGCCTCATTTCAGGTGCTGTTGATTAACCTGAAGGTACCAGATCCTGTCTGATCTTGGAAGCTAAGCAGGGTCAGCCCTGGTTAGTACTTGGATTGGGGACTGGCAAGGATTACCAGGTGCTCTAGGCTATATTTCAGAGGTAGGCAATGGCAAATCACCTCTGAGTATTCCCTGCCTAAGAAAATCATATGAGGGCACTGTAAATTGACAAGTGATTTGAAGGCACATAGACACAGATTACAGTTAAAATGAGCCCAGATAGTGAGAACCTGTGGCTAGTTCAATAATATCATTGATTCTCTAGAAGAGAATGTTTTTGTCATCATCATTGTCATCATCTGACAATTTAAAATGACACGTCTCTGGTTATAAAATAGGGTATTGCTATTTTATTTACTGTTGATTATTTAACATTTTATAACTTAACTTGAAAGTTGTCAATTATTCATCTTACCCTCATTTGACCTATTGGTTAGTAAGCTCTTCCACCATGTTTTTGTTTATGATGGATGTGTATATTGAGCAGTAGTAGATGATATCAGAGGGCAACATTAAATCTGAAGCATAATGCATGCTGCCCACATCTGTTGGAGATATGAATTCACCTTATGACTGTTCTAGGTCTATTGCTACAAATAATGATGCCTTCAATTGCCTCAGAGTAAGAGTCTGTACATATAAATGTTTTTGCCCTATGTAATTTTGAGAACACTTCAGCTATTAACAGTTGTTGGCTATAAAACTGTTCCAATTAAAATTTGATAGACAACTTTTGGAAACAGTGAATTCTCTTGACACTGAAGGTGAAAAAAAGACTTTTCTAAGAGTGGGGATTCAGTTATGTGGTATCTCTGCGGAATCATATGACTGAAAATAAAAATACAGTGTAATCCATGAATCAATTTCAGTCATAGATATTCATCATTGGGTATTTCTCTTTTACCACAGACTTACTCTGCAGGCCAGAGCTTAAAAAAAAGGGGGGGTTATGCTTTGTTATGCTAAGAGTGTCTCCTTGATATCTGGGGGAATTATAGCTCAAAAGGAGGCCTGCAAGTGGAAGGTAACTTCAGGGGTCTTTTCACCTACGTATAAGGCTATTGAAGGAAAAGGCTGAAGGGCTGGGTAGAGAGAAGTCAGTGGTGGAAGAATGATAGTTACCAGTTCGGAGAAAGAGGTCTGCACAGCGGAAAGACTCAGACAGCATCTGAGGGTGGCACAGCTAGATCTGGTTGATTAAAAAAGAGAGTGATGAAGTGACATGCAGAATGGTGGGTCTGGCCTGTGGCACACGTAGTTAGGGGTGGAACTAGGATATTTATACCTTAAGTAGCTGGATCTGGTGTACCATATGCCATTCTCCCAGAATCGTTGAGGGTGATTTGTGTCAGGACCCTGACATGGGTATTGTATAGCCAGTTAGCTTGAGTGTGCATTTTCTGTTAGGTCTAGTCAGCATGCCAGCATGAGCTGAAGGCATGCTGGGATTAGATGTAGTTGTCTGGGAGTTAGCTCAGGCTGTAGAAGCTGCTATCTGTGGCTAAGTGTTCAAGGTCATGTATGCAATTATGTTTTGGGAAGCTGCTGTGAGAAGCAACGGAATGCAGTGCTCCCTCGTTACTCCACTACAGGTGTGCATGATGTAAATGAAACCTAAGTTTCCTGTTATTCTCTGTAGTCTGAACTCTGCCTTAGAAATGTCTTTGAACCTGATCCTGAATGTTTCAATTCCTGCTGCAATAAACCATTCTTGATCAATGGAAATTGTCTCAGTGTGTGAGCATTGACAGAGTGATCACAACTTGCTCTGTTGCCCTTCTGCCACTGCTGCCAGTTAACTACCTGGGTCCTGTCACAGCTGCATTAGTGGCATTCTGCCACTACTGACACCACCATTTGACTTCCTGGGTCCTGTTGCAGCCTGTGACTGGTGAGTGGCTGAGGGAGTGCGAAGAGGGAGGTGCCCTTGTGAGGCTGCGGGTGTAGATGCAGATTGAGTGGCAGGAGTGGATTGTGAGGTGGAGAGGGAATTTGCATGTGGGTGGTGATTAGTTGGATATGTTTCCTGAGCAGCCAATCAGCACACTGGGAGAGGAAGCATACCCAAGCCTATTGTACATACCCAAGCCATTTTTATATATAGATTTGTATGCTGGAATGCCTAAATCTCACGGTTCAGACAAATGGGTCTGAAGTGAGCTGTTTGCCTTACCTTAGGAGTGACAAAACATAGGTGGGATTTATGACAACCTCTTAATGTTTGGAAAGCTAGGGAGCATAGGAAAGATTTCTGTAGGATATGGGTGAGGGATGGTCACTGATTGCATGATTGGAAGGATTAGCATAGACCCATTAACAACTGGGTTTTCCACATATTTCCCCCAAATTATGGAATGGCCTGCTGGACGAAATCCGTCAGATGATGAGTTTAAGTAGCTTTAAAAAAGCACTAAAGACGATCTCTTTTGGCAGGCTTTTCCTGATTAGATTCCGGCCTCAGGAGCTGTGTCTCCTGGTCTCTTTTAGTCCTTTACCCTGACTCGCTGGCTGTTGATTTTTGCATTTGTTTATTTTATGTGACTTTTAAGTTTAAGTGGATTTTAATTTGATGCTAGTTTAATATCTTTTTTATGGGGGAGGGTGGGGGTTGGTGGGGCTTAGGGGTTGTAGTCTGTATTGCTGTACTTTAACTGTTGTAAGCCACCCCAATTGTTTTTAACAGAGGGACGGGGTAAAAATCATCATCATCATCATCATCCTATCTGAGGTTACCATTATTCTGGACACATCTTGGGTCATCGTGACCTCAGTTGTCCTCCAGGTTAGCATGACCCTGAAAAGTGTCCACTATGTGCAGTTATGAAATAGGCATGGTAGGGTATGCCTTCTGGACTTTATTCCCAGAATCCCTCAACTAGCATAGCAAGAGAGGTGTAAAGGATGCTTCCTCATCTCATTTAAAAAAAAAAAAAGGGGTTTGCAATAGGCAGAGAGACTCAAGCAATCCACCATGAGGTGTTTTTTCTTTCAGTTTTTTTTTTGAAATTTGTATGCACAAAGCCCAATATTTTACACAGCAAAAGTGTATTTTGTGCAAAATTAGTTTTCTGCCCCAAATGTTGTATTTTGCACACTTTTTTCACACCAAATCCCCAAATGTGAAAAATCATTTTTAAAAAATGCACAAAAAAATCCCTGCAATTCATCCTAGCAAGAAGAAGATGTTTAAGTGTACATCCTTAGTATGCTGGCTGGGGGATTCTGGGAATTGAGTACAAAAAGTATCTTTTCCAAGGTCTAGAGGAATCTTTAGCTACTTGTATTCACACATCTGTTCTATTTTCCCATGTGGAAAGTTACAGTACTACTGACTAACCTTGCAAAGTGATGTTGAGAGTAATGGTAATGGAGAGAGTAGATTTATTTTCAGGTTTAAACTTCTGGATCTTATTTTGAGGCAGGGCCACAGTGAGAACCTGCTTTGTAGACAGCAGTTCCCAGGGTTATGTTCTGGCTCCTCTGATTAATAGGATCAGAAAGTGATAGGTTTGCCTTTGGGTCGCCATAAGTTGGAAATGACAGCACCAACAACTATTGAGAAAGACTTATACCTTGAGACTAGAATGCTGCTGGCCTCGATTGACAAATAATATAACTTAGAAAAAAGCAATTTTCTTATGTTTCTAGGTAAAAGCCAGTGTCTGAATCCTGAAGTTACTTATAAAGTCACATAGTCTTTGACAACTTGACCCTATGAAGCCAAATGGTGCTCAGGTTGTGATGTACAGTCAGCCCTCTGTATTCACTGATTCTTTATTCACAGAGACAACCATCCACGGCTTCAAAATATTTAAAAATAATAATACCAATAAGCAAACTTTGATTTTGTCATGATATATAAGGGACATCATTTTTCTCTGCCATTGTATATAATGGGACTTGAGCATCCATGGATTTTGTTATCTGTGGGGGTCCTGGAAACAAACCCCAGTGGATACCCAAGGACGCACTGTATAGCTCTTGGATATCATACTCCTTCCTTGTGCCCTGTACAGGTAAGTGAGTAACCTGCAACTGGTCTAGCAGAAGGAGGTTTCCTTGTCCCATCCTGCACACATCAGTCCTCCTGTCTGTGAAAATGCTATGTAGAGAGTTGGGGAACCTGCTCAAATGTGGCTGTTGAAGGGGGAAGCCCTGAAAATAGGTGGAAGGAGCTTCTGTAAGCAGGACAGTTGCAGAACCTAGACTCAGTCCCTGCTCAGCAGCAGATACATGAGCTCTGTGGGATTTGGGTGGATCACAAGGTGTGCTGGCCTGTTTTATTGCAACTGAAACATTTATAATCATTCCTATCGGTAAATTTAAAGGTCTGCATGGAGGGACAGAGCCAATTTCCCAGTGGAGAGGGCTCCAGGGCATCCGTATGCTTGGGGTTGTCCCTCCCACTTGTTCCCAGTAGGCAGGTAACAGCAACTTTTATTTTGAAAAGGCTGACCACCAGTGATGTCCTCCAGGAGGAACGACCCCTCTGCTGGCCAGTCTGTTTCCTGCCTACGCTCCTGGTAGGATGTGTATTTTCCCTTGTCCTCTCTTACTCCCTTCCCTGCGTGGCCAGGGCCATCTTGGACCCATTTGAAAATATTTAAAATTAAATTTTTTTAAAAAGGCCACACAGGGAGCCGGGAAGATGAGTACTCCAAGAGGAAATAGATACTATTATTGCAAGTTCAGCTGCAGGAGCAGAGATGCTCTGAGGAAGGAAGCTGGAGCGAAGGCACCTGGTGTCCAGGGCAGCGGCAAGAAAGGACCTTCGCAAAACGGCAGTGGCTAGAAGGGGTTGGACAAGGGGGAGAAGCCTGCTTCACCCATGGGGGTGTAGGGACGGCTGGGAAGAGGAGTCCGCCGGGCACCCTCCCTGGGAAGAGGAGGCGTGGACCATCCCTGCAATGGGGCGCACTCCACGACGCAGGCAACCCTAACCACCCCCCCATGACAATGAAGGACCCGGCGAGCTGAGGCAGCAGATGGTGGAGCTGTGAGTGGGGCTTAGGCCCCGGGGGACTGGGACTTTGGGGAAGGGGGGACTCCGTTCGGCCCCTGAGTTGGTAAGGAGTCTGGTGGCCAGGGGGGCAGTGAAATGGCTGGCTGCGAGCCTGACCCAGCCTAGCCTGAGGGAAGCCGGTGAGTTGATCTGGGGGGGATCCAGGCAACGCTGCCTGCGGTCCCAGCCCTTTACCCTACCCACCCATGGGGCCCACGTCGGCCTCCAAGCCATCACAGGCACCCCGTAGAGGTGACAAGGATGGAGGGGCCAGCAAGGGGAAGGCAAGGAGGCCTGGACCCAGACTACTGCTGTGGGTGGTACGGGAGAGTGCAAGTAGATTGCCGGCCCCAGCAGTACGTGCTCAAACTGCTCCAGCTAAACCTCCACTGCTAGCAGACCACTTGCCCGCTCCAAACAACCTTCTGCGTCAGCGAGAAGGTGCTGGAATCTGCTAGGAGGAGGCAGCATCAAGCAAATGTGAGTGGCAGGGGGACAGATCAGAGCTGCCACAACCACCGTCACAACCAGAACGGCCTTCTCGCCCACACCAGCACCGCTGCAATGGATGTTGGAAGCCCTGAAAAGGGCACAGAGGTACCGGGTGGTGGTGTGGGGGCGAGAGAGACGGAACCATAGTTCCAGCCTAACCATAAGGAGAGCAGCTCCTGCTGAGTTTCTCCTTTAGTTTGGGCCTCATTCCCGCCTCTGCTGAGAGGAGTCAGAGGGCAATGTGGACCCACCGAAGATTCAGAATCTTAGGGGCGCATTGGTGGGGCCCAGAGTTCACGAAGGGGAAGGGAGTTTGTACTTCTTCGCTTCACGTTTTTTCTGTATTTTTCCTCCACTCACCCCTAATGGCCCTGGCAGACAGAGGCAAGGGGAAAGAGAAAGCAGCGGACAAGCCCCGGGCTACCCAGTGCCGCTTAGGGAGCATGGTGGGGTCACTGGAAGGCTGCTGTTCAAAGGGCCTCTTCTGACTTTATCCAGAGCTGCTCTGGGAGTGGATCAGGGACACCCGAGGAGTCAACAAGGCTAGCGAGCACCCAGAGCCGCTCGGAGAGCGAGCCGCGGGCAGCTGCTTAGAAGGCCTCTCTGGAGTTTACCCAGTCCCGCTCGGGGCATGTGACAGGGCCTTCAGTGCGGTGGCAGGGCTGAAGGAGGCGCTACACTAGTGCGCCAATACAGCCGCTGCCACCATGGGGCCAGCTAGAATACGACAACAGCCACCACGGAGCCCAACCAGCACCAGAGCCTTGAGTGCTGACCTGGGAAACAGCACCCTTTTTGGGAGGCTGTGGGCAGTGGGAGGGGGAAACACGGATCCAACCCCATGTCCACCACTGGGCCGGGTCCACTATGCTTCCCCCCACCATTGATGGGTGGCTCTGCAGGCTGTTTGCCCTTACTGCAAGAATTTTCTCGCCCCTCCCATCCCCAGGTGTGGCAATTTAGGAAGCTCTAGGAGGGGGTGGGAAGCCAGCTACCCCATGGGTGCAAGCAAGAAGGCTTGAACAGACCAAATGGTGGCGAGGCGAGGCCATTAGGGCTGCTTTGCAATTGTTTTTTCTGCTCTTTTTGTTTCTCCAACAAAGGGAGATTGGGAACAGTGGATCCCAATAGTGGCCACTTGAGGTCCAAGGATCTCAAATGGATCTTTTAATACTGAATTTTTCCTGACTCTAAAGGGAGCATCAGGGAATGCTGAGGTTTTTCCAATCACTGGGTATTGAGATATCTTTTCACTACTGCAAGGGAGTCAAATGGGATAAGGGACCTCCCCTTCCCATTTTCTTTGGAAGGGTTCCCTGAGGACTCAGCTGAGGAGAATCTCCTGGTGAATCTCTTGGCAGACGCCGTTACAGAACCGCGTGTCCTGGCAAACAAAGGGACAAAACGAGCTGAGAAAGGAGAGAGAGAGAATGTTCTGACTCAGATAAAATGGAACCAGGTTCTTCAGAAAGTCCTTTTCTTGATGAAGATTATGCCCCCTTACTGGGCAAGATTGCAGCAACGTTGGGCTTATATATACCAATGGTCCAGCAGGGGACATCATCCTAGAGTTGTCTACTACACTAGGGATCCCCATAGGTGCCACGGCATCGGTCTGTGATTTCTGGGATGTCCCAGAAGTTGTCGTAGGCAACAGGTCTCTCTACTGAAGGAATGAAACACAAGTTCCTTTTCCCGGCTCCAAGAGTGTTCATGAAGATCAGGATAGTTCTGGTAACACCTGGGAGGTGATCAGGGTTTGCTTCTCTATCCTTATTTGGATGATTTTCTGACAAGATCCTCATCCAAGCAGGGGGCGGAGAAGGAGGTACAGATTATGCTCAAATCCTTTCAGAGGCATGTTCCGGTCAACCTCGGCAGAGCCCTGTTGCCTCTGTCTCACTGGATCCATGGGACCAGTCGTGGATTCAGAGAAGGGTCAGGTGTCTTGGCCTAGAGAGGAGGAGATCCATCCGTCGGACGATTTAGGGGGTTGGAAAAACCTTGAAGTCGGATATCAAGTATCTAACTCATCTATAACCGTGGGCGAGATTCCACTCCAGGGTGCTGCAGTGGTTTATCCTTCCAGGCCAGCAGGATATAGCCCTCAGATGACATTGGAAAGTCAGACTCATGCAGGAGGCCCTGGCTTCGCTTCAGCAGTGGTGGTTGCCAGCGTTGTTTTTTCAGTGGCCATCCCTGGTGGAAACCAGACAAGGGTTCAGATCACCAGATAGGCCAGCTTTCAAGGGTGGGGGATCCATGCCAGACCCCACTGGCCCAGGGCAAATGGACGACACCGAAGACAAGCCCTGGTGGTGCAGTGATTAACAGTGGTGGCCAGTACTGCAAGTCACCACATTGCAAGTTTGATTCCAGAGGGCTCCAAGGTTCACTCAGCCTTCCATCCTTTCAACACACAGTATCAATTGGTTGGAACTCAGGATGGCCAGATTGGCCCCATTAGCCTTCAAGGGTCTGATCAAGGACATGGTCCTTGTCTAAACCAATGATGTCACCACGAAGGCCTGCTTAAACCCCAAGGGGCATCAGATCCCATGTACTCATGGCAGAAACTACCTTACTGCTGAAATTTGGGCAGAGAAGAATCTTTTCTCGATAGAGACATAACATCTTCAGTGTTCGCTCAACCTCAAGCCAGACTGGCTTAGCTGTGTGGGCATTGATCAGGAAGAGTGGGTCCATCACCAGGAGGTCTCCGACAACATCACACAGAACCTGAGTTGTCTGCTAGTCGGCCTGTACACATCTACAGCGATTGCCAAGCTCCCGTGCTTCTTTTCCTGCTTCGCGACAGGAGGGGAGAGCCGTGGAGGCCCTATCGAGCTGCTGACCACGGGCCCTACTAGTTTTTCCCTGCCACTTCAGTGGATTCCCTGGGCCCTCGACAAGGTCCGGGGGGGGGGATAGCAAACATAATCCTAATAGCACAAGAGTGTTTTCTTGAAGAGCTCGTTTTCCAGACATTATCAATATGGCATTAGCATCGGTTTTGCTTCCGAACTGAACCAACCTCCTAACACAGGGACAGGTGCATCACCCAGGCCCAGCCTGGCTTCAGCTCCGTGCGTGCAAGTTGAACGGCAGATGTTGACAGTAAACGGTTACTTTCAATTAGTGGTAGGGACCAGATTAGCATCTAACCACAAGCCCGCTAAGTGGATATATGAGGACACCGTCAGAGTCTTCAGGTGATGGTGCAAACACAAAGGAAAGTTTTTTTGTAGGGCTGTCAGTTCCCAAGGGGCGGAGCTATGCCCAAGATGGACCAAAGCTGGCCTTAGATCTAACACAATTAGGACACAGGTAGCTGTTATCTTATTGCTCTTGCCACCCGAGATGGCATCGGAGATCTCCACCCATGTTCACCCACGGCAGATTTCTTACGGACCTCGGTAATTTAGCCACACCGACGGCCCATTGTTTCCCATTGTGGGACCGGCACAATGTACTGGAGGCACCGACACCCCAAAATTTCGAACCACTGAGAGAAGTATCTCTGAAGTCTTGGACCTAGAAGCCCCCCCTTTTTTTTCTGGGAGCAATTTCCTCAGCTTGCGGAGCTTCTGAATTGGCGGCCACGTCAGCGCATAGTGACCCTTGCATTCTCCGACCTGATTCAGTGGTGCTCCGGTTGCGTCTGGAGTGGAGACCAAAGCCAACTCAGTTTTCCATAGATCACAAGAAGGGGTACTGCATTCTTTCTGCCCACACTCAAGGGGTGAGCTGGAAAAGTTCTGGCAGAAGTTGGAGGTGCGCAGAGCACTCCGTATTTACATTAAGAGAACCAGTTCCTTTGATTTCGGAGGCCTTGTGCGTTTCTCCTTATACCAAGTTTCTGGGGTGAAGGGTGTCCCCGGTCACTCTGGACACCAGGTCCAAAGTGGTATTGCTACATATTATGAGTCATTGAATCTCACAGCACCATAAGGAGGACTGGCACAAGGTCACATCCTTGGAGGAAATTTGCAGGGCGGCAACGTGGACGTCATCTTCAACATTCGTGCAGCACTACAGGGTGGATAAAATGCAATCAGCGGAAGCCGCCTTTTTGGCAGACGAGTGTTGCAGGGGATTGTTCGGGTTTAGAATTCATGAACCTCACCTTGCCCACCCTTGCTGCGAAGTTTTGGTAGATCCCAAGCATACGGATGCTCTGGAGCCCTCTCCACTGGGAAAAGGAACGTTGGTCTTACCTGTGATACGTTCTTTTCCAGTGAAGAGGCGAAGAGTATCCAGCTTACCCAGGGCGAGTATATTGGAAGGCCGCGGCAAGGAGGAAGAATCATTATGATGAACTACGGTCTACCTAAGACTTGAAAAATATGGATTACGGCCGGATACATCAGAACATGTGTCACGAGGTTGTTGTATGGACTGGCCAGCAGAGGGGTCATCCCTCCTGGAGGACACCACTGGTGGTCAGCCTTTTCAAAATAAAAGTCTCTGTTACCTGCCTACCGGGAGCAAGTGGGAGGGACAACCCGAAGCATACGGATGCTTTTCACCTCTTCACTGGAAAAGAACGTATCACAGGTAAGGCCAACGTTCCTATCTGTCTCTTGGGCTTTGGAGATCAGGTTATCTGTAGTCCTTGAGAAAGATCCTGTGTGGAAAAGTGCCACATACCTCTTGTCTGCATTGCATTGTGCCTTCTCCTGTCATGGTTGTTTTGCTAGTGTATAATGAAAAGTAGCAGTGATACTTATGTTTATACATTTGATAGGCTGTGTTATTTAAGGAAGTGGCTAGAATTAAGCTGGTGAGTTGTCTCTTCACTTAGAATGTTAAGCACAAATTACATGCTTAAAGCATCTATCCTTGAGACCCAAGCATTTGAAAGACTGGTTTATACTTTCCCATTCCTCTTTGGATTGATTGCCCTCTTCATCTGAACAGGCAACACATTAATGCTTTTGGCTTGAAACGTTTACATGGAAACATTTCTTCTGCAGGATTTTGTGTGTGTGTAAAATGCCAAATCTAGTTTATATTGAATTGGCAAACTTATCAAAAAGGGTATTGCCTTTTTTGACAGCAAATCATCACGTCTGGATTCTTCTACTGAACAAAAGGTTATGCTTGTTTTTCAAATAGTCATTCAGATGTTCCAATGAGATGGAGACAACGTCTGCTTCTGCTGAAAATTGTTTCAGAGAAATTTGCATTCTAGACATGAGATAGGAGATTCTCTGATTAAAAAGGGGAAACTTCTGTGATCGATAATGGATTGTGTTTTATGTGTTTTATGATTACTTATAGTTGCTCATATTTAACAATGTTCATGTAAAGTCAGAGGGCCACAAACTGTGTTCCATGGTGTCAGCATGGGGTGAAATATGTAACTTAAAGGCTGCATTACTCATTATCGGAAACATACAATTACACTTCATTGTACTGGAAAGGTATAATTACTGCCCTTTTTAAAAATGAAAACCCAGCTGTGTGTGGGCATGTGCCTTCAGGCTGCCTCTCACAACTTATGATGACTCCATGAATTTCATCAAGTTTTCTTAGGCAAGGAATACTCTTGTAGTTTGCCATCGCCTTCATAGAATCATAGAATCATAGAATTGTAGAGTTGGAAGAGACCACGAGGGCCATCCAGTCCAACCCCCTGCCACACAGGAAATCTTGGGGCCGGTTTACACAGCAGATTTATTGCGGCAACTTGCGGTTTAATTATTTTCCGCAGCTGTGCCAGTCAGGTTTTTTCCCCAATTATGTCGCTTTGCAGTTCAGACTTGAATAAGTGTGGGGGGTGTGACTCTGTGTGTCTCTGTAAACCTGCCTGTAAATGAACTCACTCCATAAAGCAGAGGGAGAGTAAGCTCTCTGCTAAAAGACCATGCCGCAGATCGTGGATTGCAAATTTTTCCAGCTGCTCTCTCTGTCTCTCTATTTCCCCCTCCCTCCTTCCCCCAAGCAGAGAGAGAGGGGGAAAATAGCAGTTCGTCTTGCTACAGCCCTTTGTGAAATGGTTTCTCTCCCTCCCCCGTGCACAGGATAAAAGTGACGAACAGCTTTACATACTTTCAAAACAGCAGAGGCTTAGAAGGAATGCTCCAGGAATGAAAGAAGTTGGGAATCCTTTTTTTTTTTCCCCAAACTGGCTCCCAAAATAGCAGACAGGATTTTTGCAAGTTTCTTCTCTAATGGCTACTGTCTTTGCCTCCTCCCTGCCCCTCTTTTAAGCCCACCCCTGCATCATTAACCAATCACAATGCAGCTGTGCTTTAACCCTTAGCGGAATGCTAGTTTACACTGCCAATAAAGTACTACATTGCAAATATTCCTGCATAAATAGCGACATGCCCTGCCACGCTATATTTGGGTGTTTTACCTTCCCCCCTTCTGAATGAGGCGATGCTGTGCTGCGATCCGTGGGAACTATGAGCTATCTTAGTGGTATATTTAGGGGAATATTTGCCCGTGTAAACGACCCCTTGATCAAAGCATCTCCGACAGATTGCAATCCAGCCTCTGTTTAAAGACCTCAAGGAAGGAGACCCCACCATGCTCCGAGAGAGTGTGTTCCACTGCTGAACAGCTCTTACTGTCAAAAAGTTCCTTCTAATGTTGAGGTGGAATCTCTGTTGCTGGAGCTTGCATCCATTGCTCTGTGTTCCAGTCTCTGGAGCAGCAGAAAACAAACCTGCTCCATCCTCAACGTGACACCCCTTCAAATACTTAAACAGGGCTATCATATCGCCTCTTAACTGTCTTTTTTCCAGGCTAAACATACCCAGCTCCCTAAGTCTCTCCTCATAAGGCATGGTTTCCAGTCCTTTCACCATTTTAGGTGCCCTTCTCTGGACACGCTCCAATATGTCAATATCTTTTTTGAATTGTGGTGCCCAGAACTGGACACAGTATTCTAGGTGAGGTCTGACCAAGGCAGAATAGAGTGGCACTATTACTTCCCTTGATCTAGACACTATACTTCTGTTGATACAGCCCAAACTCGCATTGGCCTTTTTAGCTGCCGCATCACATTGTTGACTCATGTTCAACTTGTGGTCTACTAGGACTCCTAGATCCCTTTCGCACGTAGTCTCATTCAGCCAGGTCTCCCCCATCCTATATCTATGCATTTCATTTTTCTGCCCTAAGTGCATTACTTCACATTTCTCTGTATTGAATTTCATTTTGTTAGCTTTGGCCCAGCTCTCCAGTCTATCCAGGTCATTCTGAATTTTGATCCTGTCCTCTAGGGTATTAGCTACTCCTCCTAATTTGGTGTCATCTGCAAATTTGATAAGTATGCCCCTAATTCCCTCATCCAAGTCATTGATAAAGATGTTGAATAGCTCTGGGCCCAGGACAGACCCCTGTGGCACCCCACTGGTCACATCTTTCCAAGATGAAGAGGAGCCACTGCTGAGCACCCTTCCTCTTAAATATAGCCTGCAGCATCTGATACTCCATGGCAGACATCATTGTGCCCATTGCTGCTGCATTAGTGACACTAGTGTAAGAGTTCCCTATATGATATGCTTCACCTGTGTGATACTGAATGTTGTACATCTTTCATGTGCTGTCAGTAATAGGGTCTCACAGGACAGAAAGATGGCTGACCAGAACAGGGAGAGCTCCAGGTGAGCATCTTACTCCAACAAGCCAAATTGCAGCTCTGGGGTCATGGATCTCTGGGAGAAAGATTCCAGTACTGATTAGCTGCGAAGATCAGATGGGATATGGTTCCTTTAGGGTATTTAGCCCCCCCCTTATGTTAAATGAAAACTCTTCTCCCTGCTGTTGCTGCTATTATTATCATCAACATCACCCCCACCCCCATCATCACATTTTCTGCGTGCCTGGTGTTCTACACAATGAAATGTGTTCTACTGATGGGGGCAACACAGTACGACCCCCATATTTGCAGGTGGCACTTTCCCAGACTTACTGTGGATTCCCCAAACCCTGGACAATAGCAAACTGTATTAAAATGAATGACTTCTAGGCTAATCATATAATAGTTATGTTGGAGGACCTAAAAGATGCCTAGAGAAAACACATCTCTAGGGATCTTCTAGGTCTTTTAGGATAATTTTATGCTCAGCTTCTGATGGAAGCATACCATAGAGCTGCATTGGAGGACCTATAAAATGCCTAGAAATACCATCTTTTTTGGATGCAGGTAACCGAATCTGCAGTTACTGGTCCCATGGATACAGGGGTCATACTGTATATTGTGGGAAGAAACGAGAACAGCCCTTCTCTGTTGTAGTACCCTGGTTATGGAATACCCTCCTCTCAGAGGCTTGATTAGTGCCAGCACTGGTGTCATTCCCATGCCAAGTCAAATTAATGGGTTTTTATTAAAGCATTTCAGGCCTAATTCGTTTTATCCAGTTAACACATGTGCCATAATCTGTGTTTTTATGTGCCTTCAATTGTTTCCAAGTTATGGCAATCCTACTGCAGTGCTATCATGGTGTTTTCTTGGAAAGATTTATTGAGAGGGATTTTGCCATTGCCTTCCATTGAGGCTGGGTGAGTGTGACTTGCCCAAGTTCTCATAGAATCATAGAATTGTAGAGTTGGAAGAGGTCACGAAGGCCATCCAGTCCAATCCCCTGCCATGCAGGAAATCATGATCAAAGCATCCCCGACAGATGGCCATCCAGCCTCTGTTTAAAGACCTCCAAGGTTTCCCAATGGCCAAGTGGGGATTCAAACCCTGGTGTTTCAGAGTCCTAGTTCAAAACTCAAACCACTGTACCATTATTTTAAGTTGCATTACATGGTTTTAAATTGTCTGTAAGTGAAAAAAATGATTTATTATATTTTTAGTTTTTAAAAATTACTGTTACTCTTATTTATTGTCCAAAATTGATTTTATTGTATGCCTCCCTGACATGCTTGGATATAAGGTGCAATATAAACATTTTAATTAAATAAAATAATAAAAATAAATCAAATAGGTCTTGGTCTCAAGATGCATAAAATGTTTCCCCAGCGTCTCTCCTATGTTTCAGGCAGAGAAATATCTCTTGGCTTTCCCACTAAGATTTTTTTCCATTGAAAGGACAGAGATTGAACCCACATACTTTTGAACTCTGATAGCCTTTCTGCAGCATGTAACACACTTCCATCAGAAACAATAGTTTTCCAAACATAATTAGTTTCATCCATTTAATAATTGGGAATTATGGTAAATTACTTTTACAACAGGTAATAACTTGCAATAGATCCTCCTTATGAGTGTATCAAAAATTTTATCAAATCGGTTTTTCTTGGTCTTCTTGTTTATTTCCTTTCGAGTGTGTATGTTATTTTCCCCCATTACTGGCCCAACAATGCAATCCAATTCTTTCCTCTTCAAGTCATCAGATTCTCAATTTAATACAGGCATGGTTTATAGAACTTTAAACCAGTTATAAAGATCTGAAGAACTGACATTTTGAGCAAGTGCTGCCTTTTTTTATAGGCTGTGAACAAAAGAGCTAGAACAAACGCGTTGGAAGACATATTGTGAAAGGGATCTTACAGTTGAGAAAACATGACATTCAGCAAAGCATAGGCTTTTGTATGATAATGCATTTGTAATTTCCTCTTGGAATGATGAACTTAATGTGAAGGTTTACAAGGGTTTTTACCAATTGTAGGGAAGTGCAATTTCATTCATTCATTGTCATGGGGACTAACGCTTATTGTTTCTGCTTTGCCAGAAAAAGAGAGTACAATTCAGCTGGCAAACTTGAACAGGAGTAGATAAAAATCAATGTCCCATAGCTGGATGGTTTATGGAAGGATAGAGGAAGTATCCAATACTTGTGGAGTACCCAGAAAACTCAATCTTCTCTGTGTTCCAGTTTTCTTTTTACTGGTATATGAAGCCCTGAAGGAAAGTCTGTTGGCTTCATCCTCTGGGTGCTTAGTTATTTTGGGAGAGATATGTGTGCAGTCTACCTGTACATAACTGTAGTCCAGGGTGAGTTGGTCATATGGTATGAAGCATTCTGCTTTTGTCAAGTATGTTAGGGTGCAATGGGACGGGGAAGAGAAATTAATGTAGCAAAATGATAGGTAACTGATCCAACATGGCTCTTCCTCTGTTATGTTCTTATTAACTTGAAATATACAATGTGATGCAGGATAGGCTCTCATTTCGCAGAGTGCACTATTGAGCTTTCTCTCAGCCAGCATGGCCATTGGCCCCTTGTAGCTAAGCATCCTAGAACACAGTCTAGAATCCTCTGGGTCATCTAGGATTTCATGGTACAGATACTGTGGTTTCTCAGGAGACAATATGACATGGAAGTGGTTCCTTGATGTAAAAAGTTTGGAGAGAAAGTTAAGAGGGGACATAATAGCCATGTTTAAATATTTGAACGGATGTCATACTGAGGTTGGAGCAAGCTTGTTTACTGCTGCTCCAGAGACTAGGACACGGAGCAATGGGTTCAAATGACAGGAAAACAAATTCTACCTAAACATTAGGAAGAACTTCCAGACAGTAAGAGCTATTTGGAAGTGGAATACACTGCCTCATAGTGTGGTGGAGTCTCCTTCTTTGGAGGTTTTTAAACAGAGGCTGGATGCCCATCTGTCGGGAATGATTTGATTATGTATTATTGCATGGCAGAGGGTTGGACTGGATGGCCCTTTAGGTCTCTTCCAACTCTATGATTCTATGGAAGCTGCTAGCTTTTTTTCTTTTTGCAAGGGCTGGGAGATCTTGGAAGAAATAGATATCTAAACCTACAATTAATAATTGGCAATGCTGAACAAAAAGCTCTGGATCCTGCCAGGAATCTAGACACTGAAGAATACAAGAAGCCTTTGACAAAGTCCCCCATGATATCATTGCAAAAAAGCTAGTAACATGCTGGCTAGACAATGCAACTGTTAGATGGATTTGTAACTGATTGATGGGCCAAACCCAAAGGGTAGCCACCAATGGCTCCTCTTCATCGTGAAGAGAAGTGATCTATGGGGTGCCACAGGGTTCTATCCTGGGCCCTGTGCTATTCAATGTCTTTATCAATGACTTGCATGAGGGAATAGAGGGTATGCTTATCAAGTTTACAGATGGCACCAAATTAGGAGGGGTAGCTAATACCCCAGAGGATAGGATCCGAATTCAAAATGACCTTAACAGGTTAGAAAGCTGGGCCAAAACTAACAAAATGAATTTTAGCGGGGAGAAATGTAGGATACTACACTTGGGCAGTAAAAATGAAAAACACAGATATAGGATGGGTGACAGCTGGCTTGACCAAAGTACATGTAAAAGCAATCCAGGAGTCTTAGTAGACCACAAGCTGAACATGAGTGAACAGTGTAATATGGCAGCTAAAAACCCAATGTGATTCTAGGCGGCATCAATAGGAGTATAGTGTCTAGATCAAAGGGTGTAATACTAACACTGTATTCTGCTTTGGTCAGACCTCAGCTGGAACACTGTGTCCAGTTCTGGGCACCACAATTCAAGAAGGATATTGAGAAGCTGAAACATGTCCAGAGGAGAGTGAGCAAAATGGTGAAAGGACTGGAAGCCATGCCCTATGAGGAGCGGCTTAGGGAGCTAGGTATGTTTAGCCTGGAGTAGAGAAGGTTAAGAGGTGACATGATAGCCATGTTTGAAGGGATTTCAAATATTTGAAGGGATTTCATACTGAGGATGGAGCAAGCTTGTTTTCTGCTGCTCCAGAGACTAGGAAACAGAGCAATGGGTTCAAACTACAGGAAAAGAGATTCCACCTAAACATTAGGAGGAACTTCCTGACAGTAACAGCTGTTAAGAAGTGGAATACACTGCCTCGGAGTGTGGTGGAGTTTCCTTCTTTGACGGTTTTTAAGCAGAGGCTGGATGGCCATCTGTTGGGAATGCTTTGATTGTTTATTCCTGCATGGCAGGGGGTTGGACTAGATGACCCTTGTCTCTTCCAACTCTCCCCCCCACCATTTAAAATAATTTTTATTAAGTCTTTTGCCATATAAAAGTAAACATATAGACATCACAGACACCTTTAGCCTCCTTATAACAACAATTCAAAACACCTCGAAACAAAAAACAAAACTTAAACATATAACATATAATTAGACAAAAACCACAGCCTCCCCTTAAAACAAAGAGACATCCCAAATGTTTCTAAATTGATTCTACATTTAAATAATCTAAGTTTCTACCTCTTCTTTATCTATCATTTCACGTAGTCCATCTATTTATCAACCGATTAATAATTCACCTTCCTACCTAAGTTACAGAATAAAAAGAGTAATAATACCCCAAATAATAACAATATTCCTTAACTGTTAAATCCTAATGTAAATGTATCCCCTCTTATATGTTTAAAATACTTTATAAATGGCTCCCAAGTTTTCATGAAGTTTTCCATAGCACTTCCTCTTATTAGGTTTGTTAATTTATCCAACTCTATGATTCGATGAATAGTTAGAGAATCTTGGCTCTTGTGGGTTGCTAATTAGGTTACATCTTTGCTGTGTAAGATTTTTCACTTTTAAAATGCCTTGACCTATTTCACTACTGAGAGAACAAAATGAGTCACAGTAAATCTATTCCTTTGGGCAAAAAGCTAGATGTATGTGGTAAAGAAGGCAGAAAAAAACAAATATGTGATTCTTCCAGGGGGTGATAATATAATCAATATATGATATATTTCTGTTACTTGGTTAACTAGGTTAGAGTGGGGTTAAGTGTGGGTTACTGGAACAGCAGCATATATATATGTATCATGTCTGATTTGGAATAACATTGTTCCAAACACCCTACTGTCTGAATGGACTTCTAGTATTGTGACGTACTGTAATGTTTTCATTCTGTCACTAGGTGTTACTGCAGTGTTGCATGCTTCAGTATGCATTAAGAGACTATGTATGTTGTTTATCTATGGCTTAGGAGATGCTACTATGGTGTCACGTAATGAAAGAACACAGTAGTAAAGTATAGCACTATGCTTACGGTTTTCCATTTCCCAAGCAAGTGGAGACTCAAGAGAGTCCAATGGGAAACAAAAACATTAGACATTGAGCATTTCAAGACATCAGTGGTGGGGAAAAGAAACAGAAAATGGAGGATATAAGACTCCAGATAATCCTATAGGGATTTAATAAAGGGGAATAGATGGAACATTTTATTGTCAACTTCTACAAAGGAAGGAGGAGGGACAGAGTGCAGCAAAACTATTTCTAGATAATTAAAGCAGATTTTTCCTTAGCCAAATAAATAATAAGTAACTAGGTGGACGGTCAGATACTAATAAAGGAATAAGCTGGAACTACATGATACTTAATATGCATCCAAAGCAAAGGAGAACATCTAGAAATAATCTTTGATGTGAGCCAACCAAAACTAAGCCCTTTCATGCCTCATTGATTTTAATGGGAGAATTAAGGATATACTTTCATCCATTAAAGCTGATGGAGCTGAAAAGTGCCTACAAGACTTCGGGGACTGTGGTTGTTAGTATCATACATTTTAATGGTGTTTTTTTAAAAAAAGTGTTTTGCTTTATTAAGCTTATTTACTTTAAGTCTAACCCCAAGCTCTTGGAATGAAGCAGGTTAGAATTCTGAATAAATTAATGCATTTTATCCATAACTGTTGCAATCACTGTGTCTGTTCTCAAATGTCCACTGATATTTTCCACGCTCAGTTTCCAAGAAGGTACTGGGAGGTGGCAATTATTCTGTTTTCTCTACTTTTACACCTTTTATACTGGCAGACATCTCCATGGGGGAAGATCCAGCCACATTAAATTAATTTTTACATCATGTCATGAAAAGCCGTGCAAAATGGACTTAACCAACCAGAGAATCCATCAATAAACACCTTGGCTGAGTTCCATTTTTAGGAAGGATTTTGGAAATCTCCAGGGCTGCCACAGGTCCTTTTGCTAAAATAATACCTGTAAAATCTTCTCTCTGTAAAAATACAAAGAGAAGCATTTTATTTTTATTTTTCTTTGCAACTGTACAACCTTGAGTGATTACTTACTGCCTGTGGTAGGAAGCAAGCTGAGAAAAACTCAGGCAACTTCATTGAATGCATGCTAGAAATCCATACAATTTTAGTGTTGGAAGGAACCTTGAAAATAAATTGCTCCAGCTAGAAGGGCCTGGAGGTTGCAATATCAGTGGGGCAGTAAATCTACTCTGGGATTTAGTCTGAACTTTAAAGGAAACACCTGAGGTGCTTAAGCCATATTGGAGGGTAGATTTCAGCACGTTGGATAGCTACTTTGGAATTGGTAATAAACCTGAACCAGTTTTACTGTGTCACTTTACAGTGGGCCTTTGGTATCCACTGGGGGTAGTTTCCAGGACACCCCCCCCCATGGATACCAAAATCCATGGATGTTCAAGTCCCGTTATATACAATGGCATAATACAGTGGTGTCCCTTATATAAAATGGCAAAATCAAAGTTTGCTTTTTGGATTTTTAAAAATATTTTCAAGCTGTAGATAGTAGAATCCATGGACACAGAGGGCTGACTGTACTTTCCGTAATGTGTACGTCCCCCGCCAACAAGTTGATCATATCACATTTATGCATCCATTTATGAATGTTCTAAAGTCTGCATGAACATTTGTATGAATTGAGGTGAATTTTAATTACTGTGAAAATGCATTCACATTTGGGTAGATGGTTTGCCCTACTGTATACAATGTAACAAGCACTTTTCCTGGACATATGACTTTTTGTACAATAGGGTACTGTTGGCCCTCTGTATCCACGGATTTGGCACACACAGAGCCAACATCTGCAGCTTGAAAAATATTTTTTTAAAAAATCCCAAGAAGCAAACCTTGATTTTGCCATTTTATATAAGGGACACCATTTTACTATGCAATCGTATATGATGGAACTTGAGCCCACAGATTTTGGTATCCATGGAGAGTCCTGGAACCAAACGCTAGCAGATACCAAGGGCCCACTGTATATTAATTTTTTAGGTTTTTTTTTTTTAAAAATAAGAGAAATGCATAACAAGATGTGAAGAAATGCAAAACCCAAATGATAAACATGTCCTGGTTTGCAGATGAGTTCAGGAAGTACAAATTAGCCCACTTCATATTAAGATTAAGACCAAATGGATTTTGGCCCCCATCCCTAACTACAGATTCACTGAGCTATTTGTTATTAATTGCTGTTAAGTTGACTTCAACTTATAGCAACTCTATGAATGAGAGAGAGACCTTCAAGTCACCCTGTCATCAACAGCAGGTCTTGTAGAGTCAGAGCTATGACTCCCTTGATTGAGTCTATCCATCTGTAATGGGGGTCTTCATTTTTTCCTACTGCCTTCTACCTTACCAATAATTATTTTCTTGTCTAGACTATCATGTCTTCTTATGATATGTCCAAAGTATAACAATATCAGTTTAGTCATCTTCTAGGGAGAACTTAGGCTTGATTTGTTCTTTGTCTTTTTAGCTGTCCATGGTAGCTGTAGAACTTTTATCCAGCACCACATTTCAAATTAGTTGATTTTCTTCCTGTCACCCATCAGCTTTCTTCACTGTCTAGCTTTCACAACCATACATTGAAATGTAACCATACATTGGAAATACAATGCCATGAACAATACAATGTAACCATATACATGGACAATCTTTAGTATTCAGTTGTACAGTTGCCCCTTCACATTCACAGCTTTCACACTCACGGTTTTGATTATTCATGGTTTAGCCCTGAACCCCTTCGGGAAGGCTGGTGAGAGGCAGGACAACTTCCTGCCTGCACCTTCCCTGGCCTTCCAGAGGTGGATCCAGGGCTTCAAAGCCCCAGAGTGTGCTCAGGAAGGCTGGGGAGAGGCAGGGCAGCCTCCCTCCCACCTGCGGGCTGCCTTCCCCAGCCTTCCTAAGTGGGCTCCAGTGTCTGCTCAAGAAGGCTGGGGAGAGGCAGAGCAGCCTCCCTCCCTCCCTCCCTCTGCCTTCCCTGGCCTTCCTAAGTGGGCTTCAGGGCTTCAAAGCCCTGAAGTCTGCTCAGGAAGGCCAGGGAGAGGCAGGGCAGCCTCCCACTTGCCCGCCCGCTGCCTTCCCCGGCCTTCCTAAGGGGGCTCTGGGGCTGCTAAGGCCCGGAGTCCCCTCAGGAAGGCCGTGGAGAGGCTGGCCAGGCTGGCCAGACACCCTCCCGCTGCCTCCCTCCCTCTGGGGGGTCGCGAGAGCAGCATTTTTTATTTGCGGTTTTTCCACATTTGTGGGGGTCTCAAGACCCTAACCCCCACGAATGTGGAGGGACGACTGTATATCTTTACACTTCAGGATCCTGTCTAGTTCCTTCATAGCTGCCCTTCCAAGTTGTAGTCTTCTAATTTCTTAACTGCAGTCTCCATTCTGTTTAATGACTGAGCCAAGGTATGGAACATCTTGAACTATTTCAGTATCTTCATCACCTACGTTACAGTTATATAAATTATCTGTGGTCATTATTTTTGTTTTCTGAATGTTCAGCTTTAAACCAGTCTTTGCAATTTCTTCCTTGACTTTCTTCAGTAGTCATTCAAAGTCTTTGCTATTTGTGCTAGTAGTATGGTGTCATCTGCATTTCTTAAATTGTTGATGTCCCTTCCTCCAGTTTTCACGCCTCCATCCTCTGAGTTTAATCCCACTTTATGTATGATATATTCAGTGTACCAGTTAAACAGATAGAGTGATAAAATGCAGTCTTGCCTGACCCCCTTGCCAATTGGAAACCAACCAGTTTCTCTGTATTCTGCCAGAGGAGGGCAATGGCAAACCCACTCTGAACAAATTTTACCAAGAAAATCCCATGATAGGTTTGTCTTGGGGTCACCATAAATTGAAAATGACTGAAAGACATAAAATAAAAAATAAAGTTTCTCTTGACATAGGGATGGGAAGTTTATGATCCTTTGAAGCTGGAGTCCAACTCCTACCAGCTTTCAGCAATGGTTATGTGGCCAGGGCTGATGTGAGCTGCAGTCTAACAGCATCTGGAGGAATTTCATTTTATTCTAATGAAAGCTAGGTTTTAGTCCTACTTTCTGGATCTATGCTTTTTTAACATGCTTGGGGCTAGTTGGTAAGTTTGGACAGGGTGTCCAAACACTGCCCAGGCGACAGCTAAAGGCTGATTACTACACAGCTGATAGCAGACACAGCACAATCAAGCTTATTACAGGCAAATGAGTCAAGGCAGTGTGAAGTCAGACACCTACTTTACTAGGAAGTAATTATGAGTTCATAAGCAAAATCCAAATAACAAGGAGTAGGTCTGGCAAGCAGAATTCAGAGTAATCCATCAGAATCTAAATCAGGCAGAGTTCAGAGTACCAGACACAGTCTGGGTCAAGCACAGTGAGCAGGAACGTGGCAGGTCATCAGGTAGATCAGATAATTTCCTTAAAGGGCAGGGCTGCATATTTATAGCTCAGCAGCTAACACAGCTGCTGCTTACCTAATTGCTGCTTGCTATAAATACACTGAGACTGCTTCAAGCCCTCCCTTTGTTGCCTCTGTGCTGAGAAGATGGGTATAGGTTAAGTTGTCCTCTGTATCTGAAGAGGCAGGATCCTCTGCCAGAGCTGGTACTGCACTATTGTCTGTGTCTGAGGCCTGTGGCTCTGGAACATCCTCCTGCTCTGTTTCAGCAGGTCCTGGCATGTCCAATGCTTCAGTCTCTGAGTCAGAGTCTGTTTCCAAGTTCTGGAAGCAGAGGATGACAGAGGCTAATGTCCTTCCCCTTTTCTGTTTTCCTGTTAATGCATGCTTAGTAATGGATTCTGCAGGCAGCTGCTGTTTATCTTGCCTCTTGTAGGCAGGCAAACACAGCTACAGTAGAATTGGCTAGAGTGAGAGTCCCATTTCCCCAGGCTTTATTGTAATAATAATAATAATAATAATGATGATGATAATAATAATTTATACCACTCCCCTCTGTTAAAACAATTGGGGCAGCTTACAATAATTAAAATACAATACAGATAAAAATCCCAAAACACCACCCACCCCCACCCTCCCCCATAAAAAGATATTAAACAAATATAAATTAAAAGCAACTATTGTATTGTTTACTACAGACATGTTGTTACAACTCAGCACCAAAAATGGGAATGGATGGGCTTTATGAAAATATACTTCTTTGCCATTGGCGTTGTTATGTGAGATGTGCCTGTAAGTCCATTGCCAGCACCATCTTTGGTGTGACAGTCATTAAGGTAGGTTGAGGGGAGTAACTCCTTTCCTTCCTTCCACAGTCCCAAGAAAAACTGTCCAAAACGGGTATTTGTTTTTCAGGGGAAGCCTCCATCAGTACCAACTGGAGTTTTCCTTGAAATGTTAGGAGCAGCCCACACAAAACATTTCATACAATCCAGAAATATTGAGTGCTTTTAGGACATTATCGTAAAATGTATATATGACCATAATTGTGATGTGACCATAAAACAGAGGTTGCAAGTTCATCGTGGCAGCTTGCAAAAGTAGTATTTTAAACAGTGATTTTTGTAATGGGGTGTGTAATATTAAAGAACTCATACAAGAGTTGCCCTTTATTGGAATAAAAGGGGAATTGAAGAGCTAGTATTGCAAACAGTGCTTGAAGAATTCAAAGCAAACTTTGGGCATGATAATGAAACCCAATAATTGTTATCTACATTTATATTTTTTTAAAGCATCTGTTTGCTTTGATGTATAGAAGCGACCATTTTGTCAACTTTAATGACTCTAATATGTGCACACGTAATAAACTAATGCTTTGTCTGTGGGTGGAGGACTATAATCAATTGTTTAATGATGAGGTAAAAGAAGAAACATTTTTCTGCATAATAAATGTCCTAGTAAAGGCAAGATTATTTAAAGCCCAAATATAAGATGACCCCTTGACTCTTTGGTACCTTCCTCTCTCTTTTTCTCTCTCTGAAACTTAAAAAAAACCTTATCTACATTTCTTTTGGCAGGCTGATTATTTTCATACATAGCTTTAACCTGAGGTCAGGTTTCCTGGTCTCTTCTACCTTAGAAATCTAAAGGAGCTTATTCCGCAGTCTCTTTGTACCCAAGCCATAGTGGGATATTGGTTGAAAGCTGTTAAAATGCTCCATCTCCATTCTACAGATTTGACTGTGAGCCAAATTACAGGTTGTGGTGTAAGATCTGCATTTTTAAAAGCAAGTTTGTCTTTAGTTTTGCTTGTTTGATACATCTCTGTGCCATTGATGAGAACTAATTAAAATCATTTAAGTTTTCAATTAAGTTAGACATTTTTGAATAAAAAGGGACAACTTAAATTAAGTGTATATTTAATGTAATTGATTACCTTAAGTTGCACTTTCAGCATTAAATTAATTTCAAAATTATTTCCAGAATTGAGTTATTAAGACATTAATTAATTAAATTAATTAATTAAATGAGAAATCAGGTCTTTTAAAAAAAACATTTCTTAGCTGGTTTGTCAATGAGCGCAAATGGTTAAAAGAGTATTTTATTTTTGTTAATGATTAGAGTATAATAGTTTAGATAATGCCAAGGTGAAAATTAAAAAGTACTCAGGGTAGCTTGGAAAGAAGCTGGTACTCCTCCTGTAGGGGCCAGTGTGGCATAAGGCTTTGAGCATTGGACTATGACTCTGGAGACCAGAGGCTTGTCTATACTAGGCAATAAACTGTGGGTTGATGTGCACTAGTGCCAATTCACAGCAGCTTTCATTTGTCTTCATGATTTTTTGGCAAGATTGCAGGCATAGGAAGCTATCCGCATTCATTGTTCAAGTGGGGATGCCTGCGAATCAAGATGGCGAGCATGAGTAAATTACTTGTGTTTTTATTTTTGCCAGTTGCCGCTGCCAAACAGTATTTTTTTAAAAGCATATCCAAGGTGCAGAAGTGCAATACTCCACTTAAATATACACAAAAAAAGGGGCTGTTTCATTGCCTGAGCACATGATCGCTGTGGTGAAAATCCAGCATGGTGGTTTTGGGCACTTGCCTTGTTAGCAAGCTCCCCCCCCCCATGCATACCTGACCAATCACCTTTCCACTTCTGCCCTTATCGGGAATGCACACCAAAGAGAATCAGTTATCCCCACAAGTGAGAATGCACATTCCCCGCTGAGCTTTTTAAAAACTTTGGGAAAGCTGCAAAGGAGTTTTTTGTGGTTTTGGCCCCCCTCCTTCTGAATATGGTGGATTGATGCAGGATCTCATTAAGACAAATCGTATTCTCCTCAAACTCTGTGAGGAATATTTTCATTGTATAGAAAGCCCCCAGTATTTATATCCCCACTTGCTTATCCATGAAAACCCACTGGGTGACTGGGAACTGCCATCATGACAGCAAGTCACACGGTCTTAGCTTCAGAAACCCCCATTGTAGGTTCGTCTTACGGTCACCATAGGTCAGAAATGACTTGAAGGTACACAGCAACAACAACTCCTGTATTCTACCTCAGATACCACACAGAAGTGCCTCATCTGTCTTAGGAAAGTGCTTAATGCTGGGAGTTGGGCTAGGATACTCATGGGATTTGGAAAGCTAAAGAAAAGGAAGAGGAATAGCAAAGCAAGAGGAGAGGTTTTAGTGGGGTGGATAAGAAATGAGGTTTTGAAAAATTCACCCAGAAATTTCCTTCTCTCCAAAGCTCAACACAGAGGCAGAGGCAGAGGGAGGGAAAGTCATGGATGGCATTTTTCAGCATCATTGTACAGATTTTTAGCTTAACCTTAGATAGTAATTTACCATAAGTGTAGTAGTTAACTTTTCCTTTTTCTAACCTATGTACAACTGAATTAGATTTTAAAGTCTATTAATGATTAACAAAACACACTGTCCCATTTCAACTACTTTTCCTATCTGAATTGTAATGCCCTTTACTAACACTGTTAAAATTCAGCCAAGTTTGTATAAAAACACAGGAAAAAGAGTTCAAATCTCAGAATTTAGGAAGCCCTGGGGGATTTATTATTTTTTTTTTTTAAAAAACTCTGCTACTCTCTGATAGGATAGTAAAGGCAAGACAGGGCCTTCTCAGTGCTTGCTCCCATGCCAGTTGGTCTTCTGTCCTAAATGGGCTGAGCTAGCTACCCCCAATGTTGTCTTTCTGCATGCAGGCAATGGCCGTCTTATGCAGGTGGGCTGTGGGCACTTGACCAGTTGCCAAAAGGCCTTTTAAAAGCTGGTTACTCTACTTCTTTGTGTGGGTATGCTTTTAAATCGTTTTCAGTTCAATTGTGTGTTAAAATTATAATTAGTTAGATTGTTTTTAGATTTTAATTCCTTGAGTTCTTTCTTTTATCTGTTATTTATCATTTATATCTTAATATAAGTGACCATAAGTCCCTGTTTTGGGAGAAAGGCAAGATAACAAAAGAAATACCAGTACATTAAATGAAAGAGAGAAAGAAAATCAGTAAGTAAATGAGTAGCAGGCCAAGAAGAGGAATTACCTGAATGGTGTGATCTTCTTCCTACCTGCCACTCATCCTGATGATGAATATCCAGGGAAGAGCTAGTGAGATCAAATAGATTGATGTGTAAAGCTTAGGGTGGGGTGTAATTTAAGAAGGCCAAATGGAATGAATCCTTCCCCTCCTCCAATTTTGTTCTGAACACCATAGTTCAATGGTTCTTAATCTTTTCTTTATCAGGGACCTGCTTTAAATACTTTTTGTTGCTGCAGACCCCTAAGACTTAACTCTAGATTTAAACCCCTAATAATAAAAATAATTCTTGATGATGATGATGATAGTAGTAATAATGATAGTGATAATACAATTACACTGTCCATTAAACTTCCCTCAGGGGCACTGGAGGGTTAGGGAAGACTTTTCTCCTGCTTCTTCCTTCCAGTTTGTGGCTGGAGTGAATGGCAATGCACAGGCCAAGCCAGCCAGCCTTTGGCAACTCATGAGAAAGAAGCAGTTGGTCTGGCTGAGAGGAGAAAAGAAACAAAGTTGCTTTAGTGGATGGAAAGCACCCTTGTTTCTCTTCCTCTCACAACTGAGACCGGCTGTTGCTTCCACCTGTGCCCCATGCAAAGGAAAACACATATGTAGATATGTCACCAGCAGGTTTCTGGCCACTGACTTGCATGCTGTTTAAATTTAATCCCCCACTGGAATGGCTTTTATCACTCAGCAGTGGTAGTGTGTGGCTTCCATGTCAGCAGGGTGTTGAGTTTGCTCTGGGTTTTAGTCCAGACTTTAAAAGAACTGCCCAAGGCACTGAGCCCTATCCCTAAATAGGTTCAGTACGCTGGGTAACAACTTTAAAGTCTAAAACTGGCTGCGAATTTGCTTCCAATCTAAATTCAAGGTGCTGACTTCTAAAGCTCTAAATAGCTTGAGACCTTGATGCTTGCAAGAGAACATATTCTTCTATATACTGCCTGAGGACTGAGGGATGCAGAAGGCACCAATAGGGGCAATGTGGTGTAGGAGGACATATTGGAGGACTTTCTCAGCTGTTGCACCTCATTTCTGGTATGCCTCCCCCTTAGAGGCCTGATTGGTGCCAACACTGGTTTCCTTAAAGTCTTTGGGGGTCTTAATGTACTTTAAATGTACATGTTTAAACTGTTGTAGCTTTTTAAGCTGTTTTAAAGTTGTTGCCATATATTTTTAATATCGTTTTAGTCCATTTATGCCATTTTATTTTTTAATCTAGAATTGTTCTAAGTCGGTCAGATATCAGCTTTCCCAAACTCATAGAGCACAAGTTTCAGAGTCCATGAGAAAACTTTATTGATAGAAATATAGGAAGCATACAATACCAAGGTGTTGCTGCAAATGGGAGCCTAATGGATACACTCTAAATTAAAAGCATTTCACAATCACCAAAATCTGGCAGGCTACAAGATCATTGGTCATCCATCATCCACTGACACAAGCATTCCTTAAACCAGAAACCACCTTCCCATGCAACTGTTAATTACAACTATTAATTGCAACTGCATCATTATCTCTCCTTTCCTAAGCAAAATCCAGACAATTAAGCATAGACAAACTGCTAGGCCCATTATACACCAAGCCCACAGGAAAATGAAAAAAAAAATGGCAGTAACTAGAGCTAAGGGATCCAGTCCTGACAATGCTGCCCTAAAATCCCATGATAAGGGGCAAGATATAATAAGTACATAAAGTAAATAAAAGCCAGAGTGGATTCCCTCCTCAGTGCCATAGAAGCTACTGGCCACCCCTGACCCTAAGAGTGAGAGCCTTACTGCACTCCAGAGAAAAGTGCCAAAGTAGCAGGAACGTCAACATTCTTTTGTTCTGGCCCCATGGTTCGAGATTAAATCCAGATAAAACGGAGATAAAATTTGAGATTGAGATTAAATCCAGATAAAACGGAGGTGCTCACGGTAACGGCTCCCAAACCAGGAGTTGGGTTGCAACCTCCAGTCCTGGACGGGGTCACACTCTCCATTAAGGACTGTGTTCGCAGTCTGGGGGTGCTCCTTGATTCATCACTTCAGATGACGAGTCAGGTGAATGCGACAGTCAAGAGTGCCTGTTATCAGCTTCGGCTGATACGCCAGCTGCGCCATTTCCTGGAAGTAAAGGACCTCGAGACTGTGGTGCACATGCTGGTAACCTCTCGTCTAGATTTCTGCAATGCGCTCTACATGGGGCTGCCCTCATGCTTGGTCCGGAAACTTCAGTTGGTACAAAATATGGCAGCCAGAGTGGTCTCGGGAACATCTCGGAGAGACCATATAACTCCAGTATTAAAATCTCTCCACTGGCTGCCTATCAGTTTCCGGGCCCAGTATAAGGTGTTGGTTATTACGTTTAAAGCCCTAAATGGCTTGGGTCCAACTAATCTCCGGAACCACCTCCTCCCATACAATTCTCCCCGCGCACTCCGGTCCTCTGGGAGGAATTTGCTTCAGCCACAAAAATCTAGGCTGTCTGCAACCTCCCAGAGGGCCTTTTTGGTAATCGCCCCCAAATTGTGGAATGACCTGCCGAATGAGATTCGTCAGATAACAAGCCTGAGTGGCTTTAAAAAAGCACTAAAGACGGATCTCTTTCGGCAGGCCTTTCCTAATTAGATCCCGGCCTCAGGGGATCCTGGCCTCTTCTAGCCTGCTGGCCATTTATTATATTTTATCGTATTTATAGTTTTAAATGTGATTTTAGATTAGTTGTTTTTAATTTATATTTGTTTAATTTTTTTTATGGGGGAGGGTGGGAGTGGGGGTGTTTACGGATTTTATTTGTATTGTATTTTAAATTTTGTAAGCCGCCCCAATTGTTTTAACAGAGGGGTGGGGTCTAAATAAATATTATTATTATTATTATTATTATTATTATTATTATTGTAGTCTGAGGTAAAAGCATATCTTTTTGCTAACCAAAAAAATCTGTTTACAAAAAGAGGTGGTTTTACCTTAGTCCCCCACAGGACTGGAACAAAAGAATGCCGATGCCACGCGGTAAGGCAGCAGGAAAGAAGGAACGTTGCTTATATCTTGCCTCTTACCGAACAGAGTGTGCTAAGGCTCTGAGCAAAGAATAGCAAGCCAGATAATAAGATAGAGGTGAAGTAGTGTGGAACCTTCTGATTGAGAGGGACATAAATATGGGCACTGCATGTTGGATTGGTTAGGACAATGGCATCTTTCAAAGACCACCTGTGCAGTTGCTCAGAGTTTGGTGCACCCTTCACTTTCACTGTTCCAGCAAAGAGAAGCTCAGTTGCATCATCTGTAGCAATGAAAGTAGACCAGCAGATGATAGAAACCAAAATGAAGCATCTTAGGGCCAAATTACACATCAGGAGGCAGCCTCCTCCTTCTCATTAGATTAGTTATAGTAAGGAAACTGACTTTCTCTCTCTCTCTCAATGCAGTGTGTGGTGAGAAGCTGCTTATCTTTTTGTTCCTGAGGATTGTTCTCATCTTAAATCTCACCCTTGATACAGTTTGGAACTTTAGTGGGGAAAAATGTTGATCGCTGCTAATAGGGTTCCCCCCACTCCCCAAGGCTGCAAGGTGCTTGAAAACAGCATGTGAAATTTTGGGTCAGAACTCTGCAGCGAATTGAGGACTTAAGCTTCCATGCAATGCAGAGTGCATTTCAAGTAAGATTTGCTCCTCATGCAACTGTAATTAATCAAAGGGGAAGGGAAACTCCACAGGACTTAACTACATGTTGTGTCAGGTATGGGAAACTTGAGACCATCCATGTGTTGTTGGACTACAGCTTCCTTGCCACAGCAAGCATCAAGGATAATGGGAGTTGCCATCCAAGAACTTCACAAAGGCCACCAATTACCTGTCATTGTAACATGTAGTAAGTGCAACATCTAAATTGCTTCCCCCCCTTGGAGAATTTGAGTTTCATTCCATCTTCTGGCATCCTAACCACAACCCCCATGTTCTCTCTTTAAGTTTTGGGAGAACCAGTAACATGAAGAAGGAAAAACTCAAAACATTTTGAAAGGTTGGGGTATAACATTTTCAGTGTGCTTCACAATTCAGGAAAGAAAAAAAGACAACCACCCTCGCTTCTGAAGGTATCAGAGACCTGGGAAATTCAGGACTACTTTGGGATCTGGGATTGTAGGTTTTGACAGCTGGAAGTTCTAACCTTTAACAAGAACTGGTTTTCAGCATTTATTCTCCCTTGTCATTCCTCCTCTCTTTTTGTTATTATGGAATCTCATGGAGTGTTGTTTATGTTTCAGGAAGCGTGGGAAGGAAGAGACTTGTAATTTTCTTCCTACCTTGGCATTGTTCTGGGGTGAAAAGTGTACACATCTCCCCTGTCTTTATGCAAAGGGATCTTATAGCACCTTTGAGACTGTCTCTGAGACTCAGGGCTCAGTAATTGCTGCTATTAGAGGAGGAATGGGAAAGAAGATACTGTACTTGAATGCTCCTGTTTGCTACAGCACAGTGGTTTATATATGTCTCTGTTCAGTCTGCCCATGCTGAGCAATGGAAAGCTGCCTTGTGCTCAGATCATCATCATCATCATCTTTATTTACATCTCCCCCCCCCCCCCGCTACAAAAGCTGGGTCTCCAAGGTGGCTTATACATTAAAACCAATATAATTAAAACATACAACAGTGCAACATTAGAATGGAATTAAACTATCTGTAACATTAAAAACAATTTAAAACATACCATTAGATTTTTTTTAAAGAAAATAGTACAAGTAAATAAAATTTAAAACAGCATAGCACCTTATTAACAGCCCTTTCTTTAAAATACATCCAGTTCTCAAATTTTTATTCTGTCAATATAAAAAAGTATTTGAATACTGATAGAAGGACAGCAAGGAAGAGGCCCTTTAGCTTCCTTAGGAAGTGAATTCAAGAGCGTAGGGGTAGCCACCAGGAAGGGCCTGTGTCACAGACGTCCCTGTGAAAGTGGTGGAATGGAGAGAAAGGCCTCTCCTGAGACTCTCAGGGCCTAAGGAGGCTCATATAGGGAGACATGATCTGTCAGATAACTTGGGCCTGAGCCATATAGGATTTTATAGGTTGTAATCAGCACTTTGAATTGTTCCTGGAATCACCAGTAACCAATGGAGCTGTCGTAGCAAGAGAAAAAGTGACTCCTTTTCCCTAGTGATGTACTGTAATTTATCACTAATTTCTTCTTGGAGAAAGCAGTGAGTAATATTTTAACAGTTTTTCCCTGCTCCAAGAAAGTCTTTGAGAACCACCCAGTTTTTGAAACCTATTTGCAATTCAGGACTTAATCTGTGCAAAATTCAGATGTGGTTGATTTGTACTGAAATTAGCGTTTTCTGTGCAAGGAAGAGCATTTTCTGTACAGGAAATATGATCTCCTATTTCCTGCACAGAAAGTGCTTCTTGCAGTGTGAATCTACCACATGCAAATTTTGTGTGGATTATCCCCAAATGCAGCTTTTTCTGCACAGAAAATGCCTTTTCCTATAGGCTTGACTATGGACAGCCTCCCTATCTCAAACAGTTACTTACTTACAGAAGAACACACAAGATGGATGGGGAGATGGGTACACAAGCCCAGATGCCAACTCTGCCCACACATCATTCTCTTTGTACTATGTGTTCAAAGAAGTGGTCTCCCTCTTTTCCTACTGCTTTCCACACTGCCAAGCATTATAATCTTTTCCAAAGAGTCACATCTTCTTATATGTCCACAGTATGGCAACCTGAGTTGTCATCTTTGCTTTTAGAGAAAGTTCAGGCTTGATTTGCTCTACGACCCATCCATTTGTCTTCTTCATAATCCAAGGTATCCTCATGCACCACATTACAAATGAGTTGATTTTATGACCTGGGCTTAATCCCAAATGATTGCATATGAGATATTAGTGTAATACTTTTTCACATTACACATAATTAAAAATGGAATTCATTGCTAGCAATGATTACCAATTCAGATGGCTTTAAAAGGGGACTGGACAAATTCATGAATGATGGGGCTATCACGTACAAGTATACAATGTGTATGTATTATCTTCAGGAGCAGAGAAAACATACCACTCAGTAACAAAGGAGCATGAGCAAGACATTGGTATAGCGCATGTCTATAGAAAACATGAACAAACAGAAAGACATGCACCATATACCAATGTCTTGCTCATGCTCCTGTGTTTCTGAGTGGTATGCTTTTTCTGCTCCTGAAGATAATACATAGGCATTGTATACTTGTATGTGATAGCCCCATCATTCATGAATTTGTCCAGTCCCCTTCTAAAGCCATTTGAGTTGGTGATCATTGCTAGCAATGAATTCCATTTTTAACTATCTAGTTGGCTGCTGCAGAAACAGAATTTTGGGCTAGATAGGCTTTAGCCTGATCTATCCAGCAGGCTATTTATTATTCATATATGTATGGCACTCTGGGTGACTGGGAATGCTGGGTCATTCAGAGCCCCATATTGCAAGAACGCTTGTACAGTACACCAATACTGTAGATTACCTGTTTATAGGTATGTGCATGCATGTAGCAGCAGAGGCCAGGAGTGGGATCAATTGAATCTCTCACTCTTCTTCCACATGTTCCTTCCTTGTGTTAAGCAATGGTGGTAAGTAGTGGCTGATGGCTTCCATAGTAGTTTGGCATTGAATTCATTCTGTGATTTCTTCCAAGGAGCTATCCATGGTGCTGAATCCTATCCACCAAATCAAACCTAAGACGCAAAAGGATTCCCTGTCCCATCAACATATCAGCCATTTCTGTCTCACCCATCTGTGTTATGGGTTGAAAGGGGTGGATTTCTCATTGTTTGTGCATCACAGTTTAATTGTGGAATTTGTTGATCTCTGTAGCCATCATTGGATCGATGACTCTATGTGTTTCAGAGCTAAACCTGACAAATGATTACTCTCTGCACCAAGGTAATGAATCTTTTAATAAAACTCTTCTTTTAGTTATTTACTTCAGACAGTTATCTGCATTTTCAGATGTAATGAGTGCTTCACAAGGCCTTCACTTCATGACCCATGGCAGTTCAGAACAGGACTGTTAACTAATCATTTGTACGCCTAGGGAAATGTTGCTATTCTATACCTCAGTGGGGCATTCCACGATTAACAGAGAAAACATCATGTGAGGCGTTACATCTAATGAGGTAAAAAAAGGGAATTTGCCTTCTTTGGGGAGAGTGGTAAAATCTAGATGAGTTAAAAATTACTGGCAGACTTCAATGTCTTTATTTTTATCCCATGCTTTTTCTAACTTGCCCTGGGCAATATGCATGGTTCCTCCACTGTATAAAGGTAGGTGAGACTGAGATACAATGACTATCCCACATTTTAAACCATTGTACTGCATTTATTAAATGAGTCTGTTGTTCTTCAATGAGTGACTGGGCTTACAGGCTACTGGGCAGAAACAGCAGCTATCCAATGTCTATGATTTTGTCATTCCTCACCAGAACCAGGATAGAATATGTTGTACTTTGTTAGGCTGCAGTGAGCCTTTGAGAGATGTGACAATGGTACCACTCTCTCATGATCTGCCAATGCCTAAATTCAGTTGCTAGCCCCAGTTATAATATGCAGATTGAGTCAGCTGCTGAGTGGTAAGTCAGCAAATAATGTAAATCCCATTGATTCTGTGTGTCTTCTCTAGTTGAGATCCTTGGCTATGGGGTGGGATATAAATATTTTTTAATAAAATTAATAAATTTAGGCCCCAAACTATAAGAAAATAGATGTCTTGTTTTTCACTTACCACTTTGAAAAACTCTTATGATGCCAAAATGAAGAAAAAAAGCAACATACATGAGCATTATTTTAATATCAGTTGGACTTAAATGTAGCATTGATTGCTTCTGTTCGGGTTTGAAGCCTATCATACCCTTTTCATGAGTATTCCATTCTTCTCTTCCCTCAAAAGCCAATTTCTTTTCCCATTGATCATGTTCAGTCTTCATAGAAATGTTTCTCCAGTTCCAACCCTTTGAGCTCCCACCTCCAGTTTTGTTTTAATTACATCTGCAAATCTTGATGTTCTGTTAATCCATGTGTAACCTCTCTTTCCTTGTGGATAGTGCTATTTGGGCTCCATACGGAGTACAGTACAAACCCCGTATTCATGGGACCCATATCCATGGGTTCACTTACAGGCATCTGGAAAAAAAATTCCATCTTTACTTATTTTTAGGTCCTCCTGTGGGATTCTATGGTATGCTTCTGCCGAAAGCTGGCTGTAGAGTCATACTGGAGAATCTAGAAGATACCTAGAGAGGTGTTGTCTCTAGGAATTTCTAGGTCCTCCAGGGCAACACTATGATATGCCTGGACTGGAAGTCATTCATTTTAACAGGGTTTGCTATTATCTGCAGTTTCCAGTATCCACAGCAAGTCTGGGAACATATCCCCTGCAGATACTGGAGTCATACTGTACCCAGTGTGCTGGCAGTATGAATAGCAAATACCTGCCAGGCTCATTTTTGTAATCCTGCCTAGGTTGTGAGAAAGGTCCTGGTTGCTCATTGGTTTATCAACTGATTTAGAAAGAAAACTGAACCCTCCCAGGCTGTAACAGGGCCTTTCTCAGTTGATTCACCAGTGGAGACTGGGTAGCTTACTGGTTTGATGTCAACAGGACTGGAAGGTGATTTCTTGGACATGTCCCATGTTGAATGGGAATTCTAGTAGCTGTGGCCCAAAATTGTGATTTTGTGAAGTTCTGCCTGGCATTTTCTCCAAGTCAAGGAGAACTGAGTTTTGAGCCATACAAGTAAGACCTTCCCAGTTTCAAGGCATCTGAACAATTGTGGCTTCCATGTCTAGGAGCTGGTGAATCCACTCTGGTATGAACTTTAGTATGGACTTTGAAGGAGCTATTTGAAGGGCTGATAGGGTTCAACATCTTGATAGCTTGGTTCAGTCTAAAATCCCACTGACATGAAAGCCACCAGCCATGTCTTTTTGTATCCCACCTTTCTTCCAGTGAGTTCAAAGCAGCACACATGATTCCCACCCTCTTTCCCATTTCATGCTCACCCATAACCCTGTGAGGTAGGTCAGGCTAAGAGAGGATGAATGGCCCTTAGTGGTGCCAGACTGAAAACTGGAGAGGGATCTTGTACCTTTAATGGTAGTGTAGAGGTGGGAGTTTCAGCAGCAAGATAACAAGCAATGCCTACTGAAATTTCCTCTTCTACACAACTGTTAATGGTACAGGATCCTTCTCTAGTTTTCATCTGGTGACCATAGTGGCCCCATGGACACCCAATGAGTTTCTTGGCTCAGTGGGGACTAGACCAGGGATGTCTATTCTCCAGGAGCTGATTCACTGGCCCACTGACTTGGAAGCCATGAGATGCCACTGCATGCAAAGGGACACTGTTTTCCTCTTCCTCCACCAGTTAAAATGTGTGCCTCTGCTCCCAGTAGCATGTGCCAAAATGGAAGCAAAAGCAGCCAGTGAGTGTTGCCTAGCAACAGCTGGGCACTGTATTTTTAATTTTTTTTTTGGCCTATCCTCCATCCTCCCATGGAATAGGCCCCAAGCCAGACCCTTGGGGATCCTGAGGTCCAGGTGGTTGATCAAATTAAAATCTCATTACAGGGCCAGATTTTAAATCTGTAAATCTCTGATTAAAGAATTAATTGATTAAGCACACTGATGAATCAATAAATGCTTTCAGCTCGGCTTGTCTTTAGGCAAATTACCACAGAAAGTTGGCAGAGAGATAAAGCTGGTCTAAATGTAATTGGGCACGTTTTGCTCTGAGTGGGTAACCTTTTGAGGTTTCCCACAGTGCTCCTCCTGCAATAATTGGGCTGCTCTTTCCACTCTGGGTGGGGGAATGAGGTTCAGGGGTGATTAGCATGCTGCTTTTATTGCATTCGATTTGTTAAACAGCCAAGACTGCATAATCAAAGGAACCTAGGAGAAAGCTGCATTCTCCCAGGTCAAACCAATAACTTGGTGGAGACAAGACTCCAGGCGCTAAAGGAATGAGATGTTTTAAATTAGCGTGAAAATGACATCATCTGCCATCCCTTTCAAGCTTCTCCATAGCCTCTGAGTTTTGCTGCAAACATTTTAGTAACCAGTAGTGGTGGGAAAATGGACAGTATATTGTTAGGAGCTAACCCTGTTGTGAGCCAGTGTGGTATAGTGGTTATGCAGGATAACCCAGATGGGTCCAGTGCAGGAATGCAGGAGTCTATACCTGCATGCCAATCTGTATCACCAGATGCCTCCACCACTGCTGCTGGTGTTGCTCTGAAGCCATGAAGGAGGCCCCTAGCATGTGATCAAGGTCTCCTGCATGTGACCAGCTTTGATCAAATACTGAGGGTCTCCTTTCCAACTTCAGAGAGTGTGGAACATGACAGCGTCTGAGGTAATACTGGCTGGTGTGTGCATGTAGAATCATAGAATCATAGAGTTGGAAGAGACCACAAGGGCCATCTAGTCCACCCCCCTGCCATGCAGGAATACCAATCAAAGCATGCCCGACATCCTCTGTTTAAAAACCTCCAAAGAAGGAGTCTCTACCACAGTCTGAGGCAGTCCATTCCACTGCCAAACAGCTCTTACTGTCAGGAAGTCCCTCCTAATGTTTAGGTGAAATCTCTTTTCCTGTAGTTTGAGTCCATTGCTCTGTGTTCTTGTCTCTGGAGCAGTAGAAAACAAGCTTGCTGCATCCTCAGTGTGGTATCCCTTCAAATATTTAAACATGGCTATCATGTCACCTCTTAACCTTCTCTTTTCCAGGCTAAACATACCCAGCTCCCTAAGCCACTCCTCATAGGGCATGGCTTCCAGGATTCTGCCCTTTTCGTCACAGTAATTGAGATGCGCGTGGAATCTGGGCCTCCGGTAGGCTGCTATTGTGGCCAGTGTAGACAAGCCTGTGGTGACTTAAACTGACATAACTATTTGTAACATAAGTGTACATAAATTTTTTTTAGAGCCTTACATAGCAGCAAGAGAGATGTAAGAGAAGCTGAAGCTTAAAGCAACTGACCTGTTTTATTTCTCAGGAAATTTTTTTCTCTTGACCAGGGTTTCTCAAACAGGGTTCTGTGAGAAATTCTATAGATTTAATAATTTTTGTTCAGGTGTTCTCTGAGAGCTAAACATTATTTTACAGTTTTCTCCAAAGTAAAAGAAGTTGAGAAAGGCTACTTTAGACACTGACCAAACCTATTAGCTTGCTGAAGATTCTGGGAGTTCTAATCCAAAACCTGACTCTTGCAACTTCTTTTGTTTTTAACACTTTAAAAGCATACTTTATCCTCAGACCATTTTGTGGCCTGAGAAATAAGGAGAACTCCATTGATAAAAGAGGATTCTTCCCAATCAGTTACAAGCCAGTGATTAAAAAAAGAAGAAGAAGAAGAAGAAAGAAAGAAAGAAAGAAAGAAAGAAAGAAAGAAAGAAAGAAAGAAAGAAAGAAAATGGCTGGAACTAAGTTGCCAATTTGTTCTGCAACAAACCATCAGGCATGGTGAGATTTTTAACAAAGATGGCATGAGATCAATTTTCAGAGTACCTTTTTTCAATCATCAAAATAGATTCAGCCCAAAATGAAAGCAAGGTTAGGAAAAGAAGGAAACAATAAAAAAGGGTTGACATAGCATGTGGGGCGGTGAGAAAATGTCTGCCAACCCCTTGAGTCTATTCTGTCTGTGATGTTGAGCTGTGAATCCAAATAATGATATGGTTGGCATGAAGAGCTTTGGGGGAGGATTTTGTTATCTGAATCATTACCTACGTACAATTGGCCCTGTATCAGTAAGTTATTTTGAAACTATGGGTATGCTTTTGGGGTTTGTTTGTTTTTTACTGTAATGTCTATATGACAAAAACTACAGATGGTTTCTAAAAATCCATCTATGTCATATTAAAGCCAAACAGCAGCACTAATCTGGTTATTCCTCCTTTTTTGCCATTTGCAAGATTTGTATCGTTTAGCGGTCAGTGTGTCTATGAGTATGGTAGGAGAGACCTAGGTTCAAATCCCTGTTCATTTGTGAAGCTGAATTTTAACTTCAGGTTGGTCACTATATCAAAACCTGTCTTACTTCATAGACTAGTAAGATAAAATACGGGGAGAGAGCATAACGTGTTTTAAACATAACCGTTTTCTTATTTTGAACCCCCCTTTCCTTCCTCTTCAAAGTACTGAAATGAGAGAGAGGAAGGGAAAGAAAGAAAAATGGAGGGGGGGGGAGGAAATTTATTTACTATACTCTACAATAGAGTTTGGAAACATTACTTTTGGGGACTACAACTCTCAGAATTCAGTAGCCAGTAGCCATTCCAGCTGGGGATAGTGGCCATTTTAATCATGGGAAATTGTAGCCTTGAAAATTGGTCTGTGAAAGTTGTTAGGATCTGATTGTAAAAGAACCTTTTCCTGCCATTAACTCTGTGTGCTGCGCTGTGTACTTTTGATGTCTTGCATTCCTTTGAAATAGTAGTAAATTGATGTGCTGAGAATAGCTGAGAGAAAATGGGGTCTGTTGAAACAAAAGGTTGGAAGGATACTACAGTGGAAAGGTGGGGGGACATTTATGTATGGACATTTAGGTAACCAATGAATGAGTTTCCTGCCAGATTTTGGCTGACTGTAAACACTTTTTATTATACTGCTTTTCCTTTGAGTTTCATTTGAAGCAGCACTGTTATACTGTTCACTCTTTTGATTTCTGTTAGTAATAAATCTTACTCTTTAACCCTGAAGCTGTTGACTACTGAATCTGAGGAAGGGTATATGACAAAAACTCTGCTCTTTAACGTCTCTGTGTTATTAGGAGTGGTTATCCAGAATCATAGACTGAACTTTTATGAACAAGTAGATGAATCCAAGGAAGGCAGTGGGTAGTTCTTGTCTTAGCTTTTGAAGCCTTAAACTGGTTGGAGCAAGTTACCTGAAGGATCACCCCATGTAATGGCTTGGGGCCTGAGATGACCTTCATAAGCCCTTCTCTGGGTGCCAGAGTGGTGGCTTCTCATTGGTAGAAGGATGTCCCCAGGGAAGCTTGCCTGGTATCTATCTTTTGGGAGTTTTCAGCCCTAGATGAAGACTTCTTTATTTTCCCAAGGGTTGATGGGCAACGTGTACAAGGTTGCACTTTGCCCATAATTTGCACCATGTTCCCCAAATTGTGTGGAGTCCATGGGGACCCTCTAATTTCCAAAAATTAATATAGGGAATATTTAATTAACTCAAAATGGCAGTGAGAGGCCAGGTAACAGTGGGATCTTTTGATCTATGTATACTAGTAGTCACTGAGTTCCAAGTCAGAGCATACTATTAAATGTTTTTTATTGGAAATTAGCTTGCAGAAAGCACGGGATGAATCCTTCTTGAATCTTCGTTTGCGAAGAAAAGCCAGAGAGAGAGAGTCTTAACAACATTGACACTAACTAGATTTTCAGACAACACTGTTATAGTGTTACTATTCCACTATATTTGCTATGGCTGCCTCCTGTTGAATCCTGGGATTTGCAGTTTAGGGAGGGGCATTTGCAACTCTCAGCCAGAGAGCTCTTAGGCCTCACTAAACTACAAACCCCAGAATTCCACAGCAGGAAGCCAGAGCAGTTAAAGTGGAATAGTAATACTATAAGAGTATAGTCTGAAAATCTCCTTACACTCAAGCTTCAAGCAAACACACAAGACTATCAAAGAAAGTACGAAGCATTTGGATAGAGGAATAGAGTGAGGGGATTGTGGGTTATACTTTACCGAACCCAGAGGGCTGAGATCATGAAGTAAATCAGCAGAGAGGAAGTCCGGAAAGCAGAATGGTGACACAGATTGAAGTGGCATCAGAAAGCAGGAGGTCCGTGCACACTTGGGTGGAATTTAGGGTAATATTTAGATTTGATAATTCCCCTGACGGGATGAAGTTTAGAGTGGAATACAATGTCTCTCAGAGTTTTCCAGGACTAGACAAAGGGTTCTCCAGAAGAGTTAATGAGTGTTAATGGGCAATATATTTGGAATTGAACAAGAACAGGCAACAGACTTTATCAGATCACCCTCCTTTTCTGTTCTTTTGCTGGCATAATTTGTGACGTTTTTATGCTGGCAAAAGAACCCCCTTTACCACACTTACCTTCTATCCCATCCAAAGGCAGCCCCGGCAATGACAGAGGACTTCCTGGAATGAAATGTCATGGATTCTCACAAAAAGATGCAAGCGTGAACACACAAAAAGTTCACAAAAGCACAGAAACTCACTTTAAAATCCCCAAGTAATCAGGGGCAGTTTATAAAAAGAGCATCACCTACCTGGATGTTGTGACCTCACCTGGAAGTGTTCTGGCCTGACTGACCATTGACACTGTATTCACGATAAGGTGTGAGGTTTCAAATGCTGACACCCCCCCCCCCCCGCCACAGCCAATCTATTGATGGCTTGTTCCATCAATAAAATAGAACAGCTTTTGGACAAGACATAAATGCGAAAGGATGACGTTGTCTGGTATGCGTGCCCTTTTGTGTTTATGTGGTGTTATTACACCATATTTGATATGTCTGATAGCCCAACGTCTATTGTTGAGGAGAGGAGAGGAGGAAAAACCCATTTTGCAACCACCCAGGCTGCTATTTTTGCGTGGATTAGTGAATGACTCATTTCCAGGTGTTCTTCAGGAAGAACTTTGGCCTCGGTATGACTTCTTTGAGGAATTTCCAAAGGCCCCTCCCTAAGTTGTACGTGACTCCAGCCTTGGTATCTGGGGGTTCTTGGTTTACCTGCCAACCATATGGAAGGCCATAGCAAGCCAAATTATTAGATATTGCCAATTGTGCAATATTCCAAGTTGGGGGCTGCAAGGGTAGGTATCAACCATGCTGCACATTGTTGATGGGACTACATTAATCTCAACTTTTTCTTTTTGTATTTAAAGAGAATAATATTGTCTATGGAGATTATCAGACGGGGACAAATATAGCATCCCCATCTTGCTATCTCCTCTCCCGCCCCCTTACATCCCTGTAATATTTTTTATTTTTTCCCCCAGACCTACCTTTTTCATGCTACAGAAACTGTGTCCCCTCCCCTCTGACAGCCCAGGAGTGAAGGCAGCTCTCACAGAGCTGCATTCACTTCCTGGAAAGGAAATTCCATCCGTTATCGCAAGAGGACGATCATGTGGGAAATTCAAGAAGAAAAGGAAAAGGTAAAAAATGACACCAAGCACAAAAACACATTTTAAAAACCCCAAGTAACTCGGGAGGGTTAAAAAGAGTGTGTCACTTACCTTGATGTCCTGATTTCAACCAGAAGTGTTCGGCAAGGACCTCCCAGTGACACTGGCATCATGCCAGCATAATGGGGCACCATTTCATATTCACGTCGTTACGTTACAGAAATGGAATGATGGGTCAATTCATGGCTTAGCCCATAAATAAGAAGAACTGCTGGCGGAACGGGAGCAGCGTGGGAGCATAACGACACAGGGACGACGTCGTCTGAAAGGGAAGACCTTTTGTGATCTCCTGGCATCCCTGTAATGGTTTATTTTGGTCCTCTAATAATCTCCTCTCTAGGATTGTCTTCTGAAATCCTTTTTGCAGGCTCAAATTGCAGTTTTTCATGCACAGGCTTTCTGTGGATTTGAGAAGCAGAAGGCTTACACAACTCTAGCATGTGCAGGCCACAGGAGGTAATCGTGCTTCATCCCATGCCCAGACAATGTGAAAAGTAATGTGTTAGTCAAGATAATAATAATAATGATGATGATGATAATAATAATAATAATAATATTTATATCCTGCCCCGCTACAAAACATAATTGGGGCAGCTTACAACATTAAAATATACACCTAAGAACCCTCCATCCCACCCTCTTCTTAAAATACAATGAAATAATTCAAAAAAATTAAAACATACTTAAAAATACTAAAAATAAACAATAGATGGTAGCTGTAGCAGGATCGGGATAAATTTATGATGGCCAGGTATCTATTCAGGAAAGGCCCACCAGAAGAGATCTGTCTTAAGAGCTTTTTAAAAGCTGTTTAGAGTAGTGATATGACAGATCTCATCCGGCAGGCCGTTCCACAATCTGGGAGCAATAGCAGAAAAGGTCCTCTGGGAGGTTGAAGAAAGCCTAGTTTTTAAAGTTGTAGTAAATTCCTCCCAGAGGACCTGAGTGCCCAGGGAGGATTATATGGAAGGAGGTGGTCCTGAAGATAGGTTGGGCCCAATCTATTTATATATTTTTTTTACTGACTCTCCTCCCTCAACAAACCTTCCTACATTTATTTGTCTGCCAATAAAATCCCGTTTATTTCAGAGAAGCCTGGGAGAAGGGAGACACATTCTCAGTTTGTACAGGATGCCAGTGAAATCTTTGGGCTCCTTTTGAGTTTTGCACACTTTCTCTCTGGCTTTTCTTCGCAAATGAAGATTCAGGAAGGACTCATCCTGCACTTTCTGCAAGTATGCTGATGACTAAAAAGGCCAATCTGAGATAAACAAGTCTGGTTGCAGAAAGCACAGCAGAAGGTCTCCTTGGGTGATGTTTCTGGGTTGCGATTCTTTCTGCGTTGTCGTTTCTCTTCAAGATTTGTTCGGCGTGAGTTCTCAAATAAGGCTGCAGCATTGTGGGTAGTGCGTCTCCATGCCTCCCGATGTGAGGCCAGGGCGGACCATTGTTGGTGATCAATTTGGCCAAGGCTGAGATGTTGCTTCAGGGAGTCCTTGTATTGCTTTCTTGGAGTGCTCCTCTTACACTGACCCATGTGTGCTAAAATATCCATAATGCTGTTGGAATTGTGAATTGTAGAGGTTCTGTGTTTCTGGAAAATTTGGCTACCTCTGCTAATAATTCCATGGAGAACCTTCTGAAAATCCTGGAACACAGTTTGAATGTTTTGTTGTTGTGTTCCTTCAAGTCATTTCTGAGTTATGGTGAGCCTAAGGCAAATCTGCCACAGGGTTTTCTTGGCAGAATTTATACCTTCGCTTTCCCGTGAGGCTGCTGAATGAGTGTGACTTGACCAAGGTTATTCGGTAGGTTTCCGTGCCTGAGTGGGGATTTGAACCCTGGACTCCCAGTTTCCTATTCCTACACTTAAGCCACTATACCATGCTCACTCTTTGAACACTAATGATCTTGATAAAATGTAACCTCAGAAACACCCCCAAGCCCAACATCTTGTCATTAATTCAATTGAACGAAGTAAGTCTGAGGCTTTGGATAAGACTCAGCTTGGAAGTAATGCATTACAAGTAACAACATTACCTGTAGCACATTATAGATATACCTCAGCTATGTGTTCCTGGCCGATAACTTTTTTAACAGAAAATTTGGGTACCAGGGAGAGAAAGAACTTAAAAAGACTAGGGATAGTTTCCTGTACCACAAAAGAGAGGAGCAGTTCAACATGTATCCAGTTCTGTCCAGGGATGTCATGCTGAGGATGGACCAAGCTTGTTTTCTGCTCCTCCAGAGACTAGGACATGGAGCAATGGACTCAAAACTACAGGAAAAGAGATTTCAGCTAAACATTAGGAAGAACTTCCTGTGAGTAAGAGCTATTGGGCAGTGGAATGCACTGCCTCAGAATGTGATGAAGTCTTCTTCTTAGGAGGTTTTTTAAACAGAGTCTGGATGGCCATCTGTCAGGAGAGCATTTATTGTGTGCTCCTGCAGGGCAGAGGGTTGGACTTGCATGACCCTTGTGGTCTCTTCTAACTCTATGATTCTATACGATCTGAACATGGAATAGGCATATACATGAATACAAGCTGACTTTCTTGAAGTTGGCTGTATAATGCTAACAGCAACAAAAACTGGGGGAGAAACTCGTTGTAACAAGTTACACAATTAGTTACTTTCCCCCGATCTCATATTCTCCAACATTTCACAGATGAATACTGAAATACATGTGGCCAAGCAATATCAGAGTGTGATCAAAAGAGATGCCAAAAGTTATTAAAGAGAGAGAACACATAAGTGAGGAGAGGCTGCAGCAGTTTGCTTTTTCTTTTGCCTGAGTCTACTGGGAAGGGGAAGATTCATTCCCTCCTCTCCCCCTGCTGACTTAATCAAATGCAAACTACAATACTTTTGCTTTTTGCACTCACTTTGCAACAGAGGAAGTGAGTTGAGGACAAAGTGAGAGAGAGCAGGAGGAGAGACAAATGGGTATTTTAAAATCAGCTGAAAAAGTGTGATGACAGAATTAGGACTGTCTCTGCCAAATTGAGACAGTTGGAGGATATGCCATCTCCCCAAAATAAGTATCCAAGTTCTGAAAAGATCAGGCCTGGCATCAGCACCTGGCAAGTGTGGGAAATCTCTGGAACCCCATGTTCTAGCAGGGTTTGACGCCCCACCTATCTCCTTCAAACCATTTCCCCCAATGATCCAGTCAACACCAGGTGACTGCATGTGGGAGCTCCTGCTCCAGTTTCCCACAATGCCCCAGCATGATGCAGCGATGGGTGAATTGTGGGAAATTTGAAATTTGGTTCCCTATGCATCTGCTCACTTTTGATCAGCATGCTGTTGCTCCTCATCTCTGCCACCCCTACTAGATATGCCTGCCAGGACCCATTGGCATGGGGGGGGGAAGACTTTGGGGGAATTACTTCTTGGGGCTACAACTCTCAATGACCCCACTAGTTAGGGGATTCTGGGACTTGCAGTAAAAAAAAAATAACACAAAATAATGTGCTAAAGCCCCCCCCCTCAAAACTCAAGATAGCTCTGGAAGAAGAGATACTCAGCTTAAACTTCAACAAAAAGACATAATTTCTATATTAAGACCTGCTAAGACTTTTTTTTAAAAAAAGACCAGTTCCTTTTGTAAGAATCTGAATTAAAAATACCTAATTATAGGAAAGTGTGTAATTACTGCCAACGTCTGGGAGGCAAGTACGTGTTAAAGGAGGAGTAAAGTACACCTGTTGGCTGATGTATAAAAATAACTGTTTTCATTTGAAGAGTGATAATCACAGAAAGAGGGGGAGGATGTAATTCCACATGTAATTTAGTTAGCAAAGGATAAAGCTTACAACTGCTAAGGCTTCATTTAGTAATAATCAGAGTCACACACTTGGCAGTGAGTTCCAATGAATTAACTACATACAAAACTGTACATTTTGTTCCAGAAATAAAAATAAAGTGAGCAAATCAAATAGCTGCAGATCTGTAACTGCTGATGAGTAAAAAGAAGTTGACCAAACCATGGTAAAAGTTAAAACCTCTCTCTTTTTCTTTCTCTCTTTCTCCTCCCCCAACCTCTTCCCCTTCCCTACCTCCCTCTCCCTCTCCCTCTATAAAAATGATGATATGATACAGTGTTTAAGTTCAATTCACAGGCAAGTTGCATTGAAAAAGCTTCATCATCTGGTTTGTGTTTGCATAGGTAGATCTGCAGAGGATCCCCTCTTGCATAAATTGTAAAAAAAAATAAAAAATCTTGATGTACTCCACTTTATCAAGATATTTTCTCCATGTACTAGCTGGACCCGGCGTACCATACGCCATTAAAAAACTCTCCCCAAAATGCCCAGGAGACCTCATGACAATCCTTTGAGATAGGCTGGTGGGTTTAACTCGCCTACCCGCTGCTCGTTCTGCCCTTGCCACCTCCACCGCTCGTTCTGCCCCTTGCCACCTCCCCATCTCTCATTCTGCCCCCCACTTGTTCTGCCCCCCTCATTCTGCCCCCCCACTTGTTATGCCCCTCCCCCATTTGTTTTGCTCCCTACCACTAATTCTGCCCCTCTGCCCCTCTCACTTCTGCCCTTCCCCACTCATTTTGCCCCTCTCCCCACTCATTCTGCCCTTCCCCCACTTGTTCTGCCCCCAGTCATTCTGCCCCTTCCCCCATTCGTTCTGCCCCTCCCCCATTCATTTTGATGCCCACCACTCGTTCTGCCCCTCCCACCAGTAGTTCTGCCCTTCCCCCTACTTGTTATGCCCCTCCCCCACTTGTTCTTCACCCAAGTTATTCTGCCCCTCCCCCAACTCATTCTGCTCTTCCCCCTACTCGTTCTGCCCCTCCCCCATTCATTTTGCCCCCACTGCTCATTCTGCCCCTCCCACCACTCGTTCTCTCCCCCCCAGTCATTCTGCCCCTCCCCCATTCATTTTGCCCCCACTGCTCATTCTGCCCCTCCCCCAACTCATTCTGCCCTTCCCCCTACTCATTATGCCCCTCCCCCACTTGTTCTGTCCAAAAATCCAAAAAACTAGTGATGTTGCACTTCACTTGGGAGGGGTGTGACTGCAGTCACGGAGGCCTATCTCTCACCATGGGGCAGAAAGGGTGGCAGTGGCAGAGAGGTCCGGGGCCCCCTTCAGCCGGTGAACGGGGAAGGAGGGGCACAGGGAGGAAGAGGCTTCAGTGGCAGACAGATGGGCCTATGGGACTGATAAGTCCCATAGGCCCATCTGTGCACTGCTGCTGCATGTTCCTCCCTGCGCTCCCGCCCCCATTTGCTGACTGCTGGGGTGAATGGGAAAGGGGGGGCACAGAAAGAGGCTTCAGCGGAAGACAAGTTCCATTGGCCCGTCTGTCAATGGGACTCGTAGGCCTGTCTGTCCGCTGCTGCAGCTTCTTCCTCCCTTGCCTCCCCTCTCTTCCCCATTCGCCAGCTGCTGGGGCACGGAGGGAGGAAGAGAGGGGGGCACGGAGGGAGGGGGAACACGGAGGAAGAGGCTTCAGTGGTGGACAGGCGGCCAATGAGACTGACAGTCCTATTGCCCGCCTGACTGCTGCTGCAGCCTCTTCCTCCCTTGGACCCCCTCTCTTCCCCATTTGCTGGCTGCTGGTGGAATGGGGAAGAGAGGGGGGAGCACAGAGGAAGAGGCTTCAGCGGTGGATAGACAAGCAATTGGCTGCTGGGGTGAACGTGGAAGGGGGGAGGGAGGAGGAGGCCACAGCAGTGCCTGCGCCAGCCCTCGGCACCTGTACTGCCCTGTGCACTTCCCAGACCTCTCCGCCACTGCACAGGGCAGTACGAGCTGCCGAGAGCTGAAGCGGCGCAGGGCGGAAAGGGCAGCAGTGATGGAGAGGTTGGGCTGCTCTGGCAATCAGGGATGGGAAGAGCGCTGGGGCCTGTCTGCCATTAAAAAAATGGTTGCTCCTGCATCCATTGCAAGCCCGCCCCCTTTGTGGTCAGACCAATGATAATTGAGCTCTGATGTGTATCCCGGCTTCGAAAATGTTGCTGGTAGATCACACAGCCAATACTGCACAACCTGATACTTTTTAAAAATAGTATCAGAAAATAGCGACAACTGTAATTTTGCAACTTATGGGTTTTTTGGCCCGCCTCCTTCTGAATATTGCGACTTTGACCTGAAAGTAGTGTGAACTATTAGGTGTATGGGCGAATTCTTATCACATTTTTTTGTCATGTAAACGGCCCTTTGGGGAAAGTCAGTGGTAGCAAGACTGGGCAAGCTAGACAAATGGCTGTGACACAGATTTGGGCAGGTTACTATGTTCCTATAAGATTTTGCAAGGTGATAAAGTGATTATTGCTGTCCCAGATCTAAAACAGGGATGGACAAAAATGGGGACATGTCAGGGATGATGGGAGTTGTAGCTCTTCACCTCTGGCTCAAACTCACCACCTTGTTATGCAGCAGAGCCAACCAGCTTAGATCAGTGGTTAATGCTTTCCTCCAAAGCAGCAGAGTTTCAGAGAATAGGCTGAAGATCCTGACAAACTCTCCAAGCCTTCTCACTCTTCTCCAGGTGTCTCCAAAACGTCTCCAGGATTCACTCAGGCAACTCAGTAGTTTTATATAAAACCTACTTTATTCTTCTATATAAATATACTATATGGTCAACAAATCACAATCTCTACTCACTACTCCACAATATCTCCAAACTACTCCACCTCTACTCAACAAAAATATATTGGCAAACATTGCAATTTTATAGCCATTGTTTATCACCACCCACTAGTTAGTTTCTACCCAGTGGGTGTGTACTACCATTCTGATTGGTCCACATAGTTCCACCCATGCTTAAGACCAACCCATGTATTTCAACATTTCACCTTGTACACTTAATGATTCTCAGGTGTTTCCATTCTGCATTCAGTACCTCTGTCCTTGGCTCTCAGGCCTTCTAGATTACATTAGCAGTTTCACCTGTGTAGCCCCATAATTGCTCTTGCTTAGTCATTGTGACTTTCACATACATATTTTATTTCTTTCACTGTATGTCCTATGTTGCATTTTCCTTAACAATCCCCTCCGAAATAAAATATTGTATGTGTCTTACAATGTCATTCCAACCATTTGTGTCAGCCTTTCATGTTTTTCTGCTGTCAATGCTTTTGTGAACAAATCTGCTATGTTGTGTTGTGTTTCTATATATCTCAATTCTATTTCACCCTTCTGAACCATGTCTCGCACATTTTGATATCTTACACCAACATATTTTGTTCTGTTCTTCAAACTTTCAGTTTCAGCCATCGCTATGCATGACTGTGAATCTTCCAGAATTTCCACTGGTCTCTTGTAACTTTCATTTAAATCATTTAGCAATTGCTTAATCCACTGTACCTCATTTACTATCTCATTCAAAGCAGCGAATTCTGCTTCCGTTGTGCTTATCGCTACATTAGTTTGTTTTCTACTTCTCCAAACTATTGGACTTTCACTATATTTAATTATCATTCCTGTAACTGACTTCTTGTCTCCTAATTCTGATGCAAATGAACTGTCTACATAACAATCTAGATCTGAACTACTGCTTCTTATAATCAATTTCCTATCGAAGGTTCCTTTCAAATATCTCAATAAATGTTTTACCGCTGTCCAGTCTTCAATTTTTGGATCATTAACCCTTCTAGACAATGCATTGACAGCATAAGAAATGTCTGGTCTGGTGTGGCAAGATATGAATTGTAAAGATCCTATTATACTTCTGAATAAAGTCTTGTCCTCAAACGCTCTAGTTGTTTCTTCAGACACAAAACCAGTTGTCATTGGAGCTCTTACTATTTTTGCATTCTGTAATCCACACTTTTCAATCAGTCTTTCAATTTTATTTCTCTGACTTAATAAACAACGTCCTTCTTCTGTCCATTCAACGCAAATACCTAAATAAGACTTCAATACACCTAAGTCCTTCAAAACAAACTTATCAGACAATTCTCTTTTTACTGACTCAATTTCCTGTTTTGACTTTGCTGCTACGCACAAATCATCTACATAAATCACTAATACTATGGAGATTTTCAGACAGGCAAAAATCGCTCTTTGCCGCGCGAGCAGCCTCCCGAAACTGCTGCGCGGCAAGGGTCTTCTTCGGACGACGCTGTGCCTCTGGCGAAACCGTCCGTGTCACTTCCGTGAAGCTTGGGATGGCTCAGCGTCATATTTCAAGCACGGAGGCTGCCCGTGATTGAAATATGACGCAGAGCCGTCCCAAGCTTCACGGAAGTGACACGGACGGTTTCGCCAGAGGCACAGCGTCGTCCGAAGAAGACGCTTGCCGCGCAGCAGTTTCGGGAGGCTGCTCGCGCGGCAAAGAGCGATTTTTGCCTGTCTGAAAATCTCCTATGTCTCCTTTTGTATAAACACAAGCATCTGCAATGCTCCTCTTGTAACCTAGCTTAACTAGCTCATCATTGATGCACAGATTCCACGCTCTGGCACTTTGTTTTAAACCATACAATGCTTTCTTTAATTTATAAACTCTCTGACTACCATTTTCTTCGAAACCTTGTGGCTGTTCCATAAATATTTCTTCATCCAAAACCGCATTCAAGTAAGCTGTCTCAAAATCAAAATGTTCTACAGCTAAATTCCTTTTTACTGCTATGGCTAGAACCATTCTCAGACTTTCTGGCTTTGCAGTTGGAGAATATGTCTTATCATAGTTCTCATACTGCTGTTGTGCAAAACCCTTAGCCACTAACCTAGCTTTATATTTGATACTTCCATCTGGCATTTCTTTCCTTTTGTATACCCATTTACAACCAATTACTTTCTTGTCTTTGGGTCTGTCAACAATTTCAAAAACACCTTTATTTACCAGGCAACCAAACTCATTATCCATTGCATCAAACCATCTTTCCTGTTCTTCACTAGAATAACTTTCCAATTCTTCAAAACTTTCAGGCTCTTCTACTGCTAAACAAGCTCTTGCCTTTGTCACAACAAACCTATCTGGAGGCTTTCTAACTCTATGACTACGCCTGGGAATAAAATCTGCTGTTCTGTCTCTTTCATCCTCACTTTCTCTACTAGGAGTTGTAGTTCTATGACTAAATCTCTTGTCTTCAGTCATTCGAGTAGTAGTAGGCCTAGATGCTATCTCATCATCGGAAGAACTACCACTGCTGCTAGGTGATGCTTCCTGCTTAACTGAAACCCCTCCGTTTCCTGAGGTTGGTTCAGTTTGTGCTTCTGGCTCATTTGAACTCCCTAATCTCAAAAACACTTCTTTATTGGCATGCAGTTTGTCCCAACCAGCATGTCTCTCGAAATTTGCAGACCTAGAATACTGCACTTGTTTTCCATCCAAATGAAACTTGTAGCTATTTCCAGAATACCCCCAAAACCTAAGCCTTTTGCTTTTGGGTTCTCCTTTCCTCCTGAAACAAGCAGGTGTGTAAACATGAGCAAATTGTCCAAAAACCCTTAAGTACTTGTAATTTGGCATTCTCCCATACAATACCCTGTAGGGAATGTCTTCAATTTCTGAATGATACAATCTGTTACTGATATGTATTGCAGTCAAAGTTGCTTCTGCCCAAAAACTATCTTTCACCCCTGCATCTGCCATCATACAAGCAGTAATTCTTTTTATATCTTGTATTTTCTTCTCTGCTAACCCATCCTCACTAGGACAAGCAGGGTTTGTAGTTTCATGCCTTATTCCCACCTTTTGAAACCAGTTAAACAATTGATTATTTAAAAATTCTCCTCCTCTATCAGTAATAATGGTGCCTACTCTGCTATCAAATTGTCTTTCCACCATTCTTACCCATGCTTTTAAACTTTGCCCAGCGTCAGATTTGTTTTTCATTATTCTCACAAATGCAAACCTTGTATACCTATCAACAATTACTAGGAAATACTTGCTTCCCCCTAAGGACAAGCAATTAGCTTGGGCGACATCTGCATGTACATACTGAAATGGTCTTTGAGCAATTCTTTTTGTTTTCTTAGCTACTGGAAAAGCTCTGACCTTTACCTGTTGACATACCGTACAATCTAAGTGGTTTTTGCATTCAGTAACTTTTAAATCTGGACACATACTGATTAAATTCTTTAAACATTTGAAGCTCGCATGGCCGAATTTTCTGTGAAGCTCGTGTATGCAGTCTTTGTGGATTGGAATATTTTCTATGTTATTAGCTTCTTCAACCCTGTAGCTATCAATATTGTCCTCCAAATAATAAAGTTTGTCCTTTTTCAAACCTATGCCACGCAATTCCCCATTTAGTTTTATCTTACACATGTTCTTTTCAAAGATGACTGTGTAGTCTCTTTCTGTTAATCTGCTTACTGATAACAAATTATTTTCTAACTCCTTTACATGTAAGACATCATTAAAATTCTCTTTTAGCCCTGGAATGTACACAGTACCCATTTGATTTACAGTACTTAGCTCTTTCCCGTCAGCCAAAACTACAGTATTTACATTAGCTGATTTTCTATTACTTATTAAATTTATATCATTACACATCGAAGATGTGGCTCCTGAATCAACTAGCCATTTAGAATTTGCATCTTGTTTTTCCTTAATCATGGTTTCAAACCCTTTTTTATTACCACTGTCCCTCAAAAATGGAGGTCTGGACTGTTTTTGATACTGCCGCGGCTGCCATCTGCTCTCTGCTTGCTTGCGTCTCTCAGCTGCAAAATGTTTACAATGTCTCTGCAGATGACCAATCTTCTTACAATAAAAGCACCTCCGTTGCTCCCTTGTAGAGGCTGCTTCCTCCTGCGTTCGCCAGTCAGGAGTTGTTTGTTGTTTTGGCACAGTCTTTAAGCTTGCTGAGTCACCCTGCTCAGACATTCTTCTCTGGTTCTCTTCCAGTATTCTGGCCACAATTAAGTCTCTATTAAGATCAGCTTCTGGCAAGTTCTGCAAGCTGTTCGTTATGTTGTCCCACGAAGAGTCTAGCGATTCTACTAAAATGTAGCATTGCTGCTCTTTGCTAATTTGCACTCCCCTCAGTTCAGCTTGCACAAATAAATCTTGCATTATTTTTAAATGTTCTATCACACACTGCCCTTTAGCCATCTTTTGCCTGTATATTCTTTTAGACCATAGCATTTTTGCAAAAGCAGTTGAAGGAGTGTGTAATCTCTGCAAGGTATCCCACACATCCTTGGCGGACGTTTTATCTCTGACATCATTAATCAAGTCTTCTTCAAGCATGAGATAAAGACAGGCTTTTGCTTTACTATCTCTCTCTTGAGTGGCTTCATCAGCATCGGCTGCCAGCCCTGTTACAACTGTTGACCACAGACCTTCCTTTACTAGTAGAGATTGGGCATAAATCTTCCAGGTAGAGTAGTTGTTTCTATTTAATTTACTAAACTTTAGTATTTCCATCTTGATTTGTGCAGTGACTCAATTTGACACAGTCCTTCTGAGTATGCACAGCCGACCCGTCTGGGCTTAAGCAAAACACAAAATGATTTACTCACGAGGCTTATTAGTGCAGCACAAACAGCTTGCTGTGATCTGTCATCCACAAAGCTTTCTTCCACTCTCTGGAACTTTCAGCTTACGTGGATGCTGGGTGCTCTAGTAACTGGGCCCATAACCCTTGTCAGGGATGATGGGAGTTGTAGCTCTTCACCTCTGGCTCAAACTCACCACCTTGTTATGCAGCAGAGCCAACCAGCTTAGATCAGTGGTTAATGCTTTCCTCCAAAGCAGCAGAGTTTCAGAGAATAGGCTGAAGATCCTGACAAACTCTCCAAGCCTTCTCACTCTTCTCCAGGTGTCTCCAAAACGTCTCCAGGATTCACTCAGGCAACTCAGTAGTTTTATATAAAACCTACTTTATTCTTCTATATAAATATACTATATGGTCAACAAATCACAATCTCTACTCACTACTCCACAATATCTCCAAACTACTCCACCTCTACTCAACAAAAATATATTGGCAAACATTGCAATTTTATAGCCATTGTTTATCACCACCCACTAGTTAGTTTCTACCCAGTGGGTGTGTACTACCATTCTGATTGGTCCACATAGTTCCACCCATGCTTAAGACCAACCCATGTATTTCAACATTTCACCTTGTACACTTAATGATTCTCAGGTGTTTCCATTCTGCATTCAGTACCTCTGTCCTTGGCTCTCAGGCCTTCTAGATTACATTAGCAGTTTCACCTGTGTAGCCCCATAATTGCTCTTGCTTAGTCATTGTGACTTTCACATACATATTTTATTTCTTTCACTGTATGTCCTATGTTGCATTTTCCTTAACACATTAGAAAACAGAAATACAATTCAAAATGATCTTGATAAACTAGAAAATTGGACTGAAGCCAATAAAATTAAA